>JALGBA010004097.1:1297083-2594166 GCA_023970755.1 Azemiops feae | reverse complement strand
TAACTCAATGAAGTTATGAGCTATGCCGTGCAGGGCCACCCAAGACGGACAGGTCATAGCAGAGAGTTCTGACAAAATGTGATCCACTGGAGAAGGAAATGGCAACCCACTCCAGTATCTTTGCCATGAAAACCCCATGAACAGTACTAAAAGGCAAAAAGATATGACGCTGGAAGATGAGCCCCTCAGGTCGGAAGGTGTCCAATATGCTACTGGTGAAGAGCAGAGGGCTAGTACTAGTAGCGCCAGAAAGAGTGAAGCGACTGGGCCAAAGCCGAAAGGACGCTCAGCTGTGGATGCATCTGGTGGTGAAAGGAAAGTCCGATGCTGTAAAGAACTTTTCTACATAGGAACCTGGAATGTAAGATTCATGAATCAAGGCAAACTGGACGTGGTCAAACAAGAGATGACAAGACTGAACATCAACATCTTAGAAATCAGCGAACTAAAATGGACAGGAATGGGTGAATTTAATTCAGAGGACCATCAGGTATACTACTGCGGGCAAGAATCCCTCAGAAGAAATGGAGTAGCCTTCATAGTCCATAAAAGAGTAGGAAAAGCCATACTGGGATACAATCCCCAAAATGACAGAATGATCTCAGTGCGAATCCAAGGCAAACCATTCAATATCACAGTAGTCCAAGTCTATGCCCCAACCACTGGTGCTGAAGAGGATGAAATTGACCAGTTCTATGAAGCCCTACAGCACCTTATAAAATCAACACCAAAAAATGATGTCCTTATCATCATGGGGGATTGGAATGCTAAAGTAGGAAGCCAAAAGATAACTGAAATAACAGGCAAGTTTGGCCTTGGAGTACAAAATGAAACAGGGCACAGGCTGATAGAATTTTGTCAAGAGAATACGATGGTCATAGCAAACACTCTTTTCCAACAACCCAAGAGATGGCTCTACACATGGACATCACCAGATTGTCAACACAGAAATCAGATTGACCATGTGCTCTGCAGCCAAAGATGGAGAAGCTCTATATAGTCAGTAAAAACAAGACCAGGAGCTGACTGTGGCTCAGATCATGAGCTTCTCGTTGCAAAATTTAGGCTTAAATTGAAGAAAGTAGGGAAAAACACTAGGCCACTCAGGTATGAACTAAATCATATCCCTGATGAATATACAGTAGAGGTGACAAATAGATTTAAGGAATTAGATCTGATAGACAGAGTGCCTGAAGAACTATGGACGGAGGTTCGCAACATTGTACAAGAGGTAGCAACTAAAACCATCCCAAAGAAAAAGAAATGCAAGAAAGCAAACTGGCTGTCTGAGAAAGCTTTGCACATAGCTGAGGAAAGAAGGGAAGCGAAAGGCAAGGGAGAAACAGAAAGATACACCCAATTGAATGCAGAATTCCAGAGAATAGCTAGAAGAGATAAGAATGTCCTCTTAAATGAACAGTGCAAAGAAATAGAAGAGAACAATAGAATAGGGAGAACCAGAGATCTCTTCAAGAAAATTGGAGATATGAAGGGAACATTTCATGCAAAGAAGGGCATGATAAAGGACCAAAATGGCAGGGACCTAACAGAGGTAGAAGAGATTAAGAAGAGGTGGCAAAATTACACAGAACGAGCTTAGCGTCCCTGATAACCATGATGGGGTGGTCACTGACCTCGAGCCAGACATCCTAGAATGTGAAGTGAAATGGGCCTTAGGAAAGCTGAGCAACAACAAAGCTAGTGGAGGTGACAGTATTCCAGCTGAGCTATTCAAAATCTTAAAAGACGATGCAGTAAAAGTGCTACACTCAATTTGCCAGCAAATTTGGAAAACTCAACAGTGGCCACAGGATTGGAAAAGTTCAGTTTACATCCAATTCAAAGAAAGCAATGCCAAAGGATGTTCCAAACTATCGCAAACCTTGCACTCATTTCACATGCAAGTAACGTTTTATGCTTAAATCCACAAGCTAGACTCCAGCAGTATGTGGATCGAGAACTTCCAGAAGTAAGCATGATCTCGAAGATGTAGAGGACGAGAGATCATTGCCAACCTAACGCTGGATCATGGGAGAAAGCTAGGGAGTTCAGAAAACCTCTACTTCTGCGTCATTGACTATGCTAAAAGCCTTTGATTGTGTGATCACAACAAATTGTGGCAAGTCTCTTAAAGAGAGGGGAGTACCAGACCAATCTTATTTGTCTCTTGAGAAGCCTATATTCGGTTCAAGAATCAACAGCAGTGAGAACTGGGACCTGGAACCACTGATTTGTTTCAAAATTGGGAAAGGAGTCCGCAAGGCTTGTATTCCTTCGCCCTGCCTATTTAATTATATGCAGAGCACATCATGAGAAGACAGGCCAGATGAATCAAAATTGGAATTAAATTTGCCGGGAAAAATCTCACAACCTAAGATATGCATATGATACACTCTAATGGCAGAAAGGGTGGCAGAGGGACTAAGAGCCCCTTGATGCGGGTGAAGAAGGAGAGTGCAAAAATTGGCTTGAAACTCAACATTAAGAAAACCAAGATCATGGCATCCGGCCCTCTCAATTCCTGGCAAATAGATGGGGAAGAAATGGAGGTAGTGACAGATTTTATCTTCCTGGGCTCCAAGATCACCACAGATGGGGACTGCAGCCAAGAAATTAAAAGACGCTTGCTCCTGGGGAGGAAAGCTGTGGCAAATCTAGACAGCATACTAAAAAGCAGAGACATCACCCTGCCAACAAAAGTACGTATAGTCAAGGCCATGGTTTTCCCAGTTGCAATGTAAGGCTGTGAAAGTTGGACCATAAGAAAGGCTGAGCGCAAAAGAATCGAGGCCTTTGAACTATGGTGCTGGAGAAGAGTCCTGTGAGTCCTCTGGACTGTAAGGTGATCAAACCAGTCAGTCCTAGAGAAGATCAACCCTGACTGCTCTTTAGAAGGCCAGATCCTGAAGTTGAAACTCAAGTACTTTGGCCACCTAATGAGAAGGAAGGACTCACTGGAGAAGAGCCTAATGCTGGGAAAGATTGAGGGCAATAGAAGAAGGGGACGACAGAGAATGAGGTGGCTGGATGGAATCACTGAAGCAGTAGGCGTGAGCTTAAATGGACTCCAGAAGATGGTAGAGGACAGGAAGGCCTGGAGGAACGTTGTCCATGGGGTTGCGATGAGTCGGACACGACTTCGCAACTAACAACAACAAAGAACCTTGTCGTTTCCGCATTCAAACTATCATTATATTGTCCATGTGTTGTGGGATTAAGGAGTTTTCATTGTGTCTTCTCACAGCTATTTGGTGTTCATGGATGTGCTCTGCTAGTCTTTTGCTGTCTGTCATACCTAATAGCTGTTACAGTATTTACCTTGTATATTATTTTTTTTCTTCTTCTTGGGCTACTGGGTCTTTTGATTTATTTAAAGTGTTTTGGAAGACTTTAGTTGATTTATGTGCTATGGTGATACCCTGTTGTTATACTAGTCAATCATACCAGATCACCAGGTCACCAGCAATCGACACCCAGTTAAACAGGGATTAAACCACATTAAATAAATGTTGAAAATATAATCTCATTTCTGGCTATACCAAAATTGTCCAAATTGACTCGAAGCAACACCATAAAAAAAAAACAGACCCAGGAAACTACAGACCAATCAGTCTAACATCAATACATGGAAAGATCCTGGAAAAGATAATCAAAAAACAGATCTGCGAACAACTAGAAGCAAACAAAGTTATAACTGGTAGCCAGCATGGGTTTGTTAAAAACAGATCATGCCAAACCAATCTTATTTCATTCTTCGATAAAGTGACTAAACTAGTAGACCAGCGAAATGCTGTGGACATAGTATACTTAGATTTCAGTAAGGCATTCGACAAAGTAGATCACAATCTATTGCTTGGTAAGCTAGAGAAAGGTGGAATAGACAACATCACCACCAGATGGCTGACAAATCATATTCAATGATTATTCCTCAATGGTACTACATCCACATGAAGAGAAGTAAGCAGTGGGGTACCACAAGGTTCTGTCTTTGGCCCAGTACACTTCAATATCTTCATCAATGACTTAGATGAGGGAAAAGAAGAGGAACTCATCTAATTTGCAGATGACACTAAACTGGCAGGAATAGCCAATACCCCAGAAGACAAGCTCAGGATCCAAAAAGATCTTGACAAACTGGAACAATGGGACCTATCCAACAAAATGAGTTTTAATGTGGAGAAAAGCAAAATTTTACATTTAGGCAGGAAAAATCAAAAATATAAGTACAGATTAGGTGAGACCTGGCTCAAAAATAGTAACTGTGAGAAGGATCTTGGAGTCCTAGTGGACGATCACTTGACTATGAGCCAGCAATGTGCAGCAGCAGCGAAAAAAGCTAGTACAATCCTGGGTTGCATAAACAGAGGCATAGAATCAAGATCACAAAAGTATTTGTACCACTTTATAAAACCCTAGTTAGACCACACCTGGAATATTGCAACCAATTTTGGCCACCATACTACAAAAAAGATGTTGAGATCTTGGAAAAAGTTCAGAGAAGAGCAACTAAGATGATCCAAGGCTTGGAGACTAAAACATATGAAGAATGGTTGCAGAACTTGGGTTTGGCTAGTCTAAAGAAAAGAAAAAATAGGGGTGACATGATAGCAGTATTCCAGTATTTGAGAGGCTGCCACAAAGAAGAGGGAGTCAAATTATTCTCCAAAGCACCATAGGGCAGGACAAGAAACAATGGTTGGAAACTGATCCAAGAGAGAAGCAACCTGGAACTAAGGAGAAAGTTCCTAACAGTGAGGACAATTAACCAGTGGAATAGCTTGCCTTCAGAAATCGTGGGTGCTCCACCACTGGAGTTGAGGCATGTTGGATGGAATTCACACTTAAATAATTTGGCATAAAAGTTTGCTTTTAATAATTTCTGACATGCTTCTCCATCATCTCTGTAAAGATGAGGATGTCATCGAGATAAACTAGGATCCCCTTGTACAAGTGGTCATGTAGTACCTCATTTATCAGCTTCATGAACACAGCAGGGGCCCGCTGGTGGCCAAAGGGCATCACTTTGAACTAGAAACTTCCCAGTGGGCAATTAAAGGCAGTTTTCCACTCATCTCCCTCCTTAATTAGATGGCGGCGCCTTGCTTGGCTGCGGCTGCTTCAGCTCTCAAAGGTGTGGGGGTTAGGGAGGGAAATGTACAATCCGGACTGAAACACTTTTCGGAAATAGGGACAACTAAGCTGAGTTGGGCTGCTAAACTTTCATACGAACGTCAGTCCATATTGGAGATGAAGAGATTCAGCGTGGAAGGAACGGTGGAGAAAACTGTTCAGGAGAGACTGCATGGCTTCGGATTACTGCGAAGGAGGAGGAGAAAATCAGGGACGGAGTTGCCGGCAGCTGACACGGAGGGTGAGAGATCAGCTGAAATATGTGGAGGAGCTGGGAGGAAGAAAAGGAATTGCTGGAGGGGGAAACAGCATCGTGCTCAGTGTTTTGAGCAGCAAAAGCAGCAAAGGCAGCATTTCGGGCCGCAGGGGCAGAGTGGAGGAGCAGCCATTGCAGCTGGGAAGTTTCCCTCCGCTGCTGTTTATCTCCAGAAGAAAAGGAGGAAGTGCGACCGGAAGAGGAAGCGTGGCAAACGTGGAGGCCTAACATCTAGGCTGAAAGCTAGACCTTACAGAGTGTCTCTTCCATCTATTTTGTTTGCAAATGCTCGCTCCTTAGAACCAAAAATGGATTACTTAAGGCTGGATTTAACAACAAATCAGGAGGTGAGAAATTGCTGTGTTATTATTGCAACAGAGACTTGGTTAAAGCCCTCTGTTCCAGATAGTGCTGTTAGCTTGATGGGATTTTCAACATTTCGGTTGGACAGGAGTTCTACTCTTAGTGGCAAATCCAGGGGCGGGGGTGTCTGTTTTTATATAAATGACAGATGGTGTAATAATGCCAAGGTGGTTTCAAGTCTGTGCTCCCCAGATGTGGAGCTTCTGACCATCAAATGCAGACCCTTCTATCTGCCTAGAGAATTCTCTGTTACCATTATCACAGCTGTGTATATCCCCCCTGATGCAAACAGAGAAGAGGCCCTGAAGGTTCTCCACCATACCATCAGTGACTTACAAACTACTCACCCAGAAGGTGCATTTATTGCTGTGGGAGACTTTAACCAAGTGGATTTGAAAGCTACCCTGCCACATTTCCATCAATATGTGGACTTTGCAACCAGAGGGGACAATACACTGGATCTTGCTTATTCCAACATCAAGAAGGCTTTCAAAGCTATCCCCCGCCCTCACCTGGGCTCCTCTGACCATCTCTCAGTGCTGCTTATTCCAGCATATAAACCTTTATTAGTCAGAGTGAAACCTACAGTAAAGCAGGTGAGGATTTGGACAGAGGGAGCTATAGAAGCATTACAAGACTGCTTTGAATGTACAGATTGGGGCATGTTTAAGGAAGCAGCTACTGATAACCAACATACAAATGTTGAGGAGTATGCCACCACGGTGTCTGCATATATCCAAAAGTGCATAGAAGATGTCTGTGTCCTGAAAAGCTTTGTTGTGAGGGCGAATGAAAAACCGTGGCTGACTTATGAGGTCCGCAAGATGCTGAAAGCACGGAATGTGACTTTTAAATCTGGGGACATGCTGGCACTTAGAACAGCCAGAGCAAATCTGAAAAGTGCCGTAAAAGGTGCAAAGCAAGCCCATTGCCAGAATATTCAGAACTTTTTTCAGGACCAAACAAACACCAGGCAAATGTGGCAAGGGATCCAGGCCATTACGGATTACAAGGTGGCTCCATCGAGATGTAAGGATGACACAGACTTCCTAAACAAACTGAATGCATTCTTTGGTAGATTTGAGGCATCAAATAGTACTCCTGCTAGGAAAGCTGTGCCCCATCCTGATGAGCAAGTGCCTAGCTTTGATGTCACCTCTGTCCGGAAAACACTGCAGACAGTTAACATTCGGAAAGCAGCAGGCCCAGATAACATCCCTGGACGTGTCCTCAGGGAATGCGCAGAGGAGCTGGCTTGTGTTCTCACTGATATTTTCAACCTCTCATTGCAGCAGGCAGTGGTCCCATCGTGTTTTAAGATGGCCATCATCTTGCCAGTGCCAAAAAAGTCCACAATTACAGGCCTCAATGATTACCGTCCGGTTGCACTGACATCCACCATCATGAAATGCTTTGAGAAGCTGATAAAAGACACTATTGTATCTAGCCTCCCGCCAGCATTTGACCCGCTTCAGTTTGCCTACCGACCAAATCGCTCTACGGAGGATGCTATTTCTTCCGTTCTCCATCTGAGCCTGAAGCACTTGGAGGAAAGAAATACTCATGTGCGTTTGCTGTTTGTCGACTTCAGTTCGGCGTTTAACACAATCATTCCCCAGCATCTAGTAGACAAACTGGGCCTTTTAGGCTTAAACACTCCTTTGTGCAACTGGATTCTGGATTTTCTTACCAACAGGCCCCAATATGTGCGAGTTGGAACAAATACCTCTAATACCATTTTCTTGAGCACAGGTTCTCCTCAGGGCTGCGTCTTAAGTCCGCTGCTGTTCACCCTGTTGACCCATGACTGCTGTGCTAGGTTTGCCACCAACCATATTGTGAAGTTCGCAGATGATACAACAGTAGTGGGCCTTATTCAGGATGACAAGGTGGAAGCTTACTGCAAGGAGGTTGAGGGGTTGGTGAACTGGTGTAAGGAAAACAGCCTAGTTTTAAATACAAGAAAAACCAAAGAGATCATTGTTGATTTCAGAAAAGGCAGGCACAGCCACACTTCTCTGTGCATTAATGGTTCACCTGTAGAGATGGTTACCAGCATCAAATTCCTGGGTGTGCAGCTAACGAGTAGGCTGACTTGGTTGCTAAACAGTGAGAAACTGGTGAAGCGGGCACAGCAGTGCCTGCATTTTCTGCGCCGCATGAGAAAAGCACATCTTCCTTCCCCTGTCCTGACCACTTTCTAAAGGGGGACAATCGAGAGCATCCTGTCATACAGCATCACAGTCTGGTTTGGAGGCATCACTGCTTCAGACAGGAAGGCGGTGCAGAGAGTGGTGAGGATGGCCGAAAAGATCATTGGCAGTTCCCTCCCTACCATCCAGGACATAGCACAGAAGCGTTGCTTGAGCAGGGCCCGCAAGATTTTCTGACACTACACATCCTCTTCACGCCCTGTTTGTCCTTGTTACCTTCTGGGAGGAGGCTTCGTGGTATCCGTAGCAGAACATCCAGATTCAGCCATAGTTTCATTCCATACAGCATTAACCTTGCGAACTCTCAAGCTTCCTCCTTGCGTTATATATTCAAGATGGACAGTATTTAATATTTATTTGCTATGTATATGTAGGGATGTGGGTCTATATATATGTTGTACATAGTATGTTCAGGTGTGTGTCATGTATATGTTTCACTTTGAGAGCGGGCAACTAAATTTCATTTTTTATGTGTGCCATTGTGCCCACAATATAAAAATGACAATAAAGGTTATTTATCTTTTATCTTTATCTTAATTCTTACTCAGTAGTAAGCTTCCTGCAGGTCCAGCTTAGTGAAGATTTTTCCATTGGTGAGATGAGCTAACATGTCCTTCATCAGGGGAAGAGGGTACATGTTCTCCCCACTAACAGTGTTTAAGCCTTTAAAATCCATGCACATTCTCAGTGCCCCATCTTTTTTTTCTTTGCACAATACGGGAGCGGCTACGCACGATTTTGTAGGTTGGATAAAGCCCCTAGCCAGGTTTTTATCAATGTATCCCCCTAGTTCAGACATGTCAAACACAAGGCCCACAGGCCAGATTTGGCCTGATATGTGGTTCCATCCGGCCCAGGGACCTGCTCTGGAAAGAGCAAAGGACCGGCCCGCCGCACCTCGGCCTGGCCCAGGCCGACCGGGTGCTGATCTACAACCTGGTTGCATCCATCGAAACCAGAACATGCTCAGCCCTGCCCTGCTCTCTGGGTGCACGCGCAAGCGGAGTCTGGCATCCTTGCTGGCTGTCTTGTCCCACAGGCTGACTTCACCCGGCACTGACCGTCTCCTGTGCGCATACCCGGGGGGGCGGGGCAGAGGTGGCGAGGCAACTCCTTGCTGGTTCCAGTGGATCTTAGTCTGAGCGTGTTCTGGCTTTGATGGACGCAACCAGGTTGCGCCACCCCCACCAGCACCACCAGCCTCGCAGCCATGAGGCTTTCCTTTCACCGGGACAGACCCCCATGCGGGATAGCAAGACCGACAACAACATGGCAGTGCTGGCAATCTCTCCCCCTCCCATCACCCCTTCCTGAGCATGGAGGAAGGAAAGAGATGAGAAGGAGAGAAGGAAGGAAGGAAGTGTAGCGGAGAGGAGAGTTGGGGGAGGATCGACGCTGGCTGGGAGGCTTTGCCAGAGCTCTGTGGATTCAGCAGAGAGGTCGGGAGCTCAGGCGGCCTCTGCGGTGGCTGGTGGTGGGGCGGGGCTCTTGGGGAGCAATTTTTAAAGGGGAAGAGGAGATTGATTGGGGAAAGAAGATTTTATTTTCTCTTTTCCGGAGAGACAAGCCAAGAGGAGGAAGAGCGAGGTAGGAAATTTATTCTCTGGAGAGAGAATAAAGCGTTTTCGCCAACTTCCTACCTCACTCTCCCTCCTCTTGTGTATTTCTCTGTGTGTGTGTTGCAGTACGAAGGAGGTGGTAGATGGGTACACTGATGACACTGAAAGCTAATATTTCAAGTGGGGTAAAATCCTAAAGAACCTTTTATTTAAAACAGATCAATCATAGTAGAACTGATGAGAAAAGTTATAACTGTATAAAACACATGCTGGAGAAGCATTTCTCCAATTGTCACGGAGTGTCTTCACAATACTGAACGTCCATAATAATTTCATCAATTATCTTACTGGGGCAGCGTTAGAGAAGGGTCGGTGTGCAGAGCTGTGTTGGCAGCCCAAATTATCTATGATCAACAATGCCTCTCGATCTTTCTTTGATATCCAATGTACTGTTGGTATAGTTGGCTATTGGTTGAGGTATCTGCAGCTCAGATGCTTCATTTTCAAGGCTACCCTGGAGCGTTCTCTTCAGAGGCCCATTGATGATCACTGCAGATGGACCCACAACCAGACTCAATCAAGCAGCTTCAGATGATTCTGAAGTTCATTTAAAGTTCACTGAAGTGTTAATAAATATATTTATCTGGCTACAGAGTAAGCCCCCTTCAATCTATCTTTTATAGATTTTTCAGGCAATGTCTTTGGTGAGACAGGAGGAAAGCCTTCTTCAGTTTTTCATCAGTCCTGGAAAGAAATGTTCTGACTATCAGCAAGAGAGACAACAGGTTTAATCTATTACAATGATTGACTGGACTAATTCTTAGTGAGAATAAAATATTCTAGCAGAAAATGAAGAAAGAGTAAAGGTGCTAATGGATTTTAATTGTGTTTTCTTGCTACTACAACTTCCTGCATGTTGATAGGAACTAGGAACCATCACACTGGAACAAGCAGCCTCTGGATTATCTCTTCCTTCCAATTTGAACTTGGAGTTTTAAGATACAAAACGAAAACAATTTATTTTACTTTACAAATGAGAGATTCCCTTGACTTATTCTCAGTGAACTCTACTTTACATAGATCGGGGGGGGGGGTTCTTTCCCTTCGAAGAAGCCAAATTTCCAAAAAGAAATGTGTCTGAGAGACATCTTTAAAACAATAAAATTTTGAATGTCTTTTTTTTCCAAATTGACTGTTAAATCCCATGATTATATTGGATGTGTTGTGCATTTTTACCGAAGATGAGTTACACTGGTGTTCCTTCATCTTTTGATTTCATAGCATGGACTCTTCCCTGAAATTTTCCAAATTGTTTTCTGAGCCTATCCTTCAACCAGATAACCAGGGCAGCACAAACAATTGTGAGACAAAACACACAGAGTATTCCAGCTACAGCTGACATTTTCATATTAGCTTTAGCCTGTACCTTAACTGGAGGTGGCCCACTGTCTATGCTACCTCCATAGCCCTTATTGCTACAGTCTGGAGGGGCCCATCCAACATCACAGTGACAGTGTTTCAGAGTGTTACAAACTCCCCGATTGTGGCACATTGTGACATTACAGTCATATTTCAGAATGGACACATTGACACAACTACCCTCAATACACATCATGTTATTGCCACAAGGAACACCATCTCTCACTGCTCCAATATCATTCACCTTCATCCCAGGGTGGTAGTCAGTGCCCCAGCATTGATTAATTCCGGTGGAAGTATGAATTATTGTACTGTGATCCTCCAAAGAAGGCATTTCTATATTTTTACACTGGATACGGCCACACAGGATATCCCCAGGATTACATTTCTTGTAGATTCCATGTTTAAGCCCACAGTTGCCAAAGCGATCACCCTTATTATTCACTTCTCTGAAACATACTTCAGAAGCGACTGTTGCTCCACTACTGAATATTATTTTGCATTGCATATCGTGAGTCGTGCAGTTCCCGTGATAGCAATACACGCCATCATGGCACATGGCACCATCTTGCACATGCACATCTTCTGGACAGTGCTCTGAAGTCCCATTGCAATATTCAGGAAAATCACAACTACCAATCTTCTCTCTGCAAACAGTTCCACGTTGACGATAATGGCAGTTAGCACAGCACAGACCCAAGGAACAAACAGCAGCAGGACGAAACCTACAATTAGCTTGACAGCAGTGATCTGACTTGCATTGTGATTCTGACCCACAGTCACACTGCTCTCCATTTTCCACTATTTTGTTACCACAGGATTCAAATTTAAAAGTTGTGTTAGTGTCTGGTGGGACAAATAAACAGTCAGTGTTTCTATAGTGGAAATAATCCTTATAACTGCAGTTACTAAATTTATCAGTCTGTGCTGCATATGGTGCCATAATGCATTCACTCTTTTCACAATGACAAAATTGATCATCATGTTGCATTCCAAGAACATGTCCCTGTTCGTGGGCAAATATGAAAGAAATATAAAACAAACTGGGAGTTCTATAGGATTCAATAGCACTTGCGAAGTAACTGCTACATATAGTTCCAATATATGCAAGTCCTACAGTTGCCCCAAAATCCATGTATGCAAATAAGTGACCAACATCATTTTTTAAAATGTTAAGCAGATGTTTTCTTCTCCATTCATTAAATAATAAAAGTGTGTTATCTGCTATAGGGGTAATGTTTATGGGATTGTTTTGTGACCAGATCACTAATCCTGTTATTGACAAATGAACAGAAAGGGAATCATACAATGAATTTGCAGTGTGGACAATATCTAGAACTTGCATAGTAATAAAAGATTCATTTCTATGAAACTGCAAATATCGCTCATGATCAATCACAATTGCCACTTTAACATATCTCGTATGTGGCCACCAGGATTTTCCAAAAACATCTTTGTTTCCAAGATTCTCTGTTTCAGGAATTATGTCCTCTTGATGGCTCTGCTCTTCCTGTCCTACTCCACAAGGCATTCGGAGAGCCCCATCCTCTACTTCTAACCGAAAGACCACGTGTTGAAAGGTAGAAGATTCCTGTACTGGTTCAATTTCATAGGTCTTATTTTCGATTTGCAAGAGACCTCTCAGTCCTCCTGAACATGTACTGAGGGTGACTCGAGAAGAGGACTTTCTCTGTATAAATCCATGGTAGAAACAGTCGTCCTTGATAAAAGGGTGATCCACCTGGAGAATCCCTGCTGTATCATAGGTGAAGACAGGAAAGACCTTAGGGATGAAGTTCCTTCTTTGCCTGAGGAATACCACATGGGGATTCCCTTCAATGTGCAGGAGGTAGCTCACATCCTGGGGTTCCTCTTGCCCATACTTGGGAGACAGCTTCCTTGGGATGGTCACGTCGTAAGAAGCATATCGGAAGCCCTGAGGAGGTGCCTGTCTAGAAGCTGCATTTTGGATGATCTTAAGCAATATCACAATCAACCATGACAGACTGGTATTCATTTTTGTAGAACGAGGGTAGAATCTCACCTTATTCTAGAAAAGGAATCTCAGCAAGGTCAGGGACAAGGGAAAGAGAGAGAGAGAGAGAGAAAGTTAAAATATTTGAAAATGAGGATTCTGTACATAGCAACAGAAATGCAGTAGATTTTGGAATGTAGGCGGAGTTTAAACAGCCAAATGTAGAATAGTTAGTGTTCGTATTCTACTGCTCTGTAATTTATCTAACAGGAACGAGCTGTATATTTTCTCTGGTTGGCCCAAGCTGTGAATTGAAGTGGATTAGTTCATAATTTGAGTAGGAAGTGAAGTAGCCTATCACACCAGGAGAGGCGTGGCTTTGTAAGAGCTCAAAACCAATAGCTTGCTGACCCTTCTAATTTCTATTTCATGGTTATTTGACTTTCCCTCTTTTCACCCATGTCATCTTTAGCTATAAAAAGATCTGAGGCTTTTTGCATACCGAATGGCTCAGTCTTTGCCTTATGAATTTTCACAACTATGGGAGGGGGAGGAGAGAGAAACAATATGTTAAAGACCACAAGCTTGCACTCTTAGCACAAATAAACCTTATTTTAAAGACTAAACAGATGGTGTTTTTATGTTACATGAAGAATAATTATGTTCCAGAAAGACTGCATTGCGTTCTATAGATGTTATACATCTGATGTTGAGTGGGGTCAAAAGCCTACTAAAAATAGAAATCAAAAATGAATAATTTGGTCTCCTCGTTTCCTTTTTAACTTTTTCATTATCTTTTTCCAATGGTCTGCAAATGTTGTTTTATTTCTATGTGCCTGTTGATGGCTGATTTGTCTGAGTACCAATTTTCCAAGAATTCCCTCGCACTTTGAGAGTTAGCTTGGTCTAAGATGCTGACGTTTCCGCATTCAGATTATGGTTGTATCTATCCAGGTGTTGTGGGATTAAGGAGTTTTCATTGTGTCTTCTCACTGCTAGTTGGTGTTCATGGATGTGGTCCGCTAGTCTTTTGCTGTCTGTCATACCTAATAGCTGTTAGAGTCCTTACCCTGTATATTGCAGATGACTCCTGTTTTTCTTCCTTGGGCTACTGATTTTTTGGTTTTCTTAAAGTGTTTTGGAGGGATTTAGTTGATTTATATGCTATGGTGATACCCTGTTGTTATACTAGTCAGTGGAATGAGATCATGAGGTCATCAGCAATCGACACCCAGTTAAGCAGGGATTAAACCACATTAAATAAATGTTGAACACATAATCTCATTAGCAGGTGTAGCAAAATTGTCCAAACTGAGTTGAAGCAACATCAGACATAGTTGCAAATAGAATAGAATAGAATAGAATAGAATAGAATAGAATAGAATAGAATAGAATAGAATAGAATAGAATAGAATAGAATAGAATAGAATAGAATAGAATAGAATAGAATAGAATAATAACTTTATTGTCACTTTGGCATACATTAAAATGAAATTTCGTTGCATACAGCTCTCAAAGGGTCACCACCTCCAATATACACTACATAAATATGACAAAAATAAATAAATAAATAAATACAGAATTATGCATATACCCACATATATTATATGACACAGAGTAATAACAGTCTAGTTCAGGTTATGTATACATGTGCATGGCAAGAAAAACGAATCTTGCGAGTTTACCAGACGGATGGCATAGGGAACAAAGCTATTACAGAATCAGGTAGTCCTGCTAGAAATACTTTGAAACCTCCTCCCAGAGGGGAGCAACAGAAACAGACCGTAAAGTGTGTGTGTGGGGTCTCTAACAATGCTTTGAGCTCTAAGCACATAGCGCTTATAAGCAGCATCCTGAATACCAGGGAGTGAGCTTGCTATAATCTTCTTGGCTGTCCTTACCATTCTCTGTATGGACTTTCTGTCTGAGGCACTGTTGTCACCAAAACAGACAGTGATGCAGTTTGTTCAAATGCTTTCAATTGTGCCTCTGTAAAAAGTGGCCAGGACAGAAGGAGAAAGATGTGCTCTCCTCATCCGACGCAGGAAATGCAGATGCTGGTATGCACGCTTCACTAAGGGTGACGTGTGTTATCTGCACCCCCAGATTCTTAATACTGTTTGACCACCTCTACAGCTGCATCCTTGATACTGAGTGGAGTATGACTATGTCGTCTCTTTCTGAAATCTACAATGATCTCCTTTGTTTTATCATCATTTAGAACCGGGTTACTTTTATTGCAAAGTTCCAATTTTTCCCAAAAATTGTACATTGGAATTTATATGAAAAGTTTGGCTTGCCTGTTATCAACAATTACTAGGACCATATCCCTGAAAAGTTTTAGAAAACATGCAGAAGAGATCTTGTGGGGTTTTAAAATACAGAACATGAAAGACACCATAGCCAGCATTACTATTATTGAAACATAAGAAAGTGAGGTTGGTAGATATACTGTAGTCAATATGATGAAAAACAATTGGAAAAGTCAAAACAAACACAAAATCAAGGGGGGGGGAGGTTTGAAGAAAAAGAAGAACCATAAAGGCAAGGGTAATCAAAGCTCTTTGAGTGATACCTAAGGGATTTACCAAATAGAAGTGTTACATTTATTGGACTTGACACCTCTGACTGCAAACTCCCCCACCAGTCCCACTGTATCTCCAGGTATCCAAAGCCTTTAGCTAGAACCCAAATCAATGAAATATACCCCATCTAAAGTCTGTGACATTCACTGTAAGAACAGGCAAAATAATAATAATAATCATCATCAACAACAACATCTTTTGATTATTTTCCTTTGATGCTTGGATTGTGAATTGGTGAAAGTGTGGGAGTGTTATACAGTTCTTTGTACATCTACTCCCATCACCCTCCTAAAATAAAAGCATACAATATGTATAAATCTCCTTTTCTCATTTGCTCCTCTAGGCTGGGGCTTTTCAAACTTAAATGGTTCCCAAATTTGTGGAGGGAAAGCTTCCGCAAGAATCTAAGCAAAAAATTCCATCGTCAAAGAAACTTCCTTGGCACACAACCTGGACCGAAGAACTGCTGTCATCTTCCTTTTTCCTCCCAATCACTTCTTCTCTTGCCAAACATTGTCCTTGGAAATGGCTGCTGGGAGGGTAGCTATGCAATTTCAGCCATGTTGAACACTGCACACAGTTTTGTCACTCCTCACTGATGCACTTGTGGTAGGATGGGATGGATATGGGAAGCAGAGGACATGAGTCTGTTGACTTGATATCGTTCGAACATCTTTTATACATCCTCTGACTATGTTATACCTGTCCTACTCCTGTTTTGTCAATGCCACAAAGTTGCTCTTATTTACTGTATTTTCATGGTTCTTAGTATCAGCTGTCATACAAACTCAATATGGAATATAATCCTGTATACTAAGAAGTGGTACTGCTGGATGTCACTAAGGTAGCATCAGCCTGTGGCAGGCTATGGTGGCAAATTGCCTTGACCATCTTGAAGATACCCCCAAATGAAGTGTCCCAATTCAAATAGGTCAGGCAGGATATGTTCTGTCCCAGCCTACTTGAGCTCCTTGTTCAGTTCACAAGGAGAAACCCCTCTTCAAATCAAGCAGGCAGAAACCGCAGGACAAACTCAAACCCCTTTTATTACTCACAGACCTGAGGAAAACAAACACAGTTCATCGCAACTTGATTCTTAACCCGAACGGCTGCCTTCGGCAAGCAGCACCTCCCACACTTCCCCTTTTATTATTTGAAGGTGTGGCTTTCCTAATGCCTGCTCCTTTGCCTTTGGAGCCGCCCAATTGCATTCCTCTGTCCTGCTCTCTTTGCTTTGCGTTTACAAGCATCCTGGATATCACCCAGCTATGAGTCATCACTATCCCCCTCAGACTCCCAGCACAGCTGTGTCTCAGCCTGAGCGCGAGTAGAGGGGCCAGGCTCCTCGTCAGACAGTAAGTCTTGGAGCTCCTCAGAACTTCCCTCTGACTCTGATGACACTCCAGGCCCCTCCTCCTCCTCTGAGTCCTCAGACTCAGCTGCCGGATCCATGGGCAGGCGAGGAATCACAACAGGATATGCTATTGTTGAGACATTTTTTGAGTGAGTTGTGCCCCATTTTACAACCTTTCTTGCCACAGTTGTTAAGCGAATCACTGTGGCTGAACAATTAGTAACCCAGTTGTTAAGTGAATCTGTCTTCCCCATTAACTTTGCTTGTCAAAAGGTTGCAAAAAGTGATCATATGACCCTGGGACACTACAACCGTCATAAATATGAGTCAGTTGTCAAGTGTCTGAATTTTGATTACATGATCATGGGGATGCTACAAAGACCATAAATGTAAAAAATGGTCATATGTCACTTTTTTCAGTGCTGTTGTAACTTTGAATGGTCATTAAATTACCTGTTAAATGAGGATTACCTGTATACAATTTATAGGGTAGAAGAATGCGCAAAAACATTCCTTGGAAAAATGTTTTTTGGAAGTTAACATATCACTTGTGTAGCAATTATTTCTACAAGTAGTCCTCGACTTACGACCACATTTGAGCCCAAAATTTCAATTGCTAAGCAAAGTAATTGTTTTGCGCCATTTTATGACCTTTCTTGCCACAATGGTTAAGTTAGTAACATGGCTGTTAAGTGAATCTGGCTTCCCCATTGACCTTCCTTGTCAGGTCACAAAAGGTGAGCACGTGACTATGGGACACTGCAAACTGTTATAAATACATGCCAGTTGCCAAGCATCTGAATTCTGATCACATGACCATCTGGATCCTGCAAGGGTCATAAGTGTGAAAAATGGTCATACATCACTTTTTTAGTGCTTCTGTAACTTTGAACAGTCACTAAATGAATGGTTGTACGCTGAGGACTACCTGCATTGGTAAAGCTCTATTCTCCATGTGTTGCTGGTTCCATGGTCATCTTTCCCAGAAAAAGTTTTCAAGACTGTCAGCCGCATTTTTTGTGCACAGCAGCACTGTGAATTGCTATGATAAATGTAGCAGGCAAAGATGGGGCGTAGGAGTCAGCATGCATGTGGCAACCTAAGACATGGTTGGGTTCTACGGGTGGATGCCTTGATGAAAACAGCCCCTCCCAGTCTAGGAGCAATAACTATTATGGAATATGACAACAGTTTCTTCTAGGTATTCCACATTATGGAGGAAAACTTCAAAAGATACTTTGTAAGATTTATTTATGTACAGATTTTTGGAAAGTAAATCAATAAATTAATAAAACATAAATGCACTGAGGGCAAATAAGCAACGCAAGCCTTTTGACTGTCAAAGCAACAGCAGAAATGAATAGTGTTGCAGTATGTGGAATAAATGAGGAAGTATGAGGTTTCAGAACAGGAGCGATGGGAACAAACAGCTGGTTTTGGCATTGGATATCCGAACGAGTGGCAATGCATGGAAGTTCACAAGCAGAGCAGGAACACAAACAAGAAATGTAATATTGGAGAAATCAAACAAAGAACTAGGGAAAGGGCAAGGCTGGATACAAACATCTCAAGAAGACAATTTCACACATGCTTCCAATCAAGATTAGGTACTGAGAGTTGTTAAAAACAACTTCCTGACCTATTTAGTAGTCTTGTGTGATCTTTTCCTACTAACGAGAGCATGCTGATTGTACAAGCGGCCCTTGGTGTGAAGATGATTCTACCAAATGAGGATAAAAAAATACAAAGAAGTCATAGTGCTACCAGTAGTAGAGATGAAAGAGATTTATCTCTGGGTTATAAGGAAGTGTCACTGATCCTTTCCTACTGAATCCCTATAGTATTATGCCTGTCCAATTGGAGAAGGCTACCACAGGATTTAATTTCTCTCCGTAGTTTCTATTGAAAGTTATGAATTAATTTTAGAACTTTTTACCTCTTTTGTGATACAGAAATTTAGATAAAAAGCATGCCTCTTAAAATAAAATTAATATATATCAGAAGTTGTTTCCCTTTCAAAGAAAGGTTTTTCATAAATCAGTCTGAAAGAAAAGTCCTGTTAAAATGGAATTTAAAAACACCCCCCCCCCTGAGTTAGTTCACTTAGCTGTTACCCATTGCTTCCAGGCTTTCTATCTGATATACTGTCTGTTGTTATGGTTTATAATTTACTGTTGATATTCTCCTTCTGTTGATTCTGTTGGATGAAAAAAAAAGATCTTGCAAAGTTGGAATTGATTGAGTGAACTTTTTAGTCCCACCCTGTCTGCCGTTACCACCGCAGCCACGCCCATCCAATTGGCCATGCCCACCCAATTGGCCACACCCAGCCAATGGGCTACACCCACCCGGCACTCGACGATGCATAAGTGGGTTTTGGGTTGCAGTTTGGGCACTCAGTCTCTAAAAGGTTCGCCATCACTGGTCTAGCCATAGTGGGCTGCCACAGAGCACGAATGTCTTCTCCCTCCTATTTAATCTCTACATGAAACTGCTGGGTGAAGTCATCTTTCAGCATGGGATTAAGTATCAGCATGGTGAAGATACTCGGTTGTATATCTTAGCTTGGGCTGGCCAAGTGATACAAGGTGCTTTCCCAATGCCTGGGGGCTGTGTAAATCTGGATGGATAAAGCTTCAGCTCTGCCTTGGTAACACCTTGAGTGGCGGTTTTAGCCCCCTCCCCTGGATCTAGTGATTTTCCATAATGGGGAATGGGATTACATTCCTCCGGTCAGGATGCATAATGTAGGGATTCTCCTGGACTCACAACTCTTGCTCAAGGAACTGGCGGCAGCTTTGGCCGGGACAACTTTTGCAGAGATACATCTTGTGCATCAGTTGTACTTACTATATTTCTAAATAGAGAAACAATGTTCATAGTCACTCATGCCTTAATAATTTGGACTATTGCAGCATGGTCTACATGGGGCTGCCCTTGAACAGCATTGAGCTGGTCCAGCGTGCAGTGGCCTACTCATCTATATTATAGCCATGCAACAATGCTGTTGTCTAAGTGATATCAGTTCCTAATAGGCTTGAGTACAATTGAAGATGGTTGTTATCTTTAAAGTGCTAAATAGCTTAGGGCCAGATTTCTTGCAGGACTGCTTCTCCCTGGTGATTTCTGCCCATCCTACCAGATCTGGTAAGGTAGGCATGCTCTGGGTACCACTGAAAAAAACAATGTCTTGTGGTGGTCCCCAATAGCATACCTTTTCTGTTATGGCACCTGGCCTAAGGAACAGCATCGCCTCCCCAAATGTGGACAGCTTCTATTCTACTGGCTTTTCAAAAGGGTTTTTCCCATAGACATCAGAGTCAAGAAGTTAGTACTGTAGTGGGCTGGTTGTATGCAATTAGTGGTTTTGCAGTTTTAATGAATTTCAGTATACTTGTTTTCATCTTTTGGTGAAGTTTAATGGACCCCTTTGTTTTCATCTTGTTTGCTGCCCAGGTTTTTTTTTGATAGATAGACATTCATCTAAATTAATGTATCAATAAATACATTTGAGAGAAGGCTCTTTTGAAAATATGCAATAGAAATTATCCTTGCCAATTATGCATACTATAGTCCAAAACACCTTAACATCCATCTCAAGTCTACTAAGCTTCAGTCAATATTGTTACATCATCTTGGCTGCTTCTTACACACATTCTGAACATGATGCAGCTGCTGATCTTCATTGTCCTGTGAAAAGTCAAGTTCATCTGAAACTAGGTGATCTGACTTCTTAGTACAGTCTTGGGATCATACTAAAGAACCTTGTACAGCATACCTGCTTAGTATAGACCACCTTATTGAAAAACTGCCACATTCTACATCCTCAATCTGTGCACAGAATATTGATATAATCCTCTGCTGTGTAAGCAGAGATTGATATGTCTGAAACTATGTTCAGTGATGGCGAAGAAGGCATTTCTTATTCTACCTGAGCTTGTTGCTTTGCATTTTTAATCCACTCAGTGTGATACTATGTACTTTAGTTTCTCTTTCTGGTTTCTGACACTTGTGCAGTGCAGTTTCACTGGCTAATGTTTTTTCTTGAGCCATTGCAAATGTCCATTTCAGTTTAGGAAAAAAAGCCTCTGTTGGGGTTCTTCATCATGAACTCCTGTACTAGGAAATGTCTCAGGATCCTTTCTAAAAATGCCCCAAAGCTGCAGGCACTCGCTGAAAATGGATAAAAGACATCTTCCTGACCCATTCAATAGTCTTATATGATAAAGAGGCAGTGCCAGATTTCCCATTCCTTGTCTCTGATAATACTGGAGGATGAGATGGTACTTAGGTTTTATTGCAGTTCAAGAATCAAATGTTTAGATTATGAGGGAAGGAGGGTGTCAGTGTCCCTCATGCTATGGAGGACTGGTGAGGCAAATACCAAGGCAAATTCTCTCCTCAAATCTGATTCTTCCATGAAGTCTTCCAGCACACAGGGCAGAATCCATTCTTGAACTCATAGCAGTCTGCCATTTTCATGCTTGGGATTTTCCTACTGCAGAGAACATGCCAGGTGGCCCTTGGTGTGAAGATGAGTCTGCCACATGGGAAAGATGTTGAGAAGAGTACTACTGGTAGGGAATGCAATATATGTTGATACCTGTGCTATCCATAAAAGCCACGAGTGATTTTTGTTGTTGTTGTTGCAACATTTTTCTCCTCTTTGAGCAATAGCTGCTATGAAGTTGACTGCCAGGCTGGAAGACCCTGCTTCAGGAGGATCAGCTTCTCCTAAACACCCATACTATGTTTCTATTAGAATTTTTAAAAGGCAATTTTAAATTATTTTCTTCTTCTTCTTTGGTAATTAAGTAATGTAGTAAAAAAAAATTCCCAATGAAATGTTTTCAGTATTTACCAGAGCAATAAAACAGAACTTTTACAAATGACACTGCCTGAAATTAAGTTCAATTTTTTTTCAGCATTATAAATTAATACTCAAATTCCAGAGGCTCAAATGCATTTTATATAATAATATCCATTACCGTTTCTGAACACATTTGATATACTTCATTTCTGTGATTTACTGTTTACTCACTTCGGTAGTTCATGACTCAGTTCTTCTCCTAAGCCTTCTGAATAAGCGCATAAATCCATATCTGAAATATATCCCTACACTAACCAAAACAAAAGCAGAGGAAAGGACATATATAATCCCTCCAATAATTCCAGCTTTTGCAATTGTGCTTAAGTGTTTGCGTGGTCGAGGAGGTCCACTATCAATGCTACCACCATGGCCTTTCTTCAGGCAGTCTGGAGGACCCCAGCCATAATCACAATGACAATGTTTGTGACTGTTGCACACTCCCCGATTATGGCACTTGGTGAAGTTACAATCATATTTCAAGAGAGACACGCTCACACATTTTCTGTTGATGCACATCTTATCTTTGCCACAAGGACTTCCATCTGTCACTGCTCCAATATCGGCTGTCTTTATTCCACTGTGGTAGTCTGTACTCCAGCACTGCTTATCACCAAGGGGGACTTGGATTATGGTGCTATGTTCCTCCAAAGAAGGTAAGATTTGGACATTTTCACATTGGATTCGCCCACACAGGGTATTCTTAGTTTGACACTTGTGGTAAATTCCATGTTTAAGGCCACAATTGCCAAAGCGATCGCCTTTAGCATTCATTTCTCTGAAGCAAATATCTGTAGCAGTTTTTGCACTGAAGCCAAAAATCATTTTGCACTGTGTATCTTCAGATATGCAGTTTCCACGATAACAATACGCATCATTACTACATGGGGCACCATCCTGCATATAAACATCTTCTGGACACCACTCAGAAGTCCCATTGCAGTATTCAGGAAGATCACAATAGTTAGTCTTCTTTCTGCAAATAGTTCCAGATTTAAGATACTGACACTTAGCACAGCACTCACCAAAAGCACAACTGACACCAGAACGAAATGTACAATTAGACTGACAACATGGATCCAGCTTGCACTGAGCTTCTGAACCACAGTCACATTGCTCTTCCTTATCTACTACTTTATTGCCACATGATTTGATTTTAAAGATTCTATCAGGGTCTGGAGGACTTAACAAGCATGGAGCATTCATTGTGAGAAAATAGTCATTATAACTACAATTGCTAAATTTATCAGTCACTTCATGAACTGGAGCCATAATGCAGTGTATGTTACCACAACTACAGTACTGTTCATCATGCTGCATACCAAGATTATGCCCTAATTCATGGGCAAATATGCTACTGATAATGGACAAACTGGTAGTCTTATATGAGATAACAGCAGATCCCATCCTTTCATCACAAACTGTTCCTACATAAGCTGACCCAAGTGAAAATTCAAAAGACTTATATGCAAATAAGTGAGCAACATCACTTTTTAGATGATTAACCAAGAAGTCTCTCCTCCAGTCAGTGAAATCCTGAAGGGTGCTATCTATGGCAGGAGAAATCATTATGAAGTTCTTTTGTGACCAGATTTCCAATCCAGCTACAGATAATTGAACAGAAAGAGGTTCATAAAAAGAATTGGCAATATGAATAATGTCAAGAACTTGCAAAGCAGTAAGAGTTTCATTTCTGGCAAACATTAAATAACGTTCATGTTCAATCACAAAAGCAATCTCTACATATCGAGTATGTAGCCACCAGTCTCCTTTGGATGCAGTTTTTGAAAGTACATTCTCTATGTTTTGGAACATGGTATCTTGATGTTTTTGCTCTTCCTGTGTTAGTCCACATCTCATTTGGATAGCACTCACTTTTTCTTTTAAACGAAATATCACATGTTGAAAGGTAGTAGATCCCTGTACTGGTTCAATTTCATATGTCTTATTTTCTAACTGCAGGATGCCTTTGAGACCTCCTGAGCAAATGCTGAGAGTGACCAGAGAGAAGGGTCTGTCCTGCACAAAACCATGGTAGTAGCAATCATCCCTGAAGAATGGATAGTCCAGCTGCAGATCCCCATCCTTACTGTAGGTAAAGATGGGCAAATGCTTAGGAACCAAGTTCTTCTTTTGTGTGAGGTGCATGATGATATTCTTTCCTTCAAAATGAAGGAGACAAGTGACATTCTGTCGTTCCTGTTGTCCAGGTTTTGGCGTTAATAACTGTGGGATGGTCACCTCATAAGAAGCATAAATAAAGCCCTGAGGAAGTATTTGTCTGGCAGTCACAGTCAGAAGATTACTGAGGAACATCAAGAGCCACAGAAGATGGATGGTCTTTTTCCATGGCAGAAGGAAATCTTGAAAGCACACCTTCTCATATTTCATTTCCAAAAGGAAGCTCTCTTAAAGTAGAAGACAGAGTGGTAAGAAGCTGGAAAGAATCTCAAGATGTAAATAAGATGATGAAAAGGAGGATTCTGTATATAGCAACAGTTATGTAGCTTCCCTTGGAATGTGGGTGGAGCTTGAATGATGAAGAATGGAACAGACTGGCAGGAAGAGGGTTATTTTCCCCCCATCCCCAAGTATTTTGCTGAGCAGATAAATCATATTGTCTTATTTATGATATACTTTTCCATGTCGAATCACTTCGAAAAAAGATGGCTGGGAAATAAATTTAGTAAATAAATACATACTTGTTTAAATTTTAAATTAAGACATTTCATTGTGACTCAGTAATGTAGACAGGAGTACAGAAAGCACCAAAAATAAGAAAAAGTAGGTGGCCTTATTTTGACACAGATTCTGTGGATTAATAAAGATATGAATCAAAAAATGATCAAATGAATATTCCATTAAACGAATCATATATCTTGGGGAAGGTAAAGCAGCAAAACTGAATGGTTTTTCTTGTTCATGTTGTTCTCTTTAAAGGAGGTTTCACATTACCTAGAGGAAGCCATTTTAATTTTTACAGCTGCTGACAGGTTCCTATTGGTATGTATGCTGCATGTAACAGCATTATAGTCACTGTTTTCAATGGCTTTAAAGCAGCATTGGGAAGTCAGAAGATTATAATCTATGAATAAATTGCTGAATGATATGCCCAGGATTATCATTCCACTTGTTTAATTATAACACCAATAAAAACTGTCCTTTTGTCTTTAAATTAGAATTCCAATTTGCAACCTCGATGGAAATTTGTCTTTGTGCTTGTATTCAGTGTATGTAATGTAGTGGTGTCATATTAATAAATAATAAAATACAACTATACACATAGAAATATACATAGAAATATACATGCATATGTGCACACATCTGTCTGTGCCTTGGCAAGGATCCTCAAAATTTGCCACCCACACCTACCAAGTACCCAACATTAAAGCATGGAAGATAATTTCACAATCTGGGGTCATTCCTCAAACATTTGGCAACATATTGAAATGAGGAGAAAAGTAAAGCTTCTCCTCCCATCCCAGGATACAGCTTTCTTACTTATTTCCATTTTCTCCTAAGAAAAGTACTACTAAGCATTCTGATCTAATGAGCTCAAGCAGTCCTGTGACAAGAAAATCATTATGTTCCTTAATTTCATGGAACCAAGGGAATTAGTTACACTGCAAGCACTGGTTTAGTATTGTGACTAAGAGGCTAAACAGAAAATAAACAAGTATCACTTAACACCTACATCTGCCATGAACCTCCCATAGTAGGCCACAATTATATTACCCATGGTCTTGTTATTTGCAATTTGATAATAATGCTAATTCTCAGTTTTTAGGTGCAAAATATTTCAGAACAATTATTATTTTTAAAAGCAGTTTTTTCTACTTCCTCTATAATGAAGAACTAATTGGAATATTTATTCATTGGCAAAGAATTTATGATAAATAAAGCTTCCATCAAACATGCAATTAAAAATAGTGAAAATTTATGAAAAATTGTGTGACATGAAGACAGTCTAACACAGGGGTGTCAAACTCGCAATGTCACGTGACGTGTCATGATGTATCGTGACTTTTTTCGCATTGCTGGAGCTGGGGTGGGCGCGGCCTCCGTATGATACAACTGGCCCATGGGCCGGCAGTTTGACAGCCCTGCATTAGACTGAAGAATACTATACCAACAGAGCACCAGGCCCAAAAATCATGTACAATGGTTTGTACTTTGTGTACTATTTTCAAATAAAAGAGAAAATTAACTAAAATTTGCTTATGGATAAAAAAACCTCTGATTCAGTAATCTTTGAATAACATGTTAACACTCTGAGAAATAACCACATAATCTTTTTAGTGAGATCACTACTGAAGAATAAAATCTACAGAGTGCAGCAACAAAATACGTATAAAATAATTTATTAAATAATTTGAAATAATCCCTACATAATAATTATCATGGTTATACAATAACAAAGCACATTTGAAAGTAGTTACTGTATTATACAATGTGATAAGTAATATATGATAGTTAGATGAGATCCCTCTTTTAAAGATATATGGTGAACTGGGTCTGTTTTGAAGAAGTGTTACTGTTCAGAAATAAAAATTAATTCTTACAGGAAACTCAAGTGATACCAAATGCAGTGGTCATGTATGGATTATGAAAGGAAATTTAAAGATAAAATAGTGGGCAAGGCAGACTGTAAGTGACACAGAATGATTAAAATTTAGGTCGGGTTTTTGAAAATAATGACAGCAATATTATATTACACAATTCCAGAAATAATGTACTGTATTCACTTCAGATGTTTGATTGCTGAAGGAACATTGCTGCTATTGCACACAAAACTCTGCTGGTTTGCACTTGTGTTTTCTGCAAAAACTACAAAAAAAAAAAATCCTGAACAAACTAAATTTTTTGTCATCACAATTTTACAATAATGTGTTTATTCTCATGCTTTCTAAACAGTTTCTGAATTGATGTAATACACAGGAGTCACTACAGAATAGCAGTGTAACAATTAAGCTGCAAGCAGATGCTGCAATTCCCAATACAGTTACACATGATTATATATCACTGAAGTCAATGGGAGTGTTGGTATGAGCACCAAACAATTTCACCACTACCTCAAATCTTGTATTAAATATATAAAACCCTACTAGAAGAAATATATTGTTACAGGTTAACGTGGTCTGTGGTAGATTAGTTATGCTATGATTCTGTGCAGTATTTGATCTCGTGTTCGACACCTTTGCAAATCTCTGTAATTAACAATACCTATGCAGCTCTTGAGCAAAAAGTTCTTGTATGTGCAATTTTGAGGCATTCTTTTCTAGAGAAATGTCAAACAGTAGGAGCCCAATGGGATTGCTCTTACTGTAGTTTAGAGCAATGTTTATTCTGAGCAAAATGTGACCTCTGACTTTGCTACTTCATCATCTGGTCCTTTCCCCATTCAGAGTATACAAGGATCAGCCCCAGCTGCACTTTTGCCTTTTCGAAATGGCATTTAAAATGTGCTTGTGTAAACATACCATCTCATCATAATAGGCCATTCAGATAAATCAACTGAAGATGCCATTGCAAACTTGATCTGTCTAGGTACTCATTTTACTTCTCTAAGCATTTTACTTCCCTATCATTGTCCACTTCCAATCAAATTTTATAAGCTGCATATAACTCCAAGAAATACTTTCAAAAATTATTCTGTGGATCCAAAATATTGTGGTACCAATTTGTAAAGTACCGAGAAGGCTCAGCTTTAACAAGAAACTTCAGTTCTTCCCTCCATGCAGCAATTTGTATAGGAAGAGCCAATTAAAGTAGTGGATAAAGTTTGAAATTTTCTATATTTTTATCTGACGGTTTTCCTAATAGCCTGGATTACATCCACATAGTCTGTAACAACCTCCCATTTCAATGAGGAGGGGAATGACCTGCAACAGCGCTCTTGTGGATATTCCACAGTAATTATCTAACTCTTGTGGATATTCCACAGTAATTATCTAACTGTTCGCTCCCCTCCCCCACATGACAGTCTGAGTGTCAGAAGCCTTTTCATAAGGCATAAGCCTAGAAAGCTACAGCGATAAAAATCAGAAAACTATCTTTAGAGGCCAAATTGCAAGAAACAAATTGCATTATCCCAGCACAATGCACTGAAAGGATATTTCTTATATCCTCCTAGCCTCCTAAGAGTTTATAATAGCAGGTTGGACATTTGTCCTCATGTCAGAATTGGAGTTACCAAAGTCTGTCATCCAACATTCAGTTTGTTATAAGATGCCAAACCCAGCTAGAAGAGCAGCGGCAGAAAGAACTATTACAATGCCTTTAGTCCTTCTTCCACTGGCATTGCTGGGTGGCCCACTATCAATGCTGCCACCATTGCCTTTCTTTAGGCAGTATGGAGGGGCCCAACCAGAGTTACAATGGCAATGTTTATGAGAGTTGCATATTCCTCTGTTGTGGCATTTGGTTTGATTACAATCATAGTTCAGCAGGGAGACCTTGATGCAATCACCATTAATGCATATCATGCCGAGGCCACACTGTGTGCCATCTTTCACCGCTCCAATATCAGCTACACCAATTCCACTTGGAGAATCTGTACCCCAGCACAAATGGTTGCTAAGAGTAGTTTGAATTATGGTGTTCTGCTCATTCAAATTAGGCACTTCACCAATGTTTACACACTGGACTCTGCCGCACCAGACATTATTGTTCTCACACTTCTTATACACATTACCAGGAATAATGCCACAATTGCCAAAACGATCACCTCGAGAATTTATTTCTTTGAAGCACTCCAGTGGGGCAACCAATGCTTGCTTGCCAAAGATAACTTTGCATTGCTCACTGTGAGTAGAACATTTTCCATGATAGCAATAGCCCCCATCAGAGCACGGAGCTCCATCCTGTACATAAACATCTTCAGGACACCACTCTGAAATTCCGGTGCAGTATTCGGGAAGATCGCACATGTTAGTCCTTTCTCTACAAACTGTTCCAGCTGGAAGAAGCTGACAGTCAGCACAGCATTTTCCAAAAGCACAAGTGGCTCCTGAACGCAACATACAGTTAGACTGGCAACATGCATCTGATTCACAATGGAATTTTGAACCGCAATCACACTGTTCTCCACTCTCTACCACCTTGTTGCCACAGTTTTTGAGGTCATACAATTTCTCATGTTCTGGCGGAATTAACAGACATTGCTTTCTACTAGTATCCATTAGCTTAGAATAACTGGTGTAACTGCAGTTACTGAACTTACTTGTGTTACTTTGGAAGGGAGCCATAATACAAGAATGCTGTTTACAGGTGCAGGATTTCTCATCATGCTGCATACCAAGGTTATGACCCAGTTGATGAGCAAAAGTTATTGTGAAAGAAAATAAACTAGAAGTAATAAATGCCTCAACAGCAGATGCCCAGTTTGGATCACATACAGATCCAACAAACGATAATCCAAACTTAATCCCAAAATGCTTATATACAAATAAGTGGCCAACATCGTGCCTTAGGTGCTGGACAAGTGTCGTTTTCCTCCATGTATTGAAAGTGTCAAGCAACTCATCTATGCTTTTTCCTATTGCAATGAGGTTCTTTTGTGACCATATTTCTAATCCAATCACCACCAGATGAATCCCAAGAGGCTTGTACAGAGAATCTGCAAGGTGAACAACATCCAGGACTTGCCTAGCAGTGACAGTTTCATTTTTACCAAATTGGACATATCGTTCATGTTCTACTACAATTGCTATCTTCATGTACCTGGGGTATGTTTGCCATAGTCCACTCAAAGCACTTTTGCTTATAATATTTTCTCCATTCTGGATCATGGCCTCCTGGTGATTTTTGTCTTCTTCTATTACTCCACACCTCATTGGGATTTCATTCCCCTTCTCTTCCAGTCTGTAGACCACATGCTGAAAAGTAGCAGATGTCTGCAGAGGTTCAATTTCGTAGAGCTTATTACTCACTTGTAGAAAGCCTCTGAGTCCTCCTGAGCAACTGCTGAGGGCGACTAGGGAAGAAGGCTCATCATGTACAAAGCCATAGTAAAAGCAGTCATTCCTGATGAAAGGGTAGTCCACCTCAATGTCTCCATCCTCATTATAGGTAAAAATAGGGAAGTGCTTAGGAACAAAATTCCTCTTCTGCCTGAGATGTACCACGTGGCCTTTCCCTTCTATCTCCATTAAATAAGTAAGGTCTTGCGGTTCCCGGCCTCGTCGGGGTGCCATCCTTCTTGGGATAATAACTTCGTAAGAAATGAAGGGAAACCCCTGAGGTGGTACCTGACAAATGGGCTGACTCCAGAATATCCCAGAGGCAAGGACAAGACAGAAAAATCCTCTCTTGGCACTACCCATCCCCATTTCTCCCTTCAGGGGCCAAGGGAGGGGAGGCCTTGCCTCACGTTGGAGAGCGACAGCGATGGAAGCAGCAAGGCGGAAGGCAGAGGATAAAAATAAAAGTCCGCCGCCACCACTGTAGTGGGAGGAGGGTAGCCATGGAGTTCCCTTTGGCTGTACAGCAAACGGCTTTTTCCTGTATCTTCTGGAGGGCATTCCAGAACTTTCAGGAAAGCCCCTCCCTCTAGTTGGCAGGCAGAGTCCAATAGGACTGATCTATTCCATCAGGTAGGCTATTTTGCCATTCCAGACCACCCTAGTCCCAAGTCACTGAAACAGAAGTAAAGTTTCATTCTTAACACTGGGGGGGGGGGGATGTGGAGAATAGGTTGCTTTTAAGAAACCTCTTTATCTTCAGGTATCTTTTCCCCCCCTTCCACTGGCCATCCCATTGGATACAACCATGTATTCTATTTAGATACATCCTGGAAAACTAAATTCAAGAGCAAAGACAAATTATGATTATTATTTTACTGATTAAAAGAAAGGAAAGCAACGATAAGTAAGTTTAACTATCTACTGGCTAGTTCAGCAGATGGAATGCTGAGCAATATCCATGTAACTGAGCTGTGTTGTGTCCTGATACATTCAGAGAATTGACGAGAGCTATGCCCTTATTTTCCATCCTGATTGTCAGGCATATGACAAATATCTATTGCTATCTTTTGAAGCTCTATTCTTGAATCAGTTGAGTTATTTAGCCCTCTGCTCTTAAGGAGGTAGGAAACCTTTAAGCAGAAGGTTATTGCCCTGAACATATTTTGGAGAGGTCAAGAAACTGGAGACAGAAGAACAATCAGGTAAAATGAAGATGCCACATATGTAATCAGAGCAGAATATTCTGTTTTTTTCCACGGATTTGGACAAAAAAATTGGGGGAATTTTTTAAAATTTAACATACAAAGTCTATTGTAGGCCTGACTCTGCATTTTCTGTTTCTTACCTCCATTTTCAATAGTTGTGATCAGAAAGCACACCCGGAACTCCCAAAATAGGTTTGGGAATTACAGGCTAAGAGAGGCATATTTTAAGATAAGAGCACTTATATGAAATTCACACCCTTTTCCTGAGGTTTCTATTGTTTAAAAAAAAAAAAAAAGAATTGAGGATTTTTAAAAAACAAAACAAAAACCAATTTGCAAGGTATTTATTTCTATTTAAACAATTCTTAACACCATTTATTTTAGATGTATTGGTGATATATTTGAATATTTTATTCTCATATACTATTTATAATGTTCATATACACTCTTGTGAGGCTTTATATACTAAAAAACAGTATATGAATACTATGCTAAATATGCAGTATTATCACACCTTGTACCCTAACGGCATTAGTATCTCACCTTGGAATGAATTGCATCTTTCTTTTCCTATTTACCTCATCCTCATCATCTTGCTTTTTAAAAAAGGGACTGGAGAATTTATTTATTCATTTGTTATTTATTTGTAGTCATAATTATTTTACGAATAACTCATGGCAGTGAACATGTCCAGCATATCTTCCTCCTCGTATTTTCTCCACAACAACCCTGTGATGTGGATTGCGCTTAGTCAGAGGGACTGGCCCAAAGTCATCCAGCCAGCTTTCATGACTAAGGCAGAAGATGAACTCATGATCTCCCGCTTTCTAGTCTTATGATCACCTTTCATTTCCAGATGATGTGGCTTCTTTGATCCAAAGGTTTGTGTTGATCCCTGGAACGTGTAAGGTTGGTTCTGGCCTTTAGCACGTTCACAACTTTCTTAACGGACAAAAAATACATAAAGCTTATTTAATAAAATTTATTGGCCACCTAACTCCGGCAGTCTCTAATACAAAACTAAAAAAAGACAAAAACAGAAGCACTAAATCAATAGGCAGCACAAAATAAAGTCTGTGGAGAAAACTCACAAAACAACAAATATTAAACACTGATTATCCATTAAACATTGATCAGCCATTATGTTAAAAAGGGCAAAAGAAAGAGGCGAGACCACTGGCTCATCTGATGAAATTCCTAATGCGGTGCTGTGGCCTAATACCCTGGGGCCATCCACATAAGGAACGAGTAAGACTTCTGTTTTTTCCAAGATGTGATTCTGATTACTTTTGATGGTTTTGTTTCCCAAGATTTGTGAGATTTCCTCAGGCTGGCGATTAGAATCTTAGAGCAGGGCTTTTCAACCTTTGTACCACTTTTAGGATAAGGCAACATCCGAGTACCACCACTCGCCCAGCAAGGTCTCAAAAACTTGACACCCCCCCCCAAAAAGGAAAAAAAACGATAAAGTACAGGTAGTCCTTGACTTACAATTCGCTTAGTGACTGTTCGAAGTTACAATGGCACTGAAAAAAGTGACTTATGACCATTTTTCACACTTATGACTGTTGCAGCATTCCCAGGGTCATGTGATTTACATTCGGATGCGTGGCAACTGATTCATACTTATGACATTCACAGTGTCCCAGGGTCATGTGATCACCTTTTGCAACTTTTTGACAAAGTCAATGGCGGGGGGGGGGGGGGCAGCTCATCAGGTTGCAGGATGCCTGTGGGGGGAGGGAATCCATGGGTCTCTGGTGGAGAGGGGTGGGACTGGGGTGGGTGCCCTCCTTCCCTCCCATTGTCCCTTCCTTCCTTCTTTCCTTCCTTTCTTCCCTCCTTCTTTGTCCCTTCCTCCTTCCCTCCCTTCCATTGTCCATCCCTCCCTCCCCTCAGGTTGCAGGGTGCCTGTGGGGGGGGGGAATACATGGGTCTCTGGTGGAGGGGGGTGGGACTGGGGTGGGTGCCTTCCTTCCCTCCCTCTCTCCCATTGTTCCTTCCTTCCTTCCTTCTTTGTCCCTTCCTCCTTCCCTCCCTCCCTTTCATTGTCCCTCTCTCCCTCTCATTGTCCTTCCCTCCCTCCCTCCCTCCATCACTCAGTTTTAATTTCTTCGATGGTGGTTCCTTTGCTGAATCACTTTCCTTTTGCGGTCACGCTCGGTGCAGCCGGGAGCCCAGCACAGCCGCCGTTCTTCCGCAGGGGGAGGAGAGTGCAGGGAGCAGAGGAGCGCACAGGGGAGCCGCGGAGTCCGCGGCTGCCGGACTCCCTCTGGTGCGTTGCGCGCGGCCGCAGCTGGAGAAAAGCAGTGAGCGGGGAAGCGGCTCATTCATTGCTTGCAGCCAGCCCCGAGGAAGAGCCGGCACAACCCCCAGGCGAATCCCGCCTGGCTGCATTCTTTGCGGCCGAAAGAAGGGCTTTGATCCCGCTTCCCCTTCCCTCCGGCCGGGTCCGTGAATACCAGATCTAACCCCAGGGCGGTTCGAAAGGCCAGAAGGCTGGCTGGGGGTTTTGGGGTGGAGACATGTGAACCTTCCTCCGTCTTCTTGAATCTGTCTTTGATCCCGCTTCCCCTTCGCTCCGGCCGGGTCCGTGAATGCCAGATTCAAGAAGACGGAGGAAGGCTCACATGTCTCCACCCCAAAACCCCCAGCCAGCCTGCTGGCCTTTCGAAGCGCCCTGGGGTTAGATCTGGCATTCCCCTTCGCTTCCCCTTCACTCCGGCCGGGTCCGTGAATGCCAGAAGAAGCGAAGCGCCGATCAGCTGGAAAGCGGGCTGATCCTGGCGCTTCCGCTGAGCCCCCCCCACAGCCCCGGAGAAGCGCCAATCAGCTGGAAAGCAACGCTGATCCTGGCGCTTCCCCAGAGCCCCCCACAGCCCCGGAGAAGCGCCGATCAGCTGGAAAGCGGCGCCGATCCTGGCGCTTCCCCAGAGCCACCCCCACAGCCCCGGAGAAGCACCGATCAGCTGGAAAGCGGCGCTGATCCTGACGCTTCCCCAGAGCCCCCCCACAGCCCCGGAGAAGCACCGATCAGCTGGAAAGCAGCGCTGATCCTGGCGCTTCCGCAGAGCCCCCCCCCCACCAGCCCCGGAGAAGCGCCAATCAGCTGGAAAGCGGCGCTGATCCTGGTGCTTCCCCAGAGCCCTCGCCTCCCCCAAGCATTTTTTTACTCACCTGCTTTCAGCTGCACTCCCTTTCTCCTTTTGCTTCTCTGCCTTCGTTTGCTTCTCTGCCTTCGCCACGTGTTTGTCTGTAAAAAAGAAAAAGTTCCATGAGACTTTCTAACTTCTCGCGAGAAGTTAGAAAGTCTCTTGGAACTTTTTTTTTTTGTCTCACAAACACATGAAGGCCAAGAAGGAAAGGAGAAAGGGAATGCTGCTGAAAGCAGGTGAGTAAAAAAACGCTTGGGGGAGGTGAGGGCATCGGGGCGGGGAGGGCGGGGGGGGACCCAGGCAATGCGTCGCGCAGCTCCAGCGGAATCTCTACTGAAGGCTGCCTGAGACTGCCTGCCACCCCCAAGGCCGCCGCCAATCAGCTGGAGCTGCGCGCTTTGATCCTGGGCTCTCAGTAGGACCCAGGCAATGTGCAGTTCCACCTGACTTTGCCACAAGCCTGTGCGGCACTGCTGCCGCTTCACCTCCTCCACTTTTACACTTTTTTTTTACATTTTGTTTTACATTTTTTTTCAACCTGTCCTATGCGTACCACCAGCCAGGTGCTCGCGTACCACTGGTGGTACGCATACCACAGGTTGAAAAGCCATGTCTTAGAGGCTTTCCAGTCTAAACAGTTTTACAGATAAATCAACTTGAACAGGTCTGATTGTTCACGAATAATGAGAGAAGAAAAGGGCTCAAGAAACCGTGGACTACTAGTGGCAGCGGCATCCTATTTTAGACAGGTGGTACTCTCCCTGAAAGACCAAGCTCATTTGGGAGTAGCTTTAAATGTCAATGGATTTGTAAATAACAACTGCAATAGAGGAGCCCTTTCTTACAAATATGCTTGGATAGGGCAACTATGTCCATTCTTCAGCCAGTCAGATTTGGCTATGGCTAAACACATCTTGATGACATCTCATCTTGATTTAGTATAGTGAATGTTATGTGGAGCTGAACTTGAAAAGTATTCAGAAACTGCAGTTTGTACCAGTAGCAGAGGTTGGGCTATCCAAACACAATGTAATTTGTGCTATCAACTTTTAAAGACCCAAATAACTTAAAACTACTATTTCAGGAATTCTTCTGAACCATCTTGTTATGAACTATCTGGTTGCTAAAGTCTGCAAGAGATTCTTGTTTTTAAGACATTCCATTATCAGAGGCTAGTCATTTTAGCCTGGGGGGAAAAGTACCTTTCTCTGTGTTGCTCCCTGGATAATATTTGCTTAGCTGCTGCTCTCTTGGGGTTTCAAAAATCTATATCAGATATATTTTTAAATCTAGCTTTTAAGTATTAATTGGTTTTATTATTGATTTCACGTTAATTTTATCATTCTGTTTTTATATTATTGATTGATTCATTTGACCAAAATATCAAATCTGCTCAACTTCTTGAACCACTCAGGGTGGCTTACAAATAAAAGCAATTTTGAATAAGGAAAAATGCCACCAATAGAATACCAACTATAAATCACCCACAACAGGGCTCAACAATAATCCAATGCCCAAGGCCTGGGAGAATGACCAAATCTTCAACAATTTTAAAATCAACATAAGGCTGAAGCCACATGAATTCTGGGAGGAAACCATTTCAGGTAGATGTGTAAGAAAGTAGGTACTCTTCCTGGGTCCCATAAAATGACATTGCATAATTGCTGAAGCCTAGAATATGCCCACCCTGCTGGACCGTACCAGGTGGGCAGGGATGGCTGAAGATACGTGATCCCTCAGATAGCCAGGTTCTAAGCTGTAATGAGTTTTAAAGGTAATAATCATCATGAATTGTATCCAGAATTGGAGTCACATGTACACAATATAGTGCCCCCCCAACACTGCTTGCACCACTGTTTCCAAACCAGCTGCGGCTTCCATATGATCTTTAAAGATAGCCCCATGCAGAATTCTTTACAATTGTGCAACCATGAAATGAGCAGGGTGTGATTGACCATCTGAAGAACCTCTCAGTCCAGGAAAGTAGGCAATTGGTAACTAGTTGTACTTGTGTAAAGGTCCTCCTGGCCTCAGTTTCAAGCTGCTCTATAGCAGGATTTGAAAAATCTAAGAGGACCCCCAGATTACACACAAATTTCAAATGGGGAAGGGCAATCCCACTGAGGGTCAACAATGGGATATCTCTGGATCTGGAGGCCCAAACAAACACAGCCACTTAGTCTTGTCAGGATTGAGCTTGAGTCTGTCTTCCCCATCCAACCTCCATACACTAGGTCAGGGGTCTTCAAATTTGGCCTTTTTATGACTTGTGGACTTCAACTCCCAGAATTCCTCAGCCAGGCATGCTAGCTGAGGAATTCTGGGAGTTGAAGTCCACAAGTCATAAAAGGGCCAAGTTTGAAGACCCCTGCACTAGGTTAATACCTGGCCAGCCTAAGGTCAAAACATACAGCTGGATATCATCAGCATATTGGTAATACCTAAACCCAAACTTTTGGAAATTCTATGCTGTCTCTGAACCACATCAAACCTCTTTAGCATCATACTGCTCCTGGAGTGATTTAGCAATTTCTAGAAAAAAATGGTCAGCTGTTTGGTCAACCTCCTGCAATTACTTTCAGTTCAGAGAATTTACCTTTGTACACCACTCAACTGCCAATTGCCATGGTGTAGAGGAGGTTAAGCATGGTCCAGAGAGGAAAAAAGAATGTCAGACTTCTCCAAAATGTTTTGTTCATGAATAGCAAAATACTGCATATCTCTACTGTTGATGGAATTGAAAAAGAGGCTAACATTAAACAGTGACAACAAATGACATTGTGCTGAATTGCAGGAGTATCAAATTCTTCATTTTCCACTACATGCCTGGATATATATATATTTTTTGCTAATAACACCTTTTCCCAAACCCAAGTCTCAGCATCTATCCATAAGTTTAATATAGAGAATCTCAGTTTTTTTTTCTGATATACTGAATTATGTATTATCTTAATTACAAATATTGTGTTCTTGTGCAATCTAATGCCATCCAGGACAAAGTAGCCCTTTAGTCTGATTTTTTCTTCCTGAGATTAGCGTTATCATTATTCTGTATCAACAAAGTTCATTCTAAGGGATGTGTAGGCATTCTAGATCAGACAGTCACAATGCAGAAATTGATGGTTTTCACATCTTTTCAATTAAATTTGACAATGACAGCTGTGAGAAATGATACCAATTCTGCACTGTACTCCCAAGTTTCTATGAACTTTTGTTCTATCTTGTGTAGAATATTCTTCTCACCTTGTCTCTAGTTGACAATAATCTTATTCCTCGCCATATATACTAATCAATGTTTTCTGGGAGTATTGCTCTTTGTCCTCCTTTGCAACGTGTTTGTGTGTGTGTGTGTGTGTGTGTGTGTGTGTGTGTGTGTGTGTGTGTGTGTGTGTGTGTGTGTGTGTGTGTGTGTGTGTGTTCCAATGCTGTTTGTAATGACATAGCTTGAAGAAAATTAATTACACAATGTCTTTTTCTTTCTTTCATTCACTTTTAGCCTGCTGCAATCAATCAAGTTTGAACAGGTTACAACTGGAAAATTTATGTGGCACAGAAATTGCCTTATTTTTCCACTCTGTCAATCTGTTATGGGAATCTTCCCATTCTCTTGGAAGTGGGCAAGGGAGATGGAAGCAGTACAACATGAATTAGGAAAGTGGAGAGAGGGAAGAGGAAAAGAGAAATACAGGAATTCAAAGTAATTAGGAGGAGAGATCAAGGGTAAGAAAGTATCAAATCATTTAAGGATAAAGTCAGGTTTTTAAGCTCTTCTTTCCTTCACGTTATGTTCTTTCTTTTCAGTGGTGGAAAATTTAGCACCCTAAAACATGAAGTCCTATTTTTTTCTTTCTCTACCGCTCAGCAAATATCAAACTCACCCTCTATTTCTGCATTACTGTTCCAGGGGACCTCGGAATGTATGTCATGTTTAGACACTTGGAAACATGTACTACTGAATATACTACTGTTACATTTGAGTAGAAATTTATAGGAATACATTATTAGTGACCTTAAACCACTGACTCAATTTCAGATGAATCCCTCTGTTCTTTACAAGGACTTCAATCAACTGGGTTACTATGAGGGCAACAGTAAGGAAGAGAAAATACAAACATCTTTCTTCTTTGGAGAAATGAACTGCATATATTTAAGAGTATTAAATACTTCTCAGTATGATTATCTCTTCATAATTCAAAGGGAGGAATTGATAAAAATATAGCAATAGTAAGGTTAGGAGTCATGCTAACGCTAATCCAGCACATCTGAAAATATCACATTAATGAAGTTTGCCTATTGAAAAGGGAAATGAGATATCTGTGAATTTGGAAACGGTATTTAAAATATTTTGTTTTATTTTTCAGTGGAATAATATAAAAGTAGACTGGAAAGAAGTACAAACGGACAAAACATTTTTAGAATAAAAAAGGAAAAACCAACATGTACTGTGAAAAACCAAGGAGAAAGATTAAAAATCCTTTAAAAAAAACATTCCTGTCTCTGTTTCCTCTTCAAAACAAATAAATATTTACAAAAATCACAGATTATAACATAATTTTATTGACAATTACTTTACAGGGCTTTTCTCTGCAGGGAGTTGAGTAAGATGTCCCTAGCTAGTGTAGTGAAATTACCAGAGAATAACTTCCTCATAATATTCTATACATATAAAGCCTCAACCTGTATTTCAAAAAAAAAAAAATACAGTAATTGAGAGAAGCTAAGCCTATGGAATATTACTATACTCTTATTTACTGGCTATTGTACTTCAATATTTAAGCAAGTATCAAAATCATGGGCATCTCTTTTCACACCAATGCATAAGCTGTTCAAAAAATAAACTGAAAAAGGGGGGAAAATCACTAATGATCAATACAATAACCCAAGTTGTGGAAATGAAGATCTTCTATCTCACTTTGAATTTAATCTTAGTGAGAAAGTGAAAATTCCAAAAAAAGAACTACCTCTGAACTGCTGTAACCAATTTGTTTGGAAAAGACCTGATAGAACAACAGAGCCAAGCTCTATTGATGAAAGATAAAGATGTTTCAGACTACAGCAAGACACTAATAAAAAGTATGAGATTACAATTTGAAAATATCAAGAGCCTAAAAAAGTCCGCAAAAGATTCACAAAGGAAAACTCAGTCTTGAACACAAAAATAGGTCATTCCATCCTGAAAGTTACTGTAAGTTTGTAACATGAAAAAAAAACCAAGTGCTGGAATTTTGGAAAGGTCACAGTTCACTGTCCCATTTTTAAATAGCTAATTTATTTACCTCTGTTTCTTCACCAAGTCCTCACTAGTTACAAAAGTCATTTTCCCTTCTGTCACTGTAATCTCATTCGTTTCTCTGGTGGTCCTTTAGCAGAAGTGCTCTGTTGTGTGGTCTTTGCAGCTTCCTTCTCCTCTTGTTTTATAGCTTCAGGTGCTGGCTCTGATTCTTTCTTAATCTGATCCACTGGGAAAAAGTAAACCACATAAAGTCTAATTCTAATAGCCTTACATGTCTCATTATCAGTACTATGAGATATTTCCTAATGCTAGACTTCACTGAAAGAATCACCTCGATTTTTACCAGTAAGTACTAGGAACAAATTCAGTTCCATTATCCTATATCTGAAAGCAAACCATTTCATTTAGCAGAGCAATGCAGAAATGACAGCTACAGGAAGAAAAAAGCCCTTAATTTCCCCCCCCTATTTTCAAGTGGCCTTCCCTTTACCTAAAGCCACCCTTGCAATTCAAAATTGCCAGAATAACAAGACTGCTTTTGAATTGCTACGTACAGATTTTCTTTTCCTTTGAGAAAATCATAGATTCCTGCTCTTCGGATGGCATAGGGAAAAAAAGATTGAAGACTGGGAATTCTTTAGGATCCAAGTTACAGAAAATCTACTAGCATAAAATGATATGTATAATGACCAACTTGAACAAAACTATCTTCTCAAGAGCCTGAATTAAAACTAATCATATATATTTGCTGGATTTGATCTCATTTAAAAACACGGACTAAATTCTTACCTGGGACTGGTTTTTCTCCAGATTTTTGCTGTGAACAAAGAGAGAAAAACCGAGTCATTAGTCAAAAATGCACATCTTGGATGCTGGTATAGATATAAGATTACATTCTCTTACTAAACATTGCCCAAATGGAGAATAAGAAATGTTGGTTGTAATCTATCTAGATAACTGTATTCAGGATTAACACAGCAAGTCATACAAATGGTTGTCACATAGAAAATGGATTTAATATACATTGCCCAAGAAGCAGGACCAGAACTAGTAAGTTAAAATTACAATGAAGTCAGTTTAGGATAAGTGTCAGGCAAAACTTTCTAATTATACAAGCTAGCAGCCAGTGGAACAGGCTATTACATTAAGTGATGAGTTCTCATTGCTGGAAGCCTACTCAAAATATTATAATCTGGGACGGATGGCATAGCAAAAGAGTGTTTCATATTATTATAGAATTGGAAAGAACCTTAAGGTTCATCTAATTTCCTGTTCAGTACCGATTCCCCTAGAGCATCTGACAGGATTTAAATTAGTTAGGAGATTACATCACTTTTAAGATCCCTTTCAACTCTAAAATTCTATGAAATATTTTTCTGCTATGCTATTCATCTATAAGGTCATCTATGAATGTGATTAATGTCATCTCAGTACCACATCCTGGTTTGAAGCTCAACTGAAAAGGGTCCAGACAATAATTTCCTTGAGGTCCCTCTAGAGTTGCAAACTGAATGTTTTCTCAACAACCTACTCTTTTGAGGTTGAAGAGGATGAATATTCTCCAGAATTGTTGAGTCCAGGAATGGGGTGGTTTTTTTGTTTGTTTGTTTGTTGAGGGGGAAGACACACACACACACACACACACACACACACCATTTAAGAACTGGTAGAAACGGGACTTCCGGATCCGGTTGCAGTGCCAGCGGACGTGCAAAGAACTTGCTCTCTTTGCCATCCGGTTTCCCCCCGCCGGTAGACCCTGGACAGGGTCGAAAGTCGCCCTGGAGGGGCGACCACCGTAGAGGAGGGCACTCGTCGATCGCGGAGGGAGCGGCAGCTCCCTCTGCAGTCCGAGAAATCACCTTTGGGCCGACGGGGTAAAGATCGGCCAGTAACATGGCCGATCACTTAGCTGCTCCAGCCGAAAGTCACAGCAACATCTAAGCAAAAAGAACCACCGTGGAAGATCCGGGTGAGACCTTTCCTTCCCTCTTGTTAATCTATCTACTTCCCTGTTAACAGCTTTAAGGACTATTTCCCTATTTTGAGAAAGCAGCGTTTGGACACTGGGGAAAACGGGCTTTGGAAAAATAATTATTATTTTGTTTTGTTTTGTTTATATAAGCTGTTGGAATTCGGGTATCCTGAAAAAAATCCTTACTGTGACTCTTGCTTGGCTTGTTTATCTTCAGTTTAGGTGAAAACCTTTAGGGAGGGGGGTGGAATGCTTTTGTTCCTCCCCCCCCATCTGACCAGTATTGCCTACTTTAAAAAAAAAAAACACCTTCCGTTTTCTGGGCAGACTCATGTGGATTGTTTTGGTTACAATGCAACCTTGAACTTGGCATGAAGCCCAGAAACTTTGACTGATACAATGTAACTATCTCCAGCTGAACTCCCACTCCCTGATTTTGGCGTGATGCCCAGACTGGACTATAATATAATAACTGACTGCTACTGATTGGGACTCTTGCTGCTTTTTTTATTTCTGTGCTGGACTTGACTATTTGCTTTTTTTAATTTCTGTTTGGAAATATATTTCGGTTTGGATTCTATATTTTATAACGCTGCAATCTATTTTTTAAGCTGAACTTCCACTAAAAAAAAAGAAAAAAAGAGAGGATGGAATCCTACTCACAGATTAATTATGGACTTATATTAGAAAAAATTCTGGAAATGAGAGTGGAACTTAAAGAACATATTAGAATGCTTAGGGAAAAGGAGGTTTCAGAATTAAAAACTGAAGCTCAAACTTTGACTGACTATGACACAGAATCAGATCTACAATTTAACAAGATGGATGAAATATATTCACAATCTATTGATGAGGAAGAGGATACATCCCACATGCAAATGATGGAGATTTCTGATGACCAAAAGCAGAATTCAACTAAAACATTTACAATTTTAAAAGCAACAGGAATGGACTTCCAAACACGAGGCACAAAAAACGCTGACAATATGATAGTGCAGACAACACTGGATAAAAGAGAAGAAGACTATGATTGGACTCAATGGTGGGAAAAGGCTTATAGCCAATCACTAAGATGGGAGGAATTAGAGGCCCTGCTGTGGAAACCTACCTGGCACAAAAAGAAAGCTAGAATTAGATTTAAAAACGAGAGCTAAAACTTCATTTGATGGGTAAAAAGGGCTTTTGGACTTTGATCGAGCTAATACTTTTGAGATTTTTAAGGTTATTCTGGTCTGAGTCAACATTAGATCTAAATTATGGATTTGATTATGGTTTGGAATGGCAATAGGGAAAATTGGAAAATCTAAAACTAAAGGAGTTAGATTGAGATTGGTGAAATATTACTGATATTCTTACTCACAAGAATTAAATGGTAATTAGCAATGTATTAAGTGGACTAAATTGAAACAATTGAGGAATTTTTAGGGATTTGGATTGATCTATAAAAATATTGGATAGAGTATATGAAATAGAATATAGTTGAGAAACATTAAAATATAATAGTTATAGAAATAATTATTGTTTTATTATTTTAGGCTAAAATGTAATGGTTTTAAAATATATAAACTTATGTTTACTTACAAAATATGTACGTGAAATAGAATAGAATAAGAGATATAATCTGATTGAGAAGTATAAATTGAAATTGGAATAATAGGTATATGTGAGAAACAATTTATATTTTAGGAATGCTCGAATTGTATACTATATGTTTATGTAAGACCAAATTGAAATAGGTTAATTGAAAGTTGGTTAAGCCTGAAAACGGGTGAAAATATGATTGATAGCTTTTGTTTTTTGTTTTTATGTGTTTTGTTTTTTCTTTTCTCTTTTCTTTATTGATAAAATAGAGAGGGAACCTTTAAAGAAGTAGTTTAAATTGTATATGTATGACTGTATCTTTTGCTTTGTTCTATGGAGTGCCCTATCTCCACGATGTGTTATAAGCACTTGGCTGTAAAACAAACAAAAAAATTAATAAAACTTGTTATTAAAAAAAAGAAAAAGAACTGGTAGAAACACATTCTCTCTCACAAGTCATCTCTTGTCCACAGCCTGAAGATCCCATCCAATTCTTTGGGACAAACAGTCTCAAACTCTTTTCATACTAGATTGAGCATCAGTCAAACTCAAATGACCTGCAAAGCCAAAGTCCAACTCCGAGCAGGACTTGGAACAGTTTTGACAAAGTATCTCATTATAGCAAACAGTAGTTTACTATTTGACTGTTACCTGCACAAACTTAGGGGGAAATTTTTGTCTCAGATCTAGAAGTAATGCATCCACACGTTGCCTCTGAAAAATAGAGCTTGGTTCCTCCTTCTTCTTTGTTTTTGGTTTGGCTTTATCTGAAAATAAAATTATTGGGGATCATCATGAAAGCATATCAACTTTTTGATATCATAATTTATAAGCATAAGGAGAAACCTAATTCTAGTTATTTAGAAATGAAACTCAGATGGATGCTTTTGGTATTCGGCAATTCAAGTGAAATAGGCATGGCTTTGAGCAATATGCATTGCAACATATACTGCTTAGAGCAGTGGTGGCGAACCTATGGCACGGGTGCCAGAGGCGGCACTCAGAGCCCTCTCTGTGGGCACGCGCGCCATCGCCCCAGTCCTAGGCCTTCAGCTGGCTTTTAGAAAACCTTTTCGCTTTAGGCCTCCGCCGCCGTGTGCAAAAAAAAAAAAAAGGTTCAATCAGTCAATTTCAACTTCTCGCGGGGGGAAAAAGATCTTGTAAAGTTGGAATTGATTGAACTTTTTAGTCCCACCCAGTCTGCCGTTACCACCGCAGCCACGCCCACCCAATGGGCCACACCTAGCCAATGGGCCACACCTAGCCAATGGGCCACACCCACCCGGCACTCGACGATACATAAGTGGGTTTTGGGTTGCTGTTTGGGCACTCAGTCTCTAAAAGGTTCGCCATCACTGGCTTAGAGGCTACAGGAAAAAAATTAATAGATGGCAGAAAATGACCATTCTGATTCTGCCAGCTCTGGGTAACTGAGAATATATTTTACAACAGTTGAGTACTAATGGAAGGACCTGCCACCATATACAGAAATATTATACTGATATGCAATATTTCTGGAATGAGAGCCAAAGTCACTTAGTAATTAAGGGGTTGGATTAGAAGAAGCAGGGAGGCCCAAGTTCTAAACCAACCTTAAGCATAGAAACCAGCTGGGTGATCTTAATTAAGACAGACGCTTCCTTTCAGACCTTATTAGGCTCTGTGGACAACCCAGCCCAAAGAAAAATCTCCCCTTCCCCCATGCAGACTGATAGGTTTTGCTATGTGATCTAGGCAAGCACGGTGCCCAAAACCCAGAATCTGCAACCAAATGGGAAAAATGCAATGAAGAACACAATGACACTTCCTGGAATACTTTACTCATTCTGTATTCTATTGTCTACAAATATAAAGTGACAGTGACATTAACTCAATTTCACTGAAGTATACGGACCAAGACCAATCACATCATTCCTAAGGAAAAGGGAAGAATAAATTTTGAAATCTAGAGTCCCAGGTATCTTACCTCGTTCCTCTTGATCTTTGAAATGCCACCAGTAACCTTTGGAGGGGTGATAGCGGCAATAAGACATAGCTTCCTCAAAAGCCGACTGGATTCCATGTACCGCAGTGAGCTGGACAATATAAATTTGTAAGCAAATATGTGATTTCTCGCTTGGTATGGTACTTCAGCCAGCCAAATGGGCCAATTCACAACATATATTTTTCACAGGTAGCTCAATATTCTAAAGCTTTGTTCTGATACAATTTCCCATTCTGTCGTTACAAATGAGGAGGGAAGTTGGGCGAGTCAATATATGGAGACTAAAAGGAGCAGAGGGAGCAATATCCCAACCTTCCTAACAGACATGAGATAAAATAGGAGTGACAATCTGTCCTCAGACTAATTTTATATGATCTCTGATCTAGTTTTAAAGCCCCAATGCAATACGGGAGCTCAGTACAGACCTCTGACAAGACCTATCTAATCATCCCTGCAGCATGATGCTAAAAGAAACGAGGAAAAACAGATACCAGAAAGAAAAGCGGGAGGAAATGTTATCAGACAAATAGGTGAATGCGCTCATTATGACTCTGATTTCATATAACATGTAGCCTCCAGCAATCGTCTCTGGGAGGATCGATGAAGTAAAGGCAATCTGATTACTTATTCATGTTTTTAAAAGATGTATATGGCCAGCCGTCATATAAAACACAACTTTAGGTGATTCACTGAAGTAATAAAATTAAAGACAAAGAAGCCAGTGCCTGATCCACAATCTCAAATCCACTCAACCGTATAGTACTCATGATCCAACCTCACTCTGACCCAATGTCTATGGGAAAAACCAACCCTTCACAATCTTCCAGAAGGCTAAAAGGAGGGGAGCCTGCCAGATCCCAGGGGAAATGATGTTTCATAGACTACTACAGAAAAAGCTCACTTCCTCGGTCTCATTAGATGACAATATTTAAAGGAAAGGACATGAAGGTATAGCCCGTGAAGCAGGCCAATATTTCCAGAGAGAGCTTGAGCAAGACCACACATTAGTCAGAAGAAGTACAGATTGCAACTATTTCACAAATAGATCATCTTCAGCAATCCTTCCTGAGACGTCTCCACCTGCTGTGATTAGGCAAATAGCTACCCTTGAGAAAACTATTTAAGCCAGCGGTCCCCAACCTTTTCAGCTTGGCAGCCCGGCACGTGGGGGGAATAGTTCTGTGTGACTGGTAGGTGTGCACATGCGCAAGCACCCGCCGCTCGCGCGAGTGGAGCGTGTACGAGCGCAACTGTCCGCCGCTCATGAGCGCAGCTCCACTTGTGCGAGCAGTGGGCACTTGCGAAGCTCCACTCGCAAGAGCCCGCTGCTCGCGTGAATGGAGCTGCACACCCAAGCACAAGCACCGGCAGCTCATGTGAGTGGAGCTGCACGTGCATGCGCACTCACAAGCCACTCACACAGCCCTGTTCCAAACCGGCCATGGCCCAGTAGTGGCTCGTGGCCCGGAGGTTGGGGACTCCTGATTTAAGTGAGTGTCCTTTTTATGGGAGAAATACCAAAGTTAAATCTTGGCAGAGAGAGTTTTCTACCTTACGTACGGTATTAGTATATAGTCTAATATAATTCAAAAAATTCATTTTTCTCCCCGTGGTTACATTTTTATAGAAAATATTTTTTTCAAAAAATAAAAACTTTCAGAAGCTTAGAAAGAACCAGAAACCAAACTAAATGTTTATGGGCATTTCTTTTATTCTAATAAAACAAGTGTCACAGAAACTTACCACTCTTGAGTTTACAACTGACCCTAAGTCAGGTGCCTGATAAATTACTCCAGCAATAATGTAGTAATCAGCCAATGGGATAACTTTAAAAGAAGCATAGCATTAGTCAACCAATCCATTCTAGATATAAAATAAGTGCAATTGCTTAATTTATAAAACAGTGTAAAACAGTAACAAAATTGAAATAAAGCTAGTTTACAAGAATATTTAAAGCCTACATCCTCAGTAGCCTTTCTTTTATGGGCATGCATTTAAAACTACTTCAGTGTAATAAAACAGTAACATATAAATTCTCTAAATTCTGCTTCCACTAATCGGATGCAGAAATAATTGGTCTTGCACTTCAAAAGTAATAGTGATAAGAGATGTAAAATGTAGAAAGATTGAACAAACATGGCCAGCTAAAAATGTTAACTATAATAATGTCTTAACCATAAGAAGATACCAGTGTGGCCCCAAAAAGGAATCTTCTTGAAGACAAAACACATTTTGTTACCCATATTGCATTTTACCACAAGAGGGCATTCTCTTATTGTTGCAAAAAAATAAAGTTAGCGTCAAAGACAGCTTCCAACACTATCTACATGTCCTCCACAGCAAATACTATTATTTCAAATTGGGTTAGATAGTAGGAGGTAATGGAAATCTAACCCTTTTAGAGGGCCCGAGTTTTTTTTTTTTAAATGTTTTAAACAACATTTAAAAAGAAGACGTAACAATACAAATTATCAGAATGAATAGCATTGTTTCTGGTTCTATTTCTTCTTCTACTGACATAATGAAAAGGAGGAACTTCCTTGCTAAAAATAGGAGTATATTTTATTAGAACCTATGCAGCTTGTCCAGACAAACAAATAGGCAGAGCTGTGAGGCAAAATGGGAGCACTGGAGAATAACATACAATGTTATTTTAGGTTTACAGAATCACAAAACTGAAAGAGGTAATTTAGGTCGTTGTGGAACTCAGTGCTCCATGCAAAATGAAAGGGGACACATAGCCCACCACTCTATATGGAAGTAGTATGCCTGCACAGAGAAAATCTGTATCAATGGCAAGATTCCACAACATCCAGATGTTTGGATTTCAGCTCCCCAAATTCTCCAGCCATCCTGGCTATTGATTAAAAAAAAAAAAAAATCTTGGAACTGGTCTGCCTGAAGAACATGCAGACTGGGAAAAGCTGGTCATAGGTTACGCTCTACGTTCTAAATAGGACAGCTGTCTACATCCTTACCTTGTGTTGGGTTCTGTCTTTGCTGCTTACGGATGATGAAGAGGATTGGCTCTTGTGCATGTAGAAGAATGTATTCTACTCCAACCATTTGACTGAAAGATAAAAGGACAGAGCTAAATCTAGAGGCAGAAAACAATCACAGACGCTATAAAAACTAAAGCTATAAACTATCTTAGTGCAGAGAAAAAAGAACGGTCCCTTTTTGAAAAGAGGTAATCTAAAACTCATTTAAGTGGTGAGTAATGTCTTCTTTTTCCCCAATACCTCTTGATAAACAGTGGAGTTTTATATTAATACAGCTTTAATAAATTTACTGACTAGTGGTCTTCTTCCCACCCACCCACCCACCCACCCCTGGCACCTAAATAGGTAAAAGACAATGATTTAAAAGCATATTGATTTAAATTATTGGCATTAACCTTTAGTATCAGGAAACAGAAACCATAACGCTACTCAAAAATCTCAAGTATAATTGGAAAAAATGAAAAAAGACTCAATTAAGAAGTTTCAGAATGTACAAAAAAGAAATTAGCAGCTTTAACAGGGGAAGCAAATTAAAGGAGTAAAAATAATAGGAGCAAACATAAAAGACCCGGGAAGGTCCTAAATACCTGTTTACTAGTGAGAAAATGGTACTCCAGAAAGCATCCTTTCCAATGCAAAAAAGGAATAGTATATGTTAGTTTTAGCCGAATAAAAATGTGTTTTCTAAGTAATCCCTTTTTTCATAGTTTCCAGTAGAAACATCTAGTAAGACTATGCAGCAGTCAAAATTTTATACTGGAGCAATGATTAAAGACTCTCCTCACTCCACAGTCACAGACAGACAAAGAAGGTTACATAAGCAGATCTACTGCAAAGAATTAGAAAGCCATAGATATGAAGAAAGACTCCATCTAACAGCACTCTGGAATCTCGCCCAATAAATAAAATACTGTAATCTCCATCTTAAACCCTAGGTCAGTGATGGCGAACCTTTTGGAGACTGAGTGCCCAAACTGCAACCCAAAACCCACTTATGCATCGTCGGGTGCCGGGTGGGTGTGGCCCATTGGGTGGGCGTGGCTGCAGTGGTAACAGCAGACTGGGTGGGACTAAAAAGTTCAATCAATCAATTCCAACTTTGCAAGATCTTTTTTTTTTCCGCGAGAAGTTGAAATTGACTGATTGAACCTTTTTTTTTTTGTACATGGCGGCGGAGGCCTAAAGCGAAAAGGTTTTATAAAACCCAGCTGAAGGCCTAGGACTGGGGCGACGGCGCGCGTGCCCACAGAGAGGGCTCTGCGTGCCGCCTCTGGCACCCGTGCCATAGGTTCGCCACCACTGCCCTAGGTCCTTCTTCAAACTTTCTGAATAAATAGCAATTTGGCTGCTTTAAGGATTTGCCCTATGTTTACAAAAGGGCTTTCTCATATTAGAGGTGTCTGCCTCACACTCAAACTTCAGCAACAACAATGGTATCAACACTGTTGGTTTTGTTTTCAGTTTTGGCTAGAAGGTATTCTGAATCAAATTTAGTTAATGTCAAAATATTTATTTGATGATGAAACATATGTGCTATGCATCTTGCCTAAAGGAAACTCTCAAGCAGCTTATTGTCATAAAAACAGCTCTGGTGGAGCAGTGCTTAGAATGCACTACAGGTAGTCCTTGACTTAGGACGACAATTGAATCCAAAATCTCTGTTGTTAAGCGAGCCAATTGTTATAGGAGTTTTGTCCCATTTTATGACCTTTCTTGCCACAGTTGTTAAATGAATCACTGCAGTTGTTCAGTTAGTAGAAAGCTTGTTCAACGAATCTGGCTTCCCCATTGATTTTTGCTTGTCAGAAGGTTGCAAAAGGTGCTCACATGACCCTGGGATACTGCAATGGTCATAATTATGAACCAGTTGCCAAGCATCTGAATTTTGATCACGTGACCATAAGGATGTTGCAACGGTCGTATGCGTGAAAAACAATTATAAGTCACTTTTTCCAGTGCCGTTATAGCTTCAAACCATCAATAAATGAACTGTGGTAAGTCGAAGGCTATCTGTATTGCAGGCTAACTCTGCCCACAGCCAGGAGTTCAAGTCTGACAATCTGGAGGTTGACTCAGCCTTCCATCCTTCTGAGATCAGTAAAATGAAGACCCAGATTGTTGGGGCCAATAGGCTGACTCTGTAAACTGCTTAGAGGGGACTATAAAGCACTCTGAAGTGGTATATATGTCTAACCACCATTGCTAAGTGCTAAAAACAACAAGATAAAACATGAACATGTAAAAGCAATAAATATTAACACTAAGCTGATTTAAAATTGAGTTGATGGGAAGGAAGGGAGCAAGATATAGAAGCATTTGAGTTAAAAACAATTTTGCTATGAGCAGAAAATAATTTATCAAATACAGACAGAACAAATTAATTACAAACAAAAACAGAAGTTTAGATTTGGCACAATATGGCTTAATTATTTGTCCTCTAATCTCTGGCCAGTAAAGTTTCTTAACATCTTAATTGATATTATGACATCATTTCTTCCTGAAAGCTAAAAAGCTAATAATACTACGTCAACTTACTTCAAGTGGTCCAAGGTTAGCCTTTGCATTTTGACCATTTCATTGTTGCACGTTCGATCATAGAATGGATTACTACGCTCTGAGAAATAGTCCAATACACTCCCACTGTTTAATATTGGAATCCATGAACTATCAACCCAGGAAATTCCCAGCAGATTATCTGTAAAAGTGGAATAATGAGCAAGGGAGAAGCAAAGTAAGAGGAGAAAAGAGAAAAACATAGTTCATGGTCAGAAAAACGAATGACAGTAAAAAAAAACAAAAGTTTAACCAACCTGAGATATCCAGTGCAAAAACTTACAAATTAATGACACTAGTCCAGGGGTCTTCAAACTTGGCCCTTTTATGACTTGTGGACTTCAACTCCTAGAATTCCTCAGCCAGGCATGCTGGCTGAGGAATTCTGGGAGTTGAAGTGCACAAGTCATAAAAGGGCCAAGTTTGAGGACCTCTGCACTAGTCTAACAATAACACAGTAAGTTCTCTCTTTAATGTAAGCTGAGGATCCATAGTCTGCTCACTGAAGCATCTTAAAATAATACTGTATATTTAAAGTAAAATATTTAAACTATCATTGTACATTTTTGTTTTGGCCCCAAAGCAGACAATATAGAAACTTGCTGAGGTCAAGCATATCTGACACAAATACTACAAGTTGTACTTGTGGTCTTGAGTTCTATGGAAGTAAAAAATAAACAATGCATCGAAGTGATAAATAACATCAATGCAGAAATATTTGAGGAAAGAAAACAAATTCAAAGCCACACTACCACTCCATCACCTACCAATACATTTAGAATATTATTTCACTCCAGTGGTTTCTATGTCCAACAGGATGCCAAAGCAAGATATAAGAAAAAAAAATGTGGCACTGGAAATTTTAGCTTATAAAAATGATGGGAGTAGTGAACGCAATAAAGATTTATAAATTTGACCGTTGTTTAGACAGATTTTCTTTCTTTTCTTATAATACCTAAATTCAGAATAACCTACTGAAATTGCCTGGATAAAAGACAGTCTTTTTACATAATGTAGCCTCTATATTCAGGAAACATATCTTTCTTGAACGCTGCAAAACTCAATCAAATATGAGTCCTACTCCATCATACTCTGCTAATTCAAGGAGGAAATCTGTTTTGAAAAAGGGATGCTTAGTCTTTGGTAGCAGGATTGCTCTTTATACAATGGTGTCTTCACCAAGTCATCCTGATATGTCATAGCTACAAATAACCAGGCAATTTGAAACATTTACAAGATGCTAAGCAGCATTACTGATAGGGACAAAAGAACACAAGAAGGGAAGAAGTGGGGTGATCAAAATTAAATGTAGGTGGCCGGCAGCATTTTATATGAGTTATGTTTCAGGGGCTGCAAATGATTCCAGAATGTAAACTGGGTCTCCTTCCCTCCTTCATATTTCTGTTGTTATATTTGTTCAATTCCACCAAGCTCTTTGGAAGCTTCAAATAACATGGCATTCCTAAAAAATGTTACATATTGGCAATAAAATTAAAAACAAGTACTGCATTATTATAGTCTAGTAGCGTAACGTATCTCGGGGCAACGGCAATATAAAAGTAAAATTAAGGAAAAAGGACATGATACTTAAGGCCATTTTAAATCTAAAAAAATATTATCCGTGATTTTTCAGTGAAAAAAAAATACTCTTTAATATGTATAGAAAAGGGGAATACCGAAGTGTTCCAATTCAATATAAGAAATATATTTTAGCATTATTATTAAACCCAGGATTCTCATAGTAATTATTCTACAGCAGAGTTTTGAGATGGAAGCTTTGAATCAACCAGAAATCCAGCCTAAGCTGTGATATATGGTTGCATAAAATATGCATATGCTGTTTCAGAAATCCTTTAGAAAGCAAAACCCAGATGGCTGGGAAGCCATGCTTAATGCAGCATAAATAGGTCTATGAATAATACATATGCTGCTCTCTAGCTCTTGGAAGACAATACACAGTCATATGTAAATACATCTGCTCCATTCCTTTCTATGAAACAGATTTTTTTTTTCCACTGGAGTAAATTACTTCTTAAAAATAATTAAAATAAACATTACAGAAGCATCCAGGATAGGACAGTTTAACACAGGGGTCTTCAAACGTGGCCCTTTTATGACTTGTGGACTTCAACTCGCAGAATTCCTCAGCCAGGCACGCCTGGCTGAGGAATTCTGGGAGTTGAAGTCCACAAGTCATAAAAGGGCCAAGTTTGAAGACCCCATGTGACCATGGATAAATGTGGCCTGGCTACTCAGTTCCCAACTTGCAGTCATATGACTGCAGAACTGTAGAAACTTTGAATCCAGGTCATAAGTACTCCTCCCTAGGTAAATCCACCATGACTTCAAATGGTCACTAATCAACTGGTCATAAGTCAAGAACTACCTGTAGTTGAGTTCCTGGGTACAATTCAAGGTACTATTTATTGTCTATAAAGTTCTTGAAGGATCAGGGCATGGATGTTTAAGGGAACCTCCTTCAATAATTATGTCTTTTATCCTGTAAGATCTAGCAGGGTGGGCATGCTTTGGCTTCCAATATCAAACAATGACATCTTGTGGGAACCTAGAGACATTCCTTTTCTGTCATTGTTCTGGAGTAGATGCTCTCCTCCAGGTCTCTTTGGACCTCATTCTAATAAAAAAAAAAAGATGGATTTGTATTCTGAAACAGAAATTCAGGATCAGATTAATACTAACCAATGAGTGTCAGATGCTTTTTCTTTAAGGATTGCTTTTGATTATTTCTGAACCCTAAATTTATGACTTGCATTAAATTAAAAAAACAACCCTAATTTAAAATTAATTCTAGTTTGCTTGATCTTGGAATATGTCAGAAATATGGGATTTGTTCTTTCCAGACCTAAAGGTTTGTCTATTCTGTAACTATAGTTTTTGTATAGTATCTATTAATAGTGAGTGATCTGATGAACTGACTTTCTTGCCCTTTTCACTGCTACAAAACTGGAAGAAATTTCTCTTCTTTATATCGGTAGAGTCAAAGTTTGATAGATGCCTTGATTGTGAGTATGCTTTGATTCTCAGACTGTCATTTTCTGTCCATTCCTTTTCTGTCCATTTCTTCCTTTTGGTTCATAAAGAATCTTGAGCACTTGGGTATTTCAAACATAATACAATGCATAGTGGACACTTTCATGATTGTAGAAGAAAGCAACAAAAAACAAACAAAACTGTTCAGAATAAATGAATCAGCAGGAAAAATACAAAAGTTGATTTTTACCTAATAATCTAACCATGGTTTGTTTTAATCATAGTCTGAAGAAACTATAGTGACCTGATTCATATATACACTATTTCATACATTTTTCTTCATGAAAAACGTGGAGCCGGATTTAAAAATACATTCAGGCTTAGGTCTTAAGATATTGTATTAAAACACATGATTGTTTTTTTAACATGCTATAATAACCAATTATGGCTTTGTCAAAACACAGACACACACTTTAATGCAATGTGTGACTCATATCAGAAACTAGATTGATCCATTTTTTTGTAAATATCAATGATCAGACAACTGATTGATCCTTATCAATGTTAGGTATCTACTCTAGCAAGCCAAGAATGTACAAATATTAATCCCTAACACAATGAAATAGCAGTTAATCTACTTTGCTTAAAATCCTATCTTTCTGCCAACCAACAGCAATCACCATGAAATAAAAACGAATTTTAAAATGCAATTAACTGAGATTTATTTTCACATGTGGGAGATAAGGGGGAAACATATTAATACAATGAGAAAGCAGCAACCATAAAAGCTTAATTACTAAATTGTTTTTCCTTACTGGCAACCACTCAATGGGGGAAATCTTATAAGTTTGTTATTAGTTTTAATATATATTTTATTTTTATTTACATTTGTTTATATCAGTGGCCATTTGAGGAAATTTGGATTCTTAATGGTATAGCATAATTAGCTCAGCAGCAGCTGTTTTAATATGGTCACCTGCTCAAAAACATAGAAATAATACTCTAGAAACATAACATGTTACATTAAAGGCCCCTGCACATATTATCCTTGAATCAATTGTTGTCTGACAATATATAACATAAAATAAATTAATACCTAAAACCTTTCTGTCTTCCTAAAGTTATAACAATTGTATCCTTATCAGTTTCAATGCATGTAAAAGTTAAACATGATACAGAGCAGATATAGGTGCATCCAAGAAGTGAACCAATTATCTTAATTGGCCATTACACAAAATTTTGCAACTATACAAGAAACTTCAACCAACTGATTATTCAGGAGAAATGTAACAGTACAACTACTGTATACATGTTTCATTAACATCTAACAAACTTTAAAAAAAAATAAAACAGTTGTAGCAAGTTTTGCTGTTCTCTGACCTTACATCTGCTGTGTATCCGTCTCACACTTCTAAGTAGCTCTTGAAATTGAACCCAACACTTCAAAGCACGAACATTTGAATCATTAGTTGAACTCAGTCAGTATTATATAATCTGAATTTATTCAATTTATGGGCAATCTTAATCTAATTTCCACAGGTTAGAAAATATAAATACCATTTCCACATTGCAATCAACAAATCAAACCAACATGTCATTTGTTCAGAAGAAAACTAGTATACAGGACTTCTTTATACAGTTTTGCTGACCAATATTAGTCAGAATGCACGACTATTATGGTTTCTCCCCCTCCTCAAAGGTAGAGATTAACTTGAAATCGGAAAGAAATCTGAATGGATCTGAACATCTGAAGCCCTTCCGGTGGAGAAACTATCCTGGTTCTTTGATTTTTTAAAAATAGAATAGCCTACGATCACGGAATAGTAGCGAGGAATTGGTGTTTTGTGGCTTTCCGTGTCGACGCGGCTCATGAAAATACTCCATGCCTCTGATGGAAGTGGACAATAGCCCAGGAAAATGTGCTTTAGAAAAATAGTAAAATAAATAAGTAACTAAGCAAGCAAAAGCTGGTCCTCCCAGTTCCGTAGGGATCGTTCCTGTTTATACCTAAGTACCAGGCAGCTACAATTACCCGTCGCTATTCCCCTCCAATACCTCTTATATCGACCGCCGCCATGATTCAGCTCCGCGCGTCGCGGCCACTCTCTCCTTGACGCGAAACTATGATCCATACAAACCATAGAGAAACAGCACTTAGACCGATCAAAAGGGAGAATCAGCGCTTGCCTAGACTGACGAAAGAAGGGCTTGTTGCGCATGCGCATTTGTTGCTTCATGTGTCCAGGCAACTGCAGAATACGGCACGGTTACTATAGGAACGCTCGCAGCGTAATCAAGCATTGATTCAAAAAGGGTTTCAAATAAAAACGCTATGAAAGATTTTCATTGTAGTTCTCAGGAAATGCTGGGCCTTACAGCATGGTGATAAGTACTTTTGTTCCAATATAAAGTGACCGAAGTATATAGATTTTTGCAATCTTGGTAATTAAGCCTCATCTCACTTCTGTACCTTTTTAGATGGATAGGAGAGCAGCTCCATCATTCCCGATCCACCAAGCACAGCTACGAATCTTACTTAATAGTATCTGGAGGTGGGGAAGCCGTCCTAGTTTAACTAATAATGATATACGCTTGGCATGACTTTGATCAACCAATTTAAACGTTTTTGTAAAATTATATTGTGCAGTTGGTTAGGTGTGTGGGAAGTCAGAAGGGAACATTAAAAAGGGAGAATATTGTTTCCTCAAAGAATCTTAAAAGAGGCAGAAAAGCATGCCCAGTTTTTTTTTAATAGCCCCAAGTCTCCCTCCCCCAAGCAGAAACCAGCTCTGTAGAAATGCAGATCTAAATAATCCAGGAAGGTTGGAGGCCCCCAGCTAGAAGCTTAGGAAGACAAAGACACCTAAAATCTACATACCCCACCCAAACTCTAAGATAGGACATAATAGGATTAACCCACAGATGCCAAAGGACACACTCAGACTCAGGTCAAAATACATGACACAGGAAATACAAAGCCTCAAACAGGAACAGGAAACAACCTCAAGAGCCCCAAGAGGGTATAAAAATCCACTCTCTACATGTGCTCTCTCTTTTCTTCCAGAGCCATCTTTCTGTCTGGTTCCCCTATTCAATAAAATGCAACCTACTTTCTAAAGCAGTCGTCATGTTTATTCCCAGCTTGGACTGAACCATGATGAAGACTTTTCCTTCAACAGGTGGATGCAAGCGAACAATTTAAAGTTCATCTTTTTTTCATGTTGCAAAATTCCTGGGCCAAGGAAATTCAAATTACCTGATTATTATGAACAGACACTAGAACAGGCATGTCAAACTCGTGACGTCACGTGATGTTGCATGATGTATCGTGACTTTTTCCCCATTGCCAGCAATGGGTGGGTGCGGTTTTGGTGTGACGCATCTGGCCCGTGGGCCGGCAGTTTGACATGCCTGCACTAGAACAATGATATTCTCTAAGGCTAATAACAACCAGCATGGGAAACAATGGTTATCAAAATAAGTGGATGTAGGGCTTCTTAATTGTCTCCTCTCATTCCTATTGGATGCCTGCTTCTCAGAAATATTATCTGTCTTCATTGTGTGGAGTCCTTGGGGCTGAGTTTGGTGGTTTTCTTGCAGACGTTTCATTACCAAACCAGGTAACATCATCAGTAACATCATCATAGTTCAGCCTTGAGCTACAAATATTCTCTTCTATCAGCGTCTTTGCATTTACATAGTAAGTGTCTATAAGTATGTATTGAGTTACGGGCTTATATTCAATAATGCTGGAAAAGCAAACTAGTAAACAAATGTTCATCCTGTTCCATATTTTATTATTGACTGTTCTATCAATCTCTGTTATCAGAGCAGAGTGCTTTACATGTGACTAATTCCAGCAACCCCTGATAAATTGGCCTCAGGCAGAAATATCTGTCAAGTTTGTCTGGACTTAGAAACTAAACATATTGTAATTGGTCTTGTTTGGGAAACCACCAGCGAATACCACAGATGTCATGTAGACTAGGAAGGCAAAATAAAATAAAATGGAAAAAGATAAAGGTACATTTTTGTATTCCTGGCAAGAAAACTAAGTGAATGAATTCGTGGACTAATCAGGATTTGAGACTGACTTGAAGTTACCTTTTGTACTATACAACTTGCTACAGTCTTTACCTCCTGGGGAAACTCCTCCAGGACTATGTAGCAGGATTTCATAAACCAAAATAATGATGAATAAAAACACTCAGGAGAACAATACTCTTCAGAGATTATAATGTAATTTCTCTTATTGCTAAGGGAAATGATATGGCCCAACATTTGAGCTGAGCTTATATAAGGATTAGGGACAATCAAAGATAGTTAAAGTAAAACCCAGTGGAAATATCTATGCAAATAATACCACAGAAGGCCATGCAATCATAATTGCAAAACACAAAGATTAGTTTTGCCTAACCAATAGAATTTTAAATATTCCTGAGCAACATGCCATAATGTACTTGTTCACACATCTTTAACCATGGTTTACGTTGCTGTGGTTTGCTGATTAAATTGGCATTTTAATTGGCTAGGAACAGATAATATAGTAATGGTTGGTTCAAATAGATTTAACCCAAACCAAACAAGCCACATGATTTAGCATGTTGTATGAACTCAGTCAACACCTGTCCATAATATACTAAATTATGGTCTTCGGAATCAAATGGTACCACAGGGACCCGGTCAATTATAATATATTCAAAGAATCTTGTTTAAGAAACCAAAGTAATCTTATGAACACAGGCATTCTGGTCTATGTCAACAGAATGTTATTGTAAACATGAAAACAACTGAAAACCATTTTGAGCAACAGTAATTAACAACTATTGGTTCTAACTTGCCTTTTAAATTTTGCTTCTGTTCTAGTATTGTTAACAGTAATTGGATCAATAGATGTTTACCATGAAATAATTCCTGTTTGCACATTGTTAAAAGCTACATTTGCTTATTTATAATGTATCTGACAACAAAAGCATGGCTAACTTCCCAAGTGATTTGGTGCCAGATCCAACAAACCAAGAATGATCTCAGTTTGCCAGAAGGGGGTATCCTGGGCAGCATACCTGCAACTTTGCAGCATCAAATCAATTGTTACTTCATGCTTTTCTTTTTTAAGTGTTATAAATAAGTTTAAGTACTTAGGTGTAAACAGGAACAATCCCTATGGAACTGTGAGAACCAGCTAGCTTGCTTAGTTATTTATTTTAGTATTTTTCTAAAGCATGTTTTCCTGGGCTATTGTCCACTTCATCAGAGGCATGGAGTATTTTTGTGAGCTGTATCGATATAGAAATCCACAAAACACCAACTCCTTGCTGCTATCCAGTGATCGTAAGATATTCACAGCCTAGATCTATTTTAAAACATCGAAGAACCTGGGTAGCTTCTGCACAATGGCCTAATGGTTAGAATCACTGAGGATAGATGGAAGGAGGTTTGGCGTTTTTCTATTTCACATTCTTGTATACTCGCAGAGCAGTGAACTAAAAAAGAATCACTATAGTTAGAGGAACCTTATTGCAAAGGCATTCTAGCCTTTAATATCTATGTTAGAGCTTAGAAGAGAGCTAACTTCTCTTCTAAAAAAGTCAAGCCTCTTTTCCAACTTCAGGCTAAGCAATGTCTAGATTAGGGGTAGGCAACCTTAGCTCTTTTATGACTCGTGGACTTCAACTCCCAGAATTCCTGAGCCAGCATGGCTGGCTCAGGAATTCTGGGAGTTGAAGTCCACGAGTCATAAAAGAGCCAAGGTTGCCTACCCCTGAGGCAAATTATGCAGTAAATATCTGAACTTAAACTATGTTTATTCAGAATGTAGTTATTAGCTATGTTTATATAATACACTCAATCACTTTAAAAACTAAATAAATGTATGCTTGATATATTATCCTAGTATTATCTAATTTGTGAAGCTAGGTGTGTCGTGTACTTACATTAGACTTGGTTTCACATCCTGCTTTCTGTAGTCCAACAATGGCAACTGCTCTGCATTTGCATGACAGAATGAGTCTGATAAATCTTGTATTATGAGTAGAATGTGGGATAAGATGTCATAATATGGGTACTAATTTATTCTGTTATAGAGGCTTAGCATGAGAGCCAGTTTGGTTTAGTGCTTAATGTGATGCCCCAGGAGTAGGGTCATTCCTTCTCAGCCCTGGGAAGAGCGTAGTGTAATAGTAAGCTGCTTCTGAAAGTATTGCCTACAAAACTGCATGGATTTGTCCAAGTTTGTTTCAAATGAAAAAAATAACGGAGAAGCATGTCATGCAACCATTGACATTTTTTCCAGGAGGACTTCCCACAAACAAGAAGCCTTGAGGAAATAGTTTTATGTCCTGTTCTGGCAAGACACTATCCTAAGTAAGTCAACAATTATGGTAATCTTTAAGTAAAAAATTAAGTGGACTTAATGGAATGTTTTTCTAAGCAAACTTTCTGCTAACTTGGGCCAAATTGGAATTTTTAAAGTAGTTTTTATTTCTTTTTTTGTCCGTTCAATATAGAATATATTTGGGCAGAATATAATTGGACAGAGCAATTTATTACAAATCTGTGAAAAGGAAAGCCACAGAAGCATTAGGATTGGATTAAGTCCAGTCCCCTATTTGGTAAAAGGAATCCACGTTAAAGTAACACAGATGGATATCTAATTTCTTGTTTAAAACATCCAGTGAACAAGAGTCAATCTAGTCTCTGGTAAATTGTTCCACAGTCAAATTGCTCTTAATGTCAAAGCTTTTCTTATTTTTTAACATTCAATTGAAATTTACTTTCCTGTAATGCAGCCCCATTTTACATGTCCTGAGTCTAAAATATTAATAATCTTCACCTTTTTCTGTTTGATACTATTCAGCTGTCATAGACTTCTCTGCCTTCTCTTTTAAAGGCAAAACTTGCCCAGCTCTTTCATTTCAATCTAGTCTAAGTACTGAATTCATTTCAGCCTAAAGATCTCCATATTAAATTTTCTATACTGTAAAAAATAGTTCTCATCTAAACATCTCACTTTGCCTGTTGTCTTCTTGATCAAGACAATTTGCCTTCAATTCTCCTTCAACATCTGCTATATACTTTCAACATTCTTCCTAAGGGTCTACAGATACTAGGGAAAGAAAACCTAGAAATCTAATTTGCTTAACCAGTTCTTTTACAGAAAGCCTTGCTTCCAACTGTCCTTTCCTGTTTTCTGGTTGCCTGGTAACCTCAACCTCTGTTTGTCCCCATTAATTTCCTTCCTAACCCCTTCTCTCCCCCCCCACCCCCTTAAAACATGATAACGTTCAAACACTCTACATTTTTCTCCTCTGTGCCTCTCCGACACTATCTCTTGGAGATTGCCAAGTGGCCAACATATGGAGCACAGTCTGTTGTTTTTCTTTTGTGACAAATCAGAAGCCATTTAATGACCTTTTCTCATTAACAGAGCAGAAATTTTACAGCTGAGGAGGCAGAAAGTTTTATTTTGCACACCTGCAAGCACAGTGCTAGAATAGCCTCATATTAAGCATCTTAAAGGCAGATTTATGAGTCTTCAGGAGTGATTCCGTTATCTCGTGATCCTCTTTTTTGCTTCTGCATCAGAAATCTATGTATTAGCTTCTCAGTTTCCAGGGATGGATTTCCTGAATCCCCATCCTGAACTGGGGAGGTTTGATTTGCTTGTTATATTGGTTCCAGTCAAGCTATTCAGCTGCTCTCCTGTATGTGAAACTTAGTGTTGCTGGCGGTGAGTGCTTATGTATAGAGGGGAGTATTGTTTCAGATGAGCCACTGTTCTGAAGGGATTCACTTATGCTACTTTTCTGACTTAAATTGCCTTGCTAATAGCATGTGAGGACTTCCCAGGACCCATCCCTGTAGTCCCTGCAGCAGTTGCTAATGCTAATCATTGATGTTATAACTTTAAAAGCAAGAGATATTGAGTAGTCCTTGTTGTATGGTACTCTTCCTAAATGATATTCTTTGCAGATGGCTATGAAATTTGGTATAACTAGAATAAAAACACAGAAGATGCATATTTGAAAAAGAATTTGTTTCTTAATCATTTCAACCACGTAACAGTGAGAATTAGTATGATCAGAAAAAGGTCATGTGAGTTCAAGCAGACTTTTTGGAATTGCTTGCATGGAAGGATGAAAGGCATCTGTCAAATGCAAAGTAGAAGTTGGGGAAAGTCCTTTGGGATGCCAGTGAATTCCCTTTCATCCTTTGTACACATTAGTGAACTGCCATGTGAATTTTCTCTGCCGGGCCAGACTGAACAAATTGTTAATATTCCCAACAGAAATAGTTTGGATGAGGTTAATTAGGCTCCCATGTTGGAAGAAAGAAATATCTTTCACCTCTAAAACTAATCTGCTTTTCTGCACCAACAAATCTGTATAATTAAAGCTGCATAGTACCTACCTCTCTTCGGTTCCTTAGCAAATAAAAGTGCTTCTTTTCATGCACAAACTAATCGTTCTACATGCAGAATATATCAGCAGCATTTTTCTTTTTACACAAATGCAGTAACGTCTGAGGGCATTGGCAGATGGGGCTTCAGAGCCATTTATGAAATCAACTTCGCCCACTGCTGTTCAGTTAATACTAAATGCTTCCCCTCCCCCAATGTCCAGTCCTGACCTCCTCCTGCTACATTTACAGGCTTTGGGGCATGCAAGAATCTCCCATTTGCCAAAAGTGAGGGGCCCAGCAGAAGTGGCTGTGTTAGAGTCCATTACGTTACATGGGGTAATATCTCTGGTGCCCTTGCTCCATCTCCCAGCTGCTGAGCGTCAGCTAAGTGGTGAGGGAGTACACAGACCAAAAATACAGAATAATCTTTTATTTATTACATATTAAAATGGTTTATATGACTGCTATTTCAGCATAGTGATTCTATGCAGCTGATAATATCTAAAAGCATGCAATATTATAATACAAAAGTAAACATAACTTAAATATCTATCTCCCCCCCCAAAAAAATCATAACTAAATAGACAGAAATGATATAATGCAACTAAGTCTCCTAATCATCCATTTTTTAAAAAGCCAAACAAAACCTAATCAACTTTGCACATCAAATTCAAGTAACATTCTGGCCCAATAGCCGGGAATGAAGTCACCAGGGTGGGTTTATTGGAGGAGGGATTGGCTTTTTGGACCTTAACCGGGTATTGTAGGCAGATTATACATTTGGTTGCTGGCCAACAGCTGTGTTCTGATTGGTTGAGATTTTTCTGTGGTCATCTGTTGGCTAGGTAGAACACATTTTGATTGGCTGTTACTTATGCAGCGTTTGATTTTTTCTATTTAAATAAGAATGCTGATACTGCGAAGCCAGACTATTTTTCAGTATTCTAGAATGTCAGCTTCATGCCGGGTAAACTGCAGACATTCTGAAACCATTCTCACATCTGGGTTTAAGTGTGCATCATTCACAGAGAGGTGCATGCTCTGCCTGATGGATGAAGAGAGATTAGACCCAACACTTTCCCTTTTTGCCAGATAGAAAAACTCCTTTGTCTTTTGAAACTAAAAGAGAAGAGAGCAACTGAGGTTGGAATGAGCAGGCTCAGAAATGATCTCACTATGATTCTCAGGGATCATCTGGAGGAGGGGTCCAGGAATAATGGAGACAGAAAGAAAACTGTTTCAGGCAATAGTTACCCTCAGGAAGGATTAAATAAAAGTGTAGCTATTCTATGAGAGATTATTTTTTTCATTTCATTTTCCATGTGGTGTTAAGTCTCATTTATTCTCTCTGATTTTTATTATATCAGCTCAAGATTAGTCACTGTTAGGTTTGAAACCCTTTGGAGTTTCTGAGCAACAGATCCATCCCACCTTATAATCTCTCCCAACAAATGTAGACTTCTCCTTAATGATTTTTTTTAAAGTGCAGTTTGAGATTTTAGCGGCACTGTATTTGTGTTTCATTTATCTTTTATTGTTTTCACTTGTGATTATCTAAAGTTAAAAAGGAATGTTTTCTTTTTTCCCCTTTGGAATAACGATGATGATGATCTTGTGATATTGATGTAATTACCTAACGGAAGGCAGGGAGGAGGTTGATGTCCCATACACCTCAAATCTTTAAGGGCAGGAGATAGCTATTTTAAAATGTATGTGAATTTTTCATTTTTTGTATGAATTTTTCTTCTTTCCCCCCCCTTCTGTTTGTCAATAAAGCAGAGGTCTCCAACCTTTTTGGTTTGGCAGCCTGGAAAGGGAGGCAGATACTGTTACGCGCGTGCGCACGGCCACAAATGGGTCACGCATGAGCGCATGTGCATGCACAAATGTGCTGCCACGAGCACATGCACACATGTAAACGGGCCATGTGAGCACGAGTGCTGCAAATGGGGCGGCACTAGCACTGGCGGGATGCTCAGGGCGGTGCTAGCAAGGCAGAATGCTCGGGGCGGCACTAGTGCTGGTGGGACGCTCGGGGCGGGGAGGCACTAGCGCTGGCAGGATGCTCGGAGCAGCGCTAGTGCTAGTGGGACACTCAGGGCGGGGCAGTGCTAGCACCAGCAGGATGCTCGGGGTGGCGCTAACACGAGTGTGGGGGATGAGTGCACACACACACACACGTGCACTGGCATTCACGCAACCCGGTGGCCAAGAGGCCACAGCCCAGTAGTGGGCCATGGTCCACAGGTTGGGGACCCCTCCCTGCAATAAAGCACACGGTACTATCTCTCCCACTTGCTGTGGTTAATAGGGAAGACTCCCGGTAAAGACATCCACAGAAGATAGGTAGTGGTCACAGTAACTACCAGTCTGCCACACCCAAAGAGAGAAGACAGGCCAGGGTGTGTAAACCTAGAGGCCTTGTAAGAAATACATATGAGATCTCCAGTTGTTCACCTGGTGGATTCAGCCTATTCCTCTAAAGAATAAAATCTAATAATATCGAGCACAGTAATGGACATACTTCTGTTTTACAATAAAATGTTTTATTATATTGCATGCCTGATAGTGAATTCATGGTCACAGGCTCAAGTGAGTTCATAATAAAGGTGTGGTTTAAAAAAAAAAAATCAAATGTCTTGTTTCTCTGATTAATTTCTTAATTTCAGTTTATGTTATTTTATATAAGAATGATTCTCACTGAGATATAGCAATCCTAAATGTTGAGGAACACCCTTCAACCTATATGGGACCTTATTTCTCCCATAAATACATTGCTTTAAATAGTTGTTGTTCCTGTTATGTTATCATCCAGCAAATATTTCCAGCCCAGGGCCACTCCAGATCATTTGGGGAGGTGGGGGGGCTATATTGGGGCATCTCAAAATTTGGACAAAATCTAAATTAAGCTTTATTTAAATTAATTTTTTTTTAAAAAAAAAATCTGTATAAGAAGTATGATTGCTTACCATGTCTGCAAGAATGCATTTCTGCCGTATTAAAAGGATAACCGAGCATCACTTTTTTGAAGGGAATCTATGACTCAGCTCTAGATGTTGGATGATATTACTTGGCTCTCAAATATATTCTTATTGCTTTTACAAAAAAAAATCCATTTTGTCCAAAAGCTCCAAACACAATTTTTATTCAGATTTGTCAAAGTGAATGTCCGTTGGGAAGCATTCAGACTTGCAAGGAGGAGACATCAAGCATGGAGCCAATCTAGAGTCACTGTACAACTATAAAAGAGCCAAAACTGGCCCTTCCTGAATTCCTTGGAACCTTATCTAATTGTGGGAAAGCTGCCAGGCTGAGGAAATTCCTATATTATAGGCAGAACATAATAAAGTGGTCAACTTGAACTCTGCATATGTGGGCCTGGTTATTCACACCTGACAGTATCTTAGGAAAAGACTTAGAGTTTCCCATCCCAACAAAGTGCTTTAAAGATGTCTTGTACTAAAACTTCCTAGCCATCTGACTGAGAATTATGGGAACTCCAGTACAACAGTGGGCATTTGCCCTGTGGGAGCTGATACAGAGTCATGGCTTTTGTAGATCTCAGGTCAGTTTGAATGGAGAAAATGTTCATGTGATCCCAGCTACTGAATTTGATGGACATCCAGCTACAGCAACACTACAGAGCAGTTCTAACATACAAGTTAATCAACTGAAATATCTCGGAATAAAAATGTCCAAAAATAACTCTTTTTCATCATTCCTCCAAATATATTTATTACCTGTACGTTTTGTCATCCATAGATGCAGCCAAGCCAAGTTAATTTGGATTCTTGTTGTTTCCCAGGCTACAAAAAGATCTGGATTTGAAGACAAATGTGTAACTAGTCAAATAAAATTTATAGGCAATAAGGCAACAAAATAGAATATGGGGCTTGTTCATTACCCAAACTACAACAGGAGGTGGATATACAAGTTTTAAAGCAAGAGAGCTAGCTGGCAGGGTTGCTAGATCTGCACTATAATACAGTAATTTAGAAGGGCACTTGCTTGTAGCAAAGGAGTTTTTTGTGTTTCCATACTGCCATGTTAGTTATCCAGCATGATGTGGTTTGTTTCTGGCATGGGTGTGTGAATCAAGACCATATGATCCATAAAACTCAAGTTTGGCTTGGTGTGGCATATCAACCATCTAGTCATTTTATTTTGTAAGTCATAGTTAAGCAAACCCTAAATTAATTAAATGGACCAACCCAATCATTGTATCATAACTTGATCATCCTTTTTAGTTTTGCTGTTTTAAATTCTGTTAAATGACAACAGTAGGTATAGCTAAGGATGGCAGAAAAGCCATTTTATCTTAAAGAGCTAAGAGCCATTGTCTTGTTAATACCGTCAGACACACATGTGAATCAGTGGCATCAGAGACAAACTCTAAAACGAGTGCCATGCTCTTTGGCAAGCTATGCTGACTGAAAATTGTGCTGCAGACATTAGACTGATGAAAGTTACCATGCACTGAGGATCTTGTCTTTTGCAGGGAGACAGCCTGGTCTTTTATGGTGGTAATCTCACCAATAAAGATCACCAGTTGGAGAGGAGCCATTCCCCTTGCCACAAAACTAGCAGTTTGGAGTGAGTCGTTGATTTCTTGCATCAGATGGGCCAAGAGCACGAGATGCAAGGTTATACTGAACGTTGATCAAAGACCAATTGATCGTATGTATACATGATTAAAAGGAGACTCCATAGAGAAGAGACTGGAAGTTTAACATGCTCAGTAACTGCTGTTATACAGTCAATACCAGACTAGTTAACCCTCATTGTTTCTTAAACTGTATAAAGTCCTGTCCTTCATGTTTATGTACCTTGTGCTTCATGCAGATCAGGAAAAGTGTTGGAATTGGGATGGGTCCCTGAAATAAATGAAGCAACTGAAAGAGAAGTAGAATAGTACTTGTCATTGTTAAAAAAAAAATAACAAAATGATAATTTTATGCTTTACAAGCTTATTTAATTAATTAAACAATTAATAGGCTGCCCATCTTATCTATATGACTATATGAATTAAAACAAAATAAAACAATAAAAATAACCAGAGATAAGAGGAACATCCTGTGGTATACATACTCTACACTCACTACAAAGTAATTTTTAAAGGTTTTATGATTCAGGTATGATTAGAATTTGTGGAATTCAAATCTGTAGAAAACATTTTAAACAGAAAACTTGAATAAATTCATTAAATTTCAAAAACTCCATTGATCATCCTTTTTTATACTGGTTGTAATAGCATGATATGCTTATTCATGGATAATTATGGTGCATAGTTGCATTAAAACTTGACAGGCTAATTGGTGGTTCAGTGTTTCATGTCAAAATAGCCACAGAGTGGATCTTAGGGTCATATGATGAACACACTATTTCCCCCTCTATTAGCTTGCCTGGTACAGTTCAGTATAAGCTACCTTGAAGAAAAAGGCAATCTTTCCGTGTGAACCCAATTTATCAGATAGCTTGTATCTTACTTCAGGGTGGGTGATTAAATCATACAGAGGCCATTTGTTATATATACAGTATTCCATTATAATTAAGTAATAGATTCTGCATTTTTACCAATGCAGGCCACAAGCAGTTTTGTTTATTAAAGAAAAATGATGTGTTCTTTTGGCCTTTCTAACAATTTCGTTGAAACAAAACGGTCATTTACTGACCTTAGTTCATACGGAATTAAGTTAGGAGACCACTTTGTTTAGGATAAGGACCACAGTTTGGCCTTGGGTAGCATGCTGATGGTTGTACAGTACTCTCAAAGTAGCTGAGGCCTGGACAAAGAATTAGGCACTGCCAGAACAAAACACTTGATTGGATGACTTTAATAGAACTGACATAGACTATAGTAAAGATGTTTTCTTCCCAGTACTTATTAATGTCATTGTTATATCCAAAGTTACAGACTATGAGCCAGATTTGGAAGGCTTTGGGACTATATCAGACTGGGCTATTCAATAATTTATTGACTATATAAACGACTATACTTGAGTTCACATTCTAAGCAAACCCAAACCAATGTGTGTTGGTTTTGGTTTTGGTTTTTTATTTGGCTTATTGTGTGTCTGATCCAGCTAATGTTTTAAGTTTTCTTATTTAGGCTGACACGTGAACCGGGCTGCTGACTATCCATTTTTATTGTAACTGTAGAAAACTAGGAACACAGTGGGTTGCTAAATGGGTGATTTTGTTAGTATGGGTAGTCCTCGACTTACAATAGTTCATTTAGTGACCGTTCAAAGTTACAACCCAAGTGACTTATGAGCATTTTTCACACTTAATGACCATTGCAGCATTCCCCCATGGTCATGTGATTTACATTCGGATGCTTGACAACTGGTTCATATTTATGACAGTTGCAGAATCCCTGGGTCACGTGATCACCTTTTGCAGCCTTCTGATGAGCAAAGTTAATGGGGAAACCAAATTCACTTAACAACCATGTCAGTAATTTAACCACTGCAGTGATTCACGTAACACATGTGGCAAGAAAAATCATAAAATGGGGTAAAACCCACTTAACAAATTTCTCACTTAGCAACATAAATTCTGGGCTCAACTGTGGGCGTAAGTCGAGGACTACCTGTATAGAAGATGAGCGGAGCTGCCATGATTCTTTGTCTGTCTTTAGTTTCTCTTCAAGGGCTTTGGTTATGCCACATCTAGCCATGGCAGTCATTACGGTATTCACATTAATAATAATAATACAAAGTCACGATTCTTTCTCCTGAGATAAACTGGGTTCAGGCACAAAGCTGCTCTTTAAACAAATAAAACTATTTGTGTTTGAATAGATTGGTGCAATGTAAACCCTAGTTTATAAACCACACTATCTATGTTCATGAAACATCCAAACTAAGCCAGAACTGCCACACGCACACATCCCAGTTTGCTCAATGTGTGCGCAAAGCCAAGGTCAACATCCTTGCTATTTCCTCCAACTGCATATTTCTATGCTGTGTAATCGGAGCTGTTACTGGTAAGATAAGAACGAAGACAGATAGTATGAATTAGGCAAGACATCTTCCTCCTGTTTGCCTCTTAGCATTCTGTTTAACTCTTTTATTAAAATACAAAGAATGATGAAGGATGTCAGACTATCCATCTTCCAAACTTATCAGATACAGAAACAACACAGACCATGCAGTTGAAATTTGAACTTTTAGTCCATATTATTATTTGCTAAAGGTAAACACTGAGATTCTGCCTATGTCAGAAATAGCTTCCTGTTCATTCAGAGTTGCCAGAACAATCCATGAGAGCACTTGGGAAGAAGTTGAAGCAAGAGAATACTGAAAGGACCATTTTAAAGATCTGTATGGAAATTATGTTAAAATATGTAATTAAATCAAATGCTATTTTAGCATCCAAGTAAAAACTGAGGAAAAGGAAATTATAAATACTTTGAAACATTATAAAGTTGCAGGTGTAGATTTTAAGTGGAAGAATTAAAATATATTGAAATAATATAATGTGTTGAATGTGTGCATGACAGATGCATTTGCTTCTGAAAATCAGAGAAACCTTCTTATTAATGCCTTATAGAAAAGAAAACAATAGCAGACTCAGATGCAGATGCAAACTGATATGGTGATTTATTTGTTAAGTGTGCCTGGGAAGGTGCTGACAGAATTCTGATTGAAAAAGTACAAGAGGTAACAGTGAGCAAAATTCAGGAAATATAGTTTGGCTATATTTGAATTTATTTATTTGTCCTGCCTTTTTTTCATATACACCTCACAGTGGTAAGCATATTCCTTCTTCTTCTTATTTTCCAACAACAACCCTGTGAGGTGGGTTGGGCTGAGAGTGAATACCCCAAGATCACTCAGCCAGCTTTCATGCCAAAGACGGGACTAGAACTAACCATTGCCAGGTTTCTAAGCCAGCATCTTAACCACTATGCCAACCTGGCTTTCAATTTGAATATAAATAATTTATTGCTCATTTAGTAAAGGAGTATAACAACATGAAATCACTTGAATTATGTAATATTTTGCATGAATGGAGTTGAAGTGATTCGGCATTAATCAAGAGATAGGTTAAGGATGTATGGAATCCCTATGATTGTTTAATTTATTTCTGGATAATATGTTGAATGATATGATAATGTTAGGGCTGTTTTGGTAGGAAATATGTGTATATGTTCTTAAACATAGCATTACTGTACTTGCATACAAAAGAATATAGATGTTTTGCAGTAAATGTAAACTAGACTATAAAAGATAATAAGGAATCTGGATTTGAAATTTAATGTATCAAAAATCAGGGCAGTTATGTTTGGACCAAAATGGAGAAATCAATTGCCCATTATAGATAAATGGTGAAAACGTTGAAACAAATAAATGAAATTGTGTATCATGGTGAAATGTTTAGTAAAAATGAGGATCTGTATGGGAGAAATTTTGAGATTGCACATACTGCTAGAAAGGAGCTAGATTGCATATGGTCTGTTGTGAGGAATTTTGTTGAAAGAAGCAGAAATTCTTCTGCATATAACAGTATGCTCCTTCCCAGTTTGTTGTATGGCAATGACAGTTGGTATATCAGGGGAAACATAAATGCTGAATGCCTTTGGAGCCTTTGGGAAAACAAAAAGGGATAGCCTCAAGAATGAATGGATACTGAATGAATATGGACCAAGTACAAAAGTAAGCAACCAATATGAAGGAAGTATATGGTGGTAGTTTGGTTATATAAACACAATGGATGGTTGTTGATTGCAAAATGAATATAGGAAAGAAGGTGCATCAATCAAGAGGAAGAAGTCCAAGGAAGTCCTGATTGAAAGGAATCAATAATTAAAGAAGAAAAGATGATGTGTGAAAGCTGTGTATGGACATGGTGGAAACAAGGACAGGGCCTGGAATGTTGTGGACTGTAATTAATGATGTTGATATAAGCTAGTTTAGTTGCGTAATCTATATTTTTTTCCCTCATGCATTTTATTATTTTATTTCCTTTTTTTCTGCACTTTGCATATAGCATTGCTTACCCCAATTGATATAAAGTATGTATGAACATTTCACTCACATTCCTTGATTGATTTTACATAAGCATACAAGTAAACATATAAATGTACTTCCAGAAGAGATAAATTACAAAGGGCATTATGTGTTTATAAAATCACCCCATGGAGTTCATTGGTGGAAGGTTCTAGAAGGTGAGAGTTATTTCTGAAATCTTACTAGAAACTTTCAGGAAGAGCTTTACAGCCCAGAAATCTAGGTAGGTTTTTTCACTCCTATTTAATCTCTCTGCTTTGACCTTCTATTCAGTACCCTTATTTATGCACTGTCTTGCACCTTTTCATTCCTAAAAGCATTTTCAGATCTTTTGCAGATGAAATGGCAACATGAACCTGTGCTGGGTTCACAGTTTGCACCAAGCCATGGCTATCTTATAACCAGATTATTTGTTTGAATAATATGAGAACCAGGTGAGCTCTCATATATGCTAAATCTTATACAAACTGTAGTGGCTGGGTTGATAATCAGTCAGAAGAAGCTACATTGCGGCTTAGCATGACATAAAAAGATAGCCTTGTGTAATCATCTTCTGCTTTGTCATCTACTTGCTAATTCAGTTTCAAAGTCATTGAAGTTAATTTATGCCACCCGTAGATAAGCTGACCTTTGAAATTTTCATCTTTTAATTTTCACAATTGGCTTACCCAGGATGTGGCACTTTTTTGTGATATTTTTAATTAAAAAAATTAAGGGATGACTTATCCATGGATAGCCTTAACTCTAAGTATATACAGGTACTTTAAAAATGTCTTACTGTATATAGTCAAGGATTGAACAGATAAGACAAATCCAATTATTGGGGTGCATTTTGGCATTTTAATTTCTCAGGTTACCCGTGAGTATATAAGGTAAACATGTTCTTTATTTCCTTTACTGTGTTCTAAGTTAGTCTAATGGATTTTCTTAAGCATGTAGAGACAGGATCAAGCTTTCAGCCCCATGTGCATTGTGTCCTTAAGCAACACTGGAGCTTATGAACATAAACACGTAGCATAAGCAGACAGACAGAGGAATGTTTGAGGATAATTTTCTTACAGTCATTTCATTTGTTTTTCCTGCACATATCTAATTTTCCTTCTTGCCTATAAGAGTTTTATTGGGTGGTATTTAATCTTTTAATCTTTTAAAACCTCATAATTTTAATTATTAGAAGATCAAACCGAATTTGCTGACATATGCTGCTTTACTTCTCTTTCCATTGCCAAGCCACTCTAAGAGAATAACCTGTTTTCCACCTCTGCCTTTGTTTTGGTGGTCGGGGGAGGGGGGGAGGGAGGTGTTGCTTATGCTGCAAAGTACCATAGCAAGCCCATCAGTGATGTTTCAGTTTAAGTAAAACAATACGTAAAGGGCCAGAAGCACAGAATTACCATGTTTAAATCCTTACAGGAGGATTGCAATCAAAGGTGCTCAGGAAGGAAGGGGGAACATGACACAAATGGCAGCCTTTAGTAATTGTATCCAGTTGTATCCAGACATTGGACACAAGGGTCTTGTAGTTTGTGTTCTGAGATCACAATTTGTGTTCTGAGATGCACACTTCTTCCCTGCCAACCTCTCCAGTTTACATGATGTGGTTAGTAATATTTGTAGAGAGTGAGCAGTTGATACGGTTGAAACCTACAGCAAATGGTCAGTGGTTAAAGGTCAGAGTTATGTCACTATTGCTCAGAATCCTTATAGGTAGTCCTTGGGTTATGACAGCAATGGGAAATGGAATTGCCATTACTAAGTGATGCGGTCATAAAGCAGGACATTATATGGTCATATCACTTAGCGATGACAATCCCGGCAATGCTGGGTGCCATCATAATCCCAAAAGATGTGGGTTGTTAAGTGAGAAGAGATGTGTGTGCGTGTGTCCCAGTTAAGGAATGCCATGGGAAGGAGGCCTGGGATGGTGGTGGAAGAGGCCCTGGGAAGCCCGGTGCAGGTTGTGTGTGAATGCAGGGAGGCTGTGGGAAGGAGGCCACAGATTGGCACAAGCACAGGGAGGCCTGGGGGAGTTATTGGAGCAACTTGCAACCTTTCCTGCCAGCTTCCCCATTGACTTTGCTTGTGTGGAGCAGGCAGGGAAAGTTGCAAATGGTGATCATGTGACAGTGGGGTGCTGCAGTCTTTGTAAGTGTGAGCCAGTTGCCAAATGCCTGAATAATGGTTGTGATATCTGAAGAGGTGGTATGATAACCAATATTTCATGGACCAGTCATAAATACTACTGGCTTAGCACCATTGCTACTTCAAATGGTCACTAAACAAGTGGTCAGTAAGCAAGGACTACCTGTATGTGATTTGTTTGAGTTTGGCTTACAGTATTGCTTGAATCTAGCCACTGTGGTTTGTAAATTGCGATTTACGGAAAGTCTGAGCCCAGATAATTATGATCTTTCGAGTGAAATATAGTTTATTAGATCTTGGTAAAGCAAACCTGTGAATCTAGAAATCTAGAAATTAATGAAATTTGATGTAAACTGAAACGAAAATTCCTAGAGAGATGCACTGATTAGAAAGAGGACACCTGTACATAAAGAATGTAATTTAACGTTTCCTTGTGGTTCTGCTTAAAAAAAAATAGAATCGTTTTTCTTCCTCTTTACTCCAAACATGGTGCGCATGTTGGTAAAGAAGCTATTTTGGGCACTCATATTTTCTGAGCTTCGGTTTAATTTTATGCTGCATGGACATTCAATCTGATTTAAAATTGCACTCCCTTGATTTGTTGAATAAACTGCAATTGGCTGGTCTTGCAAGACAAGCTGAGCTGCAAGTGCAATGTCCGGGTTCATACAGCAACAAAGTCAAATCTAATCAAATCACACTATGGCTTAGTGTACTAGGTGATGTTAGGCCATGTGTGCATGAAATAAACAGAGAAAAAGAAAGAAATGACATTGCATTGCAATAGGGGGGAAAGAACCACTTTGGACTTTGAACTAAGCTATTTTGCCTGCCTCCCATCATCAGTTGCCTCCCATTTTTTTTTCTTCATGAGTGTGTCTCCTATTATAGAAAACACACTCCTGATTAAAGAGTAGGAATTGATTCTATAGTACAGTAATAAAATCTGGAATGGCTAAACCTGTTCTGTAGACTCGTTAAGTATTTGAGGTAAAAGATCTTAAATTGAAAATATTTATAAGTTGGCATCTATCTTTGATTCAAGCTCCTTGATATGCCTATTTTGTTGGCTAGCCAGATGAATTATTTTGCAATTAAGAGATGCTAAAATAGTTGAAACAGTTTATTGTAACCTTTTTTAGACCATATTGAGCAATGTCAAAGTGTGGTGATTCAAAGTGCATTGAGATAACTTTTCTTCTGAAAGTTTAAGGCAGACACACCTCAGGATATCCAGACAGGATATCTATATTGACAAATAATCGTACCCATAAGCATTTAAATAGAGAGGCTCAATGAGGCTATAAAGTCTGCAACCGTCTCCAATTTGGTGTTCTCCAATTTTTTCCCTGTTCTTCTCATGAAAAAGAGAGTCTTAAGACAGTTTTTCACATTATGACCACTGCAGCATCCCCATGGGTCATGTGATCAAAATTTGGATGTATGGCAACTGGTTCATATTGCCCCCAACAATCTGGGTTGTTGGGGGCAATATGCCGACTCTGTAAACTGCTTAGAGAGGGTTGTAAAGCACTGTGAAGAGGTATATAAGTCCATTGCTATTGCGACTGCTGTTGCTATAACAGTTGCAGTCATGCAATCCCCTTTTGCGACCTTCTGACAAACATCAATAAGGAAGCCAGATTCACTCAACAACCGTGTTACTAACTTAACATCTGCAGTGATTCACTTAATATCCATGGCAAGAAAAGTTGTAAAATGGGGCTAAACTCATTTAACAAATGTCTCACTTAGCAACATAAATTTTTGGCACAATTGTGGTTTTAAGTCGAGGACTAGCTGTACCAATTTGAGGAAGGACCCCAGAAAGCCACCTTTCTACAGACAGAAATGGTGGTAAGGATTGCAAATAAGTATTAATGGGACTCAACTAATATTGGAAAACATCCAAATCTTTGAAAACTGGTACCTTTTTCCTTTGAAAGCAGCAATATCAACAATATTAGCAATTTCTTACTATTTTCAAAGCTTAAAATGGGCGTGCCTATTGTACAGTAGGAATAGATAAAGCAACCTGCATTAGACAAACTATTGGTTTTAATCATAAACAGGGCAGCTTGTGATATAATAAAATTACTTGTATCATTTCTAATGGATAAAGAATTGAATGCAGATCAGTGAAATCGATTTAGCATTAACCAAATTATTTGAGCTAATCATTGACTGAGTTTGCACCTCATTCTAAGCCTTAGTGTGATTTGTTTAGTTTTGTGTGAATCCAGCCACTGTGGACTATAAACTAAAGTTTAATGTATTGTGTGAGTCCAGCCAATTACCACTGATTTTATAAGATTTAGACTCACCTGACTGAAATGGATAAATATTGAATCAATCAATTTGTAATCCCTGATTAAATAAACCATATCTGGTTTGTTGTGTGAACACAGCAAATAGCTCCGTGTTAGAGGATACTTAGAGAATGCTGGATTACTATTATCAGCATATCTATGCTAGAATGCCAGATTAGTTTAAACCTCATAATCTGTCCAATTTTTCTGATTCTCCATTTGTTATCTGTAAATGAATGTGTGCGAAACATTGGCCCTGACAACAAGACACCACAACCCTGCAGGAAGTATTCACAAGTTCAGGAAAAAGCACTATTCCCTGATAGCAAACCTGCTGTGCACATTGCTCAAGTAGGAAATGACAGGACAGCCTTCGCCCTAAGGCTCTGTAGAGCAGGACTTTCAACCAGTGGTACGCGTACCACTTGTGGTACTTTGCCACATGGCAGGTGGTACGTGATTGCTAGCCAAGTGTAGCAGGGGAGGGGAATGAGCCAAAGTGAGCCAAGCCTGAGGGAGAGGCAGCTGCAACTGCAGGACTGTCTGGACTAGGCAGAAGCCCCAGGAGCTGGCAGGGCTCCAGCTGATTGGCTCCAGCTGATTGGCGCTTCCAGAAGCAGCTGGGAGCTGGAGGTGAACTGAAGAAAAAGGGGGGGGGAGAGAGGAGAGGCTATAAGAACGTGGTTTGGGTGGGGAAGGGGAAAAAAGACAACAGGAAAGGTTTAATCCCTTTAAACAAATGTAATTAGTTTTACCCCCTTTAACTGAGTCTGTCTGTAGCTTTTAGAAAGTTTTCTTTGAAGGTAAACAGGCTTAATTTAAAGCTAAAGCTTTTCGCAATTGCCTGAGCCTTTCAGTCTAGAATTGCAACATTGTGACATATGACAAGCCTGAGGCAGCTTAAAGAGAGAGAAAAAACAGAGTTTGTGTTTATTTTCTTGTTTTGCACTTGATTCCTGTGTCTTTAAGAGTACAGGGAAGGGATTGGGGGTGGGGTGCATTCTTACTACACTGTGGAAGAGCTCAGAAGGGCAAACCAGCTAACTCAGGAGTCTACAAACTTAGCAACTTTAAGACCTGTGGACTTCAACTCCCAGAATTCCTGAACCAGCCATGAGGGCTGAGGAATTCTGGGAGTTAAAGTCCACAAGTCTTAAAAGTGCCAAGTCTGAAGACCCCTGAACTAGCTGGTAGTGGTGCATATTAATAAACATGGATAAATTCATCATACATTTATCAGTGCAAAGGGAAAGTAATTCAGCAAAGGAACAGCCACCGAAGAAATTAAAACTGGTACTTTTTTCCTTTTTTTCTACAGTTTGTAATATTTTATTAGATTATAGAATAAAATACAAAAATACAAAAGCAAATAGCAGGACACAGTGGGGAGGAAAAAGGGGGGGAAAGTGAGTGGGAGAAGGGAAAAAGAACATACTTCCTCTGTTGCAGTAGAAGGAAGCATTAACATTGAACCTCAACTTTTTACTTTTCCATAATATTATAAACTAGCCATTTCTATAACAACAAAGGAATCTAATCAGTAAAACCCAAAATCCCCCCCTTTTTTTTTTAGTCATCAAGTTTTTGACACCTTGCTAAAGCACTGGTGGTACTCAAATATTGTCATGTCCTAAAAGTGGTACAATCTGTGAAAAGGTTGAAAAGCCCTGCTGTAGAACTCCAGCTGACTGAAAAAGTCAATACTTATCCCAAGGTTCCTGGGTTTCATCCATCCTTTACTAGCCAGTAACTTGCCAAAGTGGGTGCCAGCCAAACATATGATAAGAGCAAGAATTTAGACCCCAAACGTCAGCTACATTCACTTTTTTACTAAAGCTACTACAAATGGACTATTAAGGGTAAAAATTGAAGTAATTTACTACTTAGAGACCTCCCACTCTCTTTTCCTCCCTTAGGGGGAACTCTCCTCATCATACTAAAATGGCAAATCAGCCATTTTATCACTAAAGCTTGGTCATGCTATTCTGAAGTGCTGGGGGCTGCCAATGGCCAGTAAACTGTGAGTTGCCTTCCGTTGCTGCAGAATAAAATGCCATGCAAAAAGAGTATAAATGGCAGTGAAGGGTTCCTTGGTGCTCTCTGAGTTTGGTTGATGTCTTGCAGACATTTCATTATCCAAACTAGGTAACATCATCCGTGCTAGCACTGGGTAATAAAGCACCAGCATAAAAAACCCCAAACAAACAACCAAGCTCACAGAGTACCAAGGACCTCTCATTTCAACCCCGATCTACAAACATTCTCCTTTGTTGATAAATGGCAGTGCCAGGAGAGAAATATTTTCTCATTCTTTCTGTAATTGGCAGTTGGTACCTTATAATAATTTTGATGAAGTGAAGAAGATCAGTGCTCCAAGGGACAGGCAAAAGTGGCAAGTGAGAAGACATGGGTCACAATGGAAAGTCCTCCCCTTATGTAACATTATGTCACAAGTACAGAGTTTGTGTGGTGACATCACAATGCATATTTCAACATGTTGTCATCACCCCTGCTAGAAATGATGAAGATCTGAAGAACATTTTTGCTGAAGAACTGCTTACCAAAGAGCATAATATAAACATAGACTTCTGAATTTGTCTTGTTTTTTGTTTGTTTGTTCAAATTCTTTCTCAGTTATTTATGAGTTTACATCCCTTTTTTATTTTCCTGTAGCTTCTTTTCTAGACTGTTAAGTTCCACCTAACAGTTCCTTTATCTACATGGTTAACTTAATATAACTCAGAGCGCTATCTTCTTTTCCATCAACAATGTATGAATATACTCCTAGTGGCTGCTCTGGCAGATGTGAGCAGAATCAGAACTGAGGTATCCAGCATGATAATAAAAGCCTGTAAAGTCCTCCAGATTATTTCCTTTCCTCATCTTCTCTATTAAATGTAACTGTAAAACTGAATTCTATATTTTTTATAAGCTTCACCATATCTGGAATGTAAAACTCCAGATAGCTACTAAATGGAATTTTCTATGTCTCTTTTTTGCCATCTATTGGTCACCTGGAGTTTTGCAATCCAGATATGGCAGGCCTCATTTTATTGTGTGGAATTCATTAAAATGCTATTAAATTCTCTTCAGAAAAAGACTGACTGCAACTTTAATACCTGAAATGGGTACTGTTGCCAAAAGATGACTAATTGCATCGTAGCGGAAATTTCATATTCATGACTTCAATGAGACACTCACATCTGATGACTGTAAGAGATAGGATTAAAGGCTTACATACTTTGTCTTTAGTTTTTACCTCACACATACACACCAATTCTTGAATGTCTTTTAATTACACCTACTATTATTTGCAAACAATCTAACTCATTTCTCCACACGCCCACACATATATTCTCCCCATAGGAACCAGGCTATGGTTTATTCTTTGCTACAGAGGCCTTTCAGGTTTCCTTTGGATGATAGTTACACATCCCTGTTGCAGGTGCCTACTCTCATTTCCTGGAAACTGTTGAGGTCTGGATGGGGAACAAAAGATTAAAACTGAAGCCTGGCAAGAGGGAGAGACTTTATGTCCATGGTTTCCTGGCTCTTGGAGAATTGCCACCTTTGGTCTTAGATGGGGTGGCACTGCCCTAAACAGACCTAGTGCATAATCTGGGGGTACTCCAGGACTCACTGATCCAGATGGCAGTCATGGCTAGGAAGACCTTTGCACAACTGTGAGTTGTGCACCAGTTACACTCTTTCCTCAATCAATGTGCCCTTCTCACACTCACCCATGCCCTAGTCATCTCATGTGTACTCAACATGAAGCTTCAGTTGATTCAAAATCCAGTGGCCCCTACAGTTTTGCACAAATCAAGATCAGTGCAGCTCCCATAAAAGAGGTGACTTATTACTGATTTGCTTCCAGGTGCAATTCAAGGTGCTGGTTATGACTTGGGGCCAGGATATTTGAAGGACCACCTCTCCCCAGTTACATTTACCCAGCCCACCAGAGCAGGAAGGCAAGGTAAGTTACAGATCCCATTTATTAGGACAGTACATCTAGTGGCACCCAGAAAAAGGGCCTTCTCTGTGGTGAGTCCCTCCCTGTAGAATATCATTCCCCCTGAGATAAAATTAGCCCCCACCTTGATACTTTTACTTTAACTTCCCAAGCTTCACATCTTAGCCAGTGTCTGCAATGGTGATTTCACGTAACACTGTTACATTTATGCAGGAGCAAAGTTATAACCTCCGAGCTTCATGCCCATTGCATGTCTACAGAATGGGCTCACGGCATACTCAAATGCAGGTGATTAGACTAAATGGCTGTGAACATTTGCCTATTGCGTAGGCCTCATCTCTTCAACAATTTTGAAAATTCATCCTATTTGACTCATAGTAAGAATGGCAAGGCAGAAGACGCCACTTGGAAGCTGGGAGGGGAAGAAATGTTTTTATGCACCACTATTTTGAACATGAGGCATCACAGAATTAATGGTCTGCAGAAAGCTCCTTTTACAAGAGATCAAGTTGTTTTTAGCAGCAATGGGAAAAGGAAGGAAATACACTAAGAAAACATCTTCCAAGCTACTGCGATAGGGGTAGGGGAAGATAGAAAATCCCAGGGGTGGATGAACTTGGGGCTCAACTATCCATTCTGCTGCTTTTTATTCTGCTGTTTTATTTCTTCCCATTCACCCAGGATCATCCTTCTATTTCACCATTACAGGTAGTCCTTGACTTACAACAGTTCATTTAGTGACTGTTCAAAGTTACAACAGCACTGAAAAAAATGACTAATGACCACTTATGATCTTTGCAGCATCTCCCATGATCATGTGATTTACATTTGGATGCTTGACAACCGGTTCATATTTATGACAGTTGCAGTGTCCAAAGGTCATGTGATCACCTTTTGTGACCTTCTGACAAGCTAAGTTCACAGAAAAGCCAGATTCACTTAACAACAGTCTTACTCATTTAACAACTGCAGTGATTCACTTAACAAGCGTGGCACGAAAAGTCGTAAAACCCACTTAACAAATGTCTCACTTAGCAACATAAATTTTGGGCTCAATTGTAGTTGTATGTCAAGGACTACCTTGTATTATATCCCTCTGCTCTAAGCTGTAGCCATTCACCACGGAACGGCCCGGCCGCCAGGTGAGCATCACTAGCTACTATTGTATTTATACACAGGCGCTTACGGCGCCCCCGAGCCCGTCCTTCCCCCCCGCCAAGCCTTCCGATCCAGGATGCCTGTGCCTTTAAGAGCCTACATCCCTTGATCTCTCAGGCAAAGAGAGGGTGGCTTCCCCCCCACCAAAAAAAAAAATTCGGGGCGCGGCGCTCTGCTTTCCCTTCTCTCTGCCTACGTCACCTGATAGATTTCCCGTCTCCTCTTCATCCCCTGAGCCCCCCCCCCCCCGTTCCCATACGTCGCCCGGTGCCTTTAGAGCCGGACGGAGATCGGGAGGGCTCCTGCCGGCCCCTCCTGCGCGCGGGCAGAACCTCCTGGGTTGGCAGCAATTGTCCCTCAGCGAAATCCCCTCAGCACAACGCAGCAGCGCGGGAACCAGCAGTCCCGCGCGCCCCGCGCTACGGGAGACAGGTCGAAGGGGAGAGGAGGAGGCGGCGGCGGTGCCCCGCTCTTGCCAGGAGGCGACCGGAGGATGGGAGCCAGGAGCCGCGCCGAGCCAAAGGGTGGCAGCAGCCCCAGCAAGCCGGGAGCTGCCTTGGCCGCCGCTTGATTCCTTCGGCGGGGAGAGGGAGGAAGAGGTGGCGGCGGCAGCAGCAGCAGCTTCTCGCTCTCTGCCTTCAGCGTCGGAGCTGCCGCCGCCCTGAGAGTGAGGAGGAGCCAAGCAGCGGCTGGCATGGAGCGGAAGAGCCCCGCTACCGCGGGGAAGCAGAACCCGGGCAACCGGGCAGCCGGGGACGGGCACTGCGCCCAGGGCAGCGGCGGGCCAGCGGCGGGCGCCCAGCACCGGGGCAGCGGCTGCGGCCAGCTCTCGGTTGCAGCCGCCGCTTCTCCGGCCGCGGAGCCCGAGCAGCTGATCCGAAGAGCGCTGGATTTCAAAAGCCAAGGAGCCCAGTGCTACAAGGAGAAGAAGTGCCGGGAAGCCATCGGCAAGTACCACAGGGCGCTGCTCGAGCTGAAGGGGCTGTTGCTGGCCCAGGAAGACGCGGAGGACGCCGCCTCGACCGCCTCCTCCGCGGGGGCTACCGGCCTGGGCAAACTCTCGGACGAGCAGAGGCAGCTGCTGGACAGCATCGAAATCGACTGTTACAACAGCCTGGCAGGTCGGGAGGTCTCTTTCGGGGTTTTGCCCTCGGTGGGGCGGAGGGAGGGGGGGGGGGGAAGAGAGAATGATGAGCGGAGGGGTTGGGAAAAGGCAGGCAGCGCCTGACCGCTCTCTGGCCCGGAGCGCTCCGACCGCGCTTTGAGACTAAAGTTCGTCTTGGAGGCTGAGGGCAAAGGCGGCTTGGGGAGGGGGGTGGGGAAACGGAGATACTTATTCTCGCCGCAGTTGTTTGCAAGTTTGATAGCGAGGTTGAGTCACAAAACAGGGACGACGACAACGACAGGTGTCGTTTCCTCTCCTCCCGCCCCCCTCCCCACCTCCGCCTTTCTGCAATGGGATGGAAACCTGTGTTTTGCTGAAATCGGGCGCAGGGATTTGCCGCCTGCTGCCACGGAGTCTGGAGACGGAAAAGCATCCCAGATGTGTTTCGAAAGATTCCTTCTAGCCAGACAGCAAATAGGCCGTATTTATTTAGGATGAATTGGCATTCTCCGAGGCATACTTTGTAGGTTGCTTCTGTCTTTGCTCTGGTGTGTGTGTGTGTGTGTGCGCGCACTAACAGCTGAACAGCACATCTGCTGCAGTGCACCTTTCTACATCGCTGAATAACTGGGGCATATAGCTATTGCTATACATGAAACTTTAAAGTAAAAGGTTGGATCCGTGTCCCCAAGGTTCTTGCAATACAGTTCACCTCCTAAAGGGAGAAAGGATGAGGGGTGAAAAAAGTAATTCTTGCGGCAGATTTCTTCCAGAATAAACTGTTATGAATTGAAACCAGTTCACCAGATTTGTGAAGTATTACTTTAGGTAGATAGTGCCACCAATCTTCCCATCTATGGAAAATGAATCTATGGAAAATGCTGATTGTGTTTATGATCTCCAGAAGCAGCAGAATACAATCAGTTGCTTTGTCTTTAACATGTTGCAAGAGTCTGTTGTTTTCCTAGTTGCAATAGCAGGGTAACACAATTGCCCTTCTAGAATGTGTCCCTAAGGGAAATATGTGTCCATGTATTCTGTGGGCAATGGTAAAATTAATACACACACAGACACACATACAGTACAACCCCAGAGCACTGAGTGCTGTGTGTGTGTGTGTGTGTGTAAAAGGCAGCACTGATCATAGCAGCACAAGAACAGGCACTAAGCACCAGATCCATAGAAGCAGGGATTTACCACACTAGATAGAACCCAAGGGGTAGGCCAGTGTCTCTCAACCTTGGCAGCTGAAAGATGTGTAGACTGTAACTCCCAGAATTCCGCCAGCCAGCCATGAAGGAGAATAATAGGGCTAAGAATCTGTGGGAGTTCCAAATCCAGATGGACAGGCATGTACTAGATAATCAACCAGACACCGTAGTAGTAGACAAATTAATAGATAAAGACCAGAAGAGAGCAGTAGTGATAGATGTAGTGGTGCCAAGTAACAACAACACCAGGAAGAAGTCCGGGAAGTCTGAGAAGTACCAGGCCTGAAGGAGGAACTAGAGGAGATGTGGAAAGCCAAAGCCAAAGTGGTCCCACTGATGGTAAAAGCACTTGGGGCTGTGGGGCTGTGACTCCTAAATGGGGAGAGTGGCTCCAACTGATCCCAGGACCGACATCAGAGCTCTTTGCCCAGAAGAGCGCAGTGCTAGGAACAGTTAAGATACTGCGCAGAACCCTCAAAATCCCAGGCCTTTTGATAGAGGGCCCAAGATTGAGGAAGTCACATGCCACCCAAGAGATTTTGTGTGTGTGTGAGAGAGAGAGAGAAAGAGAGTGTGTGTGTGATGCAGTTGTTCAGATTTGGCTGTTTATTTCCCTTTTGGGGAACAGTAGAAGACAAAGGGGTCTAAAGTCAAATGTTTCATAAAAGAGAAGAGGAATCTGAAGACGGGTCTGTCCTTGGTAGTGGTGATGGGAGTGGGGAGAGAGAAATGTTCCAGAAACTTTGTGGGGAGAAGGGAAGAGAAAGAGCAGCATTCATTATATCCACCTTGAAACACAGCATCTATAAAGTAGCTGGATTTTTTTGTGATTTTTCAAGAGCAATATAATTAGGAGCCAGCAATTCTATGTTGCTACTAATTTGATGACAATAACTTTGAAATGATTGATTGGTTCTCCAGAGATTACGGTCCATAGATTCTTTTTCAAGACTTCTCTGCTTTTGCAGCTATCAATTATATAGCACTTTTTTTCCCCTCCTCTGCCTGTTTCTTCCAGTTGTTTATCATCAGTTCAGTGATTTGGCATTAATACTATAATGGGTGGAGTTGCCTCTTTCAGAATTACTGACGGTAAAATACTCTTAATTTGATTTCAATGAGCAATGGGAATACTTACTTTTTAGAGAATTCAGAACAAGGCAACCTACTCATTTTTGTCCGTTATCTATGGCCAGTAGCAACTAGAATGCTAGTTTTTAAGAGTCTGAGCTCTAAAGTAGGAGGATCTTGGTACAAATTTTACCCCTTCTAAATATTTGATGTGACCCGACAACTTTGATTTATTCATATATCATGGCTAAGGAATCAATGATGGCCAGTTGTATGAACAGAGTCCATCAGTCTCTCAGTCAGCACAATACTAGTGTACCTTGCAGAATTTCTATAAACTTTACCCTAAATACATAGGGGAAACATTTTAAATTCTTTTTTTTTTTAAATCAAACCCTCTAAAAGAGTGTTTCTCAACATTGGCAACTTTAAGATGTGTGGACTTCAACTCCCAGAATTCCCAGGCCAGCATGACCCACCGTATGTTGGGAAGGGCAAAGATCCGGAGGTGCATAAACCGAGCAACAGACCTGAGACAAAAGCATTGTTCAGAATAGATGTTACTGGGACTAAATGGAACTTTACTATCTCTGTTTTTGCTTGGTAGGTGCTAGCTTACCTTTCAGCTTAGTGTGTTGTATGAACCCGGCATTGTTCTCTTAAACCATTGTTTATAGTTTTCAGTTAATTGTGGTTTATTCAGCAAATGATAGCCAAGTCTTACCATGTGGTATGAACACAGTCTCTCTGGGTGTAACTTTCCTTATAGCCACACGAGTTTCTGTTCCATGTGTTGCATATTTCTCAAGTATCAAGATTCAAGAACTACAAAGCACTTTTATATAATAGCAGAACACTGAAACAATGAATTCACGAATGTTACTGTTTACCCATTCTGCTTCCTTCCAATCTTATTGGCCTCCCAAGGCCTAGAGTAGTGAAAGTTCAACATATTAGCAGTGCACCAGATTGGGGAAGGGGGGAAGAGAGGTATATTTCTGTTTCAATAGCCCTCCAGTGCACTTCCTCTTACATTGCTTAACCTAATTCTGAGCTCACGTATTTGTATGTTTCTCTGTGGGCGTCTGAGTGTCAGAAATACATTTGTATTGTACTCTTTTTGCCTTTTGTCCCATATCCGTGGGCTCCAAGCCTACCCAGTGTCATATTATTATATATATCTTGGAACTCCCCCCCTCCCCAAAGATGACAGATGTCATGGAGGATGAGGAGAGGGGGTTTCTTATTCCCAATATACACATTAATATTAATAATAAATGATGGTGGCAGCAAAGATCAACAAAGAAGCGGCCTCTGAGCAGTATAAAGACAAATAAGAGTCTGCCAGGAGAGGCTGATCTAATAGCAGAGTCTGGACCTCGAGACCACAGTGAGAGAGATTCATAGCTCAGGAGCCCAGCCAGGAGCACAAACTCAGCCTGTCATGGCCGGTAAGATGATGCAGTCTCTCAGCTTCTGCAGCATCTCCTTTTACACTGTTGGGCCCATTCATCCTTTTTCTGAGTGTATCATTTCAGTATGGATGGGAAGAAGCCGGGCCTCATCCTTCTCTGACTCCTTCTTCAGGAGGGGAAAAAAACAACCATTTCGTACAGGAATATGCTCCTCCACTGAATGTAGAATTGCAATGGAGACTTATAGAATGGAGGTGTGGGAGAGCACTAGGTATGCTCTTCTTCTTGTAAGCTAAAATCTATGTTTTTCCACGCTTAAGGCAGGTTTTTCCCCCCAACTTGGGATGACAATTTTCCATCATCCCCACCCATCCAGTCATGCTGACTAGGAATCATGGGAGTTATAGTCTAGCACTGATCGATGCCTTCCAGTTGGAAAGCCTTAACTAAAGGCTGTATGTACTTCAGATATTTGGGCGTCAATACAGAGAGATCATTGCTCCATTTTTTAATTGTTGAAAACAACACCAACAAGGTTTACAAAGAGGAACTGTTTTCGAAGCTGCTCGGATGACAAATGTTCTGAAGCTTGTCAAATGACAGTGTTTTGATCAGCAACCATTGTTTCAGGCGTCCAAGTCGTGCCTTCAAGTTGCAATCAGTGAACTGTGAATTTCCGTTGAAGCTACGATAATGCAGCTTTGAGATGCTCCTATAGGCAGCCTATACAACATTTAGCCTTTTTAAAGACACGTTTTAACAGATGCAGTAATTTTTTTTCCTCCAACCTACATTCTTAGCTGTGATTCGGAGAAAGATTATCAGGTGACATTAAATACTGCTTTTCCTTGTACTTGTGCACATGTTTTAACATTGATTTGCTCATCCAAGTGTAATTCTGTATCATTTGGCAGATGAAAGGGTGGCGAAGTTTGACATTCATTGGTTTGTTTCCATCTCACATTGCACTTCAATGCTTACATGGTGTTGTATAGATGCCAGGTCTTTACTATTAATAATTCAGCGGATGCTGAAATGCTCCCTAGTTTTGAAGAATAGATATTGCTAAATGAAAATATCTGCATGATCATCAGATTGGTGGTACCAATCAATCAGAACTGGAAGATAAATAGAGTTGAAAGGTTTGCATAAAGAACTGGTTTGCTGAAAGAATCTAGTAAGCTATTCAGAATTACTTCACAGTACAAACTATTTCTGCTTCTCATAAGATTTCATTATTATAGGTTTAGTTGCCGCACATTGTATATATTTATTCAGACCTCACTACACAACATTTTGAGTGCTAGATGAGTAGATGCAATCGTGTCCCTTGGGGTATTATTCTAGGCATTACTGTTATATAACGCATGCCCTGGTCCAGGGGCATCTATAGGGAGATTTACTGTAAGAAGTCAAGATGGGTCATACATTCAAGACCCCCCAACCCTTTTCTCTCATGTGTCTCATGCACCACACATATGAAAGGGAGTGTGACTTCAATAACATATAAAATAATGTTATTAAATTTATATGCTGTCTGACTCCTAGTGACGGGGTCACCATCTTGATTCACATACCATCCCAGACACCTCTCTTCAAACCTATGTAGAGATTTTATAGCGCTCAAAAGGATTTGACTGTGGAGTGCTGCTGGTGAGGATGAAGGCAATATTTTCTTGTAAGAGTAAACTTGTAGTGCATCATTTATCTTCTGTGTATGCTGGTTTGTGTGTGTGTGTATGTCTATGCATAATATGCATGTACACTATAGCTATATATCTGCATGTATGTAAAATTTGCTAGTGCTGTCAATGGGATTTAAAGTCAGCTAGGTAGAGAATAGCATAATTAACCTTAACAGCAGGGAGAGCCCATCCACTAATTGATGAAACATAGATACATCTTGCGGATAATAGACCTAATTAGCTTCTTTTCAGTAAAATTGCACAATTTATTTGCCTTGTGTCTCCATATAAAATATAAGCATTACAACTCTATAACATTTGTATTGCCAAAGCTACAGCATAAGGTCATTCAAATTGATAAGTTAAGCCCAAATGGGATTGGTAGTTAGTGGTTCATTATGTAGTGAAAAACCCCCATTATCACTGACCATGGGGATGCTCTGATGGTCTTAAATGCAAGCACTAATCATAAAGTTGCTTTTTCAGTGCTGTCATTACTTCCAATAGTCATTAAACAAGATCTACCTGTATATATTTTTAATTCCCAAAATTCTGCAATTGAAAATGAGTTGGCAGAGGTTGTTGGCTTAGCATTTGGAGTGATCATGGACAGTTTAGAAACCCTGGATAACATGTCTAGTATGACAAGATGCTTGTTTGGCTTTGGATAAATTCTGGACATTGAATCATTCTGTTCACTTTGGGATGTTGGCTTTGACTTAATCTGATTATTAAGTGAATTGAGAGTAATAAATTATGATTTGAAAACATTCTGACTCATCTCCATCCTTTTATCTATTTATTTAGATAAAATTGTCAGTATCACTGGGAATCTTTGGTTCGATCCATAGAGTGGTCTCTTATGGGCTTTGTCAAATCCAGGAGAGCTATCATGTATTACGGGTTATAAGAAAATCAAATTCTCTGCAGAGCTCTTTGATCTGTATATCAAATATCAAAGCGGCTGCTTTCTGAAATGGTTAGGATATTAAAAGAATGATCACTCCTACAAAATAAAATTCCATCATTTATGGCCAAATGAGTTTGAAGAAGCTATTTAGCTGTGATGCCTTGTCTGAACATAACCTTGCATTAGCGATGAACTTGATTTCCTTAAGCCTCCCTCTGAATGAAATTGTGAAATGGGGGGAGGGGGGAGGGAGGAATAGGAGCCATGGCAAATCCTGATGCTATAATGAAACTGAACTTGAGCTTTCCTGGGTCAGTAGGCTAGAACTGGATGCTCTTACTCATGATTCATGCATTTCCATAGGACTTAATAATGGATTGCTTTCACAGTTTGACATACTCCTTTGTCATATTTATTCTTGAGTCATACACTTCTTAAATTGCCTTGAACTTTAAAACATATAACCCTCTTTTAACTGCCTTTCTCCTGGCTCTTTCCTTTCTAATGTAAAAAAAAAAAAAGTCTTTTTCAGTGAGTTGAATGTCACTTCAGCTGACTTCACTTCCTGGTGGTACCTGAATGCACCCCTGTGGTTGAGTTAATAACAGTCAAGAACAGGATGTCATTACGACATTCTGGGATGTTTTCTCCAAATCCTGGGTATTTTTTGGAGTCCGCCCACCTAAATACTTCAATATTGCTTAGCTTTTTCAAGATCAGTCAAGGTCATCTGCTATGACAAAAAATATTTCAAAGTTAGGATGATAAAAGGTATATTCTCTGAATCCCCTTTGGATCTTAAAATCACAAAGAGTTGGAGTTGTAGCACAATCTCACACCCACACATGCATTCCTACATCATGGGGGCTTTGGACAGCCTCAGGATCATCTCCATGTATGCAGGAGTTGTCTGCCCGTTTGTACCTGTCTGCTTGTCCATTTCCTGGTTGCAAAAAAACAAAGCTGGTGGCCACAATGATGGAGGGAGGGGAGCCAGCTTGTCTTCCCCCTGGTTTGCTTGCCCCTGCTATTAAATAAGGATGCATGTTGATCTGGAAGATGCTAGAGATAGTCCTTCAGTTTCAGCTCACACTGAAGCAGTTATTTACAGAGGTGTTTTTTTTTTGTAACTCTTATTTGTGGTAGCCATTATACCTGAGACTCCAAGCTTTCTGACCTGGTGAGCTCATTTAGAATTCTGAGATATTGTGGGAGGGGCTGTTACAGAAGGCTTGCCATTCCCAAAATTGTTGCTACGGGGAACAACAATTCACAAAAGCATTACCTGCACTATTCTAGCCCACCTTCCACAGAACACTCCCTCCTATCCTATTTCTGCACAGATAAAGCCACTAATTTTATATATATATATAAAAAAACATATGGTGCCCATTTGAGGCCCATTTGGACACAGAGGCCTTCTGAGAAAGATGATGCTGGAGGCTGATTCATATCTTTGCGGCATGGAAAATTAATCTGAAAATTAAACTGAATCAATTGTAATTCATTCGTTAAGCTTTATGACCACCCTCAGAGTGAAATGATAAATTTCATCCTCTTCTTGACAGAAACATCCCCAAATACTACACATCTGGAGTAAAGTGAGGCAGAAACCCTCTAAACCAGCCTTGTCCAGCCTTGACAACCTTAAGACTTGTGGACTTCAACTCTCAGAATTCCTCAGCCAGCGTGCTCTAAATTTTGATCTATAATAAGTATTTCCCCACCCCTTTCTGGATTCTTGCATTTTAAATCTCTATTAGTTCTCTTAAGAAAACTGATGTTGTTATTAATTTTCCCCCCACAAAAGTCATAAGCCCATGCGGTTAGTGTATGGTTCACTGTGTTGTGTGAACCCAGAGAATTGGGTTGATTAACTGGGGTGCAGTTTACTATGTGTAAGCATAGCAAACTATGTTCACCAAAAAAATCATGCAAAAATATCAGTGTTATATCTTTTCAGCAAGGCAGTAATAAATGTATTTAAGCTGCCATAAGACTTTCTTCTTTTAAAGATAAAAGGCTTCGGGTTTTTTAGCACTAAGATGAGGTCTCCAGCTTTTCCCTTCAGTCTTACTTAAACCTGGAGCAGGATCCCTTTTGTGGACAGGAATCAGGGGCAATCCACATAAATGTTCTTTTACTGCAATAACTAGATTCTATAAGAATTAGAAGGCTATAATTAACTATTCTTCCATTATCCAGCATCATCATGGGGTGGCTTGATTCATAATTATCACACTGCCTAGATGTGAAATGGGATTTTCGTGCAGAGTAGAAATTGTAAAAGTGAAATCAAGAGCTTATTATAGTTCATCTTCACGTTGCACAGGAGGATAATATTCCTAGCAGATTGTAAAATCTACATATCTTTTTTTTTACAATTGTAGCTAAAGATATGTCTCCCATTAAATAATTTGCAATGCAAAGTCAACTGCATGTACATGTCTCTGGGTAAACTTAGAGTAAAAGCCCAACTCTGAGCAGCTAAGAAATTCTGGAATTAAAATGGAGGTTCTGCCTAAGTCACTTCTATCAAATATGGCCTTATGGAGTTTTCAGTCTACTTAATGGGAGAAAACCATTCCATTTCTAGGATTAAAGATGGTCTTCTGCTACTTGACTTCAACTCAGGGGTTTTATGGACATATCCAAGTTGTTTTCTTGGCAACAGTATGAAAATGGTTTGCCATCACTGCCTTCCCAGTCTAGACTATAGTCATGTGTTTCTTGGAGGTCTCTAATAATATTAGCCAAGGTCAGGCAGATGCTGCAACCTCCTTAGGCCTTTCTAGGATTACTAATGCTAAAGTTGAGATAATGGATAGAGTCCTAGATCCTACAACGTGTTTCCATTTCTATCAAAGTATCATAAGATTTTCCAAAATGTAAGACCATTTCATACCAAACCAGCAGCATCTCCCCAAGCAGCTTTGACAACTTGCTTCTGTTCATCACTCATGATGTTTGCAGCTGAGGTCCTTTTATTACTGGCAAGATAGCTATTTTGATTAAAGAACAAAAAATAGGAAGAAGGATAGAGGAATGTTGCTGGAAGATGATGAGATAAAAGGTATATTAATAGTCATTTGTAATGGCTCATACAGTGTCAATTTCCTAAAGGGAGAGCAATGATCTAGTTCTTCTCCGAATTGCCATATCCCCCCCAAAAGTGACTTTTTAGCTTGTTCAAACTGTGGTTGATATGTTCTATGCATGATTCTATCATTGTGGTGATACTGGCCATCTGACTTACAGGTGATGATTTAATTTGCAGAACAAGCTAATGATGGCATTCATACTTTAAGATAAGATAGATAAGATAACATTTATTATCACTTTTTCTGGGTACACACTGGCAGACATTAAAAATAAAATTGAAATGGACAGACTTGGTAGAGCAAAGCAACTACTCAACAATAATCAGCTACTGCTACTACATAGTGGATTTTTTTGTCTCATATGCTATAATGTTTGGACCAACATTTCTAGATAAAATTTCCATCACAGGAAAAAATACTGGTGCTTTGTGGTGTCTTTGTGAAAAGCTGTTTGTTTACCTACTGAAATGATTGGAAAACAACACTCAGCAAAGTCACTTGCAGTGTTACTCCCAAGACACAATCTGTGTAGATCCCCAGAGTATAGTAAACAAAGAGGACATCAGCCTTTTCTTGCCAAACATCTACAAGTTATTTTAAGTCTCTTCCCCTTCTGTACTCTTAAGTTCACATTGCAGTAGTTGTGATTAAAGTCAAGAAAGCCTTTGCATCCTATATGGCTGTAAGTTGCATTCTGATCTGAGGACTATAAACATGAATTTACATTTAGTTCCATGCAACTGGATTGTGGAAGGAGATTTGACTTCTTCTAGGTCCCTAAAACTATTTCTGGAAATTCTATATAGGCAGGGAGGATTTCTATTAAATACACTGAAGGTAAAGAGCAGATCCTTGAAAGCTTCCAAGGACCTGGGCAGAGGCACCTAATGTTTTGTAGGGTTTTTTCAGGATCCTGTAGGAGTTCTCACCATGGGGAGAGGAGAAGACACTTCTATAAGTATAGCATGTACCCAAATCTGGATCCAGCTTGCTATGTCAATTCATTTAAATCTGATTCGTTCTGTTAAAATCTGCCTAAATAACTCTACTGTTGACTCTTCCCAGCTGATGGAAAATTTAAAATAGAAGTAAGCAATCTTCAGGCTGAAAGCTGAACTGAGCCACTGAATGGGCCAAAATCTAAATTTTGATTTAAGTTGAATTGAATTAATGTTAGTTGAATTAAATACAATTACTAGTATTTCTCGTATATTTAGCCCCTTTTCCCTTCGGGTGCATTAAAAATTATAATTCAGCACCAAAGTTTGGATCAGGTTTTAGGACTACTTTCAAGGTTTCTTTGAGGAACAACCTGTAGATTTATATCCCTCTTCAACAGCATCTGAACATATTGCATTAGCTGTAGGTGCATGTATGTAGGTTTTCTTACAGCTTTAGATGGATAAGTGGAATTTGGGACAACAGCAACCCAGTACAGGTAGTCCTCAACGTATGCCACAACTGAGCCCAAAATTTCTGTTGCTAAGTGAAATATTTGCTAAGTGAGTTTTGCCCCATTTTACAACTTTTCTTGTCACGGTTGTTAAATGAATCACTGAAGTTGTTAAGTTAGTAACATGGCTGTTAAATGAGTCTGGCTTCCCCATTGACTGTGCTTGTCAGAAGGTCACAAAAGGTGATCACGTGACCCTGGGACACTGCAACCGTCATAAATATGAGTCAATTGCCAAGTGCCTGAATTTTGTTCATATGACCCTGGGGCTGCTGCAACGGTCGTAAGTGTGAAAAATGGTCATAAGTCATTTTTTTCAGTTGTAACTTTGAATGGTCATTAAACGAATTGTTGTAAGTCAAAGACTACCTGTACCACTTCCCATTGTTGATTCTAGTTCAGCCTAGAACTAAGAAGAAATTTCCTGACAATTAAAACAATTAATCAGTGGAATGACTTGCCTCCAGAAGCTGTGGGTGCTCCAACACTGGAGATTTCTAAGAAGAGATTGGACAACCATTTGTCTGAAATGGTATAGGGTTTCCTGCTTGAGCAGAGGGTTGGACTAGAAGACCTTCAAGATCCCTTCCAATTTTATTATACTGTTATTCTGTTAAGCTATGCATTTAACATTCTCACCCATGTCATGAGAACTAGCCTTCTGAAATCTACCTTTCCAGCTTAAAATCTGTCGGTTTGTACTGTATTTCTCAAGGAATTCTTACATTTCCAGTGCTGCATTCCTCAACCAGGACATATTTTAGTCCTTGAATTGTTGATGTGGTCCCAAAATTCCAAAACTTGGCTCTTTTGTGTACATAAGGAAAACATGGAAGGCCAAGCATCATCAGTCCCAAAGCCACCAACAGAGTCTCCCATTAGATCCAGGACCAGAAGCCATCAACAAATGGTCTGAAGATCCCATCCATATTCCTGAACTGGCACCCGCCTCTTTTCATTTAAGGAAGGATGGATATTAAAGAGTATGTTATATTTCAGGACAAAGTATCTTCTCACAGCAAACAGTACAATAATGCTAGATGCACATTGGTTTAAAATATTAAACCACAGCATCTAAAACAGATAAAACAAATACATTTAACATCAAATGCAGTACTGCAACAGAGAGAGTGGTGATAGTAATGTCAATCTTTCAAAAACCAACTGGAACAAAGTGGTCATTAGAACTTCTCCAAAATCCTCAAAATAATGGTGAAACCTCCCTGGGGCTGAATTCTAAACATGCTCTGCCAATGATTTCTACTCCTTGGTCACCATTCAAACTTTCTCACCGGTGGACCTAAGAACATGGCTATAGAGGTGTGTGTTTGTGTGTGCACGCATGTGTGCCACATGTGTGCCAGTTTGGTCTAGTGCACGGGTCGGCAACCCGTGGCTCCGGAGCCGCATGCGGCTCTTTCAGCCGTCTCCTGCGGCTCCCTGTCCTCCGCTGCCATGTGCAGTCCGAAAAAAAAAAAAGTGAGACTAAAAAAGTTCAACCAATCAATTCAAACTTCTCACAAAAAAAAACTTCGCAAAGTTTGAATTGATTGGTTGAACTTCTTTGGTTTGTGGGACTGCCCACAAACCTCTTTCCTTCTTCGGACTGCACGTGGCGGCAGCGGTGGAAGAGCCGGGAGGACGGCTGGAAAGGTGTCCCTTTGCCATCCTCCGGAGGCAGAATCTGGGTAAGGAGCCGCGGGTGGGGGCGGCCAGTCTCGGGGTGCCTCTTCCCTGCCCGGCGGGTCTCCCCTCGCCCTGCTCCGCCGCCGCCTCTGCTAGCCCTGGGGGGCGGTTGCCGGGGGTCTTGGAAACTTCCCCTCTCAGCCTGCACCTTTCGGCCATCTCGCGGGCGGCGGATCTCCATGGCCTCTTTCGCTGCCGCCACCGCCGCCATTCGCATTGAGCGAGGCCGGAGACGCAGTGGCGACCGGGCAGCTGCGCCCCTTCGCCGTCCTCCCGCTGCTGCTGCTGCTGCTGCCGGTGGCGCTGAGTGAGGCCAAAGAGCCGCGCCCCTTCGCTGTCCACCCGCCGCCGCCGCCGGCGCTGAGCGAGGCCGGGGAGGCTTTCGGGGCAGCCGCGGCCTGGCTTCCTGGGCCGTCTCCCCGCCGCCTCTCCGGCTTCGCTGGGCGCGAATAGCGCCGGCGGCGTGAGAACGGGGAAGGGGCTCGGCTGTCTTGTCGCCGCCGCCTCTCTGGCTTCGCTGGGCGCGAATAGCGCCGGCGGCGGGAGAACGGGGAAGGGGCTCGGCTGCCTTGTCGCCGCCGCCTCTCCGGCTTCGCTGGGCGCGAATAGCGCCGGCGGCGGGAGAACGGGGAAGGGCCGTGGCTCCCTTGTCGCCGCCGCCTCTCCGGCTTCGCTTGGCGCGAATAGCGCCGGCGGCGGGAGAACGGGGAAGGGCTGCGGCTGCCTTGCCGCCGCCGCCTCTCCGGCTTCGCTGGGCGCGAATAGTGCCGGCGGCGGGAGAACGGGGAAGGGCCACGGCTGCCAGTTTGCCAAAGCCTCCCCGGCCTCGCTCAGCGCCGCCGGTGGCGGCGGGAGGACAGCGAAGGGGCGCGGCTCTTTGGCCTCACTCAGCGCCACCGGCAGCAGCAGCAGCAGCATTGAGCCCCTTCCCCGTTCTCCCGCCGCCGGCGCTATTCGCGCCCAGCAAAGCCGGAGAGGCGGCGACGACAAGGCAGCCGAGCCCCTTCCCCATTCTCCCGCCGCCGGCGCTATTCGCGCCCAGCGAAGCCAGAGAGGCGGCGGCGACAAGGCAGCCACGGCCCTTCCCCGTTCTCCCGCCGCCGGCGCTATTCGCGCCCAGGGAAGCCGGAGAGGCGGTGGCGACAAGGCAGCCGCGGCCCTTCCCCGTTCTCCCGCTGCCGGTGGCGCTAAGCGAGGTGGGAGAGGCGGAGGTGACCGGACAGCCGCTCCCCTTCACTGCCGTCCTGCCGCTGCTCGCACTGAGCGGGGCCGGAGAGGCAGCGGCGAGCGGGCAGCCGGGCCCCTTCGCGGCCCCGGAGCAGAGTTGGGGCCGTTGCCTATCACAGTCACGCGGATGGCAGGCCTGGCTCACAGGCAAGTGTTCTCTGCGGTTCTTTTGCTGGGAGGGCGAGGAAGCAGCGGGGAAAGACAGCTCCGGAGGGAGGCAGCCCCACAGCCAAAAGCCGGCGGTCCGAGCGGAGCGGCACGGAAGACCTACTGGTCAGCCCCGTCGGCCTCCTCCTCCGCTCTCTCAGAACCTTCCCACCAAAAGGCAGAAAGAAGAAAGTCCCAGAGAGGGAGAGCGCGGGCAGGGGGAGAGCAGTCTTTTCCGAGGGGAGAAGCCAGGACGGCAGAGTCGTCCATACCAGAGCTGGACGGGGGCAGGGCCGGTGCATGTCTCGCCTTAGGCTCCACTCTAATCAAGCCCCCTGTTTCGCGCATGCGCGCATGCGCAGGTGCGCGCGCATTATGCGGCTCCCAGGTTTTTTTTTTGTGAGGGAAACGGGTCCAAGTGGCTCTTTCAGTGTTTCAGGTTGCCGACCCGTGGTCTAGTGATTAAGCACCAGGTTAGAAAGTGGGGGACTGTGAGTTCTAGTCCTGCCTTAGCCATGAAAATCAGCTGGGTGACCTTGGGCCAAACACTCACTCAGTCCATCTCAGGCTACAGGACTGTTATTATGGGGAAAATAGGAAGAGGAAGGTATGTTGGATATGTTCGCCACTTTGAGTTATTTGTAAGAATAATAAAGCTGGAATACAAATAAATATGCATGCATGCACATACTTTGTTAAATAATTAAAAATAAGGATAACAATGCAAACAAAAAACCACAAATGCTAAATGCATCTTTAACTATTATAAAATATTAAGAAACTGTATCATCTAAATGAACAATTGCACTATATATGAATTGCACATAATGTTTAAAAGGAGAGGAAAAAAGAGAAAAAGGAGAAAAGGATTAGGAGAGCTGGAAGTTTGTGTAATAAAGTGAGATAATTTCAAAAAAGTTGACCATAATACTTGAAAGTTTTCCTCCTTGCCCCTTTGTCAAAAGAAGTTAATGATAAGCCAAATGTTATTAGCAGTTCATAGCTGCAGTTTAAAGCAGATTTATCATCCTAATGTTAAATATATATTTTTTATTTATTTCTCACATTTCTAAACCACTTATCTCCCTCAAAGAGGGACTCTGGGTAGTGCGCAATAAAATGTCAAAATATAAAACAGTATATATAAAAGTTAAAAATTGGAACAAGAAGCAAGAGGTTAAAACTAGTTAAAAGTTCGTGAAGGCAGAGCTTTCAGGGGACTAAGCAGTCCCAATTTGTCTGAAATCACCCCCTGTTCCCATGTCCAAATTTAACGAGCTCTTGATAGATTCTGAACACAGATTCTATGGTCAAGAAGAGCATGTCCTTATTGAGCAGCAAAGCCATGTTCCAAAGTCGTGCTGACTATCTTATGAATTTTAAACCAAAATTATAGGATAAATTATAACAATCATCGGAGAAACCCAAACTGTGAGATTAAATGTTCTTATCATGACTTGCATCTCCAACAGCTTGACAATTGTAAGTAATTCTTATTAAACATAATAAAGGGTAAAAGTAAAGGTTTCCCCTGTCCAGTCAAGTCCAACTCTAGAGGGCAGTGCTCATCTCTGTTTCGTAGTTGAGGGAGCCTGTGTTGTCCAAAGACATTCCCGTGGTCATGTGGCTAGCATGACTAAACGCTGAGGAGCACGGAATGCTGATACCTTCCCACCAAAGTGGTACCTATTTATCTACTCACATTTGCATGCTTTCGAACTGCTAGGTTGGCAGGAGCTGAGGCAAACAATTGGGGAGCTCGGGTTTGAACCCAGGCTGTCAGCTTTGATAAACTCAGAGTCTTTAACTGCTGAGCCATTGTGCCCCCACTAAACATATTATGCAGTGCCAACATTTACATGGTACGTTTTTTTTTTTGTGCTAACGGTTCAGGTACTGATCTTAAGATTTGGGCAGGTAAACATGAGTGCAGGTGGTCTTCCAGTTAGACCACTAAAAAATGATTTAAAGATTAACACCAACATCTTAAATTGGGATTGGCAATAAACATATTGAGAAGTCTTGCTGTCACATGGCAAATGCCACATAAATTAGGGCTGGGTAACTTTGGGCCAGTCACTCTCTCTCAGCCCAACCCACTTCACAGAGTGGTTGTTGTAGAGAAAATAGAGGAATGTTGTGTATGTTTGTCAGCTTAAATTACTTATAAAGCAATAAAGGTGGGATAAAAATGTAGTAAACAAACAAATAAGTAAATGGTATATTTCTAATACGCATAGAGGTCTGCAACTTTTCTCCAAGTCTCCAAGATTGATTTTGTGGGTATATTGCAGACCATATGGAGCAGAAGTTGAGAAAGTCTCATTCCTTGAGCAGACTTTGGCTATGTATTACATGAGGTAATCTGACAAATGGCTAGAAGAGTTTCTTGTTTTTATTTCTTCAGCTCCCCAATTAGTTATCCCAGTACTATTTGAAAATGCAAAGTTCACTGAAAATATTTGCAGCATAGATTGCAGTATAGAAATACCTTCTGACCCCAATCCTGCTATCCATGCAAGGATGGCACGTCCATTGTTTATTGCAGCTATTTATATTTATATAAATTCAGAGACCCCTCACTGCAACCCCAATTAAATACATTCACAATGAAAAGATAGTCTTTAGGCTCTTTAGAACCATTGACCATTCCACCTGAGTCAATGCTAGGCAGAAGAAACAGTTCTGCTCTTATTCAAAACATTTTTTTTAATCCATTGTAATTTTCTTAAAGTCGATCACCTTTAGATATCTAAAATATTTCCTTTATGTAAGCCATTCCAACTCTTTTATATTACTCATATCAAGAAATAAAATAAAAAAGAAGAAAAAGAAAGTACTATGTTACTTGAGGGGCTCTTCCCTCTTAAAGTCAAATTCACATCCAAAATTTTTCTATTTCTTTAACCATATTCAAACAGGTGTTTCTTTTTTAAATATTCTCTCTGATAGGCCCCATCGTCTATTTTCTTAATTTTCACTTTAGCCTTTTTCTTTTGCCCAGTATCTTTCTTAATCAATATGTTCTGCTGAGTCAAAGAATCTTTCCACATTCTTGTAGGTGTTACTGTAGATATAAAAGGTAAGTCAAGTACAATATCTTTGTGAGAGGCATTTTGAATAAGAGTTAAAAGACTAGAGGACTAGTTTTATTAAATGGAATATTTAAAGATTAAATATATTTTTAATTATGGTAAAAAAGAACGAATTTTTTTTTGGAAATAAATATGTATTAGCTTATAGGAAATAGGGATTTTAAGTAGCATACTATCTTTTTATTTATTTTTATTCTTATTTTTCTTTTTTTAGTCTTATTTATTCCTTAAGAAAGGTAAAAGTATTGGGTTGGCTTACATGAAAAAAAAATAGATTTAAATATTTAAATGTAATTAACTTTGAGAAAATCTTAACCAGTAAGAATGTTTTGAGGGAAAAACAAATGTAAACAAGAACTGTAAACAGGATCTATGATGAGACAACCAGAATGACTAGATAGAAAAGGAATATTATATTGATATGATTATTATCTGTAGAAATATTAGAAAACTTTTATACTCAATCATCATTCATTAAAACAACAAGAATTGTATTAACTTAAGGTTGGTAAAAGAGAACATTATGGGAAAAAGAGGAAATCAAGTAAAGTTATTATGTGGATTATAGATTATAGAAATCAACTGTTAGTGAATGTTTCTTAAACGTAAACCCAGACAACACAACCGAATATTAAGGTGATTATGTTAAAAAATTAATAAAACATATTTTTTAAAAAAGAAAAGAAACAGTTCTGCTCTACCAATACTTATTTCCACCTGTGTCCCTTGGAAGTCTTAAATCCTTCACACATGGCAATGGTGCCAGTTGGCCCATTGGAAGGGACCTGGAGAACAGCCAGCTGGAGCAGGAAATGCTCTTTGGCTGTCTGCCTCATGCTTCAGGTGGGGTATTATTTGAGCTATATTACAAAAGTGTTTCATCTAACTATATTTATTTTACAAAGGCAACAAATAATGTCCCCTTTATTAAAGGATTTTTTATTGTATTACAAAGAGAAGGAAAGATTTTGACAGAGTGGTAGAATTCCAAGGTCACCTTAGACTCTAGAGCACGGGTGTCAAACTCGCCATGTCACGTGACGTGTCGCGACGTATCACGACTCTTTTTGCATTGCCGGCAATGGGGTGGGCGTGGCTTCGGTATGATGAAGCCGGCCCACGGGACGGCAGTTTGACTCCCCTGCTCTAGAAGAAGCAGATTATCTGGATCTGGATTTGGGCCTGGGATAGAAAGTGCATTGGTCATCTAGTGAATGATCAGTCCTGGGATCTGAATGCTTCCCTTCTCATCTATTCCGACCTCTTGGTGGCTTCTACAGCCATCACCATGGTACCCTTCTGATTGCAAGGGCAGAGTGTAGGGGACCCTGTTCTAAAATTGTTCTACTCTTTCCTGAGTAGGCAGTGCCACTTGGTGATGATTAGGGAAGAGAAGTCTCCCAAACAGATGCCCACTTGTGGGTGCTGCAGGGTTAATCTTTACCTCCCCTGTTATTTCACATCTATACAAAGCTACCGGGAAGGTCATCAATTGGTTTCAGCTGTGGTGAAAGAAAAACAACTGAGATTAAGTCTCTGCAAGAAGGAGGTTTCTGGGCAAACTTTGCCTCTCCTAGTGATAATTCTGGATAAAGACCCTCCTCTTGAAGGAGCAGGCCCACTTGGACTCAGAGGTCTCTTGGACTCAAGGAGTTATATATTTTTATTTGTTTATCAGATTTAGGAGCCATCCATCTCCTTCATAGAGTGATTATATACAGGTAAAGTTAGGGCTAGAAGAGATTTTACTCAGCTTCAGCTCATGAAATAGTTATAGCTTTTCCTGCAGTGCAATCCCTGGCAACAGGTACTCATGCTTTCATTACTTACTGAATTGACTACTTCAATGAGCTCTACATGGGGCTGCATTTGAGAACTATCTAGAAACTACAGTTGGTGCAGAATTCAGTTGCCTACCTCCTACCATGTTTGAGCCATCAATACCAAATAGTATCAGTTTTGTGAATGTGATTTGGCTCCAATAGATAAAATTCAAAGTGCTGTTTTTTACTGGAATGGCTTATCTTCTAGGCATTTTTGCAAACAAACAAAACGACAACAACACCATACTCATTTATACATGTAGTTTCATCTTTAGCCACCAATGTCTCTTTAAAAACAATAAAAATATATTTTAGAACACCAAATACCCACAGAATTGATTATCAATATCTTTATTAGATTCTATAAAACGTATGTCTTTTGCTATCCCAAAGGGGCTGTCTTTTCATCATCTTCCATCAGCAATAAATTAACAAGCAGTTAATCAAAATGGTTTTTTGCCTAAAAGACAGATAAAGAACAATTTAAGGATTATTTTAAATGTTTTAGAATATTATGAACATCAGCCAGGGAAACAGATGGCACTTATATTTCTTGACGCACAAAAAGCCTTTGATAATTTAAATTGGCAATTTATGTTTCAACAGTTGATGGAAATGGACTGTGGTAAAAATTTCATAAATGCGATTCAAGCAATATATAATAAACAAACAGCAAAGATATCTTTAAATGGAAAATATACAGATGGCTTTGATATCAAAAAAGGCACAAGACAGGGATATCCACTATCCCCCTTGTTATTTATTCTTACATTGGAAGTGTTGGCTAGAGACATTAGACAAGATATGGAAATTAAAGGATTGGAAATAAAAGAACAAAAATATAAATTACAGGCTTTTGCGGATGATTTAGTCTTTATTATAGAGGAACCATTGGAAACAGTTACTATACTGCTGCAGAAAATAGAGAAATTTGGAGATGTAGCAGGCTTGAAGATAAATAAAGAAAAGACTAAAGTATTAACAAAAAACCTAACAGACAAACAGAGATCTCAACTTGCAGAAAGATCAAATCTTCAAATGGCTAAAAAAGTTAAATACTTAGGAATATATTTACATCAAAATATACAACAATAAAAGAAGATAATTATGAAAAACTAATGAAACAAATAAAAGTAGATTTGGAAAAGTGGAAAAATCTTCAATTGACATTGTTAGGCAGAATAGCGACTGTGAAGATGAACATTTTACCAAAAATACTTTTTCTATTTCAAACGATCCCTGTTAAATTGGGTAAGAAATTTTTTGATGATTTAAATTCAACAATATTGAGATTTATATGGCAAGGGAAGAAAGCACGAATTAAAACTAAACTACTACAAGAAACAAAAGATAGAGGGGGCTTTGGACTTCCGGACTGGAGACTTTATTACCAAGCGTCTATGTTACTTTGGCTCAAAGAATGGATTATGCTGAGAAATAAACGACTTCTTTATTTGGAGGGACATGACTTACAATTGGGCTGGCATGCGTTCTTATGGTATGAGAAAAACAAAGTACATAAATATTTTCAAAGACATGCCATAAGGAATGTGTTGTTCTCAGAGTGGGAGAAAATTAAACATAAAATATATGTGAAAATACCAGAGTGGCTTTCAACGATGGAAGCATTTGCTTATCCAAATTTAATTAATTATGACAAACTTGTTACTTATAAAGACATTGTAGATAAGGATGGAAAACTTAAAGACAGACAAACTCTCTATCAACAAGGCATTGACTTAACATGGTGGTCCTATCTGCAAATTCAAACAAGATATGAAAAAGATGTAAAAGTAATGGACTTTTATAAAGAACAGACAGTATTTGATAAAACACTTTTGAAAACAGATGAAAATCTGATTAAGAAACTTTACAAATTTCTATTAAATTGGAAGATGGAAGAAGAACAAGTAAAAGAAACAATGATAGTTTGGGCAAAAAACTTTGGATCTTCCATAGATTTAGAAGACTGGGAAAAGCTTTGGGAGAGAAATATTAAACTTACTAAAGCAGCTTCATATAAAGAGAATTTATACAAAATGTTTTATAGATGGCATATGACACCAGTTAGATTAGCGAAAATGTTTAAAAATGTATCAAATATTTGTTGGAAATGTAAAGAAAAACCAGGTACTTATTATCATATTTGGTGGATGTGTCCTAAAGCTAAGAAATTTTGGTTTAAAATCCATAAATGGTTAGAAAAGATGACTAAAATACAAATAGAATATAAACCAGAATTATTTTTGCTAGGAATATTAGGATCTAACTATGGTAAAGAGAATGAATATTTAATATTACATGTATTGACAGCAGCGAGAATTGTATTTGCTCAATTTTGGAAAAATGAAAATCTACCACACGATCAGATTATAATTATGAAAATTTTAGAATGTGCAGAAATGGACAGATTGACGTTGGAGATTAAGGAGAAAGAGGACTCAGTGTATTTTAGGACATGGGAAAAATTTTATCAGTGGTTAACATTACGTTAGAGCTCAATTATATTTAATTAGTAAGCTTTTATTTTATGACTATTTTTAGTATTAAATTATAATTGTTTAGTATTGTACTAATTACTGTTATTCAATACGTGTACCCGGGCGAGAGTCTGCTTGTGTAAGCGTTGGATTTTTTATGTGGGGGTAACCCCACTACTGTACCTATCCCTACCCCTATTCCCATCCCTATCCCAACTCCACTCCCTAACCCCATCCTCTACCCATATTATTCCTATCCTTCCCATACCCATATAAAATTTAATAAAATATATTTTAAAAAAAACAACAATAAAAATATATTTTAGAACACCAAATACCCACAGAATTGATTATCAATATCTTTATTAGATTCTATAAAACGTATGTCTTTTGCTATCCCAAAGGGGCTGTCTTTTCATCATCTTCCATCAGCAATAAATTAACAAGCAGTTGGTACTCTTTGGGATATTTTTTTTCCCAACCATGCTACTCCAGAAAAAAATGAATTACTTATCTAATTATCACTTACAGTTATCTGCACAGACTAAAGATGAACTAATCTAGGAACAGGATTAGTTTGTTGCCATAAGAAAAAATCTGACAACCTGCAGCATATCACAAATACCTGCATTTTATTTAGGTTATTGGAGAAAAACCTCCCAAATTTGCTATGGTCTGGATAGGGAAACTCTGAAGGCCAGATCAGATCTATAAAATGTATTACCTGGCTGAGAAATTCTGGGAGTTGAAGTCCACAAGTCATAAAAGGGCCAAGTTTGAAGATCCCTGCCTTATTGCAACAAAGAACCAACATTTTTTAAAATAGGTTAGTTGTCAGTGGTATAGCTTTTTGTTTAGTTGTGTTCCCCATTTGGGAATCTCTTCACAGTACTGTAAGGGTATCATTTAAAAATCATGTTATGCATTATTTTATTTATTTATGAAATTTGTTTGCCACCTGTAATGTATTGGCCACAACTGTTCAAATCACTTGTTGAATGTCTGACCTAGATTCTATTGTTTGTATTGTTTTGTAACGGCTGCTGTTACGTAGCCAAGTTTGCTGGCCCACGGCTGGTAGTTAGGTTTTGGGCAGGAAACTGTTACTTTAAACCTATTGGGTGCCGCCTGGAGGCTAACCGTATAAATAGCTGCGTAGCAGCTATTTCAGTAGCTTCTGCTCTGAGTTCAATAAAACTTGTTCCTGTTTAACTCCGTCTTGCTTAATGCCTGCAAGAACTGAATACGCAACAGTGGCGACGAGGATGAGATGTGCTGCTTCATCATAAGAGTCTGAAGTCACTAGGGAGTGAGGCCAGCACAGAGCCTGGCAGGAACTACGTTCCCCCCCTCGGTCTGCCAAGCAAGCCATGCTGGAGACCACCACGCTCTAAGGATCCGTCCTAGGGCATACGCAGAAGCCAGCAGCACAAGGCAACGTGAGCAGCAAGAAGCACAAGCAACTCACCATGGTGAAAGTGGGGAAACTCGAGGAGTTCGACATCAACCACCCGGAGCGATGGGCGTCCTACATTTCACGTGTAGAAAACTACCTCCGCACCAACCAGGTCGCCGAAGATGGACTGAAGGCCGCGACCCTCCTCTGCGTGTGTGGCCCCGCCACCTTCGACATCGCAGAAACCTGGTCGCCCCGACGCCACTCAAGTCCGTCACCTACGTGGACTTGAAGAAAAGGCTCTGAGACCATTTTGAACCAAAATTGTCCGTGATAGCGTGGAGGCACGTTTTTGAGCAGCGGGAGCAACAACCCGGCGAATCGGCCACAGAATTCATCGCCGCTCTGCGTCAAGTGTCCCGACTCTGCAATTTTACAGATTTGGAAGAGAGACTAAGGGACCGTCTAGTCTGCGGCATCTGGAATCGAGAGCTCCAACAAAAACTTTTTGCTAAAGAGACTCTTACGCTACAGGAGGCCTTGAAAGAGGTCATGGTGGATGAAGCCGCCAGAGGGGCCGTTAAAGCGCTGTGGCCCTCCAAAAGCACGTCAAGCACCAAAGCAGTCCACCATGAGGACGCCGAGAGAATGGAAGACACCGACTTAGACTACGAAGTCGATAAGCTACAGAGGCACCAGGAGAAGGGGTCGAGGCCAGCCAATAAGGCAGTTCCATTCCTTAGGTGCATGGGTTGCGGAGGCCGCCATCAATGCGCAGAATGTCGTTTCCGTACAGCAACGTGCCGGGCGTGTGGAAAGTCAGGCCACATTGCCGCCATCTGTTGAGGTCGCCAGAGGAACCAGCCACAGGGAGACTCAATCAGGAGAAGTACCGGGGGGCCAGGGCAACACTGCGTGGGGTTCTGCGCCAGCCGAAGGAGCGTTCTCCGCACTGGTGCCCATCGCCCCCTTAAGCCGAAGCTACAACTCCAAGTCAAGCTTCAGGGAGTTCCATGTAAGATGGAGCTAGACACAGGCTCAGCCATGTCCATCATCTCCATAGGGATATTCAGGCACATATGCAGCCACAGCAATAGATGGGCCAAGCTTCGGCCATCTAACTTAATGCTCACCGACTTCCAAAACTCCCAAGTGGCGGTCAAGGGTGAAGCCACACTGCGAGTGGAATTCAAGGGGTTTGCAGGCCCACTTAATGTTGTGGTAGAAGGCCAATGCATGAGTCTCATAGGGCTCAATTGGTTCAATGCATTGGGCATCCAAATAACCGGCATTCACTGGACACAAGCGGCGGATTTGTCTTCAGTCTGCCAAGAATTCTCAGATGTTTCCAATCCATGCCTAGGGGAGTACAAGGGTCCTCCGATAGCCTTCAAGCTTGATCCTATGGTAACGCCAATACGGGTCAAGCCTCGTTGAGTGCCTTTTGCATTAAAACAAAAAATCGACACAGAGCTGGACAAGCTGGTTGATCAGGGGGTATTGCAGCCCGTAGACAGTGGGGAGTGGGAGACCCCCATAGTGACACCACTAAAGGCCAACGGGGAGGTGCAAATATGCGCTGACTACAAGTGTACCATTAACTGGGCACTCCAACAGCACGTGTACCCGGTACCAGTTGTCAGCCATATTTTGGCGTCATTGCAAGGTGGCCGCGTGTTCGCCAAATTAGATTTGGCTCAGGCCTACCAACAGCTGCCAGTGGACAAGGCCACGGCAGCCGCCCAAACCATTGTCACCCATCGGGGGGCCTTCAAGGTCAAGCGCCTACAGTTTGGGGTGAGTGTTGTCCCAGGAATTTTCCAGGGAGTAATGGAGCGAACACTCAAGGGCATTCCAGGGGTCTGCCCATACTTCGATGATGTTCTCATTGCCAGAGAAACCACAGAGATCCTGGCTGAATGGCTTAGGGCCATCCTTCAGTGATTCCGCACAGCGGGACTCCGATTAAAGAGGGAAAAATGCAAGATTGGGGCTGAGTCAACGGAGTTCTTGGGGTTCCGCATCGATGCCGACGGCATCCATCCGGCGGACTCAAAGCTGAAAGCGATTCAGCAGGCCCCAAGTCCGAAGTCCAAGGGAGAGCTTCAGGCCTTTTTGGGCCTTCTTAACTTTTACCATGCCTTCCTGCCAAACAAAGCCGCTGTGGCAGAGCTGTTACACTGGCTCTTGGACAGACAAGCCCAGTGGAAGTGGACCAACATCCACGAAAGGAGTTTCCAGGCAGTCAAGTCACTGCTGTCCTCGAACTCCGTACTCACACATTTCAATCAAAGGCTGCCAGTCTGCATCGCGTGCGATGCATCTCCATACGGGGTGGGGGCTGTGTTGAGTCATTTGTCAGCTGAGGGGAAACAGTCTCCCATTGCCTACTATTCAAGGACCCTGTCGTCCGCAGAGCGCAACTACGCGCAAATCGATAAGGAGGCTTTCGCGATCGTGGCGGGAGTTAAAAAATTCCATGACTACTTGTACGGTCGCCAGTTCACGGTCTTTACAGACCACAAGCCACTCCTAGGGTTGTTCACCACGAACAAACAGATACCCCAGATTCTATCGCCTTGGATGTTGAGGTGGTCTATTTTTCTGTCAGCCTACAACTACAGGCTGGTGCACAAACCAGGCAAAGAAATGGGCCATGCAGACGGCCTTAGCAGGTTACCCCTACCACATGTAGAGCCAGCCCCAGCCCCAGCTGCACGGATCCTAGCTATCCAGGACCTGCCGGAAGCCCCCCTTCATGCGGGGGACATCGCGGCTGAGACGGCAGCTGACAAAATACTGAGCCGTGTATTGAATTGGGTGCACACGGGGTGGCTAGACAAATGTCCGGGCCCAGAATTTCAGAGCTTTTTCATGCGAAAGGATGAGCTTTCAGCTCATAAAGGGTGCATCCTTTGGGGAAGTAGTGTCATAGTTCCCAGCTCGTTAAGACCCAGAGTGCTTGAGTCACTGCACGAGGGCCATCCGGGAATAGTCCGGATGAAGGCACTCGCAAGGAGCTACCTTTGGTGGCCTGGGCTAGATAAGGCTATCGAGGCCCAAGTATACGGTTGCATCACGTGTCAACAGTCCAGACCGGAGATGCCGCAAGCTCCTGTCCACCGATGGGAGGAAACTCACACACCGTGGTCAAGAATCCACATTGACTTTGCCGGGCCTTTTCAGGGACAGCTGTTTTTAATAGTGGTTGGTAGCCATTCAAAATGGTTAGAGGTTGCACCAGTTCCCAATATGACTACTGCCAGGACCATCCAGGAACTGCGCAAAACCTTTGCAACACACGGGCTTCCAGACGTCTTAGTATCAGACAATGGGGCTCAGTTTACTGCTGCAGAATTCCAGTCCTTCCTCAGGACAAACCTCATAAGGCACGCCACATCGGCTCCCTTTCACCCGGCCTCGAACGGCCAAGCAGAATGCATGGTCCACACAACCAAGGAGTCCCTAAAATGGATTGTCACAGGAAACTGGCACCACAGATTGGCAGACTTTCTACTCTGCCAGCGTACAACTCCCTGCACAGCCACAGGCAGAAGCCCAGCCAAGCTACGTTGGGGCCGACGCTTGATCACGAAGCTGGACAGGCTCCACCCCGACTGAGTTGCATCGGATTCTGCATGGCCAAAGGCGCCCAGACGTTTGCAAGTGGGTGACCGGGTTTGGACCCGGAATTACGGGCAAGGGACTTTGTGGGTGGCGGCAGTGGTTGTAAAGGTGTCAGGGCCACTTTCCTACGAGGTGGTCCTCGAAGATGAGCGAGTCATTCGCCGGCACATTGATCAGCTGCGTCGGCGGCTGGCGGAGCAGTCACCAGCCCAGGACTCCCAAGAGGGCCACATACAGGGCCCGCACGACAGTGGTCCAACAGAAGAATTTTTACATTACGACAGGACCCTTCCTCAAAGAAATGGGGAAATGACCATAGTAGAGCCTCCTCAGGATGCACAGGATGCATCCGCTGAACAGGACAGGCAAACAGCGCTGAGAGACAGCCCTGCAGACCTTGCTGCACGAATGGACTTTGGGGTGGGCCGACCGGAACTGGCCAGCCAAAGGGACTCGAGTCAAACCGACTCCACTGAACCTCTGAGTCCTGGTCTACCCAGCCTGGCAGGCAAGCCGGTAGACCAGGGAACCCCGGTAACCCTTAGGTGTTCTGAACGGTCAAGAAGGCCACCTAAGTATCTGCAAGATTATGTCAAACAATTAAGGGTTTGAACTGTCTAGGGGGAAGGGGTGTAATGTATTGGCCACAACTGTTCAAATCACTTGTTGAATGTTTGACCTAGATTCTATTGTTTGTATTGTTTTGTAACGGCTGCTGTTACGTAGCCAGGTTTGCTGGCCCCGGGCTGGTAGTTAGGTTTTGGGCGGGAAACTGTTACTTTAAACCTATTGGCTACCGCCTAGAGGCTAACCATATAAATAGCTGCGTAGCAGCTATTTCAATAGCTTCTGTTCTGAGTTCAATAAAACTTGTTCCTGTTTAACTCCGTCTCGCTTAATGCCTGCAAGAACCGAATACGCAACACCACCCATCTCATATTTTAACAACTTTGGGCAGCTAGTAAAAGTTAGTAAAAATAAACAATAATTAATCTCACTCATTTCTACTGAATAAGAAATTCCCATCCTTGGTCCACCAAATGCAATACAAAAGAGGAAACCCTTCAGGGCTTTTAACCACTTATTCAACAATAGTAACAAACACAAGAAAGAAGAAGCAATCTCTGATCACAACGGAGAGGAAGATAGATGCAGGTGCAGAAGATATTGATCAAAGTGGTATTTGTCCATGAATACAGAGAAATGTCTAGCCACTGACTACTCTTTATTTATTTATTTATTAAAAAAATACTGTACTTCTCATTCCAGCTATGGTTTTCCCTCCCATCCAAGTACTAACCAAGTCCAAAACCCAGTAAAGGCCAGTCTGAAATGAATTTTCAAAAATATGAGAAGAAAATTATAAACAGTTTTCTGCAATTTGACTTATTATATTTAAACCTTAATTATATTATCTCTTAGCTATACTGGGCCTCAGAAACTTGATGAATTTATGTTATGCATAAATTAATGAAATTCTGGCTTTAAGCTTAAATTTCCTCCCTAAATAAGATCATGGAGAGCACCTGTGGAAAAATATTTGTGAGCAGACTTGTATAAATGGGGCACTTCTTCATAGACAGATGTAATGATGTCATTTCCACTATTAGTAATGTTTGGGTGGGAGCAGTAGCAGAAAGGATATTTTTACTGTAAGCTTAGAAACATTGCTAGTAATCATACAAAAAGGACACATAAAGCATAGCAGGGAAGTAACACAGCTTTCATATGAACACATGAAACTTCCCTCCTTCAAAGTTGACCATTAGGACTGTATTCATAAATTGCTTTACCTGAAGAATTTGCTTGAGAAATGAATGAATGAGGGTGAAGGTTCGTTCTCCGAGCCACTATTGCAAATGAATGAATTTCACACTGAGCTTGAAAATCATTACAGGGATCAACATGCTTCTGACATAGTAATGGACACCAGGGACAATTTCCATGACTTCGTAAAATAGATGTGATGAAGTTGCTGGAACTAAATGATTGATCATAAAGATATACTAATCTCTAAAGGGAATTATAACTCAGTGCTTGATCATGTGCTTTGATTACAAACAGGTCCATATTCAGTTTGTTTAGAGCAGAGGTCCCCAACCTTTTGGGCACAAGGGACCGGTTACGTGGAGAGAGGTTTTTCCATGGACCAGAGGGCGCGTGGTTTTGTGTGTTGCCTGCATCCTGTGGATGGGGCTTTCCTTGTTGGTGTGGACCGGTTGCTGGCATGCCGCGGCCCGGTACCGGTCCATGGACCGGGGGTTGGGGACCCCTGGTTTAGAGCCTCCAAGTGACGCTGAGAAACGCTTTTGCCTGAAATCTTGCAGAACTTCTGTGACATTAAATGTCATCAAGTCTGGTTGGACTCAGAGTAATTGCATGGACAAATGCTCTTCTCCCACTAGAGTGTGTAAAGATAATTCTGTGCTAGGTGCATCAATGTTCTGTTTCAGAATAAAGCAGCTTCTTGTGAGCCTGCCATTGTTAAGCCTGCAGATGCTTTTGCTGTCTTTTACTCTTCATAATTTGTCTCTTTGTGGCACTGACGGGCCACCTTATACAAGGAGGTTGCTCTCTGACTGTACCAGGCAAAATTCTTGGGCAAAGGGCAGCTGTTTATGCCATTGTACCTGTTATTTGATACATAAATATAGAACTACATTTGCAGGGCTGTCAAGGATATTAGTTTCAGATTCACACCTTAACGAGAAGAAAGTGTGGAGACAGGAAGAGACATGGGGGTGGAAAACGGAAAGGAATGGCTGCCTCCATTTCAAGCTCCATGAGAAGCAAGCTGATTTTTTTTTAAACAAGGGGAGAGTTTATTGCTTTTGAAGGCAATGGAACAAATTTCCAATGGTAACAGCAACTTTTTTAATGGGTTGAAATCTCTTTTTTTTCTCCACCCCTCATCTCATTATATCTACTCCCCTCTAAAACAGTGTCCTTCAACCTCAGCAACCTTTAGCTGTGTGGACTTCAACTCCCTGATTTCTCCAACCAGCATGCTGGAGAAAAAGTTGACAAGGTTGAGAAACATTGCTCTAAAGCTGTATTCATCCAAAGAGGAGCTCCTGGTCCCACTGACTATATGAACCTGGAAGCAAAGGAACAAAAGGATAGGGTGGTCTTTGGATAGCCATTTCTTGGCAAATCTCTCTTTGGACTGGGTCAACCCTGCTGACTCTGCTTCTGCTCTCTCTTTGTGAGGAAGGGGATAAATTCAGAACCAAGGGCAGACATTGTGTTCTACAGTATGCCTTTGTGCATTTAAGATGCATTTTGAATTTAAGATGTATTTCGAATGGAAATGTCAGTCCCCAGATTTTTATTTGTTTGGAATATCATTGGTGAGGCTGAATTAGTCAAGAAGGAAAATTTAATCCTTTACCACTCTGTAGCTGTCCTGATGAAAATCTGCTGCTTTAGGCTGCTGTTTGCATTGGGAACAAAGCCCCATTAGTGCTCTTTGTGATGTGTGACAAATTTCCATCACATCTGACAAGTGCATGTAGAATCAGGCTATGACTCTTTGATTTCAAAACAGAACTCAGGTGACCTGGCCCAATGATTGAAAAGATTTTGCCGTAGCACTCAGGCATTTTCTTTCTTTTATTTGCCACACCCCTTTCCTCATCCCCATCTGAAATTACCATCTGTAACCAGCAGCCACTTCCTCTTGCTGCATAACAGCATCGGCCCTAAAATTATGCCTTTCTTTCAGGACAAAGCTGATACTGATTTCCACGGATGCTCACAACAACAACAACATCTATGGATGCTATCCAGCTAATGTCCATTGTAGCTGTAATTCATGAAATCAACAAGGCTTGAATTCAAGGCTAAGTTGTGCAACTGGTTTAATGGGGACGTGCTGGAATTTAATCAATGACTGATAGCGACTGATCGCTATTATGTCAGAATCAGTGGCAGCATAGTTTGGACTACAAATTGCTAGACAATGAATTTAAGTGCAGGGGGAGAACTGTAGGAAGTAGGATGCTGGACCAGGCAGATCTTATGTCTACTTTGCAGGCTATTATGAACGGATTGAGGGGACAATTGTGTATCAAACTTGATTTTGCAATTCTGCATCATAATAGAGAAGGAAAATATTGCTAAGCATATACAGGTAGTCCTCAACTTACAACAGTTCATTTAGTGACTGTTCAAAGTTACAACGGCATTGAAAAAAAAATGACTTATGATCATTTTTCACACTTATGACCACTGCAGCATCCCCATGGTCATGTGATCAAAATTCGGATGCTTGGCAACTAATTCATATTTATGATGGTTGCAGTGTCCCAGGGTCATGTGAGCACCTTCTGTGACCTTCTGATAAGCAAAATCAATGGGGAAGCCAGATTCACTTAAGAACCATGTTACTAACTTAACTGCAGTAATTCACTTAACAACTATGGCAAGAAAGGTCATAAAATGGGGCAAAATTCACTTAACAAATTTCTCGCTTAGCAACAGAAATTTTGGGCTGAACTGTGGTCATACGTTGAGGACTACCTGTGCTACTGAAAAGGAGTCAGAGCACGTCTGGCTGCACTTGATCCACCCCGTTCCGTGTTCAGGTCTAAGACAACTTGCCACGGCCAACTTGCCGCGGGACGATCCAGCCATAGCAGTTACAGGAATAGCAAAGAAATGGTAGAACTGAATCACTAAAGAAAAGATGCAAAAGGAGGGACAAAATGAAATGTGAATGACAAAAATTAAAATATTTTTAAAATTATTTTAAATAATTAAATTGAATTGTTGAATTGTCCCGCGGTGAGTTGGCCCGTGGAGAATTGGTCCATGGCGAGTTGTCCCATTTCATGATCAATGAGTGGAGACGGGACCTGGAGACAGGGTCCATTTCAGAAATTCCACTGAGCTGTGTGCTGTTATTGCATCCAGCCCGAGAGAGAGAGAGAGAGAAGGAGGGTGGGAGAGAGAGAGAGAGAGAGAGAGAAGATGCACCTAGTCCACTGGTCCATCATACATACACACACATACACATATATATATATATATACACATCACATACACACACACACACACACACTCATTGTTTTATATTATACATAAAACACTCAAGTACAAAAATTAATATTAAAAGGCTGGGAGAGAGCATCAGATAATATGAACAATGGAGCCACCTCATTCCCTTGCAATCCCCAAACCTGTTGACATAACAAGGTTTTGAAGGACTTCTGGGAGGTTGTCAGAGATGAAGCCAATCTCATCTTGAGGGGATGATGTCCCACAGGACAGGTGCCACAACAGAAAAGGCCTGACTCCAGGGTCCCACCAGATGTGACTCTTTGGCAGACAGGACCCGCAACATACCTGTTCTGCCAGATCTGATGACATGGGCAGATGTAACTGAGAAGAGGCAGTCCATCTAATACTGACATTATGATGAAGGTGGGGACCAAATTGTTTAAATCCATGGCTTCTTATGTACTCTCTCCCCTTCAAGGTCAGGAATTTTTTCCATCTTGGAAAAGACAGTCCCTCTTGTGAAAAAGCAGGAGCAGGGATCCTATTTCTGGCTTTGAACTAATGAATTCTATGGCCCTTGTCACAGTAGTGTCATTGTGAAGAAAAAAAGAGAGTCTCTATTGGAACTGACATGATATAAAAATATACAGAGAGAAGTGCAGAATTAGCCCATTCTTGCTATGTTGTACCTGGCACAAAATACAGGCATGGAGATTTCTCACTGTGGCCATAGGACAGAGCATTTAATAACTATGTACCTTTGCCTGTGCATGTGTAGACCTGTAAAATTGATGTGATTGCGTGGCTTCAGTTCAGGAAAGGTACAATTTGTGCAGCGTTTTTGTGAAAGAAAAACAAGCATGATAAGCATGAAAAGCTGAATCACTTGCCAAACACATGACAAGAAAGAACATCAAAAAGGTGTCAGAGAAAAGACCAGGTTGCTAGATTTTTGTCTGTTGACCCCATGCTGACAGCAGCTCTTTTCAGTCTTCTTATCATTCTGTAAATTGAAGATACCAGGATATGATGTAAGCAAAATAATTTTTTTTTACATAGAACCACAGTCCAGTCAGTGAGTCACTACCCTGAACCTGTAAATGGTATTCTTCTCTGAAATAACCACAGGGCTTATAATAGTCAGTTTACATCTTCAGTGGTTGTTATGTATCCCTTAGTGACAAAGGGGCTGTTGTGGGAAGTCCTAGTACATATTGTCCCATGGTTTTACAAAATAGTTTTTAAATAAATTAGTCTCAGTCCTTCATTTGCAGTGTAAAAAAGATAAAGAAGATATTCTAAACAATCCAAAGCACTATGTAGCAGCTTTATAACTTTTACAGGAATGTGCAGTTGTGTACACAAATGTTACATATCAACTTTTCATATTCCATATATATGCATAGCTTCTGTATGAACACGTGTCTAATTTCCATCTTGTGGGGATCTTGATTACAGAGCATCATTTCAGATTGTAACAGAAGAGGGAAACAGATTGTTGTGAATGGCTTTGAGTAAGAAAATAAAGTGCAAGTGTTGTTGAGTTAAAGGTATACAGCTAAAAGAGAAAGTATTATTAGGTATTATGCATGACTTCATGTTAAGTAGCCTTGCAGTTCAATTATCCATATTTATGTGTTCATAAAACTATTTTCTCTTTATTCTAATATCTTTTAATATGCCCCATATAATTCAGCATTCTGTTTTTTATTACTTTCCAATACTTTTTATGTGTGTGTATTATTTTAATCGTGCAGTTTAAATCCATTTGCCTGTCTGTACAAAGTTTTGTTCCTGGTGCATAGGGAATTCCTGGCTCATTTGTAAAACTAACAAACAAGTGGATACCCATCCATCCATGCCATCTTTATGTCTAATTCTAGTGTAGACAATTTCTGCTGAGATTAGAGATTGGAAAATGGGATCTGATGCTCAGCTAAATGAGAATACCATTTCCTAAGTTGTTTCCTTTTCACCCAACTCCACATCCTTTCTGTGTTGGTTTTGAAAGAGTGGTTCTCTAAAATAGTCTTACACACCATACTAATTGCCGTTCCTTTTTCTCTTGTAGCCTGCCTACTTCAAGCTGAGCTGGTGAACTATGAGCGGGTCAAAGAATATTGCCTGAAAGTACTGAAGAAAGAAGGGGAGAACTTCAAGGCACTCTACCGGTCAGGAGTAGCATTCTATCACCTTGGAGACTACAACAAGGCCCTTTACTACTTGAAAGAAGCAAGGTCTCGGCAGCCAACAGGTACTACTAAGAGATCATCCACTGTTGCTCTCTTCTCATCAGCATTGTTTGCCTCTCCTTTCTAAAAAAATGTATTTTGCTCAGAACAAACTTCACTCTAGTCATTTTTTTCTGCTCCTCTTCTCACACTTGTCATCCACAGAGTGCAATTGCTCAGAACTGCAATCTTGGATTTCCTTGCACCATATTTATGATTGCTGCTGATAGAGGCAGGGAAACATGCAGGCGCTTGATGATCTCAGCACAGAAAAATTAGGGGGCACTATTCTTTTGAGCCACAATTCTTAGGTCCCATCATGGACCTGGAAGTAATCTGTAATATCATTGTAATCTCAGAAACAAAAAGGTGGACTTAAGTAATTGCACTTTGGGAGTCACTCATTTTTAAAAGCAAGACTCATCAGTCTGTGTCCCATATTCTAATTCCAAAAGGTTTTCTGCTAGTTATCAGTTCTGATCTATGCAAAAAGTTATCCTTCTCCTAGCAAAACATTGGGTGTTCAAGAAGAGGGAAGGAGAAACAATAAGACTATTATTAGTAAAAGAGAGTGTAAAGGCAGGTGAAAGGGGAGAAAGAGAGAAAAATTGACCTCAGATGCCATCATAATGTGGCCTCTGACAGAGTATCATTGGGAAATATAGTTCAGAACAGAGAAAAAGTCTTCTACCCATTATTTAAAGCCCTTTTGGTCTGGTTACCTGAGAACTGTAACACTGAAAATGGTGCATAGAAATATGTGTGTGTTTATATGCATATATGTATGTTCACATTTTGAAAAACGGCCCAGCCACTAAATTTCCATCCAAGTGAGAGTTATTCATTACTTTCAGAAGAATTAACTTTAGGTAATCCTCTGGAGAAAAAAGGGATTACAAAGCTTGGGAAGTGGGTGCCAAGATTGCTCTCCTTCTTGTCCTTATTACTGAAGTGTGAAGGCCCTTCTTTGAAGTGAGTCTGAACTAATCACTTAAATCCTGGTGGGTCGTTGTGGGTAGGGTTTTTTTGCATTCAAAAACAAAACGTGTCTAATGTCTGTTTTGAAAGAGCAAGGAAAGACGTGGAGTACTGGTGATCAAGCTGTCATTCTTTTTCCTATTCCCCTCACTTTGATCAATGCACTGTTGTGTCTACTGGGGGGGGGGAGTGTTGGAATTCTCTTCATTTGTCAAACGGGAGTCAAGGGCACGACACAGAGAAATACAAGAGTCTAGCTCATAAGTTCCAAAAGTAGGTGAATAAAGATGGATCTGAAAAGATTTTTATATTTTCTCTCATTCCAGCATCTGGTATTAAAGATTGTGCAGGATAACTTTGCTGCATTATCTAAAAACGTATTGATAGTGATGTGCATTTGGAAGATGCCAATCATTTCTTGGGAAGAAGATCTGAATGTCAGATTCCACTCAGATTTCTCCCATTTTTTAGCAGGTTCTCATGGCTGTCAAAATGGCATCAACAAAGAGTTAGCTAATGAGCTGGGAACTATTTGCTCAGAAGACTCCATGGCTTGGAACTAATATAAATCTACGGTCAAGGTCTTCTCTGGCAAAAGATGTGCACAAACAAACCACTCTCTGTCACTCATAGGGCAAGCTGGACATTTGCCTGGCCTTGTCCTCTTCATATCCCACAAGACATTCTGCTTCCATCTGTCATGCTTGGCCTGATGCTGCCTGAAGCGCTTTTCATTCGTCTCAGGCAGCTGCATAGCCTGCATTTGCTCTGCCACTATGTTTATATACCCTTTCAGTCAGCCTGGTTAGATTAGAGGTTGTCATACCTACTCTGCATCTTACTTAACTACAGGAAATATCTGACTTCTTCTAAATGAAAATTAATTAGAGGGCAGTATTAAATTATTTTCAATTGCCTCCCCCTTCCTGAACACTAAGGAAACTTCAGGTACTCACTAGTATTACCAGCCATTGCATATTTGGCTACCATTTTTACATTTGCACATTTCATGCTCGATTTCATCTGGAGAATATATTTCTTAAATGGTAGAGGAGAGGGAGATATTTGATCTAAAACTGCTACACAAGAAGTTGGGAGAGGAGACCATTTTACTTCTCTTGACCCGTTACTGCTTTTAGGTACATATCAGAAGTTGAAGTGATTGCTAAATATTTTTCAGGAAAAGAGTAGTTTTAATGATTGGATTTGATATTCCATCTATGCATATAAGTTATTGATTGTTGTGCCTATTCCATTATCTACTACCACATGCTCAGCTGAAGGAACAGACCAGCAGCAGTGGGACACACAGTGATCAGATGGCAGCTGGGGCTGTTGCTATATTTTTAATTTGTTATGCAATATAACTCAGGCTACCTCTGGTAAACTTATCAGAATAAGAGCAAAGAGAAAATGGCTGCATTTAGTTCTACTCCTTGACCAGAACGGGGATCGTGATGCAGAAGGCAACCCTTACAGTGATGGCACAATACCAGGGCTTTTTTTGTCATAGAACGCTCAGAATGGAGTTCCGGCACCTTTTTTGGATGGAACCTTGTAGGGTAGGCAAGGTGAGTTGTATGACATGTGTGAGTTCCGGCACCTTTTTTTTTTTTTTTTTTTACAAAAAAAGCACTGCACAATACAATGGGATTTTGCCTCAAAGACTCCATAAGACTCAAGTTTGATGAAATGCACTTAGTGGATTATCTGGAGACAGAGGATTAGATCCAAAGGTTCCTAAAGGTAATTAAAGTTTGAGACTCCTCAAATAAAACTCACACCAAATCCATTCATTCTCACAGAAATGCAAAGAGCTCAATTGAATTCAAAACCAACCTTTGGAGAGTTTGCTGCTCTGGCAGCTGTCCCTGCTGTCACTGACTCAGCTATTACTTTTGGGAATTCAATTCCTGAGGGGTGGGGTGGGTGGGTGGGATATAGCTTGTCAGAGCGTCAGCCCTTTGAAGTTGACCAGATCGGGGAAACAGACTCCAAAGATGACTAGTACTATATTTTATTTAAATAGGATAACAGGATAATGTGGCCTGATGTGTTTTCCCTTCCCTCCCTCTTATACCCCAGGGAGTCAGGGAAGAGATTATCTGAGTCTCTTGTTAATGCTTTCCCTGTTTCCTAGGCTTAGTGCATATTTTTGCATATGTTTTTGTTGTATTATCTCTAAATAGTTTCTCCAAGGTTATCTCCAAGAAACCCTACAGTAAGACAACTGCCAAACTCTATTGATCTTTCCTCTGTCTTGCTCTCACCTGAGTGAATTGTTGAACTCCATTTTTGACAAGCTGATCTGTGACATGTAACTTACTCATTATTGTAGCTGCTGCTTCCAAAGTGGTATTTATGAATTTGGTTTGTTTGCTTTTTTTTAACCAATTTCTCTGTTTTGAGAACAGAGTGGTATAATTAAGTAAAATTATATTTGGAAGCCGATATAAAACTGAATCTCAAAATATTACATATTACCTTACCGTCACCCTCCTTTGTCTACACCCATGCTTATGAAATAATGGCATGGTGGGGGGGAGACCACATACTTGAGGTACATAAGAATTTGACTTGCACTATATATAAGAAATAACTACATCTCTACAGAAATAGAGCACAACAATGATGAAAACTGTCTTGAATGCATTTGGGTCAATATAAAAGAGAAAAAAATGACATTGCCATAGGTGTATACTATATAGACCACCCAACCAATCAGAGCAAATAGATGAACTCTTTGTAGTCAGTTAACTAAGGTATGTAGGAAGCACATCACACTAGTAATGGGGGACTTTAACTACCCTGACATTAACTGGGAGACAAACTCTGCACCAAGTGGAAGATCAAACAGGTTCCTGACAATCCTAGCAGACAAGTTTGTCTCCCAAAAGGTAGAGAAGGAACTAGGGGATCAGCCATATTGGACGTAATTCTCACTAACAGAGATGAAATGATAGAAAGTGTTGAAGCGAGAGGAACCTTGGGGGGGGGGGAGTGACCATGCAATATTGGAATTCAACATTATGCTGCACAAGCAATAGAACAAAGTCAAACTAGAGTCTTGGACTTTAAGAGAGCTAATTTCAATAAACTTGGAGAGAGCTTGAGAAGGATTTCATGGATAAGTATCCTCAAGGGGAAAACAACCCAAGAAGCTTGGGAAGCTTTGAAAAGTGAGATTATAAAAGCCCAGTCTAGTATAAAACCAATGAAAAAGAAAAATATCAACTCTCAAAAGAAAGCAGCATGGCTGCATAAAGAACTCTCTGATAAATTGAAAGACAAAAAGGACAAGTATAAAAAGTGGAAAGAAGGGCACATAACCAAGGCAGAATATCAGCAAACAGCGTGAGCCTGCAAAGATGAAGTGAGGAAAGCTAAAGCTCAAAATGCACTAAGGTTTGTGACAAAAGTCAAAAATAACAAAAAAAGCTTCTTTCAACATGTAAAAAACAAGAAAAAAGTTAAAAAAAGAATTGGTCCATTAATGGGAGAATGTGGCAAGAATGTGACAGGCAACAAGGAGAAAGCAGAACTGCTTAACTTGTTTTTTTGCATCTGTCTTTACACAAAAGGAAAAAAGTCCAATTTATCAAAAATAGTACCGTAAAAAACAGATTAGGAATACAAGTCAAAATAGGCAAGAAAATGGTAAATAAGTCCAGCCTAGACGAGGACCAGATGGATTACACCCCAAGGTTCTGAAGGAACTGGCAGACGTGATCTCTGAACTATTGAACTATATCTTTCAAAGATCCTGGAGCACTGGAGAACTACCAGAGACTGGAAAAGAGTTGATTTAGTTCCCATCTTCAAAAAAGGGGAAAAAAATAGATTCAGGAAACTACAGACCTATCAGTCTGACCTCAATACCTGGGGAAATTCTGGAAAAGATAATCAAGCAATGAATCAGTGAACATCTATAGGCAAACAAAGTCATAACCAAAAGTCAACATGGGTTTGTCAAAAACAGATCATGCCAGACAAATCTTATCGCATTATTTGACCAGGTGACAAAATTAGTGGAGCAGAGGAATGCTGTGGATATAATGTACTTGGACTTCAGTAAGGCATTTGATAAAGTAGACCACAACCTTCTACTTGATAAGATAGAAAAATGTGGGTTAGACAGCATCACCACCAGATGGATTCATAACTGGCTGACCAACCGCACTCAACTTGTAGTCCTCAATGAAACTGCATTTACATGGAGGGAAGTATGCAGTGGGGTACCCCAAAGCTCTGTTTTAGGCCCAATACTCTTCAACATCTTCATCAATGATTTGGATGAGGGGGTAGATGGAGAACTCATCAAATTTGCAGATAACACCAAGTTGGCAAGAATAGCCAACACTCCAGAAGATAGGCTTAAGATACAGAAGGATCTTGACAGACTTGAACATTGGGTGCTATCTAACAAACTGAAATTAAATGTTGGAAAAAGTAAGGCTCTACATTTAGGCAAGAAAAACAAAATGCACAGGTATAGTATAGGTGATACCTCGCTCAATACTAGTAACTGTGAAAGGGATCTTGGAGTCCTGGTGGACAATCATTTAAATATGAGCCAGCAGTGTGATGCAGCTGCCAAAAAAAGCCAACACAGTGCTAGGCTGCATTAATAGAGGGATAGAATCAAGATCACTTGAACTGTTAATACCACTTTACAATGCCTTGGTAAGGCCACACTTGGAATACTGCATCCAGTTTTGGTCACCACGATGTAAAAAAGATGTTGAGACTCTAGAAAGAATGCAGAGAAGAGCAACAAAGATGATCAGAGGACTGGAGGCTAAAACATATAAGGAACGGTTGCTGGAATTGGGTATGTCTAGTTTAATGAAAAGAAGGACTAGGGGTGACATGATAGCAGTGCTCCAATATCTCAGGGGTTGCCACAAAGAAGAGGGAGTTAAGCTATTCTCCAAAGCACCTGAAGGGAGGACAAGAAGCAAACTAATCAAGGAGAGAAACAACCTAGAACTAAGGAGAAATTTCCTGATAGTTAGAACAATTAATCAGTAGAACAACTTTCCTCCAGAAGTTGTGAATGATTGGACAACCATTTGTCTGAAATAGTATAGGGTTTCCTGCCTGAGCAGGGGGTTGGACTAGAAGACCTCCAAAATCCCTTCCAACTCTGTTATTCTATTATTCTGTTATTGATGGATTTAGTAAGAATACATTAGTACAAGCCAGTGGAAGCTCACTTCATTGAGTAAGCAGGAATGTATTTTAGAGATGAATCCTCTGTTCTAAAAGCCTGCTGCTGGTGAAGCAGGTCTTTTATACCTCTTTATTTCTCTGCCAAGAACCTACAATATGGAAAACTAACCTGCCTGAACTGCATTCTACCTTTGCCCCCTAACCTCAATCAGAAAAGAAGTAGAGAGGAATGTGAGATAACTGAGCCATTCTTTTATGAGAAGATGGAGTTTGTAGTAGGGCAGGAAACCTTCCAGAAGTGAGAGCCCAGACACATGATGTGATTAAGAAAAATGTTGCCTTGACAATTCTGTGGGGATCCCTCTGTCCAGGCAAGTTCAGCCTTGCTATTACAAAATGCCAATCATTTTTTTCTCTCTTAAGCAAAGGAAACAAGAATTGGCTTGACCCTCATCCTTAGGTCTGTTGGGGTGGTTCTTCTTTTTCATGAATGATATACATGGAACTTTCCAGTGGACAAGCAGAGAAATGTCGTTTCCACAGAGCTTACAAGATAATACTGGGAAAATAGCACAGAAAAGGGAATCTATGAAAATGTCATTAGGGAACTACCACAAGTGGCTTCACCTGCAGATGCTGAGGCTTGCTTACATGTAGCTCCGTCAAGGCATGAGAAGTAGATGTGCTGAAAGCTTCACAAAAACAAGGCTTGAGGAAAGATTTAAAGGCAGAAGGGAAATGGTATCATGGAATCCTGCAAGGCAATTCAAAGCATTTAGGGGAAGGATGAGAAAAGATATAGTATTATGAAAATTAAGCAATATATGGTACATTTTTAATTTCCCAAACACTATCTTATTCTTTATTGGCATTTTCTTTTAAGAAAAATGCAAAAGACTTTCATGAAAATATTTAGGTGGGCTTCTTGATAAGCACAGCCAGAATGTCAGGCAGGGAGTTGGTTGGTGTTCCTTATCTTCACTGATGCATGAAATGATGGAAGAAGTCCAAAGTTTTGTCTGCTCTCCCCAAAGTTTTGAGATGCAATGATTTAGAGAAAGTAGACTGGAAATTGCCATTGGAGACGTTGCCATTGATTTTGGACTGTTTAATTATTGGAAGCAACATGAAGATTACTGAGAAACATGTCTATCATGCAAAGAGACCACTATGTTCTCCTCACAAGAAATTGCTTGATCCTAAGTAGCTTGATAGTCTATGCTGATTGCCAGAAGTCTTTCATGGTTTTAGATAAGAGTTTTGAGAAGGCAGAGTTCATCTGCATATAGAGCATACTGCCAGCTATTGCCCATTTTAAAACGGTACCATATCACATGGATCCTCAACCTTGGCAACAATCAGATCTGTCTGCTGTTCTGTCACATCTGATTACACAGATCAGGGATAGGTCATCTGTTAGTGCAAAAGGCTCACTGGACAATTTGAGAGCATGTCATGGTTGCCATCATAGAATTGTTGCCATAGGCCAAGGGTCTTCAAACTTGGCCCTTTTATAACTTGTGGACTTCAACTCCCAGACTTCCTCAGCCAGCGTGCCTGGCTGAGGAATTCTGAGAGTTGAAGTCCACAAGTCTTAAAAGTTGCCAAGGTTGAGGACCCCTGCCATAGGCAATCAATCTGGACATAGTTGCCATAGGAGGCATGGTCAGCCACAGAAGTGCCATGTAATAGAATAGTCATCCAAGTAGTTCTCTGTTACTCTACCACCTGAACCTTTCTGGCATCCAGGCTGAACTGCTTTGTAAAGCTACTTCCTGTTTACTTTTTAATTAAAATACTTTTTAAAAAGTCATGTGAGGCAGGCAAGTGGGCACATTAGTGTTCATGGACACCAAACTCTGGCCAAGGTAGCTTCTGGACACTTAATCTACATTGCTTTAATCTACATTAAAACAAAACCATAGTCACCAAGAGAAAAATAGCACTTAAGTGGAAAGAGACTACTGAGATTTTTCTTCTTCTTCAGTGCAGACTCCTCTCATTGGTGAGAATGCAAGTGACCAAGAAATATTTCTAAGAGATGCTGCTCACATGGATGGAAATAGATGGCCATGTACTGTCATATGGATTCCTTTCACATCACTATTATACTTCCTCAGTCTAAACTGGCAGGAATAAGGAGATTCTCCATATAATATGGCAGGGGTCCTCAACCCTGGCAACTTTTAAGACTTGTGGACTTCAACTCTCAGAATTCCTCAGCCAGGCACGCTGGCTGAGGAAGTCTGGGAGTTGAAGTCCACAAGTCATAAAAGGGCCAAGTTTGAAGACCCCTGGCCTATGGCAACAATTCTATGATGGCAACCATGACATGCTCTCAAATTGTCCAGTGAGCCTTTTGCACTAACAGGTGACCTATCCCTGATCTGTGTAATCAGATGTGACAGAACAGCAGACAGATCTGATTGTGAGATCAAGGAGAAACAACATCTAGGCAAATATTTGTCCCAGCACCCCTCCCCCTAAAAGTTTGAAAAAAAGGAAGGATTTTCGATTGATAATACATTTCACAGTATGTGGCCACAATGAGGACTGTAATAGAGTGATTATAACCCACCTGTCAATAAATAAAATATTTGCAATAAAAAAGACATGTAATTCCTTCCTTCCCTCCCTCCCTCCCTCCCTCTGGATAGCAGTACAGCTTAAAATTGCCCTGGTTGCTGCCATTAGTTAGATTCACTGTTGCCATGCAACATACCTACATTATATTTTTTGGCTTTTCAGTGCACATCTCTGGATCAGCAAAGACTCTTGAGCTGTCATACATCCACAAAGACATTTTATAGGTTTTTTAAACAAATGAAACTATCACACAATATGCTAAAGAATGGGAAAGAAATAAAAGCCATCATTTGTTTTAAAATGCTTAGATTTAATAAACCAGAGGAATAGATTCAGACATCAAAAATTGAACAGTATAGCTTAGAGCATTGTCTCAATCCAACCACTGTCAAAATTCTTGTATTCATAATCATGCTAAGCCACAAACATGTTAACTATAACTGGATAAATTAACTCCAATGGCTGGCAACATCAGGGTAAGCCAAACTCAAACTATGGATGGCATAACGCATTGACTGGGTGGTAGTTCTCCCAGTTGGAGGTTTAAGAAAATCATGTTAATGTGTAAAATGAAAAAAAGAACAAGAACACTTGCCTTATGACATTTCTGTTAATGCAATTGTCTAGAAAAAAGGGCTTGGGTAAAGCTTGTAGAAATGATTCCATGAAGAATACCTTACCTAGGATTTCAATAATCAAGCCCAAAAAGTTTGCTATGAAATGTTATATCGATTAAATCTTATTTTATCTCCAGATTTTGAAAAGAAAATACATTTGAGAAATTATTCACATGCATGAACATCCATAGGTCACTGGGTCCATTTCTTCTGTGCTGACAAAAAAAAAAAGCACGCTCTCTACTTGCCATTTTATATGTGCACCTTTAGCTCCCCTGCCCATCCCCCTATCACACACCTCTTCTCCAACATTTTAGAAATTCATCTGGTTGTTTCTGTGAGTTTCAGGATGTGCGATTTTTAAGCCTATCTAGGTAATTACGGCTCTATATTCACTGGGCATATATTCAAGATTTCAAATCTGTGCCAAGAAGGGGGGGGAGATTCAAGTGACAGAGAATATATTATACACAAGGTTTGAACACTGTCTTAATAGCAAAGATGGCATTTATAGCTCCTGTATATTTTTAAGGTTCTTTGGAGTTTTATGACGGGTATGATGCACAATATATAAAGTAGCTGCATTTAAATTTTTCAGTTTCAATTTCTTAAAACATGTAGTACAAGTGTTATGAAGGGAGCTGATAAAGCTGAGGGAAATAGGCAACTTCCTAGCTGCTCTCCAAATTATAAATATTTCATTATTTATTGAATATATCTTTTGATTTTCCTGATCAGTCCAAGGATGACTTACGACATCATATAAAAATAGCAGACAACATAACAGGACATTATATCTACATCAAAAGAGAAACAGGATACTTTTTTAAAAAAGGGATATTTGTACTTTGAATGTCTTTTTTCTCAGGTAAGGATGGGCAACCTATAGAGCTCCTGATTTTACTCAGCTGCAACTTCCACCATTCTTCCTTGCTATCCAGGCTGATTGGAACTGTTGGGAATGGTAATTGAAAAATATTTTGAGGCTGAGAGATTCCCTTCCAGATATTTTATGAAATTTCTAATTGCACATCTTTGATGACATAATTGTGAACTGTTTTATGGATGCTCTTTACATACTATTGAAAACGGAGTTAATCTTTATCTCTCCATTTTTTCTTGTGATTTTTTTCCTAAGAGTTAGCTACCAGAGCACGGGTGTCAAATTTCATTAAATCTGAGTCTTATGTATTTACTCATGCCTGAATGCAGTAATCAAGACCAGTTTTGTATTTTTGCTGCATATATATTCAAGGAGATTGACACTACAATGTTATGGTAGGAATTGAATGTCTGCATAATTTTCATATTTACTCTGCCAATGTAGACCAAGGGCAGGTGATATCAAGAATTGGACTATCAACAAAGATCTGGTGCCCTACAATCCAAGAGTCCCATATATAGTTGCCAAAGTCCATTCATTTCCCTCTTCCAGAGGAAGTTAGGGGCACCACAGAGGAAATTTCTCTTCACTATTGCTCCATGGAAATGTATGTTTTGCAGGCAGAATGTTTTAATTTCACTCTTCATTATTTCCAAGAGAGGTAGGGAAAGCCTCTGTCTGAAATCCTGGAGAGCCATTCCTAGTATAGACAATACCAGGCTAGCTCTCTATGTTTGAGGAAGTTATACTTGATTGTTGATCTCTCCTAAAATAGCCTTCTCTTATTTTACTAGCAGTTGGAATACGATCTACAAATGTGGTTGTCCCGAAGATCCTTTTTCAAGAGACAACTTGACTTTCTTGTTTTTCTTTGAAGACGTATCACTCTCATCCAAGAAGCTTCTTCAGCTCTGAAGCTTCTTGGATGAGAAGTGAAACATTTTCAAAGAAAAACAAGAAAGTCCAGTTGCCTCCTGAAAAAGCATCTTTGGAACAACTATGACCTGGATGACTGAGAATCGTCATAGACATTTACAAATGTGGTTGTTGCAGATTTCAAGAAGAAAGTTATGCTAAGTAGATTTATTTTAATTATTTTTCCCTGCAGATACTAATGTTGTACGGTACATCCAGCTGACAGAAATGAAGCTTAGCAGATGTTCCCAGAGGGAAAAAGAAACATTGTAAGAAGAAACCCAGTTCTGTGGGCCTGAATGGACACGTCCTCCCATAAATGATCACCGGGTGAATTGTCCTCCCCATTGGCTTCACATTAGATTGACAGGTTTTCTCTCCTTTCCTGATGTTACTTTTGATCTAAGAAGAGACCCTGGATCTAGCTTTGGCTATTTGCTGGCTTAGTGATAACGTTCTAGTCCTCCTAGCACAATTGCTCTGGGAATTTGGATGAAGAGAGCAATAGAGAAGGATTCACTTTGCCTTGTGCTTATATTGTTATTTTTGTCACAGCAGCCTTCCAGAGATCCTCCTTTTCTCTTCAAATATGAAGCCAATAGCTAATGAAAAAAAATATATAATGAGACCCCCCCTTGTAGTACATTTTACGTAGTACAGAACGTTCAACAAAGTTGAGAGTTTGGGCATGGGATAGTATCTAAATGAGAATGTGAAAGATGCTGTTCTATATGGGGATGAAAACTGGAACAATTACTTAATATCAAATATATGTTGTTAACAGGCAACAACTCCACATATTATTTCTTAGAAGGCATGGCTGGGTTCTAATACATAAAGGGGAAGCATGATTTTATAATTAGTTTTCAGATTATAGAAATTGAAGCACTGAATTATGGGCTTGCCACCATCTTAATATACATCTTAACTTTTCTGTGCCTCAGTTTTTCCATCTGTATAGAGGGAACAAAAATGTCTCCCTACCTCACAGGGGGTGTTGTGAGAATTTGTTAACTAATATTTGTACAGTGGTAAATAATATTACTGGTGCACTGGACTAAGCTTGCAATTCTTACACGTTGTCTTGATACTTTCCTGCCTGTTTTCATTTGTTATTAACTCAAGGTTGCACAGAGATCAGGCTATAATCCCCCAAATCAAGACATTCATCGGTTTATCCACTACAGGTAAAACAGGCAGCAATGTCCAAACATCCTTCAAATGCTAATGAGAATTTTAGTGCGTGATTTATTGAAATGCCAGAAACCCAGTTTTAGCTTCTAAAATGCCTCTTAAACCCAGAATATCTGACTTCACAAACATGTTACTGAATGACAGGCTCTTTCAATCCAATACAATAAAATTAAGGTGGAAGGTGAGGAGTGCCATATTATTCCCCAGAGATTATTCTTGAACTGTATTATAATTGCATGACTTAGATATTTAAATCACATTAAGAAATTTATTATCATTTCAAAGAGTTTCCCAATGAGTCAATGAATGAGTGCAACTGAAAAAAAAATCAAAATAATTTTCTTCCAATGGTCATAGGAGAAAATCCAAATGTTTCATTTTGTAGGTCATGCTTTTCTAATCTCCTCTTTGAGTGACTTCTTTTTTGGAGGCTGGTCAGATGGCTCTTATTCCATATTAGCAGTGTTATGTCAGGCAGGTCTTGATCATCCTCCTGCTTTAGGAAATTCATTTGTGGTAAGTGAAAGATTTTATTTTATTAGAATGAAATCGCAAGAATTTATATTAATTTCCAGATTCAATGAGTCATTAGGCACTTGGCTTCATTTTCTTTATGAATTTATGTGATTTCTGGAAAAGCAAATCCAGGGATTTTTTTTTTAGGGGAAGTCTTATCAAAACTATGGAAAATAGATTATTCTATCTACATATTAAAGGATGTAGGCTTATAACTATCAAATTTCTCCTGACCTGGAGGCAGCCCATGATTTTCTCATATATGTTGTCTTTCTGACCAATATAAATTTGCATTTTTTTTATCTTATAAAAGCAAACTAAAATATGATGCTTTTCAGTGGTTCAGCAAATATTGTAAAATATCAGTGTTCAAGTAAACTCCCAAACTGAGACTTTGTTAATCGCTGGCTAGCTCTCAAGAACGATGCAAATAGTTCAGGATTAGAAGGCACCAAAATGCAGCAACTGACATGCTAAAATGATCTAGCCAAAGTTTTAATATGTTACTGAATCACCTGAATCAGAGCCCTTAATGGCCTTATCTACCCCCACCACTGTAAGCCTTGCCTCCCCCCCACAATACAAGGGCCCAGGAAAAGAGTCATAGTTTTGAGAATTGTATAGTAAAAATACCCAAAGCTATTGCTCATCCTCTACTGCCCTGTCATTTGAAACAGTCAATGACTATTTAAAAGTGTGAGCAAGGCCGAAGACATTTGGAGACAGAGAGATGAAAACTTGCCATTGCTATGAAATTTTAATCATATGAAATGGCCTGGAAAATTGTAGTTTGCATATATAAAAAGCTTTGCTTCTCCTTCTCTAAAGCAACGTAGAATTCAGAACTTGGTTCATATTATCAAATGGAATTACGCACTGCAAAAAATGCTAAGTGACTACTTTAAAACTTACCTTCTTTCACCTGCTCAGAAGAATATCCAAGTGAAAAAGCCTTTTGATTTCAAAAGAACAAAAGAGAACCGGAGGGAGCTTTGTTGCTTGAAATGCCGACAATTATTATGTGACATGGGGTTTTTTTCTATTAATATTTACTGTAGGTGGAAATGCCAGAACACCTGGAGATATAATAATATCACTCACTTCAATTTTGCTATTAGACGCAAATACATTTCTGTAAGAGATCTCCACTAGATGGATATATGGGGGTTGCTGCCTAGTTGCACACATTACCTTCTTTTCCACTTCCCCACTTTTAAAGTACTCACAAAAACATTATTTCAGTGAGAAATCTGAAAAATTAGTTTGACAAGAAAATCAGAGAAATATATTGGTAATTGCACAACAACTTTGGTTCTTAACCAACTGAACAACATGCCCCAAACAATAATGAATACTGTGCATCCTAAGTATATGAATGAATAGAGGTCAAGGAAGCATTCTTCAAACCAAAACTTCAGCAGAAGATAATGGAAAACAAGTCAATCCAGCACTGAAAAGAAATTACCACAACAAAAACAATACAGGTAGAGATATGAATTATTACTCAAGCTTTTGAAAAATGAAGGTAACTGTTGTATACAGGTAGTCCTTGATTTACAAGCACAGCTGAGCCCAGAATTTATGTTGCTAACCGAGAAATTTGTTAAGTAAGTTTTGACCCCTTTTACGACTTTTCTTGCCACATTTGTTAAATGAAACTCTGCAGTTGTTAGATTAGTAACACGGTTGTTAAGTGAATCTGGTTTCCCCCTTGACTTTGCTTGTCAGAAGGTCGCAAAAGATGAGGACATGATCCACTGCAACCGTCATAAATATGAACCAGTTGTCAAGCATCTGAATGTAAATCACGTGACCTTGGGGATGCTGCAACGGTCATAAGTGTGAAAAATGGTCGTAAGTCACATTTTTCAGTGCCTTTGTAACTTTGAACAGTCACTAAATGAACTGTTGTAAGTCGAGGACTACCTGTACTCTATGTGAGAATGTTCCTTTCAGAGTCTTTAAATAGTGATTCCATGCTGCAGAATATATATTTCTCCTCTAGCTGAAATTTCTCTGCAATGCCTCTAGGATTCATCATCAGCTAGGTGGTAAATAAAGTAGGAAATGGGATAAGGATAGGAAATTGGGTACCTATTGATGCCATAATGTTTCCGTTTAGTCATAAGGCAGAATACGGGAGACAACAGACATTCAAATTAAACTCTCTGCCAGATGCTGGTAGTGCATTTTTTTAACTTTCTAAATTACTGCAAATTCTGAAAACCTGAAAAGCCTGCATTATTTGGTGATAATCAGTTGACTATAGGAATATTGTCCAAAAATAGATTTTAAAATAATTTATTAATCTATTTTTTTTACTTTTTCAAGTTCTTTCTTTTTCTGCCAAAGCTTTCAATAAAGAGACAAGTAAGTCATTAAAGTATTTTGAGTTCCCATTATTCAATCTAATTTTGCTTTGTGCAATGAATCCATACACTTTCTGCTATTGCTGACATTAAGTATGCCATTTATATCCATTACAATGCATTACAATTTCTATGTAACTTTTAATGTTTTACTTTTATTCTAACTAATCCATATGGACACAAGACCTTTATTCTGAATTTTGCTTAGCAAAGGCAACTAAAGTTCTGAAGCTGGTTTAGATAGTAAACTCAGGCTAAACTCCCTTGGTTAAACTCCCTTAACCAAAAATGGTAAATGATTTGTCAGCCATTCTTTTTCCTCTTCTGTTTCCATCCAGCTTCTACATTTTCACAACCTGAGACAATGTGAAATAAGCTGAAGAGAGTCAGATTACTGGGCAAATTGCAGAAGTCAGCTTGTTCAGAGAATGCTGCAGAAATAATATATAAATGTATTCCTGATTTTTGCAGTATAGCTTGCCAGGCAATCTTAAAAAAATATTCTCCATGCTATCACATAGAACCCAGAGATAGTTTTGATGAGAAATGATTTGTAAATAGATTTAGATTCATGAGAAAGAACCTTTATTATGTTTTGCAAAATAACACCTGCTAGCAGAGAAAAAAAGTACACTAATCCTATCCAAGATTATTTTGAGATTAAAAAAGCAGTATGTCATTTAAGGAGATTTGTCTGTCCCAGGAGGAATGAGCAAATACGGACTTCACCTGCATCAATCCATCAGAATAACGGAGTTGGAAGGGACCTTGAGGGTCTTCTAGTCCAACCCCCTGCTCAAACAGAAACCCTATATCTTTTTAGACAAATTGTTGTTCAATCTCTTCTTCAAAACCTCCAGTGTTGGAGCATCTACAGCACCCACAACCCACAAGAATATAGTGGATACAGATGTACTTCCTAGAAATGTATTTGTTTGCCTGGAAAAATTCCTTAGCAAAAATATTTTTCCTATAAAATAGTTAAAAGTTATAATATTTAACCATAACTTGAATGGAATAGAACATTTTCTGATCTTTTACTACACATAGTAGCTTTACCATTCAAACATGCTTATTTTAAGGGCACTTGCAAATATGCCCCATTATCACATAACACATCTACTGTAAATGTTATATGTAGAAATGTTGGAACAATATTAAGATTAGACTAGATAAGTCATCATTTCAGGGAAATTTCCTTACCAGATTCCTCCAAATAATTCCTGTCAGCATCTCACAGGACTGAATAGAACCAGGAGAGTTATATTTTTTTTTATTTCTCAGAATCTTCCAATTAAAACATTGAATTATATTATATATAATTATATTATATATATCATACATGAGAAAAACAATGGCAAAGCTTGTAATGTAGTCCCTTCGCTTGTAAAGTTCTTATAAGATATAGAGATGTATTTGCCTTGAAAATAACCCATGTTGAATTGTATGGCACAGTCAAATATCAGAAGATGACCACAGGAAATATTTTATAAGATTTTATATTATAACATAAAATGCCATAAAAACAGTGGTCCTGTTTAGTATGAATTTCAACTAGTAGTATATTCAAGTTCTTTCCCCGTTTTCTGTGATTGGATTTAGGTGTTTCTTAATGTGTTCTAATTTTTTCTTCTACTATCACAGATCTGGAGAATTGCCTGAATCTCACATCTAGATGGGGGGGGGGAGGAGGTGTTTATCAGTGCCATCATACACATGTCGTGACTTATGTACTTGCAAGCAGAGGTTAAGATGTAAGTATAACCTTAGCAGCATGATGGCTTTATTGTAATTTGCTGAGAATAACTAATGTTTGTTTGTAGGTGGTAGTCTTTTGGATTCATGTACATAAAATACAAGTTTGCTATTGTTGTACAACTGATAATACTCTTCATAGGATCCCTACTCAAAACAGGATTGTTGCTGGACTACACTTTTTTACTCTTTCATTCATAATCAAGTATTATGAAGACTACTGCATAAGATTTATTTCCAGTATAGAACTTTGTACCCTTGCTGCTTTGGTAATTTCAGTTGCTAGCTCTTACAACTATAAAGAATACTGCAGTTTGAGTGTGAACAACACTAGGTGAATGTCAATAGAAGGACCATTTCAGCAAAATTTCATACTGTACTAACTGTTCCTTGATAGTGCTTTCTTGGCAGTGATATCACAGTTCTAGCTTTCCGTTGGAAAGTTCATTCAACAAGCTTCTAAATCTAGTTCCTGTTTTGTTTTGGGATGGTTTTTTTTTTTTTTTTTGGCTTTAAAAACGGAATGGTAACTTTAAAATTTATTTTATTCGTGCTGTTTAATTGCACTGGTTTCTTTTTCTATTGTAAGATACTCCAGGTGCTCTGCTGCGTTCGGCAATTTCTTGGCAAGTCAGCTCTGGAGCTCTTACAGCTTCTGCTTGGAAAATAACCACTGCCCCTCCCTCCCCTTCTGCGCAAGCACTTAGCTTGACAAGGGGGATGTTAGCAGAGCAATATAGCTGTGCAAAATAGCCTGACCTCCACAATATAAACTCAGACCATATGTGTGCCAGCATGGTTTCTCTCTCACCAACAGTGGAGCCTTGCTAGCTTTCAGTTCCAAGGTTCAACAGCTTACAAGCTCATGCCAGGAGGAGAGGAGAGGAGGGGACAGGGAATGAAAAAGAGCAATGGCATCTCTCCTTCCCATCCATATTGTGCTGCAGTTCTTCAAGCCTTCAGTCTAGCTATGCATAACTGAGCTGCCCTGTCAACTTATTTTATCTTGCGTTTTATCAGGTAATGAAATAAGGCTAGTTCATTCCAGCCATATCTTTAGTGAGCAACTGACAGTCAGCTACATATGCATGTACTAAGCATACAGTCTCATCATTAGCTGTCAGCCATTTAATCAAAGGTAGCAGTCTATGAAATTAGTATAATGGTATAGGTCCAGAACATTCCATTGCAGAAGAGGGGGGGGTGTCGCCCATTTTGCAACTGATCTTGAGAGAGAATATGAGAGAGAGGAAGGGGGAGAGAGAAGAGAGAGAAAGAGAGAATCCATAAATGCCACACAATTTCCATCATACTTGTCAGGCAAGGAGCCAAGTAACCATATAAGAATGAGTGATTGACCCTATTTTCATTGCCGTCAGCAGAGCTGTAGCAGCAACCAGTAAGGACGTCTTCTGGTTTATCTGCTGAACTAATAGTACCTGGTTCTAATGCTGGATGACTTGCATTAGATTCGACTTTCATCAAGAAGCAAGGCCCTGGTCAATAACCAATGGAGTTGAAGAGGGTCAGTTACCATGATCTGAATCTATGAATTTATTTTTCTTTCTGTAAAAGCAGCAGTAAGAGTTGATACTATCAGGCTTTATCCAGTCCATTACTCTAACCCAGGGGGTCTTCAAACTTGGCCCTTTTATGACTTGTGGACTTCAACTCCCAGAATTCCTCAGCCAGCATGCCTGGCTGAGGAATTCTGGGAGCTGAAGTCCACAAGTCATAAAAGGGCCAAGTTGGAAGACCCCTGCTCTAACCTGAATGCTGAGATTCAACATATAGCTCTTTGCTACGGTAGTTTTATTACAAAGAGTAGACAATATTTAATTAGAACAGAAAACCAGAAATTGCCCATTTTAAACCTCAAGATCCATACCAATCCATGTCCGCAGGTTCAATTCTCCCTTGTTCCTGACCATATACTCCAGGAGACTGAATACTGTTAAGTTTCTTAATAGGATGAGTGACAGCATTATTATGAAAATGAATGCAGCTGGTCTCAGGCTATTTGAATCTGACCTTGGTCCTTCAATCTAGCCCACATAATAGCTATTTCTAAATATGTGCTCTGTGGAAATTGCAGAGCTTTCAACAGAGCAAAACTTAAAAGAGAAGCTGTAGGAAGCAGGTAATGGGACTGACGTTTTTCTTATTTGTAATGTTAAAAATTAGAACAAAGTTATGGGACTTACTAGAAATTTCAAAAATCATAACAATGTTTCCTGGAAACTTGCAGAGAGAACATAAGGCCCATTCTTAAATAAGTGACATAAATTCCTGTGGGACAGAATTAGGGAAATAGGAAACTAAGGCTGCATTGATTACAATGGGGTGATAAACAAGCCTGGGAATGATACATGATGGAGAAAGAGGTTAATTCTGGTAATGAGAGAAAGGATGGAAGAAAGTTGCATAGGAGCATCTTCTTCCAAGAGAATATCAATATACATCCCAGTGACTTTCCATCTATTAGAGCCCTGGAGCAATAGCCTGACCATTATATATGAGTGGTAGAGACAAGTAATTTGAAGTCAGTCAACCCCAGCAGAAGAAAAGGTAGTGGAGAACCTCAGGATGTAGCATCCAGCAGACTGAATTCTGCTCAGAGCATTTATTCACTCCTGAAAGGTTACCAGTTTTTTTTTTAAAATGCTGTGCACAAGAGACAAAACAAAGCACAGGATTATTTGTTTACATAAGTAAAATACTAGTACTATTTTATATCAGTTCCATAGGGAATGCTTAAAGGTGTATTGTACCATCAACATAACCAGGAAATCTGAAGAAAATGTACAATAGAGTTTTCACAGATTCATATGTAATGAGATCCCAAACCTATCTGAGATATATAGTATACTGGTCCAAGTAAGCACCAATATAAAGAGTCAGTCGTAAAGTATATTGTTGAGCAACTAAGGTCAGCATCATAAATCTCAAAATCTGCAGGGCATCTCTCATACTATTTGAATCATAGTAATAAGCTGAACATTTCTTTGAATTCAGCTGAGAAAAATTCTAAGAAACTGAAGGGATGAGCTGTAATTGGAAATTTTTCAAATGATCTGAAAACTAAATTGCCTAGGAGAATGAAAGTGAATCCTGTATATGCATGAGGAACAGATGTCAAGAAGCAATTGAAACAGTCATATGTTTATGGGAATATGCATAATTTTTGATGCCTCAGAAAAGACCTAGCAATGGCCAAAACAGTAAGAAAGAATAGTGAACTCTCAGTGTTGTGGAAGCCCTAAAAGCTGGTATCACTACGGTTTAACTTTCATGAAGGCTGGGAAGCATCTGTGCTGGAGCCGAACCATGATACGAAAGGTCCTTTAAATGAATAAATGCAAACTAATCACCAGTTAGAGTAAAGAAAGAACAAGCTACATGTGACCATTCAAAATTCCACGCTGCACATGAAAATATTCAAATCTCTCAGGTCTAAAACAGAAGACTTCCTTGTGGTTCACCTTTCCTTGTAGCTTGAATAGAAGCAATACTTTGACAAAGCTGAATGGACACTGATGGCAAAGCATTGGCCCCTCTTCTAATGCAAACAACCCCAAAAGCCGGGAGTGTGATTAGTCCTAGATTAAGACAGGGTGAGAAATCTAGAAATGAGTGTATTGGATATTACATTAAGCAACCTCTTTGCAATCGTTTCCTGCTGTTGGTTGTTTTTTTTTTTGGGGGGGGAGGATAGATGAAAGTGATGGGTATGATGAACCTATGATTCATAGAGAAAGTTTAGGACAAATGTTATGACTTTTCCCACATTATGAATTATCTTCATCCTGTGTTATCTGTATTTTCTTATTTTGTTGTATAGAATATGCCTTGTATAATTTGATATTCATGAACTTTTTCTTCATTGGGAAAAAGGGAATCTTCTACTCTTTACCACATTTCCTGAGGCATGCCAGCTATGTATGTTGGGAGGAGAGCAATACTCCACTGTGTAGGCTGGAACTTCAATCTGCTCTGTGCTTTGCTGAGTTTTAATCGGTTAATTGGAAAGAGGAGAAACTGCCATAGAAAAATGTTGGCAATATCCCTTTTCTCTGAAGTCAGGTAAATAAAGAAAAATGTCATTCCTTCCATTTCAAAAGCTGGTATTTTATGATATATACCTGATGAATTATAATTTGAAATGATAAAACTTCAGAAGAGTATAATCTCACTCCAAAACCTTCTATGCTCCCTCACTCTGGTAGAGATGTTTCTAGGAGGAAAGAGCAAAGAAAGCTGGGAGCCTATACCAACAGTATATATTTCCGGAAGGTTCATCCAAAATGTAAAGGTCATTCTGGCTAAAGCAAGTGGGAACATATATTGGGTAGCAGGCATCATTTTAAATTGGGCAGGAGAAGGGAATGGTAAACCTATACTGTATTTCACCAAGAAAACCACATGGATATACAATATAAAAGGACTGACAGCATAGTGTAATATGATGAGCCCCTCAGGTTGGATGACATCAACTTGTTACCAATGGTGTACATTAAACAGCTAAATTAAAATATTCTAAACATCTAGATTAAAGATGCTGATGTTGTCATGCAGGAAAAGAAAACCAAGTTGCAATGAGGGAATTACAGTGGGGACATGGAATATAAGAAACCTGAACATGGGAAAATTGAAAACAATAAAAGACAGAATGATTTAACCATGCAGTAACTTCTTAGGCACAACAAATGGACTGGAATTGGACACTTTAAACCAGATCATATATGGTTCATAACTCGGGACATGAAAAAAGATGTTGCTTTCATGGTCAGGAAGGATACAGCAAAGACAGTGCTTTGCAGTCAACAATCAAATATTATTAATTAGATATCCTTACAATTTTGCTTATCCAAGTTTATGCTCCAACCACTAATGCAAAAAAAGAGGATGTTAACATGTTTTATTGTCAATGTCAGTCTGACAAAACATGCAAACCAGATGTGTTGCTTGTGATTTGAGTGCAATGCCAAAGTTGGACAGAATAAGGAGTCCATTGTTAGACTGTATGCAATTCCAACTTGCAAATTATATGTATTTTATATGGTGACTCTTAGCCACACTGAAAGATGGTGCCACCTTAAACCTATGCAAACATTTGAATTTTAGGATGATTCAGAAGGAGAGGCCACACTGTTGCTTGAAAATCTGAATGTGTTCCCCCCACACACACACACACACCTCACTTTAATTTCTTATGAATTAGGAAAGAGCTATTCTAATTGTTGCCTTGGTTAATGGCTCTTCCTCCTGTCCTTCAAGGCCATTCCATAGTTAGGGCTGACTATGGAAGAGATCTTGAATTGTTCAAGTGCAAGTTCCAAGCCAAGGTAAAGAGGAATAACAATGCCAACTTATTTCCATGATATGATCTTGGACATATACCCACTGCACCATGCCATGCCACACACATCATATCATATATGCCACACCACGCCACACCACCGATACACTCAGTTTGTTTAGAGGTTAAGATGCTGGCTTAGAATCCAGGAGATGGTGAGTTCTAGCCCCCCCTTAGACATGAAATCTGGCTTGGTGACTTTGGTCAATGAGTCTTTGTCAGCCCAACCCACCTCACAGGGTTGTTGTGGGAAAAATAAGAGGCAGGTTTGCCACCTTGACCAAAATATATATAAAATGAGTGTAAAATCTAATAATAATTACATAGGTTGATTACATAAAAGACAGCCAAGAACAAGCATTGATCCAAGTTAAAAATTGGAACATTGAATGTGTAGGAAACAAAACATGAATATTGAATAATATAATAAAAGCAAGAACAGAATGTTGGCAAGGAAAAGCATTACCTGGTCAATTTCTACAAAAGATCTAGTGGAAAGTGGATAAAGATAAAACTTGGCTGGTGTATGAGCTGAGTATATGATCAACTTTTCCCCTGCCTCTTTGCAGTCTGCATTTTGAATCATTTGACAATTTTTCAGTTCTGGTCTTGATTACAACTGGGGCATTAAAAAAAGAAACTGAAGGCTTGATTTTGGCTGCTCAGAGCAAGATATTTGAACTAATGTAATCAAGACCAGAACTGAAATATTATCAAATGATTTAAAGTGCGGACTGTGCAAAGAGGTGGGGGGAAAGTAGATCATATACTCAGTTCAGGCAAAAATATACAAACTGATTACAAACAACAACATGGTTGCCAAAATGATTCATTGGAACATCTGTAAAAATTATGCCAATAATAAAACATTGGTAGGAACATATAACTGAAAAAGCAGTTAAAAATGAGCAGGTTAAAATATTGTGGGATTTCTGAATACAAACTAATGAAGTCTTTGCTCATAATGCGCCAGATGAAACTATGATTGGAAAGAAGAAAGCGTAGAAGATTGATGTGGTAATAACAGGAGATAATACAATAGAAGACCAAAAATTGGAGATCACAAGCACTCAAGATCTGAAAAATTAAATTGAAATATTGTGGCATAAACTGGCAGTAGTTGTCCCGGTAATTATTGGCACACTGGGTACCATACTTAAAAATCTTGGACAGCAGTTAGAAAATCTGTGCATTGACAAAATTTCCATCTGTCAATGTCAAAAGGCCACATTGCTTGGATCCGCACATAAAGCATGCTAATATATTACAACACGCTACCGGCCTTGAGAAGAACTTGATGCATATGGAGGCTAACACAAGCTAAAGAATTGATAGCTGTGATTTCACATGTTTTGTGTATATAATAACACCAATTTTGATTGGGAGCAGAGCAGAGTTGGTTGTAAGATAGATACTGTAGCTATATAAATGATTTAAATAAATAAAGGCTCAATAAATAAATACATACACCCCTTTTGTGAAGCGCTTCCTTTATCGTGGGTAGTGGGACATGCTGTCCTGGATAACTTGGAACTTGAAGCAATTGCAGGCAGAAGTCCTGAAGAAATATGAGCCTCAGGAGGTATGAGTGTTACTGCCAAAGGGTTTTGGCGAGAGAACTAATTCAAGTGAAATTAACACTTCCAGAATTCTACAATGATGGTTTTATTTTGTGGACAGGAAATCATTGGAGTAAATCAAGTAAATCTCTCTCTTTCTGTAATTGTCATTGGCGGATAAACTGCCTGACGGTAGTTTGTAGCCCATATAAAAGCAAGTATCAATTCCATTGTGATTCACTGCACTGAGAGGCAAATCTTTCTGTATCACGTTGCAAAAGAGGAGTCATGGTTACATTTCTATTCCAGGAACACAATCTTTACATTCTTCCCTTTTATTTTTCTTCCACTGCTTTTATTATATGGTGAAAAACAAACATAACCAACAAAGAAGAAGGAAAAACATTAATCGTTAGACATACTGCAAAACAGTCAAATACACTGTAGAGATTTAAATAATTAAATGTAACAAAAAGGAGAAAACTATAATAAAAAGATCCATATTACAAGCATTTGTATCGAATTAGAATTCAATCCTTGAAACTACAGTGAAATCTATATCATATGGAAACATCCTGCTTCATCTTCTCATTTTTTAGAAGAAAAGACAGAACCTTATTTTGAATCAATTCTTTGATATCAAGAGGGTTTCTTCACATTTCTGTAAGATTATTCTTTTTTCTGAAACCCAGGCTCAGTCATGACAAAGATCTTCGTAAAATGACCAGTAACCAAATTAAGAATATAATTTAACACCTTATCTTCAAATCTTATATTTCTTTCCAAAATCATATGCTCTGATTTGAAACTGAAAGAGAGCTACGATTGGACAAGATGAAATTATCTAAGTGAAAGAACCCTCAAATCTACAATGCCAGCACACACATACATACACAAATCTGAAATCCAGATTTTTTTTTAAAAAAAAAATAAGAGTGGTCCACTAGATCCAATATACTTTATCATGAATTAACCTCACTCACAAAGAATAATAGGTCAATTTTACGTTTTAAAAAATCTTGACCAATTGATCTTCCAAGATGAAATTTTCCAAATATTTGTTCTCCAGTTCAGGTTTCTGAATTTCTCAGGTTCTCATTCCACGAGAATGTAGATTTTAAAATAAAAGCCCAACAGTAAAGTTGAAAATCTAGTAGGCTAAAGCCAGCATCTTAAGGCAGTTATGTTCAAATTGGCAAAAATATTTGAAAGATTTTATACTGCCATAATTGGTTCTCATTAGTTAATCTGTGTAAAGTATCTACTAGGAATTAATATTGGAATTTCTCTTAAAATATTCATTAGACATAAAGCAATATTCATTTTAATTACATTGATCTTATTCCAGAGACTCAATGGAAGTTTTAACAATTGGATTATATCTACTGAAATGTATATCCAATCTAAACATTTAGATATATTTAATTTATATTGCTCTCACCTTGGCTCCCTCTAAAAACCTGGTTTCTAAAAACCTGGTTTCTTCAACTACTACTCAATAGTAGTAACTGAGAGAGGGATCTTGGAGTCTTAGTGGACAATCACTTAAATATAAGCCAGCAATGTGCTGCAGCTGTCCAAAAAGCCAACACAGGACTAGGCTGCATTAACAGAGGGATAGAATCAAGATCACGTGAAGTGTTAATACCACTTTACAATGCCTTGGTAACGCCACATTTGGAATACTGCATCCAGTTTTGGTCACCACGATGTAAAAAAGATGTTGAGACTCTAGAAAGAGTGCAGAGAAAGGCAACAAAGATGATCAGAGGACTGGAGGCTAAAACATATAAAGAACGGTTGCTGGAATTGGGTATGTCTAGTTTAATGAAAAGAAAGACTAGGGGTGACATGATAGCAGTGTTCCAGTATCTCAGGGGCTGCCACAAAGAAGAGGGAGTCAAGCTATTCTCCAAAGCACCTGAAGGCAAGACAAGAAGCAATGGATGGAAACTAACCAAAGAGAGAAGCAACCTAGAACTAAGGAGAAATTTCCTGACAGTTAGAACAATTAATCAGTGGAACAACCTGCCTCCAGAAGCTGTGAATGCTCCAACACTGGAAGTTTTTAAGAAGAGATTGGACAGCCAGCAGGGGGTTGGACTAGAGCAGGGGTGTCAAACTTGCAACGTCGTGTGACATGTCGCGATGTATTGTGACTTTTTTTCCACTGCCGGCAATGGGGTGGGCGCTGTTTTGCCATGACGCATCCGGCCCGTGGGCCGGCAGTTTCACACCCCTGGACTAGAAAATATCCAAGGTCCCTTCCAACTCTGTTATTCTAATTCTAATTCTAATAAGTTCCCATGTTTCTTTCCTGATTTCCAGTAGTTCTGATTAAGTGATTGCTGCACTTCGAAGAGTACTCAAGTAGTTCTGAATATAGTACCTCTAATTTAAATATAGCTGTTAAAAATTGCATTTCGCTCTTAATCTGTAACCATCCAGTATCTCAAATTTAAAATTTAAAATCAGTTGGCAATGAAAAGATTCCATTAATATATTCTTCCATAAATATTAACAAAGGCTTCCGCTGCTGTAAACCCATTCATTAAATCATTTCTGTGAGTTGCCTATGAACTCTAAATATAATTTATAATTTGCATTCAATCCATCATGAAACTGTTCTTTTACTTCTAAAGATTTAATTCTGGCTTCATGAGAAATAATTCTTTTCGCTACTTCCAAATCTTTGTTAAATGTTAATAGGTTTGGCTTCCATTGTCCTCAGTTTCCCCATGCACCTCAGATTTGCCAGTTTCTAGACTTGCAAGTCTGCAGTCCATCTGTTTAGACATTGATTGAAGTTTCACCATTTATTCAAAGCTAATTATTTATTCCTGTCAAGATAGAGATGCATCTGGGCTTAATATTGCTCTGTCTACTGTACCATCTCCTCTTACATGGCATTTTAATGGAATATATAATATAATGGAATACATCATACATACTATTATTTTAGAGGTCCGATTATTTAAATAGTTGTACATAAGTAGCTAAACCAAAATGTGGAGTTTGGTGTATATTATTCACCGTTCAGCAATCTATGTGAGCAATTTCATCCATAAGATCAGAGTGGAGCATAGGAAAACAAATAACTAGGCAGCCATCAAAATCAGAGTTCCCTTGGAAATGTCCCTTTCTCTGCTAAGAGCTGTATCTAAAAAAATAGTGGTTCTAATTCTGATTAGAGAATTTGCACATATATTTTAACAATGTGCCATTTTGGCTAAGGTCACACGTTGTGCTGGCTGCCACTTTAAAGAAGCAAACTTCCTTAGTGGGTTTTATTGTTACTATAACCTTTTGTATGTGTGTGTGTGTGGGGGGAATGGTGCGCCCTTGAGTCAGTGTTGAACCCTGGTGAATGCCTGGGCTAGTCCCTGCAACTCTCTTGATAAGATTTTCAGAAATGCTGCTTCCTAAGGCTGAGAGACAGTTAACAGGGTCGGAGGTCACTGACATGGCTTTGTGGCTAAGATAGAGGTCATGGTTTCTCAATTCATAACCAGATGCAAATATTTTTCCCTTTGTTTTGCAAACAAGACCTTGACTGCTGTTTCCACATTCAACTCTTTTCTTCCCCAATCTTTTCTAGCCAATCTAAATCACTGTAATTTTGAGAACTTGGGGACGTCTTCAAATTATCAGCTATGTAAGATGGCAAAAGCAAGGTAGAGTCAGCCCCTATAATCTTTCCTCCTGTCTGTAAAATACACCAAAGAGAAAAACATTGATTTGTGCAAGATTACAGTCAGTGGCAAAATTACCACCTTAGGGAACAGAATCAATCTAGTTCTCTCGTGTGATGAGAAAGATACATCCTAAGAAGAGATTGATACCATTTAGATGGTTTGGGTAGTAGTCCATTTTATTGATTTTCATGTATTTTTAGATATTGTAAGCTTTGGAGAGTCTTATGGAGTGTGGTAGTATATAAGATTAGTCAATAAATCAATCAGTTCTGGAAGCCAAAGCAGAAGGAGAAAAGAAAATGGTGTTACACTGAAATCTATTATATTGTATTCAGATTAATTTCACATAGCAGCTTAAGATAAATATTTTAGGGTGCAAGCTGCATAGGGCTGTATCATTCAGGATACATCATTACTTATCCTCCTACCACTAACAATCTATTAGCTACAAGGGAATACTCATATTTATGTCTGACATGCTGTACCCTGGCTGACGACAATAGGGACAGCAGCAATACATCCAAGATGACACTCTCTTTAGTGTCTCCTAAAAGACCTTCTCCAAAATGATACCGTTTTATCAACAGGCTGATAGGGCCCTAGAAATAATACAACCATCATGGTTTTAAACACATCTTAAAAAGCATGAAAATGTTTCACTGGTGGGACTGCTTTCCATCACATATTTGGAAAACATGTCGGAAGGACTCAAGATTGCTACTAATGGTAAGAATAGCCCCTTAAGTTGAATAATTCATGGGGAGTAAGGAAACGCCAGCCAGTTGAAGAACAAAAACAGCACACAATGCAACATAATGATGAAGTGGCAGCAACACAGATGGAGCTTTCAAATACACTGATTATGATGACATCATACACCAGCCATAATGCCAGATGAATACACACAGAGACACACGTCTGTTTTCATCTATAATAACAGTGCTTTGTTATTCAGATGAAATCTTAAATCCACTTGCAGCCCTTAATTACACTCAGTCCCACCATGAAATAGCCAACCCGCACCTGATTTTAAAACATAATTTAAAAGTTTCCCCCACATTTAGAAGTCTCTCCTTTATAGTGACTTCTGCAACTAGGATAACTTGAACACCAACCACACTGGCACAAGAACATAAATGCCTAAGTATCAAATAATTGCCCCTTGGGGGTGAAGAGAACACTAACCCAGAGTACCTATTTTGCCTAAATAATCATGCACTATAATAACCTTTTTTCTCCTTTATAGGTGAATGAAGAGGAATTTGGTGTAGCATCCATTGTTATAAACAGGAAATAATAGAAGTCCTATGTACCGTGGCGATGCTGAATTGATTTGGGGCAAAATAGAAAATGAAAGATAACTTTGAATGCAGCTTCACCAAGCATCAGACAAGAAGAAGAATTAACAAAAAGCAATAGTGCCTACTACTAAAAGATAAAAGATTGTCTCAGTTAGTAAAGCTACCTTTGAATTATATCCTTTCCCTTAAGAAGTTCCTTCAAACAAACTAACAAACCCAAGTGGTTCTTAAGTGCAATTACACAGCTGGAAACAGAGGCAGAAAGCAGAATATTCTGGGCAGAAATGAAGGTAGATTAACATCTGCCAATATATTATGTAAAGCAAAAGCAGCATTCTCCTTTTAATGGCAATCTAGGACATAATGGGATCCCATTGTACTTTAAAAGCTACTTCTTTCAACAAACACCTCAGATCCCTTTGCATTATAAAGGGAGAAAAGTAGATTTTGAAAATACTTTGCTGTCACATTCTCTTTAAAACTGCTAAGGTGATCAAGAATTATAAGCAAAACTCAATCAATTCTGCTACTAAATTACCATCTCTGCATTAAAACTAGGGTGAAATAAGGGCAAAAGAGCATGCATTAAGGATCAGGGGGAGATCATGCTTATGAACACTATATGGGCAACCTCTCTGTTGGGAAATCATACTAAAAGAGAAAGGAAGGAAATCAGAATTGCTCCGGGTAGTTAAGAAAGCAACAGATCTTATTAACTTTAGCTTTGACCTAAATCCAATAGACTGGATATAACGGCAAATCTGATTGGTGATCATTAAGCAGTTATGCCTGGAAAAAACAGGAAAATAGACTAAGAGAGGGAAAATTGTACTTCCCTGCATCATTTCTCATATATTTCCAGGTGTGTCCATTTGTATTCCACCATATCTTCTATGTCAGGGGTCCCCAAACTGTGGGCTATGGCCCACTACCAGGCCGCAGCCACTTGACCACCGGGCTGCGTGAAGGGATGGCCAGTGCACAGGCACACATGAGTGCACTCACCCCCCCCACACTCATGCTAGCACTGCCCCGAGCATCCCGCCAGCACTAGCACCACCCTGCTCTGAGCATCCCACCGGCGCTAGCACCGCCCCGAGCGTCCCACTGGCGCTGGCACCACCCTGAACATCCCGCTGGCGCTAAGGCCGCCCCGCCCCGAGCATCCTGCTGGCACTAGTGCTAGCACCGCCCCGCACCCGAGCATCCCACCGGCACTAGCGCTGCCCCAAGCATCCCGTAGGCACTAGTGCCGCCCTGCCCCGAGCATCCCACCGGCACTAGCGCTGCCCCAAGCATCCTGTAGGCACTAGTGCCGCCCTGCCCTGAGTGTCTCACCGTCACTAGCGCCGCCCCAGCATTCCACCAGTGCTAGCGCCGCCCTGAGCATCCCGCCAGCACTAGAGCCACTCCATTGGCAGCACTCATGCCCGCGCAGCCGTTTGCATGTGCGCATGTGCTCACATGCAGCCGTTTGCATGTGCACATGTGCTCACATGCAGCCGTTTGCGTGTGCGCATGCACTCACATGGCCATTTGCATGTGCATATCCACTCAGGCGCGGCCCATTTGTGCGTGCGGTGCCTGCCTCCCTTTCTGGGCTGCCAAATCAAAAAGGTTGGAGACCTTTGTTCTAGGTAATCCACTGTAGTGGATAATGCTATCTACAACAATAAATGTCAGCAAAGTAAACCCACCCTTGAATAGGCCATATCTGTCTCCTATAAATCTACAATATTGCCCTTCCTTCTCTCCTGCCCAAATAAAACACAAGCAAGCAACTTAAATGTACAACATGATAAAATTAACAACAAAAAATCCCCTAAGGAAATCTTAGGTAGGACACATAAAAACACAGATAAAATGCTAAAATACTTGCGTTAATGGATTTGATAATGGGATTGATTGCCTCTCATTTAAAAGGAAATTGCATTCTTAATGAGTCCTGCAAATGCCTGTTATTTATTCTGCAATCAGGAGATTAGGTGCTAAGGGTATTTAGGTAAAAGGAAAACAGTAGTAAAGAACCAATGCACATCAATGTTCAGTCTCTTAAATTTGTTTGAAACAGAAGAAATCTTTAAACATACCTAATTTAATTTTTTGTATGATTAAGTATGCCAAATTAATTCTACTATAATACATGAGAAATAAAATATGTCTGCCATCTCTGTTAACTCCATCAACTTTTGTAGCCATTTATCCATTGTGGGAATCCAAATGTTCTTCCATTTTTGTGCATAAAGTATTCTTGCTGCCATCAACATACATAACATCAAAGTTCCAATTTTTTTTACAAGTTCTTTATCCATTAATCAATCTGCAAATATATAAATTTATTTTTGTAGCATTAGGAAATGCTTGGTTTAAATGAATACGGTGTCGCCTTTCTTTATAGTGAACTGTTACCTTCCTTGATAAATTATATAGTATCTACCAGCTATTCAAGTAGTACAACTAGTTGTATTGTGGTTAAGTTGAAGGGCCTATGCATTAAGTACAGACGAAACAAAGACAATTAGAAGTAATAGCCCTGGCTTGGGCATATCAAATGGCTATATAAATGCCAATCTGGTAATATGTTTTCTAAATTGAAAAAAATATATACTGCAACTTGATACAGGCAAATATTTCCCATCTGCGTGCTTTCAGAAGCGTTTGATGCCCCTATGTGGTACCAATAAAGGAGAATATTTGTAGCTGAGGGTTGAAATGAGGGGTCCGTGGTGCTCTCTGAACTTGGTTGTTTTCTTGCAGATGTTTCATTACACAAACTAGATAACATCATCAGTGTGGAATTTTACAACCAAACTCAAAGAGCACCAAGGACCCCTTATTTCAACCCTGAGCTACAAATATTCTCCTTTATTGGAACCTTATACAGATGTGTCCACTGTCCATATTAGAATGGAGAATAAAAGAAAGCAGTCCTCAATACTAGTTTGACATTAAGAGTGACGGGGAGAAGAAGATTCAGATTCAATTCTGAATCTTTTAACAGACTGAGAAGGTTTTCCATTGCTGTTGCAATTGATACGGTAGCTAAGGAAAGAGAAACAAGTAATTTCTACTGACCTCTGCCCTAAGAAGAGAATTTTTTCACTTGTGAAAAGGAAAACCCTTAGCAATTTGGAGTGTTTCTAATGGGGTCCAGTCAGAGCACTAGGCTAAATTTGGCCATGGATGTCCCATAAGAAGAGAAAGAGGGCATTTTCAGCAGCTTTGATGAAATGTCAGTTTTAAATTTTCATGCTAAAGGCGGCAGGATGATAAATAATTTGGTTCAAATGATATTATCACAGCTTTAAATATTAGATTACTACAAAATGCTTCCATGTAGCAAATTTGTGCACTCATAAAAAGAGGAATATTTGGAAAATGCAGCAAAGGAGCACTGAAATGCTGAAGTTACTTGGAACTATAGATCTGTCAAGGCTGTGAATCAATAGTGCTAGCTAAATGTTTTTCCAAGCATATTAGTGGATCAAGAGACAAGTCCCAGATGTTTGCTCTCAGAAAGCATAATTCAATAGCAAGGGAGGAAAGTAACAATGGTCCTAATGCTGTAGCAAATATAGGATTGCCTGGTTACACGCGCAGATTATTCAGTAAATGGTTGACAAAACTAGGACAGGATGTGCATGCTTTACTTACCTGGCTGCATTTGGCTAAGACTGGAATACAAGCTTCAGAGCTACGCAGATCTTTTAGCTGAGCAATACAAAATGCAAATCTTTTCTATCCGAAACATTTAATAACTCCCTTGGTGTCACTTGTATTAGCACATTAGTTTCATCCTTTACCTTTCCAGCTAATGATTATAGGCAGCAGACCAAGAGTTGTTTTTTTTTCTCCCCATCCATGATAAGACTGCATGCAGAGGCTTTTTGTTTTTGGATTATATGGAAGTTGCTCTGGATGGATTTTTATCAGGTTACAAACTACTGTATGCAAGGCACAATTTAGAAAGAGTCTTGAGCTACACTAGTTGGAATTCTTGCAGATAATGTGGCTTTGGAGATGTAGAAAACAAAAGGAGATACAGTTAAGAGTTTTTGCAAACAATTAAACCAGTTAAGGGGAATCTAGTACTCTCCAGATGATTGTCTGTCTGCCGTCTACCTGCCTGCCTGCCTACCTACAGCTGCCCCCACACTCTGGATGGCATGTAATTAAAAACCAATGTAGAACCTTAAAAAGCAGAAAGCTGCTTTTTAATCTCACCTAACAGGAGAAAACACACATCACTGTCAAAACAAACAATACACATCACATGGGCACATTCCTCACATTTCTTTTTTCCATATTGTGATGCATAGAAGAGATTTTTCTACTCTTCAGCAGGAAAAAAATTGAAATAACTGTAAAGGAGGTCTGAAGACAAATTATTTGTTCATCTAAATGCTGGGGATTGATGGGAAACTATATTATAGGAATATTTTTGTACTTTTATGTTATTAATCTCTAATTGAACAACTAATACTGATCCCATTATCTGTGTGTTTTTTGATAGAGAGAGGAAAAGACAGAACGAGGAGGATTTTTTAAAAATAAAATAGTGCATTTATTCCTGGGTACTATTCCTCAAAGATTACACTAGTTCCCCCCCCCCCATGGGATTAATTCTTAAATTCATTCATTCCCTTTTCTACTAGTGCTTTAAAAATGAGTAAACTTCATAATTAAATTTCATAATGATAAATTCTAATTGTACCAACCTTTGAGCATATATTTAAGTATGCTTGCCTCTTCTGTTTCTTACACCAAAAGGAATGTATTAGCATCTAATGGTTGTTCCTGATTTACCTGTCTTCCAGAACCTCAGGGAACGATCTCCAGGAAGAAAAAATTGGTGTAGCTTCTATTTTCACTTTTCTAGGTTTCATTGGATCATACCAGTAGTGTTATAGTTCCAGCGTAACTTATGGCTCAAACATGTAATCTCAGTGTTAAATGCAGTATGCCATCTACAAGAAAGAGAAAACTTCCAAAGATAGAACCATAATTAATTAGCCCAGGGGTGGAATGGAGCAACCCAGTCTTATCTCAAAGACTCCCCCCCCCCATTAACTGTATGGCAAATGTTTTGTGGGATTTTGCTTATAATTTATTGACTAAACCTTTTCTTTAACACCCCACCCCACCCTGAATTGCAAATGGTAAGGCATCTTCGCCAAAGAAGCATATCCTCTTCTCTCATAATTAAGAAAATTCACATAAAATGACACATAAAGATTGCATGTACGGTGTACACAATGCTAATATTTAGTAGTATGTGATTGTTCCAATATTTTTACGAAGGTTGCATTGCCCACAAACCGTTATTTGTTCACATTCTCAACAGGCATTATTAGACACAAAAAAAACCCCTGCTGTACTAGGATGAATTAAGAGTTTTTCTTAAACTAGGCAGTGTTTTGAAAATAGTTGGCACTTTTTCTCTTCTTTAAATAGAATGAAGTTTGTCACCATTTTATATGATATTAAGGGAACCAATATTCTTACTAGCATAAACTGTCAAACAAAAAATGTGAGCTATTTCTTTCTTAATCTGGTTATACACAAATTCTTACAAGCTTTTGTTTTTCAAAGAATAAACTATTGCTCATTGAACTGGATTTAAATTAGGGAATTAAATGGTTTCTGTATTCTTATGAGCACCCTCTGGTGGTGATTGTTAATTTATTAAGACAGATTCAAAAGGATCCCTCCCCCCATACAATTTGACTTGGTGCTGCCTGAAAAGCATGAACAGTATAAAGAGATGGACCAAGCTCGAGAAGAGGGGAACTACAAATGTCTCTGTCATATTACTTGAAGAGTAATGTTTGCATGTGTATTTGTGAAAACTGGCATGTTTTCCTTTGCTTAAGCTGTTTAAAGTAGCTAAAAGCATTGTCATTCAAGAAAACCGGGAACAAAACGCACACATTAAAATGTGGGAGGATGGCAGTGCAAGCAGAAGTATCCAGTGGTTCTGTCTGGAAGTCAGAAAATGAGTATAATGGTATGGGGGGGATGTCCTTGGGAGACAGGGCAAAGACACACAGCCGAGAGAACGGTCAGATAAACGGGAGCTAAGCACCCAGCAGACATGTGGGCGGGGCAAGAGGCTCAGAAGAGATCCTCCCTAGTTTCCTGAGCTGTAAAAAAGGACATTGGAGGAGAGATGTTCTTTCAGACTTGCAAGATTATGTTTAATGTAATATTACAATCAAGTAGAAATAGCTCATTTAGCAGTGTCTCCTGTCTGGTTTACTTCATAAGGCTGACATCAATTTTGCATGTCTCATACTCTCTTCCAGTGAGAGGAATTTTAGGAATGCCTCCGATCCTCATGGGATGATGCTATCCACTGAGCATTTAGCAGCAAAGTTATTGCAACACCAGCCACAGGTAGATATAGGGCCGGCCAGCTTGCAGAATGCCATGATAAATTCAGCTGGGACAGAATTTGCTTTAACTTGCAGCAGAGCTCAACAACCTGCAAGCTCAGCTGCCTTTTATCTGACTGTATTTTCTTTTCAACTACAGCATTTTTACTCAGAATCCCTGCATGTCCACAAGACCAAATAGATAGAAATATGGTAACTTTTAAGATGGTCAGTTGCAATGCCAGTCACCTATTTGTACAGTCATTGGTCCTGATTATGCTGCCAGAATGAGAGGGCCTGCTTCTTAATTCTCTACTTGGCTAAGTACTAGACAGTAGTGATTTATTTTACATACAGCTACTTCAGTTGAACTTGGCTGATTCCATTTCCTTTGATGGGGGCAAATGTTTGTTTTATTTTGTAAAATCCAACATGACTTGATTTGCCTCGGTGATGTAGTTAAAATTTTATGATTGTTTAAAAAAGATATTTGAATACAAACTGTTTTAATTGTTCTATTACCTGGTCAAATTCTGATTAGTGACTATAATAGAGCATTTTCAGAAGTTACCTACATTGACAGAAATCAGCACGATATGAGCTTGATCTTGTCCAAAATCTTGTCCAGATTTAGGTTTGTATTTCGTAGTATTATAAACAGAAATGATTGGTTTATTCTTATAATAGCCCATTTTTCAATGTTTCTAAAGAACACTTTGTAAAGAAATGAAAATATCATAGTGCAATTAATGTTTAACAATTTTATTCAAGTAAGTGTGCTCTAATGTTGAGACAAGGCCTAGAATAGCATTACACTGTAATACAATGGTAGTCTTGGCCATTGAACCAAGCCTGCTTGGCATCCTTGGTTTACCTTCCCCCCCCCCCCCCCCCCCCCCCCCCCCCCAAATACATTCAGGGGGAAAAAGAGAAAAGGAAATCAGCTTATTCAATTTACATTTTGTTCGCTGGCATAAAATAAATTAAAACACAATAAAGATATATACATAATACATTGACAAAACCCAAAATACAATAAATTACACAAAATGTAACTTGTTGATGTAGCCACAATAGTAAAACCAACCAGTCACTGCTGTCAATATTTTTAAACTCCAAAGGCGACAAGCTGAACATTTTTTTTAAAAAAAAAGAAAATTACTCACCCACCCTTTTCCTAACTTGCTGCTGAGTACAAACAAAAAGGCAAACTTCCACATCACTTAACCACTATCACAAAATGAAGAACACAGAGTGTTTAGCATACCAAAACTTGTAACATGAACTTGGGACAAAAACATACCTTCCTGTACTACTGCCTTTATAGCAAGATTTTAACAAACATCATATTGGGACAGAAACCCCAATGGATTTTATCATGCCAGACTGAATGAGAAGAAACCAAGAATCCAACTTCCCCTATATGTTGCCACGCAAAACACTTGATATGTGTACCTAAACTAACATCAACCTAAAATGGCAGCATTCCAAACCAGGGCATGCAAGACCACAGGACCTAACCTGTGAAATACATCACGCATGTACAATTATTCCACATGAGCAGTCTTTCAATAAGACCTAATCACACCCAATCAATTAAGAGAGAAAAAAAAAGATTCAGAGAAGGCCAGAGAAGGTAGATTTTGGCCTGACTATACTTCTAAATTTCAGCAGATACAGATTGAAGAGAGTCAATTTGATAAGCATCCTTGTCCCCCCCCACACACACACACATTACATATAATTAGATGTGGCAAGATATAAAAGAAGAAACAGATCACTTACTTGTAATTATTCTTGAAGGTATCAAATGCACAATCAATATATAGAGTCTGCAACTGTGCACAACAATCTTCAAAACTTTGCCTACCAAATTTGTGCATGTGCGCGTGTGTGTGTGTTGACGGCACCAATAAACAATCAAAGTATATCCATGAAAGACATTTAATCTCAGATTTGGAGAGCATACAAACATTTAAATAATGCTGATACTTACGTTACAGTGTGCTAAATTTCTGCTATTTTATAGGGTAATAAGGTGACCACGCTCTACCCTCACAGAAAAAAAAAATAGTTTGCTCATAGGTATGGAATAATGTGAAAGATTCATTTGGAAAACATGGATGGCTTATGTGCCCAATCATGATGCAAAATACCAGCTTTAACATATTGTGACAAGCCACAGTTTCGTTAGCTTACGATGCCACAAATTCCAGTTTTTGTAAAGAAGGATGTATATGTGAAAAGTTATCTCTAGCCAACATACAGCATTTTCCTCAGGTGGACAGCTTGATAACAAGTCCATTTTTTTTCCTGACATGAAAAAATAGGCATTAATAATTTGCATATTCATAAACAGAAGCTGCACAAATAATTTTGGAATTTTCCCCTAGCAAAGTGCAATACATGGTGGAGTTGGGGATATACATTATATATAGATGTGTGCATGTATGTCTATGTATGTCTATGTCTATGTGTGTGTGTGTGTGTGTTAATATTGTGTTGAAGTGCTGAAAAGCTTATGGTACAGGATTTCCTGTGAGATATCGGTTGGAGGTAAGTATGGGAATTGGAAATAAGGTTTTAAAAAGGACTTCACCTTTAGCAATGCAATCTCCTTATAGATTGGTTGCCTGTCAGGTTACACTGAAATCCAGTGGTTTTATATATACTGTAGGTAAGGATAAAGCATATGAGAATCTGACTTCTTCTTTCCTAGAATCTTTCTCTGCTCATTAATATTTCATGGCATAGTGTTTGAAGGATGAACTTGAACTGGGGATACCCAAATTTTAAATCTAATTTAGATATATTAATCTCACTGAGAGATCTTTAATAAATCACATTATTGCAAAGATATGGTAGACGGAATGGGAGAGGACAATGTACATTGCCCTGAGGTTTTGGGGGGGAAAATGAAATTCAAATAAATCAGTACATAAAATAACAAACATGAAATTTGGAAATAACTACTATTTGGTAAGTCTGCTATTCTTAAGAGTCAATTTTTGCAATGTGCACTATAATGTTAATCATGCAGTTAGAGCTTGGAGATTCTAAGGGTTCATTAACCATTCAGTTTGCTTCAGGAACAGGCCCACATGCATGTTCAGATAATTTAGGGAGTTTTTCAAAATGGCTGCACTGAGACTTCAACAAGATGCAACTCCTAGACATTTTGAATAGTGAATCTGGAGGGTGCTTCAGTCACTTCATGAAATGTCCCACAAAATGATTTTTCACAGTCCTGATTACCCAAAGTTCCAATTGTTCCACTGCACCTTCTTCATTAAAGCCATACCAAGTGACTTTCATTTGTTTAAAAAATGGAATTGTGATAAGACCAAACATGATTATGATGAGAGCAAAGTTCAAACCACCATTAGCAGCTTAGGAATTGTCTATCCTTGGCTGGCCAATGCTTATAATTGTAACAATATAGAGATGAAATGTTAAGCATACAAAACAGTAGCATTTGACCCCAGAAAGATACAAGCCATTGCACCAGACTACATAAGTGTGCAAGTGTTTCTCCATGCTGATTGTTAAGATTGTATTATCTAGGCCCAGCTAGATGAATAACTGATGTGGAACTAGTTCAAGATTTACCTAGCCTATACTTTATAACAAAGAGAGAGATTTTTCATCATATGTAACTTTTCTTAACATAAATTGTCTACTATCAAGGGCATAAGTTCCCACTTGCACAGTAAGTCTACACTTCTGTTGCATGAGGTAGCTATTAGTACAGATGGAGAAACTGAGGCACATATGGCAAAATGATTTGCCCAATGTCATACAAGAAGCTGGTGGCAAAAGCAAAGTTAAGCCAGAATTGTCAGACTTCATGTTTAGTTTTTAGGCAACAATGGTGCCCAAAAATTGTATAACATTCTTCACAAGTGGCCAGCTTAGGGTTCAAAGTAAGGAACTGTAGCCACTCATTGTCAAACAAAAACAATGAACTAAAAATCAAAATAGTTACAATAGGGAGAAAACATCCCACAAGCTGAAGTTAAATATATAGCCTAGGGGTATAGGATGAGTTACAGTTTTTTCAGATCTTTTTAAAAACCAAATATCACAGCAGCTGAAATTTTAAAAAGTGAGAAATAGACCCAATCATAGAACAATATGGGAATAAGAGATCGATGTATGTTGCTTGCCTTACATCGCTAACCAATTTGTATCAAAGCTTTAGACTCCTAATCAGAAGATTAGGTTAAAAAAGGATGTGCAGTTAACAACTTTTTCATGCAAAATATTGCCAAAATCTCTGCAGAGAATGCAGAATTCTATATCTGCTTTTTTTCATTGAATTATACCACTTTCTAATTGCAACCCCAACCTTCTGTAATTTTGAAGATGTGTTTTTCCATGATTGGGCTAGATCAAAGTATCACAGTGTCCCAATTCTTCCACTATCAGAGCCTCCCCACTATGTACACCCCACTGGTGAATCTGCCCTGATGTAACCCTGCATTCATTTACCCATCCAAAATAGCTGACTTCAGGAGCTGTAAAATAGGCAACTTTGAAACTCAAGGCTCTTTATATCTCAACAGAAATCATTATAGTAGAAAGCATGCTTTATATCAGTGGTTCTTAACCTTTTTGAACGAATCGCCCCCTTGAGCCAGTGAGGAAGTTGTCATCGCCCCCCTCCCCCAACATAACCTCTCAATCACAACATAGGAAATAATTCTTCAATTTATGCAAACACTAGACGCGGCTAGGGAGAAACGCCTGCGCTGGATGGTGGTGGAAGGGAGGCTGGGTCCCAGATGGCTGCTTTTCAAGGCCAAACACTGGATGCTGGGCAATTGACTGGGGCGGAACGGGGTGGGGGAAGGCTATGTAAAGTGCGTCTCCCTGAGCTGGTCCGGTCGGCAGTCCAGGCTGGGGCATTGCTCCCTGGGCAGCCTCCCCCCACCCCGCTGTTCCGCCCCAGTCAACTGCCCAGCATCCAGCGGCCATCGCACAGCCCGTTGCACAGCCAGACACTGGTGGGTCACGGATCGCCGGGAGCGCCGCACGGTGCGGAGCGGCCCCAGCTCCTCCAGCACGACGGACCTACCGGCGGCACGGGAATCTCCCGCATTGGTCCCGGCGGGAGGCGGATCATTGCCCCGGTTCCGACTGAGGACGCCGGCGGCACGGGAGAAGGTTTGGCGACGCAGCTGACGGGGGGCGTTCCGCGGATGCCCCACGACTTAAGCCCAGGGACGCCGGCGGAGCGAGGGGAGGCTTGGCGATGCAGCCGATGGGCGGGACATTCCGCAGATGCCCCGCGGCCCGTGGCTTGAGCCCGCATGAGCCTGCAAGTCCGCATGAGAGAGAGAGAGAGGCACAAGTGCCTCTCTCTGTCTCTGTCTCTCTCTGCAAATGGCGGAGGAGGCTCGGAGCCGCAGGGGAAGGCTCAAAAGTGTCCCCAAAACTTCTCGCTCCATCGCCCCCATATCGCCCCCTTTTCGTTCCTTCGCCCCCATGTTGCCCCTTTTCGTTCCATCGCCCCCCTGAAAAATGAAATCGCCCCCTGGGGGGCGATATCGCCCAGGTTAAGAACCACTGCTTTATATGACATTGGCAAGTTCATTATTTATGAGGAACCAATCCCCCAGAGTGAAGGGGGAGTCAAGGGGGCAAATGATAAAAGGTGTAGTACAAACTTTGCCCCTTTTATATAGGAGCTGTACTACAAATATGTAAGGGGCAGAGCTTGCACAATATTGTCAACTTAAAAAAATGAAGGCTTCCTGCAGATAGCCTAGAATCCCCCATGCCTACAATATTCAGACTCAAAAGAAGTTTCATATGCATACAGAAAAGGAGGAGAAAAAAAGGGGAGCGGGAGAAGGAGGAGAAGGGGAGGAGGAGGAGGAGGAGGAGGAGGAGAGGAAGGAAAAGGAGAAGGAAGTTCAGCACAGGAATGTCCAACCATGGCAACTTTAAGACTTGTGGCTTCAACTGCCAGAATTCAAACTGGGGAATTCTGAGAGTTGAAGCCCACAAGTCTTAAAGTTGCCAAGGTTGGACACTCCTGGTTTAGAGCACTGAGAGAGAAAAACAATATATAGTGTGGCAAGAGTGCTGGTGCAGGATCATTTTTACATAATTTCCTGCTCTGTAACAGTGTATAAACACTGATGTCTACTTTTGCAAATTATCATAGTTTTCTTGAAAATCAAGAACAGAGGCTTAGATGTATCGCATTGCTTGTTGCAGTTTAACAAGGACTACAAGAAACCCCAGAAGAAGAGTCAGCAACTCTGTGTAGCTCAGCCACATGCAGCTATAAAAAAGGGGGGTTCCCCAATACCAGTTCTGTAGTGGACCAAGAAATGTGATATGGCCTCAGCACCAACTTCCTACTTTACCTGTCTTGAAAGTGCATTCTTAGTGCAAGAAGTAGAACTGAAGCAAAAAGGAGCTTACCAGCCCCTTGTGGATTTCATGCTAGGACGAAAATTCTTGCTTGAGTTCATATGCTGTAGATTTATGTGTTCTGAGTTCTGTTCTGCAAAGCGGCACTGTGCTGTCCTGATTCTGACCTTCAACGTCCATGTCCAGCAGTGTCCGTTCCTCTTCAGGCAGTCTGACATGAAAAGAAAGCAGCGTGGACTGCTCTTCAACTGTGCTGCTACTGCTGGCAAAGCAGGAATCCATGTTACTGGGAGTTTCAGTACTGGAGCTATTAGCAGAGGATTCACCCCTAACCTTACTTGGGGATGCAAACCACCAGGGATCAACTCGCTGCCTGTTAGCTGAAGGGCGTGGCCTAGGCAGGAATTCCAAGGTCTTGGGTCTCTCCAACAAGGAATCCTGTTGAGCACTATAACGCCTGGGGGTTGGAGGGAAGATGAGGTTGGGATCTGGCAGTCGAGGGACTTCATGTGGACCCTGACTTGGACTGGGTGTTTTTATTATACCTATTCTCTCACCAGGAAAAAAAAATCACAAACAGAAGAAAGGAAGGGGGAGAGAGAGAGAAGAAAGAGAAACCAACCAGTTAGACAGCACTGATGAAATGAGGCATTGGGATCATTTAGTATATAAAGACTGTATTAGACAGAGGGAGGATTCAGTTCACATAGGAGCTACGTTGACTGTATGGCAAATGCAAGTACAAGAATAGAGTGACCAGTTATAAGGTCGCCATATACCCAACATGCAGTTTTATGTCTCTTTTGCTGGAATTATCTTTCCAATATGGACAACTTAGCACTAAACTCTAAAACCAAATTTTATAGATGGTAAAAGACAGAGAACAGCACATCTACTGTATATTGAAAAAGAAAGGTTTCCATTACTGTTTTAGATAGAATGGAAGACTACTTTTATCCTTCCTTGCTTTAGAACTGCTGGGAACATTAGCCACTGCTTTAATAAAAGCAACCTAAAACAAAAAAAACAATAAAATAATAATATTTTCTCATTTATTCTTATTGTGTCTAGATTTCAGGGTAGCACACAGTTTTTACGATTAGAAGGTGGAACCTTTGCTCAAAAGCTCTTTTTTTTTTTACCAGCAATTTCACAGTTCAAATGGGGCTTCCTCCAAACCAAGATGCGGTGTCTAATCTATAATTAGCCTATGAGCCTCTTGGAAGTTTAAATTGTTCTTTAACTATATTGGAAAACTGACCCAGCTTTTTAAGAGTATGCATTGATTATCCTTGTTATTAGCATTCATTTGCATGCTCTATGCATCAAAATTCAGCAGGATACCAGCTATGTAAATAATAGTGATTCTATCATGCACTGTTAAGAATCCTGATCAGGTGCACAATAGGACTGTGAAAATTCAAAAAGGAAAAAAAAATGCTTTGGAAAGGCCTCTCACATAGTACCAAGTGGCAACATCTTAAGTCAAGTATGTCTTTCCCCAGGACTGCTTTGCAGCTGCAGAGAACCGGTCCTGGGAAACGGCATTATTAGTTGGAGACACAGCCAATAGGTGCCACGTCAGTGCCCCATGTCTGCTGAAACACCTTCTTCTCTTGGAAGCCAAAGTGCTACACAGCATATTGTATGTATGTAGTATGTAGCATATTGATGCAGTTTTAACTGACTTAAATCTCTTTAAAAAGACAACAAAGAAATGGAAGAGATTTAGTTCAGTCTCTTTCAGTGATAGATACAGGACTTTTTTTTCCCCTAAATTGATTATATCCAGACCATTTATAAAAATAAAGTTTGTGAACTCTTTAAAAAAAAAAAAGCTATTTCTTTTCAACTGCAACTGTAATTAATTTAAAAATTATATATTTAAAATAGTGTTAACAGTGAAGTCAATAGCATTCTTATTTTTCCTTTAAGTAGAGAAAGTGTAGAACTTTCCCCCACCTTACTAATATACTCAAAATAACTTCAGAATAGCCAAGTTATGATATCAGTTTCATGCAATAAAATGACAAACTTATAGCTATACAGTATATTTCAAATGGGAAAAGTAGTATTTTGTGAGAAGATGAAAATTTAATTTTATCGTAACCCTTATGTTTTATTGTAATATGCATTTTAATATATCTTAAGAAAATGGACAAAACTAGGGTGACATGGTATTATTTGCAAGGGCATGGTTAGAAACCTTCTCAATATCTAAGTATCTATATCTGCAGCCTTAAAAACTGTAAGTTAAAATACTGTCATTTTCAGTGCCGGGACAGAATTATTTATTATTATTAAGGCTGGGTGCATAATCTGCCAGATGCTTAGAGTGGATTTGGCATTTTTATCCACCTATCAAGTTCTTCCCAAGACCTGAGATAGGTAGATGTTTTTAGATGGTGTTAAAGGTATTCTCATAGTATGTGTAAACTGTTTAAACTAAAGCGGTTTTTTTGGAGTTGACTGGTGTGATTTTGCCAATATCACTGGCATTCAAGTGATGCTCCAGGTGTTTTGGGATTGTACCCAAGACACCCTTTACTTTTGTTAACAATATGGTATACTAGTTTCAGTACATCTTTTTCACTGTTCTTCAGATATTCTTCCAATGCTCTTTTTCTTTCTTCAACTATTAGGTGTATTTGCAAGAGTCCATGCCCACCTATTTTCCTTGGTAAATAAGAGTCTGTCAACATTGCTGTGTGAATGAAAGGCATGATTCATTGTCATTATTTTTCTGATCTTCCTATCCAGGGCTTATATCTAATGACTGGGACTTCCCAGGTGTTAATTGACTCGATGACATTTCCTCCACTAAGTTTGGACTTTAAGATCTTCTCCACTCTCATGATGTATTCACTTCTAACCACCTTCTTGACTTCAATTGGCTTGATGTTCTCAGCTTCAAGGATGCCTAGGTACAGTATTTGTAGTGATCTTCTTCATCCAGATGCCTGAAATTATTTCCATGGGGCATCTTGATTCCTTCAGTTTTCACTATTTCCCCCCTGTTGATGGTAAGGATAGTACATTTATCCAGTCCAAACTCCATGGCAATATCTTGGCTGTATATACTGACAGTGTTAAGCAGCAATTCTATTTCAGATGGTGTTTTTCCATATAGCTTCAGATCGTCCATGTAGAGGGGGTGGGATAGCTTGGCAGATGCTTTTGATGTCTGATAGCCATGGGAAGATTTAACAACAACAACAACAACAACAACAACAACAACAACAACAACAACAATAATAATAATAATAATAATAATAATAATAATAATAATAATAATAATAATAATAATAATAATAATAATAATAATAATAATAATAATAATAATAATAATAATAATAATAAAGTTGGAAGGGACCTTGGAGGTCATCTAGTCCAACCCCCTGCTCAGGCAGGAAACCCTATACCATTTCGGACAAATGGCTGTCCAGTCTCTTCTTAAAAACTTCCAGTGTTGGAGCATTCACCGCTTCTGGAGGCAGGTTGTTCCACTGGTTAATTGTTCTAACTGTCAGGAAGTTTCTCCTTAGTTCTAGGTTGCTTCTCTCCTTGATCAGTTTCCATCCGTTGCTTCTTGTCCTGCCTTCAGGCGCTTTGGAGAATAGCTTGACTCCCTCTTCTTTGTGGCAGCCCTTGAGATATTGGAACACTGCTATCATGTCACCCCTCGTCCTTCTCTTCATTAAACTAGACATACCCAATTCCAGCAAACGTTCCTTATATGCTTTAGCCTCCAGTCCCCTAATCATCTTTGTTGCTCTTCTCTGTACTCTTTCTAGAGTCTCAACATCTTTTTTACATCGCGGTGACCAAAACTGGATGCAATATTCCAAGTGTGGCCTTACCAAGGCATTGTAAAGTGGTATTAAACTTGTTTAGCATTGCTTACAGAGGAATGAATGAAGTGACAAACAGTAGTTGTGAGAGTGATCTTTTTGAAAGATTTCTCTGTTAATATTTACCTCTCCTAGTCTATAACTCCTGCCAAGGAATTGTGTCTTCCATGGTGATCAATATTGATCTTAGCATAACGTTTCTGATGTTTCTATTGACTCCTGTCAATAGAATAGGCACTTATCTAATCATGTGGCAGGGAGTCAAATGCTTTATGATCAATCCATGCTACATTCAGGTTGGACCTCCTTCTCTTGCAGTTTTCCAAAAATTGCAGACTTTCCTTCTCTTGCAGTTTTCCAAAAACCATCTTGTCAATTAGGAATTGATCTTTTGTTCCTTTTGTTTGGGGTAGTTTACATTCTACTCAGATAGAAAGGGTTTGTTTTCAAATAGATGCTGTTGGATTGCATCAGCTACCAAACCGGTTGGCAATTTCAAAGTTGTTGGCAGGCAGGTAATTGGCCTGCAGTTGCTTGGTGCTGTCCCTTTTGCTGAATCTTTCATTATCAGGGAGGCTTTGCTGAATTGTAACTAATCTTCAATTTCACCTCCTGGCAGTATGTTATTAAACTGCTTGGCAATGTGTGGGTGCAGACCAGTCAGCTATTTCAACCAAAACCCATGCAGTTCACCTTCACCTGGTGCTCACCAATTCTTGGTCTTCCTTGCCTTTTTCTCTATCATTTCTGCTCTTATTACAAGTTCTTTCATTTCAGCTTTTTTTCCTTTCCACCTTCTTTACCCAAGCTGCATTCTTGTATTTCTTTAGGGTGTCCCATAGCTGCACCCAGAATTGTAATGCTTCTTTTTCATCAGGTGTTGACTGGTTCATTGCAGTCTCTCCATTGATGAATTGGTAGAAACCTTTATTATTTGACTATAGTGTGCAATTTAATTATTTATTTATATCCCACCTTCATCAATTTTATAACGAACTTAAAGCTGCAAACATGAGCCTCCTGTCTGCTGATCTTCTTGGCTATGGTTATTATTTGCTGCTTTATTGTTTTCAGCGACTTCTTGATTTTCCTTATTTCTAGGTGATATATCTTGATTAGGCATTCTTTGGCTTTCTCATTCTTAGGCTTCCTTTTCTTTTACCTGTTCTAGCTTGCTTGCATCTGATCTTAGCACGCTGACCTTATTTTCTAACCTGATCTTCCATTTTACTGGGTTTTTAATAGCTTTTTTCTTGTTGATTTTGCATTTAAGGTATTCAGTTAAAACTACAGCTGTGTTGTACATCAGTTGGTTTGTTTCTTGCAATGAACTGGGGCTTATATTTAATATACAGTATTGGCATTTTTTAAATACTTGTGGTAGGTGCTTCTTGGAACAAGCTTCAGTGTGGGCAACTTTGTTGTTTTTGTGCTGCCCAACTACCTAGTTTCTTTTTATTTCAGTTCCTCTTGTTTTATTTTTAGTTAGAGGGCTTTGTTATTATTATTATTATTATTATATGGAGAGAACAAATCTTTGCTAAACTCATCAACCATAATATATCCCAAGAAATCAAACAGTTTTTGGGATTTTTATAATGTAGTTGTGCCAAAGAATGAAATAGCTTCCTTGAGATTTAACGAAATTGTGGGTGGCTCCAGGAAGTCTAATATTTGTTATTTGCTTTTAAGATAACGTGTTGTCTTAATTAAGAAGCAGGGAACATCTTTCTGCTGCTATAAAATATATGCACATTCATTCATTCATCTGAGTAATTAGTGCCACTCGTTAGTCATATTAGCTCAGTTTGGTTAATTCACAAGAGAATTTTATCTTTTGGTGGGATGTAGAATTCAGAAAAATAAAGAAGCAATCTTGAGTAGAAGAAAACATTGGGAACACTAAAGAAAAGGTGAAGTAATAGAACAGTAGTTGTAGGGGTTTTTTCTAAAGCATAGAAAAATGTCTGCAAGAAGTAAAATCATGCTAAAAGGAAGCTAAATAGGAAGGGAAGTTAGAACCAGAAGCTACAAGAAAAAGATAAACTTGCTAGTATGAGGAAAGATGAAAAGAAGATGGATAAAGGTTTCCTTCTTTCCTTCAGCACCTATAAGAGTCTTCTCTACTGATCAAATTGTCTGTACAAAAATAGCTTATTTTTGTCATTCAATCTTATTTCAGAATCAACAACTATTGCAAGAATGCAGTGGCAAGGACATTTATGTTCTCACTTTGTATGGAATATTAAAATGAAGAAGGAAAACCTACCTGTTCCCAGCACTCCTGGTGGAGAATTACTGGAAGAATCTCCATTAGGAACGAGATCAGCCAGTTTTATGGCACCATCAGAGGGAGTGCGCCTATGCTTCCGCTGCTGAACTTCAGAGGAAAGAGTCACATGTGTAGGTGTCAAAGACTGGTTGGGATTCCGTTTGAATCTCTCAACTCGGATATTAATTAGTGGGTTACTAACTACTGGCAAGGGAGCCTTCACTGTCACAGGACTAACAGGCATCTCATATACCACAATTTCATCACTGTCTGAATGAAGTAAAGAACGGGTGGAGTTACATTCAGAAATTGAAGACAAAGAGAGTAGAGTCAGAGAACTGGATGGTTCGCCTAACAAGAATGTGGGTTCCTCTTTCCTGAAGATCTTCCTTGAAGGTGGGCTTGTACTCCTCCGAGACAGACCAGCCCGTTGGAAGATATTTTCACGTTTCTTTTTTTCTTCCTTGGACATGTCCTGATCTTCCTGGGTTAGCAGCTGGCACTTGCCAGCTTCCAAAAGATCAAAACCAAGGCCAGCAGCAGCCAACACAGCCCCACAGCCTAGAAAGGCCAATTGACATTGTTTATACTGGGAGCCCCCACGTTTGAGGCTGTTGGTGGGAGTGACCTGAGGAGTGCTTGTGGAAGAGTTCACTGGAGTAGTCTCTTCATTAGGATCACTAGAGTGGGTATCCCAGTCATCATTCTTCTGAAATGGGATGCAGAGGTATGATTGGTTAAATCCAGGGGATTGCTGCTTCTTGCTCTCTGTCTCTTTATCATTCAAAGAATCATTGTCTTCATTGTCTGAAATACAGATGCATACACACAAAACCTTTTTAACATTTATATAATAAATACGTATTGGTTAACTTTGCCAGGTGTGTATCTTGAAACATGGTAAAACAATAGAAATCTGAATTTGAAGAGAGTGCAAAATATTGCAACTCTGTTCATTCAAGGAAGTACTTCAAAAAGGCTACTTTTGATTTGACAAATCCTCTATTCTTTCTTATGCAACTATATTGACTCACTTATCTTTTAAAAGACAACAGTTCTAAGAAAGCTGTATTTTGTAGGTGATTATCTAGGACAGAGGTGCTATTCAACTGTTATAGATAAGGCTGAATTCCCTGCAATGATCAATTACGTTAATTGATCCAGTTTGCTGAGGGGGGGCTAGGAGCACACTCAACCTGTTGTTTTCACTATATTTCCTGGAAAGAAACAATAATAATGAGCTGTATGTTTGTAAACTCCAGACTTGATTTAATATTATATGTATAGGATTGTTACTAACATATAGAATCTAAGCTACAAAAGGGGATTACCTCTGAAATCACGTGCTCTTAAAAAGTTTCATTGGCTATTAGTTTAATTTATGTGCACAAATCAGAGATTTTTCTTAAAAGCCAATAGGATGTTTTGAATCATTTGTTCTATATTAAGAGCTTTGCTCAGTTTTTTCCCCAAGGACCCCAAATTTTTAATAAGTGTGACAGTTCTGGGGGAATGGGGAAGCTAAATATGTCCCAACTTGGCCAGTGAAGTAAAGAGACTGCTAAGTGGAGTCTTTAAAAAAAAAAAAAGTCATTAGAGAGAGATATTTGAGAGGGTTTTGATTCTTTATCACAAATGGTGAAATAAAGCAAAATAAATAAAAATAAAAAATAAAATAAAAAAATAAATCTATATATTTAATTTAACGTATACTTTACCCATCTCTATTAGGCTTGCAAATCCGGGAAAAGGAACTATTGTTCGCTGGAATTTTCCAAGGTTTGGAGCACTAGATGACCACTGTCTAGTGCCATCTGCCAGAGACTTTAGGCTAAAATATAGAGAAGAAAAACTAAATAAATGCAGCAGCTTTCTTGCTTGCTTTTGTCCATTTTGACACTCTATAGATTAAACATTAAAATTACTTGGTTATACATTAAAAATGAAATTCACCCCAGTTATCTATTTAAACATATGAGATTTTCCTTAGCATAAGCCCTGACACAATACAATACAATACATAGATACAACCTCAATATAATTAATTTGTTAATAAAATCCAATCTGATTTTTATTTCAGTCAACCATCATTGATTATGATGATGGTACTGATAACGATGTTGGTTATTCAGGATTTTGGAATGCCTAAACAAATTAAAAAGTCAAATCTGCCTGAGGTGAAAAAAAGAGTGGCACTAAGCTAAAAGTGAGAAAGAAATATTGCTATGTATTTGCATGCATAGGGAAAGAATATGATAAAGTGAAGAGGCTTAAATTCTGGGGGGGGGGGGAATTGTGAATGTGAGGTTTAAGGCCCATACCCAGATAAGCAGGGATTAACACCAGATAAGCAATCAAGCAAAAAACTATAGACTAATCAAGGAACTACCAAGGAGAAAACCTCACCCCTACCAGCTTTGGAAGGACAAGCTACTATATATAAATAGGGAGCAAACATGACTAACATGATATTATCTAGTCAAGTAATGAAATATCTGCAAGAAAACAATCACACTCAAAAATACCAAGGACTCCACAAATCGTGTTAGTTGAGAATCTGAATGATTTATAACAAAAGATATGATACAGTGAAAGGCATGGAACTGAAAATTAATATATCAAAGATCAATACAGTTTTGTTGACAAGGAAAATGAACAAAATAATGTAAGTGCTTTTCATAAAGAAGTGCACTTATGGTTACTAACAAGATTTAAAAAATAAAGTAGTTAAGAAGGTAATTTAAAATATTTTGAAGACACAATTAAAATGCAAATTAACATCTGAATAATTGCACCTATCTACCTGAGCAGCCAAATCAGCTTACATGTCAAAAGTGACTGACATTCCACAGTAACCATAAAACTACTCATTAAAGGATGGTAGAAAATAGTTCAGTCTTTCTTCTAGTTTCCTAGAATATTATCTATAAAGGTTCAGCAAAATCTCAGTCGACTCATTTAAAGTTACTACAGCTTCTTAGAAGTAATGCTAAATACAAATATATCGGATGGGGCATAAGGAGATAGGCAAATGATGAATGCAACACTGTACCACTATAACACTACTGTAGCCTTTTGTTTGCATCTCACGACACTGCTCTGTGGAATGAGGTTTCCTCTGAGATCTGGGTAGCTCCCATTCTGGCGGCATTCAAGAGGGTCTCAAAAACCTGCCTGGCTTCTAGGCATTGGGCTAGGATAGTTGGAACCCCTAGTGCATGGATCCCCAACCCCCAGTCCGTGGACCGGTACTGGGCCGCAGCATGCCAGCAACCGGGCCGCACAAATAAGCAAAGCCCCATCTGCGGGATGCAGGCAGCACACAAAACCATGCCCTCTCCAGTCCACAGAAAAACCTCTCTCCATGTAACCAGTCCCTGGTGCTCAAAAGGTTGGGGACCTCTGCCCTAGTGGGTATAAGATGTATTTGTTTTGTTGACCTGGTCTTCCATATGTTGTTATATGCTTTGGGAAATTAGTTGTTTTTTTATTGCAAGCTGCCCAAAGTTGGTAGGAGTCAAGAAAGGTCCAACTTAAATAAAATAAAATAAATAATTTGCACACACATATAAAAGGAGTAGAGCCTGAGTCATGACTATTTTCACCATTTTTATCAATGTATCTGATCTTGGCTCCTCCACTGATATAATGCAGATAATTTGCTTGGAATGCATGAATATATATATATAAAATATAGAGATATGGTCATGTGTTACTACCGCTCATCGTTTAATGAGCAGAAAGACATCTCTTTTCTTTCCACTGTCTATTCATCACATTTCTGTATGCTTCAGCCTCACTTGAGCACAAGTCAGTTTCTTCCTGAGTAAGAAAAGTATAGGGCAGGTTTACTTTTACAGGCAATCTCAACTTATTTCCATTTTTTTAATGACCATTGAAATTACAATGGCCTCAGAAAGCATGATTTATGATTTGTACCTGCACTTACATCATTGCACCACCCCCTCAGTCACGTGATCACACTTTGTGAACTTTTTGTGCTGTCAGCAAAAAAAAAAAAGCACTTTTGTTTAATGACTGTGTGATTTGCTTAACAATCACAGTAAAAATTATTGTAAAATCAGGTCTGACTCGATTTAAGACCACAACAGTTTACAATGAAAATGCAGGTCCCAGTGTGGCCATAAATTGAAGACTACCATTCCTGAAAATATTCTTTTTCCAGCCTGATAGATAGGATTATTCTAACACTTTCCCAAAGCTTAAAAAAAAAAATTAGGAAAAGAAACAGAGTGCCTAGCAATCATTTCCATGAAATTGGAGATACCAAGAAAAGGTCATGAAACACGTCTTCTTCACTTTATGCTTTTTTCAGAACAGTGTTGCATTCTCTAAGTAGCTCCTGCCTTCCGCCTATTAAAATCATCAAGAATATTGTCTTCGAAAAAGACTATTCAAACTTTGTTTGTGGAATAGTTCACGTGGTTGTATGAAAAGATACTTGATGAAAATTTAAATCATACATTTCTGGGAGTACTTTTTACAGCTACCCATTAAAAGATATTGAACTGCCTTTCCAATTCTTTGGAGGTTTTTCTTGGTTACATTTTCAGAAATGGTTTGCCACTGACTTCTTCCTAGGGCTGAGAGTGCGTGACCAACTCAAGGTCCCTCAGCTGGCTTTGTGCCAAGGGCAGGACTAGAACTGACAATTTCATGATTTCTAGACTGATACCTTTCTTTTTTTTTTTTTTTTTTTTTTTTATATATTTTTTTTTTTTTAAGACAACAAAACATAACACACATAAACATACAATGTATACTCCTTTTTTTTTTTTTAAACAGCAATTTCGTAACTGTAATCTTCTGTTATTTACATTTTCCCCCTTTATTCTTCTTTTTTAAAAAATATTTGTCCTTGTTGTCCCATTGTTTCTTATTTCCATTTTCTTCATTCATACTATATTTCATATTAAGAATAATACATATTATTACTATACATTATTGTACATTATTATACACACATTTTCCCTTTCTTGACCTTTCTGCATTTATTTTCATTTGTTATTTCTAGTCTCCAACCAATCATACCACTTATTCCATATTACATAGTACTCTGTGTCTTCCCTTTCTTTTATCTCTTTTGTTAATTTGTCCATCTCCGCACAGTCTAAGATTTTCCTTATCACTTCTTCCTCTGATGGTGTATTCTCATTTTTCCAGAACTGTGCGTAGACTATTCTTGCTGCCGTTGTTATGTGTAAGATTAAGTACCGTATTTCTTTACTGTATTTTCTATTTAAGATACCCAGCAGAAAGATCTCTGGTTTCCAATCTACAGGTTGATCTATTATTTCTACCATCCATCTTCTTATTTTAGTCCAGTATTTTTTTGCAACGGGGCATGTCCACCATAGATGGTAATATGTTCCATGTACCTTTTTACATTTCCAGCATGTCGGTGAGTTGTTCTGGAACATCTTAGCAAGCTTTGCTGGTGGAAGATGCCATCTGTAAAACATCTTCAACTGATTTTCCTTGAATGCCGCAGACATAGTCAATTTTATGTTTGTTTCCCATATTTTTTCCCATTTCGCCAATTCTATGTTGTATCCGAAATTTTTTGCCCATCTAATCATTGTGTCTTTGACAACCTCATCTTCCATTTTATATCTCAGTAGATATTTATATATATTACTAATTAATTTTATTTCTGTTCCATGTATAATTTTATCCAATTCTTGCGATTCTTTTTGTATTTCGTATAATTTTTTGTCCTCTGTATATTTAGATTGGATTTGTGTGTATGTCCACCAATCAATCTCTCTGCCTACATCTTGTTCCAATTCTTGTTTTGTTTTCAAATTTCCCTGTTCATTTACCAATTCCTTGTATCTAATTATCTTATTTATGTCCAGTAGGTTTGGGTGTTTCAGAGCTTCTGTTGGGGATAGCCACATTGGAATTCTTATATAATGTTTTTGTTTTATCTTTTCCCAAGTCTGTAGACTGATACCTTTCACTACATCAAACCAGCTCTCTCTATACATATATTATAACCACCCAGATATACATTGAAAACTCAGGACACAGTAGCAGATGTGTTTCTTACCCATCCTCACTTGATGTTAGCTCCTTACTGCAAAAAGTACCTGGCCCCCATGTCCGACCCTTTTTCTTTTGGCCTCTTTTTTCTTCTTCTCCTCCTTCCTCTTCCTTCTGGGACACAGAGCTGCGTCCCCAGGTTTTGCTGCTTTCACCAGGGGTTACTGAAGTTGAAAGGCAAGATTAGAGGAAGAAAAAAAGTAAGCATTCTACAACAACTTTGTAATAAGTAACATTTTATACATTATAAACTATGAAGGACTTATTTTTGAAAATTTACAAACCATAATTTCAATTGTTCATAGACATTCTCACCCAGCTTAGCCAGGGAAAAGACTTTTCATAGGGAAGGCAGCCATTTGCTATTTCTCTTCTCTCTCTCTCTCTCTCTCTCTCTCTCTTTAAAAGATGTATATTTAAAGAGAGAACATTTCTCAGGCAAATAAAACTCAGTCTCAAATAATACAATGGAATAGCAAAAGATTGCTGCAAGAAGTTGAGAGAGAAAAAACTGATGGGAGAGTAAATATCCAAACATACTTATTATGCTCTGCAAATGGAATAGGGGTGAACATATTCTTGCTGTCGAAAGCCATGGTCTTCTCTTTTTGTAAGGAAAATGCTGCAAACAGGGCCAATTACAGTCAAGGAGAGTAAATATGCTTTATTTCTTCCAAGAGAAATGATCTCTATACTTGATTAAAGGTCAGACCACTTTACATACATTCATTCCAGCTTTTTTTAAAGCTAGATAAGACATCCTATTCACCTCTGAAAGATCATACCAAGCTTGTGACAATCAGTTTGAAACTGATGCACTGGGCTGGGGGGGAAACGTCTTTAAAAAATAAAGCAAAACACATTTATGTTCCATCTGCATTAAGAGAAGTTGTGAAAATAATAAATCAATGTTGCACCATGTAGTGACAGACAGAGTAAGAAGCAGAGAGTGTATGTTAGTTAAGATGTAAGTCTTATAGATATGTTCTTCATGGCGTTGAGAAATAGATAGCCTTCTTGTTTTGATGGGATACACAGTCTGGAATGCTTGCAGAATTAGTATTGTTACTAGAAGTTAGGAAGCTGGTATCAGAGAGCAGGTTTAACCCCTTTGACAGACTACTTGTGGCTGTTCTTATATAGGGATAAGTTAGTATCAGGGATCCTCACACTGGCAAACTCATACTTCATTAGTGTAATGTCATACTGCTACAAATAATAACAACCGCAATTTACATTTTTGACTCCCAGTGACTTTTGGTGGTCTTTTCGGTCTGAAAATAAAAGCCAGTGCAAAATGCAATAGCAAAATTACTGTGTGCTGTGTTTAGTCATTGCCGAATCATACTGCTGTTAAAAGAATTACATAATTGTCAATTTGCTTTTGGCCAGCAAACCCATAAAGCTTTGTACAACACAGGAGTAAAACACAAAATAGAATGATTGGCTTGGCCACCATAATGATTGCCCTAGGCACTCCTGAATATGGCACACTCTTTGAATATTCATTTGACATCAGTCAGAAAGAACTCTGGAACGTTCTCATTCTGTAAAATAAAATGCTCCAGCTCCAGCTCATATTAATAAATGTTGTATTTGCCTTAGTGTTTAGAGAGTGATAATGAAAATTCTCATTTTTACTATTTACATGTTTTACTTTACCATGTATATATTTATTGCATTCCATCTATACATGATAGTGTGTATGTGTGTATATGTATATGTGTATATCCCCCCAAAATTTAGATGTCTCTACACCATTTTTATAGATTCTACACCAGCTCTAAGCCAGCTCTTATAGATATTGTGCCCTGCAAGAAAACAAGTGACAGCTATGCACATCTATTTAAACCCATGTTAAGGATAAAATGGCAGAAAGATAGAAGCAAGCAATCAGCTGTTAAAAATGAATTATAATGAGACACAACAACGCCATCAGGATTAGCTATAAATAAAACTCCCCAATATAGAAAGCAACATGGTGTCTTTATTTAAAACAGAAACTCACAGTTTCATATTGGCACTGGAAATTTTTTATAAATTGCAACTAAAATTTCTTACACTGGATGGCCCTGAGCCTAGGAATGATAGTAGGGCTGGCAGGAGGACTGGCACAGTTGTTGATCAAGTTTTTTCTTTTATCCATGGTTGGAGATGCCTGCACAGTGAATTTGTGCTGGAAATCTGTTATGGAAGGAAATGTATTAAATATAATCATTAGTGAAGTAATGCTAACACTGAAAAGATATACAGTGCAGTACTGTGTCATTCACATATATGCTTCAGTCTGCTAATTTCAGTTGAGAATTTAGTATTAATCCTGCAGCATTGCCAATACAAAAATTATCTGTTTTCCAATTATTAAAATATATTAGAGCCATGTCTTCTTCTATATCACGGGTATCAAACTCGCCGCATCACATGACGTGTCACGACGTATTGTGACTTTTTTCGCACTGCTGGAGCTGGGGTAGGCGCGGCCTCTGCATGATGCAACCGGCCCACAGGCCGACAATTTAACACTCCTGTTCTATATCAAACTTATGATGCAACACGTTACACCGATGAGTTAGTTAATGAAACAGTAAAGTACTTTTTCTAGAAGATACAGGGATCTACAGTATATTAAAATTCATCTCATGTTGTAGCTTCAATAAGCTAATTCAGAAGAGAGGAAGGAGAAGCATTGCTCTGATGGGAAAATGCTGCTAATTTTGCACAAGTTCCATATCATAAATGCTTATTGGGGATGTTCAAAATTAAAGATTTTGTTCCAGCAAAATTTAGCACTATTTTGAAAATATTTCCATTAGACTTGGACCAAATCAGAGACAGTCTACTTTAATTTTGGCTAAGGAAACCATTTTTTTCTGTGTCTCACTTGTTAACATTGCAAAGTCACAAAGATCAATAACATATTTAATTTTTATAGAATGGTATTTTATTTTGGGGTAAACTTTTGGAAGTGAAGGTCAGCTAATAGGAACTTTTCAATACTTTTTTTTAAAAAAAACCCTATACATTCCATAGCATTTTTGGTTGAAGTATTTGAAGACCCGGTTTGTCTTATATGCGGATCAAAACAATTCCAATTTCAGATTGATATTTTGTATAAATTTGGAAAGGTATGAAGAAGGTATTTCAATCTTACTTGTTGTCTGGTGATCAAGATCTATCCCTTAATTAGAAACCTGCCAAATTACAGGAGATTTCTTTACAATCTGATTTTTTGTTTTAAAAAGTAACATAGCAGTTGGTAGTACCTAGCTGCTTTGGGCTGATCCCTAAAACTAAATAGAATTGAATCTTATTAATACCTTGACGGGAGACCGCCAAAGTATATTAGAGTTATAGGGTTGACAAAGATGTCTCAAGAAGGTTTGTCACTTTCACACTGTTGCTAAGGGAACAATTTGTCTAGGCCTACAAAGTCACCAGAAGTCTAGCTTGAATTAAAGAATGTTTTAATTGTAATCAGATAATTATTCACACGTTGTATATTTTCATGAATAAATACATCTGGAAGGAAGCAATCGTTACTTGATTTTGTTTTGCTAAACGCACCAGAGGGAAGACTGATGTGATTGCCATCTTTCAACTTGAGCCGATTTTTCCTGAATTTGCCCATGCGTTTTCTTACACGGGGCTTTTCCTGGCACAGCTGGTGGATGATTATATTGAGCTCTCTTTCCAAAATATCAATTTCTCGCTCTGCCAACTCCTGCTCGCGTTGCCGTAGTAGTTCTTCATAGTTTTTCTGTTGAACTGCTGCTCGTTTTAACTCTTCTTCCCATGTCCGCAGCTCCTACAAGAAAACAAGTCCCAAACCAATCTAAAAACTGAGGTAGCAAAATTAGGCCTTCTATAAACTGAAAGGCAAAGAAAACAAAACAAAACATTTTGAATGTGCATGTGGTAGTTAGCAGATTTTCAATACCTATAATTTGAATGATTAAAGGTCAGTCATATGAATGAATCGTTTAATTTTTTTTAATCAGAATTGTGTTAGCTTTATCTCTAAAATCATCCAGTAATCAAATTTCAAAGCAACGGCAGGTAATCTTCTCTTACCATCCACAACTGAGCCTGGAATTTGGATCATAAATTATTGCAGTCGTTTTGCAGGTCACCCATGACCTGACTTGATTTTTCAAATATTTTTGTAAAGTGACTCACCAAATACATGGCTATTAAGCAAATCATGTGGCTGTTAAGCAAGTCACATGGTTGTTAAGTGATTCCAACATATCCAATTGCTTATTAATGCAAGCCAGTTGCCAAGCACCCAAAATGTGATCACATGACACTCTGTGTGTATGTGTGTGTGCGTGCGCGCGCACATGCGTTCATGCAGCAATCATAAAGTTGAGGATGAGTTGTAATATTTTTCAGTCTGTTGTAACTTTGAACAGTTGTTAAGTGAGAACTACCTGTACAGTGGAAAAAAAAAAAAAAACTAAAAAAAATGTTCATACATTGAATGGGAATCAGATTATCTAGCTAATTATAAAATAAGTAGAGTAGACAAATAACAAGCAGCAGAATTATTACTTTTCATCAAGTCTGTATTCACTGGACCACTTGTCTGAGCTGCCAAAATCCAAACCACAGAAGTTCTCTGTATTTCTTTGGTTGCCAGCTAATGTTGATTCAGATTCTGCATTGTGACTTCTTTTTGATGTTCTTTGGTCTTCTCGGTTACCCATGTACATCAGCAATAATGTCTCATGTTCTGTGGTCTTTTTAAAATCCAGTTTGATCACCTTTCTCTTTCTTCATGTAGGGCTCTAATCTGCATATACGTGTGTGTGCATGTAAGCCAGATTCACTTAATAACCATGTTATTAACTTAACTGCAGTAATTCACTTAACAACTGTGGCAAGAAAGGATGTAAAATGGGGCAAAACTCAGTTAACAACAGTCTTCCTTAGCTACAGTTTGGACTCAATTATGGTCATAAATCAGAACTACCTGTATACAGAACCAGTCTTTTCACATAACTTATATAGTTTGGGCTATGTGTTCTATTATGTCTCACAATGACCTTATCCAGAATTGTCTTTCATAATTGAATATATTCCAGTTTCAGTTAGACCATATTTATCTAAAACAATTTTATTTAGGAGCAAGTATGCATTTTAGTTTCTTAAATTATTCAATGTTAATGTTTCTTCTCATGGGAAGTAGAAAAGAATTCAGATTTAATAAGTATAGTTCTGTCTGTGTTGTAGAGAAAACTACTTTACTTGCAATGGATACTGAGACAGAAGTGGTTAATTGTTTATCAAAGTAACAGTTCACACCTAATTACCTTTTCCTTGGCTCTGAGTTGGTCAAACATTTCCTGGATCTCAATTTTCCAATCTTCTTGCAGGGAATGAAATGATTCTTTTGGCATTTCAAAGAAACCAGACTCTTCTATATTAGTTAGTTTATTCAAAATATTTGCAAAAGATGGTCTTGAATGAGGATCAGTATCCCAACAATCTAAACAGGACAAAGCCAACAATCACTCTAATTCAGAAGTTACAATAGTACAATATTTGTCAGGCTTTGCTAATGAATTATGCACTTAATTACTAACATTCCACGTAATCATCTCAGTTCCCATTACATACTCAAATGTCCTCTTTTGTGGGAATATATGTATAATGGCATGTGAGATGACCTTGGGAGAAGGGGAAGAGGTGATGCCTAAGGAATAATCAGATAAGAGAGGGCATAGCCTGCAGCTGCATAACAGGCCAAGAAACTCCCTGACTTCTCAGGCTGTAAAAAAGAAGGCAGGAGGCTTATATTATCAGACTTGAAAGATTCTGTTACTGTAGTCTTATTACGTTATCTGGTTGTATTTTCTGTCTGATCTACCTGGGAAGGCTGACATCAATCTTGCAAGGGAGGTTCCTTCCTGAGTTTCTTTCTGTGCCCATTATGTAGCTGTAGGTTATATTCCATTTTATGCAATGGCATGTATGCATGGGAGACCTTGGGGAATGAGAGGAGGAGATGCTGCCTTGGAAACAAGCAGGCAAGAGAGGCAGGAGCCCCCAGTGGCTTAACGGTCAGAGAAAGAAATTTAGGAAGGACCCACCTTAATGCATCAAGCAATTAAAAGTGATGGAAGGAAACTGCACCTTCAGACTTGCGAGATTGATGTCAGCCCTCCCAGATAATCCAGACAGGAAATAGGACTAGATGAACTAATTCTACTTTATTGTAAAGCTTCATTAACAAAATCTTGCTAGTCTGCTCACTAGTATTTCAAAGAGGCTTAGTAAATCACAATTTTATTCAGCTATTAAATACTCACATTTTATCTGCTGTATTTTACATTTAGTAAATGCTACTGTTTTCTGTTTAATTATTGTGATTTACCATTATTTTATGTTGCTGGAAATCTTTTTGAATACTTTAAATCAGGAGTCGCCAACCTTTCTGGGTTGGCGGCCCTGTGGGAAAGGGGGGGCAGGCACCTTTATGCACACATGAGCACACACATGAGTAAATGTGGCTGCATGCACGTGTGCACGAATGGGGCCATGAGCATGCACCCTCCACAAATGGGGTTGTAACGCGGGCGTGCAGCGTGCAGCTCAGCTGACGCCAGTGAGAGGCTCACAGCTCACAAGAGCTCATGGCTTGGCTAGCGCCGGTGAGACACTCGCAGCTCGGCTAGTGCCGGTGAGAGGCTCATAGCTCATAGCTCGACTAGTGCCAGCGAGAGACTCACAGCTGAGCTAGTGCCGGCAAGAGGCTCGCAGCTCAGCTAGTGTCGGTGAGAGACTCGTGGCTCGGCTAGCGCCGGTGAGAGGCTCACAGCTCATAGCTCGACTAGCGCCAGCGAGAGGCTCGCAGCTTGGCTAGTGCCGGCAAGAGGCTCACGGTTCGGCTAGTGCCAGTGAGACTCACAGCTTGGCTAGCGCCGGTGAGAGGCTCACAGCTCATAGCTCGACTAGCGCCAGCGAGAGGCTCGCAGCTCAGCTAGTGCCGGCAAGAGGCTCGTGGCTCGGCTAGTGCTGGTGAGAGACTTGCAGCTCGGCTAGCGCCGGTGAGAGGCTCACAGCTCATAGCTCGACTAGTGCCAGTGAGAGGCTTGCGGTTCAGCTAGCACCGGTGAGAGGCTCACAGCTCATAGCTCGACTAGTGCCAGCGAGAGGCTTTCAGCTCAGCTAGTGCCGGCAAGAGGCTCGCGGCTCGGGTAGCGCCGGTGAGAGACTTGCGGCTCGGGTAGCGCCGGTGAGAGGCTCACAGCTCATAGCTCGACTAGCACCAGTGCGAGGCTCGTGACTTGGCTAGTGCCGGTGAGAGGCTCACGGCTCGGCTAGCGCCTGAGGTTCATGGCTCGCTAGCACTGGTGCAAGGAGGGGGTGAGCACGCGCACATGCATGTGCGCACTGGCCAGCCACTCACGCAGCCTGGTGGCCAAGAGGCCACGATCCGGTAGTGGGCCACAGCCCATAGGTTGGGGACCGCTGCTTTAAATAAATATATAAAACTTATTAAAATGTAAAAAAAATTATTAAGTACAATATTATTTTCATAATAGTTTCAGATAATAAATTTACCATATAGGAAAAGAATCTCAGTAAACCAAAACAGTTTGACAAAGAGAAACAATCAAAGCAAAAACTTTGAGGTGGTATAATTAATGAGTTACAAAATGTTTTTAGCTTATTTATATATTTGTTTCATCTACTGATTCCTGGGAGTGCTATGAAAGAAGCAAAGAAGAAGGAAAGAAGGACTGGATTATTGAAAGTTTCTTTTTGTTCAACATACTTGTTTCAAATAAGTGAAAGTGAGTATTCATTAGCATAATTCATTAGCATAATAGTTATTTAGCCAGGCTTCTGTTATTCAGAACAGAACCAGTATAAATCAATAGAACAAATGTATTAGACTGGAAGTTCCATAGATAAAACCACTATCTTTTAAGGGATTTTGCCCATATAATTTTATTTGTATATTCAAATGTTCAAAATACTGGGACCCAATTTGGTATCAAGGTACAAATATACAAACCATTTTAATAAAAAAAAATGGTTTAATTTGGTTCAATACAGAATGAAAATATTTTTTTTGCTTTTATTATATAGGCTAAAATATGAGATAGTGGGAAAAGGTCACCTTTAACAGCTGAATGCATCTGAGTAGATAAGGAACACAATTAAACTGAAAGTTTTTTTAAATAAGATAATTAGTTTTATCTTTACCTAGATGCATTAGAAGAAAAATGTGTAAAATGCTACTATACAGTTCATTTATTTAAAAAAAAAGTTAAATAGACTATTTGAATTTTTAAAAAATCAGGCTACCTCTAATCCCAAACCACAGGGTTTCAGCAACTAAAAATGGATATTACTAAGACATCAGTGTCAAGCTATCAATATTTCACTATTTCCCCAAGGTTTCTAAAATAGAGCAAGATGTGCTTTATGCTTTATGAAACCTGCAATAGAATAAACATGAATTATTTCTATTCCATCATTGCACATGTCAGCATTGATGTTTTAGTAATATACATATATATAAACAGCAAAGTCAATGGGGGGGCGGAGCCAGATTCGCTTAAGGACTGCATGCTTCACTTAACAATTGTGGCAAAAAAGGTCATAAAATGAGGCAAAACTCACTTCACAACTTTCTTGCTTAGCCTCAGAAATTTTGGGCTCAACTGTAAGTCAAGGACTCCCATATGATATACAATTGCCATATAATTCTAGATTATATATTCATAGATATAAGCAGAAGCATAACTCTTCTAAAAAGAGGAAAAGCAATTGACAATACTGCCTACTCCCTATTTCTCAAGTACCTGCACAAGCGGTTTATGGTCTTGGTTATTAAAATCAGCAGATATTCAGAACTATCGTTGTGTGAAAAAGCATTTTGACAGATCCAATTTGTTCAACACATTCTTACCTTCCATCAGTCTGGCAAAAGGTTCTGGGCATGTTGAAGGAATAGGAAGGGAAAGTTTATTCATAGCAACACCGTATGCTACTGCTAGGCCATCAATTCCTCGAAATGGTACTTCCCCAGTTAATAGTTCCCAAAGCAATACCCCATAACTATGAATACAAACAGAAGTTAAATAACTAATGTTATATATATATATATAATACAATTATTGTTTTCTTATATATATATAAAATGTTCCAATGCAATTAAGATAATGTACACATGGAAAAAACTGAAATGGGGATAAGTGAATGGGATTGCTTTCAATTAGCTCTATTATGAATGTAACATTTAAAAAATATGTTTATCTGGAAGAATTTTTTATACGATTTTATGTCAGTTAAGACAGATAGTGATACGGCTACTCTAAAGATGATTTTTCCATTGTCTGAGGAATTCTGCGAATATAGGTTTTTTTTCAGTTGCATTACAATGTTAGTTCAATCTAAGACCCCTGTTGCCCACTTATTTCAATGGAGCACCACTTATGGAGACCACAAGTCTCACAAGTGATCTAAGCCACTCCTTCACCCCTATCTTGGGATTACAGTTAACATCACACCTGAAACCTGGCTCAGGACTTTCCAAAGAAAAGCATTCCCCTTAGTGTCCAGCCTGGTTTCAGTAATGCGTACCGGGTCAGACTTCTCATGAACAGGTTTTAATTAAAGATAGATATGGCAGAGCCCCATTAAAAACAGATCTGTGAAATAGAGCATGTTCTTGGATACATGCTAGATGGATCAAGCAGTTAAAAGTAGCGAGGAAATTTTTTTTCACGCAGCAATCCACTTTACAACATAAACCAAGCATAATTTAGAAAATTGGAAATGTCACGTTTATTACGATATTTTGATTGCAAGCTTTAATACATTTAAAACAGAACAGTCAGTTATTGATGGTTTGTCTACAATTCATGTTCAACAGGAAGTAGAAGCTGAAAAATTTCCAAATTCATGTATGCAAATTTAGAATAAAGTCTGCAAAATGAATATGTGAATTTCATAACCCAGACCAGATATATATAACATTAATCTAAGGTTTGGAAAATCAACAATTGAGAGTTCAATGCAGCAAGAATGTAATATTACAGATGGTGAACACTTATAAAAATGTTTTAGTGTTAATAAACATACCTCCACACATCACTGCCTTTAGAGAACATAGAGGAACGGATAACTTCAGGAGCCATCCAAGCATATGTTCCAGCTGCACTCATTTTAGTAGTCTTATGCCATTCTCTGGCCAAGCCAAAATCAGTGATCTTCAAATTTTTGTTGCTCAGGTCTCCATTTTCTACTTTTTCAAGGATCAATACTAGAACATAATGGGGGGGGGGGGAAGGGTTAATATATAGTCAGTGAAGATACATATGTACTTGATTCTCCATTACAAATGCCTAAAGATTCACCATTACAAATGCCTAAAGAGTCACCATTACAAATGCCTAAAGATTCACTGAGTCATTAACCTATGTTGATCCTGATAAGCAAATAGATTACTCAGAACTAAGTGTCAAGTATCAGAATACCAATACCTATGTTTAAACTAAAAAAGTTAATGCAGAGACGAAAGCATACCGTAGAATGTATACTAAAGCAATTGAACATTGCAGATTTTTGTCAACCTTATGTGTTAGGCGTAGTTATCAAAGTTAACTTTAAAGATACATAATTTTGAAAGGTCATTAAAAAAAAGACATTGTGCTTTGTTTTCAAAGAGCTACAGAGCCAAACTCTCCTACCTAAATCTATTGACTTTCCATACGAAGTCACATTCACCTTAGGTCAGTCTTGATCAATCATTTTTTATGAGATAAATGCTGACATGTAAAACATTTCACTTAGTGGTTAAATCGGCAAACAGTGTTATAAAAAAGGAGCACTTCATATATTTCATTTGTTCCAAATTTCCTTCTGTAACTTTCTGTACCCAAATTATATAAAATGTAAAATGTTGTAAAATGTATAGAGTCTCTTGATAAGCATGGGCAAGAATTAGCTAAGTGTGATTGTTTTACCAGATACATATTTCAAGAACAGCTCTAACAGTAAGTATAGTGGAGAAGGTTTACGTGAGGAAAATTCTAAATCTATTTTAAATAGATTTTATAATATGATTGTTGAAGAATCAAGTGAAGGTGGTGTTTTTAACTGGCATTCCTAAACATATGTATGCGTGTATGCGTGTATTTATGTAAGTATGTATGTATGTATTTCATAATACAGACAGCCCTTGCTTAATTATGGTAATGTGATCATAAAGCACAATGTCACATAACTGCATTGCTTAGTGTCAGCAAACCTGGCACTCCCAGTAGCCATTGTTAAATGAGGATTGCAGATTATTAAGTGAGTCCTGGTGGCTTGCAAGCAGGCCAGGAGGCAGGTAAGGCCTGGGACGAGGGGCGGCATAAGCATGGCAGGCCTGGGGGTGGCTTCTGCCAGATGGCAGACGATGGAAGTTACTGATCAGAATGACTTGTGACCGGGGAAGGCTGCAAATGGCAATCATGTAACTATGGGATGCTGAAACCCAGATGGCAATACCAAAATGGCTGAAATTCTGAGGACCAGTCATGTATTTTTTGTTCAGTAGTCATAACTTTGAATGGTTGCTAAACGAACGGTCACTAAAGGAGGATTACCTATATTTATCATCTGCCTTAATCACAAAGAACCCTGGCTAGCACACAAGTTTATAAACAAACAAAAAGAAAGTAATAACACAACAGCAACATCTGTGATAGTTTTTTATGATTTTCCAGACAAAAGCATGTGGGAACAATTTTCCTCTTAACTGTTTTTAAAAGATCAGTAATATCACAGCTATCTAAATGTCTGGGGTAAAGGTGTTCCACTAGTGGATGCTACAATTGGTACCCTCTTTCACTTTAAGAATACAGAATAACAGAGTTGGAAGGGACCTTAGAGGTCTTCTAGTCCTACCCCCTGCTCATGTAGGAAACCCTATACATTTCAGACAAATGGTTGTTCAATCTCTTCTTAAAAACTTCCAGCATGGGAGGATTCACAACTTCTGGAGGCAAGTTGTTCCACTGGTTAATCGTTCTAACTGTCAGGAAATTTCTCCTTAGTTCTAGGTTGCTTCTCTCCTTGATTAGTTTCCATCCATTACTTCTTGTTCGACCTCCAGATGTTTTGGCAAATAGGTTGACCCCCTCTTCTTTGTGGTAGCCCCTCAAATATTGAAACACTGCTATCATGTCATCTCTAGTCCTTCTTTTCACTAGACTAGACATAGCCAATTCCTGCAACTAAATCTACTTCTGGCTCTGATGGTGTCCATTTAATTCATATAAAAAGGATGCCTAGGTATATCTTCAAAACCTTTTAGATGTACCCCTGCCTCTATGTTTTAATCAGACAAATATCACAGTCATTCCTAAATCAAACAGGGACTACTGTATGTTCTAATTATACAACTATTTCCTGGATTATAGATTACAGAGTATTCTTTCTACAGAACTATTAAGTTTCAGACAGAAAGTATCAGATCCTTAAATGATGTTTTTGCTTTAATTCAACATACATAAGACCCATCAGTTATAATTTCTTTGGAAGCTGAAAAAGCCTTTGATATAACTTAAATATTTTGAATCAATATGATCCATACATCTTATAAATCTTGAGTAATTATTAACACTGTAATTTCACTTTAAATTTATGTTGAAGTATGAATGAAATGTGACCTTTTTCTCCTTTTCTCTTTATTTTGGTTTTGGAACTCCTGGCTTTTAAATTAGAAATAGTGCACAAGATGTTATCATATGCTGACATTTTATGTTTTATAGATAGACCAAAATGTTTTATTTTTAGCTTTACGTCATGAATTCCTAAGTGTGAAATCCAGATTGGTTACTTTGTTAATTGGATTAATTCAAACTTGCTGCACATGTGTAATAATTTTTTTTAAAATAAGGATAAAGGTGACTTTTTTTCTCCTTGATATTAGACTTTCCAAGAGTCATTTCAATAGGTAAAACTGAACTATCCTCATTCTGATATAAATGAAAGAAGTTTTAAAGATCTAGAATTCCTTTGAGTATTTTGGTAAGCTAAAATATGTTTAAGATGAATTTAGTTTCAAGATTTATTTCTATTTTTAGAGTCCTGCCCACATTTATTCCATCACATTACTTAATCAAGTTCACAAGATACTGCATTTGTTTCTTAAATTTTACCTACATAAATTACAATTATCTCATGAGAGCAATGGATTTACTGTATCTTCCTATGTTTGCAGGCTTGCCCGTTCAACATTAGCCTAGCCTCAATTACTGAGGTAATTTTCTGATAACACCAGAAAAGGAAGGTATACAATAATAATTTATGAACTTGTATGCCATCCAAGTGTCCAACTCTCAGTGATTCTGAATGACTCACAATGATCAAGCAAAGAACTGCAATAAAATAAAATATAAAAAAATAAAAATAAAATATGGCATGCACGATGAAGCAAGGAATCTTACTCTCCCTTGCCAAAGTGGTCAGCCAGATCTTCATGCCTGTTCTAAACCACACTGAGGAGGAACCAACCAAATTGTTCCTGAGAAAAGGTGCTGCTACAGAGAAAGTGCACTTTCAGGATCCTGATAGGTGACATTTTAAAATCAAAACAACCAACTCTGTGGGATGAAATTGTCTGGAACAATGCTATTGGATACAGATGGTCCTGCAAGTTATGTCATGTAGAGCTTTATAGGAAAAAACCAGCATGTTGAATTGCACTTGGAAGTAAACTGGCAACCATACTTGTGAAGCACAGGTGGTACATGGGCATACTGAGGGGTGCTCGTTACTGCTCATGATGCCACATTCTGAGCAGTTTAATGCTTCCAGGTGGTCTTCAAGGACAGCCCCATCTTGAGTGCATTGCAGTAGTTGAGCTACAAGGTAACTAGGGTACGAGTGATTATCTGAAAGCCCCCCCCCCCAATCTAGCAAAGGGTGTATTTGATGTACCTAACGGAGGTATGCAAAGGCCTTCCTGGCCACAGCTGACAGCTGCTCTTTGTGCAAGAGCTGTAAATCCAGGAAGATACTCAGAGAGCACAGCAATCTTGAAGGGGAAAGTACTTTCCCATCTAAGGTCACTCTCCAGATCTGGGTGCCCAAACACTCACAACCATTCAGTCTTGCTAGGATAGAAGTCAGAGGCAGTTCCCCCTGTATCATCCAAACCTGGTCAGCCTCCAAGCACTGGGATGGCACCTTGACAGCCTCATTTATATCGCCGGTTTAAGATATAATTGGGTATCATCAGCATACCATAATTGTATTGAATTTCAGTTCAATAAGATCACAAGTCTACATAAATAATTTAATTGCAAAGTTAAAAGTATAATTACAAAATTTAAAAATAAATCTAACTACTATAGAAAAAATATGTGACACTGAAAAAAATTGTATCACTCTTGCAGGATCCAATCTGGGTTGGTCACTGGGTCAGTCACATTCCGTTAGAGAGAAGTTCCCTGAGGATGGGCTCCAGCACGGGTCTGAAAGCTCGGAAGATTAAACTTCTGGTCCCGGTGATCGACCCAGACTGGATCCTGCAACAAATATCCTAGGAGATGTATATTTGCCTTCATTCGTGTATCTCTCTTGTCATTGCCAATAACATCCAAGTAAGGAAGAACAATTCATTTCCCTCTAGTCTGTCATAAGCACTAAAGGTTTCCCTTTCTGTTACAGAACAAACAACTTGGTAAATTTGGTGAACAAAAGCAACAGAAAATAGTTCAGTCAGCAAAATTTCAAGACAGAGGAGGAATTGTTAGCAGAACAAAGAGGGGGTTCTGGTTTTCTTTCTATTTTTGTTTAATCATTTCCTTAGAGAGAGTGAAATTTCTCTATTCATCATTTCTATATACAAGTTTATAGGCTTGGAAATTTGTTTTCTAACATTTCTTCGGTGCTATCCATCTGGTGATGACATAGGTGATCTCACAACTTTTAAATGCTATTTTATGCCCAATATTCCTGAAAGTTACTGGCATTTCATTCCAAATTTCCACTTACTATTGCTGGACTTCAGATCCCGGTGGATAATAGGAACAATTGCTTCCTCGTGGAGATAATTCATTCCTTCAGCAATCTGGACAGCCCAGTTCACCAGAATGTCTGGTGGAATCCTTTTACCAGAAAGCACTCTATTTAATGAGCCTCCACGGGCAAACTCCATTATCAGGCAAAGGTTTGGTTCCTTTAAACATACACCTTTAAGGGCAATTATGTTGGGATGTTTTAGCATAGCAAAGAGCTTGGCTTCTTGATGGACATTCTCGATGGCTTCACTGATGTCTTCATCTGGATCATAGCGAGCTGCCTTGACAGCAACTTCCTTTCCAAACCAAATTGCACGGTAAACTTTCCCAAAACCTCCTATGCCAATAATTTCCTCCAGAATAAGCTCTGAGAAGTCAATCTCCAGCACTAGGATACAAAATGAAAATGTCTAAGTTCCACAAAGATGATTTAAGACAGTAATTACTATCAGCACCATTCATTTACTGATAGGATTTAACCTTGACTTTTTTTTAGATAAGGGACTGCTGAAATACTTACCTAGTGGAAATATGAGTCAGCTCATTTTGCACCCTTACCACTGCTAGAAATACTCAGAAAAAATATATATTAAATCAATATTGTGAATGTGTCTGAAAAGGCAGATTTAATTTAAATCAAATATAACTGAATCACTGCTCAGAAAAACGTATTTTAATCATTAAAATCACAATTTAAATTACTTCCCAGGAAGATGTTTTATGTCATCATGTTCTAATAAGACTGCAATATTGTACCTGAAGAATGAAGATTTTATTATGGGTAAACATTTCGTTTTAAAAGGTAGATGCATTCTTGTCAATCTTCCTGATCTTTAGTTAGTGCCTTAAGATCTATGGCTTTAATCTCAGAGTTTTCAGTAATGACAATGCAGGTTGTGGATTCTGGACACTGAAATCCACCCAAATGAGGGAAGACAAGTTAGGAAAAAGTGGACTATGCATTAAAAAGCAATTGCTTATACTATTTTTTTTCTGACTAATTTTAATTAGTCGCCCTGCTTCTGAAGGGCAAATGCAGTAACACAAGAGTAAGACAAAGGCCACTCTTTTGAAAACAGCAAATTCCACATTTTGGGCAGAGAGGACCGCTGGTTTGAAAGAGGGGGTCAAAGAGACCATCTACATTAAGATTGAACAACCTTCTCTCAACAGAGGGGGAGGGGTACAACACTACCTATCTCCTGTTTACAACACAGTCCTTTCATCAGTTCCAAGAAGGTTCCATACCCATTTGCACTATTCAGGTGACCCTGAGGGCACAGATTAACCTCCAAGTGGCCTCAACGACTCTCACAAGCAGTACTAGTGACCAGATGATTGCAAGAAATATAAATCATTCCATTCTCCACCATTCATTCAGAAATCTACCTTCTAAAACATGTTTTTTGTTATAAGCTATCCTACATAAAAGTATTCAGATCAATTTTCAGGAAAGAACAGAGCCCAGAACAAGGGCTTTTCCTTTGCTATTGATCATATATTCCAACTTTGCACTGAAAACTTTCTGAAATAATACTGACGTGAACTTATTTCACACTCATTCTTTATGTGTATTGCATTCACCCTAAAGAATTATGCTAACACAACGATATACTGTATGCCACTGTTAAGTATCCGCTTAACAGTGTCATATAGTATATTGTTGTGTTAAAAGAGATTATCAAGGTTCCCTATTACTCTTTCAATATAAGAAGCATATTGAAATATAAAACACTTTTTAAAAGCTTTAAGATGGGCCAGCCACTCTCTCTTATCTCAACCCACCTCACAAGAGTGTTTTGTGGAGAAATTAGGAGGCAGAAGGAGTATTAGGTGAAGGCAATAGTATTAAGAACAGTCTATTTATATTTTACTTTTCCCTATTACAAAGGCTCAAGGCAGCTTACATTTTAAAGCCACAGTTGCATGTCTGGGTTATACAACTGTATTGTACTCCTTATGGGTATATCCTTGACAAACCTCTGCAAACCTATAAACAGGAGCCCAGTCGTAACACAACAGAGTCATATCAGCTGCATTGGTTTTCAGTGTGTTTCCAATCTAAATTTCAAGGGCCACTTTTTACCTTCAAAATCTAAATATTTTAGTTGATGCCCAGATACCTGAATTATTTTTCTCTGCACAAATTTACTCATATGCTAATGTCACCAGGAGAGGCTATGCCATGTAAGGTGGGACACATGATTGGATACTGATGACAATAAAGTTGAAATGAAGAAGCTTGCTAACCGAGAGCTCAGTTTTCCATGTAATACATGTGTGAGCATCAGGAAGGGCAAGTTCATCATACTGGCAATAAGGAAGATATCTTATGGCATCATTTGTTTTGAGATATAGCATTATAATATTTGTATGTTGTTCTACTTTTCTGGCTGATAGCCTTCAATTAATACTGTAATTCCACCACAAAAAGAATTGATTTTTCATAGGAATTTTATAAACAGGCAAATAATAAAGACTACAGACTGCTGTTCAAATTATGCTCCAAATAATTCCAAGGAAGTCTAAAAGCAGGTACTATTATTTATTTAATTAGATTTATATAGTTCCATCTTATATACAGGACTTTGGGGCACCAACCATTAAAATAGGATAAAAACAGAATAAATATACTGTCGTGAAATATAAACATAAATAACATAAAAATAGCCACTGAGAAACTCATAGCAAATTTCCTTTTATATTCACTTGCTGGAATTGAAAAATACCAATTTTAAGCATAAGATCAATTTTGAAAAGTAAAAATAAAGATACAATTTAAGATGATTAATGTACAAGGCCTATATTATATCCTTGACACTGAAATATTGGGAAGATTGGCCAATAATTTTCCTAATAACTTTTACTGAAATGTTGTTACAATGACAAGAAGTAAACACTGCCTTTGAAAGCCAACACCAGTCATCTTGTTCACCCCAATCTGGATTCTTGGACAAGCTGTGTGATGACCAATTTGCTGAGGACAAATGATTTAAAGAATGATTTAGCCAAATTTATAAGAGAAGTAGACAAATTCACTTACAACTGACAATGAAGATATAAAAGTGACAGGCAGCTTCTTTATTTAGAATCATCTATCTATAGTAAAGGAACCAGCAGTCAAGAAATATGCTGGTTGTATTAATATTAACTCCCAAAATTCAAGTAGTTATTAAAGAAGAAGGGCAGCATATTAGTTACTACAATTCATGCAGTCCATCTAATGAAGACCTATCACTATTGAAATATCAATGAATAAAAGCAAAAAGTAGGATTCTGAAAAACTTTAGAAGCCCAAATAGTCATATGAATTTAATGTTAAAAGACATTGAACTAGGAAACATCTTTAGCAACTGAAATAAGTTAGGATCTTTAAGTTTAATTTAAGTAGAAAAAAGAAACAGCTGAAATTATAGTTCTGAATTCTCTATTTAAAAAGCTTAAATATGCTCAAACTTCCTGCATATTTTTTACTAATTAAAAGGAATGAAATTTTTCATTTCATTTAAAATTATTGTTGTTTTCAGTAATGTATCATAGGACATAAGGATACTTTAATTTTATGAACAGAAAATTGAGGTGCTGAATTAATGGGTGCTGAATGGACAGCTCCTTTGGTGATAACATACAACGTTTGCTAAACTTCTCAACAGCAATCTGAAGCATATGTTTTTTGTAGACAAAAAAACTTTTAATGATTACCATAATTTATAAATTATACAGGATTTTTTTAAAGGTTAAGAGAAGAGCTATGTATATATTGTATATACACACAGAGAGATGTACATTTGGGAACATATAGACTTTACTCTCAGTACCATAGGGCTCTCAGCTATACACTACTGGTTAAGAAAAAAGGCAACATAAAGAATGCACCTTTGCAAGAGAATAAATAACAAAGGCTACTCACTGCAATTGCATAAACATTTAGTCTAAAACTGGCTTTATGACAAATCATCTCTGTGTGGTTAAACTAAATTCTCCAGCTTTGATTATTTGACTGTGTTTTCTGTTGATTATATTACTAGGTTAGAGATTTAAACTTTTGTGTAGTCAAAAAGAGTTGGTAACCAAATACATATTTCTAAGTAGACTTTTGACTGTAATTCTGTGTATGAAAAGAACAGCAAGATTATACTGCATCGGACAGTGTAGAAATATTGTTTAAACATAAAAAGGGGCTTACAGGTCATTATTTATGAAACTTAGCTTCTATTTTTTTATTTTTTATTATGCATTTCATTGTTTTTATCTATTTGATTATAAGCCATCCAAAGTTGTCTATGTGAGGTGGATGCTAGGTAAATAAAAATCCTGTAACTTAGCTTTTGTCAGTTGCAGTCAGATCAATTTTACATATGTAAGAACTAAATAGCTACAATTGAAAACAGATGGTTTTGTATCATTGGAAAGATTCTATTTCCCCCCCCCTAACACATTACCAATTATAATGCCACTACTAAATGGTCTCAAAGCAACAATGTGCATATTCTTTCCCACAGAAAGGCAAAGGGACAAAGAAGAAGAACTTTGTTTATTGCTGCTTTCTTTAGGACAAGATGAATCTCAAAACCAAAATGAGGCAGCAGTGTCAAAATTACTGTAGTTTCCTTTTTTCAGATTATTTACTATTCCCTTTTGAGGTGGATATAAGTTTCCCATACATTGTATTTTTAATCTCTATTTTCTCTTGAAAATGTTTAAGCTGTAAGAATGAAATAATTTGCAAAATTAGAATTTCAAAAGGAAAGAAAAATGCCAGGTCTAACATTCTTTTTCAAACATCTTGATTTTGGCAATAAAGTATAACAGTAATCCAAAAATATTGACTATTCCACACAAGACAAGCTAACAGTTTGTACTCAATTTTGCACTGTTAACACATTTCAGTTGTGGCCACTTGTTTACAAGGAAATACTACAAAAGTAGCCTGACAGAAAACATCTTGGAACAGAAATCTAGATGAAAAACATAAATGCCCTCTGCTGAAGTTTCTAAGCAGAGCAAGCAAAAAACTGAACAGTTCATATGTTGAGGCAATAAGATCAGAGGAAAAAGAAGGGGAAATTACAGAAGCTTTGGCAGTTGGGACAAACCACTCAAACACAAGAAGCTTTATATCTTTTTAGTAAGAACTACTGAAATATCTTCATCGTGTGTCAGATTAATGAACATAGGAAAATCATCTCGCTAATGTGTAGTAAAATTTAGATTACACCTTTTATAATGACTTCAGAACAAATTATCTTTATTAAATAACTATTAAAATAGCTACTAAAAAGCACATGGAACTGAACCAGGTTATTACTGAGATTTAAACAAATTGGTAAAGAGCATGGAAGTTACAGAGGAAGAAAAAAATGACCTATAAGAGCACTGATGATGTTACCTAGTTTGGGTAATGAAACGTCTGCAAGAAAACAACCAAGCTTAGAGAGTACCAAGTTTCCTTCCAAAAAACGACCCATTTAACAAGTAAAAGTACTCTGCTGAAAAATGTTTCTCTCCTGACACAATTACACTCGTACACTGTTATTATTCTTTATTAAACTAATATACCATCTGACACTCTGCAACACTGGTTGTTATTCTTGAGTGCAGAGTTTTCAGAGATGCAAGTTATACAGTAAAATGTAATTAGGTTGAATTATATGATCTAGTTTGAAGCAGTGGGGCATTGGATTATTTTATCTAGAATACATAACCAGAGGATGGGGAAGAATACACAATTCTCCGAGTTTACTGGCGTTCTGATCAAGAAAGGGGATAAAGGGGGGGGGGAGCGGTAAACATCAATGGAATAAAATATAGCCACACCCCTTCCTCCTCCGGAAGTATCTGATTGTCTTCTGCAAAACGTAAGCAAAATCACGTCTTTGCAGTCTCATTAAGATGGGAGAAATGCCATCCCTGGATGAAGTTTCCAGACACGAGTCAAGTGGGTCACATTCCTACCGAACTGACAAAGCATGCAGCCTACACGCACGACCAGTCTACCCTCGGCAAACTTCTTCAGCACAAGACAAACCCTTCCCCTGTGTCATAGCGCTGACCGGCAAAAGGGGCTTCCCAGTGGTCGTCTGTATAGGCTTATGCACTGAAAAAGTGGGGGCGGGGGGGTCAGCCTCTCCCCAGGAGCCCCATCATCCACAGGCATTAAACGCGGCGTTTAGCAGCGGAGGCATCTTCCTGAATCGCCCCCCCACCCTTCCCGGGCCCGCGCCCTCCCTTCTTACACTGGATGGCCGGACTAGCAGGGTACGAGGCCTGGAGATCCGATCTCCTCCCTTCCTGGAGGCAGAGGCGGCGGCCGCTGCTGCCGCCCGCGCTGCTGGTCACGTAGTTGCTGGGGAAGATGCCGACGCGCTGGTCAATCTGGCCCGTCCACCAGCCTTCGTCGCCAGATACCTGCGAGTCCCTCGAGAGCACCTGTACCACGTCGCCGGGACGCAGGCTCAGCTCGTCCTCGCCGCACGCCTCGTACTCGAAGACCGCCGTCCAGAGGCCGGCCCCGTCAGCGCTGTCGCCCGAGGCCGCTGCTTCCGCCTTCCCCCAAGCGGGGCTGGCCGCCGCCGCCGCCGCCTCCCCCGACAGCGGGGGCTGAAGGGGGCTGCGCGGGAGGAGAGGAGGAAGACGGAACGGCTCCTCCATTAGGGGGCAGGGCTGCCCGCGGGGAAAGCTGCCTATTGCTCATGCGGCTGCCGGCTCCCGATCAACCCTTGACGGAACGCCGAGGCCGGAGCCGCGCCACAGCCCTCCATGGAGAAGAGACGCCGCCCAGCAGCCCCTCCACAGCCACATCGCGCTCCGCCAGGGCCGCCGACCGCACATCCTAAGCCACCTGATTGACCGGCAAGCTTGGAAGAGGGAGAGGGAGGAGCGTCCAGAAAACTCCGCCTCCCCGACCGGTTATCCCTGGGCTCCCATTCGCTGTTACAACAGTCCTTCAAACTCCTCCCTTACCTGATTGAAGATCGGCGGCGCCTTAACGGCATCCTACCTCCCCGTAGCCTCTCCGCCTCCCCCCCCCGCTTTTTTTTTCTCAGCTGTCTCGCACGCGCTTTAAGTCGTCCTTCCTATTGGGCGGCTCCGCAACGTTCCCTTGGATCGGATTGAGCGGGAGCTCAAGTCCTGTCGTTGCTAGGTGAGAAGGCTGCCTTTTGCCTTCAGCGCCAGTTCATTGCTTGCGAATGAATAGGCGTGGATCAAGGGAGGGAAACGGGTCTCCTTATCCTGACTAATTACGGGGTTCTCCAGTTCTACTATGTTGTGTAGGATTCGGAAGTGCCAGTTGTGTCTGCTAGACATGCAGAATGGCCTTCTGTTGGGCATCTTTTCTTTTTCAAAGCAGCCTTTTGGCTCTTTCCCTTCCCCGTTTCTGGCAACTAGGTGGGATTACCTGCCTTTAAAGAAACTAGTTACAAAATTGAGCTGGGGCTGCATGCGACCACCCAAATACTAATTTTTGAGCTAATTGCACCTGTCAGTGTATTTCCAAGGCCACTTTACAGTGCTATAATTTAAAAGCAAAGTCTCGTCACTATTATTTTCTGGTTGCAATTCAATTGTATTACCATCACTAGAAAAAACATATAAGCTTTGTAGCAAATGTGAATAGAGAAATGGATCCTAATAAAAATGTGGGTTTTGGTTTATTCAAACCAGTTTTCTGCATTCTGCTGGCATACCTTTCCTAGCAAGCTACTTCAATAATCTTAAATACAAGCAAGATTGCTGCCTTGCTAATACTAGCATGGCATTTCAAGCCAATGTATCAATTTGTTTCCTGAAGTAGGAAAATAATGGTTGTTCAAGTTTAGATCATCTCAGTGGAACATTTTTCTATGTTGCTAACTGTGCCTTGTTAGCTTGTGAGTAATTATACTGAGTAAATTATGGGATATCTTTCATGTTGAACAAATCAACCAAGTATATGTTGATCAATAAATCATGATTAAGGTACCATGGCTTAGTATCACAAATAACTTTAAATTCCTGTTAGATGAGTCACAAAGTAGAGAAATGGGACTGAAAAACACAGAGAAAAACAGTGAGTGATTCTGTTTGCATGGCACTAAATGACAATTCAGGCACATATTAGCTTTTTATTTCAATCCTACTGATCTTCATGATTAATTGTATTATATTAATCTGGAAGAATCAATAAACAGCGGGTGACAAAACCAGAGAAAAAATATGGTACCGCAAACTCAAGACCCATTCACTTATGGATGTAATAACACTGTTGAAGTTTATTTACTATTACTGAAACAAAACTGCACTTGTTTCCAACATACATGTATTGCAGCTGGCATTGTCTTAATCCATGATTTATTAAACCATTGTTTACTGGATTAATTCTGAAGCATTGACACACAGATTGATCCAAAAATAACTGTTCTTCCTGACTTTGCATAACACACTGAACTAGCAATTAACTACATTGTAGTTTAGCATGTGTACAACACAGTAATTATGTTTGTAAATTTTATAAGTCACCTTTTATTCTAAGTGTAAATATCTGGCGCTTTCCCACTCATTTTATAAAAACTGTTCTATTAGTGTTAGACTGTAATCAGATATCATCCAATATTTTAACATTATATTTTGATTCTAATTAATGCTGGCTTCTATAACATGTTCAATGATTATGTCCACCAAAAGAAATTGCAACAATGACAAAATAGATTTTCCTGTCCCTGACAACCTCCAGATGGCAGGATAAAGCAGCATACTTATCCTGCCTGTCTTATCTTGAGGTACAGCTGTATGTCAGCAATGTGCTGATAAGATCTATCCAAATGGATAAATGGTGGTTCCCAACAGCAGGACTGAATTCTGTGGTACCCATTCTACTCCAGAGTGGGAGATCAGATCTTAAGCTTGATCATTCTTCCCCTACAATTTCACTATTTCTGTTATATTCCAAATCTCATAAAATCTAATCATATTCATAAACTTAACTATATTTCATATATAGTTATTTAATATTTACAGTTAAATAAGTTTTGAAAAACATTACTGAGCATGAAATTATATTTTTCGTCTCATTGTAATAGATTTGGGGGCCAAACCAGAAGCAACATGGATATCTTGTGCTTTACAAAATATACCTTCCTTAACTCTTAAGCAAAAAGAGGAGACAAACTCTTTCAGTAAAAGTTTGTACAGAAAAACCTCAATTTCTCGTGTAATTTTCTAATTGACTTTTTATATCTCTGTGGAGGGACGTGATGACTTAGCAGTTAAAGACGCTGAACTTGTCAGCTGAAAAGCTGACAGCCCATGTTCAAGACCCAAGCGCCACATGACGGGGTGAGCTCCCATTACGTACCCCAGCTCCTGCCAACCTAGCAGTTCAAAAGCATGTAAATGCAAGTAGATAAATAGGTAAAACCTTCAATAGGAAGGTAAGTGTTCCATGTGCCTTGATGTATAGTCATGCTGGCCAGATGACCATACAAGTGTCTTTGGACAATGCTAGCTCCCTTGACTAAGAAACAGAGATGAGCACCTGCATCCTAGAGTTGGACACAACTGAAAAGGGAAAATATTTACCTTTATCATCTCTGTAAATTAAATGTTGAAATCTGACACAAATAACAAATACAAATAACTATCAATTGTCTAAGTATACAAATTGACACAAATTATATAAAATTACATCACTTGCCCAAATTGCTTCATATGGCTTTGTTAATTGTGGGTGATGTCTAATGAAAAATTGACTACTGCTCCCAAAATCTCCTAAACCCAGTACCATTAAATCAAGTGTTCAGTTCACTTCTACTGAAAATAAAATAGCATTATCATTATGTTTTATAAAGAAACTCCAGTTTAGAATACTGAGCATCAGTACCAATGTTTTCATTGTATTCAAACTTTGAATTCAAAAATCTTAAGAAAGATTTGACAAGAACTTGATGGTCAAATATCTCTACCTAATTTCTAGTGAAAAGTTATCAATCATGATTGGGCTTGGAACCATATACAATTTGTAAGCAAGATGAGCCTATATATCAGCATATCATTTGTAGTACTTAAAAAAAAAACAGCAATTATTTTCCTTCAACTAGATTAGTAAAAAAATTGTCTCCAATGTTGTACATGACCAACAGATGGCAGAACTGATTCACCCAAAGCTCTTTAGTATCTGTTCTTTCACTTAAATTGGTGAAGAGTTGTTGGGGTTATTCATGAAATGAAAGCTTGTAATGAATATTCCTCAGTATGCTTCAAGCAACCCACTATGAGACTGAAGTTTTAACTGCTCAAGGAATCCCTCCAGTTTGATTCACAATTGAATACAGGTAGTTTATGGTGATGATTGTGTTAATGTGATTACTAACATTTGGGCCAACCTGGAAAGAGCTGAACAAGGACAAAGGTGGAGACTCACTGTTACAGCAACCACCAAATTTCACATGAGAAAGATTGATGAACTGACAAAGAAGAACTAATGGGTCACCAAAAGGAAATTGCTATCAAGCTTAGAATTTCACAGGAATATGGGTCACATTATCGAGTCCTTTAGATCAGGGCTTTTCAACCTTTTTACTGATTGTACCACTTTTAGGATATGGCAATATTCGAGTACCACCTAGCAAGGTGTCAAAAACTTGGTGACAAAAAAAAAACCTGTTCAAAGTTGCAATTGCACCGAAATGACTTATGACCATTTTTCACACTTATGACCATTGCAGCATGCCCAGGGTCATGTGATTTATATTTGGATGCTTGGCAACTGATTCATATTTATGATGGTCACAGTATCCCAGGGTCATGTGATCCCCTTCTGCAACCTTTTGACAAGCAAAGTCAATGGCAGAGCTGCTGGTGGCCAACTGCTAAGGCAGGACTTCCTTCCCTCCCTCCCTTCCCTGCCTCCCTCTTTCTCATGCCCACCTCCTTCTGAAGGAAGAATTTGGAAAAAAACCCCCATATTTTCCCTCTTCCATATATTGATCAAACAAGGAAAGGCCTCCAGAGATAGAAAAGACAAGCTGCTGAGTGAACTAGCTTAAAAAGGCACTTCCCCTTTAAGAATTAGCTACTGGCTAGAAAGGAAAGTAAGGAGCCCAGCTGGCACTTAAGGAAGAAAAAAAAATGTAAGTACTGGCTGCCGGCTAAGGCAGCCTCCCCAAATGGCTCCATTCGTAAGTAAAATCTGCAGCTCCAGAGGACTCTCTCACTGTAAGTCTTTGCCTATGCTGGCTCTTTCCCTTCCCCACTACATTTGGCTAGGCAGGGCTGCGTACCACCTGCCACTCATTAATGTACCACAAGTGGTACGCGTACCACAGGTTGAAAAGCCCTGCTTTAGATGGGCTCCTTGGATGTTGATGGTAGAAGTGAAAACTTGAAGAACAGAAATTTGCCAGCAATTGTTGTCATACTATGAGAATGAAAACAAGAAATTTCTTTAAAGCATCATATTTGTTGACAACAAAACATGGGTCCATTATTATAATTCAAAAGCAATAGAATATCATCACAAAGCTTCACTGCAAAAATAATAAATAAATAAAAAGCTACACTTTGGTAGGAAAGCTCATGATTATAATTTTTGGCAATGCAGATGGCGTTATTCATAGATTTTATTGAACTTGACACCACTAAACTCATTGCTGCATTGCAATCCTCAAAATCTGAAACAATATCAGAAATACAAAAATGAAATTATAGTGTTGGATTTCATCATCTTATCCTATTCACGATATAGTTCAGACTTGGTACCATGCAATTTTCACCTTTTCCCATAATATAAGGAATACCTTCATGGGCATCTGACTCAAATAAAGAGGTAGAAAGGACTGTTGGGAATTGACTGAAGAAACAAAGTGTGGGTTATTTGTGATGGCTTCAAAAAGTTTTCTATCACTGGAATATAACAGGGACAGTTGTGGAGTTAATTATATGGAGTTAATACAAGCAACAAAAGAGCTCCTTTCAATACTTATTTTGTTTCAATTATTTAAATAATAAAAACCCTAATCCTTTTAAAACTAAAATTATTGAAATGGAGACATTCAACTCTTATAACAAGTAAACTACTTGATAAATCACGGTGGGCCATTCCTGCCTCAGCATAGTTACAGTCTGGCTCAGTCTGGTTCCCAGACCACATCTGGCCCTTTGGGTATCCCTGTCCAACTCAGAAATTAAAAATTAAATGTAAATAAGTGTATGCCATGCACACAACTGCATTGCTTTTATTTTGATGGTGATTGCTTTTTTCTCTCTCTTCAATTTATTTATGTGCGTGCATCCCTATGCACCTTTACAGCCCTTTTGGTTTGGCCCTCCACAACTGTTCCTGTTTCTCATGTGACTCCTTGAGAAAATTAATTGCCCACAATGGATCTGGCTCAATGGCTGGACTGGCCTTCTCTAAAATTTGCTTCCAAGGAGACAATGCAAGAACCTCACATTTCTAGTAATTTTCCAATACATGTTTTTGCCCATTCTTTCTAAACTCCGCAGAGTCACCTAAGTCAGATGGAAAGTGTAGAAATTTGATAAACTAATAAATGGAAATACAATTCTTCTAGCCAGAAGTTTTCACTAATTTCCATTAAACTCTGTGTGTGATGACACAGAAAAAAGAAACATATAAATTGTAGCTGTCAGATTGCTAAATAAAGATCCCATGTTTTGACCTCCTGGCAACCTAACTATATGGAATTTTGATCACCTTTGCAATGAGTTTTACTGCTTCTCATCCATTGCCTTTCTCCCTATATCTCTATTTCTCCATCAGATAGCTCATATTTATTTTTGAGCTAAAATCAAATAAAACTATATGCCAGTCAACAAAGCAAAGAATCTTTTTCTTGTAATGTCTTGTTTTTCATATTATATAATTTATATTAGGTATCTTATGCTTCATTGACTTTTCTAAAATCTGCCAGTTCATTTGGCATTACTTTTTCCAAGTGTGAATCTCCACACCTTTGTATTATCAAGCATAATAAAAAGCATAAATTTATTTACACAAATAATGAATGAAATTGTTTAATAATTTATATATTTCCCGCATCTCACTTTTTTGGTACAAATATATAAACTGATCTACATGCCTGTCTGTATTTCAGCCTTCTTTCATATTTGTTGACATAGAGCTGTTAACTTCCTCTTTGCTTATAATAACTCAATGGGTATTTCATCCCCATTTGGTGATTAAATGTCCTATTTGACAGTTAAAGAACTTTACTCAAATGAGGATTGGATAAGATATCCCAAGAAGTAGATCAATAGGCGCATAGATGAGCATAATAGATGTGCACGGGATATCCATTAATTCTAATATACCATCCCATCATTAATGGATTATAGCCAATTACCGCCACATACTATACTGAGTAATGTGCTTTCTGAGCATTATTGCTATGCCATGCCATGTCCTGAATAGTAAATCCTGGTACATGAGTTCACATATGCCTAAAATTTAATTTCTACTTTGACAATTTTAAGATTTCTTTTTCACGCTTTTTATATGTTATGTTCCTCTTTCAAACCTGGCAGCATTGGTGATTGCATTACCTTGTGTCTGGCCATATAATTACCTCCAGATCTACTTATGCAAGTTCCCAAATAACTAGAGAAGTGCTTTAACTCTAGCCAAGTACAGGCTGTCTTTGGTAGCAATATAGAAATAATGTACTATTTCTTCCAAATGGAAAAGGATCATTAGGTGGATTGATTTCCCTCATGCTCCCTGAGCCACTTCTTGGATGAATAGATTTTTAGGAAATCAGGATTTGTGAAAATTGCATGGGTAGTTAATTTTACTGTAGATCAGCCATGTCAAACTCGTGACGTGATGTTGCGCGACGTATCGTAACTTTTCCCCCATTGCCGGCAATGGGGTGGGCGCGGTTTCCTCATGATGCATCCGGCCCGCGGGCCGGCAGTTTGACACCCCTGCTGTAGATGCTAGGCAGACCTAATTATGTAAAAAAACAAACCAAAAACCCAGTTCCTACAGAATTGAAAGATCTGTATATGCTGAGATTTAAATCCCAAGATATTTTTCTTTCCTACCACCTTGTTGTACTGGACTGTTTGCAGTCTATTTGGTTGCTGAGAGCACACACTGTGTTTTCTCAGGCATTGTATTTTCTCAGTGGCAGCTCCTGCCCTTATTTGGGTAGATGGAACTCCACCTGCCCTTATGGATTCCTCTTAACTTCAGTCCTCCCCTTTGATTTTACTGATGAAAGTCACCTTACAAGGAGTTCCTGCTCTCATACAGTTCTAAAGCAGTGGTGGGATTCAGCCAGTTCGCACCACTTCAGCAGAACCGGTAGCTATTTTTTTGTTGCCCAAGCACAGAATGGACTTCCGGAAGTGGCATCCACACAGAGAACCAGTTGTTCACATATTTGAATCCCACCACTGTTGTAAAGTCAATGAAATTATTGAACCTTCCTGTCAATCAAAGTAATGATGTGTTTTTATTAACATCATTCCACAGTTTGCAGCAAACTGCCATTTGTTTTTGGCTGGGATTACACAATACCTTGAACAACAAATTAGTCAGCCATAATTTTGCCTAGCATGCCATACATCAGGCAAATCAGAAAGCTGGCTTGAATAAATAATGGTTAATTACAGACAAATCGATACAGATCTGCTCTGTGAATCTTAGTAATTCCAGACTATGCCCCACAGTGGATTTTACAACAGTAATAAAAAAAATATAAAGCAGCACTAGCATAAAGTGGTTGTTTTTTTGAAGATCGAATAAAGTGTAGGGGAAGAGACTCTCGTTACTATGACACCAGGGACGCTTTCGGCTTTCCTGTTCTCGCAAGAATTGGCAATCCCGCGAGAAGGGACGAGGGGGAGTAACCTCTCAATAGCTCCCGGTCCCATCCTCTACAATCAAACTCGCGCTTTCACTAAAAGTTCCTCCTTGCCGGGTTGCTCTTCTCCAAAAGCCAATGAGAGTTTGGCACAGTATTGTACCGCAGTACTGTGATTAAATCAGTGACCCACATCGCCCGATTTCATATTCGCAGGTGCTAACTGCCTACCTACCAACGCTATACGTTGCCTTGCGCACAAGCATTTTCTTAAAAAAGTGGTTTTTCGCAGTTTCCGACATCCCTTCGCATTTTAGCAATCCTCTAAATGCCTTGGCCCCCATTCCCATACTTCCAGCAATGCTAACGGCTGACGATGCTCGGTAGAGAAGCCGGCCGATGCAATCCAAAGCAACTGGAGTGTTGGGGACGGGCTGTCCTGGTAAATCGACAGCCTTGCCAAAGACTCGATTCTCTGCAACCTAGCTTGCCAGGTGGCTGGGCCACTCCAGCGACATAAGTAAATATCTCGCAATTGTGGGGACGTCAACGCAGGCTAAAAGACCAAACAAAAAAGAACAGCGTTTGTGACTGGAAGGCAGCTCCAAGACCCTCCATCCCTGCTTCATTCGCCAAGGGCCGAGAATAAGCGTTTATTCCGCGCCCTCTCCCTTTGCGGCTCTGATTTCCCCGCTCGCCCTTTGGCTTCACTTGGGGGAGCGAGCTCGCGAAGCGATTCGGCGGCCGAGCCGAAAATGCCACCTCCGCCACCGATGTATCTTTCGCTTGCGCGCAGCGGCCGGAGAATCCAGCCCGGGCGCTGAGGTCGCGTCGGCTGCCGCAAGGGTTGCCGGTCCATAGGCTTGCGGGCGGGCGGTCCGGGGCCCGGACGTAAGATGGCGGCGGCGTTGACGGGGGTGTGGAGGAGGAGGAGGAGGGGAAGACGGAGGACGGGGGGGTGGCTCTTGTGGCTGTCGCGAGGCTCGGGCTGTGGAGGCGGCGGGCAGTTGTGCCCGAGCTCGCAGGACGGGTAGAGGGAACAGGGCTCGGGGCTGGCAGGACCCGGGCTGGGGCCAGGCCGCCATGGGCTCCCAGTTGCTGCAGATCCTGCGCCAGGGCGTGTGGGCGGCTTTGAGCGGCGGCTGGTACCAAGACCCGCACCAGGGCGCCGGGGTCAACGCGTTGCACCTCTACCTGTGGCTCTTCCTGCTTGGCTTCCCTTTTACGTTATACATGGTGAGTGAGGGAGCCGGCCTGACACATTCCCCCCGGCCGGGAGAGAAGGAGGGGAAAGGGGCTTTTCGGGCTTCAGCCTCGCCTTCAGGTTGGGGGGCTACTGCCTTTGCCGTGCGCGGAGCGTTCCCAGTCAGGTTGGTTTGGAGAGCCGCCTTGAGACCACCGTCCCCGCTCTCCCGCTGCTGCTTTTTAGTCTATTTTGGAGGCGGAGGGCGTCGGAATAAAGGGCCGTTGCCTCCTTGTTCAGGTTAAACGCTAAGCTATTAAACTTGGGAAGAAAAGGAGTCCAAAACCGACCTCGGCTACTTAAAAACACAAATAGAAAAAGGTTCGAGTGGTGTGACCTCTCTCCTGTCGTTTGAAGCGGATCCGTGGCTTTTTTGGCCGCCTCGTACGCTATGGATTCCCCCCCCCCCAGGAAATGCTTTGTGTGGAAACCAATGTTCCTTTTGCATGTAAAGCTGAATGGGGGGCAATCTTACACGTGGGGTGTTTTGATGAGAGTCCGTGTCCTCCAAATGCAGGATTGGTTGCAGCTTGTCAACATATACAGTTGTTGAGCGTGTAGTTGTGAAGGACCAAGGATAAATAACTAAGGCTTAGGGAGTCGGTCCGAAAGTATTGAAACAACAGCTGGGGAGGGAGGGAAGTGTTGGTGCTAATGTTCCACAATTGGACATGCATCCCTGTCTGTAGTGGGATAAGTAATTCTCTCTCTTTTTTTTAGTAGAAATCCTACAGCTGGAGGTGCAATTAAATGATCATCAAACGCTCTTCCCAGTGCTTATTTTATTTTTTATTGATGCTGATGTATAATGTTAATTTAATAGTTATGTCTTGATTGGAGGGATGACAGAAGGCCATGTATTTGAGGTCTGTTTGAATTATATGTTTCCGTAAAAACTTGAAGTCTTTGTGTGTAATGATTCAGAAAGCATACACTGTGGATGAAAGACTGCACAACTTCGATAGACTACAGCATATATTACTACTACAGTATGGTTTAAGCTACATACATTTGCGTTCTGTGGATTAATAAATGAGCTGATGAAGAGAGATAATGAGATTCTTTCTCTTGCTGTAAACAAATAAAATCACTGTAACTTAAGCCCAGCCAGATCATGTTATGGGGAAAGCTACGAAATATTTCTTAGAATCACTTTTTAAATATTTTTTCTATACATTTATTGTAATATCACTGATATTGGCCTACTGAAATGTAGATGTTGGTAGCCATAAACTGCTAATGGCATAAACAATTATACAAATATTTTTGATAATTTGATTTCAGAAATGAATAATGAGCTGAAGAATTAATAGAACAGAATTGGGAAATGAACATACTAAATACTATTCCTGTCTCATTCCCCTTACCAAATTCAGTTCTGTCTAATGTAAGGGAAACTTTTTTTGTGAGTATGGTATTGCCATGACAACCAGACATTATTGCACTTTATTCCTTGGAAATTCTAGTAAACATAAAATACCAGGGAAAAGCTGACTTGTGAAAGATTTATGTTGTTCATCAAATAAGACTCTAGAGAGAATTGTGCATGAGGTTGCAACTAGAAGAATAAAATGAGGAGGGCACACTACACAAATACCTTACAGTACTTTCTTGAAATTTCTTCCTCTCCAATCTCTCTGTGGGGAGGGGGAGGAAGCAAGTAATTTCTATAGACAGTCTCATTTGCCTGATTTTTTTCCTACAGCCAGTGTGATCACATTGCTTTCAATGTGTAAAAGAGCACTTCTGCACTTGTTCTCTTAAAATCCCACTCCAGTCTCCACTCTGCGATGGGAGGAGGGTGGCTTTGTGTACTTGGGCCTTCCATTGGATGAGGTTGCATTGCCTCTCACAGACCAGGTACACAGTCTGGGGGTCCTCTTAGACCTGTGGTTAAGAGGGCTTTTGCACCATTCCTGGACCAGGAGGCTCTGGTCACTATTGCTCGTTCCTTTGTGACCTCCGGTCATAATTTTTGCAATGTGCTCTACATTGGGCCGCCCTTGAAGAGCAGTCAGAAGCTTCAACTGGTACAGAATGCACTTGCGTGGGTAGTAAATGGTGTCGGATACTTGGCATATGTAACACCCCTACTTCTTGAGCTGCATTGGTTGCCAGTGTGTTTCTAGGTGCAATTTAAGATGTTGGTTGTCACCTTTAAAGTCCTTCATGGCTTGAGACCAGGCTATATAAAGGACCATTTTCTTCCAGTTGTTTTTACCTGTTCAATCTTGTCCAGCAGAATGGGCATGCTTTGAGTCTAGTTACCCAAGGAGTATCTGCTGGCAGGGACTAGGAGAATGCTTTTTTTTCTGTAGTGCCTATGCTCTGGCATATTGTCCCTTAAGACATTTGGATGGTCTTGATCTTGTTGACTTTTCATAAGTCCTTGAAGATCTAGTTATGTGGCTGGGCTAGGGTCCTGAGTTTCTTAAGGTTCCCATTTCCTGGTTATGTTATCATTTTCAAATTATAATTTTCATGGCTGCTGTATGTATTGTATTTGTAATTTGGTTTTAATTGATTTTATGATTGTTTGCTGTGCAGAATCATTTTGAGATGGGTGGCCATATAAATTGAATAAATAAAGGAAAATGCATATTTTCTTACAAACTTGCTATTTTTTTAATTCAGGCAAACTGTTCCTTATATCAGCCAGGATAAATGAGGCATGAACTTTTTGACTCAGCACCTGAAGGTGATTGGCATCTGGATAGAGAGGTACAGACTTACACAGAATCTAGTAATAATGAGTGGCTGAGGGTATGAAGTCCTTCTGAATCCAGAGATGGTTCATGTATAGGATGGGGTCATGATTCCCCATACTTAGCAGCTTTGTAATCTGATGGTTTTCTTGGATGCTTGGGTTCAGCTTGAACAGCAACCATGGCTAGGAAACCTTTGTACATATATATTTTGTGTGTCCATTGTGGTTTTCCCTGGATTAGAAGGCTTTACACATAAGCACCAGTGCCCCACAACTGGTTCGATATGCACTAGTATGAATAGCAATGGATGCACCTATAGTTGCCCACATAACACCTCTACTCTAGGAACTGTACAGGTAGTCCTTGACTTACCTCCCCAATTGAGCCCAAAGTTTATGTTGCTCAATGAGACATTTGTTAAGGGAGTTTTGCCTCATTTTACGACCTTTCTTGTCATAGCTGTTAAGTGAATTACTGCAGTTGTTTGTAACACAGTTGTTACATGAATCTGGCTTCACCATTAACTTTGCTTGTCAGAAGATCACAAAAGGTGATTATATGACCCCAGGACACTGCAACTATCACAAATATGAGTCAGTTGCCAGGTATCTGAATTTTTGATCATGAGACCATGGGGATGCTGCAATGGTCATGTGAAAATGGTCATAACTCTTTTTTCAGGGCCGTTGTAATTTTGAATGATCACTAAACAAATTCTTGTAAATTGAGGATTACCTGTATTGGTTGCTATTCAGTTTTAGGTGAAATTCAAGTTGCTAGTTATGAACTTTAAAGCCTTATATGGCTCAGAACCTGGTTATCTTCAAGATCATCTGCTTCAAACTGAATTTAGCCATAAAATTAGGGAAGGAAATTCTGCTAAGGTACTCTCCTCAAAGGAGTCCTATTTGTAGTACACCATACTTAGGTCTTCCCAGTGTTGACTTCCCTCCCATGGGACAGCTCACTCCCAAAAATATGGACTTCTTGCCTGATGAATTTTTGCAGGAATATGAAACCTCATTCTGAGATGTATTTGAGCTTTCATTATGCTAAGTTTAGGCTACTATTATGCTTGTTGTGATTTTGTTGTTTTTCATTTTTTTTAAACTTTGTATAAAGCTCAGAGCTGTACATGTGTATAGAAATATCAGTAACAAACTTGTAGGGAATTACATTATCTTTGCTTATCAAACTTGTATTTAAGACACAAGTCAAAGAATTATTTTACCACTGAGGCTTACATGAAGGATATGGAATTATGAGCTCTGTTCTGTCAGGTGAAAAGCATAAAGGATAATAAAATTGAATAACTTTTCAGAACTATGGCTTCTGTCATAAGATAGTCATACATATAATTCTTTATAATATCTGCTCCTTAATACAAAAGCAAAAAGATGATAAATAGATCTTCAGGGAAGGAAATAATTCTTGGATAGGCTTGAATTAACTGGAAAGGCCAACAATCTTAATCCTGTAGTGAACATAGGTTGCATAATCACACCTCAAATCACAATTGACTCTTTATGAATTGCACATTTTGCCATGGGCATAAGGTTTATATACCAAATAGTAGTGTTGTGGTTATCCCATTATTTGGTTTCAAAGTACTATTTATTCCAAGCTTTCTGACTTTGGACCATAGAACAATTACACATAATAGCAATATTTATTTAGAGTTTGGGAAAAGAGACTATTTTAGGATGTGGCTTTTAACTATGCACAGGAGTAATTAACTTCAAAATTATGAATTAAATTTAATGCAGTGATACCTCAGTACTCATTGTTAATTGGTTCCAGGAGGTGTGCTGAGTACCAAAAATGATGAGTACCAAACAACTTTTTCCCATAAGAAATAATGTAATGGTTACAAGAAAACCAACATTGACAAATTTAGCTTATGTGTTGAGTAACAAAAAAATGATGAGTATAGGGACAAAATTTTCCTGTCAAAATGTGTTGAGTACCAAATTCAATGAATTTCAAAGCAGTTGAGTACCAAAATACTGCTTTACTTCGTTCAAATATTAGGCATCTATTATGGCATACATTTTGATTGATGAATATAGGTTACCTATAACTTGGTTATAGGTAAAACGTGGTTATAAAACTCTTACTCTATCAAATAGTGCAAATTTTCTTTGCTTTTGTAGAGAAACCTTATAATTTTCTAATTAAATTACAAAATAGATAAGGCTACCTATTGAGCATATAGTTTGTTTATTTTGTCTGATGTAGTTCTTCCCCCTTTTGAAGGGCTAATATGTATTCCAGGAATTGTTTCTCCATTGCTTATATACTCACATCTAGCATTATAGATTTTGTATTAAGCAGGAGATTAAATTAGAGAAACAAAGTCCTTTTAAATGCTGATCATGTATGACTTGATCTTTTATGTGTCAAAATAGTTTCCATGTTGGAAATCTCCGAAATGAAATTAACACTGCCAACTGTTGTATTATACAGCAAATGTTTGTTCCAAATCAAAAGGTCCTATATAAAGATGTATAGTATCAGAAATTTTAAATTAATTTCTGATTTGGCTGTCTTAGATGCCAGGTGTAGGCTCAGACATTCTGTGCTCATTCCTCCCTTTTTGCTATTTTTGGCTGTTCATGTAACACAAAATAAGTGAGCATCAAAGGAGATAATCACATTAGCAACCTGGAATATTTACAACAGAAATATCTAAAAAAAATATATTTAGGCTTTTTGGATGTGATTTTCTTTCACTACTGCATCAACAGTTTTGCTTGTCTGCCACTTCCAAATATAAATATATAAAACCTTTTTAGCCTTGAAAAGGTACAATTTTGTACATGTATGTGAAGATATATTATAAACTCACAATAAAGAAGAAAATGGATTGCCCCATTAGAATTGTGTTTGGTCTGGATACATTTTTCAGATACTCCTGTTGTAATGATGGAAGCTTTGCTGTGAATTCTATGCATAAAATGGCAGCTTAGATCTTGCCTTTTTAGTCAACATGTTAATACTATCTTCAACTGCCCTTTGGGTGGAACATAAATTTTATTCAGAAATAGTGGCCCTTATTGTGCAATTAAGATTAAAATCTTGTCAGTTTCATGTAAGTTCTTGACTTGATATAACTGTGCACCATATCACATATGCATAGGGAAAATTGAATATGCTTTACATTCTGATGCAAACAGGAAGCGAGTTGGCAAGAAATGAGAGGAAATCATAGTCTAAATCTTGGAAAATATAAAATGCTAAGAAGTTTAACAAAGAAATATTTAAGAATGTAGCTTATTTTGTAGCTTGACATATAATGTAGGTTGACATGCAATGAAAAAATAAACATTGCTATGTTAGGTGGAGGGTCAGTCTAAATCAATATTTTGTTTGCAACAAGTGCCTCATCAGCTGCTTCTGGGTACCCGTAGGCATAACACAATAGTAATGGTATAACTAATGTATGAGTCATCCAGTTGAGACAGACGGATGTAGAAAATAAATATTCAGATGTGTAGTATTTAGGGAAATTTTGCTCAGGAGCAGAGAGCTTCTGTTGATAAAGAATGGTAAATGCAACTGTCAGTGACTGACTGAAATTCTGTTATGATTATTGAAAATGATTGCCAATTACCTAGTGAATTTACTCTTGACTTTTTTTGGAACAATTGCGCTTTGATTTCATTGGATAAAGCTAGGGTCATTTTAGGTTATACATTTTGGAACTGCTGTGAGGGGCAGTCCTCACCTTAAAGTCCAAGTGGCATGTTTGGCATGAATTGTTTTTCACCAACTCTGGGTGGTACAGCATCTGCATCTTCTTTCTAGCTAGAGATAATCTTGCTGCAGACTGATGCAGTACATTATTAAATGTGAGGCTATATTTGAAGACTCCTTGGAAACCTCTTTACGCAATAAGACATTTAGATTAATAACGGGAACTAATTTCTTTTACGGATCTTAAAATGGCCATTTATTTTGGAGTGTAATTTAAAGTGCTGATCTTGACCTTTAAAACTTTATAGAGCATATAAGCCCATAAATCAACTTTTTTCTCTATATTAAGCTATCAGATCTGTGGACACTTGGAATGGTCCATGCCAGAATGTTTTGCACAATATTACTTTAATGCTACTATATGTTTTTCCTGTACCCATTGAACTTTTTAAATGTTGGTTTCGATTGGCTACTTTGGATTTTATTCTAATGAATGTATTCTTGTTTCTCAATTACAATTTCAAACCTCATTCATTCACAGAATATTGTATATTATTTCTCTCTTTTAGGAATTATACATTTTTTCTACTTAGCAATCTGTAACTTTTTTTTCTTGATGAAGGAATTGGTCTACTTAAATTTAGGAAAGTTTTGACAATTTAGACATTTAAGTTGAGGGATTCTCTTGAGGATTAATTGACATTAGTAAATTAGAATATCATCTGCTGTTTTCATATAGATCATCAGCTATTTTCCTGGCTAGAGTTAGCCTGATTAGTCTTCCATGTTCTGTTTGGCTTAGAATATAACATTTCATGTGGGATATGCCTGTGAAAATAGTTCTGAAGCTGCAAATTCTGTAGCTGCGAGTGTTGTGATTACTTGTTTCAGTTTTGAAGGAACTTGCTTTCAAATGATTGCACTTCACATTTTTAGTCCTTTCATTTAAAGCTTAACTGATTTGCAATGTGAATATCTGAAGGACTCTATCCTTCTAAATTTATTTGTCCATAACTTGAGAGAATGGAAGAATTCTCTGTTCATTATGTGGAAAAAAATCATTTAACATGTGGAAACAGCTAGCATTGTCAATGCCAGAAGCTTGTTTTGTCCTCCTACAGCATTGGTACAAACTTTGGCTTCTTTTCAATAACTAGTTAAAGTACTTACTGCATGAGCATTAAAAAAAGGTTTTAGAGATTTAAAATTAAATCTGGTTGATGTAGTTTTATATTTTGATTTTGGGTAGCTTAATTGGATTAAATTTTGAATTTTGGTGGCTTCCTGCATTGTCCAGAAATTCCACTGAGGTAAAAATATATTAATTTCTAAACCAAATTGTGATGATTTTGGATTAGCCTTATCTTCCTAAGAGTTTATATTCTTAGCTGGATGAGGCAAAACATCCCTCTTTAGAGTTAATGCTGGTTCATTCTCCATAAAATTATTTTACATGTGTTAATAATTCAAACTGTGATGACATTGTACCTGGTTTCTTGGAACAGAATTATTCTCAAAGTGTACATGTTCCTATTAGTTTCTTGGAGCACTACTTTAAAAAGGCTTTCAGTATTATTGAAGATAGGATATTTTAAGTTATTCTTGTCAAAATACAAGCTCAGTGTTACTTTTGAATTGGAATATACCATCTGACTATTGATTAATGAACTTGTAATTAGTCAACTACCTCACACAATTTTCTTTTGGCATTACTGTTTGATATAGATGGAACTGTGCCTCATTCACAAATATTGGGTTATGGTGCGTATTTTTATCTAATTTTCTCTTCCTGTCATTTTGAAACTGCAGTCTTCCTTTCTTAAGTTTTCTTTGGGTAAGAATTCAACAAATCTAGTAATAATCTTACTCAAGCACTGATTACATGCTTGGACAATTTCATATTATTTGCCCCTTAATTTTTTTCTTCTGCCTTATCAGTCTTTTACACTTGTACTTCTGTGTTTTTCCTTATTTTAGAGTGGCTTCTACTTAAAGTATTTATTGTAAATGGGCTTCATTTTTCCAAAGACTATTCCCTCCAAAAATATCAACAGTAGGCCGCCATTACTTTGTTTGAATATTTTGTTGCCTCTCTTTCCTATTGTAAAGTTTGTCAAAAATCTCTCCCTTTAGCCTCTCTATATCAATTTTTTCTTGTATATATGTTGAATTTCACAGTATTCTTAATCATTGCTTGCTAATAATTCATAACAATTTCTCACTAGAGGATACATAAAGACTTACCTTTCCTTTTTCAAGTTAATGGCTCTTCCACTCCAGTGCATAGTCCACAAGCATTCTTTAAGGACTTGTCATAAAGCATACATCTGAAGTGGCTTAAATATTTTTTTCTTGTATTTCTTTTCTTTTTCTTCTAATAATACAAGGGTACTTGTATTATTGCTGCTATTATTTTAAAAAAATAAATTCTGCTGAAAGAATATTCATTATTGTTTCTGCACCATCAGTTATGTTTATGAACATTTGAAGATGTGTTCATTAATATAACTGAAGGAGTTGCAGCATTAAGTAAGTAGATCTCTGGGGAATTGAGGCAATTGGGTACTGTAGTGTTTTTTCATTACCATGGTGCTTCAGGGTGAGCAAGTAAGCTTGAGCCAGTTTGACAAGGCACAATTTCTACAAAAGGAAATTATAAGGTGTCACTTTTCCCAAAAAAGTGTTATGATACAGTGAATTCTAGAATACACTGAATTAATAATATGACAAATGGGTTAAATGATTAATTGCAAATATTAAAATACTAATTTTTACTCCAAACTATCCTTTGTGAAATAAAAAGGTGGCCCTCACTGTAAATCTTAATAAAAAGTGTGCTCTCTTAAATTCTAGAAACAACTCAAACAATAAGAAGTAGCTAATAGAATTGTCAGAATTACGCTTGTTTTTCAGAGTTCTGATTCCCACAACATGTGCAGAAGAAATATAAATAGAAGCATCAATAAGGGGTTTTTACTAATTTTTAAAGCAAAGATAGTGATATTCCTTTTTTTTCACTTGCCCATTTACTTACCCATGCAGATAATTAAGTTTGCAACAGAAGACATTTTATCTAAATTGCTATATAATAATTCTGACATGTAAAAAATAAAAAACCCATCAATTTATATATTAGAGGTCAAGAATGGTGAGGAAAAAGCTAACAAATTCAGAACAGTAATTGATGTTTGAGTAGAATAGTGATGGAGATGATATATAATATAAAACATATACTTGTAAAATAGAATCATTTTTCAAAATGCTTTTAAATAACCTTTTCATTATTAATTGATACTAGATGAAGAGTGTAAATATAGATAATTCAGCAGTTCACTAACATCTAATACCCAATGCCCATATCTAATCTAACCTCCTTGCCAAATAGGTACTATTTTTAAGTTAGAGCTTAAAGTACTCAGTGATTTAATTTACCACAATTTCTACTCTTCAAAGCTAATACACATTGGAACCAGTCAGGGCTCTTTAACAGCCATTATCAAAACAAGCTTGTTTGTATCCTGTGATTGGCTGATAGGACAAAAATTAAATACTGTACCATTCTGTTGGTCAAAGAAGTGTAGAAGGCCAAAATTGTGCTCAAGATTTTTCCAGCTGGAGAGTAACCTGTGCTTTTATTTGTACATAAAGCTCTCTACCCTCTATTTGCCTTTAAGTCAAGTAGATTATTCTGATTGACCACATGAACCCGTCTCTCAGGTAGTAGACTCATGACATTTGATTCTTCACATATATAACATATTCATTCACATGCTAATAACTGAAGGTAAAATGTCCTGTTTTCACTCAGGAATGGGTGGGAGTCCAGAGGGTAAAGATACAGTCTTTTGGGCAGGACAGTTGGCACATACTCAGCTGTAGCAATTGTTATTTTATTAAATTTATTTGCCACCCATCTCACAGTTTCAGGCGACTCTGAGCAGCTTTTAGTATGATAAAATATGCAAATATAAAGACAATTATAAATATAAAAACAGATTAATATAAATGTAATATAATATAAAGTTAAAAAAAAACACCTGAGTTTGAAGTGGAGAGGTGGTGATGCCTTCTCTATTACTGTACCAACCACCTCCAGCCAGCAGCTTCTACTCCAGGACTCCAAGCCAACTGGCATAGCCACGTTTTGAGGCTTTTCCTAGTTTGAGGCTAAAAGAGAGGGGACAGAGCTCAGCTCCTTTAAAAAGGTGGGGGCTGTGCAAGAAAAGGCTCTTCTCCTGGATCCCACCAGCCAAAATTGGTGCAGACTGGATAGAAGCATGTATATGAGTATGGTGGATGTTATGCCCTGCAGGTGTGTTGAACATCAGTTTGGGAGACATCTACCATAAAAACGGCTTTGTTATTTCTTAATAGCTAGCTGGTGATTTGGACTTTGCGGTCCTTTTACTTCCTTGCTGCATATGCTGTAGCTGAATTGTGGTTTTCAGCATCTTAAAGCATATTGAAAAGCTTTTACTTTCTCAATTTTCTCTTTCAATTACATTTTAAATCAGTCTTCCGCTTTTGAGAATGTCCTGTTTGAGGTTAGTCATGAATATGTTGGCCTTTCTTAATAGTTCTCTATTTAAATAAGATTTGATGGCATTGTGCTCTGTTTCTATTCAATAATAACAAATATGTTGATTTAGGATTAGGACATAGGGGCACCTCATTTATGATCAGTTCCATAACCAGCATGGTACAGACTCTTAGATGATCATTACATTTCATCTCTTTGGTTATCATTACATTTTCTGTGTGATTGGATGGCTGCATTTGTCCAGCCTGCATAAGAGTACCTGAATATTAGTATAATCCTTTTTCCTTTCATTTTCCATCTCAGTATCATTTTTAAAAAGAGTCCTTAACAATTAATGTTCTTTTCCAGAGAAAACATAAACTCAAAATTTAGACATAGATCTAGACATAACTTATGCTTCTTTTCATGTATAATGTATATTTATATTATTAACTATATTTTAATTACTGCCTGAATATATTGTACATGACAAGTTGTGAATACCCTTAATCAGATTCAAAGTGTATATAACAAAATGTTTGAAAATAATTTCCCTAGTTTCCTCCTTGTATCCAATTCTTTTTTCTTTTTTTCAAAAGGCTCTTCCTTCTTCCATGTTGATAGTAGCAATTTACTGCCCAGTGATAGCAGCTCTCTTCATTGTTCTGAAGATGATAAACTACCGTCTTCACAGAGCGCTTGATGAAGGTGAGATTGTGGAGAGAAATGCCAGTGAGCATATGGACAGGAGTGCAAAAGCAGAGCAGAATAACTCTTCTACCAAGAGAAGGGACAGTAACGGACCCAGGTAAGATATCTTCAGTGTGACCAGTTTTGGTCACTATTTATATTCTGGTAACTATTTATACTCTGAGATGATTTTTTAAAAGTTTTTATTTTTTTATCCTGCCTTTATTATTTTTATAAATAACTCAAGATGGATAACATAACTAATGTTCCTTCCTCCTCCTATTTTCCTCACAACAGTCCAGTGAGGGAGTTGGGCTAAGAAAGAGTGACTGGCCCAAAGCCACTTAGCTGGCTTTCATGCCTAAGGTGGGGCTAGAATTCACAATCTCCTGGTTTCTAGTCTGATGCCTTAACTATTGGACCTAATTAAGGATTCATTCCTTCTTGTAGGCAACAAGACTTGTTTTGTCATGTTATGGCCTACCTGCCACTGTGTGCTCATAGCTGCAGATTATCTATCTGCTGTCTTTATTTCGAAGCCATTCTGTACAAAAGATAAGCAGATTGGTCCAGGTTCAGCCTAAACAGACTTTCCCTTGGAACAAATTTGTATTAAAAGTTTCATCCTCATTTTAATTTCCTGCTGTAGGACATTGTGCCCCCCATAATAACTTTTCTTATTCCCATGATTCAAGTTGGGTAAGGGAGAAACTGACATCCTTATTTCTCTTTTCATCATTCAGTGCTTATAGCAGTTGTTCCTTGCTTTTAGTTAGCCTCCAGAACACAAAGCACGATCACTCGTGCTTGGTCAGTTCACATAAGGACTTATGCAATGTATTCTATATAGGGCTGCCCCTGAAGAGCATCAATAAACTACAATTGTTGAAGAATGTGGCGACACAGGCAAATATGAGCATTCCTCATTTTGCACATGTTACATCTTTGTTCGATAGCCTTATTAGCTTTTGGTAAAAAAAAAAAAAAAAAAAGGTGCTGGTTGTTATCTAAAAACTCTTTATGGCATGAGACCAAGCTATTTGAAGGACCACTTCTCAGTGATTGTTTCTACCTGCTCTATTAATCTGCTTGCAGGGACATGCTTTGGGTCCAGTCAATTAAAAAATGCCATTGGGGAGGGGAGGAGCAGGGGGTGTACTTTTACAGTTGTAGTGCCTTTGGAACACCTTACCACCTGAAATTAGCATGACCCCTTACCCTGCTGGCATTCTAGAAAGCATTTAAGATTTGTTGGCTTATGTGTGAGGATTGGTAGTTAGTGAGACTTGGTTCATTATTTTTATTTCAGTGTTTTATTCTTGGCTGCTGTTTCTTATTTATGTATTTAGTTGGTTTATTTATATTGATGAATTTTATATTTTGTTTGCTACCTAGAATCACAATAGTGTGGCTATAAATTAAAATGAATAATAAATTCCAATTTGTACAAACTGAAAATAGAACAGAACAAAAAAAATATAAAATAATTCTTGCTCTCCTTGCATTCCAATAAGCTCTTAAAAAGTGTCTCTGTCTCCAGGTCCTGGTTTAAAGTGGGTGATGGGTCCTGTGTGGGTTTCCCCCCCCCCAAATAATCATTGACTTTTCCTGGACTTTTAATGAAGTTTGTGTTTTTATTGTGCATCTTATAAACTACTGAGTTATAGAAGATTGGATTAGCCTTTAAACTTATTATTCTGGCTTGTGTTCTTCAAAGTTCTTGTTCAGTATCTATTCAATTATAGATGTCCTATTCCAACTGTTGAAAGTAATAGAAAATGATACGCAGAATTGTCCTTGCTTATTGAGCTAAAATCATTATGTGTTATTGTGGGTTGCATTATGCTTACATTTGCGGTCTTCATAAGAATATATTCACCCTGGATCTATTATATAGCCCAGAGTCTAAAGAGTAACACTTGAAAACCCAAGATTTTCAAACAGGTCCCTTCATTTTTCAGCATCAATGCCTTTTGCCACAAAAAGTGCCTGTAGTGAGTGTGTGGGAAACTTTTTACTGTTTTATTCCTCTCAGTCCCAGCAACTGATTTCCTGCTGAGGATACAGAGGACATTAGTAGCCCTAGGAACATTAATGCCTACTCAGAGGCTGCTTTAAAGTACCCATGAGATTTTGATTGGTGGTTTCTAAGGCATGATAGTTAAGTGGGTACATAGCTGACTCAAACAAATCATATCATGAAGGATTCATCATCAACAGGAGAAGAGTATCAAACAGAGAGCCATATGGTTCAGTCCTCTGTTCTTATGTATTCATTAGTGCAGATGATAACAAATGTGTGGGATAGCTAATAACCAACAACAATCTTGATAGGTTAGAGAAATGAACTGAAAGTAATGGAATGAAATTGAATACAGAAAACAGCAAAGTTGTACATCTGAAAAGCAAAAATCAAATGCAGCAATATAGCACAGAGGTTGTTTGGCTTGGCAATAGTGCAGTACAGTACTTGAGAAAAAGACTTTGGAGTAATAGTTGAATGCTACCGATAATGAGTCAGCAAGATGATGTGAATGCAAAAATAAAGACAAATTTTTAAGGGCTTTAAAGGTCATAACCAATATCTTAAAGCCGCTGGGTGAGATCATCTGTCACCGTGGAGTGAGATATCATCAATATGCTGATGATACTCACTGTGCTTAGAGGCTCTTAGGGGCTGGATGGGAAGCAATGGGCTGAAACTGAATCCTGGCAAGACTGAGTGGCTCTGGGTTTGGGGTTCTTTGATCCATAGAAAATTGCTACCTTTGGTCTTGGATGGGATGGCACTGCCCCAAACACACCCAATGTGTAATCTAGGGATTCTCCTGGATTCACAATCCTGCTCGAGGAGGATGTGGCAGTTATGGCCAGGAGAGCCTTTGCACACCTGCAGGTTGTGCACCAGTTATGCCCTTTCTTGGACCAACAATCCCTACCCACAGTCACTTATGCCCTAATTACCTCCCATCTTGACTATTGCAATGCACTCTACATGGATTGTAGGGCTGCCCTTGAAAAGCATCCGGAAGCTGCAGTTGGTTCAATATGCAGCGACCTGCATGGTTTTTGCATACCTAGGTGTGCACATGTGTTACCTCTCCTGCGGGAGCTTCATTGGCTGCCAGTTTGCTTCCGGGTACAATTTAGGGTGCTGTTTGTCACCTTTAAAGCCCTTCATGGCTTGGGACCGGGTTATCTGAAGGACCATCTCTTGCCTGTTACATCTAGTAGAGCGGGGAGGCAAGGAATGTTGCGGGTCCCCTCCTCTAAGGGGATACATCTGGTGGGACCCAGAAGAAGTGCCTTCTCCATGATGGCTTCCTCTCTTTGGAATAAGGAGGCCTACAGAAATTAAACTTGCCCCCACTCTGACATTCTTTCTTAAGGCCCTGAAGATCTGGGGAACCCAGAGTGTGATAGAGCCTATCAAATGGCTCAACCAACTGTGTGTTGTCCCCAGGGATAGGGTGGGAGGGTTATTGTTTTTTGTTTTCTATACTGTGTTTTTACTGCTTGTAAGCCACCTAGAGTCACTGTGAGTAGGTGGCCATAAACCAGGGGTCTTCAAATTTGGCCTTTTTATGACTTGTGGACTTCAACTCCCAGAATTCTTCAACCAGGCACGCTGGCTGAGGAATTCCGGGAGTTGAAATCCACAAGTCATAAAAGGGCCAAGTTTGAAGACCCCTGCCATAAACAAACAAACAAACAAAATTGCACTCAGCAGACCAGTCGCCAGTGAAGTTTGTAGAAAAAAGATGTAATATGGGCCATTCTAGGGGCCCCAAAGACTACACTCACTGCCACACTTTGTACCAGCTGAAGCTTCCAAATGGATTTCAAGAGTAAGCCCCATGTAGAGTGCATTGCAGTTGTCCAGATAAGAGATGACCAGAGCTTGAATAACCAAGTGCAGGGAGTCATGATTCAGGAAAGGTTGCAGCTGGTGCATAAATTGGAGCTATGCAAAAGATGTCCTAGTCATGCCTGTCACCTGCTCTTTGAGCAGGAGATGTGAGTCCAGGAGATTGTTGACTTGTGGTCTCCTCTTGTGGAGCAACTGCCTGGAACATTGTGAGTGATCTCAAGTCCTCTCCTTGTCCCAAGAGGAATTAGGCAGAGCCTGTCTGTTTCCTCGGTCTTCATTCTGCCACATTTGTTTGCTCTGTTTTTAGCACAGACATCTTCAGTTTGCCATTTCTTCCCCAGAAGTGCTTATCCTCATCTTCCAATCCATCTTTACTGAAGATTCAGCATATAGGTTGAATAAATAAGAGGAGAGTACACTGTTCTACTGTACTATGGCTTCTTGACTTGTATATACGGTTTTGATGAGGACAATTAGATGTTCTGGGATTTCCATTTTTCTGAGCATGATCAACACAGTCAAAGGCTTTTCTATATAATCAATGAAGCAAGTATCTTCTTTTTAGTGTTCTTTGGCTTTCTCAGTTATCCAGCCTGCATTAGCAAATAATATCTCAGGTTTCTTGACCTTTTCTAAAGCCAGTTTGAACATCTGACATCTCTTTTTCCAGGTAGGGCTCTGCATTGGATGCTCCTAAGCATTATTTTGCTAGCAATTAAGGATATTGTATGATAGTTTACATACTCTGTTAACTCTACTTTGGTATTTTTAATTTTTTAATTTATTAAATTTATATGCTGCCCATTTCATTAATGAGCAACTTTGGGTGGCTTACAACATCATAAATGCAGCTATGTAAACAAAATTAAAACACCAAACACCAAAAGTTAACAACATAACAACAACAAAAGATGGGAACCAAATAGGGTGGAGCTGGGATCTTCTTCTTAGTCTATTAACCATCTCCAGAGTAGGACCGCTCCTTATTGGAGCCACAAGCCAATAGGCAGAGCCAGATTTCCAGGCCTTTTCAGAAAGCCAAGAGGATGATGGTGGATCTCAAACAGCACAATGTTCCAGAGTGAGGGAGCCACAGCAGAAAAGGCTCTTCTCCTGTCTGTTGGCCACTGTATCATTCTCCAGTCTGGTTAGAACCTTTACTGATTTTTTTTCTGTCGCTATCCATATTGCTGTGGGTTATTTCACCAGTTCCTGTAGCCTTCCAACTTGGTAACGACTGAAGTGCTCATCTTACTTCATCTTCTAAAACTAGAGGTTCTTGTAAGTAGGGAATATCTTATAAGGTATCTTGGATCCCTACATATCCCTACTGTACAGTGTTTTAGTTAGTATACACCTTTTCTTTAGCATATCTATTTAGAATCTTATGAATTCACAGGTCCTTTGCAGTCTTTTTAGACTCTGTCATCTTGGGGGCATTTTTATGAAGAGTAACTTGGGTACAAAAGAGTATAACAATATAAAAAAGTTTATTCTTATTTGGACATAGAAGAGATTGAACAACTCTTTTGATATTTTGCTAATTGAAGATTTTGGATTGCAACATTGCATTTTGTGCATTTTCAGTATATGAACTGAGTATTAACAATACTGGCAATTGTAGAAGCTTCAAATATGTCCTTTGGCATAATTTGACATAGATAACTAAAACAATACTTTAAACATTAAAAATTCTTTATCTTTTAGTGATCCAGGGGGAGGGATTGAGATGTCAGAGTTTATTCGAGAAGCCACACCTCCAGTAGGATGCAGTTCTCGAAATTCTTTTGCTGGCCTAGATCTAAATAATCAGGTAAGAACTGTTTGGGGACACATGCCTTTTTTAAGTTAATTTCAGCGGAAATATGAGCCAAATAACAGTACCCTTTAAAGTTCATGGTTATTTTTATTTTATCATTTGTTTTATTTTATTGAGGATCTGTTGCTTTGTTTGCTTTTTGTCAACTTCCAGGATTTTAAACTATTGTCTATTGCAAGAGCCATACATTGGTTAAATTCTTCCAAAATGATTTTTTTTTATTTACATAATTTGTTGAAGTTATTCTGACAATGAAATAGTTATTGTTGTTGCTATTCTTTGTAGTTGTTTAACATTGGACTAATTGAATTCTTTGATCATTTTATGTTCATGTATTTGGATGTCTGTAGGTATTCCTAATTGCAGTTATTTATGCATTATTGTTATGAGTGCTATTAATTCACATTATTTGAAATTGCAAAATACATTTCATGAGAGGAGCATAAATAGCACCATGATGTAGGAGAAAAAAGCAATTATATGATTAATTGTTGTTCACAAAATAATGTTTTTAAAAAGCTTAAAAGTACTATTCCTGTTCTATTAATAAAGGAGATTTCAGGTATTTACTCCAGTTATCCCAATTTTGCCTAAGAAGGTAAATTACTGATGCAACTCATTAGGTTATTTCTTTCATTTTAGATTGGATCAGGTTTATCTCGTCATGGAACTGCAGCTACCATTAAAGGTAACATTCTAATTTTCATCTTTGAATAACCTCAGCAGAAGTATTAGTATTAAAAGGCTTTCCCATTACATTGTTGATAGGTGAAAAATAAAGCACAATATAAGAAACGGAAAAATTCTTATTGATCCCTGAGTCCTGGCAAAAAAATACAGAGTATCTTTAATTTAATTTTTTTTTTTTAACCATAAAATTGATATGTCAGGAATTCTTTCCCTTTGTTTTCCTGTTGCAATAGCAGGCTTTTTCCAGATTTGAAACCTATTACAGTATTCTAGAATGTCTTCCAAAGTATTTCCAAGTAGAAACTGGTTTGAAATTTCACAGCTCTAGTTATTTTATATGTAATGATATTTATAGATCATATTCATGCCTTTGGCAATATATCCAGTAATTAAAGATGATATTATTTCATCTTAAGCTCTGTAATAATTCTTGTTTCGTAATATACTTAAGTGAACAACCAACCCAATCTCTATAGCGCTTCTTCAGATCACAACTTCCATGTTCATAAAGTTGGAATAAGTCAGGTCAGGCCATACAAGTTTCCCCTCCTTGCAATATTATTTGATGCACTAAATCTGTTCCAGTCTTTGGTTAGAGTTACTTTGGTGTTTCATTTGAAAATATAACTGTTTGTTTGTTTATTTATTTATTTATGCAAAGATATTATAAATTTTATGTTTCACTTAGTTGAGCCTGAGGAGGCTTACAGTAATATCATATAAATAAAACATAGTTAATATCACAAAATGAACTAACGTTCATCATCAGCATTTAATTGCTCTAGAAAATAATAGTCTTAACACTTTCTGAAAAACAAGTAGTTGGGAACATTTCCTAACTTAGGAGAAAGTATAGAGGATTTCAGGGCTTAGGGCCACCAAGAAGACATTTGGTGATTTCCCATCTTCATCACTTCACATAGGGTCAGGACCTTCAGTTTAGTTTGCTTTAAATAATGCATATGGTGAACCAAATCTTCTTGGGGATATAATGTTGAATGACCTTGTTTTGTTGATATAAGGAATTTCATTAAAACATGTCCTTAGTCCCCGCTGATTGCTCTGTGTCCTCAGTGTGTGTGATTTTGTATGGAAGAAAGGATTCAAAAATTACAAGTCATTAGTATAATTGCAAACAGTGCATTTAGAGGTGTTATTCAGTGCTCTTTCATCCCTCTTATGAAGGCTGAAACTTAATTTTGGTTTTAAGATGTACTGACCATTTGGGATTTCATTTGCAATGTATATCCTCATCATATCATATATGAGAGTAGTTTTCATGCTATCATCCTATAGGGATTATCTGGGGCTGTTCGCTGGAAATTGTAAGGTAAGCCCTGTATATGATGAGGTCTCACAGAACGCAACTGGCCTCCCTGTTGTAAATTCTGCAGCTTCTTGAATAGCGAATATAACACTAGCAAACTCTCTCTTAGTCTTCCATGGTGTTGTCTTTTCTCTCATCAGTTTTGTTGTTGCACAGGCATATTAGCCAGGAACATAATGTAATTTAACATGGTGGAGATGCCCTATTATCTTTTGGTTTTCTTAGTTGTGCTGTCACAGTGTAGTCTTACATTAATACAACAGGAATATGCAACAGTGTCCCTGCTGATGTGATGCACTAACAGATTAGAATGTACAATTCAGATCATTATAACTATAGGTAGAGAATTAAAAACACTTCTTAAATTCTATTTTCTTTTAGGAGTACAGGATGATGCTTTCTGAACTAACACATTATTTCTATTACTTAGGTGATACAGACACTGCAAAGACCTCTGATGATATCAGTCTGAGTCTTGGCCAGAGTTCTAGTCTTTGTAAAGAAGGGAGCGAAGAGCAAGGTATGCATGTCTTGTGCAATGTGTTATATCCATGAATACTTTTTTAGTAAAACAAATAATAACTCTCTTAATTCTTTATTTGCAAAATAATAGTCATTTAACTGCAGCTTGCTGTATTAACTGATCATTTTATCTGTTATATAATCAAGTCTAAAGTTATGGTGATTACATCTGAAGTCTTTTGCTATTCTAAAATCTTTTTTTTCCCCCTAGCAAACCTCAGAGGGTGTTAGATGTGTCATAAGTGTTTTTCCTTGTGGATTCATATGCTAGTGATATGAATCTTAATGAAAGTAGCTTGCAAAGAGAATTAAACAGCTTTTGTTTAAAAAAAAAAAAAAGACTTCTCTATAATGAACGATGAAGTGATTTTCACACATATCCATATGGTATATTTTGTATGCTTCCAGATCTGCAGTCAAGTGAGTTAATGCATTTAGCATCATATTCATGCAATATTAATGACTTGTTTTTGTTATCTGGACTTCATCAAGAAATTAACTCATTGTAATTTATCAAGACTGATTTCTTACAAGATTTTTTTATTCACATTATTTTATTGTTTAACTATGGGTGAGCGTTGTGTGACAGGGTAAGCTCCTGTTACTTTCCTAGCTCCTGCTCTTGATAAGTAGGGGACTGCCTCTTCAGTTTCCCCCATCCACCTATGATGTCCCCATCTCTGCCCTTTTGACTGATGCCCACCAAGCTGGGCACTGCGACTCAGGGCATCTTGGTTCACCACGGCTCTGTGGCTGCAGGAAGGGCATAGATGGGGGAAAATAGGTGATTGGGGGGGACTTGCAATGTCTTTGTGGTTATTGCAGGTGGGCCCCCAAGCATCCAAAATTTGATCATGTGACCGCAGGGATGCTACAACAGCTGTAACTTTGAGACTGGTCATAAGTCCTTTCATTCAGCCACTGTTACTTAGAATGGTCACTGAATTAATGGTTGTAAAGTGAGAACTACCTGTACATTGTAAAATGCTTATTCTACCTCTTTTTGGTCCTTGCACTAATTCCATATAATAGTTGTTTTGGTTATCATTGTTTAGGGTTTTGGTAGACTGTGATATTCTGATGCATAGATTTGCCGAATGGTGAATAATTAAGAAAGTGATAAGAATTGTGGATTTTAGTCATATATGTTAGAGCAGATTCTGTATGCACACGTTAGCTGAAAAAGAAACCTAGAAAAAAGATATTTTATCGCAGCTTCTTAGTGTAATATGTGAATATAGTATTTCTGTTTATATCCTGTTGAAATACATTCATTTGAAGGAAGCTACGATAGGCATTTGCCTGCATACTTATTAATTTTGTTTCATTTTTTTAAAAAAAAAACAGATTTGGCAGCTGATCGGAAGACTTTTCATCTGATCTCCGTTGAATCCTTTATGTCCATTCAGCCCTCATTGTCAACTGCACAGGAGTTATCAAGAGACAGCACTGATAAAGTGTGCCTTCCTAATCAGCATTTGGATCCTTCTGTGTCTAATGCATGTGACACTGAAATGGCTTCTCTTGTCCCTTTGCATTCACACTCCTATAGGAAAGAACATAGACCACGAGGTGTGCCAAGGACTTCCAGTTCAGCAGTTGCATTTCCAGATGTATCACTAAATGACTTTCCTCTCTATCAGCAAAGGCGGGGGCTGGATACTGTCAGTGAACTAGAAGCTTGCAAGCCTCGAACAGGATCCAAAGAATCATTAGCTGAGAACTCATGTGTTTCTGGTGTATTTCAACTAGATGATATTCTAAAATGTAGCAGTCCACAACTGCTAGTCAAAAGCGGCAAGAGTAAATCTTTACAAGCAGATAAAAGTGTGGATAGCCTGAGAAGCCTGAGTACAAGAAGTAGTGGCTCAACAGAGAGTTATTGTAGTGGAACTGATCGTGACACCATCAGTACCGTCAGCAGCTATAAAAGTGAGCAGACAAGTTCTACTCATATAGAAAGCATGTTGTCAGAGCATGAAGTGTCACCTAAAGAAGAGAAAAAAAGCAGCAAGAAAAAAAACTACGCTGTTGATTCTGATGACTGTCATATTGCTACTAACAAAAGGATGAGTACGGAAAGAACTTTAGTTGAAACTAACACCAGCAGTTCCATTCAAGTAGAAGAATGCCTGAATGCATCAGAGGAGATGCACAATCAGAGGGCCCTTAGTACCTCTGCTTCAGAAGAAGCAAATAAGAATCCTCATGCTAACGAACTAACAACACAAACAGAACAGTCTCCCCGAAACCCTACTGTGAAAAGAGATGAACATAAAGAGAAATCTTCCATGGCTGACTCAAGAACTTTTAAGGAAATGGTAGAAAAGCAGAAGGAGGGGGATGTGCGACCTAAATCATGTAGCTTAATCCATCGGACAGCTTCAGCTCAAAAATCCAGCAGGAGAAGGACAGGGAAAAAACGGGCTAGTAGTTTTGACACAAGTCGACACAAAGAATATATTTCCTTCCGAGGGGTATCTTCTACCAAGCCCCACAGTACAGGTTTTTGCCATGATGAAGACTCAAGTGATCAAAGTGATTTGAGCCGAACTTCAAGCATGCAGTCAGCCCACCAGTTCAGCAGTGATAGCTCTTCCAGCACAACTTCTCATTCATGCCAGTCTCCTGAGGGAAAATTCAATGCCCTAAAGACAAAATATATTGCCAAAGAGAGAGGCACAGACTTGGAAAATTCTTACAAAATTCACTTGGGCACTGATGCAATTGTCAAAAAGCATTCAACCCGACAGACTCACAGTACAAACAGTGCCAAGAGTCGTACCAGGGTGTTAAGCTTGGATAGTGGTGCAGTAGCCTGTTTGAATGATCCAAATCTAATGATGCCAGATACAATAAAACAATTAACAACTTCTAAATCTGACTTAGAGGCCAAAGAGGGAGAGGTGCTTGATGAGCTATCTCTGTTGGGAAGGGCTTCACAACTAGAATCAGTCACTCGCTCTAGAAATAGCTTACCAAACCAGCCTATGTTTACTGAAAGAGAAGATCAGGAGAAGGGAAGCATTGGTAAGTAACTGGAATACTTAGATGTAGCACTGCCTATTATTGCGGTTGTTCTCTACATAGTCTACATTGGCTTATAAGAAATTTCAACTTCTTGCAGGTCATCTATATTTGGGGTGTTTTACATTTGAGATTTTATGCTAATGCTATTCTGAGTTCAATTAGCATTAAATAGTAAATACTATTACTAATATTGGATCCCTCAGCATGAACTGAGACAGGTTGAACAACTACAACTGTACAGAATTGTTGAGGTTGGTTGGACACATTAGAATGTTGAGAATGTGGTATTGATGCTTTCACAAAATGGATGTCTTGGCAGGCCTTACTACAAATACCCATTTGTCAAAAGACAAACTGGTGAAGTTGTTTCTGGCTACCAAAGAATATAATCCCTGCTACTTCAGGTTACCATTTATTTTCTGATCTAGTGAGCACATTTCCAAATAAAAAATCGGTTAAAGCTATCAATTGTATTAATTTTCTAAGAATTCCTGTGATTATGGTAATTCAGAACAATATTACAGCCTAACTGCCAGCTAATTACAGCCTAATGCTAAAACAAAAATCAATTTTAAAAAGCCAGGCAGGATAGGTAATCTGACATGTGCCCAATGAGGTATCTGTAGGCATATTGGTACCCAAGTATATGATGCTTTGTATTTGTCATCTAGTATAACACTTACTTTTACCATGTTTCATCTGTAATAATGAGGTAAAGTTGAACATACTTGCATTCTACTTCTTAAAGCTCTTAATATGTGTAACATCTTTCTTTTAAGGTTTTCCGTTGCATCTCTCTGTATTAGTGTCATGACTGAACAAAACACAGATTTCTTTTCTTTTGTAGTGTGGTACCGTCTGGCCTTTTTGTAAGTCCCATAAGTTAGCTCTTGATATATGTGTGGTTTCTATAATGTAACAATTCCTATTTTGCTTTCATCATCGGCAAATAGTCCAGTGGAAAATGGCTGCAATGTATATTTTAATGCTGAATTAGTACAAGTATTAAACAGATAGTAATTTCTTCTAAAGCATTTTCCAATATACTCAGTAGATTTAAGATCCATGTTTGTTTCTTGAGGACAATGAAACCAGCTCTTTGCCCTTTCAGTAACTTGACCAATGCTTCTGAAGACTAAGGAGATTTTTCTTTCCCCAAAATGGCTGCTATTTGATTCTTTAAGCATGTTAGGGGCTAGTTAGCTATTTGCGTGAATAGGTCTATTCAGGTTCTACTTTAGGTCACTTTTAAACATACTTGACACTCAAGAAAGTTTGAAGTCTATTAGTATAGGTAGTCCTTGACTTACAACAGTTCGCTTAGTGACTGTTCAAAGTTAGAACATTATTGAAAAAAGTGACATATGATCCTCCAATTTCCACTTTTTTGCTGATTGGATCCAAATGTAACAGTGCTAACAGGCCAAGTTAGGTTATGGAGAATCCTATACTGTTTTGTGTGGCTTTTTCTATCATGAGTCAATGAGGACTTGTCGAGGGTAACTTGAACTAAAATTATTGTTAACAAACACACGAACCAGATCTAGCTTTAAAACTGAAATAGCTGGGAGATGAAATCTCCATGATCTGAATGAGAGTCATGATATGCATGAACTCATCAGATTGTGATAGTCATGATTAGCAACTGGTGTAGTATTAAGTTTACTTCAGCTTCTCTTGATATAAATTCTCAGAAAGAAAGCTTTTCTCATCCGACATCATTCACTAGCATAATAGCTGACTAATAGGTTCATTATTTATGGTTAGCCATACTAAACTTTCTTATGAGTAGAATGCAGGCAATAATTCTAATTTCAGAAGTGGAGAAAGTTGTAATGCACATTTTAGCAATTATTAATAGTTATAGTATTCTCAATGGTGAGGTCTTCATAATAAACCTGTAACTTGCAAGGTTACAGGGGATATAAACAAGATCCAACTACACCAATTTTGTGGTGTAGTTCTTATGACATCAGTGGGACAGAATTCATTATAATACAAGCACTGATATTTATACGATAGGAAGAAGAATCTCCCCCCACCCTCATTTATCTTTATACTATGAAGTAATATATGTTCGCTGGGAATAAGGTAACAGAATCAAATGACCTTTTTTCTGTCATTCCAAGAGAAGTTTCAATCATCTTAAATTCAAAATAATTTTCCTTTTGGGTAAATATTGTAATTTATCTTCTGTTTGTAAAGAACTGATACCTTATGCACATAGTAATGGTTATATTGGCTTATTTTATATAAACAATTTGCCATTCATATCTGCCAAAAGCAAACTTTAGGAACTAACTGCTGCCATTTAAATTTAGGTCAATATGTAAGATTCAAGAGTTACTTTGTGTTCTTCTGTAACCTGCTGGAGCAGTTAGAAATGTGAAACATTGTAGGAGGTTGACTAAAAGAAGTATATGAAGTGGTATTCTCAGAAGAAAAGAGATTCAGATTTTACTTCCCCATAGTATTTAGCATAGAAATGTAAATCTCCTGTTATCCTGTCAGCTTTAGCAATATTTTTTGCAGGGTAATAACTACTCTGGGTTTATTTGCAAGACTTAGTTACATTGTTTCCAATACTTGCTCCACTTGTAATGGAACTTCCATATTCTTCATTATTTTCCAAATTGTAAATGTTCATGGTTCTATTTGCAATGTAGATGTCAACTTATTGGTGTATTTAAATTCAAGGGCTGGGGAAAAAACGTCAAAATGAGTGTGTTCGTGGATTGAAGAACAGAAGCAAATATAAGATATATAAGAAACAATATAAGATAGCACTATTTTAAAATAATGTGGCATTATGAACTTCATTCTTGGCTGTGAAAAAAATGATTTTCTGGATAAAATGCCAATTTATTTTATGCGCAACTTTGGAAAAAATAAAACCAACTAAAGTTGCTTTTTTAAATAGCCTTTTTTTCTTTGTACCTTGTAGGTTTACATAATGAGAAGATGCTTTGCCAATAATGTTTTTTGATATCTTGGAATTCAGCTTTTAAAATTTATAATTTTCTCTCTTACCTCTTTATATCTGCTCCCTCTCCATGGCTTTTGTAAAACCACAGATTCACATTAATATCGAATTGCTATTTCCTTTGAAGAAAATATTAAGACTGGGAAATAATGCAACAAAAGGCCTTCATGAATAATTTACCTAAATCTGGAACAAAATTCACCTGTTTGAATTTTAAAATATTCGTAAGATTTAGTTAAGATTCATGAATATGGTTGAAAAAGCCAGGGATTAAATATGATCTATTTTAAGAAGACATAAAAATTGTTATGTGATATATATAACATAACTTGCCAATAAAATGTGATGATCTATTTTGAGAAGACATACTCTTATCTAAAGGAAGCTTATATAATTTACACAAACCCATCCATTACCTGTTTCCTGTCAAAGGAATAAGAAGAAAACAGTAGCATAATGAGTATGATAGCCTGAGTGAGAAACCCAGAATAGATAAAATGTTTCAGTGTTCAGTATGATGTATAGTTATTTAGTTAATATAATTTGTGTGTACTTTTTATTTTCACAGGAAATTTCAAAGCAGTTTATGATAAAAGCATTTGAAATTCAATAAATTCCTGGAAACAAACAAACAAATAAATATTGGTATTTTATATTACCAGGGAGAACTGCCCATCTTGATAGTTAGAGGAATGCCAAGCTAGATGTATATGACTCCAGTTGTTGGTAGAAATTCTTTGTTTCTGAGGCCTGCCTGATCTTAGTACAACATTCTAATGTGGGTGGACACCATGAAGTTTTGTTTATTCACATACAGCTATTCATTTCCTTTTTAACTGAGCTATATTAATGGACAATAAACAGTCTAAAGCATAATTTTTAAGGAGGAAAATAGATATTAAGTTGGAAGATTTGAGTTTAACACATCCAGTATTTGATTATGTGGATGTTACCCATTCAGTCGTTTCCGACTTCTGGTGATTCTATGGGCCAGGTCTCTCCACATCTGACCTTGCACTGCTTCTTTGAGCTTTTCTATACTCTGGCTGCTATCAGCTTTGATGGTGTCCAGCCACTGCGTTCATCCAATATTTAAATGATAGTATTCAGTGGCAATGCTGTATCCTAATTTTCTGATAGAAATACAGTATATGTTAAATGAACTATCAATTCTAACAACTCTACTAAAATGGCTACAGTGATTTAGCATAGTGATCAGTTGGTTTTTCTTTTTAAACACACCAGGATTCTGAGCATCTAGCAGTTATCCATATTCCTGTGGCCTCAAGTTGTTATCTGGATACATTTTCACATCTGTTTTCAAGTGTTTTAGAATGGACATTGCCTCTCATTTCTAGTTAAACTGTAAATACTATACAGTAGTGTCAAATCCTGTCTAGTCCAGGTGGTTGATGATTAGGATTGGGAGGGGCCTTGTAATAACCACTGTCGTACTTGCATAATTTAGGACAATTTTGATAGTTCTTTGGGGTATTTTATTTCTGTTGTTTTTGTTTGCATCAGTAGCATATATTTTCCAAAATACAAAGTGTAGTGTCAGTAGCTCTTTTTATTGGTGAATATGGCCTGCAAACAACCCTTCTGTTTCACAAAATGATTAAGCATAATTCCTTCTGGTAACTTATGTTTAGTTCTACACTAAACCTGGGTATACATAGTTTTGACTAAGTCAGAAGAGGAGTCTTTACATGATATATCTATTTTATGAACCATGGAACATGATTTCTAAGAAATGCCATTCTGGTTGCTTATAGGAGAAGCCAGCTATGTACTAGAAATATGTGCTCTCTTTAAACTGAAGATGTTTATGTATGTGTATGGCTTAGATGACAAACTCATAGTTAACCATGTTTTCCAAGGTGCAATGGCTTATTCAACGAACTATTGAGTGCCATTCTGTCTAAATCAAGCTGTGTTTTTTATTTTTTGTGAATGAAGGCAGTGTCTAAAAATTCAGTGTAAGCAGAACGAGCCTCAAATCCCATTTCTCCAAGCTAATCAACACCCTCAGAGGCTTCTGCTCTCCACCACTGAAAGCCATTAAGATATAATTATTAAAATATTGGACTGGGATTGGAGGTGACCCAGTTCAGTTCTTCGTGGCTTGGATGACTTAGGACAGTCTTAAGACTAAATCTATTTTTGTTTTAGTTTTGAGGATAAAATTGGTAGGTGATGAAAATAAGGTATATATATTGCCTTGAGCTATTGCAGAAAAACAGAATAATAAAACTGAATTCTAGAATGTAGATATCTGTAATACTCAGCAGTGTCTGAATTAGAAGATTAATACTGAACTTTGGCTTAGTAACATTTAAATTATTTTTGTATTTTTATTCTTCTCCCATTGTTGGGCACAATCTTCAGTAAAGAAATTGCATTGGTCTGATGAGTGTCATTTCTTTTAAAAGTAGAATTCAGTAGGGGTTTCAAAAGTAATCTTTTATTTATTTCAGTTTATATAGTCGTAAATGCTGTTAAAATGTGTTTGAGAAGGGAGTTAAAATTTAAAGCTAAAGTATATACAGCTATTTTAGTTTAATTACATATTAAAAACTCTGATGATCTCTTCTTCAGAATCTGTCAGAATCAGCTTATAGGAGTCAGATAACTCTGGTTCCTAGGAAGGCAAGAAAGCTATTTTCAGAAACATCCAACAACAACATTTTAAAACCCAGTTACTTGAACTTCCTATTCTTCACTCCTCCCCAAGGATAATCAGTGGAAGAGGTTCATTACCACAGATCCTCATGGGGTTTCTACAAGTCTTATGTTCTTAAAGAAGATATTTTTAGATTCATGTACAATGTTTAAATTAATTATTTGAAATACATTTTCAAATATATGCCATATATTTCCAGGACAAGTATGCTTGCAAATTAGTTGCTAGAAAACAGAAATATTTGGGAAACTTGAAAGAACAGGTTAGGGATAGACCGTCCTGAAAAAAAATCATTGTGTGGTCGCTAGAACTTGAAAATGATTTGATGGCACATAATAAAAACAAAATAACATCAAGGATTCTATATGGTATGACCTCAAACCTTTGATCCTATAGTTCACATTCTCTTGCATATCATAATTACATTTGTTAGTGGAAAAAGAGCAACCAAGACAATTTTTTTCTTATATTTTGTACATCTAGACAAAGTAAAAACTAGATTCAAAGAAATATGAAATTTCTTTCATGGAATCAAGGGAGATTGAAGGTTCCCCCCACACCTCCATTCTTACCCCACAATTTCAATTTTAGTATAGGATTGCCTATAACTTTTTAAGAAGGCTTTGTGGGGTCCATTTAAAAAATAACTTATTTAATTTAGATTTTATTTGAAGTTAAGATATATGTGCTTAAAAACTATTGATTTTGTGGAATCAAATTATTATTTTTTTTAAATTGACTTAATCACTCTGTTTGAAACAGGAAAACCATAGCTGGATACTTGTTAAGCTGACCATTCCATACTCATAGTCTCTTATTTGTCAGTGAACTAAAATGATCAACTGATTTGCAGGAGAAAGAACAATTTGTGGGAAAAGCATTGGATGGTGTAAACATTATTGGTCTGAGGTTCGATTTGACTTGGTCTATCTTGATGCAGCAGCACAAGCCAATGAGGAAGCAGTCACAGTTCGGCGTGAACGCAGCACATTTAGGCGTCAGGCAGTACGGCGCCGTCACAATGCAGGGAGTAACCCTACCCCTCCTTCATTGCTCATCGGCTCTCCCCTCAGGTATGGTATTTGTGTTCCACCGTATCTAACATGCATGCAGCTGATCACTGCTCCCAACTCCCAATGGTGTTGTAGGCATGCTTTGTTCTGCCTTCTCTCCTTACCCCCACCAATCAAACTCCTTAAGCTGTTACTGCATGCATTTGTGATACTTTTTCAATTGTGCATGTGTACACTAGGTTGTTCATTATTTCGTCCATCTTTTCAAAATGATTAGTCTACTGAAAGTCATCTAAGACAGCTAACAAACTGATCTAAAATTAGCTCTTTCATTTAAGTTTCTAATTTTTCCCCCCAATGTATTATTTTTTCTACAAATATTAAATGTAAAAATTGCTTTAAATAATTCATGAGTTATCAGAGCAGAAAAACCAAAATATATTAAAGTAGTCTAATATTTTTGGAGACATAATAATATATTCACCTCCATCTAGCTTTTAAATGTAAATTATATAACTTTTAAAAATCTTAAGTCCATGTTTCTGCTTTAAAACCTCTCAGCTATTATATTTAATAAGCAATTAAATAATACATAATAAATCTCAGACTTAATTGTAGTATAGATTTCATAAAAATATTTTCTACTGTAAAATCTGAAATAAGTATTAGTTGTAATTGTGCAGCACTGCTGTAACTTCAATGTTCGTGTATCTCACAGGTCACAGATTTTCTCTTGTATATGCTATTGAATACACATAAAAAGCAAGTGTCAAGAGAAAAAAAAATACTGGTGCCGTGTTGGAAAAATATTCAAATTCTAAAGCATCACGTGAGGTGCTTTGGATTTTTATAAATACATCTATTTTCCAATTTGGAAACCAATTTGTTAGATTGGATGCCGATAGATAACCAGAGCATTCCGCACTTAACAGTTTCTTCAGGACATCCCTTTTAAGTTATTCCTGTGGATTGAGTGGCTCTCTGAACTATGTATAATAGGCTGGCAATCAAATGGTGGAATCAGGAAAATTCAGTAATGCTATTTTGTTCTTGTAAAACATAAACATAGAATTTGGGGGGATTGAGAACTGCATGTCAAACTTGTAGATTATATAGTTGGAACCAGGGGGAATTGGGCATGATCAAAATAGAACACTGACATATCTAACAGTGTTAAATCTTTCTTACACTCCATCAACTTCATGTTGTAAATTTATTTGTTTCTTTGTACTTTCCCACTTTGTCTATCAAATTTAATTTTAACAAATTATGGAAAATTAGAGGCATCTAAGGGAGGGGGAGGGGTAACTATACAGAATGCTTTAGGAAGAAATTACATATGGTTCCAACAGAATATAATATATATCTCAGGGTTGAACTATGGAATCCTTGGTGCTCTCTGAGTTTTCTTGTTTGTTTGCAGACATATTGTTACTTGATTAAGTAACTAGTACTAGTGAATGTGGGGTTTGCCCCCTGTTTATATATAGTAACTTCCCTGCCAGTGTGATGGGGGTGTGGTTTTCTCCTTGGTAGTTTTTTGATTAGGGTATTGTTTTCTGCTTAATTGTTTTTCTGATGTTAATTCCTGCTTATCTGGATGTTTTTGCCACAAAGGATATGTTTTGATCTTTTTGTTTCCTTCTTAGCTTTTTTTTTTTTGTCTCTCTTGAATGGTATGTAATTATGTTTTGTCTCTATGTGTCTATTGATAGCTGATTTGTCAGAATGCCAAATTTCAAGGAATTCCCTAGTGTTGTTGAATTTGGCTTGGTGTAGAATGCTTACAGTTTCCCAATTGAAAGTAGGATTAATTCTGTCGCTTAGTTTAATTATGAGATTCAATTTTCATTTTGCCTTCTGATTGCTAGTTGGTGTACTCTCCTAGTCTTCTGCCTGTCTTGTTATAGTCCTTGTACTGTATGTTGTAGATTACTTCTGTTTTTTTCTTCTTGGCTAATGTGTCTTTTGGTTTACTTAAGATTTGGGGAGAGCTTTAGTTGGTTTGTGTGCTATGGTGATATCGTGTAGATCCAGAACTAGGAAAAGAATCCACCACTTTCAGGTTTTATAGCAGAGACTATAATACAGTAACTAGAAACTAGCACTTCCACACGTACAATCAAAAGTATGGATCCAGTATGTAGATAACACCTTTGTCATAATAAAAAAGGAACAACTAGAAGACACATGAAACAATCAACATCTTCAAAGGAATAAAATTCCACAAGGGAAGAAGAAAACAACACACTATATAGTGTGGATATCATCAGCAGCAGAGGAAATGATGGCAGATTAGAAATACAACTTTTATCGAAAAACAACCCACACTAATCATTAACAAAGTAACAACCCAAACTTCCTAAATAGGAGCTGGGTAAGCATATTATTCAGATGAATATAAACACACTGCAGCAATACACAACTCCAGAAAAAGAAAACCTATGCAACATCATCCAATGAAATGTATATTTTTTCAACTTTATCAAAAAGTCCTTGGCCACTCAACCCGCTGCAGCACAACCAACACAAGTGATGAAAAGGCAACACTGCAATACATCAAAAAAAAAATCTCAGAAACAACCAACAGATTACACCATAACACAGAGACCTACTAAAGTCCTCCAAATCATTCTAAACCAAAAGACCCAGTAGTCCAAGAAGAAAAAATAGGATCTCTCTATAACACACAGTGCAAGGATTGTAACAATCATTATGTAGGACAGACAGGAAGAAGACTAGCAGAGGGCATCCATGAACACCAACTAGCAGTAAGAAAACAAAATGAAAACTGCTTAGTCTCACACACATATGGACAGACTCAACCATGCTTTCAGCTGATAAACTATGAGCATCCCAGACCAAGCTAAATCCAGTAATCCTAGGGAATTCCTGGAAACTTGGCATTCAGATAAATCAGCCATCAATAGAACATAGAAATAAACCACATTTACACGCCATTCAAGAGCCACTTAAAAAAAACCTAAAAAACAAAACAAAAAGATCAGAACACATTCTTTCCATCAACCAACACCCAGATAAGTAGGGTATCATGGTTCCGATAGATGAAACCAGTTAAAAGAACTTCAAGGCAAGAAATTCTTGCTTAAAGAACATTTTATTAGGAAACAAAGTATCGGTACTTACATAGTTGAACCCAAGACTGAAATTCCCTCCCCCCAGATACAAAGTAACAAGTTACAGTTCCCACCCCACAGAAGCTGTCAGAAATCACATTCTTCAGCCTGCCAAAACCTTACCAACAATGTCCTTGAGTTCCCACGCTACTGCATTTGTTATGGCTAGATAAAACCTCAAGCATTTACCCCATCCCCCCTTCTACATCAAAACTCTAAAACAACAGAAAAGGCACTTTAGAAGCAAAGGTAAAATGGCTGCTGAATCTCACTTGTCAGAGCGTGGACATCCATTGTCACAGCGTTGACACAGGGTTTAACTGGATACTAAATCAAGCAGAAAAAAACATATGCAAGCAAACAACCGAGTTTAGAGAACCACCAAGAATTTTACCTATGGTTCCCATGCCAAAAGGAGGTTCCCTTGCCATCATCATTTTTCCTCTGCACCTGAGAATTTTATGAAATGCATCAATGGCCTTATTAAAAATCAGTTATGATACTTTAATAAGATACTGAAATAAAACCAATAATATGCAATAATAGTATAAATATAACAGTACACAAAATGTTTTAGAACAGAACTATATAATGCAATCCAGAATAAAAAAATGCACAATTGTGCATAAAATAAGAATTCTTGTCATTTTACAACGTAAAGTTGAGTATGCACATATATTTTGCATACGCCTCAATAGTCTGTGAATGAATTTCATGTTCCACAAATGATCTGTATGTTGACTAATAGTCATTAGTTGAAAAGTATTGGTAAATTTCCTCCTTTAAGATTAAGTCCTTATTAAATACTTAATAATTAATAACATTGGAATAATTTCTTATATGGAAGTACAGAAGAGAACAACAAACTTAGTTCCTAAATCTGTCATTTAATCTTGATTATTCAGAACTGTCTTGAAAGCAATCCAAACTGGATATGAAGTCATAGATAATTCGGTGAATATCGATGAAGCATTCTAAAATTAGTTTTGTTAATATTAGGAACATATTTTGTATTTTTATATTTTAATATTATAATGTTTAACCTCAACACCCGATGCTCTAAAAGAGGAAAAAAAGAAGAAGAAATGTTTAACTGATTGTCCAGAGAGCTTTCGCTATTGGGTGGCATGACAGTATAATTAAATGAAATATTCTGGGTAAAATTAGTAGTGTTAAAATTCTAATGAAAGTAAATGTTTTACATTTTTTATTCTAAAGAGTATAGAACTAGTCCTATTTTCCATGCTGCTTTGTGTGTAAGTGGAATAAAATTATACCACTGTGTCCTCCTTTCGCCTATATAATCTTGATACAAAAACTCTTTGGATATATTCATCATGATACAGGTAGTCCTTGACTTACGACCACAATTAAGCCCAAAATTTATGTTGCTAAGTGACAAATTTGTTAAGTGAGTTTTGCCCCATTTTACGACTTTTCTTGCCACAGTTGTTAAGTGAATCATTGCAGTTGTTAAATTAGTAACATGGTTGTTAAGTGAATCTGGCTTCCCCATTGATTTTGCTTGTCAGAAGGTGGCAAAAGGTGATCTCATGATCCTGGGACACTGCAACTGTCATAAATATGAGCCAGTGGTCAAACATCCGAATGTAAATCATGTGACCATGGGGATGGGACAGTGGTCATAAGTGTGAAAAATGGTCATAAGTCACTTTATTCAGTGCCGTTGTAACTTCAAATGGTCACTAAATGTTCTAAGTCGAGGACTACCTGTATTCCACTTGCCAATACAAATGCATGTTCTATGGTACCTAACTGATTTTAAATTTCCAACTCCAGGGTTTTTCAAGTATAATTGAAGTAGCCAAAGTAGAAAGTGTTACTTGTACTTGTAGAAGTCCACACGAAAGTACTTGTAGAAACCTATGCAGATCATCTTAGGAAAGCCGGGCAAAGGCAGGAAGAGTTACATAAAGAAAAGCATACTCTAAGCCCGAGCAATAGCAAAAACATAAGAAAGGAGCCCAGACTGACTCTCCCCTACTTCACATACGATAAGGGGAAGGGAGGAGAGAATTCAGCCATTCAAGATTCTTTTACTGCAGCCTACATAAATATAGTTCGTCAGTTTTTTGGAATTTCTTTCCTGATCTGACCTTGATCTGATCTCTACTGCTTCATATAGACCCATAATTTTAATGTGAATCCATTTGTGTGGATAGTATTTTCAGCAATGGGCTATTCCATCGCAAAAACAGTCTACCATATTGAGCTTCATTAATATGACAAAGGCACATGTTTGATACAGCTTCTGTATCTTTTAGACAACAGTTGAATCATAAAATAATGGGATCAGTGTTCCATTTTTCACTCACTCTTATTGCTAATTTTAATTTAGAACTCACATGAAGTGATGCTGTTCTTTTAACAAAAAAAATCTCATTTGCTGATAATTCTTAATGGCCTATTTCTTGTTGTCGTGACAAGACTTCTTTCTCCAAAAGAAGACATTTTAGGAACATAAGAGTTAGGTCATATTTAAGTAATTAACAGTTGTATTAAGTAGTAGTAATGGTTTTTTTTTTAAGTGTCTTCATTACTTTAAAGTAGGGGGAAAAATAAGTGGATTACATGTGTTAAATTGAAGTAAGCAACAGCAACAAAAATGCAACCTTTCTAACATTTTCTTCTCATTGTAACTATTTATTGAAGTTATTGATCCCTCATCTTTTAAACATTCCAAACTTTTTTTCTGATACATTAGAACAGTGGTGGCGAACCTATGGCACAGGTGCCAGAGGCGGCACTCAGAGCCCTCTCTGTGGGCACGTGCGCCGTTGCCCCAGTCCCAGGCCTTCAGCTGGGTTTTATAAAACCTTTTCGCTTTAGGCCTCCGCCGCCATGTGCAAAAAAAAAAAAAGGTTCAATCAGTCAATTTCAACTTCTCGCAGAAAAAAAAAAGATCTTGCAAAGTTGGAATTGATTGATTGAACTTTTTAGTCCCACCCAGTCTGCCGTTACCACCGCAGCCACGCCCACCCAATTGGCCACGCCCACCCAATTGGCCACACCCAGCCGGCACTCGACGATGCATAAGTGGGTTTTGGGTTGCAGGCACTCAGTCTCTAAAAGGTTCGCCATCACTGCATTAGAACATTCCTCAATAATAAACTAATGAACTTCCAAATTCAACTATGTAGTTGATCTTTCATCTGAATGTATATCTATTTTTCCTTTTTATCTTATCAAAGAATTGAAATCCAGTTGTAACATTTAGGAGTCTGGAACAATTTCAGTAACAATATTGTCTATAACAAAATGACTCCATGGCCTACAGGAATTCTCTCAAAAGCCCACCAATGGTATCATGTGATCTCCTGTACAGTCCTCGAGGCAAATTTGGATTCCCAGCTTAAAGGACAATATAGAATAGATGCTACAACCTAAATTTAGGTTGGACTCCTAAATATTTTATCAACTTAGGAAAAAATTGTCTGAGCTCGTTCTAGCTTGTCTTCCATACAATTGTAACATTCTTTAAAATTTTGTTAACATAAAACTTTTTATGAACTCTGTTGCATCTTTATTTGAGGTAGCTAGGCTTTGTGTTTTTTCCCTTAACCTATGAAACAGAATAAAAACAATTACAGACAACCCAGAAATAAAGAACCAGACACACGGAAAGCTGAATTAATCTAAGGCATATCATTTGTCTATCAAGCCAAATACTGGCAGTAACTGCTTTAAGTAGGAATTTCCCAGCTCTAACTTGGTGGAATTTAAAATGTCTAGAGTTGCAGTTCAGCGTTACTTTTTGTGGGGCATCCAAAGCCCAGCTTATTTACATTCAAAAGGGCATTATCTTATACAAATAGGAAAAAAAAGAATTGTGGTTACTGCTAAACCATCAAATAACAATGTTTTTATGGACCGTGGAAACTAACACTATTCTTGCTGGCTTGCATGTTGCATGGTGATATTTCTTTTCATGTCCATTGAAAATGCAGAGCTACATGATACTTTGTTCGGAAATATTCTTCAACAGCATTTCCTATCCATTATAATTTCTCATATTTTGTTGAATATATTTTTAGGGCTCTTTTAATAAAGTTCATGGCTGAAACGTGTAGAATAGGTGATTTATTAATTTGTAATTTTTGTGCAACAGAATGGAATATCAAAGGCTTGAGAGTAAATGATATTTATTAAAACTAATTCCTGAAGACCTCTGCTAAGTAATGTAAAAAAAACAACAGACTAAAAGCCATGACTAAGTAGCAGGAAAATTTCCCAAAGACTACCTATCTTCATTTCTGTAAGAGTTATTTCATTTTGATAAATTTTACTTTTGTGTGAAATGTATTTTTTTAAGTTTGATGTTATAATAGACTATTTTGGTATAAAATTTGTATTTAATCCCCCCCCAATGTACATAAATAAACATATACATTTTTTATTTTTTTTTGAAAATGGTAATGATAAAATATACACTAACATTAAATAACTTTTCCATTCTTGTATTTGCATGTGTAGATATTAACATATTGTATAAATTTTTAAAATGTAAAATATTTTTTAAAAAGGAACTAAATAATTCAATTCTATAAGCTTCATATACTCTAAACCACCACATCTGTTTCTGACATGAGCTGTTTACAGTAAACAAAGTATACTCTTATTTCTTGGTTAGGGCCCAAATTTTATGAATATGGAGCAATGCAACAAGGCCTTTAAAAAAAATCAATTATAGTTCTAAAAATATGGCTATCTGTTTTAAAGGATTGGAATGCAATGTGTTAATCAGTTGTAGATGGTTCTTTAAAATATATTTTTGATGTTCAGTTATTAAATTATTTTACTGAAATATGATAGTAAGATTCTTCTAAGGATTAGGATAATAGTAGATATACTACAATTTTAGGAATTGTACATATTGAAATTTAACAGTATCTATTGAATGTATTGTATAAGTATTATTGGTTGACAGTTTTGAAATTAGAACTATTTTTTCATAATTCTTAATATAAAATCTTCTGTAATATTTTCATGGAACAGATCCTTTGAATCTATTTCCCAAATGCAAAATTTTTGGAAGAACCAGTTAACACATAAAGAAAGCCAACCAACCAACTGTCTCATTTTCTTCTGTAAGGAAAAAAATGCGAAAGAGTTCTTCACAAGAATCAGAGAAAAAATTAAAGGTTTAGAAGTCTAAAATAAAGAAATACTGGTCAGATAATTAGATATATGAACCAAGGAGAATATAAACTATGAAAGAAATCAATAGAAGACATTATATGTAGTTCAGGGTTGAATTATGGAGTCCTTGGTGATCTCTGACCTTGGTTGTTTTTTTGCAGACTCTTCAATACCCAGCTAGGTAACATCAACACTGCTAACACTGATGATGTAACTAGTTGGGTAATTAAATTTGTGAAACAAATGTGTATAAAACTTTTTATGGATTTCTTAACACTTATTTAAATATTGCTTCAATTTTGTGAGCAATGTGAATTTATCAAACTTGATCCTTTTTTCTTGGAATAATTCTTTTCATCTGAAATGTTATTTGGATAAGGAGTGCAGTTGGTTTTATTGTTCATCAATAGATTGCTATTAGTCATATATAATTTTTTTCTGTTGGAATTAATATTTTTAAGCTAATTGTTTTAAAATTCAAGATTTCTTTTACGTACATAATACTGTGTATTGTAGAAATATAGACTGTACATTCTACAAATAATTGCATTTTTATTCATATGAAATTAATAAACACAGAACAATGATACTTCAAGGCACAAATGCAGATTGCAAGACTGAGCCAGCCCTATAAAGTTATGTAGAAAAACAGAATATAAATTGAATAAATAAATAACTGCTACACATTTAGAGATTGCTGCATGTTCATTTTAGAAATACTTCAAATTTTATATCTTCAAAATGAATACCTACGCACATTTATAAGTTCCACCACAGTGTTGTTGTTACATTGTAAATTTTATGAAAGGTTCATATCACACTTTCTTTCAGGGATATATAAATACACATGCCCATTATTAATTTACCAAGAACTAACAGTGATTTAATTTAGTAGCATTTAGTTCAGCTGTAACATATATAATTTCTGCCTTATTCTTAAAATGTGCTATACAGATAGGCCCAGTTTAAGAATGAGTTTTGTTTCCAAGTTGAATTTGTATGTAAGCTGGTACAATATTATGTATTAAGTAATATTGTATAATGAATTTGAACCATTGTGTATTTAACTTGAATCACTATGTATTTAACTTCAATTTTGCTACAATAGGCTCTGTTCTTAACTATGGGCTATCCTTATATTGGGATATTCTTAACCTGGGAACTTGCTGTATTGCAGTCATAATATACTAAATGTACTAATATTGCAATCATAATCATGATTTGAAAGACTACATAATCTTAGTGTGATTCCTGTAGTTACATGTAAGGTAGATTGCTATTGTTTTATGCTCACCAAAACCCAACTAAGGTTAAATAAGGCTACATAACGATGATTGTAAGTCACAATTTAAATTAGACTTAGATCTGTTGGTAACATAGCAAATACCTGCATGCAGAATGGGCTTATTTCACAGTACATCTAATTTTTCCATATCACAATTTTATTCACCATTCAGGAAAACTCTGGGCTTTATGTAATACATAAAAAAATTTTCTTATTTTTATCTTTACCACCATGTATACCTCTGAATTTGGCCTGCCCTTTAAACAGAACACATTTGAGGGGAATGTAGAAAAAAAGGAAAATTGGACATATACTAATAAATTGTTTTCTTCAATATAAATAGATAATAAAAGAAATAAAAGAAATTGATTTTTAATGCAACAGATGTATGTTGTTATTTTTAAATTGAGTTGAGCAAAACAACTGCATTTACTCCTTATAGTCTTTTCAAAGTTTACTTTAAACTTGCATGAAAGAGTAACATTTGCTGTTTGTTAGCAAAAAAGCAAAGCTTACATTTTTTAAAAAATTACATGATACTACATTAGACATTGACATCATGATATAATTGTACTTTCGAATACTGCCTAGAAGATAACTATGTGAAGTAGAAAATGTTTTGAAGTAATAATTCCAAGTTAGTGTTGAAACTGCTTGGAATGGTTATCCAGCTAATTTTGATTTTTGTTTGTTTGATTTCCTGGATATGTTGTAACAGTGTTGTTCATCAAAAATTGGTTAGTTCAATGTATTGCAGTTCTCTCTTAACCTTAAAACAAAATACAGTGTTAACTTGGTTTCTAGCTGCCTTTTCTGTGTTCTTCCCTGTAATGTTTCCACCATCCATGTTCTTTCGTAGCCTTCAAGATGTTCAGCAAGGGCAGCAGTCCACAGCCAAAGTCAAAGTCCAGTCACGCCCCCATTCCCAGGCAGCAGTGCTCAGCGCTAGCACCTCCTTGCTGGTGAGAAATGGGAGTGTCCAGTTAGAAGCAACACATGACAGTGCATCTGCTGTCGGCAGCAGCAGTTTGCACAATGAACTTGGTATGCAGGCATTACATAACTTAGTGCAATCAAAGTGTTTATTCTGTAGCTTTGTGGCTTATAATGCATTCTACCTAAACTTGCTTAGTCTTGGCTTTATTTCAGACTGTTGAGGCATGTTTCTTACAGCAAATTGCTTCTGGTCTCTCTTCTGCAAGACTTCATATGTTAAATTATTAGCTAGGTTTTTTTTAAAATCACTGATTGAAGATACTGAATTACTTATATTAAAATCCATCAAAATGTCTCAACCTTTGCATTTATTTTAAAGATTTTAATTATGCATGGAACTATAATAAATGGCTTTTTAGCATTAATATGCAGAATGCAAATAATAGTATTTCACACTTTGTTATTATAATACACTTTTGTGTTAAATGTTGCCATTGTAAGTTGTTTATGGTCTTCTTTACAGTACTTGACACTTGCGATTATTTTGTTGTATTGATCAACATTTCTGAATTCTGTAGTGGAACTTATGTTTGGATATGGAAACTAAACCTAGAGAAGGCATGATACTACTTGTACTTTAATAATTTAGCAAGCCTATTTTTAATTAAAACATAATTGCAAATTATCATAGAAATGACTTCCACATCTGTTTCATGTTGGATGATTTAAATTTGTACCAGAATATAAAATGTGTGTCATGTGACCTCTGATGATTGCTGAATTATCATCCACAGTGTAAAACCCTATTAATATTTTAATCAGGTAGGAAATAATTGTGGCTTGTGTGTGTGTGTGTGTGAAAGCAGTGCTAAATTTAAACGCTGATACTTTCAGTAGTGGATGTAGGCAGTCTGGCTGGGATGTCTTTGTGCCTTCAGTCACCAAGATTGATTTGTCTGATCTGGCTGGCCAGGTGGTTGTCCTTCCCTCACTGCTCTGTGTGCATTCCTTCCATTCCATTGCCTGCTTGGTAGAATACCCATCCCAGATAGGAATGTTCTGTTCTGAAGTTAGGGTATGTGATATATATGATAGCTGTATTCCCCTGGCTATAACATCCAAAATTAGATTTTTGAAAAGAGAGCGTTTTTATGTATGACCAGGTTGATCACAACTTATTTAGGTGTTGCAGATGTCTCATTCTGCAGTCTTTTTCTTCTCTATCGTGTTGCATTATAATTCAATAGTGCCATCTCATGATTAACTGGAATAATGTAATTTGATAAAATTTGTTTTTGACGACTTTGAAGAAGGCATACTTAAAATAACAACTTGCAGATTGCAAAATATGTTTACAAAGCATTCAGTAAATTATACAGTAAATACTATTTTGCTAAAGCTGCAATTTTACTTATATTTCCCCAAAATTAAGTCTTAAGATATGTAATTAATTTTATGTTAACGGAAAGATGGTATCTTTGCTGGGAACCAAAGAATTGGGATTTTTTTTTTAAGAAATTGGTAACAATAGTAGTCTCTCACTGATTATGCAAAACTCTTTTTGCTGCAAAAAGCAGTCATAAAATGAAATGAATATTTTTTTATATTCATCCTAAAAATACAGTCCTGGGAAATAAACAGAAGGATCCTGCTGAAATTACTCCCTGGTTGAAAACTAGATTTTTAAATTAGGAAACTATGCCTCTCCCTCTTCTCCTTTTGCTGTTTTTTATTACGTAGCTTGTGGGAAAATACAAATTTTGCATATGTGCTGCACAATATCCTTTGAATTTCTAAATCATTGACAAGGTTTTAAATGAATTCACATTTGTTTCAGAGTAATTCTATATAATCAGGAGAACTTTCCCCAGTATATTGGCATACTTAGTGGACAAAATCAGTTATAAGCTTTTAGACCAATAATTACTTTTTTAATACTTTTTTCAGTTGGTCTGCCCTTTGCATCACCATTTTATTATTGTTCATTTTAGTTTTAATTCTTTAGGTTGCCAGAACAGACATCATTACTAAAGAACCACAATTTGTGAATTCTTACTTTGCATAAATAGCTGGAGCTTCCATATAAATAGTTTATTCAACCAGAAGCAAACAGGAATTGTGCTGATTTTATCTTTTCCAAAGGACAAAATGGGGAATATCTTCTATTAGCATTGTCTTTCCCCAAAAATGTGAGCTTTCGTGTCCTTATTTTTCTGTGGTATAGTATCCCAGAATTAACTTAGGCTACAGTATGCTGATAAATTTGAGAACTTGATGCATTTTTAATGTCATGTTATATGCTGTTTTTTAAAATAATTTGTATAAGGAAGAAAAGATCAGAAAAGCTATTGCAAAGATTTGAAGTGCCATCTTTTGCTGGAATAATTTTAGGATCATGTCTGTTTTGATGGAGCTCTTATTCTAATGCTATGGCTCTGTCTATTAGAATGTGCTGCTTTATTGGTACTTGCAGCATTTAGTGGTAACTACAGAACGAGAGAATTTTGGAGTTACAGTAATCTTTAAATGTATTACTTTTATATTTATATTTTGGAATGAATGAGCAGATGACTGCTATGATTCAGATGTAGGGAGTTCCTATTTTCTTGTCATCTAGTTCTGTTTCAAGAGTTATACAGGCCTGCCACTGAGAGATTTTTCCTCTTTATTGGTAGGACATTTCAGAATTGTAATTATGGCCCAATAATGTCCTTGGAGTGTTATTGTTTACATGCTGGAAGCTTAAATCAAATCACTTAAAAGTGAGAAGGTAGACATCCGTAGAACCAGAGTGCACAGTTAGCCTCATTGCTACCATATTTGACACTACAGGAAAGCATATGGAGGGCCTGGTGAAAAATGGTTAACTTAGAAGTGATTAAATGTTGGCTTTTGATAATATTAAGTGGTTTCTTTTTTAAAAAAAAATGCTAACTTATTTCTCTTTGAATCACAGTCACATTATATATTAGATTATAATGCCATCATTTGATACCTCAACTTTAATCCAAGGAGCCATTGCTGTTGTAATCATTAAATCATTTATGCCGAGAAATGTCAAAATATGGCTAAAATTGAAGCTTCACTGTGTTCAGCAGACTTGATAAACATTTTTCTGTTAGATAAATGTATATACCTCTAGAACCCTTGTGTCTGTTTGTGACCTTCAGTTGGGAGAAACAGTGCATTATTGGGCAACTATTTTTGAATCAACATATTTCAAATGGGGTAACTTAAATAGTGCATCAAAATCTGGGATTCGTGACTCCTGTAAATTAATATTTGGTTAAGTTGTGGCTGCTTCAGTGTTGCCACGCTGCTGTACCACTGCAGTCAGCCATAGTTGCATGTTAAGTCATTTTCAGTGCTCTCTGCCAGCTTTCTACAAGGAAAGTCAGTTGGGAATCTGGCAGGAAATCAAAAACTCCCACACACACTGCTTTTCTGCCTGTCCCTAGTCATTCTGTTTCTCTGTTTAGGTAAGGAAATATATCTGAAACCTTGACCTAATGACTAATGACCCTAAAGATTGCAATAAATCTGTCAAGGAATGGCTTGGAGGAAAAAAAGAAAAGAAAAAAGAAATGGAATAATCTGGAAGGAACAAGTCAAAGTCTGTATCTGCAGCAAATCCCATCAAGACATTGTGGGATAATTTGAAATGGGCTGAAACCCCTCTAACATCACACAGGTGAAAAAAATCTGCATGGAAGAGTGGGAATAAATTGCAGTGGATGTCAGAGACTGGTAGGCAGTTATAAGAAATATCAATTTGAGGTTGTTTCTGCCAAAGGAGGCAATATCAAGTACCGATAATCCACACTGTTGAGTCTGGAATTTTGATAGAAAGACTTTGTAGTTGTTAAGTGGATCACCATGTGACCTGATTTTACAACCATTTTTACTGCAATCGACTGCATTTAAGTGAATCATATGGTTGATAAATGTATTACGTGGCCGTTAAGTGAATCCATTCTCTCAAATGGGTGTTTTTGACCAAAACCATGTGTGGGTCCATCATAATTAGTTCTGGTTGTTTAAGCAAGAACTGCCTGCGTTAGAGCAAAGGGTATACTTATCTTTTCCACAGAAGGAGATGGTATATCTGTTATTTGTTGTTGTTGAATAAATGATTGCAAAGTCAGTTTTTCATAGTGTTAAGTTATACCATCTTTGTCTTCATATATTGTTTAAATGAATACAAACAATTGTTTTGTCCACATATATTAAAAAAAGATTTTTTTTTACATGGGGTATATTTAATTTGTCATATGATTATATACATACTTTAAAGAAATCAAATAAAAAATTAAATAAATCTACACACTACTAAGGGAAATCTGGATTCCACTCTTAAATTCATTCATATACATTTATATTATTTTTATTGTAACTATAGTGTGTCTTATCTGACTATATTTAGGGAAGTGCCGAGAAGTCATCAGATGCATTATCAGCTAGGTACCAGACATTTTCAAGTGTTTAGATATCCAAAATGTAGCAGAAACATATATTCCTATTTTTTCTCTATGCCTTAGGTAGTAAAACTAAATTTAGATTTATTTTTTTTAAAATGGTGCTGGATGACGATACTCATTGGGCAAGTCATTCACTCCTGGTGTTCTGCAGAATACCATTTCTTCATCTGTGCTACTTATATCTAAATAAAACCATTAGTGGGAGATCATATGGAGCTTTGGAGTGGGAGTGATTCTAAGTTGAGGATTATCTGTGTTACAATCCCAAATTGGATGATGTTCTAATCTATTGCTACAACTGTTGAAATTTAATACAGCTTTACCATAGCTTAAATGCATAGTATTGCCATATTTGGAATCTAGAGAGGGATAAGTGAATTAATACTATGAAATTGTTTTGTTCTGTGTTGTATAAATTGCCCTTAAATGGAGAAGTTTTGAGTAAGTATTGTATTGTAATTGCACAACTGGTACTCTTTTCTCAAAGCCAATATGTTTGCGATCCTTATCAATATGAATGAATTACTGGCTTGTTTGACCAAAAAATCAGAGTCCCTCTTTAAGGGAGATTGGAGATTTAGAAATAGGAAAGATAAATAGGACAGACAGACAGACTATAAATTATTGAGAGCCTGAGTTTGATTTTATTTTTAAAAATCGTTCACAGTTTTGCAACTCTTCTGTCAGGTAATCTGAATTTGATTTTCTGTCACTGTAAGCAACAGGGCAAAAAGGATTTGTATCTACAAATGATAATCCTGTGTAATTGGTTTGGGCTAAACTAGTTGGAAAGCTGATGTAAAGTCAGTTATACAAATTATTATTTTTCTATTTCTTCATTCACTTAATAGAGTTCTTGTAACATTCTGAGTTATGTTGCTATACAGCATGTACTTTCTAGCTGGTGGAATGCTTGCAACAGAGTACTAGCTTGCAATCTCTAATTTAGAAACTCTATCTTGTATATATGGTAATAGTGTGAACATGCTTAGGATAAAACTGGACTTCAGCAGCACCTATGGCAGATTGACAAAAATGAACTGAAAAAAAATCCTGTCCTTACTATTAACAGAAGATGCTGCTCATGGCATGTTTGCAATTAAAGCTGGTAACCACATCTAAACTTTTTTTCTTACTAAACAAATTTATGATAGATTTAAGATTCCAGCAGGTAATGTACAACTTGAAATGTAAGAGAGATATCTACTTTATTAAAAAGTGTGAATTAACAAATAAAAGAAATATATATACATTGTACATCCATGAAAAATAAGAGAAAGGATAAGAGTGTAATAAATAAAGATGTTTGATATTATGGAGTTGGAGTTTAGGAATATATGCAGTGAAGTGAAGGCCTACATTGGATTATAAATTATGACAGTGATCAGCATGAAAGAAATAAGTTGAATTAATTTGCTTATATAGGTTAAATGAATTCAAAATAAATATGTGAAGGAAGAATGAATTGCTTGAGAGGAAGGGGAACTCCAGAATAAGCATGGTTGGATAGAATTGATGAGATTTTGAGAAAGAGAGAGATTAGAAGTTTAAAGAATTGAAAGCAATATATGACTCTATGTAAGGATGCAGTAGAAGATCAATGTGTTTTCCAAGGCTAGAAAGGTATGGAGAAATATAGACAATGTTACATTTGTGAAATAATTTTATTCTACTTTATTTTTCTTTTCTTTTTAATCTCACATCTTTAATTTTTTGGCTTACAATTTATTAAACTTTTTGTGGATTTTGCATTTCTTGAACAGGAAGAACATGATAGTTGTGCATGTTTTTATATAATTGTTCTGTATTGAAACCAAACTATGGTGACCAATGGATTTCTTCTGTAGAGAGGTTTAATGGAGACTATGACTCCTTCATTCCCTGTTTCAGACAATGAAATGGGCATTTTCAAAGGAACTATGCATATTATAAAACAAAAATGCACATCATCTATTTGCTCAAAAGTTGTAGTGAACTCTGTACAAGTGTACAACATGTCATTGGCTATATTTGAAGAGTGGAGTCTTTTTGTTCTTCTATATTTTTCTATTTTATTACTTTTTAATTTCATTGTGTCATTGTTTTCTTATTTTAGTAACAGTAGAATTCCACTCTATTGAGCTGCAGAGTTTCATCTCCCTCTGCTGATAAAAAGGAAGCATTGCTAATTCTTTAAATCTGTGGTTTAATTGATTTGTTTTGGTTCAGAAGACAGAAGAATAAGTGGAACCAGAATGAATATGACACGTCTTTTTAGGGGTTTGGTTAGATCTTAAAGGCTAAAATGCAGAAATATAATGTACTGTGTCCCTTAAAAAACAAATAATCATGAAAATGTGTGATTTTCACCAGCTTTAATCAGATTTTTAAGTGATGCAGTGATCTTGGGCCTTTACAATTCACCCTTTAAAATTCTACAAAATGTTCAAATTGTAAAAAAAAGCAGAGTTCAAAAATTTTACCCTTATCATCATTGGGAATCATTTGAGAACACTTCAACTCCCAGAATTGCATGCATCAAAAAGGTGTGCACTTTTCATTTTTCTATGTCATATAATAATTTCAAAATTCCAGTGTGTGATATTTTCATACACACATAAACACAGAGTTAGCAAATACAAAGATTTAGTCCATTTTATTTACAATAGTTAGGAACTTAGAATCAAGCATTTGTCTTTTACATCTATCCTTTGTTCCTTTATTAGGAATATCTGTGTTAGGAACCATTTAGTAATTGTTTCTATCAGTGGCTAATAATCATAGGTTGCTAATATATAGTTTTAATGGAAGCAGATTTCCCATGTTTTCATCAGGCAATAGAATTATCATGAAAGCAAATTACATACATTGGCATAATTTCAAAGAAGCATTTGCTTCTGTCTGTTTTAAGCATATTGCCAATTAATTTCACTGAATAGTCTTACATTGGAATATTATACAAGAGAAATTCTTCCCCTTTCATTTATTTAATTATTTAACTATTTTTCTGCAAATACATAGATCCAATTTATTAGCTTTCTCCTACAGGAAAGATAGTCTTACTGCTGTAGGAATTGGTAAGCCAAATAACTTGATTTTTTTTTAAAAAAAAAAAATCCCATTGTAAATATTTTAATTGTCTTGATGTTGTGTTTTTAATGTTTATGTTAACAATCTATGCCAAATAAGGATGATGAAAAATGGGTATATACATTAGCCAGCTTCATAAATGACCATGTGTTAATCTCTAATCCTGATTTTGGGGATCTTTCTTATTGATCTTTCTTACGATTTTTAAATTAGTGTGTATGTTTGTAGATAATAATATATTTGTTACTATAGTGTTCAAAAATTTCATACTATTTAATCTATCTTGACTTTCTCTTCAATAGGTAAGTTCAGTTCAACACTCTATGAAACGGGGGGCTGCGATATGTCGCTTGTGAATTTTGAGCCAGCTGCAAGAAGAACATCTAACATCTGGTGTGTTTTTAAAAGTAATTGCTGTAGTTTATGCATACTAATACTAATTTTATTTATAAATGGATAATATTTGTAGGATTGCATTTTGATATTAAAAGCAAATGTGCATCAGAAAGAAAGAAAAAAGTCATCACCATCATCCTGGGTTATGGCTCAATTAGACATTGTGCCAAAATCAAACATTCATTTCAATATAATGTGTGTTTGTGTATATGAGCATATTGGGGAAATGTTCTATTTTCTAAAACAGAAAACAGAATTGAATTGGAAAACAGACTAAGGTATCAAACTAAACTTGTCTTCTTGTTTCAGTGATACGGATTCTCATGTATCAAGTTCTACCTCAGTTCGTTTTTATCCACATGATTTAGTAAGTTTTTGCATTTGCTACTATTTGTTGCAAACAAATAATCCTATCTATCTATCTATCTATCTATCTATCTATCTATCTATCTATCTATCTATCTATCTATCTATCTATCTATCTATCTATCTATCTATCTATCTATCTATCTATCTATCTATCTATCTATCTATCTATCTATCTATCTCTATCATTTTATATTCTAAACTTAGCTGGTCCAATTAAATTCAGGCTGGCCACCTGAAATTTATGGTTCAAGTGGTCAGCAGCTGGACATTACAGATAGTCCTCAACTAAGAACCACAATTGAGCCAACATTTCTGTTGCTAAGTGAGACATTTGTTAAGTGAATTTTGTCCTATTTTATGACCTTTCTTGCCATATTATTTAAGTGAATCACTGCAGTTGTTAAGTTAGACACGGTTATTAAGTGAATCTGGTTTGCCCATTGACTTTGCTTGTCAGAAGGTGGCAAAAAGTGATCACATGACCCTGGGACACTGCACCCGTCATAAATATGAATCAGTTGCCAAGTATCTGAATTTTGATCACATGACGTGGGGATGCTGCAATGGTTGTAAATGTGAAAAACATGTCACTTTTTTCAGTATTGTATATTTGAATGGTCATTAAATGAACTGTTGTAATTCAAGGACTACCTTTACAGTTGCGGATAACTAGAATGACATAGCTGCTTTAATATATTAGGGCTAATATATATCAATGCCTTATTGATATGCAATCCAATCATATGCCTTGTTCAGCAGTCCTAGTCTCATCCTTTGATATAGCATTAAATATCCCTGTAGCTTGGTGTGCAGGTATGCTATCTCTGCTATTTTATTTAACCTTGGAAAAGATCTGTATTTCTTCGTTGAAGACAGTTAGCCAATCCTGATATCCTGTGGCATAGCCATAGTGTTTTTGAGTAGATGGTCTTAAGCAACTGTCATTCAGATAACTCTTCCAGATAACTCTCTCCCTAGTACTTGTAGAGCCTTATACAGATGGTGGGTAATCAAGTAGTCATCACCTAGCAGGATCTCTCTCCTAACACTTATATTCTTTCAAAATAGGACTGAAGAAGTAAAATATGAAAGCAAAATCTTATTAATGTTATTGTAGCTTTCCCTCCCTCAGATCAGACTGAACAGATTGTTGACCATAGATACCGATCTTCTGGAGCATCAAGACATGGACCTGAGTCCTGATCTGCAGGACCATCTACAACCACAAGAGGAGCCATCGCAAAAAGTGAAACATTATTATCGCTTTTGGATCCTACCCAAAGTCTGGATTGGTATCAATTTTGATAGATTGACTCTTTTGGCTTTGTTTGACAGGTAAGTCCTGTATGCATTATACTATTCTAACACAGAATGTGTTTAGATTATTAATCTGCTTGGAAAAAAAAATCCAAAGATTCTAGAAGTATCAAAGCATTAAGGAGTAAAATTGCCAAAAAATAGTTTACTGAAAACCGAGCAAGGTCATAATCACAAAATAGTTACTATTGATAAGAAAAGAAATCTAGAAAAACAAAGAGGAAGTGATTATCTCTTCTTGTTAAGATTTGGACTGTCAGATAATTGGATTAAATGATGGATTAAATGATGATCCGCTTTGGATCTATTTAATAGAATAGATTTCAAGTGAAAATGTAGTTGATTATATTTCAAAACCAAAAATAAGCAAATATGTCTTTTGAATATGGATAATAATAGTTTTCTGCTTTCTTGCATTCTTTGTTCCTATTGTTGAAGTATTTCACTAACACATCTCTTTGTCCATAGGAATCGTGAGATCTTGGAAAATGTATTAGCTGTCATCCTAGCTATCCAAGTGGCTTTTCTAGGTTCTGTACTCCTTATAGAAGGCTTCTTCAAGGACATCTGGGTCTTCCAATTTTGTTTGGTGATTGCCAGTTGCCAGTACTCTTTGCTGAAGGTAATGTTTTATCCTCACCGTTGCTTAGTTTGAAATTATTAATGTTGTCTACTCTGTGAGTTAATATACAGTATTTTCAAAAGATGTCCCTGTTTTATACCTTATTTTTGAATAATGACATTAAAAGAGCACCTTGAAGGGGAATGTGGAATAATATTTTTCAACATGTGAACAAATCTTTTTAGTCTTCATATTCCTCTCAGTTCCTTTTTTTATGCCAGAGAAGGAGATTGAAATAAATTAATTTTGCATTTAATTGTAAACCTGCCATAGTTCAGGAGTTTGCATAAACTATGGTTTGTAGAACAAGTGTGGATTTCAAAATATATTTCATTGGATTGGATTGGATTCTGGCTTGTTCTTATGATTAAGAAGCCACTAATCCTCTTATTTAGATGTCACAGGAAATATTAATGTACGTGGATGTAGTATCTTGTGAGATAGACAATGATAAACACTTGGGAATATTATTAATTCTGTAATTTGTTTTTTTTTAAAGTGAGATTTATAAAACTTGCAATCTTACAAATTGTTAAAAACCACATTAGATAATATTTTTAAAAATAAAAATCCTGAAGTTTTCTGAATAATTCAAAAACTCACTCACAATTTGAGGTATTTGGATTGTTCCAAATGAGGCTATTCCTTGATTGTGAATTTGGAATTTTTTTCCTAGGGAACAGCAGTTTTCCTTTCTGTGGTAACCCACACAGAAAAACAATTTGTTGTTCCTATTGTTCGTTAGGCTTTTTTGTATATTTCTGAATTCTTAGTGTCACATTATGAGATTTTATAGAAATGGATTATATATCGATACAGAATGTCCAAGGCAGATTTTCCTGGTCTCCTACCATCTGCAGGAGAAACGGGAAAACAAGCTACATCATATCCCTTGAGAGACTGTTAAATGGCCATTTCCCCCACCAAAAATTGTCTTAAGAGATTTGTTTCTCTTTTGTTGCAATTAGACATACCTAAACTATGATAGACTTTTTAGTTCCCATCAACTCTCGATAATATTTGAGAAATATTTTTCCACAATTGAAAAATACTGTCCTGAAAGTTTAATGTGTCCAGGGAAGTCATTTTAAATACCATTTGTTCAGATGATTATCTTAGGAGATACCAAACCAACAATAACATTTTTCTACTATCTTTGCACTTTTTCAGAGTGTTCAGCCAGATTCCTCATCACCTCGACATGTAAGTTTTCCCATCTGATCTTTATGTAGACTGATAAATCAAAAATTGCTGCCTTTATTGCTGTTGTTTCAAAAATATTGCCATTAAGGAGAAATTGTGCTTTAAAAACATTGATAGTTTAAAAAAAAATCTATACAATATATCATGTATTTACAAATGGCCAGTATGCAGTTAACCACAGAACATAGAAAACAATACACATAAACAGCAATATTTATTTTAATGGTGCCTGATAGGAATTCAGGAGTCACAAAAGAGTTAAGGTAATTTCTATTACTTTAGTAGAAGCTGCAAAAAAATATATATCTAATGATAGCAGAAAATAAGCTGCTGTTTAGAACTGAAAATTAATGCTACTTGAATCTTTGTTACTTGCTTGGAGTATGAAGCTGATGTAATTGATATCGAATTAAAATAATGTTGTGCAATGTCTTATTGGAGTGTGTGTGTGTGGGGGGGGAAACGCTATTCCTTCATTTAGAAAAAGGCATAAGCTCTGTCTTCAGTGGAATTACCATGCGAAATGAAAAGTTTCAGAATTGACTTTTGAAGAAAGGAGCAATAATTTACAACTTAAGCTGCAGTCCTCAAACTTGTATTCCAGGGTCATAACCGAATCATAGCCTACAGCAGGCCTGTTTACTTCTGTATATGCTGCAGTCTCATTTGGCTATTGGACTACGGCAGCAAGAGCACTTTTACTGCACGGTTCCAACTATATGGAATGGCTTTCACGAATCCAATATTGCTGCTTTCAGCAAGGGACTTGATTATGGGTGAGTGATTTTTCTATTTGGTGTATTTAGGTAAAGGCTGGAGAACCTGTAGCCTTCCAGATGCTGTTGAATCAAAAATGCAGCAATCCCAGGTAGCAACATCTGGAAGTTGCTAGTTTCTCCCAATCCCCGATGTATGGATTACTTTGTCATCTTTGCTCTGTTGTACCTAATTGTTCTATTTTAGTCTCTCCCTCTCAGTCTCTCTCTTTAAATAAGATGAAGTGTTTTGATACACCAATCCCAAGAAGGTCCTTGAACAAAGATTTTAAGTGAATATACAGGATTTATATGCTAGCGAATATAATCAAGACATAGTGGGGAAATAGTACATGTAGTCCTTTTTAAATTACTGTCTTGCTTAGTGACCATTCACAGTTATGACAGTATTGAAAAAGCTCCTTTACAACCAATCTTTGCATTTACAATCTGAAAAGGAAAGGAAAGCTGAAGTAGGATCATAACCACAGTTACAGTTTCATTTAATGATCACTAAATGTGTTTACCAATCAAATTGCCAATCGCAGTTTTGGTTGCTAAATGAGGACTACCCATAGAAGAAAGCAAATGTCTCTCTATATCTTTCATCATTTTATTATGCCAAAAGTATTCCTAGTATCCCTCCAATGTATTAGGAGATATATCTTTCAATTCATGTGCTGCAATCATCTCTTTTAGCCTGTGTTGTGGATATTTTTAAAAAATACATTGGTCTCTGAACACGAATGTCTGATGATATGTGATGCAACTGTGCGGTCAGGATCAAAAATGTTCAACTCATTTCTTTGCTTTGTTGTTTTTTGTATTGGGAATTAGAGGAATTTAAAGGTGAAGTACATTACCTTTAGTTTAGAGAAGTTTAACACAGATACTGCGATTGTTATTTTTGTTAAACACTGTAAAAAATGCACACCACCAAAATTTATATCCATTTATGTCCATTTATATGACCGGATTTCAGCAATGCTGAAGAGATTGCTGTCACTAAGCTTTATAACCACATCATTTGGCAAAGGAAACTCTGGTCCCAATTGCCGTTGTAAGTTGAGGAGTATCTATACACACCAGTCATATACTTTTCTTCACCTAGCTTACGTCCTTATAACCATCTCAGTCTGTTTTATCTCAGATCTCCATAGTACCTTTCTGTTGAACATGTTAATTTGAAGAATAAAAAACAAGAAAGACTTAGCTTGTGCTTGTTTCATTCTTTCTCATATACATATAAACAACAACAGTACAAGATGTACAAGAACTTCTGTGAAGCTACTTTTGAAGGAAAGTAGCTGCTATGGAATGTACTGCTAAATTTGTGAAGTTAAAAAAAGTTTTAGAGAGAAACAATATGTGTTGTTAAAAAAAGTTTTGGAGAGAAGCAATACATTTTTGAGTCATAGGACTCAGTATAGTATATATAAATCTTTATTGCTAGTTTTTCTTAATTGTTCAATAATTAATTTCAGATATTTTGCTGTTTTACAGTATCCTGCACTTAAACAAATGATTTTTATAAATATAGACTCTTGTGATTATTATGTAGCTAAAACAAGTCTGAAAATAGTGTATGTTTCCTGCCATATGCATATAAGTGCTTGTATTCTACTAAAAATGAAATTCAACAGCTACTTGAAGTAATTCTTTCTCCAAAGTAAAGAGAACATTTATTCACCATAGTTCAATGTGGAGAATTAGTCAGCAGTTCTTCATGTACTTACTACTTTTTATCATTTTTGTCTTCTATAGTGTTTATACTATGCTTCCCTATAGTATTCTTCATTGGTCTTCTGCCTCAGGTGAACACATTTGTGATGTACCTCTGTGAACAATTAGATATTCATGTCTTTGGTGGCAATGGTGAGTAAAACCGTTTTTATTTCGTGAAATATAATCAGTAAAAAACTTTTCAGTGTGTTTCTAAAAATAATTTTAATGCTTATCCAAACTGTCAGTATTAAGTGTATTACAAGTTTAACCTTTCCAGATTATAGGTTGTCTTCGACTTACAACATTTCCATTGTTAACCAATGTACTCATAAAGTTGGTTGTCACATACTTAGTGCGGCAATCCTGACAATTCCCCTTGTCATCATTAAATACATTTTAGCAGTTGTTAGCTGAGCACCCACCCCATTCCGAGCCATTCTAGGCTTGGTCCCTCCCAACCCCAAAACCTTAGAAAGGTAAGCAACTCCCACTCCCACCTGCCTATATCCCTTCCCCCATCTCTGCCTTTTGACTGTCCTGCACCATGCCTTGCAAGGCAACGGGCAGCCCCAGCACTGTGTGGCTCTAGGGTTGCTTGCCATGCACCTGGAAGCAGCAGCCATCCCAGACCAAGCCATGGTCATCATTGCCATCCTGCATTCTAAGACCCCTGCTGCCCAGCTTAACTTTTTGATTCTTGCAGCTGCTGCTAATGAGGTGTTCCTGTCCTGTCCTTTTGCACCAAGAAACCCCATTGGCAAAAGTGCTCCAGCAAAAGCATGTCTCTTTGCAAGCAGCTTCTCCAGTAACCAGCTTAGTGCAAAGAGGCAATTATTATTATAAATGCCCTTTTATGCAAAGCCAACAAGAGCATTCTGACAAAAAATATGCCCCTTTGCAAGCAACTTCTCCAGGAAACGATTCCTACCTGTGGCTTCCTGAATCAAGCTCCACCCCATTGGACAAAACTGTTTCTCACTGTTTTCAACATGTTTGTAACTTCAAATGGTTGCTGAACAAATGGTTGTAAGTCAGGACTACCTGTATCTGTCTGGCTAAGTACTCCTACAAGGCAATGGCTTGATAATCAAATAGTTATGTGCTGATTTATATAAGCAAACATAATTTTAATCATATTTCAATATAATATAGGAGTGTAGGGAGCAGTTCATGGTTTTATGCATTTTTATTCATCATGAATTTTTTTCTCTACAGTACTAAAAAAAAAATGCATACCATAACATATCAATTGAAATATAAAAGTAGACGACGGACTGCTGCAAGTTAGGAAAGTTGAGGATGAAATGCATGAGTCTAGGGTTCACTTGAATTTTGCTGTTCTATGCCAAACTTTGTTTTGGTATTTGTGTGTGTGTGTGTGTGTGTGTGAGCATGCATGTGTGTCTGCAGACATGCATGCACATACACACTTTCAAGTCACTTTTGACTCTAGGCACTGCCAGTCCCTATACTTTTCTTCGCAAGATATTTGGAAGTGGTTTGCCATTGCCTTCTTCCTAGGATTAAAAGAGGGTGACTGTCCCAAAGTCACGCAACTGGCTTTGTGTCTAAGGCAGGATTAGAACTCACAGTATCCTGGTTTCTAGCTTGTGTCTTAACCACTGCATCAACCTAGTTCTGTTTTGGTATTATGTTACGTTAGTTACATGGTTGTTAAGTGAATCTGGCTTTTCCATTGACTTTGTTTGTCAGAAGGTTGTAAAAGATGATCCCATGATCCTGGGACATGGCAACTGTCATAAATATGAGTCAGTTGTCAAGCATCTGAATTTTGACCACTTGACCATGGGGATGCTGCAACGGTCATACGTGTGAAAATTGGTTTTAAAAATGATTTCAATGCTGTTGTAACTTTGAATGGTCACTAAATGAACTGTTGTAAGTCAAGGACTACCTGTATATTATTTGAAAAGTAGCAATAATTTATTTTTGATCATTAAGAAGATGTGAAAAAATATTTCCTGAAAGTGAATTTATTTAAATTCTTTATACCCAAAGATACAACTAAAACAAACTTCAAAATAATAAATGCTTAATTTTTTACATCAAGGTTCATTTTACTAATTTTTTATTATTCTTTGTTATTATATTATATCTAGCCACGACGAGCCTCATTGCAGCACTCTACAGTTTTATCTGTAGTATTGTGGCAGTAGCATTATTATATGGATTGTGTTATGGGGCCCTAAAGGTAAGTAGTGGCATCAGTGCTATATTTTTATATAGTACAGTTAGATTTAAAATTGTTATATTCTGTTTTTTGTAAAATGGATAAATGCAGTTATCATTTGATTTCATGGTTTTATATTGTACAAGGAGATAAGATTCTTTTTTTCGTACAATACAGAAACCCAGGGATCTTCCAATAACATTAATTTGAAATAACTTCAAGATGCATACAAAAGTCCCACATCTGTATACAAGAAAATATATTTTAAATATTTGTTGATATTAGGTGTAATGTAAGGAATGTAAGGTAAGGATGTTAGGCAAATTCAGTGTTATAGTATTATTTTATAATACTGTAATACAAAGAATACAACACTATCAAGAAAAAAAAATATAATGGTTTATAGTGAGAAACGAATCTTTCTCTCTTTTTCTCAATGCATATTATGATTATTACGATAAATTAAACCTTGCAAAAAAGAAGTAAAAAAGCTACGTAGAGAATTAATTTAGCCCGTAAGCTGCTAAATTTTTTAAGCAATACCTCAATCAAGAAACTGCCACAGAGCCATTAGTAAACAGCCCAAACAGAGAATCCCTAAGACCGCCCCCACCCAATCAGACAGGCAAGACACCAGAATATAAACTGACAGCAAATGGCACTCCTTACTAGCACTGATGATGTTACCTAGTTAGGGTAATGAAATGTCTGCAAGAAAACAAGCAAGCTCAGAGAGCACCAAGGACCCCTCATTTCAACCCTGAGCTACAAATATTCTCCTTCATTAGTTCTCATTTATTTTCCCCAGGGAATTATAATGCTTCCAAATACTTTCTGATCTTTATATTGAGTAATGTGTACCTTGTTTCAGAGCTCTCAGTTGGAATTCTATGACTCCTGAATACTGGAGTTGGATTATTTTATGATTACATTTCATTATCCCAAAGGTGCTTTTTCCAAAAGGCAACTGGACTTCTTGGTTTTTGCTTTGAAAACATTTTGCTTCTCATTGAAGATGCTTCTTTAGTTCCCCACCAGCTAGTTAGAACTGAAGAAGCTTCAAGAATGTGAAGCAAAACATTTTCAAAGAAAAAAACAACAACAAAAAAAGTCCAGTTGCCTTTTGGAAAAAGCACTTTTTGAACAACTATAATTGGATAATTGAGAATCTCCATAGACATTTACATTTCATTACTTTTCTCTGTATAAATCAAAAAGCAGGTTTAAAATAATCCCCAAACCAAATAAACTTGTGGTTTAACCAACTATGCAAATGATACGATTATTAATTTTTGAATACAGAATTTCTAACAAGTTAAAAATAAAAATGATCTTTTACACTATAACTTGATGTAATCATTCTGATAAAGGAATACATATTTGTCTACAGGATTCTTGGGATGGTCAACATATTCCAGTGCTTTTCTCAGTATTCTGTGGTACATTAGTGGCAATTTCCTATCATCTCAGCCGACAAAGTAGTGATCCTTCTGTCCTTTTGTAAGTGATGCCTTCCTGTTTCTATATTACATCAATTTTGTTCCTCAAATTGAGAAATACTAGAAGAAATTAACTTTTTAAAAGCCTAAAGCTGTTTCTACGAATAAGTCACCTTAACTCACTTGGAACTAGTAGTAAATAGATATAGGATTGGAATTGTAGCTCTTTGCTGCATTGAAATTTCTTCCTTAAAAGTGCCAAGTTACTCTGATTACTGCCATAGACTATGATGATTCTGAAGCATTTGTATATGTCTGGATACAATAATCTCTTCTGTCCATTAGCCCATTGCCTGTTTCTGTAGTAAGAGGTGATTCTCCATCCCTTGTTCAGAGATTCTGAAGTAAAATGTTTCATTCATTTGATCAGGGAGACTCGAGGACCCAAATAATACACACACACACAGGTCCAGCAGCCCTGTTTAGGGTCACTAGGTCTCTCTAAGGAGGAGCCAAGGGAGCTCCTGCAAAGCCATTATGAGAAATCTTTGGAATAATAGCAATCAAGGATAATAATGTAAATCAAAACAGTCTCTGAAAAAGAAAGTTTGTCTGAGTAGTTTTGCTTTCAACAGGAGCATGCAGAAGAATAGGTCAAAATCCAGTCCAGATTTCAGGGAGCCAAGTCAGATTAGATAGCCAGTCCAAGAATCATAAGCAGCATCCACATGAATGTCATATAAGAGATCAGATAGTTGTTTTCAATGAAGGAACATGAGTTAAGGCTGCCTTTTAAATCAGTGGCCTTCAATTATGAAAACCTCTCTCTCTGGCAAGAAACCTCACAGGGTGTTATTGTTTTGCTCTCTGCTCTGGGCACCAAGCCCAATGGTTTCAGGGTTGTGCCTTATCATCTGAGTGCTCCAGCTCTCCAGGTTGTACCTGATTAGCCTCAAAGCATTCTTAAATTGGTGGCTCCTGAGCCCGACCATTCCACAAATTCAGTGGGAGCAGCTTTATCATAGTCGGAATCTGAATTTTAAGTCATGACCCTGGCAAGATGGAGTGGCTTTGAGACTTTGGCCTCCCAGGATCTGGTGATTTGTCATCTTTGTACTCCTCTGGACTGGCTTGGTGTGCAATTGGGCGGTCTTCCAGGACTCATAGCTCCTACTTGAAGAGCAAGTGGTAGCCATGGCTCATGGAACCTTTGCACAGATTCATGTTTTGTTTTGTTTTATTATTTTATTTTATTTTATTTTTATTTTATTATTTTAATCCCACCTTTATTATTTTTACAAATAACTCAAGGCAGCGAAACATATCCAACACACCTTCCTCCTCCTATTTTCCTCACAACTCAGTGAGGTGAGTGGGGCTGAGAGAGAGTGACTGGCCCAAGCTCTCCCAGCTGGCTTTCAAGCCTAGAACTCACAGTTTCGTGGTTTCTAGCCTGATGCCTTAACCACTAGAGCAAATGCCAGTTGTGCCCTTTCTTGGACTGAAAGGCCTTGCTCATGGTCACTAATGCCTTAGTCACTTCCCAGTTGGATTATTGCAATGCGCTTTATATGGGGCTGCCCTTGAAGATCGCTTGGAAGTTGATAGTCCAAAATGCAGCAGGGCGCACAATATTGGGATTGCCCATATTGCATCTTTATTGCATGAGCTGCACGCCTCTCAGTTTCCTTCCAGGTGCTTGTTATCACCTTTAAAGCCCTATATGGTACAGGTTATTTGTGGGACCACATCTCCAAAAGAATATTTGCCCATCCCACTAGATCAGATAGGGTAGGCACGCTCCCAGTCCCTTCCCTGAAATCTTGTCATCTAGTGGGACCTTGGAAGCGTGCCTTTTCTGTGATTGCTCCTACCTTGTGGAACACCTTCCCCTCAGCAATTTGATGGGTGCCCACCCTTTTAGCCTTTCGGAAGACTTTAAGACCTGGCATTTTACCAAGGTGCTGAGATAGAATTGTACTATTGTCAGGCACAACCAACCAACCCACTTTTGAAGAGTTCAGTTAGCTATTTTATTGCTAATCCTATACACAGGAATTTTCTCAGAATAACGGTTTGCACCTAGGTGAGACTAGATAAAGTTCAATGGCATTCAAGGAAGGGTTGGATTTTGCCCTCTTGTGCCCACATAGAGATTCTAGAATAAGTCCCTGTTTGACTCCTCTCCCTGGCTTGGCCAGTCCCTCCTAAAACTGTATAGATAGATAGTTTGAAATATGGACCACTGGAGCCTACCTATCCTAAGGAGATGATTAAGGCACAAAATTTTTGTTTTATTGCTTTACTGCTTTTATGATTATTTTCTGTGATAAAACAATCTTTTATCTTGGTTTTACTGTTGTTATGAGCTGCCCAGGGTTACTTAAAATGGGCAGTGATATAAATCTTCTGAATAAATAAATTTAAGATGCACCCAGAGCTTCGTAGGAATTATTTGCATAATAACAGTCAGCTAAAAATTACACAAAGTACTTTAAATTACTTACAGATATGTTTGAAATATTGAACTGAAGCATTTCTGATGATATCTAAAAGATAAATGTGTAATAGTTAAATAGTAATATTCATTTACATTTTCAAGTTTCAACTGTTTCAGTGAAACTATGAATGATTGGCACCTTGCTGTAGAGCACGGGTGTCAAACTCGCATGACATGTTGCGACGTATCACGACTTTTTTCGCATTGCCGGAGCTGGGGTGGACATGGCCTCCGCATGATGCAACTGGCCTGCGGGCCAGCAGTTTGACACCCCTGCTGTAGAGGGTATATAGAAGCAATTTATAACATTTTATCTCATGATCTACAGCATTGTAAAGACATTGTTTGTTTTATCAAAAAAATGAAGACTCGTTTTCCTTTAAACTGGAAGGAATGCTTTAGATTTGCTTAGAATACAATAATGAATAATGCAGTTCTTTTCTGTAAAGACTTTGTTTAAAACAAGTATTTACTTTAGTTCTTTAGTGCAATCAAAGCTTTTTCCGACTTCAGAAGATAAAAACCCAGAAGATCCACTATCTGAAGTCAAAGACCCCTTACCTGAAAAGCTTAGAAACTCAGTGGTAAGTTGGAACATAGTTTAAATTATTAATAATTCTCACAGGTTTGCTATCATGAGTACTAAATATTGAGCTAAATAGTTGACATATTTCTGGGATATTTAGGAATAATCACCATCTTAATCATAATCCAATACTTATCGGTGTTTCAATGTTGTATACAGTTATATTTCCAGTAATATGAACACCACTAGTGTCTGCTATAAATAAGCCAAATCTGTAGTATAAGAGACAGCTTAATAGGTTTCATGAACAGAGGAAACTTTCAGAACTATTAATACTGATCATTGCTCATCTGGGATTTGTAGGAGATACTGTCCAGAACATTAGGAACACAGTAGCTCATGTTAGGACACCAGGTTGGAGGTTAGCAACATCCGCATTCGAGACCCAAGTGCTGCTGTGTGGCGGGATGAGCTCCTGTCATCCACTCCAGCTCCTTGACGGGACATAAAAGGAACCCCCACGGACATCCCCAGGCAATGGTGATGTCATCCTTTCAACCCAGAAGCACTTTAAACGGTGCGACACAAACGGGATGGGGAGTGCAGAACATTTGGAGAACATCCCAATGTGCATGTTCCATGTCTACAGTTCTATGAAAAGAGTATTTGATTATTTCAGAATATCTTAAGTATTTGTATATCCTTACCACCAAATCAGAATTGGAACTTTTTAGGCTGTATGGGTTTTATTATATTTACATTATATTTATTATATTAAATTAAACAATACATTCTGCTGTAAGAACTTTGTACCATTAGTCAAGTATGGAGCTGGTAGCGCCATGGCTTGGGGATGCTTTGCTTCCTCAGGACCTGAATGACTTACCATTGATGAAGGAAGTGTGAATTCTGATCCTGTTAGTGAATTCTGCAGAGAATATGAGATCATCTGTCTGCCAGTTGAAGCTGAAGTAAAGCAGAAATAGATCATACAAAAAGTCAGTGATTCCAACTATACAAGGAAATCTATAAAATAATGGAGAAAGAACAAACTCAGTGTCAAAGGACTGATGTAAATCTCATTGAAGTATTATGTGGAACCTGAAGTAAGCAATTAATGCAAGAAAACCCACAAATACCATTCAATTGAAGCCATTCACCATGGTGGAATGGGCCAGAATGCCTACTTATTAATACAGGGGTCTTCAAACTTGGCCCTTTTATGACTTGTGGACTTCAACTCCCAGAATTCCTCAGCCAGGCACACTGGCTGAGGAATTCTGGGAGCTGAAGTCCACAAGTCATAAAAAGGCCAAGTTTGAAGACTCCTGTATTAATATGAGAAGCTAACCACCAGTTTCAGAGAATGTTTGGTTGCAGTGGTTGTAGCTAAAGATAATGAAAACAATTACTGAATCTAAAAAAATAACTACTTTTTCACATGGACACATTTATTATTGGATTACTTTGCTTGTGAAATAAATTAAACAAGCACCACTGATGTTATTTTTACTTAATCTCTATATATCTTGCTGTAAATACATATACAGTATAAGAGTCACATGAAGCTCTGATAATACTTCATGCCAAAGATATATATACAATTCAGGTGTTTAAATGACTTGTTCAGACTGTGCTAAGATTTATGATACTCTGTTCTAACAATTGTTTAAAAAAATATCTCTGTACAGCTTGGCAAGTTGTCTGGTACCTAAACCCAAATTCCACAAATATGTCAACAAAAACCGGGGGTGGGTGGGTATGTTTTGAGACTATAAATATTAATTACATTGCTATATTCTAAAACTCTTCAAAATAACTATGTGAGTAATAAAAATGTGGAAGTTGACAGGCAAATGCATTTTCTTTATTTTTTTTCTTTGTAGAATGAACGTTTGCAGTCTGATCTTGTTGTTTGTGTAGTCATTGGTGTACTTTATTTTGCAATCCATGTCAGCACAGGGTTCACAGTATTGCAGGTAAGACTTATTTCTACTGTCCACTTAAAAAATAATGATACACATTTCTTTTATATATCTTTCTTGGATATTATTTGTATTGCTTAGCCACATAGAAAACTTGTTTCTGGGTTCAGTCACATCACATTGACTCTATGTATGCCTCATTTTCCCCCCCGCTTTCAAGTGCTACAGGATTTATTCCAGCTAGTCCCCATTACTATAGTATGTTAAGAATTTTAAGTAAGATGGAAAGGATATGAGTTAGCCTGTGGTTAGAACATTCTCATTTGTCCATGTTCCTGCTTGTGCAACTTTTTCAGAGCAGACTGATATGTCTGGTATATGAGTAAATATGGAAACTTGGGATGCTAAAAAGTATGATGTACATAAGCTGTGCTGTCTGAAGTAGACCAGAATCTCACTTTTGTTTGTTTGTTTTTGTTTTGTGTGATACACATGCCATAAAATGCAAATACTAAGGACTATAGCAAGAAAGTTAATAAACGTATCACTTAACCACTGAATCTGCTGTAAGTTTATCATTTAGTGGTGGTGACTAAATGATAAACTTCCAGCAGATTCAGTGGTTAAGGAGTTGGAAAAGAATCTAGGTTTTAATCATACTCATCTAGAGAAACTCACTTTAGGATCCCCATATATTCTCAAAGAATAGGTGAGAAAATATAGAGGAAGGAGTGTTCCAATCCTGGACAAAAACCAGAATTTAATTCTAACTAGTAATGATAACATGCAGTATAATCTGCATTTAAAGTGCAGCATTTAAAGGGAAAATGCAGAATTCTAGTCCAATTTTCCTTCAGTTGTTATCATATTCCCTTAAACTGATATACACCCAATCAAGGGTAGCAATTAGGATCCAATATGGGACTACCTCATGTGTTTCTGATATGCAGACGAGAAGATAGCTTTTTGGTCAGAGCTGCTATTTACAGTGAAATAAAGTAATACAATTCTGAAAGGGATGATCATTGTATTTTTCTGATTTTGAGATTCATTCTTTTTTCTTAAAATTTTCTTTTAGCCTGTTTTAAGTTACGTTTTGTATGCATTGGTGGGATTAATCGGATTTATGACCCATTATGTGCTGCCTCAGCTCCGAAAACAGCTCCCATGGCACTGTTTTTCTCATCCATTGCTGAAAACCAAGGAATACTATCAATTTGAAGTCCGCAGTAAGTAGCACAATTTGCAGTAGATTATCTCTAACTAACTGTTGGTTGCATTATCACTTAATATATTGAGATTTATAATTAAGTTGCATTTATGAAAAAAAATCTTATCTACAGTTAAATTACATACTATTTTTTTCTTTTTGCCAGAGAAACCTTATTCCTCTCTCTATGTATAAAGAAAGACAGTTCAGCTATTTTAGGGACTGTTCTATTAGAGATATTAAGAGTTGAGCTTGATATTCTGTGCATATTCCAGAAATATTTGATATCAAAATGTGCTCTTTGAATTCTTAGATGCTGCACATGTTATGTGGTTTGAGAAAGTTCATATATGGCTTCTTTTTCTGGAGAAGAATATAATCTATCCCTTGGTAGTCCTCAATGAGCTCAGCAGCAGTGCAAAAGCTATTGCTAGTCCAAAGAGATTAGATACAGAGTAAGTAGAAAAAGGCATGCATCTTTATTTTACTTTTGTTTTAATTATGATTAGCATTTTGAAAAAAAAGGTGTCTGTTTGGGAGCTTTGTTTCTAGTTTCACTTTCCCATTGTATAACCTTTCATTACCCTCAGCACTAGGAATGCAACTGTAGAATAAGAAGGTCTCATTCAAGCCACTGAGTTCAAACCGCTGCTCGATACAGACATAATAATAATAATAATAAAGTTGGAAGGGACCTTGGAGGTCATCTAGTCCAACCCCCTGCTTAGGTAGGAAACCCTATACCACTTCAGACAAATGGCTGTCCAGACTCTTCTTAAAAACTTCTAGTGTTGGAGCATTCACAGCTTCTGGAGGCAGGTTGTTCCACTGATTGATTGTTCTAACTGTCAGGAAATTTCTCCTTAGTTCTAGGTTGCTTCTCTCTTTGGTTAGTTTCCATCCATTGCTTCTTGTCCTGCCTTCAGGTGCTTTGGAGAATAGCTTGATTCCCTCTTCTTTGTGGCAACCCCTGAGATATTGGAACACTGCTATCATGTCCCCCCTCGTCCTTCTCTTCATTAAACTAGACATACCCAATTCCAGCAACCGTTCCTTATATGTTTTAGCCTCCAGTTCCCAGTCATCTTTGTTGCTCTTCTTTGTATTCTTTCTGGAGTCTCACCATCTTTTTTACATCGTGATGACCAAAACTGGATGTAGTATTCCAAGTGTGGCCTCACCAAGGCATTGTAAAGTGCTATTAACACTTCACGTGATCTTGATTCTATTCCTCTGTTAATGCAGCCTAGCACTGTGTTGACTTTTTTGGCAGCTGCAGCACACTGCTGGCTCATATTTAAGTGATTGTCCACTAGGACTCTGAGATCCCTCTCACAGTTACTACTATTGAGCAAGGTACCACCTATAGTATACCTGTGCATTTGGTTTTTCTTGCCTAAATGTAGAACCTTACTTTTTTCACCATTGAATTTCATTTTGTTAGATAGCGCCCAATGTTCAAGTCTGTCAAGATCCTTCTGTGTCTTAAGCCTATTTCTGGAGTGTTGGCTATTCCTACCAGCTTGGTGTCGTCTGCAAATTTGATGAGTCCCCCATCTATCCCTTCATCCAAATCACGTTGAAGAGCACTGTGCCCAGAACAGAGCCCTGGGGCACCTCACTACACACTTCCCTCCATGTAGATGCAATTCCATTGAGGACCACACGCTGAGTACGGCTGGTCAGCTAGCTACGAATCCATCTGGCGGTGATGCTGTCTAACCCACATTTTTCTATCTTATCAACTAGTAGGTTGTGGTCTACTTTATCAAATGCCTTACTGAAGTCCAAGTACATTATATCCACAGCATTCCTCTGGTCCACTAATTTTGTCACTTGGTCAAAGAATGCAATAAGATTTGTCTGGCATGATCTGTTTTTGACAAACCCATGTTGGCTTTTGGTAATGACTTTGTTTGCCTCTAGGTGTTCGCTGATTCGTTGCTTGATTATCTTTTCCAGAATCTTCCCAGGTATTATGGTCAGGCTGATAGGTCTGTAGTTTCCTGGATCCATTTTTTTTCCTTTTTTGAAGATGGGAACTACATCAGCTCTTTTCCAGTCCTCTGGTAGTTCCCCAGTGCTCCAGGATCTTTGAAAGTTATAGTTTTTGTGGTTCTAAGATCACATCTGCCAGTTCCTTGAGAACCTTGGGGTGTAATCCATCTGGTCTTGGTGATTTGAACTCGTCTAGGGTGGACAGGTGCTCACTTACCATTTTCTTGCCTGTCTTAACTTGCGTTTCTAATCTGTTTTTTACAGTACTGTTTTTGATAGGTTGGACTGTTTTTTCCCCTTTGTGTAAAGACGGATGCAAAAAACAAGTTAAATAGTTCTGCTTTCTCCCTGTTGCTTGTCACTTTCTTGCCACTTTCTCCCACTAATGGACCAGTCATTTCCTTAACTTTTTTCTTGTTTTTTACATGTTGAAAGAAGGTTTTTTTTTTGTTATTTTTGACTTTTGTCGCAAGCCTTAGTTCATTTTGAGCCTTAGCTTTCCTCACTTCATCTTTGCAGGCTCGGGCTATTTGCTGATATTCTGCCTTAGTTATGTGCCCCTCTTTCCACTTTTTATACTTGTCCTTTTTGTCTTTCAATTATTAAAGTTTCAAACATTAAAGTAAAAGTTAATGGCAGATAGCTCTTCTAGAGAAAGGGAGCCTACAATTTCCCTTGGTAATATTTTTCCACTGTGAAAGTTCTTTTAGTGGAAAGTTTGAATCTCTCATTAACTTTTTCTTACCTAAATCTCTACAAACTGCCACACAAACTCTCCACCTGTCCTATCTCAGATTTAAGTTACTTTTCATGAAGTCCTCCTTTCCAACACCATGTGTCTGAGATTCCAAACCTTTAGTTTCTCTGCTTTCTGAAATCTTTCTGAAATCTACCATATTATTGGGATATATCAGATATTAATATTTGCATGAATGAATGGTACTTTTTATTTTGTCCAAGACAGTGGAATGTCATAAAATTCATATAAAAAGACTCAGAACCCTATCCATTAGCCTATCTATCTGTCAGCAAGATGACTCTCCAAATCCATTACAGAATGGGGCCAAATGTGGTATGAAAGGAGAACTTGGGCTGGATCTAGCCTGGAGATACCTCCATAGATAATCCTTTGGTCTAATCCAGCAGAGCTTTTCATATGATGACAGGATCTTGAGGCCCTTTACCACTTTTTAACCTAATCTACTTTATTAGCTGAATATTGGTATATAATGGAAAAAGGGGAGGTTCCTATATATCGTTTTAAGAAAGAAAAAAGTATAAGTAGGTGGAAGTAAAGTTTATGACTCCAATTGAATGAGTTGGTATGAAGGCTGAATGAACATTCTACTTGTCCAAGAAACAAAGTGATCTGACTGTTGCACTGTAATATCTTTCATCTGTATTTATTAGTTTAGCATGTATGTATGTATGTATGTATGTATGTATATTAATTTCTACTTTTAAAAACACATGCAATTTAGATATTTCTTTAGGTAAGATTAAAACTTTATATAACCCCTAGATACATGGGTATCCACTGAGGGGCAAGTGACAAAATTGAAGTTGCAGTGCAAATTCTGCCTGTTAATAGATTTGCCTATATTATTCCAAAGCAAATAGAAAAGGATGGAGCTGGTGTTAGATACACATTTTGTCATCTTAGTGTCATCCCCACAAGCTACAAATGCCTCTAGAATATAGCCATATGCTGAGAATCCAAGCAAGATCTTGCCAGTAAGGAAATCTAATAAAACAGGAATTTTAGAAAATCAGCTCATTGGGAATAATCAACAAACTAATCAAGTAGAGGGGAGTGAGGCAAGAAGAAATTAATGGAAGTTTCTAAAGGGAGAACTAAGGGAATTCTTTGGCTTCAGGTTTCATCTGAAATTGTATTTTTCTCATTGCAGACTTGGTGCTTTAATGATTACTATAGCTGGTATGAAGTTGCTGCGCTCATCTTTTAGCAATCCAACCTACCAGTATGTCACTATCATTTTTACAGTGCTTTTCTTCACGTTTGATTACAATCGATTCTCTGAGACCATGCTGCTAGATTTGTTCTTCATGTCCATACTCTTCAACAAGGTAAAGTCAAATATAGCATCCCCATTCTATTTCATATTAATACAAGCAACTGGCAGAAACTGGCTTAGTGTGAACATCTCAACATCTGCCAAAACAAAGGGGGGGAAAGGATTTTTGTGTAGCCGAGCTGTCTTTTTGCTCATGCACTTTTATAAAGCTCAAGCAGACCTTTTTAACACAGATCTAGTTCATCTATATTGAACTGTTATTTATTTAGCTATGGTTCACTGAATAAAGTTAAGTCATGTAAGCACAACCGGTATTCTTCTTCAGGTATTATTTTATTGTTTCCTGTGCGTGGTTTAGTGTGATGTAGGTTTCTGTAAATGAGTTAATAAGTAAATAGATAAACAGGAATTGTTATGGTACCAAGTATAAAGGTAAGCTTCCCATGTGCATTTTGGTCAGTGTTGGCTAATCTCAGAAAGCTAAGTAGACTTGTACATATTAGATATGTAAAGTAAAATTGGATAATTGGACAAAATTGGATTGGAGATTTAACAGGATATCTTAGGGTGGTAGACAAAAACTGAATTTGCGAAAAAAAACATCCCAGAGGAAGCCAACATAAATTACCAAGAAAATGGTTTGTTGCCAAGAAAAATACATGGGCACGTCCATGTAGTTGCCAGAAGTGTCAATTGACTCTCCTTTTAAATTTGTCTAGTCCTACAATGTAAAATAAATCTTGCAATGCCATGTTATTTTCCCCTCAATTTTAAAAGGGAACCCAGAAAAATTCCACTTCATTTTTGTTCTTGACAATGGTCTTTAATCGGTTTAACAGGGCATGCTTTCACGCGAACATGGGATGCGGTGGGTAGGTCTCTGTGGCTCCCTCAAATCGAGTTCCCTTAAGCCAGGGGTAGGCAACCTTGGCTCTTTTATGACTCGTGGACTTCAACTCCCAGAATTCCTGAGCCAGCCATGCTGGCTCAGGAATTCTGGGAGTTGAAGTCCACGAGTCATAAAAGAATCAAGGTTGCCTACCCCTGCCTTAAGTCTTAATGGAGACATTATTTTGCACGTGCTTCAAGAGGATAAAATACATGCATGATTATGCTTCTGTATTGCTATTTCTGCTGGTGCTTATATTTCTAAATATTTTCTTCTGATTTCTTTTGTAGCTTTGGGAACTTTTTTACAAACTGAGGTTTGTGTACACTTATATTGCTCCTTGGCAAATCACATGGGGATCTGCTTTCCATGCTTTCGCCCAACCGTTTGCTGTGCCTCGTATCCTTTTGAAATTCAAACTTATTTTAATTTGATCTCCTGAAATCTAAATCTAGTAGAGAAAATGTACAGTAATGTGATTACAAAAAGCAAAGACGAATTTACATGCTCAGCGTTATAAGAAAAATCAATAGGGGACAAATATCCAGTTTCATTCTATCCTGCTAATAAGATAGTTTGGTAATAATTATGGCATCCTTAACTTTATTGTCCGGTAGATTCTGCAATGCTGTTTGTCCAGGCAATCGTGTCTGCCTTTTTCTCTACCCCATTGAACCCTTTTTTGGGAAGTGCAATATTTATCACTTCATATGTCAGACCCGTCAAGTTCTGGGAGAGAGATTACAAGTAGGTGTAACTGAAATCATACAAGGCTTTCATGCATAGTATATTTGTAATGCATTGAAAAATAGGATATTTCTTCATGAAGTTGTTGGATTGGTTCACTCTAGAATTTAAAATAATCTTTTTAATCTCAAAGGGACAAAAATGTTTCTTCTCTTGATACTGACTATTCTGAACATAAAACTTTTTAAGAAAAAAATGAAACTGCAGAACTTCTAATATTTAACAAATACTTTTTAAAGGAGTGGAAAAGATTTTACAGTGCAGGAGAATAAGGTATCTGCTTTTTTTCCTGCCAGATGTTCTCATTTCGTCAAAATGAATTGATATGTCTTTCTAGCACAGTGGTGGCGAACCTATGGCACGCGTGCCAGAGGCGGCACTCGGAGCCCTCTCTATGGGCACATGCACCATCGCCCCAGCCCTGCCTCCTCCCATGGCCCCCTCCTCCCCAGCAGCCCTCCGGAGGAGAGTCGCCCCCGGGCATGGCCCATGTAATGCTGCGCAGCCAAGGACATGGTAGCCGGGCAGCGGGGACAAGAATCTGCCCTTGCACCCCATCGTGCGCACATGATGCTACAGGGCACGTGCGGAGGGCGTGGCCACCATGGCGCTGCTGGGCTGCCTGGGTGATCTGTGGTGGGCCGTGGAGGTGGTGGGTGGTCCAGTGGGGCACGGCGGAGCGGAGACACGGGGGGGGGGGTTTGGGCACTCGGTCTCTAAAAGGTTCGCCATCACTGTTCTAGCAAGTCTTGCCAGAATTTAAAGAACTATTCGCTGTGTTTCTCCTGCTTTCTAATCATGTTTTGATTTCTTTATTGTGTTGTCCTCCTAAAATGTCAGTTGTAAACTTTAACTTTCTGGTTGCCACAAAATTCATGAAAGTATCATTCAGAACTTTGAAAAACAGACAGGATCTGTTTTCACACCCAGAAAACATCTGGCTCAGCCTGTCCCATCAGAAAGAAGGAAAACAAATGAGTGGAACTAGCCCTGTTCAAAGCTGTGTTTTCAGTGCTGTAAGAGGAATGGTGTAAGCAGGGAATCAAATATTTTGGAGAGTCACCAATTAGGAAAACCCTTAATGGTATACTAGCCTCTATATACATTTCTCCCTTACTTATCTTAAGATAAGGCATGTAAAAATGAGCCTCTATCTGGAAGGTGGAATGGTAGGAAAAGAGATAAAATAAGTACCCTGTGGAACTTCATTACAAGGCATTGCAGGAGTACAAGCAACTCTACTCTTTTGTCTTTTTTTTCCAGCACAAAACGAGTGGACCACTCAAACACAAGATTGGCTTCTCAGCTTGACAGAAACCCAGGTAACATTGATGGAAGTAGGCAGGGGGAACTGTTGAATGAATTGCGCAATGGCTCAATTTAGTCCGTACCCTTTTTTTTTTTTTTTGATGGAAACCAAAATTAACCTAATGAAATATGACATTTTGCATCTTTTTTAGGGGTGGGGAAGAGCTCTTTCTAATAGATAAGTATATTGTGTATGTGTAACAGTATATACATATTTTTATAACAAACATTAGCATTCTTTGTTTGAGAAATGTATTATGGAGGATAAATCTATAGAATCTTTTGTTTTATAGATACCGTTAGTAATTTATTTGAAATTCGTTTACAATAAATACAGTTCATTCATAGATGCTACATTCCTTAATCATTCAAATATCTTCCTTGTTTTATTGATTTTATCTATAATCTTTAGCAGTTGTCTTCTTAGATGATGTGATACCTACTGCAGGTAGTCCTTGACTTACAACAGTTCATTGAGTGACCGTTCAAAGTTACAATGGCACTGAAAAAAAGATGACATGGCCGTTTTTCACTCTTACGACCGTTGCAGTCTCCCCAGGGTCATGTGAACAAAATTTGGATGCTTGACAACTGACTCATATTTATGACAGTTGCAGGGTCATGTGATCTCCTTTTGCAACCTTCTGACAAGCAAAGTCCATAGAGAAGCCAGATTCACTTAACACCATGTTACTAATTTAACAACTGCAATGGTTGACTTAACTGTGGCAAGAGAGGTCGTAAAATGGGGCAAAATTCACTTAACAACTGTCTCATTTAACAACAGGAATTTGGGGCTCAATTGTGGTCATAAGTCAAGGACTACCTGTAATCAACTAATAGATTAAAATCTTTTTCTCCAATTAAACAACCATGCTTTTCTAAACTACAACTTCAAAGTTATAACTAATATTTCCTCTTTATCATCTGAATAAATCTAGAATCTTTCTTTTATGTTTTTTTCCTGTTTTTTCTGGAAAAAACAAAATTCCGCTGCTGTCCTTATGACTATTCCTCTTCGCACATTGCCACAATCCCTATTTAAGCTACCAGATATATTCTAGCAACTTGTCTTCTTGCCTGAATTCCCCTTTTCAAAAAGAGTATATCCAAATATGAGAGAACTATCTATAAAAAATAATTAATCTTAAGCAGGGGCAAAGGTTAATCCTGTATGCTAGGTGCTAAAGAATGCAAATCTTTTATTTCTACTTAGTACAATAGTACTATTGTAGAAAAAATAGAGGAAAGTGAGGTGGATACTATCTTGAGTTCCTGGAGATGATTCAACAGATGATCTCTCTCACTTTTGGGATGCCCCACCTGAGAAATTTACCTTGCTGTCAAGAGAACTACATATGTTAATGTTTCTACAGTGGAAATAATATGGCTAAAAGGCAGGGGTTGAGTCAGCTAAAAGCTCTTAAAGTGATCCTCTATCCCAGTCTGTTGTAATATCTTGGGATGATTTTTCAGTAGAATTGTAAAAATACATTTATGTTTTTAGTGCATTTTGTATTATTTTTCTCCTGTATATAGGTTCTGATGACAATAACTTGAATTCAATCTTCTATGAACATTTAACTCGCTCCCTTCAGCACAGCCTGTGTGGAGACTTACTCTTGGGGCGATGGGGAAACTACAGTACTGGAGATTGCTTTATTCTTGCTTCCGACTACCTCAATGCACTTGTACACCTTATAGAGATTGGCAATGGCTTAGTCACTTTCCAGCTGAGAGGGCTTGAATTCAGAGGTAAAATCTTATGTGAATGCACTTTTCATTAATCTTCCTGTACTACTTTCAGACATTGTAACATCGAATTTAGTCCATTTGATTAATAAATGTTTTAGATTGAAATGCTCTGAGTCTGGGTAAACTTGATAGAGCTGAACAAAGTTCATTTTATAACCTCACTTAAGATCACTTAATCTTTACTTTCTCCGAATATTTCAACAAAAATTCTGCTACTTTTTCTTTCATTAGTGAATTCTATTTTAATAATTTCTGACATCTTTCCAATGGTATAAGCACTGTATTTAAAAAAAAATAATATGACATCTCTAATTAAATGACCATGAACTCATGAAGGTCCTTAATTACTTATCCCAATATTACTCATCCATTTTCTACCAGACAGCAAGTGCAAATCATTCCTTCCAAATTATCAGAACTGGTGTTGTTAATGCTCCTATTTTTAAGAATTACTTTTTTTCATTTCAGGAACTTATTGTCAGCAACGAGAAGTAGAAGCTATTACTGAAGGGGTTGAAGAAGATGAAGGCTTTTGTTGCTGCGAACCTGGTCATATCCCTCATGTGTTGTCTTTTAATGCTGCCTTTGGCCAGCGTTGGCTGGCTTGGGAAGTTCTAGTCACAAAGTATGTCTTGGAGGGTTACAGCATCACTGACAACAGTGCTGCTTCCATGCTTCAGGTCTTTGATCTAAGGAAAATACTCACCACATACTATGTCAAGGTACAACTCAGGAATGTAGAATTGCTTTGCTCTTTACAAATGAGTACTAAGCTGTTTGTCCAAGCTATTAATATCTATGCTATCACTATACAGGTGGTCCTTAACTTACAACAGTTTATTTAGTGACCATTCGAAGTTACAATGGCACTGAAAAAAGTGACTTACGGCCATTTTTCACACGACCATTGCAACCTCCCCATGATCACATGATCAGAATTCAGATGCCTGGAAACCAACTCATATTTATGACAGTTGCGGTGTCCTGGGGTCATGTGATCTCCTTTTGCGACCATCTGACAAGCAAAACTCAATTGCGGTCGTAAGTCAAGGACTACCTGTATTCCAATATTCTAATTATTTTCAGAATGTGCCTATAGAAAAAATCATAATGGCTTGAAATGTACTGGTGCGCAAAGTTGCTTTGGGGTTGAATATGTGAGGAGTCTGAACTTCAAATATAAATCTCCATCCTCCCACCCAGAGAAATTAAAAATAATAAATACTGTGCAAACTGTTCTTCTAAATGGTTTCACGTTTATTCCTGTAAACCAACAGAAAAACAATACATCTGGGTGTTTTCTTTTCTTCCATTTCTATTCCTTTCCTTTGCTACTGTGGTTTGAGCTCAGTTGGGTTCAACAACTACAAAGGATGTGTTTAATCCTTCTTTGTATGTTTGGTAAAAATACTTAAAGGTTACAGTTAGATATATATATTCTAATACCTTTACTTTTTTATCTTGTAGGGTATCATCTATTATGTAATATCCTCTCCCAAGCTAGAGGAATGGTTATCAAATGAAACAATGCAGGAAGGACTGCAGCAATGTGCAGACCAAAATTATGTAGATGTAGACCCTACATTTAATCCTAATATTGATGAGGATTATGATCATCGCCTAGCAGGGATTTCAAGAGAGAGTTTTTGTATAATTTATCTCAACTGGGTAGAATATTGCTGCTCTCAGAGAGAAAAAGTAAGTACTTTTGAATGATTAAGGAATTCTATGAAGATATGGTATCTTATCTCTCAAAGAGCATCTAAATCCTGAAAATGTGGAGATGTCAGGAATGTACAACACTGAAAGTTGAACTTCTTAGCCGAGTCCCATATATGTATTTGTTTAAAGTATTTATATTGCCTCTAAATACAATTTACTGCTACCAAGAACCTATTCAGTAATACTATATCCCATTTGCTGATGATGGAACATAAAGGCTTGCAGCCACTTTTATTAAAGTGAAAGTGTGTGTCCCATTTTGGGTATTATTCTCTATGTTCTTTTTCTTAAGAAAGTAGAAAACAATCATGAAAAATTACAGTTTGAGTTATATGATGGAACATACCATACAAACATCTTATATGCTTTACCCAATGTTTTCAATTTTTGTTTTTGTTTTTACTCAAAGCCACTCAATGCAGATAAGGATTCTTCTCTGGTTACCCTTTGCTACGGGCTGTCTGTTCTTGGTCGGAGAGCTCTAGGAACTGCTTCACATCATATGGCTAGGTATTCTTCTTTATTATTCCAGAATAGGTCCCCTAGAATATGGCTGTACCTTTTTCCATTCCCACTCTTAATTTGACTTATCAGATTTGAGTAGCTGATTTCACTCTAAATATTAGTGACAAATTCTGGCAGGATGCTTAACAGGAGAGAGGAAGCTTATCCTGCTGCAGTTTTCCTCCATAAACATTTAGTATTTAGAACTCTTAGGTCCCTCATCTAGATGATTGTAAGAAAATATTTTCAGTAAAAAAAAAGTTGCAACTCCTTTATGCAGTATGACTGTTTGTTAGACCCTTAGCATTCTCTAAGCTTGCTTTTCTCCATCCAAATATTTTATGGCCAGCCTAGCTAACTTTTATCAGTGCATGGTGGAGTGAAGTTTGCTGCCTGCTTTAATTAGTGTATTTGTTTCTTCTTTGATTGTTGATTTAGTGCTGGTTCCTGTTCTGGCATTGGTTAATAAGTGCAGAATGATGACGGATGTACTTAGATCTGTTTGCCCCTTTCTTTGATTTTTGGTTGCTTCCTTTTTGGAATGGCTCATAGCTAGACCTTATCTCAGTATGTCTGTTAATGGCTAATTTCTCAGAGTGATAGAACTTTAAAGCAGTGTTTCTCAATCTGGCAGCTTGAAAATATGTGGACTTCAACTAGCAGAATTCTGGAAGCTGAAGTCCATACATCTTCAAGCTGTGAAGATTGAAAAACACTGCTGTAAAGAATATACTTGCATTTTTAGATCTTTTGTTTCTATTATAGTCATTGACCAGCGCTGAGTTGGTATTTGAGACAAGCTCAATTTATAAACATCGAGAAGAAGAAAAGGGAACTTGGAGAATGCCAAGAACCCAATAGTTCCAACTCTGGGCTACATATATTCTCCACTAGAATTGTCAGTCTGTTGTAAAATGAATAAAGAAATTTAACACACATAGTGAATGAATGATGATGGGGAACATCAGAAATCTTTCCTTTAACTTCAAGAACAAAATAAATATAAAATTGATTCTGAGGGAAGTGAAAGACTCTGAGACACAGAAATAATTTGTCAGCAAATAGGCCAGGTGCTTATTCAGTAAATAACTGCAAAGTACAAGGTAATGGAAGTTTCCAGATAAAACTACTGCTATTCTCATTAACCCAAAGAATTTATGCCACTTTTCTGCCAAATAATTTGAGGATGATTAGTTTTTCTTTAGTGTTTCAGCCATTGCTTGAATACATAGCCAGAACAGATGAGGAATTGAAGAATGGTTGTCAGGGTTTTTTTTAAACTCTCCTGATTTATATTTGTTTATGATGGCAATTTAAATTTGCTTTGGCAGTCCACAGTGTTTATATAGAAATGAAAGTCTTACTTTCTTCAACTAATTTTAGAATGCTGAATGCTTGCTTTAATGTTTGGGGTTTCTCTCCCAAACCAAACAGTAATCTGGAATCTTTCCTGTATGGGCTCCATGCCTTGTTTAAAGGAGACTTTCGTATATCATCAATGCGAGATGAATGGATTTTTGCAGACATGGAATTACTGAGAAAAGTGGTGGTCCCTGGGATACGGATGTCACTAAAACTGCATCAGGTATAAAGAATGCTTGCACACATGTACATCAGCTGAAAGTGACACAGATTATTATAACTCAAACTCTGTGGGTAAGGGATTTGTAGCAATCCTTGGTAAAAATTTGATTCAAGAGCAAATGGAGCTCTTGAAAAATAATAACGTATGAGGAAAATTTTTAATTGAGAAATGAATGCCAAAATTAATTCAGTTATTTATTTATTTATTTTCTGTTGCCACCTATCTCAAGCATCTGTGGTTATATAATCTGGTAAATTTGATAAATTTACTAGTCAGTCACTGAGATGGGTGGCTTTAGAAGTAGAAAGATAGAAAGAAAGAGAGAGAGAGAGAAAAAAGGAAAGAGAAAGAAAAAAAGAAAAAGAGAAAGAAAAAGAAAGGAAGAAAGAAAGAGAAAGAAAGGAAAGAGAGAAAGAAAGAAAGAGAAAGAAAGAGAAAGAAAGAAAGAAAGAAAGAAAGAGAAAGAAAGAAAGTTTGGTTCATACATGTATTTGTATACATAATTGAAATGTATTAATAATGTTCCAGTAGATTGAAAAATACATGGATATTGATTGGCGATACCATTCTTTGTCAGTTTATTTAGGATAATTTATCAGGAAAGGAAAACATTATCAGGAAAGGAAAACTCCCAAGAAGTAAATTAGCTTTGAATTTTTTTCAGTTACCTGTTTAAACGGGATTTATTTTCACAAATAGCTTCATAATTAAAGATACAGTATGTAAGTTATGTGAATTTGCTTTACTGTCCATATTAGCCGGATGAGCAATTCAATCTAGAGTGAGTAGATGTTTTGAATAGATATTTTAACAAATCTGTTTGGTTTTTTTAAAAACAGCTTCTATTTTTCCTTTGAAAAATTTGGGGGAAATGGTTGGAATAAAATGGAGAAGGGAAGAATTGAGCATCTAGGAATTGAAAGGAAGCAGACTATACCTTTCAATGTCACTGACTGCAAAATTCCCTGGTATTGTTTTATCAAATTTTCCCTGGTCTCCATTGTTTGGCTATTTTCTCATTTTTCTTAATACCAAACTTTCAGAAGCATATATTCATTTTCATATGCATTTCTTAAAAACAAGTGCAATTTTCACATCTTTTTGACAAGAGAAAAACTATGTTTGTTAATTGCATTTGTTATTGCCATGGTGCCAGATCTCACAAATCCAGCCCTGGAAAAAATTTATGGCTGAGTTGTTTTACATCTCAGCTTAAAACCTAGACTGTGATCTATGAATGCTTGTACAGTAGTAAATTTGTTAGTTTTTAGGGAAACAGAGCATACTTCATTGTTTAGATCTTTTTCTTAAGTTGATAATTAGATGTAACCTTAAATAATTGAGTTTGGCCAAATATAAACTTTGACTGTATAATTTTAATATAGCCAAATAAAACAATGTTCCTCATCCTTGGCAGCTTGAAGATGTGTGGACTTCAGCTCCCAGAATTCCCCAGCCAGACCTGCTATTCTGGGAATTGAAGTCCACACATCCTCAAGTTGCCAAGGTTGAGCAACACTGGACTAGAATATAATCATTTCTCTTTTCACAATGAAGGCTCATATTGAAGAGTGCTTTTGCTCTTCTGTTTAGGATCATTTCACCTCTCCTGATGAATACGATGATCCTGCTGTTCTCTATGAAGCTATCACAACACATGAACAAAACCTGGTTATAGCTCATGAAGGGGACCCTGCTTGGCGAAGTGCTGTACTTTCCAATTCTCCCTCCCTACTTGCCCTTCGCCACGTGATGGATGACGGCACCAATGAATACAAGATCATCATGCTGAACAAGCGTTATCTAATCTTTAGAGTCATTAAAGTAAGATACTTATAATGGGGTGGATGAGACCACCTATTCTAGGATGAGATGTAATAAGTGGGGAGGATAGGCATCTATTACTTTATGGTATGAAATTGGTGTTTTGATTTTTGATTCCCTTTTTAAATGCTGTGATTTTGTTAAGCAATTCTTTGATGTTAAATTGTTTTAGGTTTTTAAATATTTTGATTAAGGAAATCTGCAGGACTTGCAGACTAGACAAATAAAAAAAACAGTTATATTTTATATTTAATTCCATAATTGGGAGAAGTGTAGCACAGGCACCTCTCACTATCTTGCTACGTCTTACTTCCAACAGCATACTGATAACAGTTTTTATCTATTTCTTGTGTATAAGCAAATTTTAAATTTTGTTTACGTCAACACTTGCTTAGAAGTAGAATAAATAATTATATAATAAATGCATGAATGCTTTCCATAAAGTTAAATACAGAGTCTGCATGTTTCTGAAGTAATTAAATGAATTTGAATTATTTTTCTAAAAGGTAAAACTTTAATGTATAATTTTAAAATGTTTAAATCTTGAGGGTATTTATGATTAGGATGGAAGTGTGTGTGTGTTCTTGTGTGCGTGTGTGTGCCTATATCCTGTTTTCATTATGCATTTAAAAAGCATCTATGAAGATTCTCAATCATCCAGGTCATGGTTGTCCCAAGGGTGCTTTTGGACTTTCTTGGGTTTTTTTCCTTTGAAAATGTTTCACTTCGCATCCAAGATGCTTCTTCAGTTCCCCACTGAAGAAGCTTCTTAGATGAGAAATGAAATGTTTTCAAAGGGAAAAGAGAACAAGAAAGTCCAGTTGCCTTTAGAAAAAAAGCACTTTGGGGACATTTAAAAAATGGTTGTAATTTTAGACTACTTTTGTACTAGTAGTAGATTTATTTGGTAAAATCAGTGAATATTTCATGTCATAAGATTCATGTAGTTATAGCTGTCTGATTTGCATTTTGCAATACTATTTTTCTTACATATCTTCCCCATTTCTGTGTTTTTGCAGGTAAATAAGGAATGTGTCCGTGGCCTTTGGGCTGGGCAGCAGCAGGAGTTGGTCTTCTTGCGCAATCGAAACCCAGAAAGAGGGAGCATCCAAAATGCAAAACAAGCTTTGAGGAACATGATTAACTCATCTTGTGATCAGCCTATTGGATACCCAATTTATGTCTCACCTCTGACAACTTCATATTCTGATAGTCATGAACAGCTAAGAGAGATTCTTGGTGGTGCCATCAGTCTGGGAAACATCAAGAACTTCGTAGTATCTACATGGCACAGGTGAGTAAAAGAAGTCTCCAGAGTACAGTTGCTCATTTTAGTATATTTAATTAAAATGGTACATTATAAAGTTTTTTGTTTTATCACTTTTCCTTTTACGATGCAAATTCAGAGTTAAGATTCCTGTCAAAACAAGAATATTGCTTTTATTAGAAATTTCAGTACATTGTCAACAGTCACTTTAATAATCTCAGTTGTATTATTTACCTCCTGCAAACATTAACTATGGATAAAGTTTGCTCTTTGTGAAACTCTGTTTCAAACACAGAATGCTCCCTTAATATATCCTATTTTTCTCTGGAATTTACAGTTCCAGGGATGATTTTTAAGTTTCTGAACGTAAATTAGGCAATACAATCTTATCTGTTTTGTTTCTCCCTACAACAGCACTCAATACAGCTGAGAAAACTGGTTTTGTGTTAAATAACTTTTGGACAGGGCCCGCTTGTTCAGCTTTACCTACCTCAAGAAATTGTTATGAGATGCCATCATGAATTTCTGGAAGAAAATGTATGATAAATAAACATGAAAAGTATAGGTCAAGATATCTTTGGAAGATTTTGATATTTACTTTCTTAGTCTGCTTGCTATTGTTTTTTTATTATTATTATTATGTTCAGGTTAAGAAAAGGCTGTGGTGCTGGTTGCAACAGTGGAGGAAACATTGAAGACTCGGATGTTGGAGGTGGTGCTTCCTGCACAAGTAATAGTGTAACTGCCAATGATTCTCAGAGCAGTGTATCTCAAGGTGGCGGGAATGCAACTGTTGGACAGGGATCTGGAGTAGGATTGCATCCTCCTGTCACATCTCATCCAGTCACCCTAGGTAAAACTGAACTAGTGTCTGAGAGTGTATATATTCAAATACCTCACTGCCAGATTGGGATAATTAGACTTTGAAACGTTGTTGTTTTAACTTCTATCTTCCCGTCAACAGTGTCTGTTGAGCATGTTTGGAATCCACAGGTCCCATACCATCCATTCACCTTGCGGCTTTGGTGATTCTGTAGAGGGTAATAAGAAAGATACAGTGTACTTTTTTTCCGTGAAGATCAGCACACATATAAAAGACATAAGTCATCCTCCAAAATCTCAGTATCATGAAGCTGCATGCATTTCTCAAGTGGAAAATTCTGAGACCAATCCTAAAATAGCAGTTTGGTAGAAATAACCAAACTGGTTTGGACTCTAGCCTAGAGGCAGACTCAGCCTGCCTTGGTTATCTGGGAAGAGTTTGATCCTGTGGGTCCTGATGTCAGGACAAGGGTTCTTGGAACTCAGCCATCTGTATGTTGACCCATATTCTTCCTGGTTAGCCCAGGCTTCCTTGAATTGTGACATATGGCCATGGCACTAGCAAATTCCTCATTGAGTGAGGGAGTGGTCTTACCACTGCTCAAGAAGCCATCGCTGGATTCAACAATTTAGGATAACATTGATTCCATCTCCAATCTTTTCTTTCTAAAAAAGGCTATTGAGAATGTGGTTGTACAGCAGCTTTAGAGAGTTCTGAAGGAAACAGATTATCTTGACTCTTTTCAGCTGAGTTTCAGACCAGGCATGAGACCAAAACAACACTGATTGCATTTGTGGATGACCTCTGTGGGAGAGGGAGTGGGGTGCTATGACCATCCTGGCTCTTCTTGATCTCTTAGTGTCCTTCAATACCACTGATCATGGTACACTTCTAAACCAGCTCTGAAGAGTGGAAGGTACAGTTGCATTGATTTTCCTCTTTTCTTCAGGGCCAGTTCTGGTTAGTGTTGATGGGGAGAGAGGGAAGAGAGAGATCTAGCTCATGACCCCTTCTTCCCTCAAGGCTAACTGATCTTCCCATTCTTTCTCATCTATATGAAGCAGCTGGGCAAGCTCATCCAATGGTAGGGGTGATACTCAGCCACTCAGAGTCACCTTGAACCTGCTTACTCCAGAACTCGATAGGTTGATAAAAACGCCAAATCCAGTCTAAATATCTGGCTGACTTTGTGACAGACCAACAACAACAACAACAATAATAGTAGCAGTAGTAGTAGTAAAAGATTGCATGCTGATGTTATCCAGCTTTGTACTTGCACTATACTTTGTTTCAATGTTATGGTGATCTGAATGGAGAGAATAGGCTTCAGCTCAACCCTGGCAAGACTGAGTGACTGTGGTTTTAGGGTCTCCCAGATCCAGGGTTTTTCCATCTTTGGTTACGGTTGCACTGCCCCAAACAGATCTAGTGCACAATTTGGGAGGTTCTTCTTGACTCCAAAGAGCAAGTGATAGCCATGTCTAGGAGAACTTTTTTGTTTTGTAAAGCAGTTGTACATCTTCCTGCATCAGGAGGCAGTGCTCATGGTCACTCCTGCCTTGGTCATCTAATGAATAGATTACTTTTATGTATTGTCATGGCTATGTGCTATATGACTATCCAGAAGCTGCAGCTGGTCTAGAATGCAGTGATGCAGGCAGAAATGGGCACACTTTAGTAGGCCCATATTACACCTTAGTTCCATAAGGTCCACTGTTTTCCAGTGTGCATCCAGATGGAATTCCAAGTGTTGGCTCTCATCTATAAAATCTTCAGTTGAACGTAGCCAGATTATTTGTCAGAATGTCTTTTTCTACCTGTGTGACAGGAGAGGCATGCTCCTATCCTTTCGATTAAAAAAATGATACAGGACTTGGGAAACATGTCTTTTCTGTCATAGCACCTGCCCTCTGGAAAACCATATTCCCCAAGACTAGATTGGCTCCAACCTTACTAGCTTTCCATAAGGCCAGCGCTATAAAGTACTAAAACTGGAATGTGCTCCAAGTTTGGGGGTTGAGAGGTTAGATGACCTTTTGAGTAGTTTCTGTTTCTGTTGGGTCCATTCTTGGTAGTCGTTGTTGGTTTTTCACTTCACCTTTGCTGATCAACAATATGGTCAACTGGTCATATTTTCCATATGGGCCATGTAAATCCATTTAATGATTAATTAATTACCACATATGCATTTCATTACCCAGTGAAAGATCTGAATTAACTTTGCACATTATGTCAAGATCATCTTAAATACTTTCTTAGAGTTATTTTCACTATATGGGAAGTTCTTTGCAGAAACCACACCACACAAGTCAAACATTTATGCTTTATCCCTCCTCAGATGATAATATCAAAAACTAAAATGTCCAAAACAAATAAACAGCTGGTTACATTTCGAAAACAGTCATACAGAGCAATAGTCAATCAATCAATCAGAATAGATTGGAGGTCTTCTAGTCCAACCCCCTGCTCAAGCAGGGGACCCTATACCAGGGGTCTCCAACCTTGGCAACTTTAAGACTTGTGGACTTCAACTCCCAGAATTCTTGCAGTCCACAAGTCGTAAAGTTGCCAAGGTTGGAGACCCCTACGGCCTATACCATTTCAGACGAGTGGCTGTTCAGTCTCTTCTTAAAAAACTCCAGTGATGAAACAGTTAATAGGCATTGCTGCTTCTAGAAGGAATAGATCCAGAATCTAATTTGAATTTTAAACAGCATCCAAACTTTTTCAATTTTCCATTCAAGTTTACATCCTTGTAATAAACTACAGCCTGTGCTCATTTATTTTTAGGCACCAGCCAGAGTGCTCATTCTGTGCAGTCAAGCCTTATCAGACATTCCCCTGCTCGTGCCTCAGTTGCCAGCCAGTCAACGTACTGCTACAGCAGTCGCCATTCATCCCTCCGGACATCCACCACGGGCTTTGTGCCTTGCCGACGGTCTTCCACCAGCCAGCTTTCCCTTCGCAATCTTCCCTCATCCATACAGTCCCGTCTGTCCATGGTGAACCAAATGGAACCCGCTAACCAGACTGGCATTTCCAACATGCAGCATGGCCTCCCTTCTTCAAGCAGTTCCAGTCAGAGCATCCCAGCCTGCAAACAGCATGCCCTTGTTGGCTTTTTAGGGACCGACGGAACGACGAATGCCACCGATTCACAGGCGGGCACAAATGTGAGCCCTGTGAGCCAGGCACAAACCAAAAGGGATGATGTTGTTTACAGAATTCAGGTAAATGAAATGTAGGAATTGATATGGCTTATATCCCTTTACTACCGAACGACTATTTTTATGGCTGGACAGTTATGTGTTTAATTTTTTAATCTTCCCTACACTTCTGGAATGTAACCCTGTGGAATGAAAAACGAATTCTTAATATACAGAATTCTCTGAAGACTTCAGATGTAACACTGAAGTCTCTAGGGCTGGTATCCTCTAGGGCTGTGCTGTGCTTTGGCTACACTTCGAAAATGGTGCTTCAGGGTATACGTTCACCAAAGAATAGAGAATGAATAAGGCAAAGATATGGTCAGGGAATAAAGATCTTTGTATTACAGGAAAATATGGTGTAAGTTAAGTATTAAAGCTGTTTCAACAGTTTCTGTAATATTATAATAATGCTATTAGGTGGAGAATTAAGCGATGATTTGTTTATTGAGTCTCCACGTTTCAACGTTTTTACATTAAATAGGCTTGCTTGTCTAATGTTGCTTTGAGGTCCAAGCTTGATGACCCAAGTTTGGAACCTGAGAAAAGCATTAATGGGAAACAACGAATTATATCATATTTCCTTTGTGTTCTACTCAAACTAGTTGTAGGAATGTGAAACCTGTGGCTCTCTAAAGTTTGTTGAAATATATCTCCTTTCTTATTTTGCTGTCTGTGGTTTTTGTAGTGTTTGGAATCCAGTTATACTTGGAGGGATATGCAAAACATTTCAAGTTGAAAAAGTGTTGAACTGTTTCAAAATGGGGCATTTCAAACTCGGTTCTTGCATAGCACTAATTTTAAGCTGCTTCTTTTTCAGATAATAGATCCTAGCCAGATTTTGGAAGGGATCAACTTATCCAAAAGAAAAGAATTGCAGTGGCCAGATGAAATGATAAGACTAAAAGCTGGAAGAAATAGCTGGAAAGATTGGAATCCTCAGGAAGGCATGGAAGGCCATGTGAGTTTCATTCCTCAGTTGCCTTTGTTATTGGCATGCTCAGAGATTATATTGATTGTATATAAATTCAAAAAGTGGAGCAGTAAGAAAAAACTAATTCTACAAATTCTAAATTATAACAATAGACGGGAATATGCATTATATATCTTTTCATTATGTGTTCTGGAAATCTTAACTTTAAAAAAAAAAAAAAACTTAAGACCCAGTCAATTCTGCATAGTTTCTTGGGAGGTAAGAGCATAGTAAATCCATGTGAGGGAAATATATATATATATAAAATGAAGTGCATTGTTTACCGAAGTATGACTTTTCCTGTTTCCTTGTTTCAGTTCTGAATGCTTTCTAGAAGGTATTTTCTCCTGTGAAATATAGGAATATTTCTATTATTATTTTATTCTCAATATTATAGCAGAGAAGATTCTTACCAATAACTTTCAAAAGTAGAATCAGAATAGTTTCTGTGCTGGAGCAACAATATAGATAAGTAAGATCTGAAAGCCTAATCTTGATCCTCACGTAGTCTGTATATATTACTTCAGAATGATAAAAGTTCTAGTATTACAGCTGAATATATTTTCTTTGCTTGCTACCCCTGCTAGGTGATTCACCGTTGGGTGCCTTGCAGCAGAGATCCAGGGCATAGGTCCCATATAGACAAAACCATCTTGCTCGTCCAAATTGAAGACAAATATGTTGCAGTGATTGAAACTGGAGTCCTGGAACTTGGGGCTGAAGTGTGACCTTCTTGGACAATTAAAATCTAGTCCATCTCCACAATGTTTAGAAATGAAGTAAGGAGTCTCAGAAGAATACCCTAACAGCTTAAGTAATAGGAAGAGGCTTGAAAATGAAGTTAAGGGTAGGATGTCAGTCTCCAAACAATTAAGGGGGTGCTTTTGATATTTCTCAAGTTAGCTACTGAAGAAAATATTGTGCATGAAGGGTAAACAGGATATATCTTTTGCTTTATACATTATTTTATCCATTGCAATGCTTTAAAACAACCCCACATTTTCCAAGTTTCAAAACAGGAGCATCTCATTTTTCTAATTGTCTTGCCAAAAATATTTTGTCTCATCAATGTAGATTCAGTTCATTTTTTAAAGCAGCTGAAAACTGTATAAATGTTGAGGTCAGTGTGAAGCTGAATAGAATGTTTCATTAACTTCAAGTGTAACCAGTTTTCAAACTTCTTATTTCTTCTAAGTGGAAAAAAGATCATTGAGAAAACTGCACTATTTTTTTTATGGCAATGCACTACAAAAATCTGAGATTGCTCAGAACATTTATTGATATAAATATATATATATAAAAGAAAATACCGTTATTTAAATTGCCTTTGGGATTAACCACCTTCTCCTCTATATTCATATGATGGTAGGAAGTATCATTGGTTCATTTTTGACTTAAAATTGCCCAGCAACTTATTTATTTTGTCTTATTTACAATATATGATGGATTACCAGTAATTATAGAAGAAAACTACAGGGAAGCCTACTCGTGGTGAAACCAATTAATAGTGTATTTTATTTTATTTTTTACGATGGGCTCAATCATACAATTGTGCATATTTTTTCTCTACTTTTGTTATTTTTGTTATTTTCCAATATGGAGTCAACAAAAATATATTACTGGGCTTCTTTGGAAAACTGGATGAGATACATTGTTTTAAATAAGGTTGTGACTTTATCTCTGTTTTGGGACTTACTCCTTTATTAAGCAAAATAGTTTACTTTTTTAAAAAATGAAAAAACAAAAATCAGAAGGCATGTTGTATCATATTATCTGTATCATTTTGCATTTTAGTTCCTTTTAGTTGCTATTATGTTCTGTGACTTGAATTTATTTTCAGTAATTATATATTCTATAATAATTGTACTTTGCATATAACTGTGAAACTGATTTATGTTGCATATCATCGATTTTTACTGATTGGAATATTTAGTGTGTGTTGTCAGGGAAACAAGTTACTCCAACAGCAACAGAGTAAGGGGGCAAAGTTGCAATTTTTTATCTTGCTGTTTCTATGACTTGCTCACAATGTTAATGGAAAGTTTTATGTGCAGTAGCTATTTCCTTCATGTGATCTGAAAGCCTGGGCTCAGCGGGAAACAGAACAATTTGCAGTTGTAGCTTTTAGAAGCAGCCATCTTTTATTTTTGAACTATTCCTGTGTTGGGTGATCTTACAAGCAAGAAATTGCAGGGAAACATAACCATTGAACACTTAATGAACATAGCCAAATGATGTCATACCATGAACAATCTGATACCATAAAAAACAGCCTTTGCGGCTTGCTAAGTATACTATAGCAGTAAAATGCAAATGCTATTCTTACTGTATTACAATCTTGACCAGGTCACATACTTTGCAAAGCTGTTCACTGCTGCAGATAATTGTTTTTAGCATCTGAAAACCACAAAATTTGTGTGTGGAGGGAGCAGCATTAATAATAAAATATAGAAAAAAAGCTTCGAAAAGATTTTGCTGTTCTGGTAAAATCTACATCACCTGCTAATGTCTGAATGCCCCCAATTTTAAACCCTGATGCTATCATATTTTCATCATTTTATGAACAAGAGAAAAACCATTTTCTGAGTTTTGTCAGCCATCTTTCTTCACATTTTAACTGACAATTAAATATTCATTGATCTTTTTGACTTTCCTAAAAATAGAAAGAAACGCAATCTACTTTTCAAAAAGATTAATCAGTCATTTTGAATATATTAAATCCATTGATAAAGAGAGTGCTTTGGAAGGTTAACTTGAATGAGGCAATGAAAACTGTAATGTGGAAAAATGGATTTTTCTGATAAGATTTTTCTTTCCTATTTTTAATTATTAATAGGAAGAAAAAATGGCACTCTGACAGGATACTCCACACTACTGATTATATTTGAAACTAAATAGGTATATTGAAAGAGATGATAATTTCAAGACTTTTGATATGATTATATGTAGATACATTTCGAATGTGATAAATTTACTTTAAATAACTGAAATCAAATTACTTGATTAGCACAATCTCAATCACACCTTTGTTAGATATAAATCTCATTAATTAGTATTCATAAGAATATATATTTAGTTTTATTTCCAAGTTTTTAAGATGTTCATCTCTCAATAATTTGGTGGAATATCCTTTATTTGGATTAACTATTTAGTATTTATGAAACTTTTTTTCTTTGCTTGTTGCGGTATATGAGCTTGAAAGCCAAATTAATAGATTTGCATTTTTCATATGTGGACTTAGTGGCTTTCTTCATTAATTTCTCCAACTAGTTATGACAAGCATTCTGAAAACTTTACAATTTGTTTTGCATTTGATACTAAGTCTTGTACAAAACTAGTAATCCACTAAATTAATTTCTAGATTAAGCTATAATATTTATGTAGAAAAAGTTTATGAAAGTCAATTTGCCTACTATCGATGTTTATAAATATATGCATAATAAACTGATAATCCAACTAGGCACTAATTTAATGTAAAATTACAGACATATACTTAGCTTCCCAGTTAATGTTTTGGGAAATTAAAGAAGAAATTTCTTTTACCTCGTGAAATGCGTTAATTTTCATAAAGAACAAAATCTTATTATTGCTTAATATTGAGGTAATGTTCTGTAGATGTTCTTGTAACCTAGGAAATAGATATGGAGAGAAGGAAAATGTTTTTGAAAAATTATATCTTTTACAAGGTGTTTTTTTTTATTATTTGTTGCTTTTTCTACACATGCTTGCTGCTGTTGGAGAATGACTAGTTGCATAGCTGCAATGTTGTGTGAAAATATTGAATAGATGGTACAGAATGTTATGGAAGAGGTCTTTGAAAACTTAGATTTGGGGGCAAATTTTACCCAAGCTGACATTGAAATGCCTTCTTAACAGATGAGATAAAGCAATGATGCCAGCCAGCCCTTCAGTTCTATACATTTTAAGTGGTAATAACTCTACCAATGGACTAGTGCTTTTGAAAGAGCTTTTCAAAGAATATCTAAGCTGTAGCTTCAGCCACCTTGGTTTTATATACCTAATTTTATTAAGAGAGATTTTTCTTACCTATTATATAGGTTCTACTTGTCTGGTCCTACTTGGTGATTGGTAACCTGATGCCATTAGCCCTGCAATGCTAGACAGTATAAGAATTATAGCAGTATTTAATGTGTGCCTTAGTAAAATGCTGGTGAGTACATAAGACCTTGGTGGGAGCTAATGCCCATATCTAGTTTTCCCAAAAAAATTTAAAAGATGGCTGCTCTAAAAGGCTTCATGGATTTATATGCACCGTTCATCAGCAAATATATTTGAAAATACCATTTAGATATTTATACTAACTTTACACATGACCCAAATGGATGACAAAAGTCACAAAGGTTAAAAGTTACTTCTTTATGAACTCAGCCAGATAATGAACTGCTTATTATTACCTTAAATAATGGGAGGGTGAAGATAAAATGAGTTGGAAAATGGAATATATGCTTTGCATTTACCAGCATACGGAGAACTTGCCAGGGATAGGGTTATGTGTACTTTGTATGTGTCAGTGAGAGTATGAGCGTGTGGGTGTGTGTATGTTGTTTGAAACAGCCTGTAAATATTGTCGCTGTTTAAAACTGGGAAAAATTGACAGGATTTGTTTGTAACATGTTGCTTTGAAAAGACAGTATTGACAGTGAAGAAACAACGAACTTTAAAAAAAAAAATCTTCTTGTCCCTTGTTTTATTTTCATGTTCAGTTTTTTATATTGAAGACTTTTTGAACAACTACGTATAAATGTTATATGTTTCACTATTCTTTTTCCCTTGAAAAACAATGGTGAAAAATGTTCTGGTTAATATACTTTCTCTTCTGTTCTTTAAATAGAAATGACTTTATGTATTCTTCCATTGCCAAGCTCCAAAACTGTCATTTATTGAAAGGTTTTGCATTATTATAGATGTGCATTTTATTGTACTCATACTATATTTTAGCTCCTGCTATTATCATTATTCTCATTACATTCATGATAAATTCACTTTCTTTCTAACCCCTCCCCCCCAAATGAGATTGGTCTTATATAAGATTGTAGTAATATTCAGTAACACTTAATACACACACACAGCCTGAGGTAAGAAAACCTGACCAATATTATTCAGTCTATAAAAAGAGACCCTCTGATAGTAACCTTTTCTACCAGCAGGTATATTGGAGGTACCCTTGGGATTTTTCTGTATGCAACACTTTGAATTATGACTGAAACCACGAGGAGTACGTGGATTTGAGAAACATGTCAGAAGAAATAAAGTGACGCAATCCTACTTAAGTATAAAAAAACATACTGACTTAGAATACAGGAAAATTCAAAATCAACCATTCAAAACTTGGAGAGATGGATTTCCTAGTTTGCTTTTTATCATTGCTTTTGTCTATAAGAATTTTTGCAAATTCATACAAAATATAAAACCAGATAAACCCAAGGAATAATGATTGCTTATGGCCATGTAATAGTTCTCTGATTAAATTAAGAATTGATGCAGAGACTTCTCATTAAGATAAAGATAAGATAAATAACCTTTATTGTCATTGTTATATTGTGGGCACAATGGCACACATAAAAAATGAAATTTAGTTGCCCGCTCTCAAAGTGAAACATATACATGACACACACCTAAACAAACTATGTACAACATATATATAGACCCACATCCCTACATATACATAGCAAATAAATATTAAATACTGTCCATCTTGAATATATAACGCAAGGAGGAAGTTTGAGAGTTCGCAAGGTTAATGCTGTAGGAATGAAACTATGGCTGAATCTGGATGTTTGCTACGGATACCACGAAGCCCCCCAGAAGGTAACAAGGAAAACAGGTCGTGAAGAGGATGTGTAGTGTCCCAGAAAATCTTGCGGGCCCTGCTCAGCAACGCTTCTGTGCTATGTCCTGGATGGTGGGAGGGAACTGCCAATGATCTTTCGGCCATCCTCACCACTCTCTGCACCGCCTTCCTGTCTGAAGCAGGATGCCTCCAAACCAGACTGTGATGCTGTATGACAGGATGCTCTCGATGTCGCCCTGTAGAAATGTGGTCAGGAACAGGGGAAGGAAGATGTGCTTTTTATCATGCGGCGCAGAAATGCAGGCGCTGCTGTGCCCGCTTCACCAGTTTCTCACTGTTTAGCGACCAAGTCAGCCTACTCGTTAGCTGCACACCCAGGAATTGATGCTGGTAACCATCTCCACAGGTGAATCATTAATGCACAGAGAAGTGTGGCTGTGCCTGCCTTTTCTGAAATCAACAATGATCTCTTTGGTTTTTCTTGTATTTAAAACTAGGCTGTTTTCTTACACCAGTTCACCAACCCCTCAACCTCCTTGCAGTAAGCTTCCACCTTGTCATCCTGAATAAGGCCCACTACTGTTGTATCATCTGCGAACTTCACAATATGGTTGGTGGCAAACCTAGCACAGCAGTCATGGGTCAACAGGGTGAACAGCAGCGGACTTAAGACGCAGCCCTGAGGAGAACCTGTGCTCAAGAAAATGGTATTAGAGGTATTTGTTCCAACTCGCACATATTGGGGCCTGTTGGTAAGAAAATCCAGAATCCAGTTGCACAAAGGAGTGTTTAAGCCTAAAAGGCCCAGTTTGTCTACTAGATGCTGGGGAATGATTGTGTTAAACGCCGAACTGAAGTCGACAAACAGCAAACGCACATGAGTATTTCTTTCCTCCAAGTGCTTCAGGCTCAGATGGAGAACAAAAGAAATAGCATCCTCCGTAGAGCGATTTGGTCTGTAGGCAAACTGAAGCGGGTCAAATGCTGGCGGGAGGCTAGATACAATAGTGTCTTTTATCAGCTTCTCAAAGCATTTCATGATGGTGGATGTCAGTGCAACCGGACGGTAATCATTGAGGCCTGTAATTGTGGACTTTTTTGGCACTGGCAAGATGATGGCCATCTTAAAACACAATGGGACCACTGCCTGCTGCAATGAGAGGTTGAAAATATCAGTGAGAACACAAGCCAGCTCCTCTGCGCATTCCCTGAGGACACGTCCAGGGATGTTATCTGGGCCTGCTGCTTTCCGAATGTTAACTGTCTGCAGTGTTTTCCGGACAGAGGTGACATCAAAGCTAGGCACTTGCTCATCAGGGTGGGGCACAGCTTTCCTAGCAGGAGTACTATTTGATGCCTCAAATCTACCAAAAAATGCATTCAGTTTGTTTAGGAAGTCTGTGTCATCCTTACATCTCGATGGAGCCACCTTGTAATCCGTAATGGCCTGGATCCCTTGCCACATTTGCCTGGTGTTTGTTTGGTCCTGAAAAAAGTTCTGAATTTTCTGGCAATGGGCTTGCTTTGCACCTTTTACGGCACTTTTCAGATTTGCTCTGGCTGTTCTAAGTGCCAGCATGTCCCCAGATTTAAAAGCCACATTCCGTGCTTTCAGCATCTTGCGGACCTCATAAGTCAGCCACGGTTTTTCATTCTTACCTGATAGATCATTCTTCCACATTAAATGGTCTCCAGAGATTTTGATCACAACTCAAGGTGATTTAAGGTAAGTAAAATTTCAGGAAGGAATGTTGGATATAAGAGAGGAAAGACAAGGCATTTTAGAAGTTGTATTGTCGGAACAATGAAAGATGTGAATAATTCTGAAAGAGAAATGAGCTAATGAAAGATGGGAGAGAAAAGTTTGTGCTAGATAAAGGCCAGTATTTTAATAGAGGAACTTATGTCATTTGACAATACAGTACACTTTGGAGCACAATGAAGAGGGAAGAATTACATTGTGTGAGAAGTAAAAAAGGAAGTTAGAATGATCAGGATAGAATGGGAAATGGTAGGAGTGAAGACAACAGTGTCAAAAAAAAGGGTATAAACAAAGAGTAGAGTGTTATGAATAATACATGTATATAAATGGGTGGGTGGGTGGGTGAAAATGAGCCAAGACATGTAAATAATTTGCCATAAGAAATGTCAAAACTATAATTTCACATCCACATGCTTTTGTTTTAGCTTTCAGCCAGAATAGGTCATTTTATATCGATGAAGCTGTATCCTGCAAATTTAACAAAAGTTAGAAGGCATAGCAGTTCCTGGGAATATTTTGAAAATATTTGTATCACATTCTGATAGGTAAAAGTAGTTTTTGGGGAAAATAAGTTTGATTAAATCTAAAGGTTTGTAAAAACCTTTTACATTACAAGCATATCTAAAAATACTATATTGGGCCATGTTAAAAATAAAAAAATACTGCCATGGTGGCCCAGTGGTTAGAATACAGTGTACTGCAAGCTATTTCTGCTGACTGCCGGCTGCCAGCAGTTCGATTCTCACCAGCTCAAGGTTGGTTGACTCAGCCTTCCATCCTTCTGAGGTCTGTAAAATGAGAACCTGGATTGTTGGGGGCAATACGCTGACATTTGTAAATGGCTCAGACAGTGCTGGAAAGCACTTTGGAGTGGTATATAAGTGTTAAGTGCTATTGCTATCGCTGTCTTAATAAACTATCACATTGACACTGGCTTTGGCCACAGCCATACTCTGTGTTGGAAAAATTCAGGACTGTTCCATGTAGATTAGGGCTAGACCTTCACCTTACTGATGTTTTTTCTGGTAATTCAGACAGACACAGGAAATAGCTGCATTCAGCACAAACATTAAGCCAGAAATGTTTTAGTGAAGTAATCCATATTTGTCAGATTTACATATAAAAGTAAACAATAATGGAAGGATGTGCTATACTTAAGCCATAATCTTTATAACTTAGTCCTGTATGCATATGATAAGCCTATGTTTCCTTATGAAATTATTTGATATCTCCAATTTTTCTTTTCATCAAAGGGAGAAAAAAAACAGGAAAATTTGAGTTTTTCTGATTTATAGTTTATAATTATGGTGGATGCTTTTTACCAAAGTCTCCAATTCTTGTGCTTTATGAAAGTACTGACTTAATATATTGTTACTATATACTTTACTACTGTCCAGCACTTTTTACTAGTTCTTGCTCTCTCTCAGGGCTGAAGACTTTGCAACCCAGGACGTGTAATTGGAAAATGCTGGGGTTTGTCTCCCTCTCATCGTCATACTTGTTATGTTGTGCTGTCTATGATTTTTTTTTTAATGTTGTAAAACACCCAGAGTTGCCTTGTGAGATGGGTGGCTAACACATTTAATAAATAAATATAAATAACTAAAATGAATTTGGTGCCATTCGAATAAAAAATAAACCTCTTCTGATTTACCAAAATTCTTTAATGGGGAGCTAAAATTAAAATTAAAATTCTTTAAAGGAATGAAGTTAATGAAGCAGGAACTAGTAGTTCCCATACTAGAACATGCCATTATGTCAACAGTGACATAATCTCTTGACTATCTTCTCTGCCTATCTAGAAAAGCACCAAGTTTTTCATTGATTTAGAAAGGTAGTAGGAAAAAGGTTAGAATTGAAAAACAGAAATATGGAGGAACGTTGTCCATGGGGTCGCGATGGGTCGGACACGACTTCGCAACTAACAACAGCAAATAAGGGCTTTGATTTCTGCAATGGACAAATCTTCCCTGTGTTTATGGCTTCATTTTTGTTTGCAATAAAGAGACCAATCTTGCCAAATCATATGCAGGACTTCTGCCAAGTAAGCCAGTTTCAGAATAAGGTTTTCAGTATCTGCGTATCTGATATTTATGACTATGCCTGCTTGAAGCCTGCCATTTTGGCTAAGATATACCTGTGATTATACCTAGCTTGTACAAATTACCGCATGCTCACACACACACACACACTTTAAAATAACAATCGGGCTAAAGAAAAGCAATTCACACACAATCCCAATTTTTTTAGCTACTTTTTAATCCGCCTTCATTATTTTTTTATAAATAACTCAAGGCAGCAAATATACATAATAGTCCTTCCTGCTCCTATTTGAAACCTCCCTACTCACACAAATGATAACATCTAACTTTATGAATATTTACAGTTTTTTGGCTAGGATTATTTGTGTACTAGAATATTATTTATGTCTACACTGCCCATCTCACTTAAGTGATTCTGGGCTGTTTTGTGAGAATTGCCCTCAAAATACATAAGTGCATTTTTCCTGGAAACCTCAAAAGAGACTCTTTTTGTATTGAAAACAAAATCTGAACATTTTAATTTAAAACTTACTGGATCTAATTAGCTCACCATAGGAAAGTTTTATTGTAAACTTCCCGCCCACTTCATTTAAGTAAAAACTTGTAAGTAGCAAAGCAGAAAATACTTGCATCTTTTAATTGAAAATTTGGCATTATTAATTCTCTTTTAGTTCCTGTGGAAGAAATTTTTCTAAAAAATTATAACTATTTATTTCTATAACTATCAATGGGAAACATCCAAGTAGGGAGTTTGACTTGAGCCCTAAGCAAATCCAAGGCACATTATGTTGTATCAATCCCTGTGGTAGAATGCTTACACGTTACTGTTGTTGCTATACTTACCATATTTGTTAATAAAATTCCCAAGCAAAAAGCACATTTGTTTTATTTTCAAAATAATCCAGTTTTGGATTTTACCCCTTGATTTTTTTTGTGAACTAACATGATGCCTCCAGCAGATGGCAACAACAATCCAAGCTTGTGTTGTAACTGTCACTGCATATTTCTTAGGAGTGAGCCCTATAAAGCCCCATAATTGCACAATAAACAGTAGGATTTCACTGTAAAGCTTCAGTTCTTAAAATAAGCACAAGAAGTATTCAAGCACAGAGATGAAAGTATTTTAATACCAGGACAATGGATACAAAATCATCTGAAATAGGAGTGTCCATTGGTCCAGTGGAATGAAGCCATGATGGATATCAGCAGTTTAAAGAAAGCTGCAGGAGTCAAAACATCTACAATATCCTATTACCACAAAAGAATCCACAGACATGAACAAACCTTGGAAATTGTATCAGCTGCATTAAACCAAATGTCCTTTTATCCAAACTCCTTACAAGCTACCAAAGCTCTGGTTTGTATCTTCCCTGAGGCTGCAAAATATGTTCCTATATAAGTGAGCCTGAAAACTGGATGACAGCACAATCCCCTATCTGTATTCTTCTGTTTCTCTAGGGAGGAACTCCCTGACAAGGAAATCAAGAGGATGAATTACTTTGTCCATCTCCTGTCTGAGATAAGCTTGCACTGCCCTTCTAATTTTGTCTCTTGATTGCTTAGAGCTGTTGTTTATAAATAGGCTCTGAATTTCCAGTCTGAAAAATTGCCTTTAATGTTGAATGTTTTGCATTAACATTTTTTATCTCTTTTCCTCTCCCCGTGCCAGAACTTTATAGCCATTTTGTTTGTCTCCAATGAAAGTATCCAGATGTCTAAGAAGAGTGTGTTCTGATATTCTTTGGATTATACTTAATTATATTTATTATACTTTAACATAATGCATCTATTTACATTCTTAACAGGAGTCCTTATGCTGCAGTAGAAGTGGAGGCAAGTAGCTGTGATGACTGATAAGCAAAGGGGAGAACATTTTGCTTTCCATCATTAATGATGCGTCTTCAGTGCAGCACAATTGCTGTTTCAAAAGGTTGTAGACAACAATTCCTTACTCAGCTTTTACCAAACATGCTTAAAGAACCAGTTTGTTGAGAAGAGATCTATGATTTTGGTAAGCCATAGGCATAGTCAGGACTGAATCCAAGTAAAGCTATTCAAACAATTTCCAGTTCTTTCTCCAGAAGTCGTTATACCATGCTTTCTTTTATCCCAATCCAGATGGCTACTAGCCAGAGATTATTGGAGTTGTAGTCTCACACCATGAAAGTTAAGGTTAGAAGAGGGTATATGAAGACCACCTTGTGGCCTGGCCCCAACTACACTAACTACCCTGAGTTCTTTCCCCATAATAAGGCCTCATCCTCTATATTTGATTGAAGACCTGCCTAACTTCTCACTCCTCATTTCCAATTGAGCATTTCATGCCTAAGCCCAATGTTTCTGACTGAGCGTTTAACACCCAATATTTTGTAAACTGTTTTCTGCAACCCTGAGGGAAGACTTTCTGTCCTCCCCACACATCCTTCTGCCTCCTTCTGCCTAGATTTCTAACTGGCAGATTGTGGGGGCAGAGGAGTTACTCATGCAAAAGTCAGAAGTCTGTTTAAGCCTGAAATTGCTTCTGCTAACAGATATCCTGCATTTTGGCAATTCAATCCTGATGTTTACACATTGAGATAAGTCATATCAGGCTGCAGCAGCTATTAGCTTTGTGATCATCTATGGTTGCTCTAAAATCCGGAAAGATAAGCCATTGAACTAAAAAAGAAAAGAAAAGCTCTGGAAAATGTTGTCTTGATAAATCTGACCTGTCACAGCCTCCCAAGATTTTATGCAACTCCACCCAAGTCAATTTGTGGCTGTGGAAGATTTTGAGTTGTCTTTCTGGTACTATGATACACTGCTTTGCCACTTCCTTACTTCTCTTGCACTCCCTGATGAAATAAAAGATATGAAACCTATGAAATAAATGATAAAAGCTCTTGTAACATGTTAGGAAGAAAATGAAATGTTGCCCTGTTAATCTGGACTCTCAGCTGAAGCGAGCAGCAATTGGTGGTTCTCAGGGGAACAATAAAGAGAACATTTATTTGGTTTTGCCTGCCTGTCCTGAGGAGACAGCAGGGCTGAAATACCATTTTCCTAAGCTGAGGAATCATGAAGAAGCTGTGATTGTTTTAGTGCTCATCTTTGAAGAGAAACAAATCCTACTATTGACAACAGGCAGAATTTTGAACATGTGATGAAAAGGGCAAATGAAATCCTGTCTCTAAGAACCTAAGTGCATTGAGAATAACATTTTCTACTCCAAGCCTGATGAGAGGATTAGTTTTAGAAGTAGAATTAGTGAGGAGGATTGTGACTCTTGCTGTTTTGTCTTTGGAATACAGTAAGACAATTATACCTTTAGTGATTGGTTCAAGGGTGAATTCTTTCTTCTAAGCCCTCCTTTCTGCAAACTCTCCTTATCCATTGACAGCCTGATTATAAATATCCCACATTTCTGCTTACATAAGCACCCAAGGCAGTAATCACAAGCCATGCATCAAGATGCAAACCAATAAAGCGCAACAATAAAATCCATGCAATTACAATCAGGAGGAAAATAAGACCAAATCCTGCTAACAGTTAAATGCTTGGGGGAACGACACTTTTTAGCTATTTTGCAAAGTCATTGGAGAAAGGCCCCTCTCACCTGGGAGTAGGTTGCCTCCCTCTTACAAGACAGCCCCGCTGGTGGTTAAGGACCATTGCTGTGTTGCAAACCTGCTCTTTGTCAAAATATGTTGCATAATCTTGGCCCTACAGTTGATTTGAATATAAAAAAAACAGCACAGCTTTGATCACATCATCTTGGCCACCATTTTGACTTTTTTGACCATATGCTACAGACATCCCTGTCTATGTATTAAGCTTTCTTGACAACCTTAAATGTATATTTCAAAAGTAAAACAGCTAACACCTGCTTGATTAATCATTACCCTCTATTTGCAGAAATCCAACTTCATGTCTGGAACATAGAAAAATGGTATCCTGTGTAAGTTATTTTACGCTGAGGGAGGGAGGGAGGGAGAGCTAACTGGAGTAGGTTTTTCTGCAGAGTAAAGTAAAAAAGATCAAGATGGAGACCACAACAGTGTGAGAGAGAAAAAGTACAGGTTCGATCACATTGTTATGTTCACCATCTTGACTTTTTTACCCATACCCTGCAGACACCACTGGCCAGAAGCGTAAATAAAATCACCAAACAGGGCAAAAGTAACCAACGTTACTTATTTACTATACTCACAAAAAAAAAACAACCCCCAAGCAGTACTCCTGAGTCTCTCTTAGAATATAATCAAACAGCAGAGATATTCGCCACTATTGCAAACAGCACTAACTCAAATTTACTAGCATATCAGTGATTAAGATACTTGAGGGTCAAGGTGTAATTCATTTCCAGCCTCAAAACATCAAAGGAATTTTTCAGAATGAAATGTATTTCCAAACAGGTTAAAGCTAATCAAATAATACTGGGGTTGATTTGTGTATCTTCTAGTTTGTCACATTGAAGGAAAGCCTTTACCTTTGCCTTTAGTTTAATGTTTCTCAACCCCTGCAACTTTAAGATGTGTCGATTTCAACTCCACACATACTAGGAGCTGAAGTCCACACATCTTAAAAGTTGCTGAGGTTGAGAAACACTGCTCTAGCTGATCTAACTAAAGAGTGCAGACTTTAGTGTGAATATGTTTACATATGTTCTTTGTTCAGAATCAGACATGTATTTGATGTGCATAAATGTGCATAAATACTTGTATTCACAAGGAAGCTCGCATTTATCAGATTCAGGCTTATGGTTAGAGGCCAGGATCAGCTAGAGGACACATAATCGGGTTAATGATTGATCTTGATTAAAGCTGGTCAATATCATTTGACCAACTTTAGATAACACAGCTTTGGACACACTGCACCCTTGGAAAGTTATATGCTTTTCAGGCTCAGCTACAGTTTTGCCGCCTGTATGATTTTGTGCTGATGAACCACTTTCAGCTCTATCCACACACACCCCCTTCAATTTGTACTCAAATTGAAGAACATAAACAAGCAGACATAACTGATTTGCATCTATCTGTATCAATATTAGAGCGAATAAGTCATTGTTATAGTGTTGAAAATGTTAAAAATAGGTTTTATTTTGATAAATATAATGATATATTAAAATCTGGACATTAGAGGAAAAAATGAAATGGGGGCATTTTTGCAAACAAGTGTTGTTTAACAGGAATATGTTCTTGAGAATCATTTGATATGTTGCATTACATTTAATTTATTTAAAGACATCTGTACACCAATCTAGTATTTCATTTCTGTTTTAGGTCTTTCTGTTACTGTTTTCTTTTTTTAAAAAAAAATCCTGATATACATGGAGGTACAAGTTATTTGTACAGATGTTGGGCTCTCTTTACTGGATGTGCTCAGTCAAAATCTAGACAGCCATCTAATCTGGGATGCTGTCATCTGGATTCCTATACTGCACGGAATGTTTAAGTCTCAGTTGCCCACATGGCTCCTTTCAATGTTATGTCCCTATGAAACTGTCCCTAACAGAAACACTGGATTTTAAATGGGAAGAGCTTTTACAAATTTGGATTGCATTGGAAGGATGAGGAGATAACATTAAAAAATTAAGTTGTAGTCAAATGTTTCAAAATAAAACCTAGTGTTAATAAATTGTTCATAAACTTTAATCCCCAGGATAGTAGACATGTTGCTTTTAGTATAGGATCCGCTCAGTTCCCTACTTTTTTTTTTCTTTCCAATTTGGATGCCACCCAACTCCAACCTACTCTAGGTAGCTCACAACAATAAATAACATTCAGACATACAATTAACCAAAATAAATGCAAAAATAACTACATAATCATAAGATGGCAGTCCAACAACAAAGCAAACATAAACTATCACCAACAGGGAATTCTCTTTAATGTACCAATACCTGTGACTTTTAATTTTAAACCTGCAAGAAATCCTCAAGTATCTTGAAGTATTTCATCTTGAAAGTCAATGAGGCATACATATGAAGCTATGTTGTTTACACTGAGATGCCTGACCTAAAGTGCCAGGTGTTTTTTTATTATAATTTCAAAACCTGCTGTTAACAGTTAATTATTGCTGGCTTTGCCCCCCTTTTCTCTTTACCTGCATTTTACTATAGGTCAATCACACAGATTACAGTGCAAAGCAAATTAAGCCTAAGAATATATGCTGACATTCTCTGTTGGAACAAGACTGGAAAAAGACTTCCAAACAAACATGTTTCTAATTAACCTTTGTAAGAATTATTTGTCCTTACTGGGTAACTTAAGAAAAATACCTCAAAATTCTGCAGGTGTTGAGATTTATAGATACAATCTCATCACAGGATTCAAGTTCATGCTGGAAAATTAGGATGACAATGGATATCATGGATACTTGGCACCTTTTGATATTTCATACAGAGATATTGCTGCACAGAGGCCTTAGAGTGCTGGAGAAGAGCAACAAAGATGATCTGGAGGCTAAATCATACAATGAATGGCTAAGGGAACTAGGTATCACGAATGAAGGCGAATATACATGTCTCAGGATAATGTCCCAGGATCCAATCTGGGTCAGTCACTGGGACCAGAGGTTTGGGCTTGCTTGTGCTGGAATCCATCTTCAGGGAACTTCTGTCTAGCCTAGGAAGAGAAGACCTCTGGCCTTGGTGACCGACCCAGATTGGATCCTGGAAGTAGGGATGTTTAGCCTAATGAAGAGAAGACTCAAGGGAAACATGATAGCAGTCATCAGTAAGAATATTAAAAGATTATTATTACAATAGATGAGATGATGGAACACATTAGGAACTTTTGATAAAATCATCTCTGTTTAACAGCCTGCCCAAACTTGCTAACCTCTATATTGATATCTCCTTATTTAATTTAATTTATATTCATTGATATGTGAATCAAACCAAAGTGATTTTCCCATCAAGAGGATTCTAAAATTTTTCCATGTGCTGAAGCAGAAACAGGACACTACAATAAATAATGTGTAAGATCTTCTGTAAGATTTCTCCTCTTAACTCAATGCCTTTAATTAGTTATGTTATTAGTTATATTTCTTGCTGTCTTCCTTACATAACTTGCATACTCCCCAAAACTATATACGCTCACACATACTCACAAAATAACCTTACAATTCATTAATTATATTAATATCTGACCAACACTGGATATAGAATTAGACTATTGTCAAAGTTCACCAAGATATTTATTTTGTGTTTTATGCTTCTCCTCCAAACAGCCTTTCTGTATATACAGTTTTTTTTTTCTATATTAAGGTGAAGATTGAATCACTCTACACTGACATAGACTCCAATTTATCTATGTTGAACAGGTCAAAGGGTTTAAATTCCTTTGAATAACCTTCTTCTCATCTACAGCATGGAAAAACAAATAAAAGACATTGCTGAGCACAAAAGGTCTCTAAAGCAAAAATTCAATTTGCTAGCTGCAAAGAAAATAATTCTGTGGCTGCCACAGTCATGTTTTTAAGGCCAAGGTGTTCAGTCTTTTGCTTTACAATATACAGCTGTGCATATGATAAATATCTAAGAGCTTGTGAAGGACTTCACCCCAAATATACTGTATAAAGGTGATCCTGATGTTATCTGTTATTTGTGGAGATTCTTCTCCAGATTCATATTAGAATATGGTGGCTAAGATATTGTCCAAAATTATACACTTCAGAAGACTGACCCCCTTAATTCTTGCTCATAGTTTTGCTCCTTTCTGGAAGAAAGATACTAATTTTCACTTAAGTTATTGCAGCCTTTCAGCTCAGTTTCTGCTCCAGCAAGAATTTCAGACATAAAACAGGATATTCTTGATAGCAGTTTCCAGAAAGATCAAAGTTTGTTCTTCTATTACTACAGAGATGATTGATACAGAAGACCTTTTCCTCTAGTCAAGCATTTTACCTTTATTGGGTCTTTCTTGCACTGGAGAATGTTTTTTATCGATTAAATATAATTTCCTAACCGAGGAGTCTTGTGTGGAGTACAGTAATATGCTAGTATAAGATTGGCTATGCCCCAGCTCCAAAGGGTCAACCTAATCAGCTTCCCATACATTCTTGGGATGAGAGCTGGGGGTCCTCAACCAATAATGCTTTTACGTAACACAGCCAGATATATGAAGAAAATGTCATTTTCCCCATTCGTGGATTCATTTATAAAAACAACCAATTCTATTCAGTACTGGTTATACAAGGGAGACATGGTAATTAATAATTTGGTAGTTAGATTTTGATTTTTAAGAGCTTAATGTTTGATTTCTTAGCTTTTGTGTGGTTGTGCTTTGCTGTTTGGTCACTAGTGGTAGGCAAACTTACACATTAATGAAAGCTCCCTGCCTTGTCTGTATCATTAGGCCTTAAAAAGTGAAATGCATCCAAAACATTCTGACGAAATGGGGTCCTCGACTCATCTATAGATTGAAGTACTGAAATTGTAAAGACTAAGTTAGGGTCAATTTTGTCCTCAACCTGTCTAGCCAACATGTCATAGTGAGCTGTGGAGGGTTTTATAGAATGTTTAGTTGAGCCATATCCCTGAAATTCGTAAACTGTTCAGATTACATCAGTCCCACCAGAAAATCAACTCTACAGGAAGGCTTAAATTATATTTTATTGAGATTGGCTATATGAATAGAACCTTGTATGCCTGATTGTGCTTTACCTCCTCCTCCCCCCCTCTTCTTCTACTCAAGAAAATCAGGGAGGCTTCTGTATATTATCATGTTTTCCAAGTCTTAAAGAATGTTTCAGCTCCTTTTGTTTATGTTCAGTCAGAACTGAAGAAGCTTGGATGAGAAGCGAAACGTCTTCAAGGAATAACAAAGTCCAGTGGTACTTTTGAAAAAGTATCTTTGGGGTCATCCTTTTGCTTATGTATCATTCTTGCATATTTCTGTCAAGGACCCCTCTGCCCTGTGACTGTGGGAAGGATGCCATGTAGGCTCAGCAACCAATTCTTGATTAAGTTTGAGAGGATTGGAAGATTTTTTTTTTTTGCTCCACCTGTGTTCTCATCATCTCTTGACTTGGTTCATTGCCTTCAGCTGAAATGGTTACCAAGGAGCTGAATGGGCTGTGCACCAAGAAAAATATTTGAGAACAATAATGACAGGCTTCCAGAGGAAGAAATGGTGGACTGAAGATGGCTCTGTGAAAAGCAGAGCTGTTACCATGGCAAAGAATAAAGAACCATTGAATAGATTGGTTCTTTAAACCTGTGAGATCAAAGAGAAGATAGAAGATTGCCCATAAGTGTTCCAGACAGTTGCTCTCAAGAGGATACCTCAAGACAATGGTCTCCGGTAGGTTTTGAGCCTTGGTAGATGAAAGAATAGCAACCTTGCCCAAACTGCAATTGGTACCTTTAAAAGAACACTATATTTGCATACTTCCTTTTCTAATTGCATTTGGAAATTGCTTATTAAATACTTTATCACTGTTAGAAACCTTTGGATCAACAAGTCTGAAAACACCATATGTCTTCATCTTTAATAAAATAAATAAACATTTAACTAGAAGCTTATGAACTTTAAAAAAATGAAATAAACCGCAAAAAACTAATTACGACTTTCATTTTAGAAAGTTATAAACAGATTAAAGGATAAATCTGAAATAATGTTTTGGAATTAATTATACAAAATCCTTTCTGTGGGAAAGTTGACTTGATTTGAATTTTTTCTACGACATAAAGGAGGTAATTTTAAAAATTGGATACTAGACAGAACTAAATATTTTAATTAAAGGAAAAGAATGCATGAACCTGGTTAACAGCTACAGAATGTTGCAAAATATTGGAAATACTGAAGGACATTTGTGAAAAATGGAAACAGAAGTTAATAAAAATGCCAATATGATGTTAACTTCTATGGATAGTCTGTGTCCAAAAGATGCAAGAAATGACAAAAGAAGACCAAGATTTATCTGACAAGACAGAGATTGAGTTGGCACTGAAGTGGATCTACAAATGACAGGCTACAAGAATGCTTTAAAAATCAAATGAAAACTACAAATAATAAACCAAGAGAATGACCTGGATAATTCTTTTAAATTGCATTTATAAAAGAGGTTTGTTAGAGCTTGGATGAACCTTGTTAGAAGGAGTAACAAAAGAAATAAAAAAACCCCAAGGTCTACAACAATGGTGTCAAATTGCCGGCCCGCGGTCTGGATGTGTCACGCAGAAGCCGCACCCACCCCAGCTCCGGCAAGGGGGGAAAAGTCATGATACGTCGCGACACGTCATGTGCCATGGCGAGTTTGACACCCCTGGTCTACAATATTACTTTATTGGACTATAAATTAAGATTGTTAGAAGTAAAAGGAAGGAATATAAAGCTGTTTTATTTGTTCAAGGTTAAAATAGATATATAGTTATTTCTGGCAACCCTTAAGGAACTTTTGCTGACACCAGCAAAATGACTATGCTTTATGGATTTGTTTAAAGATAAAAGATGGAACATGGGAGGAAGAGATCGTTGGTTGTAATTTAAGAGGAGGTGAAAAGTTACTAACTTTATACTTGTGATGAAAGTTGGATGTCACTTCTTTATATATGTAGTCCTTGACTTACAACAGTTCATTTAATGACTGTTCAAAGTTACAATGGCATTGAAAAAAGTGAGTTATGACTGTTTTCACACTTACGACTGATGCAGCATATCCGTGGTCAGGTGATCAAAATTTGGATACTTGGCAACTGGCTCATATTTATAACAGTTGCAGTGTCCCGGGGTCATGTGATCACCTTTTGCAACCTTCTGGCAAGCAAAGTCAATGGGGAAGCCAAATTCACTTAACAACCGTGTCACTAACTTAATAAGTGACACGATTCACTTAATAACTGTGGCAAGAAAGCTTGTAAAATTGAGCAAAAATCACTTAACAAATATTTTGCTTAGCAAAGAGAAATTTTGGGCTCAATTGTGGTCATAAGCCGAGGACTACCTGTATATTTCTTTCCTTTTTCTTTACTACATTCCTTTCTTTCTTTCATCTACTTGCTTCCTTTCCTATGGACTTCTAACTCTTTCTACTGTTCTTTCTTTTAGTTTGTATTAGCTTTTGCTGTTGGAATTATAATCTTCAATAAAATTACTAAAAACAGTTATTTCTTAGCTATATCGAAAATTGATGTAGGCTTAAAATTCAGGGAATTATGCAGCTCACTGTGTTTTACTGCTCACAGGAATGGTGGGAGAATCACACTGAGAGGGTGGTAGAAAAATATGTTATCTGTATTTTGCCTTGAGTTCCTTGGAGAAAATACTATATATATATATATGTTTAATAAATATCATGAAAGGAACAGAAGCTCTAAGATTTTCATCCCATGAAATGATAATATAAATCAAATATGAAATAACCTCCCTTATAAATATTAATTAATATCCATGGGTCTTTTGTTGAACTGTTTGTTAAAAGTTTTCTTGAAGATTTATCTTAAAGCCTCTAAAGCCTGAAAAAGCAAAGAGGCTTTGGGCAGAAGGGAGATTCCAGACCTCAAAAGTTAAAAACGACTCTCAATGTGCTTTTATCAAAGACCTGTACAGAATGAATATGAGTATATAAACTCATCCATTTTGCAGGATCAAAAGCAAAAGTATCTGACAAACCCCAAATTTGGCAATTTAACTTTTCTTCTTCATGTGCAATCTCATTTCAGAGACTTAACAGGGAAATAACATAATCTACCAAATGGCTGAAATATTCTTTCATACCTCCACTTTGCATTGTGAAAAAGCTCCAATTTTCCAGCTGTTTAACCAACTGACTGCTTTGCTCCAATTGCATTGCTTTGTTTAAATGTTTAAATGTTCCCCGTCTTTAGTACCTCTTAAAAGCCTTCTTATTGCCCAGTACCAGGCATATCTGTACAGTAGTATAAAATCCTCAAACTCTGGGATGAATATAAAACAACTGTTTATTGTTAAAATAATAAAAACAATAAAAGCAACTATTTACAAACCTAAAACAACCTTAGCTTTCGCTTGTCCACTGCCAGTGTCATCAGAGTGAGTGTTTGTATGGGGAGTTTTCTTATAAACCCTGTTGACTCAGTGTTCTGCCCATTGATCCAGCCTTTCCTTGCTGTGTCCCCCCTCCTGGCATATCCGTCTTCCCCGCCCGCCAGCCCTGACAGAGCGGGACTGAGAACGATCCAGCAGCCACTTTGATCGACCAGGCACGGACGAGGCAGGGGGGAAAGGTATCGCAACGCGCGTGCATGCCTATGCGCGAAGAGCGACCGGGGGAGACGGGATTGACAGGAAGGAAGAGATTGACAAGGATGGGAGGGAGAAAGGTTGTAGAACTGGAGTGCAAAAAAGAGGAGGCGGGACAATTAAGGCAATTACGGTCAGCCAGGACGGATGGTCAATGAGTAAGTAATTAGGCTAGCAAGGTCTATAAAAGAAATCTCCACCCCCGAAACTTCACTCTGAAGATGCTGGCAGTGGACCAGCGAAAGCTAAGTTGTTTTAATATTGTAAATAGTTGTTTTTATTGTTTTAAACTTTTTTAACAATAAACAGCTGGTTTATATTTCTCCCGGAGATAGAGGACTGTGTTATTGAACATATATATATGTTGCAGTCATGCAATTGCCATTTTTGTGTTTTGCAGCTGGCTTATAACAAGCAGAGTTAATAGAAAAAGCAGAAGTAAAATCATAAGTTGTGGTCATATGATGTTTTGTTCAATAACCAAAGGGGAAGTCAGGTTGTAAGCCAATTGTAATCATGTGATGTTTTGTTTAGCAATTGTTGCACTTAGTGATGGAGTCTCAGTTGTAGCTGTTAAGTGAGAATTGCAATGACTTGACTTTCAAATGCTTTGCTCCCAGCCCATCAATTACCTTGGAGGAGCTTTGAAGACTGGGAGCCAAAAGTCAGTGTCCTGTACAGAGAAAGGAAACGTGAGAATCCTATTTCAGGTCAGGAGGCCCTTTGTGTGAACACTCAAACAAATTCCACACAAGGCTCTTGGGGTCTTTCTCACCCCACATGTGTCCATGAGCAAAAGACCGAAATGTGTCTTTTGTCAGGTGTTTAATTTGATTTAAGGAAAGTGGCTTTGCAGTTGCATTTCAACCTTCCTGCATTTTGTGTATGTGTCAGTGTAAACTGATCCATCAAAAATACATTCTTTGCCCAGGAACCCACAATATTTTCCCAGAATTGTTTACTGTTTTGTTTTTTTTAGCCTCTCCATGCTCTGAAATTGGAGAAAACCTTATCCATTCTACTGCTAAGGGAAAAATTTAATGGTTCGCTCCTTTTTTTAATGCTACTGAGGAAGAGTGGGTTTTTCTTTTCTTTGTTTCTTTATGCTCTCTTTAATTATGTTAAGCTACTCTTCATTATTAAAAAGACTCTCAATATGAATTCTCAGTTTTAAAAAAAACTGCAAACATACCAACAAAGTAAAAAAAAAAAAAAAGCATGACAGCATAAGAAATTTAAATGGAAATGGAAATGTCTTGTCTTGACACTGAAAATATGAAGTCATCTTTTGCAAATAATTTAAAAGCGTGGGTATTTCAGAAAAAAAAGACCTTCAATCTTACTGAGTCATACCTTCTCCAGCTGAAATAATACCTAGAGGAGGATTGGGAAGGTGTTGCTTCTGCACAAGAAGGATTATGTGGGAGGATGTAATCCTTGTAGTATTTAGTGTAATACTGATACACATAACAAACTAGCCTTTTCCAAAGCAAATGGGTTTTCTCTTCCTAGGGTGAGATATTTGTTAAAGAAAAAAGAACCGAATTGTTAGGTTTTACAGAATGTTGTCCATGTTGAACAAAATCGACGATGAGTTCTTTTGAAACTGCTTGTATGACAGCACTACTTTCAGCTTCATTTTATTCTTGTATATCTGGATCTAAGCAGTGGTGGGATTCAGCCAGTTCCCACCAGTTCGGCAGAACCGGTAGCTAATTTTTTGTTGCCCAGGCCCAGAATGGACTTCCGGAAGTGGCATCCACACAGAGAACCGGTTGTTCACATATTTGAATTCCACCACTGGATCTGAGCCTCGTTCTTGTAAAGCTTCAGGTTTTTGGATTTGGATTTTCTTACAGTAAACTAACTGTAAACTAAAAGGTATCTTTTAGGAATGTTAAATTAGTATTAGAAGGCATTGGAATGTATTGCAAGAAATGCCAGTTTTAGCTCTGGACTTTCTTGTGGATGTGAGGAGAGATAGCTCTCTTTCAGATTTTGCCAACAAATTACCATTGCAAAAGTTCAAAAATCCACATTTCACCCATAAGGCTAATGGAAGGCCACAAAATACTAAACAATTTTTCAAATGTTCCAGACCTGTTCATCAGGCTTAGATGGTAACCAAACTAAAAAAATTCTAGTTCTGAAGCTGGCATTTAGTTGCAACCTTTAAAAAAAAAGAGAGTAGATGCAGACATTCAGATAAGATTCTGCCAGGCATGAAAGTAGTTCCAGATTGCACCAAAGAATCTGTTTAGTAAGTGAAAAACAGAACTAAGGTGCAAGCAGACAGCTGTTGTATTATCAAACATGGATAAGGTTTTAGATAATCACATTTATGTTTATCAAAAAGAAGCTGCCTAACATACCCTCAGGAAATAAAGTTTGAAATTCAGGTGGTATTAACATTCTTCCTCCAACATAGAAATCCTGGATTGAACTGTAAAATCATTATTCTCCAAATCATACTTCTTCCCAAAAGTCAGTTTGGCTATAAAAAATGCTCATTTTTATCGAGTCAGTTCATAGTCACAAAATGCAGAAAGTATGTTTCATCAAGCTGGGAAAAATCTCAAGAGATGGTTCTATTACTTCCTGACACTTTCTTCTCTACTATAGTCACTGTACAGTATTTTAATCAAGACCCAGTGTTGGGCCAAACCCCAAAGCAACATAGAACAATTCAGCCAGGGTTCAGTTCTTTATTTGCTTACATACAACAGACAGAATCCTACCAGACTAAACCCTTACTACTCTCACCCGAATCCTCTTACCTCTCCCTCTGTCTCCTATTGGCTGTGTCCTATTGGCTGTGTCCTATTGGCTGTGTTTCCTCTTGTCTCTTCCCCCTCCCGCCTTTCTGGAATGTGCTCCCTCCTTCCTGGGAAACTGTTGCTTAACTGCAATCCATCATACCAGTTTTCCCTCCATGGGTACCATCTCTCACACTCAGGCAGAGCCAGTTGTCCATGTATGTTAAAGAGAGGTGCCTGCAAAATTAGTTATTCAGTCTGGAATAACAAGAAAATAGCAATAGCACTTAGACTTACACACCACTTTACAGCGCTCTCTAAGCGGCTTAAAGAGTCAGCATATTGCCCCCAACAATCTGTGTCCTCATTTTACCGACCTCGGAAGGATGGAAGGCTGAGTGAACCTTGAGCCAGTCAGAATCGAACTGCTGGCAGTCGGCAGAATTAGCCTGCAATGCTGCATTCTAACCACTGCACCACCACGGCTCTAAAAGGCTTCAATTTGTAAGGAATTCTATTTAAAACATGTTCAAGTTGTGGTGATTTTTCTTGCTTATGCAACTTATAATATACTCCAAAGGATCTTATAGTATCAGAACAGAAACTCATTGAGTACCTCAAAGGCACCCACCAAAGCTTATGCTTCAAATCTCATATCTGTCCAGAATATTTGGAGATTAGTTAAAACCACAATAATAGAAACTCAGAAGTATATATCAAATTAGAAAAAGTTATGATAAAAGGGAAACAAAGGTTCTTGGCCTATCTTAATTTTCTGATACATGCCATGTATGCTTCCACCCAGAATACCTAGCCATCCTCTTAGATCTGGGAGCCACAGACCCAAACAACCGGAAGATATTGTGTTGAGGAAGCGTCATGTGCTGTATTGTTGCTTTAAATGAATCAAGTTCTGATAAGTTGGGATTGCCCACCGTCTTCTTTGCCATCATATTAAACTTATTACCTTTATCATTTTAATATTTAACAATTTGGAATTTTCCCTTTCCATTTTTATTTGCATAATGAGCTTTTCTAAATCTTTGCTTTCAGCTAACAAGATGTCATTTGCTTATCTTCAGTTGTTAGTATTTTGACTCCAATTTCCAGCTGTCATTCCTTCCAACCCTGTCACATTCATAATATAATCACTCAACAGATGAACAGACATTATGCATCTTTATCTAATCTGGCCACTATTTGGACCACTCTGTTTCTCCAAATTCAATTCGCAAAGTAGTTCTCAATGTAAAAATGAGTTGAGATGTTCTGGCGCACCTTAGATTTACTATAGTCCATTTTCTGGCATGTTTTACAGAGTCAGAAGTCTTGCTTTAATCAATAGGCAGTAAGTGAACCTCTTATTCTTTCCATTATCCATTTTATGTAACTAGTCTGATCTTGTGCCCCTCTGCCTTTTTCTGAATCCTGTTCATTTGGCATTTATTTCTCCAAGTATGGCTTTATTCATCTTTGTAAGATGTCAAGCAAAAATTAAAACATTAGTTCAATACATATGTAACAATTATGCTATTCCCATTTGGGTTAAGCAACATAATACAAAGCATATTATGGGAGTAGGAAATAATAAGACAAAGACATTAAACAAGGCCATCCAGAGTCAAGATGGTGTCAGGAAGCCTATTTATTTAATCTAAATATCTAGCTCAGAGTTGCCTTGAATCACAAGACGGGCAGCAAATAAATTTAATAATAACAATGGTGTATTGGATTGGATAGGTGGATAAAAATGCCGAATCTAGTCTGAACATCTGGCTGACTGTGTGATGAACCATAATAATCTAAGCAACTAAATAAATAATAAGAAAAAAAATGTAGTCAAACCTACTTTGCACCAATACCATTCACTGTATCTCTTCATACCTTTCTATTCTTGCAAAGCAACCTTTGCTTCCACTATGTCTATATACCATAACACATACTGAATTTTATTCTTTAGATTCCTCATCTTTTTCTTTTGGAGAATTTAATCAACTCTATCCAATCAGACAAACTTCGTCATCTTCTGCCTCTTGACCCATTCAGTCCTTCATATACACTGATTTTGTAGTTTGATCAACATTCGTTCTCTTTATACAATCCAACCACCTCTCAATGTACTTCCTTTAAGTTAGTCACTCATTTTTGTATTCGATCTGCCTACATTTATCACCCATTCGTTCTTGACACTATAAACTGTTTACTACATAGATTTCTGAATGTACTTCCACTGTAGAAGAAAGAATGCATACCTATTTTGGATATATATATTTTTTTACAAATATCCATTCCTCATAGACATTTTATTATTATTCCTATTTCTATCAGCATTTGCATATCTTGAAATTTCTTCATACATTTTCCTATCTTTGGTAAATATTCAACTAAAGCAAATAATTTCATATACTAGTATTATGCAGGATTCCAAGCTTTTGGACTCGTGCTGGAGCCCATCCTCAGGGAACTTCTAGAGAAGTTCATTATCCTGCAACATTATCCTGGGATATGTATATTCCACCATCACTAGTATTATGTCTAGTTTTTTTTTACAATTTCAGCATACATGCAATCATTCAACCCATTTTTCCTGTCAGACACAACTATTTCAATTGGATGTATTTTCCTATCCATAGTTTTTACTGTATTGCCCAATCAGTCTAGCATTCACTACAAAATCTTCAGATTTCAGTCAATAATGTGGCATTGCCTATCTACACAGATACACCTAAGTTCACATACCTGACTAACACCTAAACTCATACCACAAACATTCCTTATATATTTATCCATAATTACATTGAGTCATTTCATAATTTGCATTTTTTGTTCAATCTCCCTGTTTTGGTATAGGTTTATATACCAATCTCCAATTTTTAAGCAACAAAATTGTGTTCTATATTTGTTGACACAGAACCACTAACACTCTCTGTTCTTGTAGCTTTCAACAGTTCAGCACGTATCTCATCTATATGCTGTGCTGTTTTATTTGATATATCTCATTTTCTAATGGAGTCTACTTCTGAATATACCCTCTCTATATTAATATTTTTGTCTTTTTGTAAATTTCTTTGTGAACTTCCAGCATTGTCTTTTGATCTTTCTTTGTCCTCACTTTGTTTCTCTCAGATCTCACCAACAGTATGACTGCTCTTGAATATTCCAGCCACCGTTGAAGTTTTTCCTATAATTACCCTACTTTTTATAACAAGATTTTTGTTGACATTTTGTATTGTGATCCTTTGACATTGTGGCTTGACATTGAAAAATCTGCATTCCCTACTTGAATATCTGTCCTGAAAGTGCAAAGCTTTCATTCTGTTTTCCTCTGACTACAACAAAAGTTCCTTTGAAAGTCACTTGAATCTTTTTATTTTGGGAATTGTTCACTTTTCACAATGTTTCTCATCTCTTCCCACAGCTCCTTAGTTTACTTCCATTTATAAAGTATATTACACCTGTTTCCTACAGTGATTTTTACAGTCTGACTATATTCTCTCCAGATGATATCTTAGCATTCCTAATTTTAACATGCACATTTAACCACAGTAATTCATGGTTTGTTCCACAGTCTATGCTGGAAACTTCCTTGCTGACTGGATTGGGATTTTTTCCCCATCTTTTCTTTCCAGTTGTTGATCCAGATATGTCTGTGGGCAGTTTGACACAGAAATCTTAAGCTGCTTGTCTTCTGGGCTGCAACGAGATGGACATGAAGCCAACTAAAGATTTCATTCCATCTTCTGTTTTGGCAGGTGATGCTGGCCCAGGTTTACTCCTCAAATGGCAGTTACTGATTCTTCTGATTGATGGAGTCTCCTGTTTCTTTAGCCCTTCTACTTATATGAGGGGAGAGAAATAGTTAACTACTTTCTCTGGGCAGACCTTGGAGGACATAACTTTCCATTGCTTCATTGGTTCTCTCTCTGAGCAGCTAAGGTTTGCTGTAAGCATGGGCTGTCTTTATACAGTAATCCCTGGAACAGATGCTTAAGTCTCTACTCATAATATCAACTCCATCACCTGCAGCAGTTCTTGGAAAGCATTTTTCAAAATAAAGTTTGTCTATCCAAGGCTTCCACAAAATAGACTAGCAAGTGACCAGACATGATAGAAGAATGGCATTTGATATAGCAGTTGAATTTCCAAGGAAAACAAAGGCAACTCTATCAGAAAAATTTGTTTTAACAAATTGTAAGCAATTTGCTTTTGCAGCCGATAGGCTGCTTTTTCTGCTACGAACACGTAATGACGCATGATGCCTTCAGTTTATAGGCCATACCTATGAGTAGTTCCATATGCTTGCATTAAGTTACTGCTGCTCCCTGATTATACCATTTTTGCACAAAATAAAAAAAAAATGACTATGCTTCATTGGGCTCTTGCCTGCTGCTCCTTTTTTTCAGCCAAGAAGAGCTGTAATTGTAATTCAGCTTTGTTCTCAAAAGAGCACTGGGAGTCTACAGGAAATTACATTGCCAATTAAACTACTTAAGAATGCATAAGAGCTACCAAGCATAAACTCCTGGCCTCTGCTAAAAATTTCCTTGCTATGCATTATCATTGCTGGGTTTGGGATTTGTTAGATAGTGATTAAGTAGATTTTAAATCAAAGAGTGCTAAGAATGAAACAAGTTTAAGTGCTATATTTTATCTCTTAAAAAGCTGTGGCATCACGTGCCTGTATGAAAGGCTGGAGCATATATTGCAGTGGTGTTTTTGTCTCTTTGATTAAAGGATTGGATCCTTCTGGCACCTCCACTATCAAGATCCACCTCTAATTAGTTGTCTTCAAGATCAGTCATGGTTTTCATTGAGTGCTGCCTCCTGCTGTGAACTTCATCAAAGTGCTCTAGTGATATTAGCAGTTCACCCTGGAATCTTAGTTTAGGATCAGCATGTAGACACTCCCATGTTTAATCTATGCCTGCTTACTCTGCAGCAAAAATCCAACAGATAATGGGGAAAACCTCTGGCTTAGGTCAAAAGACAAAAAGAAAGTCAAAAGACCACAGACAAGAGACTTGTACAAGCAAGGTAGTTCTTGACTTATGACCATTGATTTAGTGACTGCTCTAAGTTACAACAGTGCTGATCATTGTTGTCTGCCTTTCAGACTTGTTCTTGCACTTATAACTGTTGCACTGTCCCCGCAGTCATTTGATCACAATCCAGGTGCTTAGGCTACTGGCTTGCATTGACAGCATCCCAGGATCATGTGATTGCCACTTGTGACTTTCCCAGGCAGTTTCAAAATAAATAGAGGAACATGGATTCACTTAACAATCATGGCAAAAATGGTCATAACATGGGTGTGGACTAACTTAACAATTGCATTGCTTAGCAATGGATCTTCCAGTCGCAATTGTGGTTGTAAGTCAAGGACTCCCTGTACTAGGTTTATTATATCTGGGCTGTGGAAATCTGGAAAATCCCTACATGGGAGCAAAGCGATATCTTGGTATCTTTTTATTGCCATCAAGGTTGGTTTTTTTTGTTTTTGTTTTTTAGCTCAGATATGATAGCTCTCAATGCAATTTGACAAAATGCTGCTTTTTGTGTTCTGTTCCATGAAGCTCTTTAAAGCAAGGTTTAAAGATTCTCTATCAACTTGGCATGGAGATATTGTTGCAAGCTGCCAATATTTCCCTAACAGAGTTCCTGTGAATCATAAAAATTGCATGACAAGCAGGAATTCAGCAGATGAAATTTTCAACTTAACTGCATCAACATGCCAAGAAGACTGTCACGTGGGTGTGAAAGTCATTCAGCAAGGAAGAACTCTTAAGCAATTAGAGAGTACTGTCACATCTCTGAAACCTTCTTCAAATGCAGTGACCAAAACTGAATACAATATTTTAGGAGAGTATAACCAAACTGAAGCAAAGCACAACCATTACTTCATGGGATTTGGATATTATACTTCTATTGCTGCAGCTTAAAACTACATTTACCTTCTTTGAAGACATGTGACATGGCTGGCTGAAATTCAATTTACAATCAACTAGCATTCCAAGATCTTTTATACATTCTGCACCTGTGCATTTGATTTTTGTTTCCTAAATGAAGAATTTTGCACTTGTCTTTGCTAAATTTTATCCTGTCATTTCAGCCCATTTTTTTCAAGCCATCAAAATAATTTTAAAATTGTATTCCTTCTTCTAGGAGTATTAGCTGTCCCTTCTAATTTGTGTCATTGGCAAATTTATAGGCATTTCTGTCTCTTCTCCTTACAACTCCTCAGTGAAAACATTGAGATGTAGAGGACCCAGAGCTGATCTCTGTGGCACCCCACTTGACACCTGTCTCCAATGTGATGAGGAACCAATAATGTGCACTCTTTGAATATGATTTCCAAGCCAATTATTAAAATAATTCTCTACTTTTATACCAAAGTACCAACAGCACCAGAGACAACCTAAAGGCCAATCTTAGCAAAGTCCATCACACCCAAGCTCCTAAGCTTTAGCAAAGTTACGGTTCTGCTGAAATTGTAGTAATAATGGGCAGTGCTGGCTTGTAAGAAGAAAAAGAATTCCAAGGGCAGCCTTAGTTGGGTTGCCTTTGCCAAACTAGTTTCCCCCATATGTGTTGAGTCTACATGACCTGAATTTTATTTGTTGGTGGAGAAGATTCCTGAGAATAACAAATGGTTCATCACACAAATCACTCTAAAATTCTCACTTGAGCCCAAACGACCTGGCTCAAATTATCCTACTTTGCACCCCCATTATGGAGAAGGTTCTCATGCTGGAAAAGGTGGAAGGAAAAACAAGAAGAGGATAACTAGCAGTAAGGTAGATGGACTCAGTTACAGTGAAAGGTGTGCACCATTGGAACACCTGAAGGATCACGTTACAGACAGATTGTCATAGAGAAATAGCAGTAGCACTTAGACTTGTATAGTGCTTCACAGTGTTTTACAGCCCTCTCTAAGCAGTTTACAGAGTCAGCCTGTTGCCCCCCAACAATCTGGGTCCCCATTTTACTGACCTCGGAAGGATGGAAGGTTGCGTCAACCTTGAGCCAGTCAGAATTGAACTGCTGGCAATCGGCAGAATTAGCCTGCAATACTGCAATCTAACCACTGTGCCACAATGGCTCCTAAGAAAGTCTGTGTTCTAAGAATCAACACAATGTCATGGTTCTGATAGATGAAACCCATCAAAAGAACTTCCAGGCAAAATTCTTCCTTAAAGAACATTTTATTCAGGAAACAAAGTATCGGCACTACATAGTTGAACCCAAAAACTAAATTCCCTTCCCCTGGATACAAAGAAACAAAGTACAATTCCCACCCCCAATAAACCGTCATGAATCATATTCCCCAATTAGTTAAAAGGATGGGCTTTCTCCCCAGCTCCTCAGCCCGCCAAAATGTTATCAGCTTGTCCTTGGGTTCCCACAGCAGTGTTATTGTTATGGTTAGCTGAGTTTTCCTTCCAACCCCCGCTGCTGCACCTGATTTCTAAAAGCAAGAAAAAGCATAGTAAAGGAGAAGAGAAAATGGCTGCATTTTCATCAGTTGTCAAAGCGGGAACATCCAATGTTAGCAGCATTGATAGACAAACCTGATGGGACCTAATCAATCATTTGTTTATGTATTATTAGATTAAAATCCCATCTTTATTTTTTTACAACTTACGGGAGCATTCATAAAGTTCTTGCCTATTTGTTCTAGAGGGGTGGTAGTTGAAGTCCCTAAAACACCCAGAGGCCACCAGGTTACAGAAGGTACAGCTATTATCTTTATTAAGCCACACAGGAAAAAATAATCATTGAAAAACAATAGTAGCAATTATTGCTGTAGTTGAGTGGGTCTTTGCCTTCTTAGCAGTAACACTTTCCTAGCTTTAAGAAATTTATTTAAAGTGTAATGAGCTTTGACAAGCATCATCTATGGTCACTCAATTATTGGATAATTACAGGCAGAGACTGTACAGCTGATTTGCCTCTTCCAGCTCAGATTTTTTGAGGAAAGAATAAGAGCAATGGGAGAGCTTTACCTGCCTCAGGGGCTTTCGACAAACCTGTTTGTTTGCTGTTATGCCAGCATCACACAATCTGGCTGAGCTTTCTCATCTAAAGGCCTGGTGCCCATCAAATTAAGAGAGCAATTGCTGCAACCAGGCATGTGTGCAGGGCTGTGTGTAAAAGGACAAAAGCTGAGAGTGGTGGTGGAGGGATTTGCTAGCAATTCTATCTCCTCTTCTTTTGCCACAAATTTCAGAGAAGATAAAAAAAGGGCCTGTGTTTGTTTGTTTGTTTGTTTTTTATTTATTTATTATGACCTTTATTTATTATGACCTTCATTGTTTTCACAAATAACTCTAGGCCAGGGGTGTCAAACTGCCGGCCCGTGGGCCAGACGCGTCACAAGGAAACCACTCCCACCCCATTGCTGGCAATGGGGAAAAAGCTCCGATACGTCGCACGACGTCACGTGATGTCGCGAGTTTGACATATCTGCTCTAGACGATGGACAAATCCAACACACTTTCCTCCTCCTATTTTCCCAACAACAACAACAACAACAACCCTGTGAGGTGAGTTGGGCTGAGAGAGAGTAAATGGCCCAAGGTCACCCAGCTGGCTTTCTAGGACTAGAGCCCATGGTCTCTTGCGTTCTAGGTCTAACTACCAGACCAAACTGGCTCTCTTTCTCAAACACTGCTTTGGATAGACTGAGTGTTGCCACAGCAGCCTTGAGTGCTGGCTCAGTGCTTCGTGTGTGCTTTTTTTCAACTGCCAAAATGTAAAAGGAGTTTTCGGAAGGTGTATTTTGGCAGCTCTCCCACTGAGGTGAGAGTTGTGCTGCAATTAATTTGCTTAGGTGCAATTGCTTTGCTTCTTTACCTAAGAGTCAAGTGCTTGCCAACTGCAAGGGACTGTTTGCACAATCACAGTTGCCTTCGAACAGCCTGGGCCAAGTGACTATAAAACTCTCCAAATCAGAACCTCATTGTATTTTTTCTTTTTATAGCACTACAATTGACTGAGGAAAATGGAAGATAAGCGACAAACATGTGTGGCCTGTTTTGTTTTAATTCATAACTAGAACGCTCCATGTCCTGAATGCATTGCTGCTGCTGGAATAATTCCCAAACTTCTACAAGGCTTGAAAGACTTGGGTAAACATTAAGTGTTAAAACATATTTCAAAGATTTAAAAAAAGTATAGTCCCAATAGTTTTATTGCAAGAGGGGTATGTACCCGTATTATCAAATGAGCAGCTTCAGTTAATACTAAGAAATTTGGGGCTTACAATGGTCTGAAATAAGGATGAAAATGGTTTAAACATTTTGGGTGCTTATGTTCAGCGACATCAATCCTTGAACTGATTTTCCCCCCCTCCCTTACGCTATTTATTATCTCAAAGTGTGAGATATTGAGCCCCAATTCTCCTTTTACAGTCCATAAGAGATACCTAGAACAAAACAACAACACCTTCTATAAATCAAATAATGCAGGCAAAGCAAAGATATCATTTATCTCAGTCACAGCATCAAGATCAGAGGCACCTCTTCTAAAAACAAAAGAGATTAGAGCAGCAGAGACCTTCACTGACTGAAAAGGAGGTAGATCAGGGCAATTTTAAGACCTGTGGACTTTAACTCTCAGGCTGCCAGGGGGATTCTGGAAGTTGAAGTCCACAAGTCTTAAAGTTGCCAAGGTTGAACATCTCTGGGGTAGATGGATCTCCAGCCTTGCAGGGATGGGGCAAGAAAATGGCAAAACCTTTGCCCACTCCCCATCCCCATGTATCTGGGAAGGGCAACAAAGATGATTAGGGGACTGGAGGCTAAAGCATATCAGGAACGTTTGCTGGAATTGGGTATGTCTAGTTTAATGAAGAGAAGGACGAGGGGGGACATAATAGCAGTGTTCCAATATCTCAGGGGCTGCCACAAAGAAGAGGGAGTCAAGCTATTCTCCAAAGCACCTGAAGGCAGGACAAGAAGCAACAGATGGAAACTAATCAAGGAGAGAAGCAACCTAGAACTAAGGAGAAACTTCCTGACAGTTAGAACAATTAACCAGTGGAACAACCTGCCTCCAGAAGCGGTGAATGCTCCAACACTGGAAGTTTTTAAGAAGAGACTGGACAGCCATTTGTCCGAAATGGTAGGGTTATCTGCCTGAGCAGGGGGTTGGACTCGATGACCTCCAAGGTCCCTTCCAACTTTATTATTACTATTATTATTACTATTATTATTATTATTATTATTATTATTATTATTATTATTATTATTATTATTATTATTATTATTATTATTATTATTATTATTATTATTATTATTATTATTATTATTATTATTATTATTATTATTATTATTATTATTATTATCATTGGAGTCCGTAACCCATTCTGGAGTACCATTATCTGAGCTAGAACACTTTAGGGACAGCTTGGTTCTTTTCAAATCAGATTTTTCACTTACAAGTAGCCCTCAACGTGCGACCACAATTGAATCCAAAATTTCTGTTGTTAAGCAAGACAGTTATTAAGTGAGTTTTGCCCCATTTTACAGCCTTTCTTGCCACGGTTGTTAAGTGAATCATTAACAGTTGTTAAATTAGTAATATGGTTGTTAAGTGAATCTGGTTTTCCCCCATTGACTTTGCTTGTCAGGTCACAAAAGGTAATCACATGACCCCGGGACACGGCAACCATCATAAATATGAGCCAATTGCCAAGAGTCCAAATTTTGATCACATGACTATGAGATGCTGCAATGGTTGTAAGTTGGAAAAACAGTAATAAGCCACTTTTTTCAATGCTGTTGTAACTTTGAACGGTCACTAAATGAATGATTGTAAGTCAAGGACTACCTCTATTTCCTTTTTTAAAATAAAGCATAAGGCTATATGTAAAGCAAACATAAATGTATTGGCTATTAAAAGACTCAAAAGAAGGCAAATTCCAGATTGCAGGCATAATAGAAGGCAGAAGTTGGAAAGTGAAAAAAAACTTTCTTTTATTTTCTTTTGAGTTCTTCTAATCTTTCATTTAACAGGGTTGGATGTTGGAATTTTGACAACATTGTGAAACTTAAGCTCAACAGCCTTTTGTTTGCTGGTTGTTGATTTTCATTCATGATTTATATTTGGTGACAAAATTCTATAAATGGACAGTGATACGGAAGATATGATTTATTTCCATATACTAACTCAAAATTTTTTTGTAGAATCCTGTGATTTTTCTTCTCGAGGCCTGGCTGCCAAATATGGAAAAAATGAACAAATGAGAAATGTTGCACACAAATAAACATTTCCTGTCTGCGTAAATTAAGCTGGGCCTGATTGAAAATCTATGTACAATAGCACATAATTCACAGATATTATTATCCATATTTAAATATTTCTTGATAATGTAAATAAGCAGGTGAGTGGATTTATGTATGTATGGATGGACCAATAGGTATATTTGGGCAGGTTACATATATATATATATATATACGTATATATTGGTGATGGTTGCATACAAATATATATATCCTAGAAAAAGATGCATACAAAATAAGTTTATGTTACATGCAAGTTGTATTTTACGTATTTGATATATTATAAATTTTAACAATATTTTCTCTAAAAAAATTGGAAAAATGATGGACACAACTAAAACCTGAATGAATGCTGACATGGACTGGAGTTTTATACATCCATAGCATGTGACATTTGTGAAATCAGGTCAGTATTTAATGTGTGTAGTGTTTTAAAGGTAAGGCTTGGGAAAATTCTAAGAGATCTCATTAGACAGCAGTAGATGGGCTGATTTAGCAACCTTGAAGTGAGTGGAGTGAGACATACTGCCATTGCAAGAGGAAAGCCTCAATGGGACGAGTATATCCAGAATCTAATGTTACTTGACTGTTCTACTGTTCGCACCTCAGTAAATAAGTTACTTGAATTTCTAAAGCTATCTAGCAAATATGTGCACTGAACTCTTCTAGCATGCATTTAGTGGTTGTACAATTCTAATTCTGTAGGTAGATTAACCAGCATGGAGCTCCTAAAGGTGCTCCAGGGAATCATCCACATCTGAATTTCTAATCTAACAACACTTGAGATGTTCCACAACATTTGTTTTCCAGGCTACAACAGATACCTGCAAAATATTTGCCATTTGAAAAAAAAAACGTATTCATGTAAATTATACAGTAGTAGAAAATGAAGCAGGAGATAAAAAGTAACCTGCTTCCCCCCCCCCCTTAAACAACTCTCCATCTTTCCTGAGAAGCATTGACTTCAATACCAGTCATGAAATGAACCGAATGCAATACAGGGTTGCTACTTGGAAAAGTTCTAAAAATTTCAGTATAGGTTTGGGGCTGATGCCAAATCATCCAAAATGTGATATATAGACGCTAAAGGGTTAGGCATGCATGGTGGAAGGCTGGAATCATGGAGGAGGAAGGGAACTAGGGGGTGAGCTCGGCTTCAATAGGAGTATGCTATTATGCTCTGACAATAATTCCTTTTTTTTTTTTAAAGAAAAGTATTTTAACTTAGAAATATTTAAAATTCCAAATCCTGAATCACATTTTTCTATTAATATTCTTCCATTTGTAATATAGTATTTGTGCCTGAGATGCATAACACTGCATTATTCTACATTCAGCTGGGTCCATGCTTACAAATGCAATAGCATGCTCTTATGAATATACAAGAGCCAGAATTTACTTGACGGCTTCCAAAATTAGTTGGTTGATTGGTTTTTGAAAAGCCCTCTAGGCAGTCTTGAAAATTTCAGAATGACTTAATCCATCCTCTCCTGACTTTTGGTTAAACTAATTAGCTGGAAAGAACCAAAAAGCAGGTTGTAGTATGATTGTACCTATTGTTGGAAAATATAACATAAAAGATGTTTTGTGTTCTCAAATGGCTCAAAAAGGTGATTAAAAATAGATATCATGCATCGAGGTACGTATCTGTGGTTGTAACATCCTTCTGGAACAATTTGGCATATCACAAATGTCATAGAAGTTAAGTCAAGAACTGCTGATATCCTTCTAAGCCAGGGGTCTTCAAACTTGGCAACTTTAAGACTTGGCTGGCTGAGGAATTCTGGGAGTTGAAGTCCACAAGTCTTAAAGTTGCCAAGTTTGAAGACCCCTGTTCTAAGCTATTTTGGTGGTTTAATCACTGAACTCTGAATTCTTATGGGTTTTGCCTGCCAAGTTAATTGCTGTGTACTTTCTTGAAACTGATTTCCCAACCTGGTTCCTCTTCAGATGTGGGCACTTCAATTACCAGAATTGTCAGCAATGGTTAAACTAGTTGGGGAATTTTGGATGTTGGTCTGTACATCTGGAGGAATCCAGAGTGGTTGAGGCTTTCTTGAAAAATCCAAGGTATAGATTTTCTATGTTTAAGGGTACAAAATGTTACACATGTCCTCTGCTTATCCCCCTGGAAAATAAGAAACTGCATTTGTACAGATGGGCATTAGAATGATGAATTATCTAGCGGAGGTATGGCGTGGGTGCAGTACTTTGCACCTGTTTAAAAATATGCTGGGTTTTGTGTATGTGTGCATTTTTTTTGTTCAGGCTAGATTGTCTTGTGGAAAATTCCTCTGGAAACACTAGCTGTTACCATGGAAACAAATTCTTTTACTACAGAGAAGCTGGTTTATGACTCACCAGTATCCTAAGTATTCATCATCCTAAAAAAGACATTAAAAAGTAGATGCAGGGTGACTTGGCTCTACCATTACATGGAGCGTAAGTTGGTCATCTTGGACAACTGATAGTGGAGAGTAGCAGTGGTATTCCCTCAACAATTCTTATTAATTCTCTGGTTGACCTCCTGGTTTGGAGAACTTAACAGTGTGAACTGCACACCTTGTCTTAACCCTATGAACTCAAATGTTGCTACTGGGTGACGGGGTGGAGAAGGTTGAAACAGCTATTATATGTCCCACAAAGTATATGAATACCATGTTAATTCAGTGGCATTCTTGCCACTGAATAACCTCTACCTATTTACTCTTGCCCGGAGGGAATGAAAATTTACTTGCTTGAAATTATGCTTTAAATTGCAGTGCTTACATCAGGAGTGGACAGAATTGGGATATGGAAAGAGGACTGGAAATGTATTCTAAATTTCTATTCCTGCCTGTTCTGTTAGGTGGGATTTATCCATAGACAAATATAGGACAGAAACTTTTGTTGAAGGAAAAATCTTCATCAGGGTCCAGTCCGAGCAGGGAATAAACAAAATGGAGACTGCTTTAGAAAGAAGGTTGTAGTTATTGAAGAGGAGAGCCAGACAGAAAGATGGCTCTGGAAAAACTGACCACATGGAGCAGAGTGGTGGGCTTTTATACCTTCTGGGTTCCTGTTTGAGGCTTTGTATTTCCTGTATCATGTACTTTGACGTGAGTCTTTTGGTATTGGTGGGTTATGTCTCCTGTCCTTAGAATTTGGGTGGGGGTATGTAGATTTTAGGTGTCTTTGTCTTCCTAATTTCTAGCTTCCTGGCTCCAACCTTCCTGAATGGATTATTGAATTTGCATTTCTAAAAGCTGGCCTCTGCCCAGAGGCTGAGGATGATTTCTGGGGGCTGGTTTCTGTCTTTTTTTAAGATCTTCTCCATTATTCCTTTGGGGAAATATATTCTGCCTTTTTAATATTCCCCAAAATAGAATCTCTGGATTCTTCTCACACTTTCATGTTTCATATTAATTCTGTGCAAATGCTCCATTCTTCATGCATTGTTTCTCAAGTCAGAGAAATAGTTTGAATTAACATCTCCAGGGAAAGATGCAGGCTAGAGTCTGTAAAATTTACAGAAGCTAAAATACAGTCATCAGGAACTCATTCAGTCTCAAGGTCATCTTTTAAAATCAGGCATAAAAAAAGGTTGCGTCTCAAAGGAGTCTTCAGGAAAATATGTTTGTGTTGCCTGACAGTTGTGGCGCTAATATCTTTGTTGAGACCTCGTGGGTGGTAACAGGCAAGGCAAATGTCTAAAGCTGCTTTAGTTATTAAGAGCTGCCAGTACTGCAAAGGCACTTGTAGCAGCTGACACATGTTAAAAGGGGCCCTCCAGCAGAAGATCCAACAGAACAAAGGATGTATTTTCTCAATCAAAGAATAACGAAGTGAAGTACCTTCACATTAAACAGCAGGTGATCTTTCTTACTAAATTGCATCAGCTTCCGCCACCTTTCTAGAGATAAGGTACAAAAAATTGCTGCTTTGATGGTGGCTTGATGCTGGTGGGGTCAACATCAAATAATAGCACCAAAAAAAAAAGGAAAAAACTCTGGTAGAAACATTTTGGGGATGAATAAGAAGAAAAGAAAGGGAGGAGGGAAGAGGAGCTTCTACTTACTTGTTTTATAAAAGCTGCCTGGTTATGTCATCTTCATTGGCTTGTGGGGGCTTTTGCCTACATTTTTGAAAGAAATAGTGAGATGGAGAGAAGCCAGGAGCAGTCTTTATAACTGTGGAAGCCACAGGGAAATGTGGCATGGGAATGCAGCTGGATTGCTAAATCAGAAGGATATTAGATAAGTTTGGACTATCTCCCAAAGTACACAAATTGGACTTTGTGACTAGTTTCACAACTGTTTTGAAGTATTGTTATTTAATCTTGTGTGTGTGACCATCTTAGGGTGGGGAAAGTTCATTCAGAACTCGAATAAGTATGTTAATTTGGCTGCATTTCAAAAACCTAAATAAATAACAGAATAACTAAATAATGATATAATAGAATTGGAAGAGATCTTGGAGGTCTTCTAGTCTAGGGGTCCCCAACCCCCGGTCCATGGACCGGCACTGGTCTGCGGCATGCCAGAAACTGGTCCACACAAACAAGCAAAGCCCCATCTGCGGGATGCAGGCAGTACATGAAACCAGGCCCCCTCCAGTCCGCAGAAAAACCTCTCTCCACAAAACCGATCCCTGGTGCTCAAAAGGTTGGGGACCTCTGTTCTAGTCCAATCCCTTGCTCATGCAGGAAACCCTATACCATTTCAGACAAATGGTTGTCCAATCTCTTCCTAAAAACTTCCAGTGTTGGAGCACCCACAACTTCTGGAGGCAAGTCGTTCCACTGATTAATTGTTCTAACTGTCAGGAAATTTCTCCTTAGTTCTAGGTTGCTTCCTTCTTTGATTCATTTTCATCCATTGCTTCTTGTCCTGCCTTCAGGTGCTTTGGAGAATAGATTGACCCCCTCTTCTTTGTGGCAGCCCTTAGATATTGGAAGATAACAGTGTTCCGTACAACTTTGGCATATAGTCATACTGGCCATATGACCACAGAAAGTGTCTTCAGACAATGCTGGTTCCCTCAGCTAAGAAACTGAGATGAGCACTGCTCCTTAGAGTCGGATATGACTGGATAGTGGAATTATCAATATTCATTCTTTACAGATGAAGTTGGATTTTTTTTTTGGTCCTGAACTGCTGTCTAAAATAATAAAAACATCTTTAAAAGTGCTGAATAATTCATTGCTTTGCTCAAATGAATGGCAATGCCAAAGCATTTTCCATATGCCTTGAGTGTTTCAGGAACGTAAGGCCTCTCTGGGATTAGAACTACACTAGTAAATCATCCCCATTAAGTGATACCCTATTACAGATCTTCCCTGAGAAGATCCCATCTGTATTGTTAATTTGCTTGATCAATGCCATCTGAAGCTTAATTTCAGTGACAGCCAATAAGAGCCAAGCCTCTCTGCAGTAGAGATGAAAAGGGGGCTGTTTTACAAATTGGCTGCCAATGAACTGACAGTTTTATCAAATAAGTGGGAACAAAAAGTTTATCTAATAGCATTTCCTCAACTGCTGAGAGGGGAGAAGAACTTTTGCTACACTTTCCCTACAAAACAAACAAAACAACCACCACCGCCACCACCCGACGGCCACTTTTAGGATTTTCTGTACGCACATTGGATTGCTAATAATTTTGTTTTGCTTCTAATTCATTCAAAAAGATTGTCTTAATATATCCTAGCAACAAATGGTGGGTCTAAAATAGGCTGCCACTGCTGATGACTCATGGAGAAATGTACCACCAGCTACTAATGGAGCTTCTTGCCAGGGAGTCTCACACCTTGGACTTCAAGCAATGGAAATCTTGGAAGTTGTTCAGGAAGTGTAGAACAGAGTCTAAGGCTGGGGAGGCCATGCTCAGCCCTACTATTAGGCAGGTGGTCCCTTTTTGCAGCAGCATTAAAGGTTAAATACCAATTGTGCTGTAGTGGGAGGTGCCATTTGGTTTCTGGATTTGGGCCAGAGTTGACTGATTTGTGGAAGCTATTCAGGCCCGGCTTCAGATCTGACTCAAAGAAATGCGTTAGCAGAATGCTGCTTTTATCGGTTAATTGCAGGTGCCAAGGTAAGAGCATATTGGGGCTGGCCCGGTTTTGCATTATTTGTACTGACATTTCCTTTCCACTTAAAGTTACTCTTGAAGTTCTTTATTTCATATGGAGTTTCACAATGCAGCCCAATCTGCGTATAGGCTGAATTAAATCCCATTATGTAAATGGCACTTAGCCATCAGGTTGAATACGTTCCACAAAAGTTGAAGCCTTTGTCCTCACAAAACAGTTACTAAATTTACCACTATTATGTAATTTGTACAAATTTATGTATGTCCCATTCAGCTTGGTTAAAACTATGCCTTGCCTTTGCTTTTCTCTCAGTTCACTCATCTTCACTAGACATTGTTGTCACTTTCTATTTATTATCACCCTAATTTTATTATACCCTAATCCCAGAGAGGCTTTCCTATCCCCTTGGTTTTAGAACTGCTGTTTGCAAAGTTGCATAATGTTAGTGATTTGGAGAGATACACTCAAACTTAATGAAAACGGAGGTGTACGATAGAAAACATGCAGTGCCGAGAACATTCTGTGTAAGAAACAGGATGTGGGTTGAACAACCAGTTTCAGATCATCTGTGCGCAAAAGAAATGGTTTGCTGTGTGTTCCAATTGGTTGGTGTCTATGGAGATTCTCATAGACATCAGCTATGGAGAGCCGAAGAAGCTACTTGGATGAGAAGCAAAACGTCTTCAAAGAGAAGAAAGTCCAGTTGCCTCGTGAAAAAGTACCTTTGGGTTCCAATTGGTTGGTTTGAACTGAATCTGGAATGGAGCTGTTCTGGACTGAACATGGTCATTTTGGATCACACATATGCACTATAGGTTGCTTTATGTTTTCCCTGCTATAATTGGACATTGTTCGTATCTTGCAGTTGGGGAGTGATTTTTCAAATTTTCCTATGAATCCTATGACAGAAGTCATGTCTACACAGCTATTGGCTTAGGCCATGGAAATGAGGGATCTTGGTAGGATTTCCCAGGAAAGTAGCAGGTTTTTAAGGAACACATGGCATTGCAAATGGCCCATTGTGGAACTAATTGCCACTAGACAAAGATTGAACATGAGATGAAAAGAAAGTTGAGAGTGATCTGTGCTCACTCAGTGATCACTCAGTATTGGACTTAAACTTCTGTTGGTGATGCTGGCCAAATACCTAATTTTCTTCCACCTTAAGCAGCTTCCCTTGTCCCAATCTCATTTTAGTGGAGTTGAATGTTCTAAAAAAAAATGAGTTTGGTTCAGCGTAGCATGTTGAGATGTAGTTTTAGATGGAAAGAGAAAGAGAGATTCCCCCAGTTACTCCCATTCCCCTGCTTTCTCAAATCACCCCTTTTGAATTTAAATGTTTTCTCCACTCCCCAGAATACTTCCTCCAAAAAGCCCTTTTGGCTGATTTAGGCAAACTATTGATTCCAAAAAGTTTGGATGCCCTTGTACTGATAGAGGCTGCCATAAAACAATCACCTAGAACACCAATATCCCCAGGACAAAGGTTTGCCCTGAGTTCATGAAAAGCTAGATTAGGGCTACCAGATCTGGAAAGCAAAAATCCTGGTGATTAGCAGGTGGCAGGAAAGGGGTTGGCATCTGGCATTTTCATCCAGAGAGGCTTGTTCTGAATCATATTGTTTCCTATGTCCAAACCAACCAAAATTCTTTTGAATTCTGGATTCCCAAAACCCAGAATAGGCATTTTGCTTTGTCCCGATTGCAACCCCTCCAGAATATAGGAACTGAACTCATAGAAGGCAGCATTTTGAACTCGAGAAAACACTTTTCTTTTCTGCAAAGGACTGAGCAAAATGATTAGTGCTTTGTTACAAAAAAACAAATAAACGAAGCAGACTCAATTTCCCCAATCACTGACTAACCAGAAGCTAAAGATGAAGCAGACTTATTTTTGGTTGCTTCAGACAGCAGAGCTAAAAATGAATGTCTGGAAATGGCAAGAAACCAAATTTCAAATAACCTTTAAGGAAAAAGAATCCTAAGGGTAAAAGCCTGCCCTGAAAGATGATGGAGTCCCCTTTGCCAGAGGCATATGAGCAGAGGCTAGATGATCATTTGAAGATGCAGTATTTGCAAGATTCATGTGGGCATTCTTCCTCTCCCCCCCCCCCCCCCGATGATCAAAATCTTTGCCTTCCAGTGCTAAAATACAATTCTCGGAGAATGTTATTAATCATAGAAAATGCTGATCCAGGAAAAGGACTGAGAAATAATAAGGTAAGAAATGCTGCAGCGGGCACTGCTGCAGCTCAGCCCATGGGAATTTAAAATTAATATCCTTGGCAAAACTGAAGAACTAGCTTAAGGAGTAAGTGAGCAGATCGCATATGTTTTGATTTCGGTAAAGCCCTGATGAGTGTAGCTCTAATTTAATTGGTATTGTTGTTCTTTGAAGAGAACAAAGGACACTTCTCAATATGTTTTCACTATTTGCACCTTAAGGACTTCCTGCAGGGCTTAGCAATATAGCCAGAATTTATGACAGGAAGAAGGATAAGCTGTAAATAATGTTTGTGTCTGTCAAGCATGACACTAAAGAAGAGTGGCATGCAAACATTCATACTGATACATAAACATATAATGGTAGAAAATGACAATCAAGTACAGTTTGCAACCACTACAGCAAAACTGCTGAATGTGTTTGACATTGAATAACCCTTGAGGATGAAGCTATAGAGGTGAGCAATATACTTCGGTACCTCACTAGAAAATAATATTCTTATGTACATACAGTTAGACTGCACATCAAGAAAAACTTTTTCTAAGGGACAATAGAAACTATGGACTGGGATTCTGTAATTCGATGGAATTAATTTTAATTTTAAATTGATGGCTTTTAACATTTTATTTGCTTTTAGCCAAATGTCTACCTACAATACCAATATTCAGAATACAAGAAGAATAAAATATAACACGATCACTTTAAACAGATTACAAATGTTATACAGAGTTTTTTCAAAACATTAGATCAGGGGTTCCCAACTGGGAGTGCTCACACCCCCTGGGGGTGTGAGATGATATTCCAGAGGGTGTGAAAACTTAGGTTTAGAAGTTACAAAATGATAGTGTATATACATAATCCGTTGCCGTTATTTCGAACTTTTGTAAGGGGTGCGAGAATATATCAGAAACGTTCTAGGGGTACGGGATATAGAAAAGGTTGGGAACAGCTGCATTAGATCATTCCATTTTTGATAGAAACAAGCATATAATATTCAAATTGCTACAGCAGACTTTGTGAGGTGCTTGATGACAGAATGAAACTTATTCATTTACAACTTTATCAATAATTTGACAACATAGGACCGCATCAGAAGTTTTATAACAATTAGGTTTGCCATCGCAGCTGCCATGGATGCTGGAAGGTGAGCTCCGTCTTCCGCATTCGGTTTCGCTCCGCTGGGGGACCCTGGAAAGGATTGAAAGTCGCCCTGTAGGGGCGACGAGCAAGGAAGGGACCCCTGCTTGATCGCGGGAGGGCAGCAGCCCTTCCGTTTGATCCGGGTCAGCCCTCCAAACCGGCAGAGGAAAGACCAGCCATAGTAATATGGCCCGTCACTAGGCTGCAGATAGCCGAAGTCAAACTTACCACCAGGCACTTCAAAAGCAACGCAGATGAAACTGGGTGAGATCCGACCTTCTCTTTACCCTATTTTCTTTTCCTGTAAAAGCTGCCCGAAGTATCTTTCCCCCTGTGAGGAGAGAGGTAAGCGAATTTCTATCCTACTCTCTAAGAATAGCGGTGACTGACTACCCAGGGGAATTAAAGCACTAAAAGAATATCTTTAATCTAATTGGATTTATATGTTCCTGAAACTTGGGGACCAAAAATTTTCCTATTTTTATTGGAGACTTTTGCTTTTATCTACAAAAAAGAAATAAAATTGGAAAAAGGATTATAAAAACTTTGGATTTAAAAAACTTTAAACGGCATCGGTGACATCTTGTGGCAAAGTTTGATATTACAACTTGTTATTTCCTAAAAGAGACTTGGCTCGAAGCCCAGACCTTAGATAAGACTCTTCTGGCCTTGGCACCACCTGTGAGAAACTCAGCTGTAAGAGAACAGCTGGGCAGCATAACTGGCCTACTTAAACTGTGAATGTAAACCTTTACTGACTTTCAGAGTTATATGTGGAGAATTGCCTTCCTATCTCTTTATTTGAGGAATATTGGTTACTATATGAGATGATGAAATACCTTGGACTATAAAATCTTGCTTGACAAATGACTTCTACTATAAAGACTATTTATAAACATGTGAAAGAGATGGATGAGGACCAGGAAAATATTCCATGTTGAAAGCAATACATGAAATTATTCTTTCAGCTTGTGACAAAATAAGATGTTACAGAAAAGAACAAGATGTCAGCTTAGATATACAAACCCAAATTCCGACTACAACTAAAGAACTAACAACGCAGAAGGTAACAGAAGAAGTGGAACAATCAAATACTAAGACAGAGGACTCAATTGACCAACAAATACAGTTAATGGAATATCCAGAAAAGGGACTGACAACACTGAAAATGGAAAAGACTTTCTATATAAACCAGAAGAAATTTGAGGAGCAAGAAGAAGAACAGACTGAATGGAAGATAAACATACCGGGACAATTATGGGGATTTGGAATAATAGGGAGACGATTTAAGGAATACAAATGGGCTAGCCCTTCCAAAAAAATGGCAACTAAATGTTCTCTCTTATTCCAAACAATATATATAATAATAGAGGGAGATCTATTTGATGATTTAAAAGCGTTGACATGGAAGGCTAGTTGGCAAAGAAAGCAAACCAGAATAAGGCTGAAGAAAATTGGGGTTTTGATTTATTAGAGGGGATTTCATATTACTAATTAGAGGGTCAAAGTGAGAAGTCGAGATAAGGGAAATTTTGGTCACTAAATTTAAAATATTTGAAAATTGGTCAAAAATAAGGATGTTATTTGTTTAATACTTAAAAATTAGACCCAAAAGAAAAGAAAAAAAATGAATATGTTTGATTTATTGATTAACTCAGACAATATATATATAATGGGCTTTGATTTATTAAAGGGGATACTGTATTATTAATTAGATTATGTAAGATGGGGGGAAATAGATAACTTTTAGGAAATAGAACAAGATTATACCCAAATAGATAAGATGTGTATTTTGAATATTGGATTCTGTTATGAACTGAGATAAAGGAAACTTTGGTTACCTAAAACCTGGAAATTATAAATATCAAATGTTAAATTTGAATATTGATGGGAAACTAAAAATTGGGAAAAACTAATAACAGGACATTGATTGAATGTAAAGATTGAATGTAAAAGTAATTAAGATATGTATAAGCTAAAAATTTATTGATAAATGCAATAATGTTTTTTTTATTTAGTTGATATAGTAAGAACTGTATTAGCTTAAATATGAGATAGTAGATATTAAGGGGAAAAGAGAGGAAATACTTGAGGTTGTAATTTGAGATTTGTACTAAAAAAATTGTATGTTACTGAACTATTGATTAACCCAGCCACCACGTTGCTTTTTAAATACCTAAATGTAAAGTTAGAAAATTAATAAGAATTTTATTTTAAAAAAAGTTTTACAACAATTAATGAAGCTTTCTAGAGCCTTTCTATAAGATGCCCAAATCCTATTAAGTTTTTGATACAAACTCACTGTATATAGGTTTTCTACCAGCTTTTCCCCAATCAGAATAATAGTACGTTGCATTGTTTTTCAGACTAAAATCACTTCTGAGCAGACAATATAACTCCCTGAATAGCACAACCTTATTGCATGCTTTTATCATATACTGTTCAATGAATTTTATGACTCATCATAGCCATACCCAAACAAAGCAAACCCAAAAGTTTGCTGCTTGCATAAACAGACATGGTGCAAAAGAGAATGAGGGTGGAGTTCTCAATTCGGAACGACTTTCTTGGATCTCCATGGGTCACCCCATTCTTTGCCTTCTACAAGGGGCAAGTAGATCATTGGAACAGAACAAGGCTGGCTGGAGGGAACAAACAAAGGAAGGATATGAGCAGATCTCCTTCACAGTGTAAGCATACAGAAAGATGTGGAGTTTAGGAAATAATACAGAAGTGATCTGAACAAGAAATTACTAACAACTGGTGACAAGAATGGGGGAAAAAACAGTTTAAGATACATGGAAGTCTTCCCAGCTCAAATGATAGGTTAATTGGTAACCAGAAGGAATTGCCAAAATAAGACGAAGCTTGTGCTTTGTTAGTGAAATGTTGCCCTTCTTACCTTATAGTTTGCAACATCCCATTCCTACTCTGCGGGAACGTCCACATTCTTATGGAAATGGATGCAATGTCAGCCCCATAGAACACTCCTCTACAAGGAGCGGCATTCAAGATAAGCAAGGACCTTCCTCTACTTCAGTGATGGCGAACCTTTTAGAGACTGAGTGCTCAAACTGCAACCCAAAACCCACTTATGCATCGTCGAGTGCCGGGTGGGTGTGGCCCATTGGCTGGGTGTGGCCCATTGGGTGGGCATGGCCAATTGGGTGGGCGTGGCTGCGGTGGTAATGGCAGACAGGGTGGGACTAAAAAATTCAATCAATCAATTCCAACTTTGCAAGATCTTTTTTTTTTCCGCAAGTTGCAATTGACTGATTGAACCTTTTTTTTTTTGCACATGGCAGCGGAGGCCTAAAGCGAAAAGGTTTTATAAAACCCAGCTGAAGGCCTAGGACTGGGGCGACAGCACGCGTGCCCACAGAGAGGGCTCTGAGTGCCGCCTCTGGCACCCGTGCCATAGGTTCGCCACCACTGCTCTACTTTATCAATTATAAAAGCACGTTCTAGAAGAGAGAAGAGAATGGGTGTCTATTTAGCTTAGTGATATTTGGTAACCAGCTGGAATGGGTCATCTTTATTCTTCTAAGAAAGACTCAAATCCTGAGCACATCTGGCTGTATTTTGGCAGCAGTTGCAATATGTCATTCCATTCAGTTGTCTTCTACAGCTCATTTTTACTACTGTATAGTGGGATTAGCCTTCTAGCTCTCTACAGATTTTATCACAATGTGCATTAACCTACATTTTTGCCCCTCTTTTATTTCATGCTATTGTTTGTTATTCTAACTTGCTCTTCAGCACCCAGGTTCCTGTGCATTGGCATCTATAGGAGAATGAGTTGAAAGTGGCAAGATGGTAAATGGAGCATTGCCAGACAAGCCCCACTTTTTGGAACATGCAAGCAATATTGATACATGTACAAAAAAGGTGGGGCTTGCATTCTATTCGCTGTCTGCATTCTTTGACACCCCTATCCTCATCCCACAGACATCATGGAGGAAAACCAGGAAAAGTTTGGCGGGGGAGGTGAAAATTTTTCAGTGCTTTCATTGGGATAACATTTGCTGTTCACCTGGGAAAGAGAAACTGATTATCTTGCATTTGTACTAATTAATTAAAACCCTTACCATTCTTGACCTGATCTTGTATCTGTCACATAATTGTAATAAGTAATGGGGGCAGGGGAGACTCTAACTCAGATATGACTTTATCAATACATTTTATAGACATGCTCTCTTGGATCAATTATAAAATAGATCTTGTGCAGAACTTAGTCTATAACAAATGTTAATACTGAATGCTATTTTATTATAATAAGCTTGACTATATAAGCACTCCTTTGAGATTCAATCAATGTTTTTCCTAACCAGAGAAATCATTCCCATTGCACACTGTTTTTTTATTTTTTTCCTAATTAGTGTAACAAGCGAAGCTAACAGAACATATGATCCTAGCATTAGTTTGTCTATAGCATTTATCAGTATTAGTTTCACAAGGATCTATACATAGTCCTCGAGTTACAACAATTCATTTAGTGACCATTCAAAGTTAAAATGGTACTGATAAAAGTGACTTAGGAACGTTTTTCACACTTAAGACCGTTGCAGCATCCCCATGCTCATGTGATCAAAATTCGGATGCTTAGCAATTGACTCATATTCATGTCGGTTGCAATGTCCCAAAGTCATTTGGCAACCTTCTGGCAAGCAAAGTCAATGGGAAAGCCAGATTCACTTAACAACTGTATTACTAACTTAACAACTGCAGCGCTTCACTTAGCAACTATGGCAAGAAAGGTCGTAAAATGGGACAAAATTCACTTAACAAATGGCTCACTTCGGGGCTGAATTATAGTCATAAGTCGAGGACTACTTGAACATTGTACATATATCAATATTCAGTAAATGTGTATGGCAAATTAATTGTTTCTGCCCAAGATCACAGCAGAAGGGAAGTTAGAAGGAAAACAGTTAACTTGAATTTATAATAAATAATAATAATAATAATAATAATAATAATAATAATAATAATAATAATAATAATAATAATAATAATAATAATAATAATAATAATAATAATAATAATAATAATAATAATAATAATAATAATAGTAGTAGTAGTAAAGTTGGAAGGGACCTTGGAGGTCATCTAGTCCAACCCCCTGCTCAGGCAGGAAACCCTATACCATTTCAGACAATGGCTGTCCAGTCTCTTCTTAAAAACTTCCAGTGTTGGAGCATTCACCGCTTCTGGAGGCAGGTTGTTCCACTGGTTAATTGTTCTCTGTCAGGAAGTTTCTCCTTAGTTCTAGGTTGCTTCTCTCCTTGATTAGTTTCCATCCATTGCTTCTTGTCCTGCCCTTCAGGCGCTTTGGAGAATAGCTTGACTCCCTCTTCTTTGTGGCAGCCCCTGAGATATTGGAACACTGCTATCATGTCCCCCCTCATCCTTCTCTTCATTAAACTAGACATACCCAATTCCAGCAACCGTTCCTCATATGCTTTAGCCTCCAGTCCCTAATCATCTTTGTTGCTCTTCTCTGCACTCTTTCCAGAGTCTCAACATCTTTTTTACATCGTGGTGACCAAAACTGGATGCAGTATTCCAAGTGTGGCCTTACCAAGGCATTGTAAATGGTATTAATACTTTATGTGATCTTGATTCTATCCCTCTGTTAATGCAGCCTAGCACTGTGTTGGCCTTTTTGGCAGCTGCAGCACACTGCTGACTCATATTTAAGTGATTGTCCACTAGGACTCCGAGGTCCCTCTCACAGTTACTACTATTGAGCAAGGTACCTCCTATACTATACCTGTACATTTGGTTTTTCTTGCCTAAATGTAGAACCTTGCTTTTTTCACCATTGAATTTCATTTTGTTAGATAGTGCCCAGTGTTCAAGTCTGTCCAGATCCTCCTGTATCTTAAGCCTGTCTTCTGGAGTGTTGGCTATTCCTGCCAGCTTGGTGTCGTCTGCAAATCTGATGATTTCCCCATCTATTAATTTGATGATTTCCCCATCTATTTAATTCCAATATGAGCAATTTAGTTTATTTCCTTTTGTGGCAGGGGTATTTCCTTATTTCTTTATTCTTTATAATAACCCGGATGGGAAGACAGTGATTGAATTACTTTTCTGATATTACTCTATTGGTTAGTTGAATGTTCTCTGAATTTTGAAGTTAGCAGAACTGAAAGCAATTACTAATTTCACACCAATTTGTGAAGAATTGTGGGGGAGTAGTGGTGTGTATGTAGTGTTAATAGTTTCCCTAATTGTGAGCAATCTATGCTTGTGAGAGTTTTGTGTGTTTATTTGTGTCTGTATGTATGGATACATGTGGGCGCACATGTGCTCCTTCAAGTCAGTTGTTCACTCCTGACAAGTCCCTGAAATTTTCTTGGCAAAGTTCTTTGGAAGTGGGTTGTCGTTGCCTGTTTCCTAGGGCTGAGAGAGAATAACTGGCCCAAAGTCACCCAGCTGGTTTTGTGCATAGGGCAGGATAGAACCCATAGTTTCCCAGATGTCTTAACCACAATACTAGATGGCCCTCTTGTAGGAATTCAGACGGGCCTATAATAAGAACTTGCAGTGCACAGTATTAGCAGCCTCTGGATAAGTGATTGGGCTTACCTCATTTAGAATGCAGGGATCCAATCACTACTGTAGAATAAGTCAAAGAGCCGTGACACAGAAACAACAACAACAAGAAGAAATAATGAAGTTGCTTCCTCACTAGTGACTCAAAAGCATCTTTATAACATCATCCAGTCATAATGGAAGTGAAATAAAATCTGTCTTCATTGAGGTTATTTTGGCAGAAAACATTGGATGATTCTAGAAATGGTATATAAAGTGTTAGTGGGGAAATAAGTAAAGAGTCAGAAGTTTTGGAATGCATCTGGGTGGTGGAACTGTGGAATGAAAACCACTTTTGTTTGTATTGAGATAGAAACTCATGGAGACAATGAGTCATTCATGGCCATTGTTGCTATTGTTAATTCCAGGGAATTAACTATACTTAAACAAGAATACCATCAATGCTTTGATCCAGACCAAGTAGTTTCCCCCAGAAAAGCAACATAACAAGATGACTTTTAATGCCCCAACTCCCTCAGATTGAGAAGGAACCATTGCAAAACAGATCTGCCACCAAATGAGAGTAACCAGAAACTCTTGGAATTTCTCTTTGCATAGCAAGCGTGTTGCTATAGATCAGGGATCTTCAAACTTGGCCCTTTTATGACTTGTGGACTTCAACTCCCAGAATTCCTCAGCCAGGCACGCTGGCTGAGGAATTCTGGGAGTTGAAGCCCACAAGTCATAAAAGGGCCAAGTTTGAAGACCCCTGCTATAGATATATAAATTGACCATGTAGTTGACAAGGTATGATGGTATTTGCATGGTTTCTGTAGCAGCAGATTGAAATTCATCACCTGATTTTTAAAGTGCTAAATTTAAGAGAATTATGGCAAATTTGAGAAGTAAATGAACTATTCCAGATGGAAGAGGTTTTTTTTCCATGATAGCAGGATGATTCCCCTAGCCATCAAGAAAGTACAGGTAAAGTCTACAATTGAATTTTCATACGAAAATTCAGTATAATTGCTGTTTAGAAAAATGGTTATAATTTTAGTAAATGAATGGTACACTTTTTGTCATTTTTACAGCTCCGTGATTTATACTTAACTTTGTCTTCTTTTTCACGCCTGATGTGTGACAGTATGGCATCTTCCACATGAACAAACCTGTCCAAGTTGCAGAAAATGTGACAAATTTTACATGAATTTACCTGTCCTGTGCCAGAGGGAGAGCAAATGTATCCTGCAGGAGACAAATGAGTCAAGGGTCACTAAAAATTGTACAAGCTGCTGGAAAAAGAAGCTGTTGAAATATGCAGAGCTAAATATCCTAGTTTGGTGAGCATAGCATTTAGAAGTGCTGTATCATGAGAAAAACTCTTTTCAACTAAGGATGTTAATTAATGTCTACAATATAAAAGGTGTACTACACTAAAATAAATATTGAAAATAAAATAAATACGCAATAAAATAAATTAATAAAATTATTACACAATAAGTTTAGTGAGCCTTTTATTGTACTACAATAAAAGTTGTACTATACAGAGCTATCTCTACAAATGCAGCTATTCACTATTGAAAGTTTGGGGCTTTTTTCCAATACAGGTAATTCTTGCTTACCAACTACCTTGTGCAGAGACAGTTCAAAGTTACAACAGTGAAAAAAAACCAACCTTGCAACCAATTCTTGTATTTATAGCTGTCACAACATCCTACAAACGTGATCACCATCCACATGAATGCACTGCTATATTTAATGATTGAAAGGGAAGTAAGGTTATAAGTCCATCATGGCCACATGATTTTCCATTTAGTGACTGAGTTTCCAGTCCCAATTATGGTTGCTAAGTGAAGACTACCTGTAGTTTTCTCTTACCATCCTGCTACAGCCACTGGCACATCTCTATTATTTAATGATTTTCTTGAAAAGGATACAAGTAAAAGAGGGACTGGGATTTCTACATGTTGTGAGGTTGCAATGTGAATCAACCCCCAGATAATATAATAATCTAGGATAATGGGAACTAGAGCTGATGTTTTTAAACATTTTATTTAAAAGGTATTAGAAACATTGTCTTATATATTTGATTTTTTTCCTTCTATTTTGGCATGTAAATATAATAAAGATAGTATAAAATTACATATCATGTGCAAGTGGTTTTTGCTCTCAGTATGTAGTTAATACGAATGAAGGCGAATATACTTGTCCCGGGATAATGCTTTTGTACAATGTATTTGTAAAGATCACCTGGAGGTTGGAGATACTTCCAATGTAATCTACCGAATCCCTTGCATGGATTGCTCCTATGACTATTAGGAAGCTAACCACCAGATTGCAAGAACACAAGCGAACGGTCAGACGAGAAGACAAGAACTCAACAGCCTCACACTGCAATGACACATTCAATTTTGCAGTTACTAAGATTGTTGGACGAGCAGGCACAAAAACAGCACAGGGAAGTGATTGAAGCCTGGGAAACAGGCACCTTGTCAGTCTACAGGAGTGCTGATTTACCACCAGCCTATCAAGTACTTAGAAGGTGGGGGCTGGGCAGCACAAGCAAATGAACACTAATGACTTAACAGCCAGCCATCAATACACCCCAATCTAAATGGTGATTATACAGAAAGCTTTGATATTAAAAAAGGCACAAGACAGGGTTGTCCATTATCCCCTTTGCTATTTATTTTAACTTTGGAAGTACTGGCTAGAAACATCAGGCAGGACACGGAAATAAAAGGACTGGAGATAAAAGACCAAAAATATAAACTACAAGCCTTTGCAGATGATTTGGTTTTCATTTTGGAGGAGCCACTAGAAACATTTACTAAATTGTTGCAGAAAATAGAAAAATTTGGAGAAGTGGCTGGTTTGAAAATAAATAGAGAAAAGACTAAGGTATTAACAAAGAACTTAACAGATAAACAGAAAACCTACTTTACAAAAAAGACTAATTTACAAATAGTGAAAAAAGTGAAATATCCAGATATCTATTTAACACCAAGATGTACAACATTAAAAGAAGATAATTATGAAAGACTGTTGAAACAAATAAAATTAGATTTGGAAAAATGGAAAAACCTCCAACTCTCATTGCTAGGAAGAATAGCAACAGTGAAGATGAGTATTCTACCGAAACTACTTTTTCTATTTCAAATAATCCCTGTAAAACTGGGGAAGATTTTCTTTGATGACTTAAATGCAACAATATTGAGATTTATATGGCAAGGGAAGAAAGTATGAATTAAAGCTAAAATGCTACAAGAAGCTAAAGATAGTGGAGGATTCGGACTTCCAGATTGGAGATTTTACTATCAAGCAATGATCTTACCGTGGATTAAAGAATGGATAACGCTGAGAAATAAAAGACTTCTCTACCTAGAGGGGCATGACCTGCAATTGGGTTGGCATGCCTTTCTGTGGTATGGGAAAAATAAAATACACAGATACTTTCAATGTCATGCTATAAGGAATGTACTTCTTTCAGAATGGGAGAGAATAAAACAAAAAATCTATATTAAAATACCAGAGTGGCTCTCAACAATGGAAGCCTTTGCTTACCCAAATTTAATTAATTATGATAAACTTGTCACCTATAAAGACATTTTGGATAATGATGGAAAACTCAAAGACAGGCAAGATTTACAACAACAAGGCATTGACTTATCATGGTGGCCTTATTTACAAATCAAAACAAGATATGAGAAAGATCTAAAGACAGTGGGATTTTATAAAGAACAGATAGAATTTGATCAAATACTCTTGAAAACAGATGAAAATTTGATTAAGAAACTTTATAGATTTCTGCTAAAATGGGAGATGGAAGAAGAGCAAGTTTTTGAAACAATGAGAGTTTGGGCAAAAAACTTTGGTTATTCTATAGACTTAGAAGCTTGGCAAAAGCTATGGGACAGAAATATTAAACTGACTAAAGCAACTTCATATAAAGAAAACCTGTATAAAATGTTTTATAGATGGCACATGACACCAGTAAGATTAGCGGAAATGTTTAAAAATGTTTCGAATATCTGTTGGAAATGTAAACAAAAACCAGGTACCTATTATCATATCTGGTGGGTATGTCCTAGAGCAAAGAAATATTGGTTTAAGATTCATACATGGCTGGAAAAGATGACTAAAATACAGATAGAATTTAGGCCAGAATTGTTTTTGTTAGGAATACTAGGATCTAATTATGGGAAAGAGAATGAGTATTTAATATTACATATATTGACAGCTGCGAGAATAGCATTTGCCCAATACTGGAAAAATGAAGATTTACCATCTGATGAGATTATAATTAGGAAAATCCTAGAATGTGCAGAAATGGATAGATTAACGCTAGAGATTAAAGAGAAAGAAGACTCAGTTTATTTTAAAACATGGGAAAAGTTTTATCAATGGTTAGCAAAATGAGTTAACGAAAATCGCTTCTGAAATCTATTAAGATGACCGACTTCCTTTTTTGATTAATTGATACGTTTTATAATTTTTGTATTTTTTTTGACTACAGTTACTTATCATTATATTAATTAACCCTATTGAATACTTGTATCCGTACGATAGTTTGCTTGCTAAAGCGTGGAATGTTATTGGGGGCAACCCCATTGTTGTACCCATTCCCACCCCAATCCCTTCCCAACCCTATCCCGAACCCCATTACCTACAATAATCCTTGTTTTTCCTCACCCTGATAAAACTTAATAAAATATTGGAGGGAAAAATACACCCCAATCAACATCTAAAAAGCCACTTACAACAGGCAAAATAAATACAACACAGAACAGCACATACTCTACTGGAGAGAAGCTCCCTGAAGATTGGCTCCAGCATAAGTCTGAAACCTCTTGTCCTGGTGACCGACCCAGATTGGATCATGCAGTTAATAGCTGGAGGAAATGTTTTTATGCAAAGCTTTGCACTAGTAAACTGTTTTATTGTCTTCTTTTTACCCTGTTCCACTGTTTATCTTTTTACTGTTGCTCGTACGATTTCAAAGCAATGTTTTAGAGATTCTGAAAAATCAATATAAAAATATCTATACCAAGAAAGAGGTTATTATATTGTAGCTTGATTTTATGAATGAACTGGAGGTAAATAAACCACCCATTATGGAGCAGATACAACTGCGACTATTAATCCATAAACAACAGGTTTCTGGTCTTCGATTCTTGCCTGTAATAAGAAATTAAGAAGTTCTTTTGCACGGTATTTAATTCCTGCTTGCCAGAATGTAGTCTGAAAGTTTTACAAACAACTCAAGATACTGATCCTTCTCAAAAATTCATTTTTTTTATTGACTGAGACATTTAGAAAAGCTACTGCAAAATTTCTATTGAGCAAATACCTCATTTGATCTTTATAATTGTCCTTCTGATATGCTCAAGTCATCATATGAAAGGCAGAGGTAATGGGAGGAAACTTTAGAGAGAAATCTTTCTCTTCTGAAGTGGGGATCTTTTATGGAGTGGGAGAACATGGAGAAAGTGTTTCTTTCAGTCCCCAAGACCTTTAATGTAAGAGGACCTCACAACTGAGAGTGGGTGGGGGGAAACCCTCTGTTTCCATGGAGATTCTTTAGTCAGAACTGAGTTAGATGGCCCACTGGTTCAGACTACATCTTTCATATATAGTGATTTGATATGCATAGCAATTTCAAGCTTGGCACAGAACTGTAGACAATTATTTCCTTGTTTTTTCCATCACCAACCCAACAGCCGAAGCACTAGAAGCTACAAGGGGAAAAAACAGGAACCTGAAATTATTGCTTCCACCCACTTGTATCTGGTTGCCAGTTATGTGTTGTAACAAGGTAGTTGAACAGCCACCATTCCTGGCCTCCTTCTCATTACAATGACAACTGTAAACTCTATGTGGATGAAGGCAGAGAGATCCTTAATTCCAAGACCCCTTATGAGAAACAGCAGAGATTCTGAAACCTAGAATATCATTATTATTTTAGATCAATGCATGGATTCCTAGATAATTCTTCCTTGCACTAATGAATTTCGGTCCCACTTCATTTCTGCCTCTTTGGTACCCCTTAACATCTCTGGCTTAAATAGTTCTTCCAAGTTTCCAACAGTTCTTCCAAGTCTCCAGTTTCCGTGAAACATACATCTATGGTTCCTAATTCTGGGCACTACTATATTTCCACCTCAATAGTCAGAATATTTATAAATATTTCATAACTGCAGTTTGATCAATGTCATGTGAAGCTGGGAATACAGACTGGCAATCATAATGTTTAGTCTACTTTATAAATATTACTTTTGGTTCAGTGTGCATGTTAATTCAGGTTAGAACATGAAAAGCATCACACTCAGAATCTGTTGAAAGAATTGTGATTAATATAAGCACTGCTAGATGAAATACCATTTTCCTTCTCTTGTCCTGATTATTTAGGGCTGCTGGAAACTTTTATGAGTTAATCTTAAATAATTTCTGAAGTAAATTTTTCAAGATTTGACAGAAAAAAAGCTGTAAAAGCTTTCAAAAATTGCAAATAGTCACCAATAATTTTATCATGCACATTCCATATAAAAATAACATCTGTATTATCTGTCTTGGCAAGCAGATTAATTTCAATTCATATATAATTTCATGAGATGTAAGGTTACAATTACCTTTTCTGCTTGTTGTTACATACTTATTATCTAGCTCCTAAGACTCCATATTTTAAGTGTACAGAATAACTTAACAAAGATACTAATGAGGTTATTTAAAGCAAAAGAGCAAATGTAAGTCATTATCCTAAATTTTGTAGTCATTCAGAGAAAAAATATCAATGTTTCTTTCCTTTTCTCCCCACCTAGCTGACATATGCGGCATCCTTGTTCTCTTTGTCTAATTTTTAACACATTCTTTTGTAGCTTAGATTTTGCTATCAGTTTTAGAAAGATGCATGAGAAACAATAGTAATATTCTCCTTCCTTCCTTCCTTCCTTCCTTCCTTCCTTCCTTCCTTCCTTCCTTCCTTCCTTCCTTCCTTCCTTCCTTCCTTCCTTCCTTCTTTCTTCTAAAAGCTCTCAGAGCAACCTACAATAAAAACATAAATAACATCTTTAAGTTGAATTAAAGGAACATAACAAAACAATTAAATAATAATTTAGGACAGTAATTAAAAACAACAGACTATTAACTCTATTATTTTAGAAAATCTAAAATTATTTCAGATAAGACATAGGAACTGGTAGCTAAGTGAGAAATTGCAGGACCACAACAGTGCTTTCCAGCAGAAAAGACACAAGATTATGTAGTTTCACACCTTTGGCTTTTGCTTGCCTCCTAATCATTCTCCCATCATTTAGGCTTGTACATATCAAAAGCAATGTTATCGCACCACAACCTGAGTCTGGAAACTGTAGACATGCTGCACAAACAGTGTACTCTCTTGAAATCCATTTCTCTCCAATCTTTCTATTCTGCAAAGTGGGGCAGGGAGAAAAAAGCAACCAATTTCTGTAAGAGGTCTCCTTTGCCTGACCCTTTCCTTCTGCTGACATGGTTGTATTGCCCTGAAAGTATAGAAGAGCAAACAGCGTATTCTTTCTTCCTCTCCAATCTCTCTACCCTGAAGAGTGGTGTGTGTGTGTGGGGGGGGGGGGTGTCAGGCAAAGGTAATATTACCTAGAGAAATCACTTCCTTTTTACATCATACCTGTCTGGGAGCTGCAGACATGTAATGGAAATGGCTTATAGTAGTCTTTTGAAATATCTCCCTTTCCAATCTCTCTGTTCTGTGGGGGAGGGTGGGAGAAAAAAAGCACTGTAGGCAATCTTTTTCTTGCCTTATCTTTCTCCCCCCTCTGCAGAGCAGAGAGCTTGGAGAGGGATTTCAAGAGAGTAAGCTGTTTGCTCGTCAATGCATTGAGAGCAATGTAAACCTGCCAGCCATAGAAAAGGATCGGGCAAATCACCTACAGAAATTGCTTGCTTTTTTTTCTCCCCTCCCACCTCACAGTGCAGAGAGACAGAAAAATAAGAGATTTCAAGAGCGTATGATAAGTTGTTTGTGCAATTTGCCATGGCTCCAAGCCCTGGGCTGCCAGTATGATTGCATTGCTCTTGAAGTGTAGAAGAGCAAATCCCTTTCTCTCCAATTATTCTGATCTGCAAGGTGGGGAAAAAAGCATAGGTCAGGCACAGGACAATATACATTTACTGTAATGGCAATCACATAACTGAGGGATGTTGCAAGGATTATAAATGTTTGTAAATGGACCGTAAAGTTATTTTTTTTCAGCATTTTCATAACTTTGATAGTCACTGAACAAAAATTAGCACTGCCTGTAAAGACGCTGCTATAGAGGCCAAATGGAAAGTAACCATGATGGGATTCCACTGCCTGCTGAAGAATTTTAACCACTGAATAATTTTTTTCCCCTATGAGAGTAACATAAAAATAGTGCAATGGAATACATAAATGACCTTGAGGAAAGGGGGAGGAAGAGATGCTGTGTAGGAAACAATCAGCCAAGAGAGGCAGGAGCCCCTAGTGGCTTAACAGTCAGAGAAAGAAGCTTGGGAAAGCCCACCCTAATGAAACAAGTAATTTAAAGTGGTGGCAGAATGTTTGTGCTTTCAGACTTGCAAGATTCTGTTAACATAGGCTTACAATAAAGTAAAATTAGTTCAGATAATCCTATTTCCTGTCTGGTTTCCTGGGATAGCTGACAAACAGCGACATGACTATGAAAAGTGTAAGTAAAGTTGAAATATAATAGTTGCAGGATCTTAAGTTAAAGAGCTATTTTTTTGCATATGTGTGAGCAGTGGGGACAGAAAGTGGGGAAATGCTTTGGGGAAATTTCTACCCTGGCAACATTTCATGCTGAATTACTTCCATGGTTGCCTTTTGAAAAGCCATAGCCCCCAATTAAGTGTGCATTAGGTCTCACCCGCAGCCCATTATGATATGGTCAATGGGCTGTGACAAATTCCCTCTCAGATTGAAAAAGAGCCTTATCTAGAGAAAGAATGAAAGATAAGAATCAAGTCTGTACAAAATGAAGCTTTTGGCTTTCTCTCAGCATTCCAGGCATGCCTCATTAGGTTGATTTAGAACCAGGTGTGTGTGTTTTTTTAAAATGCTGCCTCAACCATTTCCATGTCCTTCCCTGAATCCTTGAAAATAAAGGGTGCAGCTACAAATGTTTTGTCTAGCTTGTGAAGTCTTTCCAGTCTCTGGATATAGGCCATTTGGCATGCAGAGCCATTGCACAAAACATTACATAGGTCTGATCCAGATGGAAACTGGCACCATGTCAGATTCTTCTTTGCATCCCTCCCCTCAGTATCTTCCCAGAATTTCCCACTTAAGTTGGGTGCATTGCAGATTCTAAACCAACTGCAAATATCATTGGAGTGGATCTAACCTAGGTGATTAGACCCTGGGATCTGGTATAACATTTCTACTACTTTGGATAAAGTGTAACTTTTTTTTACTTGTTAAAAATGGTTTAGACTAGCCTTCCCTAAAGAGGCTTTAAGTCACAACTTCCATCATATTTCATCAATGGCCATGCTGGCTGATTTGAACATATGCCAAATGTTTAGTGAAAATTAAAGGTGAGAAAAGGCTGATTGGAAGCTGCTCCTTGGGTAGAGATCTGCTCTAACCTACAGCCTACAGCAGGGGTCCCCAACCGCCCATGTGCGGACTGATACCAGTCTGCTGCCTATTGGGAACCAGTCCATGCAAGCAGTGAGTGAGTGAGCAAAGCTTCATCTATGCAAGTGTGGGATCTAGTTTGCACATGTGAAACCATTCCTCCTCCTGTCCGTGAAAGACAATTTTTTTCTTCCAAAACCAGTCCTTGGAGCCAGGAAGGTTGGGGACCGCTGGCCTACAGTAAGATTACACAAAGTGGACAATTGAAATATGAAAAGTTTTTCCCACTTCAGAAAGTCACTGCAGCTATGTTCTTACAACACAAGCACAAATAAGCCAACCAGAATTTAGCCTAGAGCAGGCATGTCAAACTCGCGACGTCACATGACATTGTGTGATGTATCAGGACTTTTGCCCCATTGCCGGCAATGGGGTGGGCACGGTTTCGGCATGATGCATCCGGCCCGCGGCCCGGCAGTTTGACATGCCCAGCCTAGAGCATGGTGCAAGCTCATCTTGCATAACTCAGATTATGATTCAATGTGTTGTGCAAATGGCTTGGATGAAAAAACTGTGAATAATTTAAGGATGGGGAAGCATGTTATATGAATATGGCCAATGATTAGCCCAAGGTCCTTTAGCACTACAGCATACATTTTGGGAGTTGAGAGAGAAAGTCTCTCCTACACTTGATGTAAATAGTAATAGCAACAGCAGCAGAAGCAGCCTAGGTTCATGCATGTTATAGCCCAGGATGTTGTATGAATCCATCTACTAACATGCAATAAATTGTGTTTTCAGTGTGTATGTTGAAAAGGCAATATTTAACTTAGAGTACGGGGGGGGGGGGAGAAGAGAGAGAATAGAGTAAAGTTTTAATCTTCTGTGGTTCCATCTTGGAAAATGAAGATAAATTGCCAGTCCATTTCAGGTAGACTGAGAAATTTGATTCGATCGGCATACTAGAAACATTCACTATCACCATAAAGAAATAATGTGAAGACTCTGATGAAGCAAGAGGTGGATTAGGATGAGGATGAAAACAACTACCATGCATAATGAGGAGGACTTTCCCTGATTCTTTTTGATCTCTCTTAATACATCATGAAATGCATAGCAGGGTTTGCTGTTTGTCAAAAGGCACACAAATCCCCAGTGAAGCAGGCATGTTTCTGTAATCATTGCTAAGGAAAAGGGGAAGATCAAGCCTAGCAGTGTTGTGGTGTTGGTGTGTGAAAGCAATGTGGCGAATACAATGTGATAATTGCTCCAAGCTCACCTTCTTTGCCTCTGCTGGGAATGCACATAAACTCAAGGTCAAATCTTAGCAGCAAATCTCAGCCAAGCCTGGATTAATGGAGTGAAACTGAAAGTGGTTAGTTGCTTTCTTCCTTTCAGTTCTTTCAGGTCGGCCATGAATGAGAAGGATGATGACCCAGCCTCTTGGGCGGAAATTCAACTCAATCGTGCTTTTTAAGTGGCAGTGCACATCAAAAGCCAACAGCTCTATAAAGGATGGCAGCAACTTCTCTTGTTCTTTTGTGGCTTTAGGAATGCAAGAAAAGAATTCCGGGTTGTGAGACGTTTCCTGAAGACAATTTTTTTCTTTGAGCTTGTGCCATTTAATAGAAAAGTGAAACGTAGTTCATGGGAAGAGACTGAGGAGCAAAGAGCCCCATCAAATGATGGCAAATCAATTCCCACCTACACACTTGCGCTGTTTTTGTACAACACACTAAACCAAAACGTCTGGTTCTAGACAGCATATGTGCATTGTATTTCTCTCTCCCACCCCCCATCCCCCCACTCCCACTGAATATGATTCTTGAACCAGAATGGTAGATTCACCGTATTATTCAAATCTGGAGAATCTGTGTGAAAATTATGGAGACGTGTGAAAATTATCAGAATGCTATATCTCATTTACCTAAAAGGAAGACTCTTTTTTTTCCTCAAATAATGGCTGAAACAATAAATCTGGAAGCAATTTTTATTTTTGCTATTGGACCTTGCATATTAGATGGTTATTTGTGGTAAAGATGATGAGTTTCTCATTTATATTTGAAGCATGCCGGGATGTGACCTATGGGACAAAAAGGAAGCCTGTTTTCTAGTGAAGGCGGCACAAATGCACTTTTCACCACCCTCGGAGAACAATGCCTTACAGCAGGCCATAACCTTTTTAGTCTGAAACTGTTTGGGAGAAAGCAGCCAAACAGAGTGGTTAGAGAAAATTATGAATTGCAGAGAAGAATGTCCCAAAAATGGGGACAGAAAACAATGATGATGGTGGCATTATCCATTCAGTTGTATCTGGCTCTTGGCGATTCTATGGGCCAGGTGTCTCCATTTTTTTCGACTTTGCAGTACTTCTTTGACTTGTTCTATGCTGTGGCTGGTCTCAACATTAATGGTGTCCAGCCACCGTGTTCTTTGGGGACCTGGTTTCCTTTTACTGCTCACTCTTCCAAGCAAAATTGCTTTCTTCAGTGAATTCCCCTGCATGAAACAGAAAACAAATGTGGGCATAAAATTTGCTTATCATTTGGAAATCCTGATCTCTAGATATACGTTCATATTTGGAAATAATTGCCACTCTGCATGCCCCAGCAGGTGGCATCATTGGGGCAACCCTTATTAGGACTTCAAAACTAAGCAGGCAGGGATCTCCACAGGGAGGAGCATAAAAAAAGCCAAACCGTATAGTCAAAGCCTGCTTTCTGTATAATGTTCCTTTCCTTGCACAGTATAGAATTTGGGGGCATGGGGAGAATCATTGCTCCTTTCTCCTTACACTGTCACCAACAGCAAACTGACATTGAGTGCTTGAAAGGATCATCATGGTGATGCATCCTGGATTTATTTATTTTTTATTTACCAAATTTAGAAACCGTCCTTCTTCCTCACAGAGGGAGGGAAATGCCTCTGCCCAGCAGGTCTGCCAGGCACCCCCTGTGCTTTTGTTCTCATTCAGTGCCAAGCAAAGACCTTTTGACTTCCCTGATTCATTCACTTGCATTCATTACAGCTTTTCCTTCTGTTTTAGCCCCCCTGTGGTCTTCTTTTTATATTTAAGGCTCAAGCATAAATATGTCTCCTCTTCTTACTCTACATTTTTTGGGGGGTGGATTGGCAAGGAATGGGGAAGTCACAAGCTACCTGGAAGATTTTGGCCTTTAACTTCTGCAAACACGTTTTAAAAAGAGGAACAAAATGGTGGAATTCTTCACACCTTTAGCTTTCTGGATGCTAGCTCAGAAAAAGATAAAGGTAAGATAAAATGGAGACTGGAGTTCAAAACCAGACTTAGATAATCTGGTCAGTGAAATCACAAAGACTAAGAAGGTCTTTTATTCAGAACAACAAAAACTATAAAAATAATTTAAAAGATGTTCCAATACTTTGTGGGTGCTGCTTCTGCTATGTGTTCCTTTTAAAGTTTCCCTATGTCAGATAAAAAAAACAGGGCTCTGTTCTGGGCCCAGTGCTCTTCAACATTTTCATCAATGATTTGAATGAGGGGATAGATGGGGAACTCATCAAATTTGCAGACAATACCAAGCTGGCAGGAATAGCCAACACTCCAGAAGATTAGGCTTAAGATACAGAAGGATCTTGACAGACTTGAACATTGGGCGCTATCTAACAAAATGAAATTCAATGGTGAAAAAAGTAAGGTTCTACATTTAGACAAGAAAAACCAAATGCACAGGTATAGTATAGGTGGTACCTTGCTCAATAGTAGTAACTGTGAGAGGGATCTCAGAGTCCTAGTGGACAATCCCTTAAATATGAGCCAGCAGTGTGCTGCAGCTGCCAAAAAAGCCAACACAGTGCTGGGCTGCATTAACAGAGGGATAGAATCAAGATCACGTGAAGTGTTAATACCATTTTACAATGCCTTGCTAAGGCCACACTTGGAATACTGCATCCAGTTTTGGTCACCACGATGTAAAAAAGATGTTGAAACTCTAGAAAGAGTACAGAGAAGAGGAACAAAGATGATCAGGGGACTGGAGGCTAAAACATATAAGGAACGGTTGCTGGAATTGGGTATGCTAGTTTAATGAAGAGAAGGACGAGGGGGGACATGATAGCAGTGTTCCAATATCTCAGGGGCTGCCACAAAGAAGAGGGAGTCGAGCTATTCTCCAAAGCACCTGAAGATAGGACAAGAAGCAATGGATGGAAACTAACCAAAGAGAGAAGCAACCTAGAACTAAGGAGAAACTTCCTGACAGTTAGAACAATTAACCAGTGGAACAACCTGCCTCCAGAAGCGGTGAATGCTCCAACACTGGAAAGAGACTGGACAGCCATTTGTCTGAAATGGTATAGGGTTTCCTGCCTGAGCAGGGGGTTGGACTAGATGACCTCCAAGGTCCCTTCCAACATTATTATTATGATTATTATTATTATTATTATTATTATTATTATTATTATTATTATTATTATTATTATTATTATTATTATTATTATTATTATTATTATTATTATTATTATTATTATTATTATTATTATTATTTAGCTGCTTAAGAAGAAAAAGACTACTGGGCTGCATTTCCTCTGAACAAATGGTTAATAACAAGATGCAATAATAGGAAAATTTGCAAATTGGGATGCTAGGAATACTCAGATGTAAAGACACCATAATTGATAAGCCTTTATGACAAGAGACACGATAATGTCATTAAAATAAACAGTTAAGTATAATTGGCCCCATAACTTCAATCTGTTTAAGATTTCTTGTTAGACAAATACATTGTGATCTGCTTTTTTGATCACATTTAGCATAAACAAGACAGATTCCGGCAAGTAAAAATACTAACTGCTGAAAATGTAAAAATCAGCCGATAGTCACATGTTCATGCTGCTCAGATTTCTTGAAAGCAAGCCTGAAGCATGAGGTTATAAAAAGGAGGATCTGATTTGGGTTTATCCTTTTTTAAACTTGTATATCTTAATGTTCTTCATATTGCTCTCTCTTAAGCAAAGGAATGACTGGCCCCAACCAAAAGATTTGTGGTCAGATCAATGTGAGCAAAATATTTGAAGAATGAACTCTGAGCTTCAATCCATGAGTGGCTTATCTGAATGTTCAGCTTTTCAACTCTAGACCAATCGACAAATATATACATATGTGAACTGTAGAAGAACTGGAAGTCTACTTTTAATAACTGAATAATTTTAAGCTTACTGGAATAATAGTTGTAATCATATTAAGTTGGGGGGAATCTTCTGATTTTGGGGGGAGGGAAGGAGTGTTAAGCATCTGGACTATTTATAACTTACCATCCAAGAGCCGTGGTTGGTGCAGTGGTTAGAATGCAGTATTGCAGGCTAACTCTGCTCACTGCCTGACTGGCTCAAGGTTGACTCAGCCTTCCATCCTTCCGAGGTTGATAAAATGAGGACCCAGATTGTTGGGGGCAATATGCTGACTCTGTAATCCATTTAGAGAGGGCTGTAAAGCACTATGAAGCAGTATATAAGTCTAAGTGCTATTGCTGTTGCTATTGTATGACTAGCATAAGAAGTTGGAAATGAAACAAAATGTCCCTCTCTGAATTCTTGGTGAACAGGAACTGAGCCTTGCCATGCATGTTCCAGTGTTCAAAATGTACTTCCCACAGATCAGGAGCTCTCCGTCCTCAGCACGATGTGATGTCCCATGAGGAATAGAATAGTGATCGTCAGTCCCAGCAGTGTTAGCTTTTGTTGGCTAAGATTCAGGGACAACTAGTCCCACTTCTGTCCTTGACAGAAGAAGATGATCTAGTGGGACAAGAAGAGCCTTTCTCCTCATCCACATTCATGTACATTTCTTTGCGTTAGAAGGAAAGTATGCCACTATAAATTGCATTGTCCCTACATCACATCTTATCAATGAAGGTAGGCAGTGTTGTTGCCTTCCCACAGTTTTGTAAGGGGTAATTTCTGAATGGCAAATGATGGGCTCCATGCTGTTCTTTCCCCTGTCTCCCAGCATCTCCCATCAACGGAAAAAGAAATCACCACTCACTCTCCCTTGAGACTGACAGTTTTCTGAGATGATTTTATAGACAACCTCTAGATGGCAGCTTCTATTAAACTGTTTTACAGAGCTTTAAGATTAGTATATCTTCCCCCCCCCCCACTCTGAAATCTGCCTGATTGATTTGAAATACAAAACAGAAAAACTAGAAGCAGAGAACTGTTCGTGTTATTACGCCTCTGGATCTTTCTTTTTTCCCTCCTGTACCGAATTTTCCCCAAGGATAATTTCTGCTCAAGCAAGGAGCCTCTTCACCCTTGTTCCCCATTTGTGTATATGTGAATGTTTGTGCTTTCCCTACTTTACAGGCTTTTCAGCATATATGCATTCACACACATACTTACCACAAAATATACATACAATAATACCAAGTAGCAATTAAATGATACTCCACTATGTATTCAAGATGGACAGTGATTAATATTTATATGTAAGGGTGCAGGTATGTACATATGTTGTATATAGCAGGTTTATATGTGTGTTATGTATGTGTGCACTTTTGAGACCAGGCAACAGAATTTCATTTTTAATGTGTGCCCGTGTGCCCACAGTGAAACATGACAATAAAGGTTATCTATCTGTCTGTCTGTCTGTCTGTCTGTCTGTCTGTCTGTCTGTCTGTCTGTCTGTCTGTCTGTCTGTCTGTCTGTCTGTCTGTCTGTCTGTCTGTCTGTCTGTGTCTGTCTGTCTATCAATCAATCTATCTATCTATCTATCTATCTATCTATCTATCTATCTATCTATCTATCTATCTATCTATCATCTATCCATCCATCCATCTATCTATCTATCTATCTATCTATCTATCTATCTATCTATCTATCTATCTATCTATCTATCTATCTATCTATCTATCTATCTATCTATCTATCTATCTATCTATCTATCTACCATCTATCTATCTATCATCTATCTATCATCTATCTATCTCTATTGAATTTTAATAGTTCAATGTAAAGAGAAAAAGACCAAGTCTTCATCCATTCTTGCAGCCAAACTAAATTTGCCATGGAATCCCAGAGTCCACATCCTGATGAAGGATATTTCCATAGTAGACTTAATGGATCAAAGGGAATTGAGCAGATAACTTATAGATGCCAATATCATAATACCCTTATATATATCAAGGGTATAACTGCATCTGGAATATTATGTGCAATTCTGGTTGCCATACTTCAGAAAGGAGCTACAGAAAATTCAGAGGTGGGCAGCTAATACGATCTAGGGGCTGGAGCAGTTTCCCTATGAAGAAAGGTTGTGAAATTTGAGGAGGGGGGGTTGCCTAGAAAGGAGGTAAATAAGAGGGGACATGGCTAAGGTATGCAAAATTATGTATGGTGGTCAAGCTATTTCTCCCTTCCCAAAATACTAGAACCAGAGGTTGCTCTATCAAATTGAATCTTGGAAGAATCAGGATAGACCAAATGAGGGGGGTTTTTTTAAAAGAAAAAATAGTATTCCTAATTCACTGTTGACGTCACTACCACGACATGTAGTGCTGGCTACCAACCTGGTTGGTTTCAAAAAGAATTGGACCAATTCATGGAAAATATGGGAATCAATGGCTATTAGTTTGAAAACAGGGTAGCTGCCTCTGAAGATCATCTGCTAGGAGACTAAATGGGCTTCCTTGTGTGGTTGATTAGGCATTGTGAAAACAGCCAGCTGAACTAGATGGATCAGGGATTCAATCTAGGAGGACACTGCTTATGCTCTTCTGCTTTCCCTGTCCCAGCCTTGTCCCCAAAGTACACGAGATTGTCTGCCTGGGTGGTTCTGAGTGTGGAGGAAGAGCAAAAAACAGATGATGAGTTTAGGTACCTAAGCACGATAGATAATATCGTGAGAAACTATCTTCATGCTGTGGCAAGCCGAAAAAGATCATAGTCAGAAAATAGCATTGCCCGAAAACTAAAAATAATAATAATCCACAAAATAAAGAAAACTCAAATGTATGTCAGAAAATGAAAAAGCTATTTTAGTTCTCTGCATTGTGGTAATCATGTTTAAAATATCGTGAACATATGGTGAACCACTGAAGAGTGTTTGTATTAATTCAGTGGCCTTTTCCCCATTTAAAACTATAGTTAAATATTATGTGGCATAAAAAGTACAGCCTGAATTAAGTAGCATTTCTTTCTGCTGAAATTTTCTAAAATAAAAATGAGATCATTTAATTCTACTATGCAAAAAAATAACTTACTGGAATCTCTGTTACCTCCAAAATACATCAATTCAGAAATTTTTTATAATTGAATCAACTGATAGTATTTGGACATGCTATTAGTTTGTCATTTTATTTAAGTTTATAACCCACTTTTTCATTTTTCGGCATTTAAGAGGAGGGGCTCAACCTATTTTCCAAAGCACCTGAAGGCCAGACAAGGAATAACGGATGGAAGCTGAGCAAGGAGAGATTCAACCTGGAAATAAGGAGAAATTTCCTGACAGTGAGAACAATCAACCAAAGGAACAGACTGCCTTCAGTTGTTGTTGGTGCTTCATCACTGGAGGCTTTCAAGAAGAGACTGGACTGCCATCTGTCAGAACTGATGTAGGGACTCCTGCTTGGGCAGGGGATTGGACTAGGTGACCTACAAGCTCCCTTCCAACTCTGTTATTCTATTCTAAAAGGCAACCACTATTAAAGTATCGGCCAGTTATTTTTTTTTTTAAATCTAAAGAACATCTAACATTGACAATCTCACTCAAAAGACTTCTTTGTAACATTGTTACATTATTGACATTGTAACGTGGGGAAATAAGCAGATTTTCCAAGTTTTAGTGGAAGCTGGTTGGATATAAAGCCTGAGTCAGACAAGCAGGAATGAGCACTGCTCAGATAAGACAGAGCCTTTGTATAAAGCTAGAGCAGGTGCCATTTGATCCCAAGGCTGAGAAGCGAACGGCCGAAAGGTTGTTGATCCAAAAAGGTAAGAGAAAAAGGCTTAAGATTAAAACTCTGAGGTTAGGGCTTCGATTCCTGTGTTCTGCATTAGGCAGATCTATATATAAGTTATTTCTTGTCTGCCATACTGAATTTTGAAAATTTCTAGTCTTAGCTAGTCCTGAATACAAAATCAGGTTCTAAAAAGATTTAGAGTCACGGCTTACTGTCTTGGAGTGTGACATAACCCGTTGAATTTCACATGCAGTCTACAATGTTGTTGCTATGGAACTGGTACTATCTAAGTGATTGATTCCTGGACCCTCTGTAATAATTTTTTAAAAATTCATTACTTCAAGTTGCTAGAAGGTGTAAAGTATTATGCATATTTTGTGCTGTGTAAATGACAACCAAGGGGAGCCTGTAGGTCTCCAAGTCTATGGAAGCTGTCTTTGATATGCAAATAGCAATTCCAGGAGGATTGTGTTCATTGGCATAGTACAGGGTGATAAAAATGTGAATTTCCTTTTCTTAGGGCTCCATATAACTACTATTTGTTCAACGTTAAAAAAAATGCATGCTATATATAGTTTCACCTCAAGTCACCAGGAAATTATGCCAGATATCTCAAATGAACTATCGCTTAGGAATATAAACCTGAAAAAAGATTAAAGAATTTGATTTAAATATTTGGGTTAATAATCAGCTAAAACAGTATTACATTGCAAATTCCTGACGCAAATGTTCAGTCAGTTGATCTTGTCAGCCTACAAAGTCGATTCTTCTGCCACTGGGAAACCCCAATGTCAGGTGGTTTGAACATATTGATGATGATAAAGGGACATTCTGGAGGACTCATAGATCTGCTAGATTCAATAGGCTTCTGAGTTTGTGCCACCATTTTGAAACATTTCATAGAATCAGAGTTGGAAGGGATCTCAGAGGTCATTTGGCATGCAGGATCTGCTAAAGCTTCTGTCTGAAGCTCTCCAATGAAATGGAAGCTATCACATCATGAGACAACCAATTCCACTGGCTGACGTGATTTTTTTGGTCAAGAAATTGCATGTAATATATTATCTAATCTGCAATTTCAACTGATTGGTTCTGACCCTGCTCTTCAGGGTGATTGTGAATAATGATCTATATGATCATTTTTTACATATCTGAAAAGTATTAGATTTTCCTCAGTCATTTTTTTCTACATAAACATATCAATTCCTTGACCTGCTCCTCATAAGACTTAGTTTCTAGCTCTTTTCCATCTTGGTAGCCTTCTTCTAAACTTGCTCATTTATTCCTGTCCCTTTAGAATCAACTGGGGTACACAGAAGTTGACATTGACTTCCCATGGACAGGATTCTGTGTTCTTGTTCATATGTCCCAAAGTAGCACATGCCTTTTTAACAGTTGCATCACATTAGCATCTCATGTTATATTACAATACCCACATTCTTTCCTTGATGTCCCTCATTGTATACTTATGTTTAGTCCTCCCCCCCCCCCCAATGTAGGACTTCGTTTTTCCCCTTGTTAAATTTCATCCTTTTTATTTGGCTCATTCTTTTAGAATTTTCTGTTCTCTTCTTCTCTTTCCTGGGAGTTTTGCGCCATCTACAAATCACCTTCTCAACCTTTTCATCCAGGTTATTAATAAAAAAGTACTGAACAAGACAGAACCCTGTGTTATTTCACCTGACACCACACTCCAAACTAGTGTGGGCTATTTATATGTATTCATTGAGTGTTTTTTTTACAAATATTATATAGAAGTTCATTCCCTCCCAGTCTTATCAACCTCATCAGTTTTCCAGGAGTTCTGAAAGATTAGTGATTTTGCATTTGACCCACCTACTTCCTTCGGTATCCTAGGTTGTATTTTATCTGGCCCTGAAGACTTGAATTATTTTGGTTTAGCTAAGTATTATTTTAATCATTCTTCTTGTCTATCCTGAGCTGCAGCCCATTCTTCTACAATAGCAGCCATATAGGGCTTCAATTCTCTTCTGAGAAGACATAAAACACAAGTCCTGTCCTCTAATTATTGTCTATTAACAAATCTCCCCCATCTTCTTCCCAACAAGCCTGCACCCCCTTGTCTTTCTTTTTTTTCTGATGTATCCTCAAAAGCCTTTTGTTGATATTGTTTTGGTAATTTCTTGTAAGTATCAGATCACTACGAACTCTAGACTTTCTGATACATGTCCTACAGTTTCTGGCAATGGTCTTGTATACTTCTTTGATTTTCTTTTTAGCATTTTAGAAAGCTCTTAAACAATAGTCTGTTTAAATGCAATTTATTTTTCCTTTTAGCAAGAATTGTTTGCAGTTGCCCCTTTAGAATATCACTTCACAGTGTTTCTTATTTTCTAGGCACTTTCCACCTTCATGGGTTCAAGCCAGTGGATCTGACCTATCTTCTATCTGAGTACATCAAATCCAGACTTCTGAAATCCTATGTATAGTACAGGAAGGTAAAGTACACATAGTACTATATGTTAGCGGATCTGGACTTAATACTTTGATAGGAGATCACCAAGAAATCTGTGTGCTACACATTACAGTGAGAAGAAGTGAGTAGCAAACAGTTTTAGTCTTATCGCCAAGAAAACTATATGGATATAACCATGAAGGAGATTGGTTTGATCTGAAAGAGAGAGATTGGCTTTATAGTGAGCTTTGATTGGTTTGATTTTAGTACAGTATGTGGACTCAGTCATTATGGCTTTCAAATTATTTATGGTTTAGCATGATGTGTGGGTCAAGCTACTGTGATTTAGTTAACAAACCATGCTGGGTGATCATCATGCTAGGAGCATATGTTTATCTTTAAATGGGAAAAATGCAAGACTGCCTCTGAAGATGGCATAGTCAGGCAGCAACTATTATAAATACTTGCATTACAAACTGAATTCGCTTTAAAAGGCATCTCCCATATGATTAATTTACTTGTTGATGGAAAAAATATTTCCTAGTGGAACCAGTTAATCTGCTGAACGGCTTGGTCTGTTCTCGTCATTCAAGAGAATGATGGCCGGGGACAGGACAGGGGAAAAGAATGAAGTGCAGCACTTCCTGTTGGTGCTTCTAGCTAACTACTGAAGGGAAGCCCTACTACTGAAGGGAAGAGACAATTTGGTCTAGTGGTTAAGGCACCAGGCTAGAAACCAGGAGGTGGTGTGTGCCAGTCCTGCCTTAGCATAAAGCCAGCCTGGTGACTTTGGTCACTCAGTCCTAGAAAGGAGGCAATGGCAAATCCCTTCTGATTCCTTCTGATACCTTACCAAGAAAACTGCAGGGACCAGTCAGCAGGAGTGAACACTGACTCAAAGGGACCAAAAACAACAACTACTGACGTATCCCATACCTACATTTTCAAGTATATATAGCCTCCCTCCCACTGTGTGTCTACAATGCAGCACAATTTCTGGCCATAGAGATAAATTGCCCCACATCCTACCTCTTTTCAGGTAAATGATCTAAACTACAAATTTTTCACAGGGGTTAAAACAAGGGCACTTCCTTGGAGACAGCCCTTTGGGGGAAATGTCTAAGGTAAAATGCTCGTGTTTGTGAGTCATATTTTAAAAAATATGCTTCTGATGTTCTGCTTTTTGGAATTTCCTCATATCACTCTTTATTCTTCCAGGAAAAAAAATGGTGCTTGACACAGGAACGTGATTGTTTGCATGATGGGTTTTTGCTTTGTTAGATTACATCAGACTGCTCATTTCCAGGAACATCCTCCAACTCTTTAACTTTCTGCGGTTGTTGTGTCTCTGTGTTCCTACAGCAGGGCAAGGAGGAAAGCCCTCCTGTTCTCCCTTTGGTGACCCCCCTGCCTTGCCTGATGAGGTGGGGATGGGTGATTCAGAGGTTACATAACAGATCTCTGCCCTCCTACGCTAGGAGGCATGTATGTGCTAACAGCATAGAGAATCGAAGATTTGACATTTCAGATGGCAGGAGTTTAGGCATCCCCAAAGGTTGACAATAAACATTCAAATCCACAAAGGAACAGAGGACAAATTTCCTATCAACAAGGTACTTGCAGGTACTTACTCCTCTGAAAAATATCCATGTATGTGACATGGTCTTTTTCCTCTATTATTTAATGAGAATGGCCATGATCTCAAGCAGTGTTTTTCAACCATGGCAACTTGAACAACACTTTTCTGCCTGGGGAATTCCGGAAGCTGAAGTCCATGCATCTTCGAGTTGCCAAGGTTGAGAAACCCTGATCTAAAGTCCAATTTTTGGAATAATTTCATCAGGTTTCTCTCATTCTTGGAACATTGTGCCAGGTTCACCTATCATTTAGTATAGTCACAACTAGTTCATACACTATGCTAAGTCTCAAATCGTGGTTTAAAGAATCCCATGCATTCTGTCATACTGTTCAGGATGAGGGGGAGCTCAGTCTTAGAATCATAAGGATTTGCAGGTTCCAGTCTGGGTCAGTCACTGGGACTAGAGGTTTAGTCTCCCAAGCTTTCAGACTTGTGCTGGAGCCCATCCTCAGGGAACTTCTCTCTCACCAGAACGTGGGAAGAAGACTAAACCTCTGGTCCTGGAGACTGACCCAGATTGGATCCTGCAACATATTCCTGGAACATGTATATTTGCCTTCATTAATCAGGATTTGATTTGAACAGTATGCAAAACCTCAATGGAAAGTCCAGTCCTTGGCCTTTGCTGAATCCAGTTCAAGAAGACATAGAATGGTCCAGGAGGAAATGTTAGAAATGACTGATTTGAGGCAAAGCAAAACCCCTAAGTGGGGTTTTACAGCTAAATTGGGATGCTTTTTGAAAAATAGGATCGTAAACTGCTAGTACTAATGAAATCATGCAGACTCCATTAGGACATCCTGCCATTACCAGCTACAGAAGGTGAGGATGAAGGTGAGGATGTACAATCGCCATGTAAAATGTATCCACCCCTTGCACTGAGTCCACCTAACAACAGGCTGCAGAAATTGCTGCTGTTGTCAGATGTGGTCCTTAGTGTTTTATTCTCTAATAGACAATTGTTCCTTCATTCCTGTAACATTTGTTTAGTGTGGCTGATATGTATGTATTAACTTTCTCCACTCACAAGAATTATTGTTTGCACTGCTGAGCAAACCGTAATAACATTTGCTCCTTTTTTCACATGGCCAAATGCAAAGTGTACCTGATCCACACGAATCCATCCGGATTGCAATTTCCAGTATGCCTCAGCAAGCCTTATAAGCCTATCAAAAGGAAATATACATCTACATTCTCCTCACTTTTCCTCAGAAGGGAACTCTGAGACAGATTTGATTCACATGTAATACTAATCACACCACTTTGTTTCCCATATCACATTAAATCATAAGCACAGGTGGCTGAGTTCATACATAGGCTTAGCATGATGTGTAAAACCAATCAGTAAAGATTTACCCAGTAAATCATACATTTATGAACTATGTGAACCTAATTTACAGGTTAGCATAATACCGTACATAAGCCACAATAGTTGTTCTCCAAACAATGCTTGTACCCAGGCTTGTTGGCTGTCTTGACCTTCTCTTTCCATTCCATAGGATGCCAGATAATGGAGTCTATATCAAAGTTTTCTTTCCAGAGAAAGAAATATATTGGTGGGAACAATACACTGGAAAACTGGTGAGCCAAGAGAAAGGAAGCCAGCAACAACTTTCCAAACCCAGTCTCCCTGTTTGTTGCCTTCTGTAATCCAAAAGACAGCCAGAATCTGTGCACCTGGAATGTAAGTTTTTGTGGTTACCTCCTTCACACCCAGCTATTTGGATGGGCTCCTAGAATAAGAAGTAAAGTAGATTTTATGAAGGAAAGGAGGGTTTGGAAGCACTTCCTCTGTTTTACACAATCCTCTACAGACTGATAGTTCACTACCTGAATCAAAATTATTGATGATTCTGTGATTTAAAGTACACACTTCGTAGTTAAATTTGTTTGGGCAATTTATCTAAAAATATAATTACCTGTCCTACTCAGATTTACTTAACAGAACCCAGATGCCTTTCCTTTTTCAGGAAAAGCCATTCAGAAATGAAGTGATCTGGAATGGAAAATGTTGGCAAATTTTGATTTTTCCTAAGTTGCTTTTTCCTCTAAAAAGGTAACATCTCATTTGAATCAAGCTTGACTTCTTGTGATTTTAGAGACTTGGCATATAAAAATATAGCTCATATTGGAATTATATACTTTTATTGGCAGGAATATAAAAATGGCTTATTATCTTTTTTTCAAGATTTTTGTTTAGATTTCCCACTATAGCCTACAAACTGCTAGTAACCTATCCAAACATATTCTAGGCCCTACTTTGAATAATTTCTTGATCATCCAGGGTCAAATAGATGCTCCATCTAGGTAGCATCTCAAATGCCTGTGGAACATCTTGTATTTCTTCCCTGGAGCATAATATTTGCCCTTGAAAAAAGTATTATTCACTGCTAATGTTTGCATAACATATTCAACTACAAACTTTGCTTTTGAGTCAGCATATTGTAGTTCATAAACCATGATTTACAGCATAGCACATTGTGTAAAATAAATAATCATTGTTTATTCAACCAATCAATGTTTACATAAATTATGACTAAGTTGCATGAGTTACACCTTTGTCACAAAAGCCTGCCTGATTTCTACAAAAGATTCCTCAGGACAAGAAGACATCCAGATCCTGCTCTACAAAAAGCCATAATTTTCTTTTGCTCTGTAAGGTGCTGAGCCTGACGCTATACTTCCAAAACCTGGCTAAAAATTTGCAGTTAGTTTATAAATGGTTTGGAGGAACAATCCAGTGAAAATGAATCAGAAAACATCTTTGCTTTGTAGGAGTGGAAAGGCAATTCATAGGAACTTGAAGCCCAAAGTCCATTTGTTCCACAACTTCATTATCCTTGCTGTTATAGCCCAGCTTTTTATATTCTGAGGTTTTGTTTTGGAGACCTCAAAGGGGCCTATATGAGGTGTCCTCTCTTTTTATTTCCACAACAAGGTTATTCCCTGTGGCTGAAAACCATGTCTCATACTGTTCTGTTCGCAACACAGACATGAAGACGAGGCAGTTTGATGCAAAAGATGTTCTTTATTGTGCATGTGCCCTGAACAGAAGCCAGAACAGAAGAGGGAGAAATAATGGCAACATGCCCTTTTTATACTCCCCCTGCAAAGGGAGGCTCAACCAATGACTGCAGGCTATTCTCCCACCTCGCGCATGCGCACGAGGCTGGAGACAGCCTGTCTGGGTCCCGGGCAGACATGTGGTCTGCCCGGGTCTCTACAGCCGGTCCTGGGCAAACACGTGGTCTGCCCGGGTCTCTGCAACCCTTTTCAGTCTTCCTGGGCCTTGCTGAATGACTCAGCAAGGCCCAGCCTCTCAGCAACTTTCTGAGCCTTGCTGAATGACATCAGCAAGGCCCAGTACACAACACATACCTTTATCAACACATGGCTAGACATTTGCAATATAAAAACAGAGAAACTGGCTCTGTGGTCAAGTAGAGACTTGAATCTGGATATTCTTTGTCCAGGTTTGAGGTCATAATCTCTAAGATACATTGATGCTCATGAAAAAGGGCAGGAAAAATACTGGGCAGAAGGAAGAAATAAGAATTATGCATCACAGAGAACTTCCAATTTTACAATGGAGCTTTGCATCATTTGACAGCCTTCCTAGTCCCCATCTTTCCATTTCTAGCCTGCTGTTCTTTGCTTAGGAAGGAAGGCAAGCTGATGTGAATCTTTTTCACCACGCTACCCAGCATTGGACTTTCCACTGCAGCTGTCCTTGTGATTAATTAACAGAGTGATATAACACTATCATCAAAAATAAACTGAAATACTCCTCCACATTTTTTCCTCTTTCATCCATCTGAAACATGTCATAAAAGTAATTGGTACCAGAAATGAAATTCAACTGGAAGCTAATGGAAGTTCTCCTTTCCTTTAAGACCCTTTCAACCAGCTCCTTTTCTATCTCTCTTCCCTGCCAATACAGTTAAAACTGTCAGACCTGACTAGAATAGCGCAGAGGGATTTTTATTTTTGTTTTTGCCAAGGCAGCAGGATTAAGGCATCAGGACAAAGAATGAGAGAAGCAAGGCCTGCCAATCCCAAGGCCGTGAAGCAGCAAGAGCTATGAACAAGGATTTAGGAAATCTGGTTCCGATATATTTTGACCTTGCCTGTCCTCCAGGGAGCTTAGGAAGCCCTGCCAGTCTCTGCCCCTCCCAGCCAGCAACCTCGTTTCAGGTTCACATAGTTTTATGGGGTATCCTAGACTGAAAGTCTGAGTTCACACATCCCACTAAGTAATAATGTTTTCTGTGTGTATGAATCCAGAGACTACCATTTGTAAATCATGGCTTATGGTTACTACGTTATTGTAATGTATTGGATTTACACTTCACACTAAACCAGGGTTTTATTAACCACTTTTGTCCCAACAACACAAAACTTATTTGCTCTGGATATTATGCTAAATATTACTTTCCTAATAATATTAGGAAGATGTGTATCATTTTAGCAACTCCTCCCAAATGTCATCTTAGTATGCTGATTCGCTGCATAGAAAACACAACAAATAATAAGTCTAGTGATAGTGAGGGTCAAAAACAGTATAGTACCTTTATTGATCCCTTTTACACAATACAAACATAACCCAGCAATCAATTTCTCACATTGGTTAAGATGACACAATTAATCTTCTAGTGGCCATGTGTTTGGTCCTCAAAGGCAGACCGTCTCTTTCTGTCTCACTGCCTGAGAATCACTTGCCTCTCCAGAAAGGGTGGGAAATCCATGGTGGTGTGACTGGACTCAGCAATATTGTAAGCAGGCTTAGGCTGTCTAATAGGATTTCGCTTCCACCATCTTTTTATATTGCCAGGGTAGATGAGGGAGCAAAACATAAAAGAACCACAGAGATGGTTTCTGAAGGCCCGCTCTAGGGTTTTATCTCAGTCATGGCTATAGGTGGGGGTGGTTAACCCTCCAATAGGTTATTTTGCACTGTTGGGCAGAGGGCTTAGTTGATCATAGAAAACTGATTTCGTAAAGACTAGGACTGTTGAGGTAACTTCCAGGTAACTTGGCTGGATCAATTAATGTTTAAGGGTTGTATGACGAGCTTTTCCCTCTCTTCCTTCTCCCACAAGCCATTTAAGTGTGTTGCACAAATTGGGCCATTGTGTACCAGGTTGCTGATTAGCCACTTCTTTTCTTTTCTTTTCTTTTCTTTTTTCCATCTGCCTTTATGGGCTCTCACATCTGAATTAACTTTAATCTTTCTGTGTTAATCTCAAGACACATAGAGATATATATAATTTTCTTTTACAAAAAATGGTGTTCCAAAACAATTAGCGACTGACAGTAGACCACAATTTTTAGCAAAACTGTTCCAGACAAAATGAATGGAATAGACATAAAACGTTATCACTGTACCACTCATCTTACAAAATGTATTGGCTGTAATGTTTGCTCAAAGTTTCAAGAATGCTTGGTGATCAATGCCTGAAGAAATCATACTGAATATAAAACTTATGATTTTGCAAGATAGTCGGGGCAACAAGAAATCAAATGTCAATAATGTTGCTCTGAGATCATACCTTATGATTAGAATTGGACCTTCTGGAACCTAACTTGACAAGAAAAGTTTGCAACACAAAGTTGAAAAAAGCTGAGCAACCTTCTCAAGATGAAACGTGACACCCTGTCCAGCTGAAGAGAACAGAGAGAAAGAAGATGTGTGTGATATAGTTGGAGACTCAACTGTAATTCTCGAGTTTCCACTAGCAGCACCTACTTCTGAAGTAGACAACACAACTGAAGATTGCTCCATGGTTTATGAGTATCATTGGACACGCTGAGCATTTCTGTTTCCGCTGACAGATCTGACCCCATTCACACACCATCACATGGCTAGATTTGTAAATATCGTATGGCTGCATCTTGATAAAAGAGGAGTATATTGCATTGGATTATTGTTATTACTAACTGAATAAATATGCTTGTGATTACTTTGTTACTTGATTTACCTTAGGTTGTCATTCTTGCAGACCCACTGGAACTCTTCTAGAAATTTCATTAAAAGAAGCAGCAGAAAATTCCTGACTGTTTATTTGTTTTGTACAAAAGACACAGAAGCAAGCACTAAAAGTAAATCACAAAGAACCTGACAAGGTGGAAAAGAGATAAGCTGGAAGCAAATAGAAATTCAAAAGTCTAGAATGATGTCATTTAGATTTGTATATAATATTCAGGCTAAATTACCATTAATTAATTTATTGGTTTATTTTTGTACCTTTGGGTCAGTATTGACCTAGTGACTGCCTGATTAAGTCCCTGCAGTTTTCTTGGCAAGGTTTTTCGGGAGTGGTTTGTCATTGCTGTCTTTCTAGGGCTAAGAGAGAGGGACTGGACCAAGGTCATCCGATAAGCATCACGCCCAAGGTGGAACTGGAACACACAGTCTCCTGGTTTCCAGCCAGATGCCTTAACTGCTACTGCAGACTGGCTCCCAAACTACCATTTACTCATGTATAATAAATAATTGAAAAAGTTATTGCGTTTACAATTGAGTTTGTTTAATCAAACCAATGTGATTGCAGAATGTGAATATTAGTGAGAACAAATCTTAGAATCATTCAGCTCGTTGTAGTTTCTGGCCTTCAGGTAGCAGAACTGTAACAAAATCCTGGAAAACTGGCAGTATTTCTTGGCAGTTCTAATGGAAGCCATACATTATGCTTTTCAGAGGAGTGGAAAATTCTAGCACACTTACTTCTTTGGCTGAACAGGGATCCAAAAGTGGAGGGAAGATCAAATATCAGCATTAGATTTTTCTGAAAGGGAAAACTAACCAGATTGGTTCTATCTCACTGATAGGGCACTCATAATAACCGAAACACGTAGCTGCAACTAACAAGTGCCTCTTATGCAAAACTTGCTCTTCTGTAGCTTCTGGTAGACTGACCTACCCAGATCCTAATCAAAAAAGGGTTTGCATTTTCCCACTTTTCTGCCAGCAGCAGCTGCTAATAGGGAACAAGGACACAGAATGGCAAAATGTCAAGATGAAATTGTACCTAAGGAAGTTTTATTCAGTCATATGGGAGGATGAGAGAGTAGAATGTGCAGCTGCTTTTTTTCTAGAATGATCTGGCATCATTTCATCAAGAAATTATCAGTTTTCTATATACAATGTTCCAAAAGTTGGCATCGTGGCAATATTCTCTTTCTCTGATGAAATATTGGCCAAAAGATCTTCATGGAACTATTCAGGCTTTTCTGATCTGATTGTTTAGTTGCCTTCAGTTTAGTGAGTCAGATATGATGTTGGCCAGAATGACTTTAGTTATTGCAGACAACTAAATGTACAGGCAAGATATGGGGAGAGATAGCATACTGAAGAAATTAGTGAAAAAAGAGTGTGTCAATGAAGGCAAAGGGACCAGATGATTATTAACAAAATTATACAATTCCTATTCCAGTTAATGCAAGAAAAGAGTAAATAAGTAGTATAAAGTTGTTGCATTTACTTAAAAAAATAGTCTAGCGAAATGTATGATCCAACAGAGAAACAGACAACAGGTTAGAACACCCAGAAGCAATCAAGCTTTGATTAGATTCATACCTTGCAATAAACCTAGTTCATTTTATCAAGTTACAAAGGAAATCATGATTAGTGGGATGAATTATTAACCATAATGATTGTATTCACTCATTATAGTAAACTATAATGTGGTTTTAATTTTGACTTAGCATTTTGGGAATTCTAGTCATCAAGGCTTACTCAATAAACAATGCTTACAGAAAACTATGGGCTTAGCACAAAGTGTGAAAATTCTCCTTTATAAGTTTTTATATCACAGCAAGGGCAGTATAGACATATTTCCTCAGACAGATTTTCCAAAATTGAAAATTGAAAATTAAGACTCATCTACAGCCCAGCAGCCATTAAGTGTTCCCCTGCTGCAGATTGCTACCTTCTAAGTAGCCTTTACTTGCAAGGAGATCAGTTTTTAGGTCCTTGTATGGATATTTCTTTGTGTGCCTTTCTACAGTTATACCTTCTGATGTTTACAATTCTCTTGCATTGTTCTGAGATTTACATTCTCCATCAGAAGCAAAGGGAGAGGAGTTCTGAAGAAAGTGACTTCAAAAAATGGAGGAACCAGGAATTTCCTCATTAGTTTCAAGAATGCAAGAATAGCTTTCTTTTTCAAGAGTTTTCTTGCTCCAGAAACTCCAGATCTTCATAAGTGATGTCCTAAAAAGGGGTGTATGGCATGACCAACTAAAGAAGCAGTAATAGGCCTAGTTTGGACTGCCCAACCAGAGGGTAGGAACTAGAACTGATGTGTTTTCATCTTTCTTTTTAATTTAGAGCAGTTCTTTGTTCCATTTGACCATTGTTAACATTTCCCCAGTTAATAAAGTGAACTACAGTCAGTAAACATGGAATATTATTATTTACTTTGGGAACTGCAAGTTGTAATATTGTTCTCTGTGCTTCTGTAAGTGTAATAAAGCTTTTCTTGTATAACCAGAACTATGTGTTGCGTTGTTGTGAGTACCTATAATGATGTAATTTAAGTATCTGATTTCTATAATGTGCTCTCTTTTTTTTTTACTAGGGAGTGTGTGTGTGTGTGTCTGTGTGTGTGTTTTGACAGATTATATTCATGTTTCTAGATGGAAGACTCCATAGTCTCTTCAACACTAGTTTTTTAATGGTAATAGTAGTTAATATTAATACAACAAACTATTTTGCACCATGCTAGTTTTGTTTTTAACATCTGTAATTTCACTACTTATTACTTTTGCAGTTTGACTATTTTTTTTTTCATTTTTTTTTTCTGTCTTAATATGATTTCTTTTGCAGATCTGCTAATGCTGTGGAAGCAAGATCAAAGTAGGTTGAGAAGAAAATGCAATCCCAAAAGTTTTATTAAAGGGGAAGTTGTGGAATAGTAATTTCAAACTGTTGTACAGATGCACTTCGTTAGGTTATTCTTAATGAAGAGCTGCTTTAGCAATCTGAAATGTCTAGAAAATCCAAACTTTACAAATGTTTTGAAGAAAAAAATCCAAGCACTCTTTGCTACTGGCAGGAAGGGGATGGTGTTTGGACTCAGAGGAAGCAAAAATAACTAGCAAGCAAAAATGAGAATAGGCAGTTTTAGTCAAGATTACCAGAGAAAAGTTGGCATAGAAATTGAGAAACAAGGCAACGTGATGTGAGATTAGCCTACCCAGCAGAAAATCTGAAGATCAAGGAAAAGATCAAAATTCTGCTATCCATGTGAGGTTGCCAGTTATATTTTAAGTGAAGATCTTAATTAACTCTTTGGGGATTTTTGTAATAATTGCAGACTTAACAACCACTTAAGATAGGCATAAAGATACAGTAGCAGAAATATTACTATTTCAGTCATGGAGATAGCTAATCACCAAATTGTGGAGACAACGATCATATTTCAAGGCTCTTTTGGAAACTAAATATGTCTGCTTTTTTTACCCTGTCCAGGAGAAATATTTATCTTGGTAAAACCGCCCTCTCTCTGCATCTGTGTATGCGTAAAAGACAAATGATCTGTCTAGCTGAATCCTAAGTGGAGCGCTCTCTATGTTAGATAAATGAAGGCAATGAGTTGGTAGCGAAGGGGGAGAAAACATTCCAGAAAACCAGAATCTGAAAAAGCTAATCAAAATTAAACCTGCCAAGTGGGCAGAGACCAGCAAAGGCCAGGAAGCCCAAACTGAGCAGCCAGTCAGGAGCAGGAAGTTCTCCTTCTTTCAGGTAAGCTTTTAGAAGGAGGAGGATGGCAGCCCTATTCGGGCTTCCTTTCCTGGTGGTCCTCTCTTCTTATTCTGGCTCTTGCCAGATAAGAGAAGCAATGAAATACAGAGAGTGATTGGAGAGTTAGAAGGAAATGGCCATCGAGGAAAATGTGAAATCAGCTCTAAATGAGGACTACGTAATCACTTTGATCTGAGTTATTTCTATATCCTTAATTCTATTTTATAGGTATTTTTTATCTTGCCACATTTGTTAAGTGAATCACTGCAGTTGTTAAATTAGTAACAATTGGTTGTTAAGTGAATCTGGTTTCCCCTTTGAGTTTGCTTTCCAGAAGGTCGCAGAAGGTGATCACATGACCCTGGGACACTACAACCGTCATAAATGTGAGTCAGTTATCAAGCATCCGAATGTAAATCACGTGACCATGGAGATGCTACAACGGTTATAAGTGTGAAAAATGGTCATAAGTCATTTTTTTCAGTGCCGTTGTAACTTCAAATGGTCACTAAGTAAAGTGTTGTAAGTCAAGGACAACTGTGTTGAACCCTATTTAATCTGTCTGAATACAATTCTGATGACCAAGTCTTGTAATTTTTGTTCTGAACTCTTTAATTCTTGTCAAATTTGGACACCAAGTTCCCTTTTTCTTCCTGAATGCCTAATACACTCATTGCTTTTACCACAACTTTAAAAGATCCGAAGACTTGCTTGGTCTCAAGATTCTTCCCTAACTTTCAGTTCCCTTCATTCAGTCGGTTGGATTGAAATGGCAGCGACTTGAATCATACCCCTGAATGGATGTTTTTAAACCCAATGGTACTGGTGGCCAGACAGGCATTTAGAGAATTTAGGAAAGCTGCTTCCAAAATCCTGAGCCACCTTCTTAAACTCTTAAACTCTATTTTTATCCGAAATTGCTTTGGCTCCAGGTTCTATGATGAACTTTCATCCTCTCCTCATAATAAACCATAGGAACCTATTGTGTCAGAATATATCTTCCATTTGGCTGCTTTCTCACAACAGTGTTTTCAAATATACCTAAACAGCTTGAAGCTTTTTATCACTTTTAAGGCAATATCTGAAAACTGGGAAACCCTTAGTCTCTCTAACTTTCCATACCCACTCTAGAAATAAGGTCCCATTTATGTTTGGTTTAGAGTTAGACATTGGTAACTACTTGGATATTTCTCTGCTCTTTTTCTTTTTACATGGCTCACATTTTCACCAGTATTTCAGCTTTCTTGACACAGAGCAATCCTTCCTCCCACTATTGCTCTAACATCTCCTATTCCTTTTCCGAGAAATCCCCATCTCCCTATCTGTATCAGGACTTTAAAGATTGTAAATAGTACAGGACTGAACTGTTGATTTCTTGGTGTTCTCTGAACTTGTTTGTTTTCCTGAAAATGTTTTGTTACCAGGCTAGGTAATATTACTAGTACATGGGAGAAGGGAGTCTGCTTGTTTATACAAACCATATGTAGTAGCATGCCCTGCCGGCCTTGGTTTGGGTGTGACTTTTTTTGATGGTTCCATGATTAGGATATTGTTTCTTCTCTGGTTGTTTATCTGGTACTGTTTCCTGCTTTTGTGGGTGTTGGCTATTGAGATGTTTGCTGTATAATACTTTCCTATGGTGTTTATGGGTTAAAAATAATAGATTTGTGATTTTGGAATAACCTATAATGGTAACTATTTTACTTTGGGGTAATTTGTGTACCAAGGCAACCTGTAGTAATTGTGGACTTAAGATCTAGTCAACCATTTTAGACTGTAACTGAAGGAATAAGTAGAAATACATCAGAGTGGCTGAAGTGTCAAAAGTAAGGCTGGGGAATTTTTTTAAAATATTAAAAGCAAGGTGGTTCAGTCTATACAACAGACATATTACAGTGGCTAAACAAAGGATGATAAAAGAAAGATTCGATTGTTGTGAGAAAAGTACCAGTCTAATAGGGGTAATTTAAATAATCATCAAGGTGCTACTTATAATTTGCTATGCTAAATCAGTGGTAAGATTGAGGAGTAGAGATGATTGACAAATTCGAAGAGCTTTTATACTAGCCGACCATGATCAAAATATTCTTTGATCTTCTAGCTTCTTGAAAGTTTCCATTCCTTTTGTATAAGATAATGAAGCTGTGTGTTGTAATGGTTAAGGCATTGGACTAGGCTAGGAAGACCCAGTATCAATTCTGCTTTAGCCACTGAAAAGTCACCTTGGATGATTTGGTCAATTTTCTCAGCCCAAATTAGCCCATAGGATTCTTGTTGAAGAAAAAGGTAGAGGAGAATATTTTTTCTACTAACTTGATCTCTTGGACGAAAAGTTTAATAGAAATCTCATAAATAAATTGTATTGGGGCTCTTATAATCCTGTGTCATTTTATAACTTTATCCTCTGCAGAATTGCTTTCGTTATACTTTGGGACAGAAATCTAATTTTCTTTTTCCAATTAGGAATATTTTTAGAAGAGGTCTTTATTGGTTCCAGTCCAATTGCCTTGCTGTTCAGTGATCTGGAATCAATCAACAATTTGCATTTCCAGACTTGAGAAGGTAAAGCTAATTTATTTCCTGAGAGTCTTGAGCAGCCATAGTATAAAATAGGGATGAAATTGAAAAAGAATGGGGATAACATTTTAATTTATTGACTATTACCATTAATAATTATTTTTTTCCATTTATCTTTTTCCTGAATTCCCTGGATTCTCTGAATACAATGTTGTATCATAAAGTTTGAAAAGAAGAATTCCTGAGAAGTTTATAAGTGACACATAGAGCTAGTGTGATAAAGTGGGTTACAGAGCTGGATTAGGAACAGGAAGAACCAGATTCTAGTCTTTACAGAAGCTGGATAATGACTTTAGGCCAGTCATTCTCTCTCATCCCTACACTCTCTCAGCCCACATTGGACCAGCACGGTGGATTACAATCTATAACCTTCAATGAAGAAGCCTTCATCCTCCAAGGGATTTCACTTGACATAACAAAAACACAATCACATGACATGAATGGAATGGAAGCAAGAACATTTTCACTGATCAGGTTTGGGAGATGCTAAAGGAGTAATTTAATCTGACATGGATGGCATTATATTTGTTGGTTGGCATGTAGAATGCTATTACTTACATTGCTATTTATTATCTCATTGCATTTATATTATTATGCTTTAGGTTTATTACTGTTTTGGGTACTCTGTAAGCTAATTAGAATCAGGCATGATTGGAGTGGCATATAAGCCAAATCAAACAAAACTAAATGAATAAATGATCTTCTGCTCCTGACATGCTCTGCATAGACATGTCTATGACAATCTAGATCATAGCTGTGGAGCAAAAAGCAACTCTGAGAACTCTAAACCAAATATTTAATGTAGTATATATGTAATATACAGTTTCATTATACATTATTGCTATCCTGGTTTCTCTGATGCAAGTATAAATTCAGAACCAGTTGTTCTTGGGTACGTCAATTACGTAAGAAAACTACACAGAGTTTACTTCTATTTGGCTAGTTGCAAGTAGCGCATACAAAGGCCTATATAAAAACAAGTCTCAGATGGCTGCAGTATTTTGATTGAATTGTTTATTTAACCTACATTTATGCCATCTGATTTTTAAGGATGCAAATGGCATAAATGCTATGCTTTTTTTAGCATTTAGTTCTCTTTTAGAATCCTCTAGGTTTAACATTCAACTCACAACCAAAAGGCTGAGGAGGTATTATAAAAACAGGGCCGCATAAATTGAGACAGGTTTGATACTGATCTGCTAGAGAGCACTCTGATCATTTCTAGCTCTTTCCTTTTTTTAATAATTAACACAACCTCATCCATAACACCTTTTCCATGAACCCATGTTTTTGTTTCTAGGGAGTTTTACCTTTGATCCATATAAATAACCCCAAAGCAAATCCTTTAGCTAATAGCTATTCAAAGGATATTGTTGAGCATGTTTATTCAAAGGTAAGACCTCCTGAATTCAGGCTCTTATAGGCCTCATTCTCAATAACAATTCATCTGTTTATAACCTAACTTCTAAATGTCAATGATTATTAAATATCAGTGTATGTTGTGTCAGAGAAGGTATTACTTACAATGATTAAATGGAAAATGTACCTCGGGTAGCAATGCAGTATTTTAAAAAGTGTACATGACAGCTATGGGCATTTTTTAGGATCTTGGAGTTAATACCTATGAATTATACCCAGATGGTTTTCTATTGCACAGATGCATAGAGATATTTATACTTAGGGACTGACATCTATTATGGATTCATTGCATCATTATAAAAGCTGTCCTAGAAATGATCCATTGCATTTTCCTATAAGCAGATGTTTGTTAATTTCCTGGATGTTTTCTATGGCGTATTTTAAGCTTAAAAACACTGATTGGGTCGTAAAATTGCAAAACTGTTTTGGCCACTATATCCAATACCAACAGGGGGTGATGGCATGAACTTGGCCTGGTAACAACTTCCTCCTCCTCTGTTCTCCAGGATATTTTAATCATCCTTATCTGTGCAGAGATTTAAATAACACCATTTTGTTTGAGTAGGCAAAAAAGCAGAACAGCTTTTAGCATGAATAATCTGACAACCTTCACTAACCTCTGGTTGGATTAGCAAGGCATCTACGGACCATTTGGGGCTTGTATAGATAGATTGTCTCCTCTCTGAGTGTTGCCTTCTAAAGCCATTCTGTTCTGGGCAATGGGAATGTCTTTCAAGCCAAGGTCTTCCTTTCATCTACTCATCTCTGAGCCCATCCTTCACTCAGAGATCTGGTTCAGCCTGAAAACCAATGAACAATGGTGATTGGTGGGGGCACTTCATTGTGAAGTGGGGAAGAAAGATTTTTCCCTGCTGCTGCTTCATGACCAATTTTCCCTGTGCCTGTCAGCTGTTGCTTTTCGGCATGAGTTTAGGGCTCTTTCTGGATAACGCTATGTTCAAAAGAACTCTTTTAACTGATATAGTGAGGTTGGTTTCCCTTTGAACACAGTCTTTCCAATTACTTGAGTAAAAGTGAGCTTTTAATGATGATGATTAAATTTGCTTGCCTATGAAAAGTTTCCTACTCCATCTCCCTTCCCCATTAATAAGAGTTACAATGGATGTGTCCCCCGTCACCAATAGAGTTGGTGGGAGAGAAAAGAAGTAAACTCTGGGGGAATCCATAAACTCCCATCCTTAATGTGCCCTTGTACCCTTAAAAATGTTTAGCATCACCTGCATGATTCCCAACCATGGCATGATAGGGATTACCAGCGAGAGCTGCATATATTATGCCTGCATTGTTGTCTACCAACTTAAGGACTGGTGGTAGAACTTTAACTTAGCAATAATGACGACTCCTCAGTCTTAGCTGCTACAAATTTACCCCAGATAGCTGTCGCTGTTCCTCATCAGTTTATCAATCCTGCTGAAATAAAAATATCCTTACATCTACAGCATATTCTTTATTTAACAAACTAGTAACTGTACCACAAAGGGAAATACAATTGGTTTGACATGTTCTTCAGATGTCTGTCAATTACTTAATATTTCCAGGTTATAGCCTAGATTCTATATCTTTTCCAGATACTGATGTCAGGCTGATCTGTTGAGATCTTTTTTCCCCAATTTGAAATGGGGAAAACAATTGTCCCCTTCCACTCTTTCAATACTTCTCTTGTTTTTTTAACCCTAATAGAATGAAAAAAAGGCTTTGCGAAAACTATTGCAAGTGTATTTGATGCACTTTATTCCACACTTGAATTCCTCTGGAGAGGCTTAATGTTTCAGAACTACCTCTTTACCTATCTTGCAGTGCAACGTCCTTTCACTATTTGATCTATTTTTTTGCCAGATCTAGCATGGTTTCAGTCATGGAAGGAGATTAAGAAACAATAGAAATTAGGCAGGTGTGCTTTCCTTGCATTGTAGTATTTTAGAGAGTCATTTTTGTGGTGCAAAGTGACTGAACTCTAGTATTGTTCACACCCTATTTAATTACTGCAGTAAGTTAAAGGCAAGCTTGATTCATTGCAACAATCCTGTTAGATTCAGTTCACACAGTTGGAATACGCTGTTCAAGATGTTTTTTCTAGCCAAGGATAGTACTTATATAAGATGAAAGAGTAATGTCCTTGATAGCAGCTAGCTATGTTTATCATATTTCATTGCTATTGTAATGATCAGAGAAAAATGTTTTCATGTACTCAGCTTGATAAAGGATCTGAAGCAAAATTGCCCCAGTTTGATAGAGCTTGTCTAATCTTGATTGTTTAAGCCTGATCCATTTGCCCAGTCATTAAAATGTGCTATTTAAACAATGCCTGATATATTTCTGATGTGAACTTATTGAGTGATGAACAACATTCAGAAGCTAAAAGTTCCCTGCGGTGAATAGATCCATCTGACTTCCTGAAGTGTATGTTGGTTTCATCCCACTATTTAATCAGCTTCCCCCCACCCCCCAATCTTCAAATCTGTTGGAATTGTAACTTCAAGAACCATCAGCAAGCATGGCCTACTGGCTGGGAATATGGATAATTGCAGTGTGATTGGAAAAGGCCAATTTAATAAATTATTACACATGAAGCCACAACGATCTTCTCAGAAAGGAAAGGTGAAGATAATAGAAATGCTGGGAGATTTATGAATTACTATTGTGGATAGGAGAGGTCTGAGAAAGATCCAAATATCTGAAAGGACATAAATGCACCTAATCAAGAACAGAGAGTATACAGTATACAAAGATCATGGATGTAACTAAAGAAGAGAATATTCATGTACTAGCACATCTAGCATTCCCCCCCCCCCGTGTTATCTCCTCTGCTGGCTGTTAACAGACCAGGGTTTTAGTTTTGCTTTTTCTCACGATTGATATGACCTTTAGATAATCAATCAATGCTTCTTATGTGGACCATGTAAATCTTATTTTTAAATTGGAAATGTAAAATTTAAATGTCTGTGATAAACGAAGACCTGGGGGGAAAAACGAAAATGTCAGATAGGAGGAAAAAAAAACACCTAAACAGCTTTCAAAATAAGTTACCACAATAGTTAGACAAAGATGGAAGGCAAAAGGCTTGAGCAACAGGAAGAACATATGACAACTACATCAAGTAAGAATGAATGCAAGAAAATATCAAGGATGCCAACAAATAGAGGAAAATAACAAGAAAAGAAAATGAGAGACACTTTTTTTCCAGATAATGAGTGGAAAGGCTACACGGTAATCCTTTATAAATTACATTAAAGGATGACAGATTTAGAGAGAATAAATTTAGGGGCACATTGTCATAAAGTAAGCTACCAGAAACCAATGATCAAATAAGAAAATAATAGGCATAGATGAAATATCCATTTAATTGTTTAAAGGAGAAGAATCAGTTAAAGTGTTAACAGCTTTACATCAGCCTGAAGGCTAGAAAAGATAATACACTCAAGGGGAGTGGATAAGGGTGCCCCCTTCCCTTGGACTCATGAATACATAAAGATGGGCAGGATAATGGATAAATAAAGAGGGAATTAATCTGTCAACAGAAGTCAACAACAAAATGTAGACAAGATTTTTAAAGGTAAGGATGACAAAGGTTGGAACTGGTAAAATACCGGACTTGCTTTTGGTAATGCACGGCTATACAAGCTAAATATTCAGCAAAAACGAGAGACAGCCAGAAAAAACAATCAGTCCTAGAAGAAATTAGGACTGAACACTCCCCCTGAGACAATGATTAGCAAACAGAAAGTCACAAACTTGGAGTATGTGCTTTAAACAGATGAACAGATGGACTATGCTTGGCAAGTACATGCAGATGGATGAATGGAATGAATGAGATCAAAGAGATTACAGAACTGTCCTTAGAAGAGCTATGAGATAGTGCTGGTAAAAGGCTGAGATGCAAGATTTGCCTGAGAGGTCCCACGGAGCTGAATCTGACTCAGGGGCACCTAACACACAAGTTTCAAATGGATATCTTCACTTTTTAGCCCACTAAAAATCCCTATAGTGCCTAAAACAGAGGGTTAAGCTACACTTCTATATACTTATCTTCCTCACGTGGGATCATCTGTTTTGTATTGGATGGGAAAGCTGGGAATTGTAATCTTAACACAGCGGACTGAACTGCTATATATATTTCCATGGGAATTTTTCTTCTCTTAGAGCTATATTTAACATAGTTTTAATTTCAAAAATTAATGCTTAGCTTGTGTATGATTGCTTTGTTGATCATGAAACTTGCTATTTATGAAAGTTTGAGAAATCTGAATTTAATGCTATTTTTGAAGCACTTTCAGATCCTTGCTTAAAAAGGGTTAAGAGAAGTATAGAATAATAATCATTATAAAAATAAATAAATATTTTTCCCTAATGGATCAACACAACAGGAGCTAAATCAACATGTGTTTGTGTGGGAGTAAATGACTCATTTGGACAGCTTAGAAACTTGCTGTTAACAGTATTGAAACATTCTTCAAAATAAAACCTGACAAATATCAAAAAGCAAAAGGACTGATGCAACTATAAATGATAAATTTCATATACAGATGCACATAGGTCATCTTTGTACATCTAATGATACCTGTTGCTACAAACTGCATTTAATGGGGATGGTGGAGGGCACGTGTTTATGCCAATCCATTTTAACAGTATTCTGATTTTTTTCTTTAACTTAACTTGCAGCAGCTTAGCCACTCCTCTTTATTTCTCAGTTTCTCTTAATTTCTCAGTTTCCCTAGCAAAGATTCACAACAGCTCTATGGGAATCTGGTTAGATCTGCCTTGTGCTCTTTCTGCTCTTATCTCTTCTTATATATTGCTTTATTTCACATTATTTTAACTTGCAAGATGACCAAATGGGTTGTGGGAGAAAAAACAGACAAATGTATGCCTGCATATATCTAGTTGTGTTTGCGTACACACATATCCATTATGTTACATGGACTTTGGAAAGAATGCAGAGAAGAGCAACTATCGGGAAGATGATTAAGGGCCTGGAGACTAAAACATATGAAGAACATATGTTGCAGGAATTGGGTATGTCTAGTCTAGAGAAAAGGAGGACTAGGGGTGGCATGATAGCAGTGTTCCAATATTTGAGGAGCTGCCACAAAGAAGAGGAGGTCAACCAATTTTCCAAAGCACCAGAATGCAAGATAAGAAACAATGCATGGAAACTAATCAAGGAGAGAAGCAACCTAGAACTAAAGAGAAATTTCCTAACAGTGAGAACAATTAACCAGTGGAATGGCTTGCCTTCAGAAATTGTAGGTGCTTCATCAATGAAGACTTTTAAGAAGAGACTGGACAGCCACTTGTCTGAAATGGTGTAGGGTCTCCTGCTTGAGTATGGAGTTGGACTAGACCAGGGGTAGGCAACCTTGGCTCTTTTATGACTCGTGGACATCAACTCCCAGAATTCCTCGCTGGCTCTGGAATTCCGGGAGTTGAAGTCCACGAGTCATAAAAGAGCCAAGGTTGCCTACCCCTGGACTAGACCAAGGTCCTTCCAACTCTATTATTCTGTATTCTGTAAACTTCTGGTAGATGTGGGGAACTCTCTACCCCCTTCTTAAAGCTGATCTACCAGTGAAACAATATGAGGATTAGTGAGAATTCTTGTGCATCTTTTTTTGGATCATGGTGTACTTCCAGCAGGTTTATGACATTTTTGCTAATGTATTAATCTGCAATCTACAATGAAAATAGTTCACGGCAATTATTTATATAGAAGAACAGAGCAGACATGCCCAGAGATTTCATTATGATTAAAGTAATATTCTCCATGACAACGGATGTTGTTTTCCTCCCTCAGACTACAGCAAAAATGACAAATAAAACCAGAGAATAGATAGTGAAATCTTCATCATCTTTCAGAGCATGCTGTTTATTTTCCAAAGCTTTCTTAGATAAACCAAAATGTGAGGTCCTTAGCTAGCATATGTCCCATGCCACTAATAAAATGCATATCATGTTTTTATTGGATGTTGTTCCTCTAAATCTGAGACATGTTCACTTTTTAGGATCTCAGTAAAGTGACTCAAAACAGAAAGCTATCTTTTTCCTGCCACCATAACCTTGTTTCTTTTCTCTATTTTGTATTACCAATTCATCCAGAAGGTTACATATTATTACTTTTCATATTGGCAACAGTATTCTAGGGACATTGCACTACCAGCAGTGTATTGTAAAATATTTTGTTCTTTTGAATTAAAAAAAGCCTGGAGTAATGTTAATGCTCTATGTTCCTGTAGTCTGGGAATACACATGTACATTAACATATGCACCTCAATTTCAGTGCATTAAATTGTAGAATTAATATTACACAGACTGAAACTTTACTGAAAGGTACGAAGTGAACCAGCAACTGCACTGCTATGAATCTCTTACTGCAAAGAATTGCCACAGCCTTGAAGCCTATAATGTATCAATGTTCTTGCTGGTATGATGTGTCGAGACCACAGAGCCACAGACTGCAAGAAAATTACTTCGATCAGGGTTGTGGAAATGTTTTTAAACTGCAATAGGGAAAGCGTGCAATGACAGATAGAGGATGACAATGGCTGATTGTTTGGGAGGAGAGGGAGCTGATGCTTTCTGATCCGGTTTTTATTTTTACCATGTTATTTGATATATCAAGTATCAAAGAATTCTGCTGTCAATAATATTGCTTCCTTTTTTCCAAAAGTAGATGTGTCAACCTATTTTTCACCAGCAATATGGCATCCAAGCATGTCTAAAAGTATCCTGATCAGTTGCAAAAAGGTAACACCATATTCCAAGTCTTTCTTATTTATTTATTTGTTTGTTTGTTTGTTTAGTCACTCATTTATTAAATTCACCAAAAAGTGTCTCTGGGAGACATATAAAAGGCCATAAAATCAGTTAACATATGAACACAATTATTATTATTATTATTATTATTATTATTTAAAAAATCACAAAGACTAAGAGAAGACAGCAGATGTTAACAAGAATGGATTTATTATCAATGTATTATCAAGGCTATATGGCTTTTTTTTAAAAAAAATCTGTCTCCAGTGATCTCCAGCATGAAATTTGCCTTTTTCACAAGGTCACCAAATTATGAAAAGATACGTTGCTTTTCTTTTTTCTTTTTCAAAATTGTGTGGTCCTGGGAATGTTTCGCAACAATTAAATAAGGACTGTATATTTCATACTAAAAAGTATTAATCTAAAAAAACACCCAGTAGTAACGTAATCTTTTGTTTTGTTAGGAATAAAATGGAAGTGGAGAAATAAATAATGATAAAGAAAATGGTGTAAGAATATAAAAACAATGCCTACTGCTGATTCCAAAAGATGACAGAAAGAGAGAGAGAGAGAGCAAGAAAAAAAAAGGGATTGGGGGAATATAAATAAGGGACAAGAACTGGAAAGAATACTGAAGGACCTCAGCTGCAAATATGTCCAAAGTGAATTTATGTCTTTAAAAAAGAGGTGAAGATATTGAAGTGATGTGACAAGTGACAGCTCAATGCACTGAGAAGAAAATCTATTTTTTAAGCAACTTCTCTGTATTTTCATTCAAAATCTCATTAGATTTAACAGGGTCTACTTTGTATCTGCACAGCCCTATCTTATTTTGTTTCTGCTTTACCCCATTGCAAGAGATGTTTCAGCAAAAGATTCCCCTCAGATGGCTTTTATTCCATAAGCTTTCAAAAGCCTTCTAACAATGTTTCTTAATTAATTTAGAATTTACAACTGCTCTCCATTCTCTTCCTTACTTTACAGATTCTTGTCGAGTCATTTCAGCCTGTTCTCTATCAGGAACAAACAGCCCCATCAAAACATTTGAGGAAAGAGCTTTTTTAACAAAAGATGTTTAAGTACAAATATCAACCTGAAGTGTCTTTTAACAGTGTTTAAACAATGGTTTGTCTCTTGTTTGGCTTATCTTCCAATTCCATTCCATTGAAATGAAACAGCAATAACTGAAAATTTATAAGCAAAAGACCTGATTTTGCTGTTTCTCATTTTTAGCTGTTTTTATGTCTCCTGGAGAATATGAAAACTCTCTGAGAATGTTTGGTTTTAAGAGAAATGAACAAGAGAAATGAACATTTATCAAGTGGAAAAAGCGCAAGCAAAAAACACATTCAGAATAATAAAAAGTAGCTACCATCTTCTTTAATCGTTCTTCATCTACAAAGAACTCTTTTCTGCAATTTGAAGAAATGGCCATAACATTACATAAAGGCATATATCTGTTGAAGGAAAAATCTTCATCAGGGTCCAGTCCAAGCTGGGAATAATCAAAATGGAGACTGCTTTAGAAAGAAGGTTGCAGTTTATTGAAGAGGAGAGTCAGACAGAAAGATGGCTCTGGAAAAACTGACCACATGTAGCAGGGTGTGGTGGGTTTTCATACCTTCTGGGGCTCTTGAGGTTGTTTCCTGTTCTTGTTTGAGGCTTTGTATTTCCTGTGTCATGTACTTTGACCTGAGTCTGAGTGTGCCCTTTTGGTATTGGTGGGTTAATCCTATTATGTTTCCTGTCCTTAGAATTTGGGTGGGGGTATGAAGAATTAGGTGTCTTTGTCTTCCTAATAGCTTCCTGGCTCCAACCTTCCTGAATGGTTTATTACATCTGCATTTCTAAAAGCTGGCCTCTGCCTAGTTTCTGCTTGGGGGAGAGGGGCTGGGGCTGGTTTCTGTCTTTTTAAAGATCTTCTCCATTATTTCTTTGGGGAAATATATTCTGCCTTTTTAATATTACCCAAAATATTTCTTTCTCTGGATTCTTCCCACATATCCTTAACATACTTTCTAATGAATTTGTTTTCCAAGGGAGATTAGTCCTTATTCTTTACTATATTTCAATAATATATGGTTGTATTCTATTTCCATTGAACATTATTGTTCGCTGTTTTTTTAAAAATCCACTCCCATTTTGCTTGTTTTGATATGTAAGCAGAATTTAATTTAACATAATTGATATGCTTTCTTGAGTTTCCATTGGACAGAGGACTGATCTACAACTAAGAAATAGATGAATGGCAACACCATGAAAAATTTGATAAATATGTTTCTGTGTGGTCAAGGTTTAACTAATTGTTTAAGACCTTATACTGTTGTATATCGAATTATTCTAATATGTATTAGCTTTATACCTTCCCTCCCTCCCCTAGTTTATTTCTTGTTTTGTTTTCTGTACTATCTATTACTATGCTTGGCTATTATCTTGGTTTTATTCTTTTGTTATAGTTTAAAAATCTTTTAAAAAAAAGTAAGTAAGTAAGTAAGTAAAAGTAAGTGAATAGGTATATGTTGACAGAAGGATCTTGGGCTGCAGATTAGAATCAAATTCCTTCCATTCTATGTTAGCAGAGCTGTGTAGAATGAAAGCAAGCCCTTCGGCTTTTAATGTTTCTATAACAATGCAGAATCCTTCTGGGCAAAAGAATCAGATGACATCAGAGGTCAATCTATATTCTCTGATCCAAATTGCATCAGCTGGTACTGAGGAAGGCCTTGAGCTTATCTATTGAAACAATTAGCTCATATTGTTCCCATTTTCTAATTGTGGCCAATTTCCAATACTGTCCAGCATCCAGACCTACAGCTTGACAATAAGTGACCTATATTTAAGGATCTATTAACTCTCTGTACTGTTGTCTATATAAATATGGGCCTGAAACACTATAATGGAGGGAAGCTGATATGAATTTTAGCAGAAAAAAGACCAGCCTAGGGACCTTTCAATTGGCGTCAGCGGTTCACTCAAAATAATAGTTTCCCATAGATGCTTTTTAGTGAAAGAAAAGAAAGAAATGCTAGTATCTTCATTTGCATTTAATAATGTGTACTTTATTTCTCAGGCCAAGTCAAATTAGTTCATGGACACTAGAATGTTTGCAGAAGAAGCTTGCATATCAATCTGTGGGAAGTCAGCCCCTCAGAGAAGGAAATATTAAAAGGGCAGAAAAATATATTTCCTCAAAAGGATTTTTAAAAGCAGAAACCAACCCAGCCCCCAAGTCTCTCTGCCCCAAGCAGGAGCCAGCCCTATACAAATGCAGATGTAAAACCATCAGGAAAGTTGGAGCCAGAAACTCAAGAAGACAAAGACCTAAGATCTGCATACCCCACCTGTGACAGGACATAATAGGATTAACTCATAACCATCAAAAATACCAGAGAGGCACACCTAGACTCAGTTCAAAGTTCATGCCACAGGAACAGGAAACTATTCCAAACAAGAGGCTTTCAGAGGGTATAAAAACCTACTCCACATGTGCTCAGCCTTGATTTTCTCTCCTCTTTTTTCTGCCAGAGTCATCTTTCTGTCTGGCTCTCCTCTCCAATAAACTACAACCTTCTTCCCAAAGCAGTTGCCATGTTTATTCCCAGCTTGGATGAACCAGGATGAAGACTTCTTCCAACAATTTGGCAAGCCAGAATGGGACTCCAAGCTAACCTCTCCAATGGATTGAGACTGGTAAGCCCCATCTTGCCGGCAGCAGACCCCTTGTGTCTGTAGATGGGTTTCCCAGGCCCTGCCCATGTGGAGCCAGGGTAGTAAATGGAGTTTTGAGTTTGAGCTCAAGGGCTGGTTTGGAAAGAAAGGTGAAGGTGAGTACCTCTAAATTTTAACTTTAAAGCCCAGGGGAACAAAGGAAATGTGTGTATGTCTGTGTGTGTGAGTGAGAAGACCCTTTTTTCCCCAATCACAGTTGGATTTTGCTCCTTCTGGTCTTTCCTAGCCGCAAAAAGGATCTGTTCAAGTGGCAGACCCTGGAAAGCATGGGTGTTTGGCCGAGCGCAGGACCTTTTGTTAGGGAAAAGGGAGAGGCTGTGTGAAAATGGAATGGAATGAGTGAATGAGAGAATTGGATTTGGGCAACCAGCTGGTAAGGCCCTGGAAGCAAAGCCTAGTTCAGAAGGTGCCAGTACTCACTGCGTAGGGGGCAGCAGGTCCTTCCAGATCCACAAGGGGTCTGAAAACCGGTGGCAGAAAGGAGGTGTCAGTACCCACTGCTTTTCAAAAAAGTGGCAGGTCCTCCTGGACTAGTGAAGAGTCCGAAAACCGTGACAGATAGTTCCCAGGGAAGGAGGTAAGGGTACTTCGTCAGAGAACCGAAGTCCTCCCTGGACGCTTTTTCGTCCGAAAAACCGCAGTTTTTTTCCTTTTGTACCTGACTGAGCCAAAGTGAGCCTCACATCTGAGAAGGAACATGGGAAGCGGCAGTTCAAAGGTGACAATTAGGACTACCCTAGGAGATTTGCTCAAAACGAAGAGCAAGAGAAATATGTAAGAAATGGGCTTTGCTCAGGGCTTTGCTGGGAAACTAATTTGGCTAAATAAAGGTACTTAAAGGGAAAATAAGAAATAGTGATTCTCTCTCTCTCTTTCTCTCTCTCTCTCTCCCTCTCTCTATGCAACCACGTGGTATGTTTAAGATCTGTGCCTTCCCTAATTTGAGTTATCTGAGATTTATGGTGGGAATGACTAGGATGTGTGAAACTAAGACTTCTGTTTCCCTTTCTGTTTTCCTTGTCTTTGTGTATATATGTCTGTCAAAGTCTCTGTGTGTGAGGTAAATGTGACTATTATTTCTAACCCAAAGATAAAAGAATTTTAAAATTCTGCTAGAAATTCTGCTTAAAATAAGCCACCAAAAAAGGAAATACCTCACTCTGTTTGTCTGGCCAACAAACAGAGTGAAGAAAATTGTGTTTGTTTTTCTTCCTTCTTTCTCTCTCTGTACTCTTAAGAACAGCCCAAAGTTACCAGGAGGGATTGTTTTAAGTTCATCTGCTGGAAAAGTTTTACTGTATATGTTTTATCTATCTCTCCTTTTCCTGAAAAATGTGTGTCTAGCTACAAGAGCCTCCTGAAGCTCAAGTATGCTTGTGTGGAGAAATAATTTTCTTAAGTTACTTTTCTTATCCTATCACTAACTGGTGAAACTACTATGAACCTAATCCTGGAACATATAAGCATTTTTCAATCTCTAAAACAATGTGGTCTATTTTAGAATAAATGTTAAAGGTAGATTCTCCTGCCCCTGGAAAATTGCACACCTTAAAATATTAGGCTTTTAAAATTATTTGGAGCTTTCGGCATTCTCAAGCTGCTTAGCATTTTTTTTCTTTTTCTTTTTTTCAAGTTGCAAGTCCTTGTCTTTAACATGTTGCAAATGTTCAAGTTCAGAAGTGAGAACTTTCATTTTGTTCTTCTCTTACCAGAATCCAGCCTTTCTTTTGTCATCTGAGATGTCCTCATTTTGTCTACCTATCTGTTTCTTCAACAACTGCAATATTAATGCCTTTTCAAACTCTGCCTGCAAACTACCCCCCCTCCCAATTCTACTCCTCCTTTGTCTGCCTCTCCTGGGAGAGTCCACCCAGAAAGGGGGAAGCGGAGCTCTTGTTCTTATATCTTTCAGCCCTTCATAGATGACCCCCCCAACCTTTGGAAGCAGAGCACACTGACCCAGATGTTGCCTCCATCCATTTGAGCCATGGAATTGAGTTTTGAATCCAGCCATCCACTAAAAAGCCACCATGCAACCTGAATGGAACAGATCTTCCCAAGTCCTACCATTCCCCCAGGTGCCTGTAAAAGCTGCAAAGGAAGGAAGGAGTCCTGGAGCCATTGGTCCCCACGTGAAGCCTCAGAAGAAAACTAGGAAGACTATGGGGGGAGGGTGCAAACTCATTGTAAAGTTTTTCTTTCTTGCCTGATTTGTATTGTAATAAGCCAGTTGAATGGATTCATGGAGTGATGGCATTTGGGAATAGTTGACACAGCAAGTACTGAACACCTTGGACTTCTATCTGGTGGGAGGGAAAATTTATCCAGAATGTTTGTATTGCCTGTTTTGTAGAAACTGCTGCACACACACACACACACACACACACACACACACACCATTTATAATCACACTGAGTCTTTTCCACCTACCTTCAGTAAAATTCCCCAGGCTGATTTTTGCTCTATTGCACCAAAACTTTGCATGCACAACTTCCAGCAAATTCCAAGGGGGAGGGAACCAGGCCCCCTCAGGCAATTTGCAATTCATATGCCCTGACTGAGGAAGTAGCAGGAAAGAGATCCCCAAACCTAATCCCTGAATATCTTGTACTGGTGGACTCAGATTGGGAGTCCTAGAGCTTACTATGTGCAATTTAAAGAAAAATTTAATAGTCTGGCTTGCATACTGGCTAACCTCAATTGGACATTACAAACCTGGATGCACTGAACTAACAGCTAAGGCAGGAAACAACCGTTGAAAATGGGCAGCCAGTGGTTATGTACTGAGACAAACCATGGCTGTGAAGAATTTTGGGAGGGATGTGCAAACCTGACTGGAAGCTGAAAGTGACATCCAACATTTGAAAATGATTGGCACAGAATATTGGACACTATAAATTTCTTTTTCACCTAAAAAAATTTTGCCCTGACTTTTAGAACTTTATGGGTTGCAGGCTCCCCTTTTGGGAGCCACTGAAGGGATTTTTTTTTCTGCTTGCCTCCATTAGTATCCCCCCCCTTTTTTTTGGCTTAACAGTTTTAAAGCTTGTCTACCAAGTCTCCCTGACCAGATCAATTTTTAATCTTGTGCCAGTAAGTGTGTCATTCTCACACTTAAGGCACAACGTGGGGATTGTGGGAAGTCAGCCCCTCAGAGAAGGAAATATTAAAAGGGCAGAAAAATATATTTCCTCAAAAGGATTTTTAAAAGCAGAAACCAACCCTGCCCCCAAGTCTCTCTGCCCCAAGCAGGAGCCAGCCCTATACAAATGCAGATGTAAAACCATCAGGAAAGTTGGAGCCAGAAACTCAAGAAGACAAAGACCTAAGAACTGCATACCCCACCTGTGACAGGACATAATAGGATTAACTCATAACCATCAAAAATACCAGAGAGGCACACCTAGACTCAGTTCAAAGTTCATGCCACAGGAACAGGAAACTATTCCAAACAAGAGGCTTTCAGAGGGTATAAAAACCTACTCCACATGTGCTCAGCCTTGATTTTCTCTCCTCTTTTTTCTGCCAGAGCCATCTTTCTGTCTGGCTCTCCTCTCCAATAAACTACAACCTTCTTCCTAAAGCAGTTGCCATGTTTATTCCCAGCTTGGATGAACCAGGATGAAGACTTTTCTTCCAACAATTCCAAATAGTAAAAAGAATAAAAGAAGACTCTTTTTGCTATTTATGTAGGAGATGTCAATGTTGGAGAATTTATAAACATTTTTGTCAAGTTTAATAATCTAGCATTCAATATTAATCTGTGAGAAATAATATGTTCTAAAAATGCTCATTCTTATTTAGGGGGACTAAATCTTATTTGGGAGACTAGAAGAGTAGGAATTGTTTATTCAATTATTGAGAAGTTAGTCCCAGAATTCCGGAGAAAAAAATGGCAGACTGAACATCTGGTAGATAGACTGGCTCTTCAAAACCTCTTCAGACAAGGAGAGGACATGAGAATGCCCACAACTGCCCCAGACAGCAGTCTCTGGTTGATTTAGAGCTCTGGCAGATGAGGGAATAGTTATTTTGCTCAAACTGAAGTCCATGCCTTTGAAAGGACACTAAATTTGCATATTTCCTTTTTTAGTCATTTTTGGAAATGGTTTTTTTAAGTGTTTTTCAGCTATTAGGAACCTTTGGATCAACACGTTTGACAGCATCGGGTGAGTTTTCTTCATAGTGAAATTTTAACTGCAAGATTAAGAAAAGAAACTAAAAATATGTTTTTGGAATAAGCAGAGAAAGAGCGATTAAAACTTTGATTTTAGAAACTTACAAATGGACCAAGGTTCCAGATAAACTTGAAATAAGATTTTGGAATTAATCATAAAGAATTCTTTCTGAGGAAAAATGCTTTTGTTTTACATTTTATAAAAAACATAAGATTTTAAAAATTGGACACTAGAGGGAATTAAAAATTGCAATTAAAGAATACATAAACTTATAATTATAGAATGAAGCAAAATATTCTAATATTGGACATATTGAGGTATATTTTTGAAAAATGGATTTAGAAATTAATATTAATAATGTCAGCAGAGACAACTTCCCTTATGGAAAGAGAAAGTCTTAAAAGGGTTGTGGAAGAGGAAGAAGTTTTACCTGACAAGATCAAGATCTGAGTGTAAAGTGGATTTACAAATGACAGGCTATAAGAATGACATAAAAAAGACATTTCACTGTCTTTTTGTATTACACTTATACAAAGAAACCTGCTGATGTTTTAATAATTAGAAGAGATATACAAACAATGAACCAACAAAGTGACCTGGACAATTTTCCTATAATAGATTTACAAAAGGGGGTTGTTAAAAATTTCTTGCTATTTCTAGTAGCCCTTGGTGGATTTTTGCTGATATCAGGACAGAAATGACAATGCTTCATGGATTTCTTTATAGACAAGAGATAGGAAATGGAATGAAAAGATCCTTTGTAGTATTTTGAGAGGAAGAGATAAATTACAAAAATTGTTTACATGTGTTGTAATGAAGGTGGGAAATCACTTGTTTATATATTTCTTTTATTTTCCTTTACAATATTCTTCCTTTCCTTTCCTTTCTTTTTTCCCCATTTTTCTTTTGTGTACTTCTGATCTTTCTTTGATTTCTTCTTTTTTAGTTTATATTAGTTTTTACTCTTGCTATAATCTATAATAAAATTGCTACTATATACACGTATACCGTTACACATATACACTTATGCATACACACAAGCACACACTGAGAAGTTACTCCATTGAATAGAAATAAGCATACGCCAGACTGAAATCAATTCCTTTTGACTTTAAAAGGAAATTGGAAAATCAGTCTGAAGTCCTTTAGACTACTTGCTGAGCACATACCAGCAGAAGTAATTAAAATGAGATGCACTGACCAGTGATGTGTCTCCTAATCATGACACTGCAGACAGATGCACTGCTGCAAACATTACAGCTTAGGAAAGAAATTAAAAGAGTTCATGTGGCTATTAAAATACATAACAGTAAGAGTCTGCATAGGAAAAGACAGTATAATTAATCCACACAACATATTTTGCAATATAATATTTACAAATTTGCTTAATCAAATCTTAAACTGGGCTGAATTCAAACTTGGGAAGGGGAAGTTCTTCAAACAATGAACATTTCATCTTCATTTATTTATTTTTGCTTTTCTTAGTGAAGGAAAACTGTGAACAGTAGCAAACATTTTTGTTCCTATAAAATGCAGTGGCTACCCTCACTGAGAATCAGAACTGTGACATCACAATGCATTTTTTAAATTTCATTTAGGGACCATGGTAATCATCCAGAAGGAGGGCATTCTGGTTTAGTTTTGTGATGTCCTTGGCCCAAACTGACTGGTGATCTGATGGCTGTAATCAGGATATTTTCAGGTCGATAAAAGGCAGATGTGACTGGGTCATCAAAGCCCTGCTCCTTTTTATGTGTGTGCAGATGCCCTTGGCTATAACATAATGGTATTCTCCCTTATCCAGCTTCTTGCCTGAGATTATGTAGTCAGCAATAATACATATTTGTAATAATATTAAAAAAGCAGAAAAGGAAGATTCTCAAATAATGCAAAAGTATAGGGAAAGTTGGCATCAGTGATAATTTTGGACTGTTGATAGCCTAATTTGTTCTGTGTGTTTTCCTTCTTCGACAGTTTAATGAAGTTTCATCTTAAACCGCATTTGAATGACTAAAGCAAATGATATATTCTGGGATTTTGGATGCAAGGTACAAAAAGTACATTCTCCCCCCATTTTGAGCTCTTGTTAAAAATCCAAGCTAATAGTTGATGGATGAATCAGGAGATTTGCAACCCTCCCCCAAATGGAATGGGGAATTGTAGCAAATTCTGTTTATCAAGTGCAAATGGGCTTAGCTGAAACCAAAACATATCAGATTGCAGATGTTGTCCAGTGCTACAAACTGTATATACAATGGCGTACTAAGAATGAACAGATAATAAATATAAAAAAGTGAAGCATTTTCCAGTCTGTGTTAATCTTGCACCAACAATTCTGGAATGCTCTGAGGCATGCAATTATTTCAGCCATTCATTTTGATTATATATTAAGTTGATGATGAACATATTTGTACTTTGGGAGGAGCTGCCATGAGCATAGGTGGACTTACAAATGAAATCTTTATTCTGCCTTATTATACAAACCCAGCAGCCTTGTGTTTTCACAGGTTGTCTTGACTAATAAAGAGTGAAAACTCCTACTTGCCAGAGGTTTTTATTACTGTTCCAATAATTACTATTCTCATATCTTAAGAAACTGTTTGGATACAAAATGAGGAGGAAGGCATTGTCACTGATTATTCAGATGACTGGGAACACACAGTTCTGAAGAAGAATAGGAGATAGTGTTGGAAAAACTTAGTGGAGGAAAATCTGTCAAGGACTAACAAAGCTCAGGACTTAGTATTACCTCCCAGTTATGGAGAATAGGCGTCCATATATGTGTTAGAGGAGGACAATGGAGGGAAGATGATCACTCCAACTCCTGATCTTTGGGGATCTCAGAGGTTTGGTTAGCTTGTGAAAAGGAAAATGCCAGACTAAGTTGGGTCTAGAATGGATACAGCTATATTCTTATCTTCCCAAGCAATTTGGTGTTATATGTGTTGGTGTCTATGGAAATTCTCAGTCATCCAGATCAAGGTGCTTTTTCAAGAGACAACTGGACTTCGTTTTTCTTTGAAGACATTTTGCTTCTCATCCAAGAAGCTTCTTCAGCTATGATTTATATTTCCAGCTTATATGTATTGGTGTTCCTGAATTACTGAAGTGTTGGGTTAACAATGGCTGCCCGCACACACACACACACACACTCACATGATTGCATTTTGGGTGCTTAGTAATTGGCTCACTGTTAAGACATTTGCAGCATCCTGCAGCCATGTGACCATGTTTTGTGTTTTTTGTGTGTGTGCCTATTTCTGGCATTTACTTCCAGTTTCTGAAGAAGAAAAAACACCTATTGAGGAAAATGTATTTCCATTGATCGTAATTTCAAATCCGGTCACATGATGCCCAACTTATGACCTCAATGATATACTACCACAATTCCAGGTTCAATTATGGTCATACATTGAGGACTATTTGTATTAATGTTAGACTGCTAATTCTTTTAGCCCAGTATGGTTAACCTGCATAGCCTGGGATGCTGAGCAAGAGGAGATAAGGGCAGCAGAGATGTTGGACTCATGAACAATCAACTCATGTTGATTGTTTATCAGAAACTGGTATTATAAAATGTAGCCTATTCAAAATCCAGCATGTAAAATTATCAACCATTAGTCAAAACAGATTGAACTTTGGTGGATAATGGTCCATAGCAGCCAAACCATAAAAGGCAGAAAGTAATATGAGCTTAGTTGTTTTAGGTAAACTTTCAGTAGCAATATAGAAGAACTGGTAATTTTATTTATTTTTTCATATTCTTTCCATAGTTAAAATAAAATTTGCCTCATGGCTATGAAGTACGACACCTATATTTTGCCTTGTAGGTAAATTCTTTTCCTACTTCTTCTGCATGTAAACCCAGGAACGGTATGAAGATAGCTTTCCAACTTCCATGATGTGGGCTTTGCCAATGTCAGAATCTATGAACAGAACTGAACATAGCGCTTCAAAAAGGAAGTGAATGTAATCTAAAGCCACGAATCCATATGCACTCTGCTTTATAATTTATTTTAGTAATTGCAGCTACCATGGTTACCAACTGTGCACTTGGCTACTTTCAGTTGAAGAGATTTGGTGTCATGATGCTTTGCATTGTCTAGATAAATCATGTGGGAGGCTTGTAGAGGTGACTAACCACCCACTGCAGAAGAAGCAAGTTTGCAGATGCTTTAGCAGGTCAGATGTTACATTTCTAGATCCTTTTAACATCTGATAGATCTGTAAAGATGCTCCAAATTAACTGAACTGAGGATAATTGACAAATATAGGACATATTTTGACTCGAACCCTCGATGTATATACATTTTATATACATTTTAGTTGGGTTTTACAGGTTTGATTGCGTTTGAATTAATTTATATCTATTTATTTCTATCCATTGTATTCAATGATTTGTATTCATTTGCAGAATTAAAGGTATACATCCAGCGAATACTTGTAAAAAATAATGCAGGTAACATTCTTGGGATGTTTAAAAGTGATAAAAATACGGCACACATTTTCCATGTAAATTGCATGCTTTTTTCCTTGGAGCAAGCTACACATGCACATGGCTGTAATAGAACTGTTCTGAGAAATGAATCAATAGAAGTACATTTCCTATTAATCTACATACTTCAGTACAAGTGCGTTTCCTATTAATAGCTGAGCTTCACAATCCAGTATTTATAGTGCAGAAATATATACCTCATTGAGTTCCAAGATGATCCAGAAATGATAAAGGATTGCCACCTAAATCAATGGAATTTTATTGGTATGATGTTAATATTGCATAATATCAACCTACTCTAATAGTACCTTTGACCTTTAAAGCCCTACTTGGCTTCTTGTCCCAAAAGTGCTTTTCAAAAGGCAACTGGACTTCCTTTGTTTTTTTTTCTTGAAAACATTTCGCTTCCCATCCAAGAAGCTTCTTCAGTTCTTCAGCTTCTTCTAGGATGAGAAACAAAAAGTTGTCAAGAAAAAATGAAGGAAGTGCAGTTGCCTTTTGAAAAGCACCTTTGGGACAACCATGACCTGGATGATTGAGAGTCTCCATAGAGGCCTGGCTTCTTCTACCAGTATGAACTGACCAACTTGAAAATCCCAGGAGAATCTCTAAAAAATCCTCAGTTTCAAGAAGCAAAGGAATGGGTTGTTTTTCAGTCAATATGCCTGCTCTTTGGAATACTTTCCCCCTATTCTCAGTGTATTAGCTTTTCAGAAATATTGAAAACAGAACTATTTAGGTCAGGGCTTTTGAACTATGGATTCACATTCTATTTATTGGCTGTACTTTTGCCTGTTTTTGTGATGTGTAAACTGTTATGTTATACGGTAGCTTAATCATTAGCTTTTTAAATTTTGAGTTATTGTTTTATACCAGAAACATCTTAATGTAATTGATGAGATTATAACCTGCCAGGTGTACAGGTACTTACGACCATAGCTGAGCCCAAAATTTCTGTTAAGTGAGACATTTGTTAAGTGCGTTTTACCCCATTTTATGACCTATCTTGCCACTGTGGTTAAATGAATCACTGCAATTGTTAAGTTAGATACATTGTTGTTAAGTGAATCTGGCTGCCCCATTAGCTTTGATTGTCAGAAGGTCGCAAAAGGGGATCTCATGATCTTGGGATATGGCAATCGGCATAAATATGAATCAGTTGCCAAGCATTTTGATCACTTGACCATGGGGATGCTGCAATGGTCATAAATGTGAAAAATGGTCATAAGTCACTTTTTTCAATGCCGTTGTAACTTTGAACGGTCACTAAACAAACTGTTGTAAGTCGAGGACCAGTGGTGGGATTCGCACCACTTGGGCAGAACCGATAGCTAATTTTTTGTTGCCCAGGCCCAGAATGGACTTCCAGAAGTGGCATCCACACAGACAACCGGTTGTTCACATATTTGAATCCCACCACTGTCGAGGACTACCGTATTTTGATAGTAATGGCAAGAAATAAAATCAGTAAATAAGAATTGTAATTTGGTTTGCAATTCTGGAAGCTATAATACCAGAGAACCAGGGTTCAATTCCATGAATTGTAATGCTACATAATATAAATTCAAGATGAAAGATTAAAAATGAAGTTAATTAGAATTAATAGAATGGAATGGAATGGAATGGAATGGAATGGAATAGAATAGAATGGAATAGATTAGAATGGAATGGAATGGAATGGAATAGAATGGAATGGAATGGAATGGAATGGAATGGAATGGAATGGAATGGAATGGAATAGAATAGAATAGAATAGAATAGAATAGAATAGAATAGAATAGAATAGAATAGAATAGAATAGAATAGAATAGAATAATAACTATTGTCACTTTGAATATACACTAATCGGCATGCATTAAAATAAAATTTCGTTGCATACAGGTCTCAAAGGGTCACCACCTCTGATATACACTACATAGATATGACAAAAATAAATAAATAAATAAATAAATAAATACAGAATTATGCATATACCCACATATATTATATGACACAGAGAAACAACATTCTAGTTCAGGTTATGTATACATGTGCATGGCGAGAAAAACAAATCTTGCGAGTTTACCAGACAGATGCAAAGGGAACAAAACTATTACAAAATCGGGTAGTCCTGCTAGAAATACTTCGAAACCTCCTCCCAGAGGGGAGCAACAGAAACAGACCGTAAAGTGGGTGTGTGGGGTCTCTAACAATGCTTCGAGCTCTAAGCATATTATCCAAGTAACCATGATTAGTTTCTAATCTGCTCAGAAATGAAGTGATACCTCGGAATAGCATTAATTATTAATACATTCCTGATTCAATGATTTAGCCACCATTTAATGAGAACAAGTCAGATCGATGATTTCTTTTCTCTTCTTTTGTGAATAATAGATTTTAAAAACTACAAAAATATAGAAGAAAAAATAGAAAAAGAAAGAGATAATAAAAGGGTAAAAGAAAAAAAATGAAGAATAAGAAAAAAAAACCCAAGAAAAAGAAATTTAAAGAAGCAATTTCCAATCTTCTTTGCAACAGTTACAAACATAGCAATTACCGTTCCACTCATCTATATTGTATATCACAGTTCCCTTCTTCCTATAAACAAAAGTTTTCAGGCAATAAATCCCAAAGTCAGTAGTTTACTTTATCTATTTTCAGCCAAAAGTCTATAAAGGGTTTCCAGGTTTTTTTTTAATATTTAAGTAATTAAAGTTTCCTTCTTAATCAAACAAGTCAATTTAGCCATTTCTGAAAACACAGCCATCTCTCTCTAGTGTCATATACCAATGGTACATCACTTACAAAAAATTCTTTTAAATTGTAAGACAATGTGAATTTCAGACCTTTTAACCAAATTCTCTCCAATATGAATATTATAATCAAAATTCTTGGCCTATTTTACCCTACAATCTTTAACTTGCTCTTCTTCCATTTAAAATCTCAACAAAAATATATATTTTCACACTCACATGTTCATTATTTGTATATAATTCATGTTCAAATTCTGTTTTATCATATTATATTCCTGGTATTTTTTACCTATAATATATTATACCTTTTCTCTTAATTGTGCATATTAGAACCACTGAAAACTAAATACAGTCAATTCTTCTCTTCATTTTACCTTAAGACTCCCATTTTCCTGTGTTAGCAAGTTGATCATATCATAAGTAACCATGATTTCTGACCATGAACTTCTAAATCTAAAAGTCTCTTATTTCTTAGCAACAGCCATTCCTTCACTCAAACCAAGCACAGGCAGCAAAATACAATTTAAAATCAGGTAATCCCAATCTACCTCTTTTCTTTTTCTCTTGGAGAATCTTATATTTAACCCTTTTTCTCCTCTGCCTTATAAATCTAGATATGTTTTTGCCACAGTTTAAATGATACATCAGTTTTCAAAACAGGCATTGTCTGAAATAAGAGCAATGTAACGTATTCATTTTTACCACAGAAATTATTCCCAACAATTACATTGCAATTTTTCTCATCTTAATTTCATTCCATACTTTAATATGGCTGTTTTGAAATAATATAAAAAGATACTCCTAAAATAAAACCAAATCATTAAAACCAAATCACTGGCAAATGTCCTTAGTTTATAAAATTCTTTTTTTTTTTAACTTTCACTACAGCAATTTTCTCAACTTGTCTTATGTCACAATTCAAAACTTCAAGAGCCAGAAGGAATAACAATGGAGAAACAAACTGATGACCTTATCCTACGTGCATGTAACCACAGCCCAAACATGTTGTTGTAACTAATTTTCTGTGATTTTCCTCATGTTGTTTTATTGTATCTCCACCCCTTGCCCAGAGCAACATTACTTCACCTTTAGCTATTCTGGTGTTAAAGTATCATTTTCATGAGACTTTAGTTGTGGCAACCTGGCTTAGAAATTTAAATCAAAGAGCAGTATTCTCAGTGCTCAGTGCTCAGGTTGGTATTTATTAGAAAGAAGATTAAGGGTACAACACAAGAATTTCAGCAAATACTCTGTTTTCAGTGAGAGCTTTCAGACTTGGCTTTTCTCCATATCAACTAGATTTCCAAGCTAATCCTCCATTTTGAAACCCTGAACAGCCCATGTAACAATTGATAATGGTTGGGGAGGTTTCAAGGTGCAGCAGAAAAAGAGTCTGCTACTTCACAGTACATATCCCACACTGTACAGGTGATCTGTCATTCAGCCTGTTTTTTAAGCACTGGTTTACCAGTTTTTTGGAAGAATACGAAAAACTACAATTAAAAATAACCTGACTTAAAAGCTATTAGGTCAGGGGTCTTCAAACTTGACCCTTTTATGACTTGTGGACTTCAACTCCCAGAATTCTTCAGCCAGGCATGCTGCAAGCTGAAGTGGCTAAGTTTTCTCACTTCACTGAGGATGCTCCCTGTTGACTGGGTTACTTTTAGATGCAAGCTGGGTGCTCAGATGTAAAAGCAATCTTTCAGGTTCAAAGAAGGTATATTGTTGTGCAGTTCATCTATCCATGTGAAGGTGGCTCTTCAATCCTAATCTGGACACACAGAATCTACCACAATAGGATCACTAGAAGTCCATTTTCATAGTAACCGTGGATGTTATTCTGTGACACTGCTCATGGTTTTCTACCAGTTGTTGACAGTGCCTGTCTTCAAAGCCAGTGGAGGCTTCATAGCATAGGTCTTGCCAGCAGGTTCTTTCAAAAGCTGTAACTTCTATTTCCTTTGGCTGGATGTCACAGTGGTGTAGTTTCTTTTGCAGCATTTTTGTAGTGCTTTTGTGGTCTCTTTCCAGACTCCAGTACACTCTTGAGCAATTGGCAAGACACATGACGGTGATCCATTCTAATGATGTGGCTGACTCATCTCATCTGGGTTCTGATAATTAGGGGCTTAATGCTGGTAGACTCTGCACAATCCAAGACCTCCAGATTGGAGACACAGGCTTGCCAACAAATGCTGAGGATGGAGTGGAGAGCATGCATGTGAAATTTCTCCAGTTTTTGGATGCACCTTTGATATAACCATATAGAGCACGGGTGTCAAACTCGATCGCATCACGTGACGTATCATGATGTATTGTGATGTTTTTTGCCTTTGCGGAGCCAGGGTGGGCATGGACTGTGTGTGATGCCTCCAGCCCGCGGGCCACCAATTTGACACCCCTGATATAGAGGGAAGGGATAACCACAGCTCTGTACATTTTTAACTTTGTGGAGTTACAGATGCTGTGTTGCTTGAGCAGTCTAGTGTGCATCTGCTTCAGTGCCCAGGGGGAAGCATCTTGATTTAGAAGGGCCATAACTGACATTATGGTGTTGAAGAACTCTCTGGTAGCATGCATGTTTGCACAATGCCCACCTGCTCAGCCTTCCTCTGCCACCACTGGTCCTGCGTTACTCCCAGTTCTGTCTGTACTTTGGACTGCAAATACTTAAATTTGTCTTTTCTGAGACAGATAATGGATCATTCTGCCAGTCCACGTAGGCCTTGTTCTTGGGCTGGGGGGGGGAGGGGGCTGCTGAAGTGGTTTTGTGGTTTTCATCAAACCAGTTTTGATATGCCCAAGTTTTCAGTTTGAGTATAGTTGTTACAGTCTACATGATGACATCTTTAAACTTCATCCACTACTCAGAACAGGTTTCTACAAGCCATATATTGTCAGAGAGTTTTTCATTAAGTGCATTTGGAAGTGTTGGTCTGGATCTTGTAGCCTGCTGGTGTTGAATGATCTGTTGTGGTTGCTTACAATATAAAGGGGCTATGTGTATATTGAGGACTGACTGGACCAGCCTGTGATTTGTCCAGCACTCAGCACCTCACATGGTGTGGGTGATGGTGACATCTTTAAGATCACACTAATATACTATGATATAGTCAAGTAGGTGCCAGTGTTCGGACCTGGGATGCACCCAAGTACTTTTGTACTTGTTTGCATGTTTGCATGCAGTGTTAGTAGTGCACAGGTTGTGCTTGGCATATTTGCTCAGAAACATCAAGACATTGTTATTTAGTTTTCTCATGCCAAAGAACTCAGTCCCAGTTGTCATTGTCTATTCTGGTGCTGAAATCAATCAGAAGGATATGTTTGTGATTGACGAGGGTTGTTCAAATAATCTGGTCCAGGTCTTTGTAGAAAACTTTTTTGTCTTTGTCTAGACTTGCAAAAGTTGTTGCGTAGGTGCTGACAATGGTGATATACCAGGATTGGTTGAGAGGAAAATGGAATTTCATAATGGGTTCCTTTATTCCAGTAGATAGAGATGTTCTTCAGTATAGCAGTTTTTATTGCAAAATCTATTCCATGAGTCCTGTTGTCAGTCTGTGGTTTCCTTTCCCCCCCAAAAATGTGTCTTGACTCACTACTTCCTGTAATGAACCTTTAACTGTCAGTCTGGTGTCACTGAGTGCATTGTCAATGCTGTAACAGCAAAGTTTGGCTGCTATGAGTGCTGTTTGTCTTTCAGCCCTTGACATCTTGTCTCTATCCAGCAAGGTATGGCTGTTCCAGACTCCAAAGTTTTCTTTTATTCTCTTTTTTTTAATAGTCTTGACCACTAAGGAGATGATCTGCTAGCTGCTGCCAGACAGAAGTTGTTCAGATAGATGTTTAGGGTATGTTTTCTAACCCCCTGCCTCATGCGAGGATGGGCAATGCTGTCCTAGAAAGGCTACCCAGTAACTGGAAACTGCTGGATATCTTTGTTGCCCCGGGGTACAGAAACGAACAACTACTGATTAATAGCCATCCGGTGTTCAAAATGAAGTTACAGGATAGATTTAGTATTATTTTGACAAAATAGCTGTTTTATCTTATTTTGATACAATGCTAAACTGGGGTTTAAATGTAGCCCCATAAACAGTTGGCATGTCCTCAAAGGGCATGTGGAAAATTTCTTTCCTCTCCTTAAGCCAGCCTGAGGAACAGTTGCCAAATCTTTCCCTGGTTATCTACCCACAAATTTGATCTGGTGATGAATGTGGGTCAGTTGCTGAGCGCTTGAACCAGGTTGTAAATACCCCCATGGAGGCCACCATATTTCCAAATGGTTGCTAAGTGACCAATTATAAGTCAAGGACTATTTATATGCAACAGACATCTTTCTCTAGCATGATCCAACATATAAAATTGATACCATGTTTCTCTGAAAATAAGACCTGGTCTTAATATATATATATTAAGGTACCTCCAAAAGAGGTACCAGGTCTTATTTTGGGGGGATGTCTTTTCCCGTCTCACCTCGTAGCGGCAGCACTGACAGCCCCGCTCAGCCAGCCCACTTCTTCTGCGGCCACTCGCCGCTGCTCACATGCGTCACCCTCAGCATCCATTTCGCCATCAGAGGCTTTCAGGAAAGCTCCGGGTTGATGGGTGTGGCGTCCCCCGGCCTCCATTTTGCCATCGGAGGCCTTCAGGAAAGGCCTCTGCAGCCAAGAACTGAGCTCCACATGGCACTCCCGGCCTTCAGGGGGCACCACGCGTCTCAATCTGGAGCTCCATTCTCAGCTACAGAGGCATTTTCTGAAGGCCTCTGATGGTGAAATGGAGGTCGAGGGTGATGTGCTCAAGCGGTTGCGAGCAGCCACAGAAGAAGTGGGTTGGCAAGGCGAGGCAGGTGTCAGGGCATGGGAGGCCTGGCTGCAATGGTAAATGGGTGGGGGTGCGTGGGGCAGCTCCACCTCTACCCTCACCCCCACCCTAGCTTGATTTTTAGGCGTGCACCTTGCCCCAAAGCTAGGGCTTATTTTTGGGGTAGGACTTATATTAGGCCCACCCCCAAAAATCAAGCTAGATGTTATTTTCGGGGAAACACGGTAGTATTATAACTTTAGCATATTGTGCTCAGCAGCACATTTTCTGCCCCCCCTCCAAATTTGTCATTAAAAACAGTCATAGATAAAGCAGATTTAGAGGAAAAATAGCATCGGGATGAGTTGGAATGCATACTGTGTGTTTCCATGAATGAAACATTTAAAAAATAACATGATATAATACGCACATAGATCCACCCCCATGTTAACTCATACTCCATCTGTGAAGCTTATCACATTGTTCTGGGCAAACCATAACTTTTCTTACAGAATTATTGTAAAGAAAATTTTAATTAAATGTACGCCCAGGTCTGGAAAGGCCTCCAGTATCACTACTTCCAGCAATGTGGCAATACAAAATCTAGGACTCAAGCCATCTGCACTGGCCATTGTCTAACCTGGTTTATAGTTAAGTTCCTAATCATATGCATAAAGCACTTCATGCAAAGTGGTAATATTAAGGGCATAGGCTTAGTGTTGGGCACAATTCCCCAAAGAAGCTTGAGGATGAATTTCAAAAATTCAGCCTTAGAGATAATTGTGGAACTTCCTACTCCTGCAATCAGAAGTGGACCCTTTTCATCAATCTCAGCACTGGTTTTTGTTTTTTGTTTTTGGTATTTGTCATGGCCCTAGAAAAGAAAGCAACTGGTGCCCCAAAACCATCTGACCACCTGGGCTAAACCCAGCCCTAAGGACAGTTTAAACACCCTAAGGCAGGGGTCAGCAACCTTAAACACTCAAAGACCCACTTGGACCCATTTCCCACAGAAAAGAAAACACTGGGAGCCGCAAAACCTGTGCGCGTGCATGCGCGCAGGAGGGGGGGCTTGATTGAAGAGTTTAATTAAAAGAAATAGAGGCTGCTGTGCATGAGTTCTCTCTCTCTCTCTCTCTCTCTCTCTCTCTCTCTCTCTCTCTCTCTCTCTCTCTCTCTCTCTCTCTTCGTCTCCCTCCCTCTCTTTGTCTCCCCCCCTCTCTCTCCCTGTCTCCGATCTTCTGCTCACCTGGCAAGCTGGCTTCACGCTGTCCTCCGACAAGCTGACACACATTTTTATTGGGCTGGCTCTCTCCTGCCCTTGGTCTGCCAGTCCTCTTCCCCCACTAAGTAAGTAAAAGTGTGTGTGTGTGTGAGTGAGAGTGAGAGAGACAGACAGAGACAGAGAGCTGCTGCTGCTTCCTGCTGAGACGCAGCAAAGGCAGGAGCCCCGCCCAATAAGCTTGTCAGCTTGTCGGAGGACAGCGTGAGGCCACTCTCTTTTTTACACAGAGAGAGAGGGGGGGGAGAAGGGAAGCACAAGTGCCTCTCTCTGTCTCTGTCTCTCTCTCTGCAGATGAGGCTCCCAGGAGGCTGGGAGCCGCAGGAGAAGGCTGAAAGAGCGACATGTGGCTCTGGAGCTGCAGGTTGCTGACCCGTGCCCTAAGGAGATGCATCAGTGGCCAGCAACAGAATCTTAATACTTTTCAAATGTTTATTCATACGTTTTAAACAGTCTTACTTTTAACATTGGTGTGATGGGTCTTCATCATCAATTGCTTGAAGATTTCCTCACGTAGAAGACTTTCAAGCTTTCTTTACTTTTCCATGTAAGGCAAAAGGTACAGCGAACTGGTGCAATGAAATGGCAATAGTTTTCTTTTATATGTTCCCAGTTCCTCAGAAATTCTATTAACTAATTCTCTTAATCTAACGGGTAATAGTGTCTATCCTCAGTCAGTGTCTTTGATCAAATCCTTGTTCAATTATTTTTAGTTTCCTCCCTACCCCATGATTGGAAGCTTCCCTCAGAAAGGACTAGACTGCATCTCCACAGTGTAGCAACCAACCCACTTACTGTACAATCACAGAGAAAACGTTATGGTCTCCACATCTTGAGAGGAGGGTCCTGTGAAAATACATGATGGTAAGGAACCTTGTTAATTATAAATAGTACAGAGCCAAGGTCAACTTCCATCTTGTATTGCTAAGCCTCAAGTAATATCATTACAAGCACTACATCATTTGAGGGTCCTCATTACACACGTTCTGAGCATGATAATGGCTTTTAGTCTGTGTTGTCCTACAGAAAGCCAGGTTCATACTAAGGAAACTTATACAGGTTGTCCTTGACTTATGACCACAACTGAATCCCAATTTTCTAGTTGCTAAGTAAGACATTTGTTAAGTGAGTTTTGCATCATTTTATGACCTTTCTTGCCATAGTTGTTAAGTGAATCACTGCAGTTGTTAAGTTAGTAACATAGTTCTTAAGTAAATCTGGCTTCCCCTTTCTTGTCTTTGCTTGACAGAAGGTCACAAAAAGTGATCGTATGACCCCAGGACACTGCAATTGTCATAATTATGAACAAGTTGCCAAGCATCTGAATTTTGATCACATGACCATGGGGATGCTGCCACAGTCATAAGTGTGAAAAATGGTCATAAGTCACTTTTTCCAGTGCTATTGTAACTTTAAACGGTCACTAAATGAACTGTTGTAAGTTGAGGACTACCTGTATGTCATATTCACAGAGGATGCTAGCCTAACCCTCCATACTGTCATGATGGAGAAAGCATTTCTTATATTAGTCATGTTTGCTGCCCTGCACTTCCAACGTTCTTGGGGTGGGAAGCATTTGCCTTAGTTGCTGTCTTTTTCTAGGGATGCAATTTCACCAGCTACTGCCCTTTTTGGAGTACCACAAATGTCAATTTGGCTTCAGACAAATTGTTGAGGTAGTTCACCCATATGAATTTTCAATATCTTTCCTTTTTTAAAAAAAAACAACCCCTAAAATTACAACACCTATAAGCAACAATTTCTTCCCTGGGTTGCTGTATGTGAAATGTAAATCACTGTTCAATGACCAGGTAAGAAATGATCTTTCAGCAATTTTACAAATTCATCAAACATTTTAGGCTTTGGTGAAGGAGGAACTCAGAATGCTTTTATTATAGTAAATGTCTGGGCTACTGCAAAGAGAGACCACAGAATAGCTTGTTTTTTTGTCTAGACTTAAAAAAAAAAAAAAAAAAAGCTTCAAGATAAAAAGAAAGCTCCCCAGGAAGCAGGCTGACTAATACCAAAACTCTTTAAAGTGTCCAAGTGTAGCTGTTATTTTTTTTTTTTAAAGTCAGAATCTGTTCAGGTTTCAATTAGATTTTATTTTTGACCTTGTGCCAAAGCCTTGATGAATCCCCAACCAGTTTCTTGCCGATCTTTAGCAATTAATAGATCCCATCCTCGTCACCAATGATCCTAGAGTGGGGTTTATGAGCAGCTGTTAAGACTGCTGCTGACAAAATTAACAGATGGGATGGGTGATGTGGCAAAATTCAAGAAGGCAGCTACAGCTTTTTCAAAAGTACATGTTACTAACATAAACTATCTTTTAGCAAGCATTAACTACCACTTGAATAAAAAGGTCCAATCTGAACGTTTCAAATATTGAATATACTTTGCCAGTCCCTGCAAAAATCCTGAGCTGATTAGATTGGCAGTTGAATGGTATGGGCTAATAATCAGTACACTTGCAGATAGCAACCAACTTATTTAGATGTTATCAATAGAAGAGAATACATGTAGCTCAGGGATGAACTGTGAAGTCCTTGGTGCTCTCTGAGTTTGGTTGTTTGCTTGCTGAGGTTTCATTCCCGAACTAGGTAACCCTAGTCTGAAATGTTTGCAAGCTAACAACCGAGCTCAGAGAGGACTTTCTCATTTAGATGTTGCAAAACAAAATACATCACACACAGCAATGTACTCCAGCTCCTCATCATTCTATTCTTCCTTCTCATCTTCTATAAAGCAGCTTTGATGTCAGCATGTGCTACTAAACAAATTATCTGAGCTGGGTACTAGCCTTCTGTTTCCTTTTTGCTCCGTTTTTTTTCTTCTTTTTTGCCAATAATACAGGTAGTCCTCAACTTACAACAGTTCGTTTAGTGCCTGGCATTGAAAAAAGTGACTTATGACCGTTTTTCACACTTATGATCGTTGCAGCATTCCCATGGTTACATGATCAAAAATCGGGTACTTGGCAACTGACTCATATTTATGATGGTTGCAATGTCCTGGGGTCACGTGATCACCTTTTGCCTCCTTCTGACAAGCAAAGTCAAAGGGAGAATCCAGATTCACTTAACAACCGTGTTACTAAATTAACAACTGCAGCGATTCACTTAACAATTGTGGCAAAAAAATTTGTAAAAAAAATCAGGCACAACTATCACTTAGTGATGGAAGTTCTGGTCCTAACTGGTGGCAAGATGAGAATTACCTGTAAAGCAATCTTTGCTGCTGGTTTAGAAAAAGAGAAATAACGGTGGGGCACAGTTAGCACAGATAAGCAATCGTTGGGGGGGTGCAGTGGGCACATTTGTTGGGCTGCAAAAACACAGATGCCAATTTGATGGGAGCAAATAGATACAGAAAACCCTAATTTTTGTCATCTTAGTGATAACTTAGTTGATTTTTGCAGCCCAAATTTTGTACCTCTATGCATTTGGAATTTTGAAGCATGCTGTGGACCCATTTTGTACATAGGCTGCCACAGATGAGTTACTATTCACAAATTGACTGTAATAGTGACAATGGTAATAAAAAGCCATATCTCAGAAGACAATCTGAGACATTCTTGTTAATAAAGATGAAAATAAAGGCTTGTGCTTTGTTTTTAGTTATTACTTCATTAACGAATCTAAAACTGAATTAATGTGTCCACAAGTATCAAGTTGTCTAGCCCTATTTTTAAATTATTGGACACCAGGAAAAGTTTTAGATTTCTTTCCAGTTTATCTGAAAAGATGCTTGCAGGGAGCCATGGTGGTGCAGTGGTTAGAATGCAGCATTGCAGGCTGACTCTGCTCACTAACAGGAGTTCGATCTTGACCGGCTCAAGGTTGACTCAGCCTTCCATCCTTCTTAGGTTGATAAAATGAGGCCCAGATTGTTAGGAGCAATATGCTGACTCTGTGAACCACTTTGAGAGTGCTGTAGCGCACTGTGGGGCAGTATATAAGTCTCTAAGTGCTATTGCTATTGCATGACTTCAGAGCAGACCTGCTGAAACCTATTTTCCCTTAATCAGTTTGTAAAGCATGGTGCTAATAAGCAACCTACCTCTTGCTTTGCTTGTTTTGTGGTTTGTAAAGGGTACAGCTGCCAGTCTGCTGACTTGCTCATAAAGGGTCAAGCATGTGAATGGATTTGTGAACCCTGCTAAAATGTGAAAGCAGTGATATAGTCTAAACTGGGGGAGGGGGGTTATACTGCCTCTTGTAAGATTATTTTAGCCTTTTACAAATGAAAGTGCTATTGAATGCTCACTTAGGCTATCTCTGTAAAGAATTCCCTAGGTTTGACTTAATCTATCTCACAGGGAAGGTATGTATATATTGCCTTTATTATTTTTATAAATAAATCAAGACATGAACAGTTCTTATATTCTTTCCTCCTATTTCCCCCAACATTAACCCTGTCAGAGGGACTAGACTGAGAGATGTGACTGGCCCAAAGTTGCCCAGCTGACTTTCGTGGCTAAGGCAGGACTAGAACTCAGAGCCTCCTGGTGCCTTAACCACTAGACCAAACTGGAGAATACAGAGATGACACAGTATGTATACTATGTATACTACCTAGAGCAGAGGTCCCCAACCTTTTGGGCACCAGGGACCGGTTCCGTAGAGAGAGGTTTTTCCGCGGACCAGAGAGTATGTGGTTTTGTGTGCTGCCTGCATCCCACGGATGGGGCTTTGCTTGTGTGTGCGGACTGGTTGCTGGCATGCCGCGGCCCGGTACTGGTCCACGGACCGGGGGTTGGGGACCCCTGACCTAGAGCACATTAAGAAAAAGTGGGATATAAATCAAGCAATTAAATGCATAATCATGATTTACAGGTGGCCTACTGAAGCTAAAAACTAGAGGTCACTCTACTATAGCTTCAACCAGTGTATTATGGACAGCCTAAACTTGTAAGGATTTCATATACCTTCTCAATGTTTTTTTTTTTACCTTTTTATGCTGAAATTCTCACCTTAGCTCATGGGGTAGGAACAATAGACACAGGTCTAATCTGTGGGTTCCCCCAGCTCTATTTGGATTTGCTGAACATGACATAGCTAACCATTAACATTGTGCAATTCCATGAAGTCCATTTTGTGATGCTCTTGTAAATGTTTCCAGAAATGAATGAATTTGTCTAATGAATTTGTCTAATCTCTTTGAAAGTTTCTAAGATGGCGGCCATTGCTACAGTTCACAGTAACAAGCTTAAATAAGTGCTATTGAGGATTGTGTTTGCATTCCCATCTGATGACTCTGCAAGCTTGTTTTGGCTTTTATTTGAGGTTTTATCTTTGTTTTGGGGGGGGTTTTGGATACTGGATTTAGATGAAAGCACATAATTGGCTTAATTGATTATTATGTGGGGATTTTTTCTTTGTTTTGTTTTGTTTTGAATTTTTTATGATATGGTGCACCACCAGTCTCCTTTGAGATTTGGGGCAAGTTAAAAGCAGTGTTAAAGTTACAAGAACAAATACTTTGCTCTCTTTGATCTATTCTGAATCTTTATTGGATGATCCCAGTTTTAATTAATCAGAAACAGGAAGGGGGGAGTTTTTATTCACTTTAACAACTCCATGTTTTCTGCATCTTTACATGTTCTCCTCCTATAAATGTTGCAACCTTTCCTTATATGAGAGCTATTTCAGCCCTTTGATCATTCTAAAGGTGGATTACTATGTTCTTTCTTGTTTATGGTTTAAACATTATCATGATGAATTTCTCTTTAGCATCACTAAAATTTTCCAAAACATTTTTGGATATATTTGTTGCTTGAATCTGCAGTGTTGTTTGTGGGTTTACCACAGTTTCCCTTTCAGATTTTTACTGAGCCTAAACCAGGTTCTGACTAATGGCTTTAGTGAGCTTTACAACTGCCTGGAGGACAGCCATTTTAAGTGTTGTGGTTTTTAAAGCCTTTACAGTTTTTCTTGTGGGCTTTCATTCCTTTTTCCTAAATTATGTGCTGAAGTAATTCAATTACCTTATGTAGTGTTCTTGGAATTATTTCATCTGGGGTTTTTGCATCTCATCAGAAAGATCTTTTCCCCAAATATAGTCAAACAGGGTTGATATGAGAAGAGGTAGTTCAGGGAAAGCTGGTTATTTTATTCACTTCTTTAGAGTTGATATGGCCCCCTATTCAGATAGTTTAAAAATATTAGATAAGTCAAGAAAGACAGTATTAGGGGATCAGTAACCTGATGGCTATTCATTCTCTTAGATTACAGGTGATGAGCCTTAAATATCACTTGCTAGGGAACAAGAAGAAATATCTTTTACTTTCAAAGCTAATCTGGACTGTTCTGGTGGATCAAGTCTGCCACTTCATGTGTAGCTAGGCCTTCAGGCTGGTAGAGAAAGACTCTTCTAGTATTCTTTAGGCTTCCAGAAGACCTTGGGTTCTCCATTCCTGCCTACTACCCCCATACTAGGTCCTGTTCTAAATTTGATCATTTAAGATACTTAAAAATTAATTCTTAAACTCTTTGGGGCACAGTAAATTCATTAACATGAATATGATACTTGTCAATTAAATCTATTTTTCATAATTATGTTACTCATCTGCCTAAATCAGATATATAGCAACACTGCAAATATCTCAGTGCAGGGCCAAACTTGGGGCTTCTTCTTTTTCTTTGCTTCTTTTTCTCTGACAAAACAGAAGCATCATCAGAAAGGTGAGGAATAATGTCAGTCCAATTTGGCGCACAAGACAAGAGAACAGCAAGTAAAAGCTTGGGAAATAGTCTCAATGAGTCATCTTGTCAATTTTCCTTTCTACAAGAAGAGAAAACTCTTTATTTTTTTTAAACAATTCCACAAGTTTATTTTCCAAAGAGCTTCTGGCGGGCTGTCACAAAAAGGAAAGACTATGATTAACTGAAATGTCATTAGCATGCTATTCTTTTCAAAGGTGCCATGAATGGGGATTAAGTAATGAAATTTTGTCAACAGGAGAACAGGAGTTCCAACTAACCTCAGCAGATTTCTCTTTTTAATCCACAGGGAGTGCTGGTGGTTGGGAGAAGTCAGATGCCTCTCCTTGGCAGTGTTTCTTCAAGCTTCTGCACCAAAGCGCAGTCAGCAGTCGGTAAAGAGCTTTAACAGTTTTCTGCAGAAAATTTCAGAAATACTCATGTGGGCCATTAGATTGGATGCTGTGACAGTGTATTGTTTGCTTGTCTTTCCAGAAACTTTCAATTATTATATTTTATAAGGGCGTCCCTGTAAAGCTTGAAATCAAAAGAATAAGGCAGACTCTGTCCTGTGGGAAGCTAATGATGAATTCAAACACTTTTAATTATTTTTCATCAAAGGAAGAAAAAAGCAAATTACAGTTCAGTCCATTACACAATTATGACTAGGAATAAGTTCAAGCCACATTGCTTTACAGCAGGATATCAGTTGTTCACTGTGATAACAGCATTTTGCCACATGCTGTCTGTATCTAATTTCATTCCATGTTTTGTGATTGATTGTCCTGCTAAATGCACAAATCCTTATTTGTAGACTTTGAGACCAAAAGACACAGAATTTTTTTCTCCCTTAATAAGCAGAGTTGATGCTGCCAGAACAGGACATTGGATTGGAAATCCATAGTTCTGCACAGAGAAAAGCCTCCAAATTCAACAAGCTAATTTATCACATTCTGAAGAAAGTGTTTGGCCATTGGCCATTTAACCTGCATGTATATCAAGACTATTAAACACAGAATACATCTAATTCAACTTTATCCTAATTGGTGCCCTCCGGATATACTGGGACTATAATTCTCTTTACATCTAGCCAAGTGCTTGGCTGAAATTGGAGGAGTTATACTCTGATCACATCTGGAGAGCATGGGATTGGACTAGACTGAAAAGAAAAATTCTAAGGCATGGCAAAATCAGTATGGATCCTGCCTCATTAATCTTTGGAAGTTTGGGGGGAATGTCAATGAATACATGGGTTGAGATGACTCTGATTCTGGAGCAACTGATCATATAGGGCAAACAGCCAGTCACCGGAGGCCCAAGTTAAGGAAGACATGACATTTCAAGAAAATAAACTCTGAACTTGCCCTTGCAATTGTGGACAGGCAGCATCTGCATGAATCCGAGTAGGAGGTCTAGAAAAACCGAAGGAAATAATTCTGCATATAGCAGCACATAATAATCTATAAAATTCATTACCAGCTAATGTAGATGATGGCCACTAACTTCAGTGGACTGGATACTATACATTCCTGAAGGACATGTCTGTTGGAAAACTCAACATTATTGGATTGGAGAAAGCATGCCATTAATTATCAGTTGAAATGGAACAACAGCAGGAAAGAGTAGGTCTCCATATCCTACTATGATAACATGCCAGAGGTTTCTGTTGGCTGCTGTGAAGAACAAACTGTTGGATGAAGATAAGTCTTGGCCTAATCTAATGAGGGCTCTATTCTGATGTCAGATACCTGCCTTCAGACTGCCAGCATTGTCTGTTCAACTTTAACTTTTGCTCAATATAAAGGTTTAATCCTAGAGGACAGTATCATCAGTTCAATATGTTATTTTCCTTGATGTAGAGCCCATGTGGATCAACATTTTAAGGCTTTCCCTGCACAGCACCTATTTGCTCTCAATTTTTCAGACTGCATTCTCTGTTCAACTTTAACTTTTTGCTCAATATAACGGTTTAACCCTAGAGGACAGTATCACCAGTTCAATATGTTATTTTTCTTGAAGTAGAGTCCATGTGGAACAATCTAATTCTTGCAAGGATCAACATTTTAAGGCTTTCCCTGCATGGCACCTATTTTTGCTCTCAATTCTTATGGTGACCCTTAGTTACCATAAGAATTGAGAGCAAAAATAGTTACCTTGGCATTGTCTACCTACCAGTTGTGAAGAACTGGATTTGTCCTGATTTTTATCCACCATGGAATAATTCCTTTCTCTATTGTGAATATAAAGATCACATAGCAGATTTGGGTTCTTTTTGAATTAAAATGCAGATTTCGGTCCTAATGCAGATTTGGCTTCTAGAGCACAGCTAAAAGGCTAGTCATATGACTTCAGTAAGGATTCGGTGATTTTTCTAATCAGCAATTTCTCCCTAACAATAGGTGTGGTGGGAGTGGTTTATTTATTTTATTTATTTATTTGCATTGAGGCCATACTTTTTTCTTCTTAACTTTCTGGGGGAAATGCATCAACAAAGATGCCATTTTTTTTTTACCTCTCCGCTTTCTGTCTTTCATTTTTGTTGTTGTTGTTAGTTGCAAAGTCGTGTCTGACCCGTCGCGACCCCATGGACAACGTTCCTCCAGGCCTTCCTGTCCTCTACCATCTTCTGGAGTCCATTTAAGCTCACGCCTACTGCTTCAGTGACTCCATCCAGCCACCTCATTCTCTGTCGTCCCCTTCTTCTATTGCCCTCAATCTTTCCCAGCATTAGGCTCTTCTCCAGGGAGTCCTTCCTTCTCATTAGGTGGCCAAAGTACTTGAGTTTCAACTTCAGTATCTGGCCTTCTAAAGAGCAGTCAGGGTTGATCTCCTCTAGGACTGACCGGTTTGATCACCTTGCAGTCCAGGGACTCGCAGGAGTCTTCTCCAGCACCATAGTTCAAAGGCCTCAATTCTTTTGCGTTCAGCCTTTCTTATGGTCCAACTTTCACAGCCATACATTGCAACTGGGAAAACCATGGCCTTGACTATACGTACTTTTGTTGGCAGGGTGATGTCTCTGCTTTTTAGTATGCTGTCTAAATTTGTCATAGCTTTCCTCCCCAGGAGCAAGCGTCTTTTAATTTCTTGGCTGCAGTCCCCATCTGTGGTGATCTTGGAGCCCAGAAAGATAAAATCTGTCACTACCTCCATTTCTTCCCCATCTATTTGCCAGGAATTGAGAGGGCCGGATGCCATGATCTTGGTTTTCTTAATATTGAGTTTCAAGCCAACTTTTGCACTCTCCTTCTTCACCCGCATCAAGAGGCTCTTTAGTTCCTCTTCACTTTCTGCCATTAGAGTGGTATCATCTGCATATCTTAGGTTGTTGATATTTCTCCCAGTAATCTTAATTCCAACTTTTTTATTTCATCTAGCCCTGCCTTTCTCATGATGTGCTCTGCATATAAGTTAAATAGGCAGGGCGACAGAATACAGCCTTGCCAGACTCCTTTCCCAATTTTGAACCAATCAGTGGTTCCGTGTCCAGTTCTCACTGTTGCTTCTTGACCCGCATATAGGTTTCTCAAGAGACAAATAAGATGGTCTGGTACTCCCATCTCTTTAAGAACTTGCCACAATTTGTTGTGATCCACACAATCAAAGGCTTTAGCATAGTCAATGAAGCAGAAGTAGATGTTTTTCTGGAACTCCCTAGCTTTCTCCATGATCCAGCGTATGTTGGCAATTTGATCTCTAGTTGCTCTGCCTCTTCGAAATCCTGCCTGTACTTCTGGAAGTTCTCGATCCACATACTGCTGTAGTCTAGCTTGTAGGATTTTAAGCATAACTTTACTTGCATGTGAAATGAGTGCAATGGTGCGATAGTTTGAACATCTTGGCATTGCCTTTCTGTTGGAATTGGAATGTAAAACTGACCTTTTCCAATCCTGTGGCCACTGTTGAGTTTTCCAAATTTGCTGGCAAATTGAGTGTAGCACTTTTACTGCATCGTCTTTTAAGATTTTGAATAGCTCAGCTGGAATACTGTAACCTCCACTAGCTTTGTTGTTGCTCAGCTTTCCTAAGGCCCACTTCACTTCACATTCTAGGATGTCTGTCTTGAGGTCAGTGACCACCCCATCGTGGTTATCAGGGATGCTAAGCTCGTTCTTGTATAGTTCGTCTGTGTAATTTTGCCACCTCTTCTTAATCTCTTCTGCCTCTGTTAGGTCCCTGCCATTTTGGTCCTTTATCATGCCCATCTTTGATGAAACGTTCCTTCATATCTCCAATTTTCTTGAAGAGATCTCTGTTCTACCATTCTATTGTTCTCTTCTATTTCGTTGCCATGTTTCATTTAAGAATGCATTCTTATCTTTCTAGCTATTCTCTGGAATTCTGCATTCAATGGGGTGTATCTTTCTCTTTCTCCCTTGCCTTTCGCTTCCCTTCTTTCCTCAGCTATTTGCAAAGCTTCCATTTTGCTTTCTTGCATTTCTTTTTCTTTGGGATGGTTTTAGTTGCTACCTCTTGTACAATGTTGTGAACCTCTGTCCATAGTTCTTCAGGCACTCTATCAGATCTAATTCCTTAAATCTATTTGTCACCTCTACTGTATATACATCAGGGATATGATTTAGTTCATACCTGAGTGGCCTAGTGCTTTTCTCTACTTTCTTCATTTTAAGCCTAAATTTTGCAACGAGAAGCTCATGATCTGAGCCACAGTCAGCTCCTGGTCTTGTTTTTACTGACTGTATAGAGCTTCTCCATCTTTGGCTGCAGAGCACATAGTCAATCTGATTTCTGTGTTGACCGTCTGGTGATGTCCATGTGTAGAGACGTCTCTTGGGTTGTTGGAAAAGAGTGTTTGCTATGACCATCGTATTCTCTTGACAAAATTCTATCAGCCTGTGCCCTGCTTCATTTTGTACCAAGGCCAAACTTGCCTGTTATTCCGTTTATCTTTTGGCTTCCTACTTTAGCATTCCAATCCCCCATGATGATAAGGACATCATTTTTTGGTGTTGATTCTATAAGGTGCTGTAGGGCTTCATAGAACGGTCAATTTCATCCTCTTCAGCACCAGTGTTGGGGCATAGACTTGGATTACTGTGATATTGAATGGCTTGCCTTGGATTCGCACTGAGATCATTCTGTCATTTTGGGGATTGTATCCCAGTATTGCTTTTCCTACTCTTTTATTGACTATGAAGGCTACTCCATTTCTTCTGAGGGATTCTTGCCCGCAGTAGTATACCTGATGGTCCTCTGAATTAAATTCACCCATTCCTGTCCATTTTAGTTCGCTGATTCCTAAGATGTCGATGTTCAGTCTTGTCATCTCTTGTTTGACCACGTCCAGTTTGCCTTGATTCATGGATCTTACATTCCAGGTTCCTATGGAGAAAAAATCTTTACAGCATCGGACTTTCCTTTCACCACCAGATGCATCCACAGCTGAGCGTCCTTTCGGCTTTGGCCCAGTCGCTTCACTCTTTCTGGCGCTACTAGTACTAGCCCTCTGCTCTTCCCAGTAGCATATTGGACACCTTCCGACCTGAGGGGCTCATCTTCCAGCGTCATATCTTTTTGCCTTTTAGTACTGTCCATGGGGTTTTCATGGCAAAGATACTGGAGTGGGTTGCCATTTCCTTCTCCAGTGGATCACATTTTGTCAAGAACTCTCTGCTATGACCTGTCTGTCTTGGGTGGCCCTGCACGGCATAGCTTATAACTTCATTGAGTTACGCAAGCCCCTTCGCCACGACAAGGCAGTAATTCATGAAGGAGGTCTTTCATTTAGTTAGGTGTTAAGGGGCAATATTGGTTCCTTTAACTTTGCAACTTTGGGGGTTTGGGGGAAAAAATCAATTTGGCATTTTAATCAATACCATTTCGCCTTTTAAACTCAACCAACCATCCTACCTGTTCTGTTCTTGCAAAGCAGACATCGAGACGAGGCAGGTTCACAACAAAGGATCTCTTTATTAAGTACATTCACAGAACAGAAGCAAGAACACAATGGCAACTGGCCTTTTTATACTCCCCTTGCAAGGGGATGCACAGCCAATCATTGCAGGCCATTCTCCCGCCTTGCACATGCGCGCAAGGCCGGAGACAGCCTGTCTGGGTCCCGGGCAGACACATGGTCTGTCCGGGTCTCTGCAACCTTCCTGCAGCCTTGCTGAGCCTTGCTGAATGACTCAGCAAGGCCCAGGACATAACACTACCCTTTACTTTCCCCAGCTTCTGCAAATCTCAGCCACTTTTGGGGAAGCGCTGGATGCCCCAGGGGATTGGAAATAGGCTGCTGGGGCCACATCTAGCTTGGAGGGCATCCTTGTGCTCCCTTGGTGCAGAAGGAAGCCTCTACATGAGGCTTTGTGCTTAAACAACGTTTTCATTCTGAGTCAGACCATTTGGTTCAGAATAACCTCTAGCAAAAGCTCCCTAAGGAATTAGATAGGGAACTCTCCCAGACCTAATTAAAAATTCTGGAGATTGATTGTGCAAAAATTTAAGCAGATGTGTTGCCTCTTAATGACTCTGTTCCTTATGTTTGCATAAGTGACCCTTTGGAGCCCAGTTTTCAATAGAGGCAGTGTGCCGCAATACAACCAATGGGATTATTTTATGCCCTAGGCTAGGTTCTCATTTTACTGTTTAAGGAAAGTATACACTCCTTTCTGTTTTGTTCCATTAAATTTGTTCAGGTGAGAGAAAGTTGTTTGGGTGGTAGAAAGGAAGCAGTCCCCATGAGGATTTATTTCATATGATTAAACCTAGCTGTGCCCTACAAAATGCCTCCTTATTCCTTGTCTTGTAAGGAAGCAGGAGGAATGACTAAAATGTGCATGTTGCTGAAAAGCCTCCACAGTTTTAAAGGACCTTAGGGAACGGATTCCATTAGGACATCATGAAAGAAAGACCAAGATGTAAACTGCTGGAGTTTGCAATAGGTTCTCATTACCTTTTGTTTTAGATCAGGAGTCCCCAACCCCCCCAGTCTGTGGACTAGTACTGGGCCGCGGCATGCCAGCAACCAGTCCATACAAACAAGCAAAGCCCCATCCGCAAGATGCAGGCAGCACACAAAACCATGCACTCTCCAGTCCATGGAAAAACCTATCTCCACGGAACCAGTCCCTGGTGCTCCAAGGGTTGGGAACCTGTTTTACACTATTGCATGTGTTGAAGAAAGAGCAGCACATTTCCAGATGCTCCCGGAAATGTTACAGTGTTGGCTAAGTTTTCTTAACAATGCTCTGAACTTTTAATAGCTCCACAACAGACCAAAATTCAATAGAACTTTCTCTTCAGTAGACCTGCAAGAAGACAAAGCTATATTAGATACCTACAGGTACTTTACAACAGTTCATTTAGTGACCATTTAAAGTTACAAAGGCACTGAAAAAAGTGACTTGTGACTGTTTTTCACACTTACGACCTTTGCTGCATCTCCATAGTCATGTGATCAAAATTCAGATGCTTGGCAACTGACTCATACTTACGACAATTGCAGGATCCCAGTTATGTGATCACCTTTTGCGTCCTTCCGACAAGCAAAGTCTATGGGGAAGCCAGATTCACTTAACAACTGTGTTATTGTTTTAATACCTGCTGTGATTCACTTAACAACTATAGCAAGAAAAGTCGTAAAATGGGACAAAACTCACTTAACAAATGTCTCACTTAACAACAAAAAATTGGGGCTCAGTTGTAGTTGTAAGTCAAGGATACCTGTATAAATAATGGTAGAAACCATTAAAAAATTGGCACTTTTGATTTCTGGTGTCTCCTGATGTCTGGACCTCTGCGAATATCTGGTCTGTCTCTCTGGCCTACTAATCCATACCGAAGGATTTCTCAAGTTAGGAAGTCTATTTGTATTTTAGCTGTTCTCAGTCCTATTCATGCTTGATGCTTCCTGCTTATACTGCAAACATCTGGAATGAAGTGCTTCCAGTCTTGGGTTTCCAAAGATTTCTAATAAAGAGGTTGTGGTGGGAACATTCAGTTGCAGACATCAAAGGGAAAGTTTCATGCTGGCTGAGATTTTTGATTTAAGCAAGGCTTCGAGGAATGAAACTTTACAACACTTATTTATCTGTTTGTTTATTTACTAAGGCTTCTGTCTCCTAAAGCTATAATAGGTTGTAAGTCAGGCTGTAAGTCGCTTACAAAATCCTGCTCCCATAGCTAGAATGAAAATGAAACAATCCAATACTTAAATAGCCAGAAACTTTAAAAGCACCATCCTGTGGGGGGTAAGATACATCTTTAAATTCCTAAATCCCTTCCTGAAGAGCTGTGTATTTACGGTTCTTCATAGCCCAATAAGGTGGAGGAGAACTTGTATCTGGGGTAAGCTGTTCCAAAGAAGAAGAGCCATCACCAAGAAGGCTTGTCTCTGTGTCCCTATAGATGGTACCCTGTGAAAGAAGAAATCCTTAGCAAGCCCTTCCTTGCTAATTTTACTGGGTGCAGGTGCCATCTGGAAAAGATAGTTTGTAGGTATCTGGCCTCAAAGCATAAATTTAAAGGTGACAAATTCTACCCCAAAACTAAATTAGTGCAGCTTCTGAAATACTGATATTGGAAAGACAAATTTCGATGTGCCCTTAACTATACATGACATGGTCAGCCAGGTCAGGTCATTCGCTAAGACTGTTCGGGATAAAAATTTTCTGGCAAACTCTTTCCTTATTACTTCATTCTTGTAAGAAGGATATATAAAAACGTGAAAGCATAGGACAGGTATTCTCACAGAGGGGGTTACTTGCCTGTTCACAAAATAGCAGCCATCAATGGACATGGCCCATCACAAATTACTGTTTTATCAAACAAGAAATGTGTGAAATAATGTAGATCACTGACGGTTGCTCTAGCCTCTCAATTTAGATTCTATTACCATAATTGACTTTTTTCCTCAGACAAATGAGAACAATTATTTGGACTCCTTTCAGTCAGGATTCAGGCCTGAGCATTCAGGTCTCAAATGGTAACACTAACTCTGTTGGAGAATCTTTATTGGGCCTGGATAGGGAGACTGCTCCCCTTTTGGTCCTATCAGATCTCTCTATGGCACGGGTATCAAACTCGATTGCGTCACGTGACGTATTGTGACATATTGCAACTTTTTTTGCCTTTGTGGAGCCAGGGTGGGTGTGGCCTGCGTGTGACACATCTGGCCTGTGGGCCGCCAGTTTGACACCTCTGCTCTATGGCTTTTGATACCATCAACCATATACCCTTTGGGCCACCTGTGAAAGTTGAAGTTGGAAGGTACCTTGTTACAGTGATTGTGTTCTTAAGAACTGGGTGGTTCCAGTTGATCATCATGGGTGAAGAATGGTCAAGCCCATGATTACTCCAATATGGGATACCATGGGGCATGGCCTTCTTATCCATGCTTTTTAACATCTGCATGAAGCTTCTGGAGAAGGTTTAGGATAAGATATCATCAACTGATGATGCCTAGTTATTCATTGCCACCCAAAACTAGGCCATAGATGCTGTGGAACTATTACCCTGGTTTCTGGAAATGCTAGGGAGTGGATGGGACAAAACAAGCTCAAGCCAAATCATACCAAAATGGAGTTGTTGCTTGTCTGGAAACTTTTGGGTTATATCTTTTTATCTGGTTATTACTCTTGAGGGCATTGTGCTTCCCTTGAAGTTTAGCTGGTCTAAAGTTAAGTTTAGCTGGTCTAAACTTAAGATTCTCCTGGACTTGCAGTTTTTGTTTTAATAGCAAGTGGAGGCTGTGGCCAGAATACCTTTTGCCAAACTAGGCTAGTGTATCAGTTGCAGCCCTTACTGGTTTCAGAAGGCCCTGGGAACCATGACTCATACCCTCATCATTGCACACTTAACACTACTTAACCCACTTTGCTGGAGGCTGTCCTTGAAGATGACCCAGAAAGTACACTGCAGTTTTACGAAGCAAAATGCAGCAGCCAGGCTGTTAGCAAATAATAGTTGCTACTGTAATATATTACCTGCTTTATGGTTCCTGCCTAGGTTTATAAATCCAGCCTAAAGTTTTATGTTTTATTGTTGAAGTTCTTTATGCTTTGTCTTCAAGGTGACTTAGGGACCATCTCCTCCACTTCATTCTGTCTCTCATGGACATGCTTCCAGGGAGGGGGTTACATAAGTACCGCCCTCAAGAGAGATCACGGGAAAGCAATTTTCCTCAGTGATGGCCCAATCTTGTAGAACATCTTGCCCCTAGAGGTTCTCCAGCTACTTTCTTTCCTGGCCTTTCATTAAGCTGTCAAAACAATTCTGTTGAGCAGGCTTTGGGGAGATGATTTGGATCGATCGACTGATTGATGGGATTGTTGATATTTGTTTTTGGTTTTTATGGGTGAAGCTGGCTACTGCTTTTCTTAGTTGTAGTTTTGTACTGTTTATTTATTTAAAGTAAAATAATCTTTAAAGAGTAAAATGTTAGGAAGCTTGGACGACTGTGAGAGATTTCTTCAAGGAAATAGGCACCCAAAGGATGTTTCCCATTCCAAGGATATCCTGATAACTCACTTTTGCCTTTGTAAGCAAATAACCAAAACTTGATATCAACCTTTCTTTTGAAACTACAACACTATAGGCAGTCTTCATTTAGTGATCACAATTAGCTCTGGCAAATTGGTCACTAAGCAAAGTAGTTACTAAATGAAACTGTGACTATGTTTATGATCTTATTTCAACTTTCCTTTGCTTTACAGACCTGCAAAAGTCATAAATATGAGGATTGTCGTAAAGTTGCTTTTTTGTCACTGCCATAACTGTGAAAGGTTGCTAAACAAGGCAGTCACTTAATGAGGATTATTGTATTGGCATGTACAGCACGAGAAATAACATGATTAATTATTACTTTGAATAACAATATTCAAAATTAGAGTTGGAATTAGAAAGCTAGAAAGGTGATCATTACCAGACTAACTAACCCTCCCCCATTCCTTGAAGCTCAGGAAAAGAAGGGAATATGTTGGGTCAGAGTATACATTGGCATAGCAACATCTCTTTGGTCTGAACACTGTCCTCTATAACCCATGCACATTCACTTCAAAGTTAATTCTTCATTAAATGTGCTTCTGGCATACTTACATAAGAAAAAGAATGCTCTGGATCTCCAGAAAGCTAATGCAGAATATAATTTCCAGACAGGAAATCGAAGAGTCTATGGGATAGCCCCAGTAAGTGATTAGATAAAGATCTCACTGTTTCAGTACTACTGATGTGTAAAAGCCTTTTAGTCATGCTTGAGTATGAATAGAATCTCAGGGTGGTTTTTTTTTTAAATTTCCTTGCCAGCTATCAATTTGTCTTTCTTCTTCTATGCCAAAATTAGAGCACAATTGTATATTCATTAGGAATTCCTATATCTGAATTATGTGTTGTTCTCTCTTGGACTTGTGTAGTGGATAGGCTGTTACAGAATAACTGAAAAGCCAGATGTAGCTTTTTTAGACACACACACACACACACACACAGTATCATAATAATGAATCTTTTAGCCAAGCAAGTTCAATTCTAATAAAATATATAATAGTGTTGCCATGTGTGTTACCTTTGCATATCCAATTGATATTTAACAGGCAAATCTGATCCAAATGCCAACATCCAGATCATCTTTTCCAATGTCCAGCAACAGCTTTCTTGTTTATTGAAATGTGGATGAAGAATCAAATCAATGATAAAAATCTGGAACACAGGAGTGGATAAGTTTCTTTCTATCCTTAGTGAAAGAAGTTTTAAATACATGTTTAAGGAGTTAAAATACATTTTTGGAATAAACAGCAAAAGGATGATTAAAATGTTGATTTTACAAAGTTACAAATGGACTAAGGATCCAGAAAAGTATCAAATAAGTTTTTGGAATTAATTATGAGAATACTTCCCACGAAAAATATTTGTTTGGAATTCTTTTTTAAAAATGACAGGATGGGACTCTGAAGGTTAGACTCTAGAATGAACTGAAAGAATTAAAGATTACAATGAAAGGAGAAGAGCACTTAAATTTGACTTACTAATACAGAATGGAGCAAAATATTTTAACAATGGACATACTGAAGTATACTTTTCAACAATGGACCCAAAAGTAAATTTTGAGAGTGTCTGCCTCTATAGATAAGGTTGTTTTTCAAAGATGTTCTGGAGGAGAAAAAAGTTTTACCTGAGAAGGTTGATCTGAAGGTGGATTTAAAAATGACAAACTATAAGGCTGATTTACAATCATGGATCAACAATAGGTAGTCCTTGTTTAACAATAATTTGTTCAGTGACCATTTGAAATTACAATGGCATTGACTAACGATAGCAATAGCACCACTGGTATGGGTTGCTCTTTCTTGGCTGAGAAAAACAAAAGTATTAACAATTAAACTTTTACACGGTTAAATTTTAATTGTACAAATTGTAAAATTATTCCTACCCCTCTTGTGTTATGCAAGAGCTAAGTTGTATATGGAAACATTCACAAATCCTGTTCCACTACAGCATTAAAGACATATGTCTATACACAATGAGCAGGCTGGTTGAATTATATATATTCATAATGGGAACTTTTTGCTCAGTCAGAATTTTCAATTAAAAATGTTTACAGGTTTGTATATATGTGTCTGAAAATTTGCAACCAAATAAGAGGCATTCAAACCCATTCACCTATTTATTTAAATTTGTATGCTGCCTGGCTCCCAATGACTCTGTGCAACTCTTCAATGCATGTATCTATTGACAAGGCTCCTTCCCATAACACCTTTCCACAAGCCACAAGATTCAGACTAGTGCAAAAAGACTCTCTCAGTCCTATGAGTGATTAGGGTTCCTGACTTTCCCACCAATGCTGCTGGCATAATTGTCAGAAGGCATAGCTTGCTAGTATGAATTTGCTTATCCTGTATGAGTTCAGTAGTGTTATGAAGAATGCGAAGTAGTATAAAATAGAGCAAGATACTCCTTGGCTCCATACAGTGAAGAAGACATGAGTTTTAAACAACCTTCAAAGAGAATAAAAGTTTCCATTGCTTACATTTGCTCAAACTACATGCACATCATTTCAAAAGGACAGCAGGGATTAAAGCCAAGAGAAGCGATTGTACCATACGGTTAGTTTTCACCAAATTTGTTATCCATTTAAAAAAAAAAACCAGGTTTAAATAGTGTATATCTGTGGTTATTCAACTGACCATGGCTTTATGTAACAGTAATGGGTTTTATGAGACAATTCACTCCCTTATTTTTTGGAAGGCAACAAGGGGAGAAAAAAGTGGGAAGAAGAGAGTGGGGCATAACAGAACTTTGTTTAAAGGTTACCACATGATAGCTTATAATCAACTTTTGATTTGATTCCATTACTCTCCCTAGTTACTAAATATGCTATTTTTGAAATACTGGAGGAAGAGGACTGTGAAATAGCGTCATTCTGTGGGAAGATTATTTTTTTAATGAAATCTGTACATCATCTCTCATGACTTCAGAAACAATAATTTAATTGCCCCAAACGCTGAAAAATATCTTGTTATAGAAATAAGCCATAAACATAGTAGAGGCATCATACACTGAAATAAATATTGAAGCAATCTATTCTTTCTCCTCCTTTTTTGTCACTGATTTTGGTATTCTAAATTCATATTGGGCAGTGAAATTTGATGAATGAAATTTTATTTAGAACTGTTTCTGAAAGAGAGAATTTTGGAGAAATTCTCAGGGATGTGTCAGGCTTTTGAACTTATTTTGTTATAAGGGGTAGGAGTATATGAATGATCTCTCTTTCAGTTGTAAAAACAGCCTCTCAAAGTTCCATATTTAGTTAAATTCCAAAAGAAGGCATTGTAAGGTTCCCATACAGTGTTTTCAGTATAGGTAATTCTCAACTTACAACAGTTCATTTAGTGACCGTTTGAAGTTACAACGGCACTTAAAAAAGTGACTTATGATCATTTTTCACATTACAATCATTTCAGCATCCCCATGGTCATGAGACCAACATTCAGATACTTTGCAACTGATTCATATTTATGATGGTTACAGTGTCCTTGGATCATGTAATCCCCTTTTGCCACCTTCTGACAAGCAAAGTCAATGGGGAAGCTAGATTCATTTAACAACAGTGTTACTAACTTAATACCTGCAGTGATTCACTTAACAACTGTGGCAAGAAAAGTCATAAAATATAGCAAAACTCACTTAACAAATGTCTCAGTAACCTATCTTTTGGGCTCAATTGTGGTTGTACATCAAGGACTACTTGTAGTAGTATAAATTGCCATCATTAAGGGGAAAGTCGTATACTTGGCAAATGATTAGAGAATTTCTCCCTCTTTTAGAGGAATCATCCACTCAGTTCTTCTGCTTTGTGGACAATATTGAAAGATCATTTGGATCCACCTCTGGTATTAATCATGCCTTACAGCAGACATGTCAAACTCGCGACGTCACGTGACGTCGCGAGACGTATCGGGACTTTTTTGCCATTGCCGGCAGTGGGGTGGGCGCGGCTTCCTGATGACGCGTTTGGCCCACGGGCCGGCAGTTTGACACCCCTGCCTTACAGCATATGTAGAGTATAGACAAAGTTATTATTATTGTTTGTGATTAGGGTTAATAAAATACTAGAAAAGCCTAACTAGTCTTACAGTAATCCAGTAGTTTTCTATGAGAAGTCGGTAAATATGATCCTAGTATTTGTGGATCATTAGGAGCTATGGTGGCACAGTGGTTAGAATGCAGTATTGCAGGCTAATTCAACTCACTGCCAGGAGTTCAGTCCTCACTGTCTCAAAGTCGACTCAGCCTTCCATCCTTTGAGGTTGGTAAAATGAGGACCCAGATTTTTGGGAGCAATATGCTGACTCTGTAAACTGCTTAGAGAATGCTGTAAAGCACTGTGGAGTAGTATATAAGTCTAAGTGCTATTGCTATTCCCCTAGGAATTCTTACTCAAGGACCCACTTCTTTTAATGTTGGCTATAATATATAGCTTATATATTATTAGGCAACTATTAGGCAAACTGTTATTTGATAATACCCTTTTAAAATTGGTTGCTAGCACTTCCTTTGTGTTAGCAGACTTTACTGAATAATAGGCATGGGAATGTTCATCAAGATTACACCATGTCTGACAAAAGATTTAATCTTTCATTACCAACAGTCCCAATGAAACAGTAATAGAAGCATTCTAAGCATTCTCAGCATAATAGCAATATTGCAGAGAGTTACACTGATTAATCAATAGGGAAGTTTTAGAGGAGGAAACAGAAGTAGCAGACACGTTGGGGAAAAGTGGTTTTATGATGCTGGAGCTTCTGATTATAAAGTAAGCCAAGGTGAGCGTAGTTGAACTTGTTTCTTTTACTCAAAATCTGAATTAATGATGAGTAGGCAGGAGAAATTAATAGGAAATCATGTCACAAGCTAAACTGAATGCTGAAAAGTGGTTCCAAAGAGAATTGCTCTGTTTAAAAGGAAGATCGGTTCTATCACTATTGCTTCCTTCCTTAATGAACTGCAGACCAGATTACTGTGGTTTCTTTGAGATTAGAATGCCTCAGGCCAAAGTCATGGCAGAAAAGAGATTTCTTGGCTAGAACTCCAAATAAAAATTGAGAGACATGAGAAAGAGAAGAAATCCTGTATAGGTATTTTGTGTAGTTTGTGGTTTATGTATTCTTGTCTTATATAGCAATAAGGGAATGCAGTGGGCAGAAATAGTTCTGTTTGTGTTTTCTGGGCTGGACAGGAATTTTGCAGATAAACTGGGAAGTGCAGAAACTTTTTTTTCCCCTTAACAAGGATATCCTGTGAACTTGCTTTTCTCCCTAGCCTTCTCAGTTGCTGGCTAAATTCTGTAGCTGCATAGCAGAGTCAGACTGATGTCTCAGAACGTTTACCAGAATATTTGATGACTTGTTTCTGAATGAGGATTTCGGCTTTATGGAGGATCCTTCAAGCAGAAGTGCTATAAATAATTAAATGGAACAAAAATACAAAGATTGTAATTACGAAGTAGAGATGCATTATATTAATGATCCTAGCTGTTGACTAATTGTGTATATGTTTTGTACAAGTGAACAATTCCCTATACAAAAGTGAGCTAAAGAAAAGCCATTTCTGCCATTTGGAACACAAAACATCACAAATCCAAGCAAAAGCTGACACCATCATTTTAACTCTGCATTAACTTTTAGAATAATTATGCAGCACTTTTAAAATTCTTTTTCCTCTTAATAATATCGTATAATAAAGATTTAAATGCATAAATATTTATAGTTTATCTACTGATATCAGTAAATAAAACATTCCTATTTTATATTTTTTAATTTCTTTTGCATATTGCTTTGCTTTTTTTTTTTTGCCATCCTAGATACAATAGCCATTTGGGAGTTGTGAAGCTTATTAAATAATTCAATCTGGCATGATTTACTTGAACACATTGACACTTATAATTAATTTTCAAAAGGACACTGGTACCTCGGTACTCATTGATACTTTGTTCCAGAAGATGCAGTGAATACTAAAACCGACGGGTACTGAGAAAACCAATTGACTTACCACATGACCTGCTATTATGGCCAGAAATAGCAAATCATGAGGCAGCCAACATCAGCAAGTTCTTCCCTGCATGTTGACTACCAGGAGAAAGATGAGTGTTGAATACTGAATTGGATGAATTTTGAAGCAGTCGAGTGTCGAGGTATGACTATATTTTATAGATTTAGGCTAATCTAATACAATACCAAATATAGAGCCACTGTTATGAGATGGGTGGCCAAATAAATAAATAAATAAATACATACATACATACATACATACATACAATCAATCCACAGTAATCACGCTGGAAGGCCAAATCTGCAATAATGTTTTACTTTATTTTTTTTTAAATGTCCCTAATTATTCTGCTTATAGATTCCAAAGTTTGAAATTCTTCAAAATTTTGCTTCAGTTCTAGTAATAGTTAACTCTTCGTGGCTTCAAACTTCATGAGATATCCTTTGTACCTAAATGTGAGTTGTCATACAGAATAAATTCATTGTTGGTATTAATTTGTCAAGAAGGATTGATAAAAGTCCAAGTCCAAAAGTGGCTCAGCTGCCAGTGTAAATCAGGTATAATTATTTAATGGAAAAAGTCAGCACTGAGAAATGTTACATTAAAGCAAAAAGCATCCAATCACCAACCAACTTTACAGAATTCAAATTCCCACACAGACTATAAATACACCCATCTCGCTTCTGGACAGTTGTATGGATGAAACTTTGCTGGAATGCAGACAAAACACTTGTAATATATACTTTGGTGAAGGTCTTCCTGACCCTAGTAAACCCCAGACAAAGTATTATCAATCTTCTTGTTAAATAGAATGACTGGCTGCTTCCCATAGGTCTGTTGCAGTATGCTGTCCACACCTGTTGGAATAAGATTCAGTTGTTAATCCAATAAGTTGATGGATAAGGATTGGGGAGAGAATAAAATTTTTGCCTAAAGCAGCAAAATGTCTTGGATCAGTTCTGATATTGACAGAACTTGTGTTAAATATAAACATTTCCACTCTTGCCTCAACTATCACCTGAAGGATGCGTTGCTTAAAGCAAATGCAAGTAGTCCTTGACTTACAACCATTCATTTAGCAACCGTTTCTAGTTACAGTGGCACTGAAAAAGTGACTAACAACCAATCCTTGCACAGTTGACAGTTGCAGCATCACATGATTAAAATCTGGGTGCTTGGCAACCAGCATGTGTTTATGACAGCTGCAATGTCTTGGGGTCATGTGATCATCATCTGCAATCTTCCCAGTTATTTCCAACAAGGAAAATCAAAGGGAAAAGCTGGATTTTCTGAACAACCACAGAATTCACTTAACAATTGCGGCAAAAAGGTCATAAAATTAAACATTAAACATTTCAGAGAAGTCTCAGTATATTTAATAATAATAATAAAATTGGAAGGGACCTTGGAGGTCATCTAGTCCAACCCCGTTCAGGTAGGAAACCCTATACCATTTCGGACAAATGGCTGTCCAGTCTCTTCTTAAAAACTTCCAGTGTTGGAGCATTCACCGCTTCTGGAGGCAGGTTATTCCACTGGTTAATTGTTCTAACTGTCAGGAAGTTTCTCTTAGTTTCTAGGTTGCTTCTCTCCTTGATTAGTTTTCCATCCGTTGCTTCTTGTCCTGCCTTCAGGCACTTTGGAATAGTTGACTCCCTCTTCTTTGTGGCAGCCCCTGAGATATTGGAACACTGCTATCATGTCCCCCCTTGTCCTTCTCTTCATTAACTAGACATACCCATTCCAGCAACCGTTCCTTATATGTTTTAGCCTCCAGTCCCCTAATCATCTTGTTGCTCTTCTCTGTACTCTTTCTAGAGTCTCAACACTTTTTTACATCGTGGTGACCCAAAACTGGATGCAGTATTCCAAGTGTGGCCTTACCAAGGCATTGTAAAGTGGTATTAATACTTCACATGATCTTGATTCTATCCCTCTGTTAATGCAGCCTAACACTGTGTTGGCTTTTTTAAAGGGAAGCTCAGATTTTAGAAGTTATCTTTCTTTTAAAAAATGTTATTTTTTTCTCTAATGAAAGAAATGAACATGGGTGCAGCTTCCAACTGAGGTTTGTGGGTTCTCTCCAATTTTCTATGCACATAGACAGGAAAAAAGGCAAAGGAATATATTATAACATTTATAATATGCATAGCATGTGTTCAACAATAAACTAAACAAGTTCAAAATATTGCTCTAGATTTCTTTTTTAATATGCTATCTTTTATTCCCATTCTATTATACAACTGACAAAATGTAGCTTTGTTGAAATCATATAATCAGAGTTTTCCAGCCCTCATTTTTTTCAATATTAGGAAAGCAATGAAATAATAATAAAATAATATAAGTATGTACATAATGGTTTCTTTTAGCAATACATCACCTCTTATCTGTTTTTTTTTTAAAAAACAAAAACATAGAATGTGGAATTTCAGGGTAAGGTTATTAAGACAATGCTTGATCCCAGCAGCTTGAATTAACAGAAATAATATTTGCATTCTCCACCTTACACATATAATAGCAACGAATGTAATCGAAATTATGAAATGCCTATAAAGGGATGTCCCTTTTCTGTAAGCAAATGACTATCATTTTTAAAACAAGTGAATCCATACTTCACAAACTGTATAATCTTTGAAGTTGTTCTGTGGCTAGAAAAAAAATTGCAATCATGAAGGATGAAATCTGAACTGCATTCTCCCTATTACCTTGTATCCAGACTCCAAGATTGAGGAAGTTCTGATGTCAAAAAGGGGACAGGGCAAGATTAGGTAGAAGACGAGACAAGATTAGTTTTCCTCAATACTTCTAAACCTTAGGAATGTCTAGAATAAATTTCCTCTATCCAGTCTCCAGGACTGAGAGATAAAATATAGACGGGAGAACATTCCACATTTGATGTTAGGATTGCTCTAATAATATTCTCAGTATTCATTTGACATAACCCAGGTCTGGCAAATATTTTAGTGGAATAGATTTATTACTGATATACTCACAGTACTTTCAGTTTCAGCAGATCAACCATAAAAAGAAATCAACACAGTTGTTTGGGCTCTAGTGCTTTATTACATTATATTACATGATCATTGGGCAGAATTCTCCCCATTTTCCTCCTCTAGCTTTGGAAGATTTAATAATAGCATAACTTATAGGAATTAAAAAAAACTGTCCAACTCCTGCAATTCACAAATTCCATTTTTAAAAAATGCCATCTTAGACTAATAAAACTGAAAAGGGGAAATCAGGCAACTGAGTCCAAACCCTGGCTCAGTGCATGAATCCATAATTAAAGGTTCCTAGACAGATTACTGTCTAGCCTCTGCTTAAAGGCTTGCTCTGCTGAACTGCCCTCGTTATTGGATTTTTTTAAAGCTTCAATGGGAATCTCTTCCTGTAATTGAAATCAATTGTTCTGTGCTCTATGGTTTTGAATGATAGAGAACAGATCTTCTGCTATGTGACATATTTTAAAGTATTATATTTCTTGCATCTTCTCTTCTCTTCTGCATGCCCAGCACCTTCATTTTTTCTACATGAGACTCTGATCATCTTTATTATCCTTCTTTAGGCCTGTTCCAGGAGCTGTGAATCATGCGACTCTGATATCTAGAACTGTATCTTAAACTTTAAAGTGAGTCTGACCAAAGTGGTAGTTATTCCATTCAATTTGATAACTATATTTCACTTAATGCAGTATAAAGTGTGTTTCCTTTTTTGCAGCTATATCTCACACTTCTGACTCATAAGTCAATTTATTGCTATTACTCCAAGATTTTTCTCACAAGAACTATTACCAAGCTAGATATCCACTTCTATACTTGTGCATTTGTTATATGGTTCTTAAGCATGTAATTTCCCATTTTGTTTCTTAAATTTTACTGTATATTCAGCTCACACTTGCAAATTTTCATTAAACTTTTGGTGCATTTGATTTTTGTTTCCTAAATGAATAACTTTCTGTATGTCCCTGTTAAATTTCATTCCGTTATTGTCAGTCCATTCTCCAGCTCATCATTTGTATTCATCTGCATGTCTGATAAGCATTCTCTTCATTGCTTCATTCAGATAATTAATAATGCAGAGAATTTGAGCCTGAGCCTGTAAAATTCCATTCAGTATCTCTATGTCTGAAAACTATTGAAAAAGGTGCAGTGGTTAGAATGCAGTACAGTATTGCAGGCTAACTCTGCTGATTGCCAGGAGTTCTATCCTGACCGGCTCAAGATTGACTCAGCCTTCCATCGTGCCATGGTTGGTAAAATAAGGGCCCAGATTGTTGGGGACAATATGCTGACACTGTAAATTGCTTAGAGAAGGCTGTAAAGCACTGTGAAACGGTATATAAGTCTAACGCTACTGCTATTGCTATTGAAGTTCATTCTGTTTGAGTACACTTTTTGAGTAAGCTATGCATCCTTTTCATTGTCATGATAGCCAGACTACAGGTTTGTTATTCAGAATGCATAGTGTAGGTGCTTTGCCGACAAATGCTTTGCCGAAATGTAAATAGATAAAGATAGATAGATAGATAGATAGATAGATAGATAGATAGATAGATAGATAGATAGATAGATAGATAGATAGATAGATAGATAGATGATAGACAGACAGACATAACATCCACAATCTAATAAGTTATCTGAGCAGAAAATAAGATTAGAGCAGTTTCTTGACAAATCTAACTTTGACAATCTTGGCAAAAAAAGGTCTAAAACAAAAATCCATTCTGGCATCTAGTAACCACATTATACATGATGTCACTGGGCCATGTTATTTGAGGGACTGCCTTTCCCTGATTATATTTGCCCACCCCTTCCGGTATGAAAGAGAAAGCTGTGGGTCCTGCCCACTAAGAAATTATATCTGCCGGTTCCCAGGTGGAGGGATTGTTCTGCTTCAATGCCCACTTTGTAGAATCTTCTCCCCTCACAACCCAGTGAGGTTAGGTCCATCCCTCTTCAGTCCCTCAAGACCTGGCTATATTATCAGACCCGGGGGTCTCAAGATCCCTTATTGTGGTTAATATCATTATCTCTTATTTTGTGTACCTTTCTAATAGTTATTTTTGTGTACCTTTCTAATAGTTATTTTTAAATTGTGACTATTTTTAATGTATATATGGTTTTTTTTTAAATTAAGTCTTGTATGCTTTGTGATATGGGTAGCTATCTTTCCATTTCCTTCCTCCAGTTATCTTATACTTAATCCATTCTTAGGATTTTTTAAAGTTAATGCCGAAAGGCTCATCCTTAGTTTCTTCATCATTTTACAATACAATTCATCTTATCGTGGATAGCTAAAATGTATTGTTAATAAACAAGTATTTCCTGACCACAGTCCTAGGCATTTTTAAGCTTCGATCCTGCCCTTTCATCCTGCTCCTCACAATTTTATAGTAAATTTTCTTGTTGGAAAAAATTAAATCATAAGTGAAGGAAAATAGGAGCTGAATCATTCTGCTTTGGGTATTCTCTTGCTCTCCTTCCTTTTCTTTCAAATATTTCTAAATAAGTCCTTTTTGTTGTTCTTAGTATCCTTTGCCAACTTCATCTCAGTCCGAATTTTCCATTTTCTCACTCCATTTTTACAGTTCTACCACACCTTTATGTACTTTAGCTTTCCATTCCTTGTATGCATCCTTTTATTGTTTTCAGATCTTCACCAAGCTTCTTGTGTGGCAAGTGTTTTCTTCTGCAGTCCTTCATTTTTTTCATCCTCAATGGAATTGTTCTTAGAATAGGGTAATAAGTTTTTCTTATATTCTTTTTTTAATGTTTTCAGTATTGTGTACATACCTCAGCATTCTTACTTCTATGTCTATGCTGTTCACATCTCTTTGTTATACTTCAGCCTCTCAGCCTTTCTATAGTTTAATACTGTACTATGACTGATTTAAACAGAATGAAAGGTATAAATGTTATGTATGAGAGCTGTCTTCTGCGAATGTTTACCTATTTTAGTATTTAATCATTCTAAAAGCAGTTTTCAGTTAACAGAACACTTTACAATGCTTCCTCAAAGTAACATATACTAGAAATATAACCTTTTTCATTACATCTTAAATTTGTATTATTATTTAGAGTATCTGGAGATTACTAAAACAAGAGAGCAAGATAAAAATGATTTGGGAAACTAATCTAATGAAATGGAACATAATACAACTTCTGCTCCTTTTGCCTGCAATGCAGTAAACCTATTTGCTACCTTATTTCACTAGATTTGTTATAGTACATTTGATCACTTAGCTTTACTTCCTAATATATCTATTACTATTAATATTTTCACATATATTTTTGTAACCCTAATGTGAATAAGAGTGTATTAGAGAGGAAGCCAAAGGACATTCTACTACCACAGATCTCCTGGTCTTTTTTAAAGAATATATGTGACACACAGTGTCATGTAAGCATAAATTTCGTTCACTTGTCTTTATTCTGCCCCTTCAAATCTGCTTCAAAATTCATCCCACTCTCCAATTTTAGAATTGCAGAGTGAGTTGTAGAAGGGAGGAGAACCTATTTCACACATGGTGGTCCATTGGTAGAAAGCTATCTTTGGGATAAAAATGGTACTATGGAATGAAATCCAAAGATAGAGGAGTCTTTCTAATAAAATATTTTTACTATTTTTAATAATATGGTTGAAAGCAGAGGAAAGTCTGCTTTCAGTTTAGGGGAAATGCTATCATCTTAAAAGTGATGCGCATAGTTGTCTGGCACTATCCTTGTCCCATCCAAATAAAAATACTGAGTATCTACAATAGACACTTATGTGAGTGAGCACTCTGGAAAATCAGGATCCGATCCTCAGTTGCCTGGAATCTTTCCTTGGGTAGAATGGTTTTTCTCTGGAGACATCCAGAGAGGAAGCAAAGGAGAATGAATTTAATATGGTGTCTGAATAAGACTACTTCTATAAATAGTTACCCGAGTGCATTAAAAGGAACTAAACTCAATTAGATTTACTGCAATATAAGTACACATGGCTTTCCATTTCCTTACAGGCTAGCGCAGATGCCTCAATGGACCAGAAGGATAGCTAGATCTTCCCCCAATACTTTAGGGAACTCTTTCCCATTTTCTAACATCATCACACAGAATAAGCTGAAGTAAACAAATTAATCTGTATCTTAGCAGCTTCAGTGAGAAATTATTGGGGTCAGCAACTCTTAGGGAGAGAAGTTTTAGTCATGGAATCCCAGCATACCCTATAACATGAAGATGTCTCCATATCTACTGTTGATCCGGTCATTATCAATTACCCCAGTCTTACTCTATATTAACTTATGCAGTCAATACTGTAATAAGTTCTGCTGATACCAACCCAGCCCAACATTTACTTCAAAAAGATCACCCATCTTTGTCTCATACAGATAAGTAATTATTGTTAGGAGTTTGGCTTTAAGTTGAATCAATAAAAATGTGAACTTCTTTTCTATGTAATGTAATACAATATATCAAATCTCTCAAATCTGTCTTCCTAATCGGGGATATAATGATTTCCCAAGCATTTACACTATGCTATTTTCACCTTTGAAAATATAATGGTTCTTTCATATAGTGCATTCACCAATGTTATAATTACTACAAAATATGAGTGCATGAATGTCACTGTTTGAAAGCTTCTTCTCCCTCTCATTTTGTTTTATCTTTCAAACAAATCTTTAATGAATCCAATAACGCATAGGAAGATAGTATGGTGCCCATGGATACCAATATGACATGCCCTGGATATCAGCTTTGGTTTCCAATGCCTCATCCATTGTTAAATTTTAAAAAATATGAATCTGTTACTGTATGCTGTAAAGCATCAGTCTATCATCATATTAAATGTCTTTTGATTTCAAAATTTTCCACTGGATCCTAGGTGGTCAGTCTGCCTTCTAGTGGGTCTTTTGCTATGAGCTATATGCAAAAAGGTATACATTTTCTGCATAGGCAAATATCCCATAGCAGGCATTTTCTGAATGTATCAGCAAAAGCTTTCAGTTTCAAGTATGAACTAATCTCCCAAAAGCTACTATAGCAAACATAATTACCCACATTCTTTTTAAAAGGGCAAACAAAAGCCCAAATATTCCCATACTTTTAAATGTCAAATGTCAAACAACCTGTAAGTGGTTGTTATAAATGTCAAACCAGGACGGTTGTATGACCTCATATTTGCATTTGATTCAATTTCAGGGACCTCAAAGTAGTGAAAGAGTATAATAGAAATTCTTGAAAATGTGAAAAGCGACACTGTTAAGAGCAAGACTTCATTTTTTAAAGTTCAGTAAAAATTGCATCTATTTAAAGTTATACAGTCTTTTCCTATATACAATTAGGCTGGAGCGAGCCCCATTTCTTTCTGTAGATCTTAAAACCTGGCCCGACTTGCTTGGAGCATTGAAGCTTGAAAAGCTCCTTGAATTCGACCGAGAAGTGCAAACCCTAAAATGTAAATCTGCAGATATCGACGAGCAAACGTAATTTTAACGACGTTATTTTAATTTCTTCCTCCGTACTTACTGCAGGAATCGCTGCATCCCCGAAGGCTTCAAAACACCTTCGGGTGTTAAGCTGCTAAGATCTCAGAGACTCCAGCTTTCAGCCCATCAAATTGCATTGATAAAAGCGGGGGAGAGAGGGGAAATGGGACAAGAATGTAATCTCCTTAATAGCAGGGGGACTTAGATCTTTTTTTTCCACAGGCGACTTGGACGCCTGCAGCGACTACGCCGAAGAACCTGGGGAGTGGGGGGAACGCCATCCTCCCTTTCTTTCCTCTGTCCTTGCCGTCGCAAGGACGCGGAGAGCGCCTCGACTTTCAGAGCCGAGAAAGGACACCCCGCCCCCCAATACACAACAACCCCACGGGCCCCTTTGCCTCGGTGCAGGCTTCGTCCTCCATCACTAGGCCAGCGTTTAGCAGTTACCATAGAAACGCCCCAGGCTCCTCCGCCTCCCGCTCGGCCTCTTCGGCGCGGCGAGTGGCGGGAGCTGAAACAGCACTCGCGGCTTCTCGCGAGATTTGGACGGCGAGCAGCCGGAGCAGGCAGGCTTGCTCGGTGAGCTCATCCCGGGCGCTGGAGAAGAAGCGAGCTGCGGCAGCTCCTGCAGGAGAAGAAGCGGCCAGAGGAACTTTGTTAGGTGAGTTTTAACTTGAGGGAGGGAGGGAGGCGACAGGAAGAGTGGGCCGCGGGGAGATCTGAAAGCACGAGGGCGTCCCCCTCTCCTCACCTCTCTTTTCCCCCCAACCTGCGTGGACCTTGAAGGAGTCTGAACCTGACAGAAAGATATCGGTACGCCTCCCCCGCGACCTCCCACCCGGGTTTTCCCCTCAGCTTGCGCCGGTCCACAGCGGAAGGGAACTGATGGAAACGGTGTAAAAAAAAAACACGCCCCCTCTTTTCCTCCCCCCCCCCACTTCTCCCAAACCCGTCTCAGTTTTTTCGTCTTCCCTTCTGGTGCCGCTTCCCCGCTAATTGACTCCGGAGACCTTGAGTTATGCGTGCTGGCGCTCCCCCTTCTCTCTCCCCAGCCCACGTCCCCCCTTTTCTGCTGCTGCATGATGCGTCGTCCCCAGTGTTCCCAAATTCATTAAGTGGGAGGTCCTGGTTCTTTTATTTATTGGTCTGAGAAGAGAGGAAGAGCTCCTCCTCCTCCTCCTCTTTTCAGCGCCCTCTCTCCAAATATTTCCTATATTCCCAAGCATGAGCTGCGCAGAAAGTCGGGGAGGTTTGCGTGCAACTGATCAGCAAGAAGAGCTGACTTGCTTTCCCTGGTCTCTCCCCCCCCCCAAAGTTAAAACAAGGAAAATAAAAGAACCTTCTGTACTGTATTCGGACAGATTTCCTTTCCCTAGCCTTCTTTCGGTGGCTTTTTGGATTCATCTCTTCCAGCGAAAACCGAGGACTCATATTTTCCCCTCACATATTGAGCAAGTTGATTATTTTTCCTGCGGGCAAAGCTGAGGCGGCTGCACTGTGAAAAAAAGGAGGCTAGCACTAATAGTAGACTTGTATATACAGTACATCTTTTTCTGTGCTAGAGAAATACATATATATGGAATGGGAGGAGATGAATCAAAATACTTGTGTGTGGGTATTTATTTGTAGAAAATAATTCCCACTGAACTCAGGCTAAATTCCCTTAACTCGGGATTAAAATACACAGTGCTCCATAAGAATGCTGCATCTATATCTAGCCTCAACACTTTTTCATTTAGATTTAAAAGCATTTCTTCATCCAACTCCGAAAGTGCAAGCAGTTTTGGTTCCCAGCTGTGCTGTACTTACTTTATTCCAAGCCAGTTTGGACACCATGATAATAATTAGCTAATTCAAAGGTAGTGCCGCTGGGGATATTATACATGTGCATAATGTGGGAAAGGGAGTGGAAGACTAAAACATAGTCTTGAAGTTCAGAGAAGTGAATATGGAAAACTGGATCTTGTAGATCAGGTAGGAAGCTGTTATTTATGTTTCAGTTTAAAAAGCAGTGATTATAAGTGATGTAGATTTGCATTTTATTTTCTGTTTTAAATGCTCTTTAGTAAAAAAAGCATAATTATACTTTTAAAGTTATTACATCTATAGCTATTGAAGACTTGTGAGTTGCAATTATTGACTTGTCTGCACTTTTTCAAAAGTCAGAAAAGGTTTATAATAGAAAACGTCTCTAATCTTGACTGATGTCAAGATGACTGATGTCATTTTTGTTAAGCATTTCAGCAATTTTGTTCATTTTGCAAAGTTTTGTTTAAAAATCTGCAGTGATTCTAAATCAGCAGTGGCTACTTTACTGTTTTACTGAATTTTTGGTTTCGGTGATAATTGGATTTTAGTCTTTGTAGTATATGATTTGTTTTCCAGTAAATAGTTTGAGTTTTGTTAGATTATGGTTGCCTAGATCTTTATGAATATTGATATGTCCTCAGATTGGTTCTTCCATGACAAAATAGCAACTTACCCTCATTCAGTATTTGAATTGTGTATGTGGTATGTGTTCAACTCTATATGTGTAAATTTTAAATAAGTTTCATAAAGGATTTTTTCTTTTTAGCTTTTTAAATTATGCAGTACTTGTCTATAATTTTACTTGGAAATACAAATCAGTCTTATGGTTCTGGTTTATAAAGTTCTGTATTTGAGCTGTAAGGGAAATGTATATATAGCAGTTTTTATTGCTAAAGTATTTTGACTTTTTCATAAGCTAGGCTATCATTATAAGAATGAATTTCAGAATCAACCTTGAACAACTAAGAAATACCTTTGACCCAATAGAATGATAGTTAAACATAAAGTTCAGGGATCTATTTCTATTTGAAAAGTTCATCTTTCACTTTGCATATAAATTATCAGAGATTATCATTTTAGGAAAAGTTAGAGTATAGTCGTTAATTAATATACACTGGATTAATTGGTAGGTAAAAATATTTTCCAAGGTTGCGATTGCTGGAATTTGTAGAGTTTTTACACTAAGCTAAACTTATAAAAATGTAAATTCCATATATTTGGGTTACTTTACTCATCCATTGAATTATATTATTGAAATAATTTTCAAAACTTGCAGGCAGGTATTATTACCTCTTACCGGCAGTTTCATTTTTATTTGTTAGCAGGAAAATGGCCTAAGTAAGATTCTGCACATAATATTTCCTCTGACAGAATTGCAGAAACCTAATTTTTGCCAATTCCCTGTTTTGAAGTGTCACCTCACACACTAATCTGGAGAGTTCTCCAAAGGCTCTGTATTATATCTGGGTTGAGGAAAGTTAAAGGGCTGTGAGAGAACAAGGGACTTGATGAAATTGCCACCAGTAGGAATGCTGCTGACTCAGAAGTATTGCATGGACTGAAGAGTTGCTCTGTTCTCAATGATCAAATGAGAGATCCAATCCAAGGTTTTTTTATCTTAATCATCTAAATACTTGGATTTATTCCAATTTAATTAAGCAGATTTGATAGAGAATAGTATTTTTGATTTATTGAAGCAAATTTGGTAGAGAATAGTAATTTTGGTTTCATGTAAATTAGTAAGATTAGTATAGTGGATCAAAAAATGTGCTTGAGAGAAAACATTTGGCTTTATTCATAGAAATTTAAGGTAGATTGTTTACTAGCAGATGTAGATATAACTTTGGATTTAAAAGCTAGAATAAATCAAAACAGCTTGTGGAGTATTTCATTTTCTCATCTGAACACAGCTCTGTATATATATATAGATGAACTTCTGCTAAAATAACTTCTATATTGGTGTCCTCCAAATATGTTGGACTGCAGTTCCTGTGATCCACAACAAGCAAACTAAACACTTTTCCTGGAGCTGATTTATTTATTTTGTTCATATGGCTGCTGATTCACCAATGACTCAGTCCCAGTCAGTGTAGCCAGTGATCATGTATGATGGGAACAGTAATGTAGCAAATTGGATGTTCATAAGTTTTCTTTACACTGAGGGGGAATGTGGCTTGTTCAGGAGTCTAAAGAACAAAATAAAGAACACAGTTTATTTTAAATTAATTAAAGTCTGGAAACTTAAACACATGAAATATTTTATAGATCTGTTTCTGATATTATCACATCTCTATTGATCTATTTAGTGGGTGTGCATACGACATACATACCTTTTAAATAAACAATTTGCAGATAATTTGCCATTCTAAATTATGAATCATGTTTTAGGTTTTATTCAATGACATTTCCCCTTTATTGTATTTAACGTTTGTGTAAGTTCAACTGGAGGGTTTTCCTTTTGTGTTATATGTGAAGGACAAATTAGAAAACTAAAATCAATTATTTACATCAGAAGTTGACAAAGTGTGGTATGGGGACCTTTGAGGGTCTCTGAGATCCCTTCAGGGGCCTGCAAAGTCAAATAAATAAATAAATACTTTAAAATTTCTCAGTTTTAATAACCCATATAACCCAAAGCTCCTTGGGGTCCTCAATCATTTTTAAGAATGTGAAGGAATTCTGAAACCAAAATGTTTGAGAACAACTATTTAGCTAATCTGTAAGAGCTGAAAGAGGCAGAGATAGTTGATCCTGCTCAAATTACTTTTCCATTCTTCTTCATTTATAGTTCTGCAGTATTTCTTCTCTATGAAAGAAAGAGGCACAACTTTCTCCATATCAGTAGTTCAGTCTTTGCATAAGGGTTTGCTGCTTAATATTCACTGCTTACAGGATATTCAGGATTTCCCACTGAGATGCAGACATAAAAATGTCTTGTGTTATTTAAAATGTAAATCATAAAAGGTGGTTTCTTCATAACTATTTGTTTACTGTATTTATTGTGAACTCGTAAATGGCTTACTGCAATAGCATACATAACTTTAAAGCAGACATCAAATTATCAAAATTAACAAATATATCTAATAATAAATATGTTCCACATAATACTGTACAGTCATAACAATCATGTCTTGTAACAGCAAAGCAACTACATTCGTCCCAGGCTCAGGAATATTTCTCATTCTCGCCTCGGGTCCCAAATGCATGGGTTGGAAAACCCATGTTTTCAGAAGTTTCCTAAATATTAAGAGTGAGGATTCATATCTGGTAGGAAGATATTGTAGACGAGCTAAGCTGCTGCATAGAATGCACCCCTCTAATCCCTGCTTGTTTAACTTCATGATGGATGAAGTTAAGCACTCTTAGCAAGCAGTTTCTGCAGGCCTACTTGGAGGTAGCCAGGCACCACGCTTTACAGCAGGGATCCCCAACCTTTCTGGGTTGGCGGCCTGATGGGAGAGGGAGCGGCAGGCGCCTTACACACGCATGAGCAAACATGAATGTGGCCACACGTGCACGCACATGCACAAACAGGCCGCAAGCATGCGCACCACACAAACGGCTGCGAGCATGCACACGAGGCTCTCAGCGATGACGACGCCTGTGTGAGGTTTGTGGTGCCACCGCCGCCAGGCTCGCAGCGATGCCGCCACCGGCATGATTGCGTCGCCGCCCTACCCTAGGCTCGCACTGTGGTCCGCCTGCTTGCCTCTTGTGTAAGGTTCGTGGCAATGCCGCCACCTGTGTGTGGTGTGCCACTGCCCACCTGCCGCTCGCGGTACTCCTGCCGCCCGTGCAAGGTTTGTGGCAACGCAGCAGCCCATGCGATACTAGTGGCGCTGCTGCCGCCTGCACAATACTTGCGGTAACGGTGGCATGAGGGGGAGTGTGAGCATGCACACACACACGCATGCACTGCCCAGCTATTCACACAGCCTGATGGCCAAGAGGCCACAGCCCAGTAGTGGGCTGTGTCCCATAGGTTGGGGACCTCTGCCTTACAGGACTTCATTTTATCATATCATAACATCTCTAAAACAATCTCTAATTAAAGTTGAGGTCTTTGTGAGCAGAATGGGGAGGTTTAAAACAGTAAATAGGAAAGTCATACTGTAAGTATGATTGCATATAATCTTTAATGTTTTATTTGTACCAAATTATGTATAAGCTGCTGTGAATAAAATGAAATCCCTATTTTAAATAGCTTTTCTCTGGTTTTGTTCATTAACTGTTGCTCTTATACAACCCAAGTGGTTATCTTTTTCTATATAAGTTCATTCTTTAGTTCAAAATAAACTTGAATAGGGTGATCTATTGTTCTATTCTAGTTTTGAATTATTTTTAAGACTAACTTTATATTAAATAACATAACAGGTTGGGGGGGGGGAAATATGTGCCAGATTGTTCTGAGTTCTGTGTTTCCAGGGTGACATGACTCAGTAGTTTTGCTTCTGAATGTGCTCTGTTAATTGATGTAGCATTCTCAGGTTTATATTCATAGGAGTTTCTAAGTAAATATCACAATAGTTATTATTTAAATATCTTAATATTGAACCAGTTACTGTTTTAATAACCAAGTAATGGTACAGTAGTGGGTATGAGAATTATTAGATTGCTCTGTAGTAATTTTACTGTTGCATAAGGTTTAAGCTTCAGCTGCATTGTGAAATAACTTCCTCTGCTGGTGCTACTCAGGGATTCACAATAACCCATTCAGCAGGATGAATTATGTTAATAATGATGAAACCTGGAGTCAGTTTGTATAACATTGATGCTTTTCATAGATTTTACCTGGGCCGAATGCTATCCCTTATTTAGTAAATGGGATGCTACTGCCTGGTAAAATATTTACTTCAGTTTATTTATTTCAAATTATTTGTATGCAGAGTTCACAGATCAGTTTAAAATACTTGAAAAGTACATTAAAAAAGAAACTTAAAGCAGACTTCACAATAATAATAGCAGAACAGATATATTAGTTTAAAAGTTGTGTGGCAGCATAACAACTAAGATTTGAATGCAATGCAAATTAAATTGGGAGTATAAGTAGTCCTCGACTTATGACCTTAATGAGTCTGGAATTTCCATCATAGGTCATGAAGGTTGTAAGTCGAGGCACTCATGTGACTGGATCCATTTTTTTTATGACAATCATTAAGCAAATGTTGTGGTCATTAAATGAACATGGTGGTCATTAAGTGAATGCTGCGGTTAAGTGAGATCCATGTATTCTTACAGGCACTTTTTGTGGGAAACTGGCCAGAACGGCGGGAAACTGGTAAAAAAACTTTGTAAATTGTGAACATGTGACTGCAGAATGCTGCAACTGTCCATAAAGGTGAGAGGATTACCTAGCATTCAAAATGCAATAATTGTGACGGGGTGTGTATGTGTGTGTGTTTATGCAAGCAGCCTTTGGAACTTTGGAATCAAATGATAAGTAGCTTTGGGGAGATCTTGAACAGTCAACTAAGTAACCAGTTGTTAAGCGAGGACTAACTGTACAAATATCCTTTTGTCCAATAATGTTGATGGTCCTTACTAAGGAAGATATACCAGCATGAAAGAAAGATGATATAACTAGAAAATATTTCTGGCATGTATAGGGATATTGTGTATTTTGGATTTATGCTGATGATAGTAAAGTAGGACCACCATTATGATATTATCCAAAAAGCATAAGTGATGACAGCGAAAAACTTTCTTTCTACTAGATGAAAAAGTGGCAGACCATTACTTTAGGAAATTTAAATGCAGTTCATTAGCTATTAATAAATTTAAAACAATCCATGAATTTTTTCTCTATTTTCCTCTATATAGATAAATATTTGCATGTTGTTTTAACTTTGACCTCTTAAACTGTGGTTTATTGACAATACTTTCAAAGGTAGAGCCAGTAGTTAACTCTGAATGTGTTTATTGCTAAACAAGCATTATGACTTAATATTGTAAGAATTGCTCTAAAATGCCTTATTTAACTGAAATTAATTTTAAACAAAATTATATGAGGCATTTAGTTTACTAGTACTGTTTTGCCAGGTGACTCAATGTCAAGTCAGTTTTACAGTATAAGTATTGAGTTTGCACTGAAAGATTTCAGCATAAAGTATATTGAGCACATGGACCAATAGTCTGGAATGATAAAAACACAATAGGGGCTGTACAGTAATTTGGAAGTTTATTTGGAAAAAGTGCTTTGGAATGTTCAGAAAATTGAAAGCAGCATTGATATATAGCTATCTGTTTTCTGTCAGTAGGAGTATTAAACTCATCACTGTTTAAGTTAACCATTTTTTTAACACTATGATTTGTCTTCCCTTAATATACAGAGTTGGTTGACAATAGAAAATAGAAAGTCACAAATTATAATAAACCAGTTTTTTTTTTTAAAAAAAACAAAACAAAACAAATAGATGATGCCAGTGAATATATAGCAAAATAAAAACCAGCAAATTTAAAAAAATAGATTCTCAGTTTGCTGTATTTTGCCATAAGGGAGATGAATACAAGAAAACTGGTCAATTAGTAGAGCTAAAAATAATCTGAAAGAAACAGCAGAAAAGTCTAAATAAAATTAAACAAGGTCACATAAGGTGAAATAATTCATTATGTAAAAAATGATACGGAAAGTCAGGAAGCAAACAGCAAAGCTGAGAGTTCCAGAGTCTAGGTGCAGCTATAGAAAAGATCCTGTCCTGTCCTATTCTAACCCTAACCCTATTCTATCCATCTACTCAGTCTATTTTTCTTCTAGGAGTATGTTTCTTTCAGAAGTGTATGTTATTTCACTTCTCCAGTCTTCCCTTCTACACGATAGCTTCCAGATAGTTTGAGCTGAGTGCTACTCCATGATCTAAAGACATCCAGTAAGTTTCCATGATTTTCTTAACCATCACCCCGAATGGAACCCTCTTTAAATATTATATGTATTAAAAAAGAAGTAGGCAATTTCTGATAGTAAGAAACCACATAATGTTTTAAAATGGTGCAAATATATATATTTTTTATAAGGAAAGAGGTTTTCATTGTTTTAAATCATAAGCCAATTTAGAGGTTACATTATATTTTCTAAATGTTTCTGATTGAATATAGGAGAAAAGATGTTATTGATTTTTGAAAGTCATGATGGGAGTGGGGTTGCAGAAAGAACGGAGGAGTTGATCAAAGGAATACAGGATGATTAATCAAGTTTATTCTGCAGTTTATTGGTAAGTAAGTGCATCTGCTAATATCACTACGGATTTGGTTTAAATTACCCTCTAGAATATTTAATTTTACTAATAATAATAATAATAATAATAATAATAATAATAATAATAATAATAATAATAATAACAATAATAATAATAATAATAATAATGTTGAAAGGGACCTTGGAGGTCATCTAGTCCAACCCCCTGCTCAGTCAGGAAACCCTATACCATTTCGGACAAATGGCTGTCCACTCTCTTCTTAAAAACTTCCAGTGTTGGAGCATTCACCGCTTCTGGAGGCAGGTTATTCCACTGGTTAATTGTTCTAACTGTCAGGAAGTTTCTCCTTAGTTCTAGGTTGCTTCTCTCCTTGATTAGTTTCCATCTGTTGCTTCTTGTCCTGCCTTCAGGCACTTTGGAGAATAGCTTGACTCCCTCTTCTTTGTGGCAGCCCCTGAGATATTGGAACACTGCTATCATGTCCCCCCTCATCCTTCTCTTCATTAAACTAGACATACCCAATTCCAGCAACTGTTCCTCATATGCTTTAGCCTCCAGTCCCCTAATCATCTTTGTTGCTCTTCTCTGTACTCTTTCTAGAGTCTCAACATCTTTTTTACATCGTGGTGACCCAAACTGGATGCAGTATTCCAAGTGTGGCCTTACCAAGGCATTGTAAAGTGGTATTAATACTTCACGTGATCTTGATTCTATCCCTCTGTTAATGCAGCCTAGCACTGTGTTGGCTTTTTTGGCAGCTGCAGCACACTGCTGGCTCATATTTACGTGATTGTCCACTAGGACTCCGAGATCCCTCTCACAGTTACTACTGTTGAGCAATACTATACCTATATCTATACCTATACTATACCTGTACATTTGTTTTTTCTTGCCTAAATGTAGAACCTTACTTTTTTCACCATTGAATTTCATTTTGTTGGATAGTGCCCAGTGTTCAAGTAAAAAATTTACCATGAATATTCTTTTTAATCTATTTATTTAATTAGAAAAAAGGGAGTGGCATGGTGGCGTAGAGGTGGAGCTCTGGCCTCACAATCAGGAAGCTGTGAGTTCGATCTTAGGTAGTGGTAGATATTTCTCTCTCTGGGCGCAAAGAGAAAATATCTACTGTGAACTCCATGTAGGCATCAGGAAGGGCATCCGGCCATTAAATGCTCAGCTCTATTCAGTTGCCCCAACTTCACCCAGGGGTTGTTAAAAGAAAAACATTCTCAAGTTAGAATGAATAGCCCAAAGGATAAAAATATTTTCTCTACATCTGTGAAGGTACTCCTGTTGGTAGATGCTAGGTACTAATTTAGTGATATACAGATTCAAATGATTAAGTGACTTCTTAAGTGACTTAAGAATAAGTGACATCATGATTTTCTTTATGAGTAACATATTTTCAATCTTAGAACTGAAATTGAGTACAGTTGACAGTATAGAGGGACAGTTCTTGGATGCCCTTGTGATAGCTCCTGTTCTTCATTAATTAAGATTAATCCTTGTATTATGTTTATAGGATGTTGGTAAGAAATTGAGAGTTTCAGTTTTTAATACCTATAATGTAACTGTATTATTGTATTTTTTGGTTTCAAAATCTTAGTTTCTTCTAAAATGTAACTGCTTCAGAAAAAAGGTATTTTTTGGTAATCTGTTCATCACCATGGAAATAGGATTCAGGAAAGTCAACATATGTTCAATGTCGCTCTCTAGCCCAGTGTTTAGAATTGTTGGTATATTAATTTGATCTATTTTTTCCATATTTTTATTTATAAACTTCCATTTTCCCAACATCATATAACAAAAATATTAAGGCAAAACAGAACAAGCAAAAGACAAGCCACAAACACACGTGTTAATATCCCCGCACCATATTGCACATCCAGTATAGATATAAAGTATGGTTCTCCAATTTATATTTTTATTTAATAAATTTATATGCCAGCTATATCACTATCAAGTGACTCTGGGCTTATATGGGTTCAAGTGACAATTATCTAATTAATGCACAATAGTATAATATCCTTCTTGCCATCTGAGATCAGTCTCCTTGCTGCTGCATTATAAGGCTAGAAAAGGTGTCTCTATAAGTCCATACTCTAATTATTTTTGTTCTGAAAAAAAATATATTCACATCTGGAATTACCGTATCTTTACCTTAATAAAATTTGCAAATGAGAACTCTGAGATTTGTGCTTGGGAAAGAATCTCAGTTTTGGCAGCTTTCAACAACCTGACAATACTGACAATAAATAAAAATTAAATATGTTTTTCAAATACTAAGGGAATGCAAGTTCTTGCTTTCCACAGACTGACCTTCATTCAATGTTTTTTTTAATTCATTCAAGCTAAATATGTGCAAGCATATGAAGAATATATATCTCTAAAGACAAATGCGGCTTCTTTCTATATATTATATTACTCCCTGCTTTTTAATTGAAAGCTGGTAATATGACTCTAATCAACTATTTCTATCTCTGCCTTATTCCTTTCTAGATTTATGTCATAGAGTACATTTAGCTGACTAATGCATTTATCCTTGGAAATGAGGTGTGTGTTACATCCATTTGTCATGTGTAAACTGATGTGTAGACTTCCTTGCCAAAGGGCATAATGTTATGCTGTAGCAAGAGTTATAGGATATTACCAAAACTGAAATGATTCTGTTCTCTAGAAAATGTTGCAACAAAATTCATTGCATTGCTTCATGAACTATAAAGCAGAATGGCTCAAAACTGCTCATATATAATCTTTCTAGAAATTCAAGCTTTAATAAGTTTTTGAATGTTTATGTGAAAAGCTTTTCCTCTTCATGTCACACCATAGAATCTTCCTGGTATACAATATTGTGGAAAAAAACACTGCATAGAATTGTATGTATGGTAGCATATCTTAAATTTTGATGCAAAGATGTACATTATATCAGAGATGTTTCTTTGTTTTGCTTAATTCTTAATTTATTTAATTTGCTTAATTTTCTAGCTTTGGATGCTTATTTTTAAATGTTACATTTTTTATTTCTCTTGGAAGCTCATGAAGTTTATCCTCTTCAAATGATTAAATAGAATATATGTTTTGAAATATTATTACTATTGTTGTATTGGCTAGTTTGTGCTTAATGAGTCATTTTAAATACCTAGGTTAATTCATTCAATCCAGTTTTAAATCTCTTCCTGATTACTTGTTTTTGATAAATGGCAAACATAGATTTATTGGGTACCACTTCTTCAATGTATTGTAATTCAAATTCAAAAGAAAGCTTAGAGACCACCCTATGCTTATCTGGTTTTTTCCCCTTCTTTTCCAAAATATATATTTGCTGTACTGTGATGAAAATGTCTTTAACATTTTGGATTCACACATGTGCAGTAAAGATTTGGTAATGCTCTATTTGTATTTTTGAATTATAAACTTCAGCCAATCAAGAATATTGTAGCGCACGCAATTTTGAGTGTAGCTCAGTATGCCAGCTGCGCTGGATCTTAGACTTTGGGTTCAATTCAAGGTATTAGTTGTCACCTTTGAAGCCCTATATGTCAAGGGGCCAGCTTTCTTGTTGGACTGCTTTTCTCTTATGGTTTCTGACCATCGTATCATATCTGGGATGGTAGGTATGCTCTGGGATCCCTTCTTTGAAACATTGTTAATTATTGGGATCCAGAAGACATGTTGTCTCTGTCAATCTCTTATATTAATGCACTCATGTTTTAAAATATATATTGGACAATATATTGGGATTTTGGCGCTCTTCAAAGGAGGGGCAGAGAGCAGGCGGGGTCCTCTGAAAGGCCTCTGAGCTGTTGCTTTGATGGGTCTGAGCAGCAAAGACAGAAGCCGTGTCAGCATTGGTGTCCTGGCTAGGGGGGGACCAAGGTGGGAATCATGGCTGCCTGATTGGTGGGAATGGAGAGATGGAGCTTCTGATCTAAACTAGTGATTTCCACTGAAAGCTAATGTTTGCTAATAAACTAGTATTTTCTCTTTTGACTTTTGTCTATCCTGGCTATTCAGGTTAGCCAAAGGTGAGTGGAGGTGGGTCAAAATGGTGTTGAAAATATTGCTGTATGTATACCTTAAGAAAGGTGTTTATTTGGTCAGTGAGCAACAACATTTGACAAAATATAATACCAAAGGAAAATCAAATAAAAATACTAGCATAACAAAAATAAAATAATAACTAAAACCCCTTCAGGATTGAAAAAGCAATAGCAGCAACATTTTGGTACTGTAGGCAAAATCACTTCCTTCCTAATTTAAAAGATCTAAAATTCTGCTTTTTGCTAAGAGAGCTATTCAATAATCCTAAAGAGTAAAAGGGAGCAAATTAGACTAGGTTACTGCATTTAAATACCTTGGTGTGGTTTTTAATTCTAAAGGCACCTGGAATGCACATCAGAAATATATAATGCAGCTAGTTCTTAGGTCCACAAGTGCTCTTAAGCACTTCTTTTACACAAGAGGAAGCTAATTAATCCCTGCAGCATTAAAACTTTTTGAGGCCAAACCCACTGGCCCAAATCATTTATGGTGCACAAGTAGGAATTTATGCAAAGAAGGATGTACTGGAAACTGTGCAAACAATTTTTTTTTTTAGATCAATCTTTGCAACCACCCAAAGCAAACACTCAGTTAAGACTGGAGTCAGGAATACATGCAATCCTGGTAAGGGCATGGAAGAGGAGAGTTAATTTGTGGCTGAAAATCTAATTCTTCCCAGACTGTCCCCAATAGACAATTTTCCTTCTCCCTGTAAAAAGACCATACAGCAGAAGCTGGCATTATATGTGCTTTCTGTACCACTCCTAATTTCTTTAGGACATGACCAAAAAACTGCTCGCCCAAAGAATAAAGGACTATGGAGTTTCAGGCTGAAGTTAATAAGCTGCCCCGATGTGGCAGAAATTGGATTAATAAGGGCCCTTGGGAAACAGTAAAATAGCTACAAAATGTAATTTTCCCCAAGCTGAAAATATCATTTTTCCAAGTCAGGCATAACATCTTAACCATCCACACTGCTGCAAGGCAGATACTCCAAATCCCATTAACCAAGCATACCTGCCGATGTGACAAGGAGATTGAAACAATTTTGCATGTATTATTACATGTATTATTACACAGGATATCGGGTCTGCTTATATTCTGTTCCTAATATGTAAATGTTCAGGAAGGCTGGACAATTTCCATGCAAACCATCTTTTAGGTTTGCATCTTCCATGCAAGCTATCTTGAATCCCTTTATCACTTGTGCAGTAGCCAAATTGTGTGTTTCTTCAAGGAAATTAAAGCACAACTGGTCAGAGAAATAACCACTTCTGTTTTATTTATCACTTTAGTATTAATACATACGAGCTACAGGTAAACCTTGACTTACAACCATTTATTTACTGACCATTTGAAGTTACAACAGCACATGTTACAACAACAATGTGAAACATGACTAGTTTTCACACCTGTTGTAGCATCCCCATAGTCATGTGATTAAAATTTGGACACTTGGCAATTGGCTTGTATTTATGATGGTTGCAGTGTTCCAGGGTCATGTGATCACCTTTTATGACCTTCTGACATGGAAAGTCAATGGGAAAGCCAAATTTACTTAACAGTTGTGTTACTAATTAAACATCTGCAGTGATTCATTTAATGATTGTGGCAAGAAAGGTTGTAAAATGGGGCAAAATTCACTTAACTGTCTTGCTTAGCAATGGAAATTTTGGGCTCGGTTGTGGTCGTAAATCAAGGGCTATCTGTAGTTGAGAAAGAGACAAACTCTTAATTGCAGATATCTCTGTGACTGAAGTTGAAATTCTTAAAGAGAGAAATTCATTCATCCAATTGTTTTTATTCATAAGCCTTCACCAGTATTCAATTCCATTTTAACCCATCTGAGAAGAGCAAGAATTTGAACTGAATGGCCAGATGCATAGGAAGGGCTATCATTTGTCTGTTCCTCCCACTTACTATATAACATTGCTCCCCATATAGAGAATGGGCAGGAGTGGAAAGAGGCAGGAAGGGAATTTTTTATTTGATTCTCCCTCCCCCCCCCCCGCCCAATCCTGTTCATACCTATGCTGTTTTACTGGTTTTGTGGCAGATTAATGTCAAAGGAGAAACAAAGGGAAAAAAACTGTAGACAAACCTGATTAGTAACATTGGGGATTGTAGATAATCTGCAGTACAGATTGCCTTGAGACACAAAGAACCATGGCCATTAAAAAGGGAGCAAAACACTTAACTGGGCAGGAAATTATAATCTAAATATACACCTTGATTTCATGTTTTTGATAACTCTCTGTTGGGAGGATATATTGAACCCAGAACTTTCCAAATCTGCTGTTCTTGTTGTAGATATATGTCTTCTGGCTTTGCTGAAAAACAAATGCTTCTGTACAAGATGAAACTCCTGTTGGCAATTCATGAATGGATAATGTAAGATGCCTTGATAGCTCTGAAGAGATTGATACATTGTACATAGTTGCAGGATAGGAGTGGAATTGGAAAAGAGCAACTTAGTTTCTTGTTCAAGAAGAAATTTCCTTAATAGAAAGTAATTTGCAGCCCCTGTCCGTCTTCCTTGAGGTCTAACATAGTGCAAGATGATTTGTGAAGGGCAAATAAAATTATTGATAATTACAGATCATTCAGTTTGATGTCAACACTGGCTAAAACACTGGAACAGAATATTAAGCAGTTGTTTTGGGCAAAAATACATTGCTTCTCCAGCATGAGGATGGAGACTCCACGAATGGGTTAAGACTGTCTTCCTGCCCATTTAGACTAAGTCTGTAAAAGTAGCCACGCCTCCTGCTGGGTCATGTGCTTCCCAGACACGACTTAGTCTTCAGCCCAACAGGACACGTATGTCCTTCAGAGCAGGTTGTATTTAGTCTTTTTTTCTCCTTTCGTGGATTTTCCTCCTGTTTTTCAGCGCTGATACCAGCGCTGCCAAACTGCAGGGTCCCCTATTCCTTTAAATTCGGATTAACAATCTTAAATTGTCCCAAGCCCTTAGGGGTCCGGGGCTTTAACAGCCCTGCAGTAGCCTTCCCGCTTTTCTGGTTTAAAAGCTCCAGATCAGCTGTGAGTCGGAATAGCTCGCTCAGCTGAGCAGCAGCTCCGTTTGGCGCGCTGAGCGCTGCCGCGGAGCATTCCAAGGCTTCAGAAAAACCAGTACCGATTGGCCAATTAGGAAGGGGGTTCTATTCCATCCTTTTCGTGGTACCAAAGGCCTCGGGAGGATGGAGAGCAATACTAGACCTAAAAGGTCTAAACTCTCACCTAGCCTACAGAAGGTTCAAGATGCAAACACTTCAGTCTATTCTGGCAAGCATCAGAAGACACGATCTCCTGACTTCCATCGACCTCACAGAAGCGTACCTACACATCCCCATCCTTCCCGACCACCGAAGATTCCTAAGGTTCTGTTATGCAAACCAGCACTATCAGTACAAGGCTCTACCTTTCGGCCTCTCGTCCGCCCCAAGAGTGTTTACCAAAATCTTGGCAACCCTGGCAGCTCACCTAAGACTGGTTCCAGTAAGAATCCAGTGCTATCTGGATGACATCCTTATCCAGTCCACTTCCTTACAAGGGGCACGGGCGGACCTGACCCTAACCATCAGATCCCTTCAAAGCCTTGGGTTCTCAGTGAATTTCCAAAAGAGCCAGACAGAACCTTCAACCTGCCTCCTTCACCTTGGTGCGATCATAGAAATGCCAGAACATCGGGACAGCATCCGGACCCTGATCAGGCAGGTACGGAGGAAGCGGGTGGTCACATTAGCAACACTTTCTCAGTTATTGGGAAAGATGGTTTCCTGTATGGGGATAGTACCGTGGACCAGGCTACACTCCAGATCCCTTCAATGGTTCCTATTACCATTTCAGAGACGGGGCACCAGCTCCTCCAGCAGGAGAGTAGTTGTTCCCATCCAAACCCTAGAATCCCTCCAGTGGTGGACCTCCACAGCATTAGCCAGGGGCTCCCTATTCAAGGAACCAGACAGGCTTACACTAACTACAGACGCCAGTCTGTTCGGCTGGAGGGCACACCTCCAGTCACAGATAGCCCAGGGCCGATGGTCACAATCGGACCTCAAACACAACATAAACTGGCTGGCGCTAAGGGCTATTCACCTGGCACTACGCCATTTCACTGACAGGGTGGCGGGCCAACATGTCCTGGTCCTCACGGACAATGTGGCTGCAAAAGCACATGTGAACAGGCAAGGGGGTACCCGGTCAAGGTCCCTTTCGAACGAGGCTCAGTTGCTAAGCCACTGGGCAGAAACCAACCTGCTTTCCCTCAGAGCAGAACACATCTCGGGGGAAGCAAATCAGCAGGCGGATTCCTTGAGCAGGTCAACAGTGGACCACTCAGAATGGCGCTTGCATCCCGAACTATTCAGGGAAATCTCGGAGAGGTTCGGACTCCCAGTGCTGGATCTATTCGCCTCCTCGACGAATGCCCAGCTCCCCAGATTTTTCTCCCGTTTCCCATCCCCAGGGGCGGAACGGGCAGACGCTCTCCGCAACCCATGGCCAAGAGGTCTGCTCTATGCCTTCCCTCCCCTCCCCCTGCTCCCGGCAGTTATACGGAAAATACTGCAGGAGGGAGCGCAGGTGATAGTAATTGCTCCACACTGGCCGAGACGACCGTGGTTTGCCGACCTTGTGAGCCTTTCCATCTCACCGCAGTAGAGGATTCCTCCAGACCAGGTGGCACTCAGCCAGGGGTTCCTACAGCACCCGGACCCACAATGGCTCCAGTTAACCGCCTGGCACTTGAGCGGCGACTCCTGACGCGTGAGTCCTACCCAGCAGATGTCATATCCATAATTCAGGCCGCAAGACGTCCATCAACCAACAAAATCTACGACTCCTCATGGAGGAGCTTTTGTCGCTGGTGCACAAAGAACAACCTTGTTCTGTCATCCATCACCATCCCAAGGATACTCCAGTTCCTACTGGAGGGGCTCAACAAAGGTTTGACACCCAACATCATTCGCAGGCAGATAGCAGCCTTATCCACAGTGCTCATATGTGACAATTCAACACCATTGGCCCAGCACCCGATGGTGCAAGCCTTTATCAAGGGCGCAAATAACACCAGGCCACCCGTGGTTCACCGTTATCCCTCTTGGGAACTTCCATGAGTTTTACAAGTCCTAACCTCGCCACCGTTTGAACCCATCAAGACATCATCGCTGAGGTTCTTAACCATGAAGGTTGCTTTCCTTATAGCCATCACATCGGCCAGACGCATATCTGAATTAGCCGCTCTCTCTGTCAGAGAGGACCTCTGCGTCTTCCACAATGACAAGGTGGTCCTCAGGCTGGACCCATCCTTCATACCAAAGGTAAATTCCCTGTTCCATAGATCACAAGAGGTGATCCTTCCAAATTTTTGTCCTCGCCCTTCACACACACCTTGGAGCGCCAATGGTACACCTTGGACGTGCGAAGGGCATTACTCCATTACATCAAACGGACTGCGGCCTTCCGCAAGTCGGAACCACTCCTTTATTTCCTTCCAACCTTCGTCCATAGGTCTGAAGGTTTCTCCCTCAACCATAGGCAGGTGGATCAAGGAATGCATTGCTATAACATACCAATCGCATTCTCTGCCAGTTCCAGGGCATATCACCGCCCATTCCACCCGCAGTGCTGCAACATCAGCAGCGTGGACATCCCAGGCATCCATTGGGGAAATTTGCAGGGCGGCAAACTGGTCCTCGCCTTCCCCATTCGTGAGGCATTATAAGCTGGACAAATTTGCCTCAGCGGAAGCCTCATTCGGCCGGAGGGTGCTCCAGCAGGTGGTATCAGCAAGTGGGACACAGGCCCAGGCCAGTTCCCTCCCATAGGGACAGGGCAGCTTTGGTATGTCCCATTCGTGGAGTCTCCATCCTCATGCTGGAGAAGGGGCGTTGTCTTACCTGAACGCCTTTTCTCAGCATGATGGAGACTCCACACCCACCCCTTTAGGTCCGCCAGGGCCTGTGTTAGGGGCAGGGGAGCCAACACATCAGACTATCGTCATAGCTTCGCCTTCATCATGTCTGGGAAGCACATGACCCAGCAGGAGGCGTGGCTACTTTTACAGACTTAGTCTAAATGGGCAGGAAGACAGTCTTAACCCATTCGTGGAGTCTCCATCATCATGCTGAGAAAAGGCGTTCAGGTAAGACAGCGCCCCTTTGCAGAAGTCAACATGGGTTTATCAAGAACAGTGTTGAGTGGCATATTGCAGAACTCTGCTTTTGACCCATTACTGTTTACCATATTTATGAATGATTTGAATGAGAGGGTAGACAATATGATTATTGAATTTGTGGTTGATGTAGAGCATTTCAGGAAGTTGTTAACAGTCTGAAAAAGGAGCAGAAATCAGCAATTTTATCATGGAGAAATCCAGGAAGTTCTATAGGACGATTACAAAACATAAATATAAAATGCAGGGATGGTGGATACTTCACTGGCAGCAACATTATATATGCATGTATTTATTATCCCATTTTTATTTTTGGCTGATTCCAGGAAATGTGCATATCCAACGCTCCCATCTCCTGTTTTCTCCCAAAACCCTGTGAGATGGTTTGGCCTGAGAGATGGCGACTGGTCCAAAGTCACCTAGCCAGCTTTCATGCCTAAGGGAAAATCAGAACTCAAGGTTTTCTGGTTTCTAGCCCAGTATCTTAGCTACTGTACCAGATTGACTCTCAGAAAGAATCTGTGCATTTTGGTGGATCACACACTGAACATGAGACAAGATAAGACTGCTATACAGCTGCAAAAAGCAAATGTAATTCTAGAGTTTATTGACAAAGGTGTAATGTCAAGATAAAGAACCACACCTAGAATATTGTGTTCACTTCACTTCATTTTAAGAAAAACAGTGATTAACTGGAGCATATCTAGAGGAGAATAGACAAGTTTTTAAGGCACTTGTAGGAAAAACTTAGGAGGAGTGATTGGAGGCACTAAGTACAGTTTGTTTAGCCTAGAGAAGAGAAAATTGTGGACATGATGTCTCAGTTCAAATTGTTTAAAGGATTGTCATATAGCAGATGGAGCAGAATTGTTGCAGAAGTCAGGATAAGAAACAGTGGGTTCAAACTTAAAGGCTTCTGTTTTTAAATATATGAATTTGTTGTTAACATAATTCTTTTTCATCTTAGTGAACAAAGATGTTTGACTTTCACAGAGCAGAACAAATTTAACAGGCAATGTAAGATACTGCTTTTGACAGTTAACCTTGAATGTGAAATCTCCCTATTTCTGTAGAATAAGCATGTAAGATTTATCAAAGGAATTCCTTGAGAATCTTTGTTGTGTAAATTAGAAATACATGTTGAAAGTTCAGCCAAGTTAAAAATCTGTCTGATCACAAACTTGTTAAGGAGCAAATTATTTACTTTATCTTAATAAAACCTTAATAGAACATAATAGAATTATATAATTAATGCAAATATTCATGGAAGAATATACAGATTATTTGCATAATTTTTACAGCAATGGTTTAAAAGGGAAGTGAAATTAAAACATTAATTTAAACAAACCTAAGTGAGAAGAGATTTGAACTGGCATTTTGTGGTTCTTGCCTTACTGTACTTTCTAGCAAATATTATTATTTTTTAAATTAAATGGTGAAATTGTTCAGCCCTCCATATATGTAGTAAAGTTTGGTGTAAAGATTGTCCATCTTACTGTGTGCCCCGAATACAATGACTATTCTGTCTAGCTTTTTGTGGATGAGAGATGCTGGGATGGCATTCATTCAGAGAGCTCTAAGTCAGGGAAGATTGATAAGTCTGGAAAGCCGTTCTTTTGTCCAGGTATCAATTACCTATCAGGTCTGATTACATAGATTGGATTAATGTAAAAACATTCAGAGCATACCTTAACAAAAGAATTTTGAAAATATCTCATCTGCCTAATTGCTTTTGCTAATTGCATTCCCCAAGCACTGCATTTTTAAAGCACTTAGTTCTCTTTTATTTATGAATTTCAGTTCAGGATCCTCAATGGAAAAAAAATATTAACAGATCACAGCAGTGTTTAAGTAGGATTTCAAAATGTGCTTCTTAAAAAAAAAAAATCTAACTTGAACCCTGCCTCTTTTTCCTCTTCCTTCTTCTCCAAGTCTTTTGGTTATTTATGCTTATGAAGTCTTGGAGATTGGAATGTATGAATTTGTTATTAACAACTAGCAGTCTGTTATCCCCTCATTAACTATCTCATGAGAATAAAATTCTGGTACATCCATATATAACACCCATTATTGCAAGGAAATTATTTTGTCAAATTTAGATGGCTGCCCATCTCACACAAAGTGACTGGGCAGTGTACCATAAAGCCAGCAATTAAAACATTCTACAGAAACCCACTTAAAAAAAATTAAATAAAAACATTGTGAAAGGAAATGCATCAGAATGATACAGGGTTTTTCTTCATGGGCTAATTTGTAGGAGTTAAGGCTTGCAAATTGGGAAGGGTATATATAATGGAGTAACATTGCATGATCAAAGCAAATTATGGTCATGACCACAGGGGCTGCCACCAGTCATCAAGGCAAGCCAGTTGTCAAGTGCCCAGAATATGCTCACATAATTGTAGGGGTGTGTGTGTGTGTGTGTGTGTGTGTGTGTGTTGACACAGCATTTTAAGACAGGCTGTTCTGGGCCTGTCATAATTTTAAACAGTTGTTAGGTGACCTGTTGTAAGTTACGGACTACTTGTACTAGTTGTGGTACTGTGACCTTTAAACGTTAAAATAAATATCTGGAATCCCCACTCAAAGTTTTTTGAGTATCCAACTTGAGTACTTAAAGGACATATTGCATTATGGGGTGAGCTTAAGATTTCTTGTTTTTTGTAATATATTCAATTGTAAAAAATGTGTAAGAGATGTCTCTTGTCAGTCTAGTTTGTAAGTAATAGATCATCAGAAAAGCTCACAACATTCTCATTATAGTACGCTCAAGTTTCATTCCATAGAATTAAGATTTTTCATTGTTTTATATCTCCAGTTTGTCTTTAAATGTGGTCAGTCAATGGGCTTTAAATCAGTACAAATTCAAGAACAAAAAGAACAATTGCATAATTTAAAATAGAAAAAAGTAACAAATCTAAATCTTCCAGGGATTAAAATCAGGCTCAAGAATTCATCTTTTCCAGCTGAGACAAAACAGGTTTTGATAGGAAAATTAGTGCCTTCACTGCAGAAAAACGCAGTGATCAATTGTATAAAAGTAATTCATTTGGAGATTAAAGCAATATTTCCTTTATAGAAGTATTAAAATATGTCTAGGTGAATATATTTTTGTAATATGTGTATAGCAAAAGTGAACTTGGAATTTTTTGTAAAAGCGTTCTAATTTACATGTAGTTCCTTCCACAGCCATAGAATACATATTCAAATACAGAGTTTTATGCTCTATAACGAATAAGAGATTTCAATGTATCTAAATCACAATTTAGGGTACAGAATTATATTCATGGGATGAGAAGGTTGGAAGTGGTTAAATGTAAAAAAAAGTTTGTTTGTAATCAGAAGCCAAAGAATGCCACATGCTTTTGAAATAATCTTTTTCCCTCCGTCTCTGCCCTCTCCCTAATTGATTTATTCTGCAGGTGATATACCACGCTTAGATGCTGAAAAAAGCAACTCTAAAATTATGTTTCTGTATGATTAAAATGTTATATTTGAAGGTAAGATTATAATATTTAAAGCAGTATGTAATTTAGCTTTTTATGTAATATAAACTTTTGATGTTTACAGCAGATTGCTGAATTCTTCAGTCTATTCCCAAACTGAATGTTACCCAGCTCCCCAGATGTGCTGATTAGTATTCTTATGAAATACAACTATTTGGAACTATGACTGTTCACCAACTTTAAGTTCATATGTTTGGAATATGCATTATAATAAAGTGAAAAAAAATTAAAATAAAATGTAGATTATCTTGAGAGTGACAACCTGCATTCCACAGCCTGCAACTGTTTTTATAATAATTTTATTAAACTTATCAAAATATAAAATACAAATGAAAATGAAAACAGTGGGAAAATGGGGAAGGAAAAAGAGAAAAAATGAAGCATAGGGCAAAGGGGAAAAAAAAGCATTGACTTACGATTCTTTTTAGTGCACTAGAATAAAAAAAAAAACATTACAAAGTCAACTTTTACATACTTAATGTGTACTAGCCATTTCTATAACAACAAACTTATCTAATCAGCAAAACCCAAAATCAAAGTTGCATTTTTCCCATCTCAAGCACAAAATCCAGAAGCGGTTTCCAAGTAGAAACAAAGTTAGATATATTCTTTTCTTTGATTAGAGCAGTTAATTTAGCCATCTGTGCTAGCTCCATCCATTTCCAGCTATTTGTCTATTGTAGGAATTAGAATATCTTTCCATACAGCTTGCAGTTGTTAAGCTGAAGACTTAACAAAAGACACTTGCTTTTCTTGATGAATAAATACAATTTTGAAAGAGATGAAGTACCATTTGCTCTTGTTGACAGAGTATTTCCTTATTGCCTGGGAGTCATTGATTAGAGGCCAGGGCCATTGAAAACAATAGAATTATGCTTATAGGGTAAGAGCCTTGGACATCTTTTTTCTCCTTATAAATTTTTAACCTTTTCAAGGGGCAGGAGGGATATTTGTATATATATTAAAGAAAGATGAAATTTTATAAAGCAACTGGGCTAGTTTTAGTTTATAAAGCATATGAAAAGTATATTTAAAAGACTTTATATAGGCCCTTATGATATATGCTTGAAACATATGTTTTGATTTTGTGTAGGGATATATTCTGGCAAACAAAAGTATAAAAGTGGTCCATCACAAAACTCGATTCGCTTGGCTAAACTAGTAGGTAGTCCTCGACTTACAACCACAATTGAGTCCAAAATTTCTATTGTTAAGCAAAACATTTGATAAGTGAATTTTGTCCCATTTTACGGCCTTTCTTGCCACAGTTTTCACAGTGAATCACTGCAGTTATTAAGTTGTTAAGTTAGTCATATGGTTGTTAAGTGAATCTGGCTTCCCCTTTGCTTATAAGAAGGTTGCAAAAGTTGATTGCATTACCTTGGGACAATGCAACCGTCATAAATATGAGTCAGTTGCCAAGCGTCTGAACTGGGGTCATGTGACCATGAGGATGCTACAATGGTTGTGTGAAAACTGGTCGTCACTTTTTTCAATGCTGTTGTAACTTTGGTCATTAAATGAATGTTGTAAATCGAGGACTAGCTGTACTATTTTGCTGAGCAGGTCTTTGACTGGCACTTCAGAATCCCAAGGCTCCTTTCTTGAGGATGCTCCCTCACATAATGGATGCAAAAAAGATACATGTATTATCTGGCAACTAGTAGGTTTCTTGCACAAAATAGGCAATAATGTTTCCTATGTACAGTATGAACTACAGCCTCTGCATGTGTGTATGTACGCATGCTTATTTGTATGTGTACTTGTAATTTTTGTATTTTTTCTGCTGAAATGGGATGGCACGATGGCTCAGCAGTAATGACGCTGGTCTGGTTGGCTGGGGAACCAACAGCTCAGATTCAAGACCCAAGCATCGCGTGATAGATAAGCTCCCGTCCTCGCCCTAGCTCCTGCCAACTTAGCAGTTTGAAAGCATGCAAAACTGCAAATTGATACATAGATACCACTTTTGGTGAGAAGGTAACAGCGCTCCGTGATGTCATGTTAACCACATGACCACGGAAACATATTTGGACAATGCTGGCTTAGTGGCCCTTGAAACGGAGATGAGCACCGTGCCCCTACAGTCGGCGGTGACTAGTGGAGTAATATCTGCAGGGAGTCCTTTACCTTACTTTCTGCCAAAATAGTTTAGCAGAAACTAAAAATTATTATCCTTACCATTGCTGGCCCTCTGTAAGCATACCCTTTTGGTGACATACCCTGTTTTCATCGCTCTAATTTTATTTTTAAATTGTTTCTAGGTTTCAGGAGTTGTTAATCATTTTTTTTTTTTTGAACTCTTTCCAACTTTGCCTTTAATATCTCCTTTTTAAAGACACTCCCATGAAAGATGAGCTCTGTTTTCTGTTAACTGAATCCAATTGAAAATCTTTGGGGTGACCTGAAGATGGCTGTGCACAGGAGAGACCCTAGTAATCTGATAGATCAGGAATGTTTTGCAGGAAGATTCTCAAGGCAAGATGTGCCATGTTGATAAGCTCCTATCACAAAAGACTGAATGCTGTCATGCTTTAGTTTAAAGGTGTGCATGCTTGTATAACCAGGTTATTGTATGTTTTCCCTCTAAATGATTTCAGTTTATTTTTCAATTGAATTCAGTTTATTTTTCAATTGAATGATTTCAGTTTATTACATTAAAGATGGGAAAAATTCTGAAGTGATTTATCTTGGTCTGATTTTTTCACATCTCAAAAAACTGGCATTTTCACAGGGGTTTGTAGACTATATCCCATTGTAGCTGCACTGAAATTAAGAAATATTTTGACTTACGGTGTAGCTCTGCAAATACTTGGGAGATTTGAGCACACAAAATTGGCAGATTCCTACAGAATTTTAGTTTATGCAATCTCTTAAATTTTGCACTTTGTTACATGAATGAGCCCATACAGTGCATGTAAGTCAATTCTAAGAGCTTCAGTAGTACTATACTCATATATATATAAGATAAATATTCAAATCAGCATATTATTCTGCAAAATATTACAAAATATGTGATATAGTTTATAATTATAATTTATTATAAATTGCATTTATAAACAAGATCCTTTATATATGGTCAAATAGCATTGTAAACTTTGTAATTTTGCAACGGCAAGTATACTCTTTCCTATTTCCTAGTCCTTGCATGTTGCTTCCACATCTTGATCCTGAAACAGTTTTATATCCCCATCATAAAAGTAGAACTTTTTTTCTGGAGCTAGTTAGCTGCATTCCTTTGTGTGCTTTGTCTTTTACATAGATGTCTACACACCCTAAGAATTCACAAAAATGAGCTCATGGTAGGATTGGGAGTGGAAAGTTTGCCCTGCTGTTGTTTTGCCCTTTGGGAAAAAGAAAGCTAATGAGCACTAGAAGAATTTGAATGTGTTTGTTTTGTAATGAACAGAGTAGTCATGCCTCTTACAAGTAAATTGTGGGTCAGATTTTGTCCTTATTCATTCCAGATTTTTATGTCACATTGGAGTGTATTTGTGTTTAGATTTTTATTGAATATTATATGTCATCATTACATGCAGCAAATCCTTATGACACCTGCACAATCAGATTCCAGTCGCAATAATAAAGAACGCTGTGTAGGATAAAAATGGGAGAGAAGCAGTGGAAATGTTGCAGACATTTTATGAAATGTGTCATTCACCGTTTAACAAATAAATCATTATTTTTTTATAAAATAATTGTTTACACTTTTTTATAGCTTGCCTCTATTATTTTTATAAATAACCAAAGCAGTGAACATACCTAATATTCTTTCCTCCTATTTTTTCCGCAACAATACTGTGAGACAGGTTGGGCTGAGAGAGAGAGTGATTGGCCCAAAGTCACCCACGCAAAGTCATGGCTAAAATAGAACTAGAACTCACTGTCTCCTGATTTCTAATGGCGCCTTAACTTCTAGATCAAACTGGCTCTCTTAAGTCACATTTAAGACTCTTAATTAAACACACTTGCTTCAAGAAGTAGTACACTTTGAACACAGAATAGAGGATTGTATTGTATGGCTCAGATCTGGAAATTTCTTTTGTTAATGAATAGAATTCTCAGGAATGGAACAAAACTTCCCTTTGTTTTCCTTCTCCCCTCCAAGTTCTCTTCCTGAATCTAGGAAATAATTTCAAAAATTGCTTGATGTTGCACAAGGGAATGCAGACAAATGGATGAATTTCTGGAAATATGCTAACTATGCAAATTAAGGAACAATTACTATTCAAGCTATGCTTTCAGCAGGCCATTGCTGTGTATACTTTTTTCAGGACTGGAAAATTGCTTCTTGGGATTTTGTTTAAATCCTAAGTTAATTGATAATAATCTTTTGTTATGAGACACTTTTAATTGTAAGTTAGTGTGTGTTATAATTAGGGTTTGCTGTATAAAGTAGTTGAAACTGAAAGAAAGCATTTTTGTTCAGATCCTTATTGGATCTGTCATAGATACCAGAACTCTTGCCTCAATTCATATAGTTCTTAATTGTAAATTAAATGTGGGATCCTCGTCTAGTGTGGTTTTCTTGAAGACATTTCATTACCAACTGGGTAACATCATCAGTGCTAGAAGGAAGTGGGGTTTGCTCTCTGTTTATATATACAAGTGGCCCTCTCAGAGCTGGTGAGAGTGTTCTTTGTGGTTCCTTGATTAGGCTATTGTTTACTGTTATTTAGTATTAATCTTGGTGTTAACCTCTGCTTATATGGGTGTTGATTGCTGACCAAGAGGGGTTTTGGTCTTTTTGTTTCCTAAATGAATAGTGTGAAATGCCAACTTCCTCCTTAAATCATTTGTAAGTATCCCTAAATTAATTTTTTATTATTTTATTGCAGTTTTTTTGGAAGCCTTGACTAACCTAACTTTAAATTTTTCTTTAAGAAAGAGATGATGTCTAGGCCAGAGGTCCCCAACCTTTTGGGCACCAGGGACTAGTTCCGTGGAGAGAGGGTTTTCCTCAGACCGGAGGGGGCGTGGTTTTGTGTGCTGCCTGCATCTCGCGGATGGGGCTTTGCTTGTTTGTGCGGCCCGGTTGTTGGCATGCCACGGCCCGGTACTGGTCCATGGACCGGGGGTTGGGGACCCCTGGTCTAGGCCATAGACAGAGCTCAGTAGAAACTCCAATAATAGTAGATCTCATCTATACAAGAAGCTGGCTGATATTAGTGCACCTATTCCAGCTTTCCCTCGTGCTTGCTTAGACACACAACATGAACCATACTTGATTTCAAGATGTGATTACTGCATTGAGATTATTATATGCACAGAGATGGAAAGACTCAATATTACCCACATAAGGCAATGGTTGATGAAATTGACAGATCTTGCTGAGATGTATTCTTTGATTAGAGAAAAGACACTATCTACATTTATTGATGGCTATGTTTTATGGAAGTTTTGCATAAAAATGAAAAAAACCTTGAACATCATGGCTTTGATGATTAGACAGGATATATTATAGAAAGAAAAGTGTAAGGTCCTTGATCTCCTACTTTGGTTATTTTTTTTGAAGACAAGGTGTTACTGACATCAATGCTAGAAGGGAATGGGGTTTGCTGTCATTTTATATATTAATGGCTTGCCCTGTCAGTCTTGGTGGGAGTGATCTTGGTAGCTCCTTGATAGGCTGTTGTTTACTTTTACCTTTTTTGTCTGAGCTGGTAATTCCTTGATTGTGGTGAGGTTTACTTCTTGACTGCTGGTTGTGCTATATTGGTTGAGTGGTCAGGCACTTTTTGATACAGTTGCATAAGTATCCATTTTGTTGGAAGTTGTTATATAGATGATCTTTTTTCTGATGTTCAAGGTTGCTGCAGTTTGTCTAAATAATATTTCTACACAGCTTTTCTTGTGAGATGTTGGTGTTGCTTTGGTAGTGGAGCACTTGATTGATGTGGGTAGTTTTTCGATAGACTTGTGTTTCTAATTGGCCATTGCTGCTTTTGCTGATGAGGATATCCAGGAAAGGGTAGTATGTTATTGTATTCCTCTTCTCTTGTGAATTTTATTTCTTTGAAGACATTGTTGATAATTTCATTTGGGTTCTCTAGTTGGTCCTTTTTATTATGACAAAGGTGCCACCTACGTACCAGATCCATACTTTGGGTTGTATGTGTGGGAATGACATAGATTCTAGGCCAGAGGTCACCAACCTTTTCATGCTGGCGGCCTAGAGGGAAAGGGAGGAGCTGGGAAATTTGTGCATACACGTGAGGAAACAGGGCGCTAGCAGCCCCGTTTGTGCAGGTGCTGGCCACTGCCGCTAGCCCCACGAGCATGCACAAACAGGTCCGCGGGCACTAGTGCAAGCGGGGGTAAGTGCATGCACATGTGCGCACACACTGGCCAGCCTGTCCCGTGGCCAGTAGGTTGGGGACCCCTGTTCTAGGCATTGCATTTCAGTCTCTGCTATGAGTCTTGAAAGCAATGATCCCATGGGTGTTCCTTTGATTTATTGATATATTTGTCTATTGATCTGAAGGTAAGTAGCTAGGGAAAGATTGATAAGGTCCATGTTTCTGGGTATTTCAGTCTTGGTGTATTTGGTTAGGTTGGGTGTGCTGTGAGGTAGTGCTATCAAGGATTCTTTGGCTAATTCTATGGATGTAAAAAGTGCTGTAACATCAAATGAGACCATGATTTCATTTTCATCTATTGTCATTTGTCTTTGTTTTTGATGCACTATAGTGAGGGTTTGATGAAGTATTTGCTTCCCTTCACTTTTTTTGTCAATTCTTTGCTGGTATCTGCTGCTGCAGATCATGCTAGTATTTATTACACTTCTACCAAATTTTTCTGGAAGAACAATGATTGCTTAATAAATAGGTATCTGTAATAATTTAAAGAAATGTGCCAAATCTTAGAATTATGAGTGAAAAGTGTTCACTGGGATGTAAGTTTCGATGTCTTCTAGTAATTCTTTGACTTTTTGTATTTATTGTGATCTATCCTTGATATCTATGGTTCAGCCTATGTCTACTGGTAAGATGATGATAGTTTGGTCCTTCTTTAGGTTTTGAGGACTGCTTTTTCCTCTGCTTTGAGTTGGTTTTCTTCACATCTTCTTCTGCTCTATGTTACGATAGTTTGTCTTATGCTTTCTTGGATCTCTGCAGTTTCTAAAACTGCGAAGAATTCTAGTTGATTAGCATAATTTGTGTTATAGTTGAGGCCTTCCTGTAGACTATTGTATTCTGTGATCCATAGTGTGTAGCTGGACATGTTGACCACCCATTTGGGCTACAGTGCCTCTTTGATTCTGGGATTTAGTTTGAGTAGTTTGGTTTAATGTTTGGTTTTCCTTTTTCTGGCATGCCTCTGGGAAGTACTCTTGATGGTGGTTGTCAGCCTTGCTATGTTCTCTGGTATAATGGTCTGTTCTAGTTGCTCGTTGAGGTTTTCCTTGGTGTGCTAATAGAAAAGTATTATAATGTTGCTTTAGAGAGGTTAAAATATAATTGCACTTAAACTGTTGTGAAAATTATTGGAAGCCACTTTTTTGTTTTTTTCCTATTCTTCAACTTCTTTTCTTGCACTTTTTGTTTTCTTTTTCTTCCTTTATATTAGTTTGTATAAGTTTTTATCTTTTTTAAAAAGTTTCAATAAAATGATATTAAAAATTATATTTGGTCAAAAGAAGTCAGAAATACATAAATTCATTTATAAAACCAAGTTACATGGTCTCTTTGAAATACAACTTACAGAAATTATCTCACAATTTGAAAGTTTGGCTGAGTAACATTGTTTTTATTAAGATGATTTAAATTTAATTCTTAGCAGTTTATGCCTTAAAGACAGATAATGAGGCAATATAAAGCTTAGTGTTTAACTGAGTAAGCTATGATATGCCTCATTTGACTTCAAACTTATTTATAAAATAATTTTCTTAAACATTGAAACATTGAGTGAAGTACAGATTCAAACAAATTAAGAGAGAGAGAGAGCGCTATTGCACTTTTCTTGATCCAGTAAATTAAAAATAAAAAGTTAAATAAATAGAATTAAGATAAATGAATTAAAATCTGTCCAAATAATCTTTTGCTATAACTTTTTAAAGCTTTTTTTAACAGTATTCAATTTCTGATTTCCGAAATGTTTGTTCTTGTTACGTCACTCAGAAAAAAACATCAACTATAGAAACAAATCTGAATTGTGATTTGTGTGCAAGCAAATAACAAAATTATTTTCTACAATTGCTCTAAGCCAGGGGTGTCAAACTGCCGGCCCGCATCATCCGGAAGCCGCGCCCACCCCATTGCCGGCAATGGCAAAACCGTCCCAATACGTTGTGCGACGTCACGTGACGTCGCGAGTTTGACATGTCTGCTCTAAGCAAACCCTGCAGTTTCTGATTAAGGCCTGAAGTCATGGCTTTGCCATTTGGCTCAGACCAGATAGTGGTGGTGTGAAATTTATAGCATGGTTGTACAGATTCTGCATTGACTGTGTGCTCTTGTATGGTTTTTGAATTATTTTTATTGCTTTAATATTTTTAAGTTTTATATGGTTATTTTACCTTTTGCATTTTTTGGTATTGTTTATGTTTTAATTTTGTAAGCCACCCAGAGACATGTATGTGAGTTGGGTGACTATATAAATTGAATAAGTAAATAAAGTGGTTTCACCACATTATACCATTGGTAATTCTTTTAACAACAAAAATAATACAGAAATATTAAGAAATGTAATTGTCTGAATTCCCTCTGTAGCAATGCAAAAAATCTTAAGTAGAATTCCAAGGACATAAAAGCTCAGATAACCTAGGTTTGTGGAACAAAGCTATAAAGCCAGTGTGAAATAATTCCAGTGATCCTTGTGTATCAAACGTATATACTATTTATAGTAAAATCAAAGTTCAAAATTCTTTTTCCTTTTTCTCCATTCAATTGGTGCAGTCAAATTAGGTGTCCCTCTCTTTTGGATCTGAGCCCATTTCCACCTGCCTCTTGTTTTGCTAATGGAGAGATCTGGGGTCAAGCTGTTTACTTTTGCATAGGTGAGAACTATCCATCTCTCTCTGTGTCTCCTTCCCCCCACTCTCTCTCACACACACGTATACACACACGGGTGTGCGTGCACACACACTTCTGTACTGCCCATCTCCTTCAGAGAGGGACTTATATCTAATAATCTGACTGCAATGAATAAACAGTTATTTTATCCATCCACTCATTTGAAATTTCTGATACATAAGTATATTCCAAAGGGTTTGGGCCCTCTGAAGCAGAACTGGAAGAAAAGGGTGGGGAACAGCCTGTTCCACAGATGGAAGTGAGATCATATATCATGGGATGTAGCTCAATCTGTTAAGTAATTAAAAAAATGCTAGCTTTTTAAAGCATTTACTTGAAATCTGTTAAATTAAATTGTTTCACCTTCGTGGTTGTACTATTTTTTTTAAAGTGCTTTTGAGTCAGTGACTGCCTGGACTAATTCCTGCAGTTTACTTGACAGCATTTTCAGAAGTGGTTTGTCAGTGCTTCTGTCCTAGGGCTGAGAAAAAGTGATTGGCCCAAAGTTATCATCTCTGGCTTTGTACCTAAAGCAGGACTAGGTTGTATTAATCATTCTTTGTAAATTATATTCTGATGAGAAGAAAACCACAGACTGTAGTTTTTTGCTGCTGATTCAAATAACTCCCATATATCCCTTGCATGTGCAAATAATTTCAAGATGCTCCTGCCCTGTGGAACAACCTCCCCCATGAGTTCTGATAGCATTGTTCCTCCCTGCCCCAACTTTGGGCTTCTACAAGGCTATGAAGAGTTGGTTCTTTACCCAAGCCATGACACTGGAGGCCAGTAGATTTAGGGAGGAGCATGGGTTTTGGTGTACCATGAAAAGGGTGGGAGGGAAGGAGGAAAGGAAGAGAGGAAGGAAGGAAGGATAAAAAGGAAAGGAAGTTATTTTTCTAAGTATTCCTATGTAGCTTCTCATTTTAAACAATCAAAAAAGTTAACATTAAAATTCATTATAATGGATGCAAGAAAAGGGGCGTTGTCTTACCTGAACGCCTTTTCTCAGCATGATGATGGAGAATCCACGAATGGGTTAGCTCTGTCTTCCTGCCCAATTAGACTGAGTCTGTCAAACTTGCCACGCCTCTCCTGGGCCGGATTCCCCAGTCCTGATGAAGGCGCAGCTATTGACGACAGTTCGACGTGTTGGCTCCCAGACCCCTGACACAGGACCTGACGGACACTGAGGGGCGGGTGTGGATTCTCCATCATCATGCTGAGAAAAGGCGTTCAGGTAAGACAGCGCCCCTTCTCCAGCATAATAGATGGAGAATCCACGAATGGGACATACCAAAGCCGCTCTTGTCCCTATGGGAGGGAAGCAGTCTGGGCCTGTGTCCCACCTTGTGGCACTATGTGCTGTAGCACTCTCCGGCCAAAGGAGGCGTCTGTGGAGGCAAACCTATCTAACTTGTAATGCCTCACGAACGGGGAAGGCGAAGACCATGTTGCTGCCCTACAGATATCCTCAATGGACGCCTGTGTCGCCCATGCTGCGGAAGTCGCAGCACTGCGAGTGGAATGAGCAGTAACATGACTTGGAACTGACAGGGACTGCGACTGACATGCCCCTGCAATGCAAGCCCTGATCCACCTGCCAATAGTGGAGGCAGAAACCTTTTGCCCCATAGAAGAAGGCTGAAAGGAAACGAAGAGGGCTTCCAACTTGCGAAACGGCGCCGTCCGCTTGATGTAATATCATAATGCCCTGCGAACGTCCAGGGCATGCCATTGGCGTTCCAAGTCATGGGACGGATGAGGACAAAAAGCTGGCGGTATTACTTCCTGCCGTCTGTGGAATAAGGTATTGACCTTAGGAATAGAGGATGGATCCAATCGAAGGACCACTCTGTCCTCATGAAAGACGCATAAGTCATCTCTGATAAAGAGAGCTGCCAGTGCGGCTAGCCGAAGTGACGGCTATCAGGAAGGCTACTTTAGTTGTCAAGGACCGCAGTGTACAGGTTCTGATGGGTTCAAATGGCGGTGAGGTAAGGGCCTGTAAGACCCGCGGCAAATCCCAAGAGGGATACCGATGAACCACGGGCGGTTTGGTGTTGCTCCCTTGACAAAAGAGCGCATCATGGGATACTGAGCCAATGGCTCCGAATTGCCCCATGTGAGCACCGTGGATAGAGCCGCCACCTGTCTGCGGATAGTATTGGACGCCAAGTCCATCCAATATTCTCGGAACGGTAATAGCCGAGAGAGCCAACTGGTTCTTTGCACACCAGTGGCAGAAATTTTTCCATGTGGAGTCATAGATCCAGTTTGTCGTAGGCCGTTGGGAGGCCTGAATCATGGAAATCACACCTGAGGAATAGGACTCCTGAGTCAGGAGCCGCCGCTCAAGTGTCAGGCGGTTAACTGGAGCCACTGGGGCTCTGGATGTTGCAGAGCTCCCTGGCTGAGTGCAATGCGACCTGGAGGAATCCTCCACGGGGGAGAGATTGAAAGGCTCACGAGATCAGCAAACCACGGCCGTCTTGGCCAGTGTGGTGTAATGAATATCACCTCTGCCTGCTCCTGCAGTATTTTTCGGATGACTGCCGGGATGAGAGGGAGAGGGGGAAATGCATATAGCAGGGCCACGGACTGCGGAGGGCATCCGCTCTCTGCCTCTGGAGAGGGGAACCGGGAGAAAAACCTCGGCAGCTGGAAGTTCGCCGGAGAAGCGAATAAATCCATTACCGGATGACCGAACCTCTCCGATATCTCCTTGAAGAGAGCTGTGAGCAGGCACCACTCGGAGTGATCCACTGTCGACCTGCTTAAGAAATTTGCCTGGTGATTTGCCTCTCCCGAGATATGCTCGGCTCTGAGGGAGGAGAGGTTGGTCTCTGCCCAGGATCCCAACAACTGGGCCTCGGCCATAAGGGACCTCGAACGGGTACCCCCTTGCCGTTTCACATGGGCTTTCGCCGCCACGTCCGTGAGGACCAAGTCCTGTTGTCTTGCCATTGCTTTGCGGAAGTGGCGTAGGTCCAGGTGTATGGCTCTGAGCTCCAACCAGTTTATATTGTGCTTCAGGTCTGACCGGGACGACCGGTCCTGAGCCAACTGAGACCGTAGGTGCGCTCCCTAGCTAAACAGACTGGTGTCCGAGGTCGGGGTGAGCCGAACGGGTTCTTTGAATAATGACCTTCTGGCTACCGCTGGGGAGGTCTACCACTGAAGGGATTTTAGGGTCTGAGAAGGAACCCTTACCCTCTGGTTGGAGGTGCTGGTGCCCAGTCTATGGAATGGGAGCAAAAACCCTTGCAGGTTTCTGGAGTGTAGTCTGGCCCATGGCACTATCGCCATGCATGAAATCAATTTCCCCAACAATTGGGAAAGCGTGGCCAGTGTCACCACTCGCTCCCTTTGGGCCTGGAGGACCAGGGCTCGGATACTCTCCTGACGTTCCCGAGACAGATAGACCTCGCAAAGTCTTGTGTCTAGTACCACGCCCAGATGAAGAAGGCGGGTTGAGGGAACTGTCTGACTCTTTTGGAAGTTCACCGAGAACCCGTGGTCTTGAAGGGTCTTGATGGACAAGGCCAGATCCGACTGGGTGGCCGGAATAGAGGATGACTGGATGAGAATGTTGTCCAGGTAGCACTGAATGCGTACCGGAACCAGTCTCAAATGCGCTGCTAGCGCTGCCAGGACCTTTGTGAACACCCTGGGGGCCGATGATAGGCCAAGGGTAGTGCCCTGTACTGAAAGTGGTGGCCTGGGCAGCAGAACCTGAGGAATTTCCAGTGACCGGGAAGGATGGGAATGTGGAGATATACCTCCGTGAGGTCGATGGATGTCAGTAGTCACCCTGAGGCTGAATTGCTCCGAATAAAGGAGCAGAGAGGCTTAATTTGAATCAAGGACGACCAAAGAGATCAACTCAATGGTCACGGCCAGCCCACCTGTAGGCCACTTAGCATACATGTGTAATCCACTTAGTGGTGGTAGGGCCAAATTAATGGTAAAGGTAGCACTCATGTAATCCACTTAGTGGTGGTAAGACCAACCTAATGGTAACGGTCCGCATGATGGTAACAAATTGTAAACAGAGGAGGCATAGGCAATCAAGGCTGTGAATCGTAGTCCTTGTGCAGGAGCTGAAATGGCAGCCACTGAAGAGGGCCTAGTGACCCTCTGAATTATTGGTAGTTGCTCCTGATGCCTCCTGCTGGACTGTCTCTCCTCCGGTTTGGCGGATTCTTGCCCCCTCCTGATTGGAGGATTTGGGGCTTCTTGCACCTAGGAGTGCAGCTCACCTCAAGGGGTCTGAGGTGCAGCGTTGTCTGCCATTGCAATCAGAGACATCTCAGTGGAGTGCTGAGAGAGATCTCAAGTGTTTTGCATCAGTGTCTGCCATCGTAATTAAGAGATATCTCAGTGGAATGCTGAGAGGGATCTCAGCTGAGAGGAATCTCAATAGGAAGGAGCAGAGTGCTGATAGTGGCAGGACCACTCAATGTAAGGAACGCTGTGCTTATGGGGTAAAGTGGCTGCAGAACCAAGTTAATGGTACTGCCCTCACTCATGCAATGCTCCTGATGGCAGTAGGGCCAGTAAGGACACGTCAGTGCTCAGGTCAGTTCAACTGTGGCGGCAAGACCAACTGAATGGTAACGGCCAGCTCACATGTAGTTCACTTAGTGACGGCAAGACCAACTCCATGGTAACAGCCAACTCACATGTAGTTCACTTAGTAATGGTAAAACCAACTCAATGGTAACAGTCAATTCACATGTAGTTCACTTAGTGATGGCAAGACCAAATCAATGGTGACAGGCAACTCACATGTAGTTCACTTAGTGGCGGCAAGACCAACTCAATGGTAACGGCCAATTCACATGTAGTTCACTTAGTGATGGCAAGTCCAACTCGATGGTAGCGGCCAACTCACATGTAGTTCACTTAGTGACGCAAGGACAACTCAATGGTAAAAGCCAGCACATTAGTAGCAATTGGCGATGGCAAGACCAATTCAATGGTACGGCTAGTACACTTTCACGACCATATCCAGGCCTTCTGTGAGGTCAAGATGGTGGCTTGCCTCCGAAGGGGTGTGTGCCTGCTGGCCTCATTCTCCGCCATTTTGGAAGGCCTTTTGCCAGAAATGGCCTTGGCCTTGATTTTTCCAGCAGCCTCCAGCTTGGAGGACTTATGCTTCTTTTGGCCAGTAGTGCTGGTAGTGGCACCGTGTGAAGGTTGAGGTGCCGTGCTGTCTGCCATCACAAAAAAATGAGATATCTCAGTGGTGGGCTGAGAGGGATCTCGATAACGAGGAGCGGAGTACTGTTTGTGGCTGTGTGCCACGGCCCTGGGATCAGTCAAGTACTCTTGGTTGATGGTGGCTACCGGACCAACTTAATGGACGCTGGCACACCTGCAACGCTCCTGATGGTGACAGGACCAGTGACTGCCCCCTCAGTGCACTGGTTAGGTCTACGATGGCGGCAAGATCACCTCAGTGATAACGGCCAGCTCACACGTAGTTCGCTTAGTGGCGGTCAGACCAACAAATGGTAACGGCCAGCGCACTAGCCCTAGTTGGTGGCAGCAAGGCCACGAATGGCACGGCCAGCACACTTCGTCCGTTGGTCTATGGTGGCGGCAAGACCACGGTTGTGATAACGGCCAGCTCACACGTAGTTCGCTTAGTGGTGGTCAGACCAGTGAGTGGTAATGGCCAGCTCACTAGTGTTCGTTGGTGGCGGCAAGGCCAATGATGGCACGGCCAGCACACGTCGCCTGTTGACACGGGCGAATGAGGCACCTAGGCTGTGGCCTAGGGCAGGTCTGTTGCCTCCTGTGAATGTAGGCCAGTAAGGGACTCAAGACCACTTCAGTGGTTACTGAGTAATACAGCAGCTGGGGCTGTTTGAGTCTCTTTCACGGCGTGTCGGTCAGGCATACGGTGGCGGCAAAACCACAATCGGTGAGCGCCAGCACACACGTATCTCGTTTAGTGGCAAATCACCTCAGTGATAGGTGCCTGCGCACAAGACCTAGGTGGTGGCGGCGGAACCAAAAGGCGTGCCAGCATACTTTGATAAAAGCGCTATTGCAGAAACTTACCTCTAGTTTCAGAGTCCTCTGAAGCTACTTTAGTGGAGCAATGGCTGTGCAGGTTTCTGGAGCTGCCAAAATGGTGGCCGGAGGGAGCGACTGCGGCACCTAAAATGGCCGCCGCTTCAATGACAAGCCCCTGAGGGGATTCTTCGTCTCGCTAAAAAGCAGAGAAAATGGAAGAGAAGCGGGACATGGTGAGTCGCTGGATGCTGTTAGCCAGAGGCTACAAAGAGGGCCGAAAGGGTCAGAAGCGGCCTGGCTAGTCACGGCGAGGATGCTTGCCACGCGGTGCGCAAAATGACGCCTGCGACGATCGCGACGATCGCAGTGAGAAATGGAGGCTATGGCCTCCCTAAGAAACAGTCGTCTGTCTCTGCTTGAAGGCTTCGGCCTATCTCACTGAGAGACGGAGGCTAGGGCCTCCCTGATAGACAATCCTGTCTTTCTGTCCCTAAAGGGGCTTCGTGCGATCGCCCTGGGAGATGGAGGCTAAGGCCTCCCTTAGAAACAGTCCTCTGTCTCTGCTTGAAGGCTTCGGCCTATCTCACTGAGAGACAGAGGCTAGGGCCTCCCTGGAGGCTAAGGCCTCCCTGGAAGGCAATCCTGTCTGTCTCTCCCTAAAGTGATCAGACGCAGCGCTGGTCCCAGCGCTGTCTGGAAAATGGAAAAAAATCCACGAATGGGTAAGAAAAGGATTAATCCTACCTGCTCTGGTAAAGTTAATTTGCTGGGAGCCAAACTAACACGTTTGTCATGGGCCAGACTGAGTCAGGACTGGGGAGTCCAGCCCAAGAGAGGTGTGGCAAGTTTGACAGACTCAGTCTAATTGGGCAGGAAGACAGAGCTAACCCATTCGTGGATTCTCCATCTATCATGCTGGAGAACTGGACATTTCAGTTTGTTGTTTTATTTTTCTCCAACCTAAAAATGCCATACCTGTGACTAACAAAAATAAATCTGATAAAAGTATTTGAATCCATCCTTAAAACAGCTAATAAAAATTATTAATAATTCATAAATTCTATCAGGCCTTTCACAGTTGAATTTTTCTTCACCACAATTATAAAATCTTGAACAACAGAAAAGTTTTTTTCTTTAATGTATGTGTGAGAAATTTCAGTACCTGGCTGTTCCTGCTTCTCTTAATTCCAGTATAAGACAAAGTCACTTTAGGATTTGTCCGTAAATTTCTTTTTTAATCATATTTTAAATTTGTCTTTTTATAAAACCATGGGAATGCATAACCTCGTCAACTTAATGTCCAGTTTTCATTTTCTACTGGTTAATCTAGCCTGTATTAAACAATTTCCCAGACCATCTGATAAATTTTACACTTAGTATCTATTAGCAGACAAAGACTCCAAGTTATATAGTTGCAACTCTCCCCCCAGCTACAATGTTTTCTCATATTCATGTAATTGAGTCCTGAAACAGCACTTGAGTTGAATTCCAGGACAATATTTAAAAATTTTAAGTATATCAACTTTGTATTCTTTTAAACTGCTATCTTTTATTATTAATCTGTGTTTTATGCTGACAGCATTTTAGTTGCACTGTGATCTAAGACCATAATGAAGTTTCCATTCATTCTTTGTTGGCTTCTATACAGCTTAAATTTATGAGCAGAGTGTGAGCCTTTCACATCATTCATTCATGCGTTGGCAGAATGTTCCTACAAATTGTAGGCTGTTGCTGAGTTGTGGTAGCCATGGGTAATAATCCCTCTAATGCCATTCCAGTGTTATTTGTCCTTAGCAGATGCTTCAGGTTTTGCGAGATTCGGGTGTAATTGCCATCCTTCAGATTCTATCTGGTTTGTCTTTTGAGTTCATTTGGTGTTGCTTTCCAGCCAAGTACATGTTGCCTTTTCCACTGTCACCTATATAGGCATGCTACATCCATTCAAACCAATGAAAATGTGATTGCCGCCTCTTATTCTCAATTATGGAGTGTTGTTCACATGGCTATTGCATCCTCATCCATCATAAATCACACAGGAGATGTCAAGGATTGTCTTTAAACAACTCTTCTGAAACACTTTCAACTTCTGCAGGTCCTGAGCAAACAGTGTCCATTTTCTGCTGCATATAACAACCTTGGCATGACAGCTATATGAAATATTTGAACCTTTATTTTGAAGCCAAAGTTTTTCTTCTTTCAGAGCCACCATTGTAAGCTGACAAAATCCATTTGTATACAGCCAGTGCACGCAATGAAATGTATTTAAATTCATTCACTTGTATAGTTGGCATACATCTGAGGGCAATGTTAATTGGCATCAGTTCACATGGCCTTGGTCTTTTTCCCACTTTACCCATAGTCCATTCTCTGCTCTTTTGTTTATAACATTTACTAATCCCTGCATCTTCAATTCTAATTCCTCATTGGAAACAATATCATTGGTGTATTATCATTTGAAGTTTAACTCATCTGCATTACACTGAATTCCTGTATATCCAGATAAGCTTTTGCCCATTATCCAGACTATCACTGCATTGAACAACAAAGTTTATACTGGTAGTACATACCCTGTTTTGACTATAAGGGACTGGATTTATATTCATATACTTCAAACCTGCAAGGGATGCTGTCATAAAGGATAGTAATGACTAGGACAATTTTGTTGGATATGCTGATCACTAAAAGAGCCTTTCATTGAGAGCCCTGGTGGATGCCACCAAAGGCATTCTTGAAATTAATAAACTAATTAATAAAGCTTTCCACTCTTATATATAGTAAAAATGGCATGAGAGTGAAAATCTGTCTACATAGCTATGGCATGGTCTAAAGCTGCATTGTTCTTCCTATATGGAAGATTTTTATATTGGTTATAGGTGTGCTCTGCTGATCTACGCAAGAACCCTTCTAGCTGTAAACATGAGGCTGATTCCATGATAGCTTTCATATGGTATATTATTCTTTGTAAACATGTTCACAGTAACAAGAAGTTTCCAATTGAATGAAGCCTATTTTTTCTATACCATAGAGAATAGGTATGTGAATATAATCAACTATTACAGACCCCTCTGCTTTCAATGTCTGCATAGTGACTTGGTCATGTTTTGCTGTGTTACTCTGTTTAAGTTAGCAGCAATCTCTGTTTGGCTCAGCTAAGCTTTGTATACAATATTAGAAGATGGCCCTGGATCATCTAATTCCTTATCTAATGCTGCTGGTGGCTTATAATGTAACAGTAAATACAAAAAATATTATTTACAGCAGTGCAGCTCTTTGGTTGTCGTTTTAATATCTCACCCTATCGCATTATGGATGCTCATGCTGGGTCAGCTGTGCTGGCTTGACAGTGCTTTCAAGGTTGAAAAGAATGTCCATTGGTTACTGCCCAATTGCTATTTCTACCTCTGCAGCTATGCCATCTCAAACGAGTGTATGTCATCCAGTAGCTCAAGCTTGTGCAATGCCCTGATAGCTGCCAACACTGCAACAAAGGTGCCCACGTCAGTACTTTTCACTAGTGCCTGGTAGCTGTCAACACTGGCATTTTTGGCTGCTCCAGGCATGATAGTATTATTCAGAATTTGTTTGGGACAGATTACCATGATTACCTACCAATAAATCTTATACCACTGAGTGCATTGTTAGCTGTAGGTTTAACCAATCACACATTGTCATCCCTCACGTGCGATGATTTGATTATAGTTGGGAAATCTTCAAATTGAACTAGAGTACCTTTCAGTACCTTTCGCTAATAGCTTTTTGCAATTTTGTATAAACAAGGCACACTTTTTACTGTGTTCTGTTACAATGAATATGGAAAATAGAAACAACATTTATAGCATTTGTCCAATTCTTTTCTAATTGGGTTTCCACCAACACTCATTGTTATATTTTATTTTATTTATTTGGCATATGGCATCTGTGTTGGGGAACTTGGAGAAAAGGAGAAGCCAAATATTCCAGGTGCTAACATAACTTTTCTAATAAAATCAATTACAGTGCTGAAGGGTTAGGAAAAAAAACATAACTGATTCATATGTAATGGAAATGTATTAGGTATAATATGGAGAAAAAGATCTGGATTGTGTTTTTAACCATTTCTGATATTAACTATATCTTGTGATAATCTAATGTAGCTGAATAGTAGAAGATTCCAGACAAATTAAAAAAAGTACTTCATAAAACAGAATTAAAACTGGAAGTGGTTATTAGAAGGTTTCATAATACAGCCAACTAGGGTGACTTTAAAAAGGATTACTTAAATTTTGAGAAGGGTATCAGTGGTTGTAAGTTTTTCTAAGTGTATATTACTTATAGAATCAGACAAAATATGTTTCTCTATTACCAGCTGCACTCAAATGTCTGCCAACAAGAATGGTTTGTGGATAACTAAGATTATTTTTGGAGTCAGGTTTGTTTATATATATGTGTGAGGCAAATTGCTACGAGCTCTTGAAGTTCATATCTGTTGTTGGATTGGGAGAGTTTTGCTGGCATCTGTTGTATCAGGCAGCTGTTTCTTTTGCCATAGAAGAAATTCAGTTTAATTGTTTGAAGACTTACAATGAGGGGGAAAAAAAGATGACAGTGTTTTTGAGTTTTCAGTAGAATGTCATCTTGAACCACTCAGTCATATTTAATTAAATATTAAGTAATCAGTTACTTAATAAGCTTCCTATCTTTTTGAAGTGTGAAGCCTGTTATTTACTAATGTGCAAATATTGCTGAAAAGATAAGAAAAAATTACATGGTTGTCATTTTGGGATATTTAAAATATTGTTCTTCAACAAATTAATTCATTTTGTCTTTATGATATATCTTGTACATCAGTCTTCACTTTTATTTTAAGCATTCCAAATTTCCTTCCACATTATCTGGCCTTAATTATCTTGTTAGATTTTCATTTATCTTATTTTTTAAAATGTATAATGATGAACTTAGCACATGCAGTAAAGTAGCAAATAATTTATTCCCTTTTACCTATCTCTTCAAACAGAAATGTTGTATAACAGGTTATGCAAGGCTATTATAGTTAATAAAGCATATTTATATGCACATACTATGGAGTTGACTATTGAAACAGACATGTTTCTTGAGCTTCATTTGCACATCAAGATGTAATGATTACCTGCAAATAGGTTAAGCTTTGTTCTTTCTCTCTCTGAAAATAAGTTGCAGTTTCAGTTTCTGAAATGCTGGGAACACAAAATAAAGTACTGTATGATTACAACACATGTAATAAATGTAAAACAATCCTCTGTACATTACAAAATATATTTTTGATTCTTCAGTAAATGAACAATTAACCACCTTTATAAATAATATTTTTCCTGTGGGACTAAAATCTCATATATTGTGGTGCACCAGAATTTATGCAATAGTAAATGGGTTAATCTTTAAGATCTATAAAGATTCTTTTTTTGTAGAAGACTAATATGATTATTTCTATCAAAACTAACATATCTGTTTTGTTTAAAATATAAATTTTATTTATTTATTTTTATTTATCAAATTTTGAAACTGCCCATTCTCCTCACAGAGGATAGTGCACAAATAAAAGGTTGAAACACAAAAACAATATATAAAATTTTAAAAGAGGCAAGAATGATTAATCTTAAAAGTTAGTTAAAAGAAAGGGAGAGGGTTTTCTGGGAGCTAACCTGCCTCACAGCTCTTTTCTGTGAGCCTCAAACAAGGCCATAAAGACACACCTTTCACACCTTTCGAAAAAGCCAGCAGAGTGAGGGCATGCCTTACCTCTGGGGGGAGAATGTTCTAGAGCAGGGGTGTCAAACTGCCAGCCCGTGGGCCGGTTTCAGCATACCGAAGCCGCGCCTACCCCATTGCTGGCAATGCAAAAAGAGTTGCGATACGTCGCAACACGTCACGTGACGTGGCGAGTTTGACACCCCTGTTATATAGGGTGGGGGCAATGGCAGAGAAAGTTCTCTTCTTGGACCCTGCCAGTGTGAATTGGTTAACATACCTTCCCTGCCTGACTGGGTGTGACAGGCTGATGGCAATGGGACAAAAGATGGTTCCATTGGTAACCTGGCCCATGCCTTGTAGGGCTTTTAAAGTCATAACCAATCTTGAATTGGATTTGGAAGCAAACTGGCACCCAGTGCAGCTTGCACAGCAAAAGTGTTACATGCACTGTTTTTTGGGTACCCAGGCTTGCACCTACGATCACATTCTGTACCAGCTGAAACCTTTGGATACTTTTCAAGGATAGTCCCATGTAGAATGCAATGTAATAGTCGAAATGGGAGATGACCAAGGCATGAGTGACCAAATGGAGGGACTCCCTATCCAAGAAAGGACGGAACTGGTGCACAATATTAGATTTAGAAATGTTTTCTAAAATTATAATATATTGTCCAGATCTGAATCTTAACCTTGGAGGTCAAAACAAAACAATCAACACTGCATTTACAGTTCATAAAATTGCATTTCTCCTATCTTTCATAAAAGAAATTCAAACCTATCTACAAAATATCTTCTCTCTGTCATTACCTTAACAAGTAACTTAATCTCTGCCTGAGTACTGTTAATTATCTGTATTATGGATTGGCATCATCTTTGAAATACATACTAGCAGGAATATTGCATCACTTTAGAAGTCACAGACATTTATGTTTCTTGATTATTTTTTTCAGTTGTAAAGTCAAAAGTGGCTTTTATTACTTCCTAAATCAATACCCATAATCTAAAATTTTTGGATCTGATCAGTGAGTGAGAGGAAGAGGATTAGTTCTTTTGTCCCATATTATCAGCATCTCTTTAGTTTCGGGCCAGAACTTTACATAACAAAGTAGCATTTAGAAACTTTTGGCTTTTAAGGAGTAAGGTTGCAACAGTATAACTCAGTCCTAAAGTCGTCTTGATTCTACTGAATATTCTATAATAGTTGCTTAAAAGACCCTTTTTAAGTTCTCATATAGTTGATTCAAAATACAAAGAGATATAATGGTAGATTGAAAAGGTGCTTATCTTTATGAATAGCTACATGCTGTTTATTTTGTATTGCAGGGTGTACCTGAAAATTGCTTGATTATTGTTTTCAACCTGAGAAATGCTTTGACAATATTCTATATTGGTCTTCAAATTTAATACTGTCTTTTTTCAGCAAGCAGGCAAGAATGAGCCTGCTTATATTTATCTTATGAGGCAACATAACATTTCAAATAATAATATATTAGTAGCAACTGTTGCAACATTTTTAGGATACCTGAAAGTATTCTTTCCTGCTTACAGATTTATCCTGTATTTTGGATTCTTGCAAGAAGAAACTAGGCAGATATTAAAGTAGTCAGGAAGTAATGTTTAATTAATTCAATATTCCCTTTTTAAATAAAAGTTGTTGTAAGCTGAAAAGTAACGATTGTGAGCATTGTATTGATTTTTACTATTAAACTAGTGTTTCTGCCGATTTAGAGTTAATCATGTTACCATATATAATGGTATCTTGGTGCTCAACTGCTTTGAAATTTGATACTCAACGCATTTTGGCGTGAGAATTTTATCCCAATACTTGTTATTTGTTTGCTACTTGACATGCAAGCTAGAACTTGTCGCTGTCAGCTGCCTCATGACTCGCTGCCCTTTCCTGTTTGCTTGGTACTTGTTGTTTTTACTACTCATCTTGCCTCCCAGACCCAATGAATGATGGTTATCGAGGTACCACAGTATTGGTTTACATTGTGGAATCTAAATTATAATAAGCACTTTTGGAGTTAGATATAATTCATTATAAAGTTTTTTTTAAAAAACTTCCATTAAGGGACTGACTGAGAGTAGACTATGGCAGTAGTTTTTAAAATAATTATGAAATGAAGATATTCCTATTGCATCATAAGTGAATAAAAATCTGTTTTTATATTTGTGCTTTCAATTTTTCTCATGCAATTTGAAATAACTTTTGTGTTTCAGTTTTTAGGCTGGTAAGTAAAAAGATAAATTGGCAAATTAAACTGTTATCTGGGATTTGCATATTTTCACATACTATTAAGCTATGCATGGTCTTTTTTTTCCAAATGCATACAAAAATGACTCAGCGCAAATATGTTATGCTATACAAATACAGACTGAATAAACGATTTTCAATTTTGTATTATGCTTATTAAACAAATGTAACCGAATAGTTGTATACATAACTGAGATTTTAGCAAAATTAAAAATAAATTTATATATAAATTTATATAACATCTTTTCCAGTATGTACTTAAAAATAATTATTCGACTCATGCATGTTTTTAAAAAACATTCTTAAAACTATTGTTTGCCATCTATACTTTACTGTCTGTGTCCCTTGAAAAAGGCTTAAACCTTGTTTGTGTGTTTTTGCTCAGTTTAAGTTGGTGTGTCGATACTATTTTTATTTAGAACAGACTTAGCTATGATGACATATCACTTATTTCTAGATTGAATTATTGGAGTCAGTCTGCACCTTAAAATCTGATGGACAGATCTATTCCCTTTGTCCCTTTTTTATGATGTTGTCAATACGAGCTAGAGCAGAGTTTTTCAAATTTGTTACTGTCCTGTCAGATATCTTCCAAGCACAAAAAGATACTTAACCGAGCCTAGAGTAATGTCCAGTCACATTGGCTCAAAAAGGATGAAATGCTAAATAGCAGCATTGCTCAGAACTTTTGTTCTTTGTTTTGAGTGTAGATCACTCACAATGGTTTATCTTCAAACTGTTTTGTATACCTCTAGTTGTCAACATTTCTGACCATCTGATTGCTTCAGAGCTTTTAAATTAGACATTTGTTCTACAAGGAAATTACATTTACAGTTGTATGTGTTTATAACCTATTTTCTTGGTTTTTTTTTTTTTTTAAATGTGTTATGTAGAGCCAAAGTGAGTGTAGCCCTGAATTTAACGGAGCCTCTGCATCAAATGACTATTAGGCAGAATAAGTTATAGGCATGCATTAAAAACCACTATCGTGTTTTCCCGAAAATAAAACCTGGTCTTACATTTTTTGCCTCCCAAAAAGGCACCAGGTCTTATTTTGGGGGAGTGTCTTTTCTACTCACCTTGCGGCAGCGGCAGCATCGACAGCCCCCCCAGCCGGCCCACTTCTGCAGCTGAAGGAGCAGCTTCATTCTGCAGCTGAGAGTGGAGCTCCGGCCTGCATTTCTCAGTCAGAGGCCTTCCAGAAAGGCCTGACTGCAAAAAATGCAGGCCAGAGTTCCATTCACAGCTGCAGAAGGAAGCTGCTCCTTCGGCCGCAGAAGAAGTGGGCCGGTGAGACATGGGAGGCCTGGCTGCAATGGTAAGGTCCACCCCCCTATCCCCGCCCTAGCTTGATTTTTAGGCATGCACCTCACCCCAAAACTAGGGCTTATTTTTAGGGTAGAGCTTATATTAGGCTCACCCTCAAAAATCAAACTAGGACTTATTTTGGGGGTAGGTCTTACTTTCGGGGAAACACGGTACGTTGCTCAGTTTCCCTGCCTTGTGCATTAGGATTGCAACTGTCTTGAAACAATCCCACATAGATTCATCTCCCAAACAGTTTGAACATGTGAAACACTTGTATAATCTTATGTATATTCTGTATGTACTGGTCATAGGCCACACTCCAAAAATGTACAGGAACAGGACAGAAAATAGTATTATTACTATTACAGCATGCTAACCCCTTTCTCCTTTTGTTCCCGTTCAGATATAAATGGTCACTGTCTGCAGTGAATATTGTTTCTATTCATGGAGTTTGTTTGCTAATTAAGGTTCTTATTTTCCAAGTCCTTCTATGAATGATGAGCCTTCATAAGGAAGTGAAGCTCTTCATTGCAAACAGTGGGCATCATGAGTGGGGCAAGCCAGTATGTGGAATCCTATTCCCTATTCTCTAGTTGGGTAATGAAACATCTGTAAGCAAATCACTAAGCTCAGAAAGCATCCGAGACTCCACAGATCAACCCTGAGCTATATAGATTCTCTTCTGTTAGGCCCAGTATGTTTTTCTCCATGGACATATGATTCAACGTGAAATCTCTCCCTCTCTGGCCCCCACTTTAATAATTTACTAATTAAGGGATTACAGGAACATAGAAAGGAAAGGATTATATGTGCCTCCTAGTTTATTTTCTTGCTCATTTTCAGCACCACTTTTTATTACCGTTTTCTAAATAAAATGTGACTTCTCCCCATTAAGAGATAAAAAGGTAAGGGAAGAAGCTTCTTCCTTTCCTTTTGAGTAAATATGGTACCATATTTTTCCGTGTATAAGACCCTTATTTTTCCTGCAAACACCCTGTTCAAAAATCAGGTGTGTCTTATACACGGAAAAATAACGGTAACCTCCGCAGCCCAGGGCATGCCTGTGTGGGTTGCCATGCCGCCTGGTGCAGGTGTCAAGCCCCTGTGGGCTTGCTACTAATGGGAGGGGGGAGGGAGCAAGATTGTCGGCCGGCCAAACTTCCGGATTTGCCGGCTGAGCTGTTCGGCGCTCCGCTGAACAGCTGATCGGCACGGAGAAACTTGCCTGCCAGAGTGTCTTATACAAGGGTGCGTCTTATAGACGGAAAAATACGGTATCTTGCATTCATTTTCATTGCTAGCTGCATCAAGTGATGGAGAAAGCACTAGAACACTGGGATTGAAATATGCGTATAAATATACCAATTTACTGTTAAATTATTTTCACAAACTTAATTTTTATTTTTTTAATTTTCATACTTTGTTGCCTTTAAAGGCAAAAAGTAAAGAGATAGTTTTCTTATCTGTAATTCAATGTATAAGTTTTTAAATGAAAATAATAAAATTTGAAGAAATCAATCCTTAATTCTTCAAAGTATATTTATGGTTATTTGTGTGCATGCATGCTACATAATAGAAATCTTCATAATGATAATGTTCTTCAAAATAGTGAAGAATAGGAAAGTCTCTTTATTTTTCTTTTAGCAGCTTCCCTGGATCTTGGATATTTTTACCAGTTTATTCAGCAGTACATATGGTAAGGGAGAAAGAGAAGCTTCTGATAGAATAGAATTCTTAATTAATGTTCAGGTTTCTTATAATTTTCCCTAAAGTAATCTCCTTTAAATTGTTGTATTACATTACTGACAGAAGTAGGACAGCAATCTTTGGATTTATGAATTACTTTAGCTTAGTCTAAATGAAAATGTATGAACTTCCCTGACATATATTAATAAGAGATTGAGAATATTCTGAATGACTTCTGCAAAAAGCCAGAATGTAAAAGGTTTTTGGAATGGAATATCTTAAAACTGTGATGCTAATAGTGCAAATATTAATTTAGGGAAAATTGAAATTCTTGGAATTCTAATAGTAGTGTTATCAGTCTAGGCATTTGTTGTTGCATTTATGCTAAATCTTGTAACATGTGGAAATTAATATATTCAAACCATTGAGAAATGTATAAACAGTTAAGTTTAAATTAATAGCATACTGTATGTTATTTTCTTAACCCCTGATGGGTTACTGAAACTCTTCCTTTCTCCCCTAAAGGGAAGATTAGAGCTTAAATTGTGTGTGTGGTGGGGTACTTTTTGAAAATATTTCACGTAAAAGGATTTGTGGTAATTGCAGTTTTGGAACAATGGATTGAGTTACATAATATGAATTGTAATATTTGGGATTGCAATAATTTAATTCCTATATATTTAAATATAGGTTAATACTTTTATAGTTTAATGTCAGACATCTTAGTGTAATGATATGATGTCTGTCAATGAAGTAATTCTGCTCCTTGCAGTTTTAGAAATTAAGTTAATTTCATAAATAAAAAAATACCAAGAATATTTGCATGGGCTGCAAATAAGTGGTGTCAGGAATCTGTTTGTGGAGAAATAGGCTTAGTCTGAATCCTAAACTTTACATATGTTGCTCCTGAATATATATGATAGTAAAATAACTGTTATACATTAAAATGCTCCCAATAAATTCTTCAGAAAGTCAAATATAAAGTGTCCCTATCACCTTTTAACTCCTGCCTTTATTGTTGCAGGGGAATCCATAATACAAGGGCAATTCAGAAATAAACCTCTGTTTGAGCCGAACCTGCCTAGGCGTGCGTAGAGGCGGTGGAGAGCACATGGCGCCTGGCGTCCCATGTGACTGTTTTGCCCCACAGGCTGACCGTGTTCTGAGCCCTTCCCTTTCACCCGGGACGCCAGGCGCCATGTGCTCACCGCCTCCTTTGCACACAGCCAGGCAGGTTTGGCTTCTCGCCGGTTCACCTCGCCCGGCCCAGGGTCTCTGTGCAGTGAGGAGAGCGCGCCGCTGCCTGCCGAAACCAGGCAGGCTGGGGACGGGCTGGGCGGCGTAGCGCAGTTAACGTGGACTCTCATGCCGCTTGTGGCATCCCCTACCTTGGAGCCCATGGATGTGTGAAGTGGGCGAGGGCCATTTGCTGGTCTCCTTCAGGGGATGCTGCCTTTCTTCATTCCTCCTGGAGGGCGACCCTTCCCCAGCTGCATTTCTTGCCTGTTTTTCTCCCTCCCTCATTGCAAATATCTTTCCGCCACTCTGCTCTTAAGGTTGTGCGGCTCTTGTCCAGGAATTTACAGTGGTCTTTCAAGCCATGGCCACCGGCAGCACAGCCTCCAGCCACGCTGGCAGCCTCTCCCCCTCCCCTTGTTCCTTCCTGGGAGGGAAGGAAGGAAGGAAGGAAGGAAGGAAGGAAGGAAGGAAGGAAGGAAGGAAGGAAGGAAGGAAGGAAGGAAGGAAGGAACAATGGGAGGGAAGGAAGGATGGGACAATGAGAAAGAAGGAAAGGAAGGAAGGAAGGAAGGGACAATGGGAGGGAGGAAAGGAAGGAATAAACAATGGGAGGGAGGGTGGGAAGGAAGGAAGGAAGAGAATGGGAGGGAAGGAAGGAAGGAAGGATGGGACAAAGGGAGAGAGGGAAGGAAGGAAGAGATGGAGGGAGCGAGGGAAGGAAGGGACAATGAGGGAGGGAAGGAAAAGAAGGAAGAGACAATTGGAGGGAGGGAAGAAAGAAAGGATGGGACAATGAGGGAGGGAGGGAAGGAAGGAAGGAGATCGGAATGAGAAGCAGGGAGGCGGGGAAAGAGGGAGGGTAGGGATGGAGGGAGCAAGGAAAGGAGATTGGAATGAGAGGGAGGGAGGGTCTGAGGGAAGTCCTGCCTTAGCACTTGGCCACCAGCAGCCCTGCTGCCCTTTCACCATCCCTTGCCCCCTCCTTCTGGCCTATCCTGGTGGTCTCCCATTCTATCGCGAAGGATGCTTTGGTTACAAAGCCGGGTCTCCTCACATGGAGAGGAAGTGGCCCTCCCTCTGACGCACGCACTTTGCCCTCCTGCACCCACCATGAGCAACCTGGCCAAGGAGAGTGGGCGCATCAGCAGCAGCAGCCTTGAAGTAAGCACAGCCAGGCGCCCCCTCGGGGAAGTGGGGCTGGAGTGGGTTAGGCTGCAGGGTCCTGGTGCCCTGGGAGCTCTAGGGCCGGGCTGGGTGCTTGCCCTCCGCTGCCCAGGCTCCGGGCAGCCCACGCCACTGTCCGGGAGTCCCCTGTGCAGCCCAAGAGGGATGGTGAGGCTCCTCCAGTGGACTTTGCCTCTGTAAAAAGTGGCCAGGACAGAAGAAGAAAGATGTGTTCTCCTCATCCGACGCAGGAAATGCAGACGCTGGTTTGCACGCTTCACTAAGGAAGACGTGTGGAGAGACCAACTCAGATTGTTAGTTATCTGCACCCCCAGATACTTAATACTGTTGACCACCTCTACAGCTGCATCCTTGATACTGAGTGGAGTATGACTATGCCGTCTCTTTCTGAAATCTACAATGATCTCCTTTGTTTTATCAACATTTAGAACCAGGTTACTTTTATTGCACCAGTCCACCAGAGCCTTCACCTCTTCCCTATAAGCCTCTTCATTATCATCCCGGATGAGACCCACCACTGCCGTGTCATCTGCATACTTCACAATATGATTCGTAGCAGATTTGGCACAGCAGTCGTGGGTTATCAAGGTGAACAGTAGCGGACTCAGGACATAGCCCTGTGGAGAACCTGTACTCAAGATGGAATTGGAAACTTTCTTTACAACTTGCACAACCTGGGGCCTATCAGTAAGGAAATCAAGTATCCAATTACATAAAGGAGTATTAAAACCTAATAGGCCCAGTTTGTTCACCAGATGCTGAGGGATGATTGTGTTGCATGCTGAACTAAAATCCACAAACAGCATTCGCACATGAGTATTCTTCCCCTCCAGGTGCGCCAAGGTAAGATGAAGCGCACAGGAAAGTGCGTCTTCTACAGAGCGGGTCTTCCGATAGGCAAACTGTAATGAGTCAAATGTAGGGGGAAGACATGAAACCATGTAGTCCTTTACCAATCTCTCAAAACACTTCATCATAATGGAAATGAGTGCAGCTGGATGGTAATCATTAAGGCATGTGATTTTAAGTTTTTTTGGGCACTGGTACAATGATTGCAGTCTTAAAAACATGATGGAACCACGGTCTGATGCAACGAGAGATTGAAGATGTCTGCGAGAACAGTGGCCAGCTGGTCAGCACACTCCTTAAGTACTCACCCAGGGATATTATCAGGACCCGCAGCTTTCCGAGTGTTGACTTTCCGCAGGACCTTCTGAACAGCAGTTGTATCAAACCTGAGCACCTGCTCATCAGGAAGGGGAACAGCCTTCCTTGCTGGAACGTTGTTTGTGGCCTCAAACCATCCAAAAAACGTATTTAGCTGGTTTAGAGAGTCTGTGTCACCCTTACATGTCAGGGAAGCTGCCTTATAATCAGTAATTACCTAAATACCTTGCCACATACGTCTCAGGTCCATAGGATCTTGAAAGAAATTCTGCACTTTCTCACTATAGGCCTGCTTTGCTGATTTTATAGCACGCCTCAAATCAGCTCTTGCTATTCTAAGTGCTGCCGCATCACCTGATTTGAAAGCTGTGTTTCTCACCTTCAACATTGCGCGGACCACCTGTGACATCCAAGGTTTCTCATTTGCTCGCATGATAATAGACTTAAGAACACTGACATCCTCCATACACTTTTGGATATAAGCAGACACAGTAGAAGCATACTCATTCACATCAGTATGTTGTCCATTCGTTGCTGCATCTTTAAATATGTTCCATTTTCTGCATCCAAAACAGTCTCCCAGGCGGGAGATTTTTTTTGCAGAAGAAATCTTACAAACCTTGTAAGATGTTATGACAAGTGCCTCAATTTGAATGGCGATTATGTCAAAAAGTAATGTAATGTTGTAGTTTTCTAATGTGTATAATAAAAGTTCTGTATCTGCGAGTGTCTGTCATTGATAACCAAATGGAGGTTGATTTCCGAATTGCCCTCGTATGGCGTGTCTCCCTGCCCAACCTCCCCCCTCCATGTGGCTAAATTTTAGTGCTATCATTTTCATCCATGTTAAATGTTTTGGGTGGGGTGTGAGTTAAGTGTGGAAATGGGAGTGATTTGTTTCTCTGAGGTCTCTTGCCCTTGTCTCCATTCTTATTCTTCAAAAGAAATCTTCAATACTGATTACTGCAAATCTGTCATTTTGCCATCAGGTTTCAATGGCATTTTGGGGGGTTACCTAGCCTGCATAGGATTTTTATTTAGATTTAAATGTAATACTTTAGGCAGAATCCATTATCCAAGCTTGCTAAATCTGTTTCATAAGGGAATGAGAGAAGCTATAATAGAGATCAGTTTTCTTTCTTTTTGCTTCCCTCTACTCCTACAGTATTATGTTTTTTATCCAGTACTTCTAGTAGTTTTTATTGCTTCCTCTGCAGTGTAGGCGGTCTTCCATGTCATACTTGAACTTTGCCAGAAATTTAAACCTTTTGTGCACAGCAGATCTGTAATTTAAAATTAATGAAAAAGGAAATAGAGGAGCTGTGTGCAGAATTATGATGCATTTCAGTTTTACCTGAAGAATTATAATGTGTAAAGAAAAGAAACCAAATTTTAAAGTATCTGATGCAGATATATATTATCATAAGCTTGTGAAAAATAAGCAGACTTATTATTCCTCCCATGATTTTTGCCAAAAATGTAAGCAAAGATAATATTTCAGAATTTTTGCTTCAAATGTTTTAAATTCTGTCCAGCAGCCAAATATTTATAAAGTTAAATTAAGCTACAATTCATTTGCAAAATCAAAAATCTATAACCTGTTATAATGTCATAGTATATTAATTCCATAAATATAATGGTATTTGTAATTTCCCCCTTTGGTTTCTCTGCATAGTAGCTATCTGTTATAATCATAGATTAGGGGTTTTGATAGCGTTTTACAAATCATGGCATATAAAACAGTTGGGATCTTGCCATATCTTAAAGTTCTCTTCTAATCATTGCAGAGATAGCAATAAGAACTCTTACTGGTCTGCAGTCTTTATTTGGTGGGGCTAGGCTTATATGTCCATTGGTGGTTACTTTTGAAAGTGCCAAGATTGTGGCAGCAAAACTGCATTGTCTAAAATCAACCCTATTTTTAATTACCTCAACAAGAGGTAAGTGCTATCAATTACATGGATTCTTCATTACTGTTATTGAAAGTTCATCCATGAAAAAAAATATTTCATAGGGAAACAGCAGCTGATGATGTTCAGTTTATTGACTATATGAATCTGAAGGGAAGACTTGGAATATTTTATTCCCTGTGCTTAAATTGATGCATACTTTAATCTCTGATTGGCCATAGTAGACCTTGCAAGTTTCACTCTTGCAATGAATGATATTCCCCTGAGATGCAGCACATTAGAAATACTACCAGTATTCATAACCTCTCTATTCTTTGTCACAACAGTAGCACAATTCATCTAAATACTTCAGCTTGGCCCAACTGTTCAGAGTATGCCTAGCCTTGCCAGTTTTTCCAGTTGGAAGCTTTACAACAATCTTGCTTCTGTTACAGCATCTCACATTGTAATTGGGATAATTTGGTATTGTCAAGAAATACTGTGGCCTGTCTTTCCTAGAAAACTGTTTTGTGTATGGTAGAGCTTCTTTCTCCAGTGCCTTTGATGTTGATCAAGATCTAACACCATAACTAGAATAATTGTTTGTGGTAATGATGTCAAGACTGTCTTAGTTGCAATGTTCTCTGATGTCTGAAATGTTTTACTGGCCTCAACCAGCTCACTGAGTCAGCTCATCTGTCCCACGTTGTTTTCCAGTTCACCTGCAGTCTCCTCTCTGAGGATCATGTTGTAGTCGGGCCAAATCTCCCTTTGCTCACAGGAATATATATATCATTCATGGAGCAGATTATGTCATGGCCTTGGTCTGGAGATCACACAGACTATTTAAGATTCAGTTGGTGCAGCATCTGTTTTAATGACTATGCAAATTCCAATGTTGTCATTTTTCCTTAACATTGTTATTACAGATAAAAATGTATATGCTGCTTCATTTAAGAGATTCTAAACAGTTTACAATTAGTACAGCCATATAAAATAATAACAAAACAAAAAAATAAAGCCCACATGCAATAGTCTGTATCATCTTCCATTCCTGAAAATTAACACAAACCCCCTCATAAAAATCCACTGATTCAGAGCTTTGAAATAATAGAGTTAGTTTCCCAAAGATTCTGCGGAAGAACATTTTTAAAATTACCCTCATGAAACAAATAGGGAACTTCTGAATGTTATTGAAAATACTAACTTCAGAGGCACAATATTCCAGAGAGTGGAGGCCATCACAGAGAAGGCACATTTTCAGATCCTTACCCCATCCATTTCTCAGTATGCCTAGCAGCATGCCTTCTCTGATGCTTGATAGGCAAATAATACATGGAGTAGAAGTTGTCGAAGTATCTTGGACCCAATCCATGTAGAGTTTTATAAATAATCAGCATTTTGGGTTGTGCCCTGTAACAAATTGATAAGCAGTAAAATGCCTGCATCTAAGATATATCTTGTCTATACTGGCCATCATCTATGAGGTAGGGTGCTGCATTTTGCAGCAACTCTAGATAGTCTTCGACTTACAACAGTTCATTTAGTGACAGTTACAAGTTACAACGGCACTGAAAAAAGTGAGTTATGACCATTTTTCATACTTACAACCGTGGTCAAATGATCAAAATTCAGATGCTTGGCAACTGACTAATATTTATGATGGTTGCACTGTCCCGGGGTTGTGTGATCACCATTTGTGACCTTCTGACAAACAAAGTCAATGGGGAAGCCAGATTCATTTAACAACCATGTCACTAACTTAATAGCTGCAGTAATTCATTTAACAACTCTGGCAGCAAAGGTCGTAAAATGAGGCAAAATTTACTTAACAAATGTCTTGCTTAGCAACAAAAGTTTTGGGCAGTATTGTGGTGGTAAGTTACCTGGCCTAAAATTCTGCTGTTGTACTTTCTCTTTCAGAATCATAAATCGCTAAGCCTGCCTGTCTGAGCATCAGCATTTCCTTTGGGCAGTGTTCAGAACTGAAAAGAAAGGGGGAACCATCTTGCATGTCCTCTGCTGTTGGATGGGGTAAGTTGCTTGCCAAAATCCTAGGCTCTGGGAAATTCAGAGTAGACTATTCTGCTGGCATTTAGCTCACATGCAATGAATTCACAATTGATTATTCAACAAACTTTAGTTTACAGGTAGGCCGGCAGGTTTTTGTTTTTGTTTTTAATTTAAGCAAGTTACATGCTCTGTCTTTATTAAAATCAATCATAAAAATGTGTCTGGGAAATCCAATTTTGTTTTTCTTATATATCTTTGTAAGACCAAAGTTGTAGCCCATTTAGTTTCCCTGTTCTCTATAAATAATACGCATTATCTAGTTTCAAGATGATTTATAAATACTATTTTTCTTGCAACATTTGGTCATATGTAGCTCACAAGGGCAGAGTAAAAATTTATGACATACTCATTTTACATCTCTGCAGTGACTGAAAAGTCCCTCCTCTGTATTCTTGTGTACTGCACTGCATCTTCCTTTTCTGGTCCTCCCTGGTCTCGTACACATGCACCCTATGCCCTCCTTCCTTAGGCCTCCCTGCACTTGCATGCACCCATGCCTGCAGCACCTCCTCCTCCAACTATGTACAGCCTAGCCCAGTGATGGCGAACCTTTTAGAGACCGAGTGCCCAAATTGCAACCCCAAACCCACTTAATGCATCGTCGAGTGCCGGGTGGGTGTGGCCCATTGGCTGGGTGTGGCCCATTGGCTGGGTGTGGCCAATTGAGTGGGCGTGGCCAATTGGGTGGGCATGGCTGCAGTGGTAACAGCAGACTGGGTGGGACTAAAAAGTTCAATCAATCAATTCCAATTGCAAGATCTTTTTTTTTTCCCGTGAGTTGAAATTGACTGATTGAACCTTTTTTTTTTTTGCACACGGTGGCGGAGGCCTAAAGTGAAAAGGTTTTATAAAACCCAGTTGAAGGCCTAGGACTGGGGCGACGGCGTGCGTGCCCACAGAGAGGGCTCTGAGTGCCGCCTCTGGCACCCGTGCCACAGGTTCGCCACCACTGGCCTAGCCTGTGCCAGCCTTCCCAGGGCCTCCCCTACCCCAAACAGTAATTCCGCAGCCTTTACTTGGGACTCCCATTGCTTCCTGCTCAACAACCCATGTGTCTTGTGATTATGACATCAGCCAGGACTGCCTGGATTGCCAGTGCTAAGTGATGCGCTCACATGACTTTGTATTTTTTGACTTCATCACTCAGCAGTAGCAATCTTAGTCGTTTCTGCTGTTGTAACTCAAGAACCACCTGCACAGGTTTCATTTCCTTTTGTCATGCTTTCATTCAGTTTGTTTTTCTGTTATTAGTGTAAGATCTCACTGCAAGGGAAATATGTTCTTATCCTGAGAGTACCTACAGGTTTAATGAAAAATATTGGTAAGGGGCCTCTCATTTATAAAGCAGCCCATTTATTGTGTGTAACAATATGTACTGCATGAGAGTAGAACTAGGTCTATCTAAAGCTATACTAATAAATAGATCTTTCTTTTCCACTGGCACTCAAATATATTCCAAATAGCACTTACGAATCACCACTTCATCCTCCTCTAGCCACATGTCTATAAGGTGTGTTGGGCAACATCTTCAGTCCTCCTTAGCCATATGGGTTTAAGGGTTAATTACTCCCCCCCCTTTTTTTGTGCTAGTTTGTTCTAAGTCATTCTTTAGACCAGGAAAGCTAATACAGAACTTCCTTTCTGCTTGTAGCTGGTGTCCAAGCTTATAATACATCCTGTGCATTTCTGATAGGCTATTTGCTTCCTGTCTTGCTTCCTGCTCACCAAGTTTTCATCTTTCTATGCCTTCTTTTGTTCTTTTGTTTGCCTAGAAAATATGTCTTCCTGTTTAAGTTGAAGTATAAATTTGCCTAGCAATTAAGAGAGGAGCAGTTCCAGGTATATGCATTTTTAAAATGTATATCTAGATTTATCTAGATTAAGATATCCAAATTGTGAATTGTTATTTCCACTGATAAAAAGAAATTTGGGTCTCAGTTGTTTCATTTCTTCTATGCAGAATGTCGTCCTTCTTTCAATGCTCTACAGAATGTAAAAGTTGCAGTGTTTATTAACTTTTCATGTTCTACTTGTATCTTAACTTTCATTGTCCAATACAGACCTATTCATATGGTGCATTTAAGTATTTTGCTAAATACAATAGCTAAAGTATAAATACATTATACTTTCATTTCATTTCAAATAAGGTATTCAAATGCAGATTTGCTTCAATCTGTGCATTAAAGTAAGATACAGATATTAATTACAAATTATATCAGCATTTAACTTAGTCTCTTGATTTTTTCCTTTCCTGGTACTTTCCAAAATGACAGCAAGAAGGAGAGTGACAGAAAAAAGGCCCTTACATTTTAAAATACACAATGAAAATGTCATTAGTCTTCTGCTGATATAAAATTATATGGCAATAATCATGACTACAATCCAGCTAATATTATCATGGAAAAAAAGTGGATAGCATTGACAATGTCAAATGTCTTATAAACATTTATGTGCACATAGCCTGAAATTTATAATGACTAAATGTTATATCTGGGCTAGTTTAAATCTACAAAAGGCTTAATTTATTTACAAATAGTTTTTGCTTCTGAATAATAGCATAACTATTTAGGATATTCTGTAATGAGTAGTAGATCAGGAGCAGAGACATTAATCCTTTTGTATTTGTATTCTGGAAATAAAATATAAAAGTGTTTGATTTTTTAAAAAAGGGAAACAAATTGAAAGATCATATTTATAGAAAAAGTAAAAAAGAATTTTAAGATAAAGTTGGAATATCTTGCATCTTTATTAAACTAATGTCTGTGTAAACTAGTAACTTTTTTCTTTTAATTTTTAGTCTCAATTCATAATGTTTAATTCTAGTCTCTTAACTCAAAGGATAAAAGGAAATAGGCAAAATTAAATATTTTACAAACATAATTAAAATTATTCTGAACATAATTTTTGTCAGAGATACAGATTTAAAACCAAAACACATTAAATGTCAGATTAAGATTACCATTGATAGTGGTTGTTCAGAATTTGGCATCTAACTTCTTTGCTGGTTATTTCTTTATTTATGGCTGCCATATTGAAACCTTGTAACTGAGTAGCATACAAAAATCAACAAGAAACACAAAACATATAGGAAAACAATGTATAACATTAAAGTCAAACTAATACAATAAAATGACCAGTACTAAAATACATTATAACACATGTGCTTGAGACTCTGCTCATGATGATACAATACATAAGAAAAAAGCCAGGCCTTGATTGCCTTTCTAAAGGCCTGTCGGGTCTTCCATGTTCATCATTCAAACCTGGACTAAATAGAGTGTTATAATAATTAAATAGTAAACTGGAACAAAGCAGTGGAATAAATGAACAATTACCACTCTCTCTTAGGTGCACCTATCTCACAGGGCTGTTAGTATGGGTAAAATAATACGTGGGCTATATTTGTCACCTTGAGCTCCTGAATGAAAGGGGAAATATAAATTTAATACCCATTTAAATAGAGGAGATGGGATTGAAAAAGAAGGCAAGATAGGAATGGCTGAAAATTAAAGTTCACTTTAATTCTACTTAGGAATGCTATTGCAAGTAGAATACCTCTTTTTTTTTTCACTTTTCAATACATGAAAAATGCGATAGAAGATTACTGTGGCTAAATTTCAGACCAAAATCAGCAGTGTTTTAAAAACTGTACTCTGAAAATATGAAAAACTTTGAGAGACATAACAGAATAACAAAGTTGAAAGAGACCTTGGAGGTCTCCTTGTCCAACCCCCTGCTCAAGCAGGAGACCCTGTACTATTCCAGACAAATGGCTGTCCAATCTCCTCTTAAAAACTTCTAGTGATGTAGCACCAACAACTTGTGGAGGCAAGCCTTCCATTGATTAGTTGTTCTTACTGTAAAAAAAAAAAATCTCCTTAGTTCTAGGATCTGATAAGTTATCCATCTTAGTTTGAATTGATAGAATAATTTACTGCATAAAACTTTTCATGTCAGTACTGATAGCAGAAGTGAAATCAGAATGTAATAAATAAATAATGAGTTTGTCTAACACCCCCCCACACACACACAAAAGATATATAGCTTAAATAAGAAAGGAGGTAACTTATTTAATTTCAAATAGATATCAGTATCTGCTTAATATGACTGAGATTGGGAAATTGGGAAATAAAATTAAACATTCTGGAATTGTTTTTAAAATCCCCTTCAGAGTTTTGTTTTGCAGTATAAAGTTTAGATGAAACTTAAATTTAGATACCTCAAAATGTAGTTTCATTGTCCCTGAGAAGAATGAAGACCTCAGTTATGCCTTCTAAAATATCACTTCTCCTAGTGCTTTATGACTCATAATTGCAAAAATTATGTTAGGACTGTTAGGACACTATAAAGCTACAACAACATTCAATATATTATATATCAGGGGGAAAATCTGTCTTAAAATGTAACTGTCTTAAAAAGATAAAAATGTTTATCATACTGATAAGAGAAATTCAGATGATATTTATACGTGGAGAAATATTGGAAAAAAGGTCTAGAAGAAATGTGAAAGGATCTTACTTTGTGTGATTTAACTTATTGTTTATAAAAACTAACAATGCCTCAAAATTTTAAAACAGAAAAGTCAAAATAACTTTCCCATCGGTGTAGGAAAATTTAGCATCTGGAAAGAATTGTCTCGGCAGATTAAGTGTTATTGGATACTAGCAATGCTTTAGTTTTCATCTAACATGTTGCGTCAAAGAATTTGTGTACAAGATGTTATTTAAAAAAACAAATGCATTTTATCTTTTACAATGGTTTCACAAAAAATGTATTTTGATAGACATCTGGTTAGTGACTCATGCAACCTTGGAGTTGAAGGAATAGATGTTGATGAAAAGTAGCACCAAAGAACTTTTCTGCGGGGTATCAGCACAAATAGCCTTCATCTATTTCCTGGTACTGTACAGTTTATATGATCCAGATGATTATGTAAACATTTTCTCTATTTCCTCTTCTGATAGAGTTCTAGCTCTTTGAAATGTTTTCTGCTAAGAGCTTGTTAATAGTGTTGGGTTGTGTTTCGGGAAACTGAGGTGAAAACAGAAAATCTTTGAAAAATATCTATAAATGGGATACTTGCAGAGATTGAATGTCTTGCTTACAGAAGTGGCCTGAGTTAGGAACATTTGTGAAAGCATTGCTTGCTTTAATGCTAACTTCCAATTGGCTCTAATAATCATTTTGTATGTCTGCACCTTACAAATGAAGATATAGGGAAAACATTTCCCAAAAATACTATAAAGCATATTCTAAAAAAAAATTAACTGCATTTTATCCTTCATACTGATGTGGCAACCTAATATTTTTCCCAAGATCTCTGGATTTCCCCAAGGAAATATGCTCTTAGTTATGCTTGGATCTGTTCATATAAAAAATAACATGGTCCAGCTCACATGTAAATTATTCTAAATCGAAAGAATAATTTGACTCTAGGAAACAGTCTCCAACTGCTAGGAAGTGAGGAATTGGTTTAAGCCAGTTCTGTATAAATAGCTTCAGTCTGTATATCTGGCTGCCAGTTAACTGGCTTAGGACTTTGCCAGTGGGGGAATGTCTGTCTGTACATCAGTTTCTGTATATATGCTGAACATCAGTTCTGTATTCTTTTTAACACATAAGAAAAAAATACTGTATACCCAAAGCCTACATAGTCTTAAAGCTTCATACAGTTGATACATTGGTTTGAACTGTTTGAAAAAATTATCTGACTCGTCCCCCTCCTCCATTCCCCTTTGAATTCTTGGAAGCAGTACAATGAAATGATTAAAAAAAAGCTTGCATTTAAGGAAAGAGCATTTAAACAAACACACAATCTAAATAAAAGCATTCCCAAAAGGGACTTCAGAGACCCTGCCCCAAAGCTTGGGGGGAGGGGAAGGCAGTTTTGAAATCAGATCATTATGTTGATCTGTTGAAATCAGATCATTATGTCATTAATAGTTGGGATGCTACTCCAGAGAACCAGCACTGCAACAAAGAAGACTCACTTCCTGGGTCTATTTAGATGACACTGTTTAATTAATGGAACTCAAGGATGACAGAAACTACAAAAAACAGATAGCCCCTCAGGTAGCCAAGCTCTATGCCATGAAATGGTTTATAGGGAAACTTCACCTGGAAGCCAACTGGTAACCAGTGCTACTCACAAAGCAAAGTTATTATTGGAAGTATAATCAGAAATAGGGATCATTTGGACCTCTTCCTTCAAGTTGATAGGCAGGATTTCCTTGCTTTTTTCTCTCTCCTTTCTTGTTCTCATTTTGAGTATGATTAGTTTCATAGAATATGGATGATAGATGAACAAATAATACATTTTCCCCAATCAAGAAAAAAAATCTTCATCTTTGGTGCTCTGTTTCAAGCCAGCAAATCAAAAATGTTCTTAGTTATCTTTGGTGAAACAGTAGAGGTGGATTTTTCATTAGTTGTAGCACTGTAAAAATGAGGTTGCATGGAGGAAATGAAAGATAGTTTCTATTTATTCTGGCTTCTTGTTGTGTGGTTAGAAGAAAACCCAAAGCCTATCTAATGTCTTTTGAAAGATTTATTTCTGAAATTATTCTTAGTTAACAGTAATTAATCTATGTGTGTAGTGTGTACATGTATAAAAGTAAAGCTATTGGAATAGATGTAACTTTGAAAATAGAATATTAATTCCATTTTAGATCATTAGTTTTGTTAAGATACCATTTCCTGTAATCAAAACAATTTATATGTATCCCTTAGAGCAATATTAATTTATTTAGTTTTTGAGACAAATATCTATCTGCATTACAAATGAAAGTGAGCATTAAATCAAAAGGAAATCAGAGGAGTGCAACCCATCATATTTAAAATATATTTGTCAATTTAGGATTCCCAGTTGCTCCTAGATCTGAGGCTTGTGACATTTTTATTTTCTCTTCTACATTTTAAAATAGCACTAAGTTGACTGATGGATATTTCTAGTAGATTAAAAGCCATCTGGGTTTCAGTACATTCCAATTGATTCATTAATCCGCAAAATATCATTTACGTGAATCTGTTAGTACTTATCCCATCTGCTATTTTGTTGTTCACTTCTGAGTCTTTGAACAAAGCAGAAAATTAAATATTTTAGGGTATAGTGCTGAGCACTTCTATTTGGAAGGAAGCCTTGTGTTTGATCAAGAGTATTTGTTTTTAACTATAGCACTGTTTCCCATTTCTCTTTCTCTTTTTATGGTGACTACCAAAGCAAAGGCTCACAAAAGCATAAAAATGCATAAAAGCCCACAATATCTATTAATATAACCAAGTTTTAAATGTGAAGAAGAACATCTTCATAGCTGCCTCTCCAAATCTGTATTGAAACCTTCTGTGTAAAAACAATAATATACATTTAATTGTGTGCCACTGATAGTCCTAAGGGATATATTTCATATGGACTTTTCTATCTACAGACACAAAATGCTGACTCAAAGGTAAAGCCTTTGAAACTGTGTTAATGAGAAACAGCAAATACATTAACAGCAAATTTAACAAATAATTAGGGCACATTTCTGTAAAATGAAAACCCATTTTTTTCCTTCCAGGATGAGGAAGAACATTCTCTGCCAAGTTCTAATGAGCAGTTTACTATTTTTCCTGGGGGAACAGAAGATTGATAGGATGTTCTAATCAGTATCGTATTTATTAAATAATAAACGCGTAGTCTGCACCAAAGAAATCTGCATTTTTTTTCACATGGAACTTATGCATTCTGTACACCTCTTCTAATAAATTTCCTCTGAAATGTGACTTTTGTATGCAATTTTTTAGAAAATGATTGAGCCAAGAAATAGTTTGAACTATAAGTTAGTGAATTATATGTCTACAGGTAGTCCTCAACTTACAACAGTTTATTTAGTGACCATTCAAAGTTACAACGGCACTGAAAGAAGTGGCTTATGACAGTTTTTTACAGTTACGACCTTTGCAGCATCCCTATGATCATATGATCAAAATTCAGATGCTTGGCAACTGGTTCGTATTTAAGACCGCTGCTGTGTCCCAAGGTCATGTGATCACCTTTTGTGAACTTTTGACAAGCAAAGTCAATGGGGAAGCCAGATTCACTTAACAACGGGGTTACTGACTTATCAGCTGCAATGATTCACTTAATAACTGAGGTAAGAAAGGTTGTAAAATGGGGCAAAACTCACCTAACAAATATGTCACTTAACAACAGAAATTTGGGGCTCAATTGTCTATGAAGATTCTCAATCATCCAGGTCTTGATTGTCCCAAAGGTGCTTTTTCAAGAGGTAACTGGACTTTCTTATTTTTCTGTGAAGACTTTGAAAACAACTACTTCATAAACGCTTGGCACAACATAGAACAAAACCATCAGGACAAGATTCAGCAGTCCATCTGTATTTAAAAGACAAAGGCCACTCTTTTGAAAACAGTAAAGTTTTGAAAGAAGGGTCAAAAAAGCCATTTATGTCAAAATTGAACAGCCCTCTCTCAACAGAGGGGGAGGGATACGACATCATCTATCTCCAGTTTACAACATAGTCCAGTGATGGCGAACCTTTTAGAGACTGAGTGCCCAAACTGCAACCCAAAACCCACTTATGCATCGTCGAGTGCCGGGTGGGTGTGGCCCATTGGCTGGGTGTGGGCCATTGAGTGGGCGTGGCCCATTGGGTGGGCATGGCTGTGGTGGTAACGGCAGACTGGGTGGGACTAAAAAGTTCAATCAATCAATTCCAACTTTGCAAGATCTTTTTTTTCCCCGCGAGAAGTTAAAATTGACTGACTGAACTTTTTTTTTTTTTTTGCACATGGCGGCGGAGGCCTAAAGCGAAAAGGTTTTATAAAGCCCAGCTGAAGGCCTAGGACTGGGGCGACGGCACGCGTGCCCACAGAGAGGGCTCTGAGTGCCACCTCTGGCACCCGTGCCATAGGTTCGCCACCACTGACATAGTCCTTTCAGCAGTTCCAAGAAGGCTCCACACCCATCTGCACTACTCAGATGACCTTGAGGACATAGATAAACTTCAAAGTGACCTCAATGACTCTCTAAAAGAATGTAAATGATCAGCAGTCTGCAAGGAATATAAATCCTTCCATTCCCTACCGTCCAGTCAGAGTTGAAGAAGTTTCTTGGATGAGAAGTGAAACATGATCAAAGAAAAACAAGGAAGTCCAGTTGCCTTTTGGGCTCAATTTTGATCATAAGTCAAGAACTGCCTGTATTTAAATTAATTTCTTTATTATATATGCTTTAAAAATGTGTAGATATCAATTGTGTTTTTTAAAAAGTTTGAATTTTATAAAAGTAATAAGAATTGCTGAAACAATAACATTTTCAAATAGGAAGGTGGTACATTTAATAATGAATTCTGTAACAGCCTTCCCTTGTGTATCAAAATATTAACACTTTTAGAAAACTGTAGCAATTATTGTCAGCCATTACAAAAGAACCCAAAACAAAACAGCTATATAGAAATATTTATTATTTACTGTACAGATATTTAATGTGTCATGAAATGGAAGCATTGTTGCATGTAAGCTTGCTGTATTTTGAAATGCAATTGTAGGACAAATATTTGACCCAAGAGCCAATAGGAAAAGAAGAAATGTTTTCTAATACAATCAAAACAAAACATTTACCGTATATTGAGTTAAAATAACTGGCTGAAGTAATGCTATTATTTCATAATTTTGTATTGCATTTTTAACTTATATTAAAGGCTCATTATTAGAAATATACCTCAGATTAATGATATTTGATAGATGTACATATAATACATCTTTCATTTAATTGGTATGTGATCCCTAGGTCCTGAGCCCTCAAAACAAGAAAAGTAAAATAAAAGTGATAGCTTTTTAAAATCCATGTCACATATAAAACTGACACCTCATCAAGTGTTCAATGGGATGTAGCTTAATATTAGAATGATTTAGAAAGCCAAGTTTATAATATTTTCTTATAATCTAAGCTGTACAAATGCAAGAGAAGGACTTCTTTTAATATTATAAAGGTGCCTGAAACAATGTACAAACCTCACTAGTTTAAAATAAATAAAATAATAGTGACAGGCTTATGATCTTCTCCTTTGTTTCTTTCCCTCTTCTTCTTCTTCTGCCATATCCGTTATCGGACGTTGGCGATCATGTTGGCGATCCTGTTTTTATCAGCAGCCGCACGAAAAAGTGCTGCTGAGTTTTGTCCAAACCAGTCCCTTAGATTTTGAAGCCATGATGATCTTCTTCTGCCTGGACCTCGTTTGCCTTCAATCTTTCCTTGGAGGATTAAATGGAGTATGCCGTATTTTTCTGGGTGTCGCATCACATGTCCGAAATATTCTAACTTTCGTTTTTTAATTGTTTTGATGATTTCCCTTGGCTTTCCCAAGCAGCTTATCACCTCCTCATTTCTGATCTTGTCCACCCAGCTTATACGTAACAGCCGCCTGTAAATCCACATTTCAAATGCTTCTAGTCTCTTCAGGTGGCCTTCTGTCAGAGACCAACTCTCTACTCCATAGAGCAGGATAGAAAAAATATAACATTTTGAGTCTTAGGCTTATGTCGTGACTGCAGAAGACCTTTTTTATTTTGAAGATTTCTTTCCCTCATGCCTATATAAATGATTGCAGGAGAGATAAATAATACTATTTGTTTATTCCAGACAACAAGATTAGGTAAGCTGCAGGCTCAAATGCATATGTAAAATTCGGCCAAGATTGGAAGGTTGACTACTTTCATTTTGATCTGCAGATCATTCATTGTAAAATAATGCCATAATTCTGTTTTTCAAGATCGTATATAATTTTATTACACATATTTTGAGAAAGGCCAAAAATCTATTGCAAACAGTTGTTGATTTTAACATTTGCATCTTGACAAAACAAACTTCATACAATGTCTTAAAATTATTTATTCTCAATGTATATCAGATAAATCTGAAAATTTCCAGTCTCTGCTGAATTGTAGTTTAACATTTTCATCAGACTGAAGCATATATAATCACAAGACAAGATCTATTTCCATACTGTGATTAAAAATCATTGTTTGATACAGAGCATTAACCATAGATTTCTTTGAGGTTTAATTGAATTTCTTCAGTTACCCTGTCTGGGTAACTGAGATGTTGCACCAGATGAAGTGCTGTGTTAATTCCTTTAAAAGGAGTTCAGAGGATATTGCAATAGCATCAAGCAATAAGACTAAGAGATCTTTAATAACTAATTTTGCTGTGCTGACACAGCAACTACAGCTGCATTTTTCTCTTTATCACGTTACTTCAGAGTCAACTCAACTTTATTTTTGTACAGTGTTTTATACTGTTTTATACTTTTATATAAAAGGAATACTTAGATACAAATAAATATATAGCTCATTCCATATATTTAGAATGATTCATATGTAGTTATCATGGTAGTCCTTAACCCGTAAGGGCAGAATTATCATCATATTCATATAGAATGGTGCTCTAAGAGGTGATGGGCACTTACAACCTCATAGTTTCTGCAAGATGTTTCCGTAGCTAATTGTATTGGAATGTTCTGCATATATTGTAAGCTTAAACCTGTACATAGCTATTTCTGTAGTAAAGCACTTGAAAGGAGGAAGAGCTAGAAGCAAAATCCAGTCATCTGAAAGCAACCGTTGTATCATTTTCTGTTTTAATTGATTATGTTCCATCAAGTCTTATTAATTCTTAGCAACTGCATAGGTATTTTTGTTAATTACAGTCTGTCCCAAACCTGATCTTTCAGGTCTTCCAATGATTACTAATAGTGGAGCTTAGGTGATAGCAGATAGCCACGTGCAATTATTAACATTCATATCATCTGCCCCATCAGGCATGAGTGTATTCTTTATTGAAGTCGTTGTATCTGCCATGTGATAAAAAGCGTGAATCCCAAAAATGTGGTATAGTGATTAGGATTTTGAACTAGAAGCAAGATCAAATACACACTCATGTCTACCTTACAGGGTTACTGCATAGCTAAAATTGAATGGAGAATTATAAGCATCATGAGGATTATGAAATCTGAATATAGATCTTACAAATAAACAAAATAATGATATTATTTTAGTACTTAGAAAATAAAATGGAAGATTTTTTGTTTTAAAAATGATATATTTTACTGAATTGAAATATTGGATGTTAGATTTTAAATTGGCTCCAATTTTATTGTTTTGAACAGGTTGTCTCTATTCTCAGCAAGTGAGTTTCAGTATGTTTTACAAGTCAGTTTAGTATTAATGCAGAATGTTTGCTCTTAAAGTTCTTTTATTCTTGTGACCTTCAAGTTACTTCATGCTTATGAAGGCAATATACTTATATATGCACTAAATATATATGTACTTATATATGCACTAAATATAGTATGCAATTAGGTCCTCATGGAGATACATTAGCTTCAATAGAATAGGGAGGAACAATTTCTCTTCCCTTACTGCCCTCTGCCCCCATGTTCTAATCTAGAGGATTGGGAGACCTTCTAGGGGAGATTTAGAACACTGTATAACAGTGTATTGGATTTCACCTGAATTGTATTAGTGTATTTAATGAAAACAAAACTTGGTTTTCAGTTTTGCTTGATTTTCTATTGCAGATACATATGATTACTCAAGAACACTGCAAAGATTTGAGTTATGCAACCTTCTTTGTTCAACATCTTCATTAAGCAAAGACTTGTAAATCTGCCAAGTAGTTGTCTATAGATATGTACAGTTAATTAAGTATTACATTATTGTTCTAGCTGTTAGATAGGCTGGCTTTTAAATGCTGTTCTTTAGTCATTATTTGGCTCCAGTGTGGTACCCTGTAAGAGTTTATATTCTCTTGCCCCGAATGAATAACACACCACTAATTGTTTTAGCAACAATTAATTCAGAGTTTGTTCTATTTGCACTTCCTTCTGCATTATTTTGAACCCCTGGATATATTTGTATATCTTGCTCAGTCATTAAATAAGTCAAAATATCTCCCCTTCTTCTGATCTATGTTGCTAACTCATTAGATCACAATTTCACCTTTCAGGTTCAGGATACTCTACTTGGATTTGTGCAGCGTATATAGCTTATTCTATGGTCTGTCCACATTTGATCATAATTCTAAACCAGATTTAATATCCTGGCCACCTAGAACAAAGTTTTGTTTCTTAGATTCTAATCACTTAACTCTATCAATAAGTTTGGATTCCACCAAGGTAGAAATGAAAACCTCACCTTTTCTATATATATGAAATCCGTTGCTATATTTATGGTTACAATAAGTTTTTAAAAAGGTTATAATTGCAACAGGATTGTTGACAATTATATTTATTGCTATAAGTGCAATACGGAATAAGAAACAATCTAATCACCAGGAAATATATAAAAATTCAGACTTGGTAGTGAGAGGTCTATGACTGCATCAGAGGGGGAAAAAAAAGTATTTCTCCCAGTAACAGATTGTAATGAAGCATGTGATTGATTCAGTCAAAATAAAATCTCTGTACAAACAATAACTAATAGCTACCCAAATCCTGCACTACTGTAATCAGCAGAAACACCATTCTATGTATGTTTGCCAATTACTCCCCAAAATAGCTTCATTTTGTCCACTTCATCCCTGCCATGCCTACTTTTGTAGACTTCAATTATGTCCCATTTCCTTTGCCTCCTATCTACACTAAAAAGCCCCAAATGCCACAACTAAGACAACGCCCCTTCCAGATGCAGTTGCATCATTTATTTATATAAGGGAATTATTATATTGATATATCTACTTTCAGTATTGTATCTTATTATCCCTAAAGTGCTCTTTTCTTTTTGTGCAGTAAGTGCACCCTGTTTTGGCATCTTAATTGAATTGTTCATCATTACTATTTTACTCACAGCTAGTTCTGAGCTCATTGTTTTGTATCAGTACTTCGGAATATTTTTGTCAGTATGTATCACTTTAATTTGCTCACATTGAATGATATCTTCCATTTTGATGCCCATTCCCTTAATATGCAGAAACCTTTTTGGAGCTCATTGTAGTCCTTTATTATTTTTAACTCTCTGAAAAATGTTATGGTCATCAGCAAATTTAATAATAATAATAAAGTTGGAAGGGACCTTGGAGGTCATCGAGTCCAACCCCCTGCTCAGGCAGGAAACCCTATACCATTTCAGACAAATGGCTGTCCAGTCTCTTCTTAAAAACTTCCAGTGTTGGAGCATTCACCACTTCTGGAGGCAGGTTGTTCCACTGGTTAATTGTTCTAACTGTCAGGAAGTTTCTCCTCAGTTCCAGGTTTTCTTTCTTGATTTTCCAGTCCTGCCCTCAGTAGTAGCTTGTTGTGGCATTCTGACTTTATCAAATAGCATACCCAATTCCAGCTGAAGTCCAATCATCTTTGTTGCCTCTCTGCACTCTTTCTAGAGTCTCAACATCTTTTTTACATCGTGGTGACACATGCAGTTTCCAAGTGTGGCTGATTCTTCACGTGATCTTGATTCTATGTCACTGTGGTCAAAGAATGCAATAAGGTTTGTCTGGCATCCTCCGATGCTGTTTGCGGTTGAGCATGCGAACGCCATGTTGGCTTTTAGTAGTGATTTTGTTTGCCTCTAGGTGCCTATCGCATGTTAGATTCTTCAAGTTGTTCCTGTATCTTACTCTTTGGAGTGTTGGCTAAGTTGGTGTCATCGCAAATTTGATGAGTTCCCCACTAATTCCAGATGGGGCATGCACACTTCCCTCCATGTAGATGCGGTTCCATAGGACCACACGCTGACGGCCGGTCAGCCAGCTATGAATCCATCTGGTGGTGATGCTGTCTAACCCACATTTTTCTATTTTATCAAGTAGTAGGTTGTGATATACTTTATCAAATGCCTTACTGAAGTCCAAGTTTATATCCACAGCATTCCTCTGTCCACTAAACTTGGTCAAAAAAATAAGGTTTGTCTGGCAAACAAAGTGGCCCTCTAGGTGATCGCTGATTCGTTGTTGACTACTCTGCAAGTCATACACAATTCCAGATCATATATCATATACCATCATATGATCATATACAGTGCTTTTTTTGTAAAAAAAAAAAAAAAAAAAGTGCCGGAACTCACACATGTCATACAACCCACCTTGCCTACCCTACAAGGTTCTATCCAAAAAAGATGCCGGAACTCCGTTCTGAGCGTTCTATGAGAAAAAAGCCCTGATCATATATAAATACGTTAAAAAGGCCCAGTTCTAGGATAGAAACTGGGGAAGAGCACTAATTACATTCTTCACTGCAGAGAAAAAACTGGCATTAAAAGTCTGGCAAATACATTTTGAGTCCCCTTCTAAGTTGTGGTAAGGAGAGAGAGCTTGCTTAAACTTGTGTAAATTACTTTGGCCCCCACTATGGAGAGAGTTAAATAGTTTTTAATTCTCAAATGCATCTTTTTGGGAATCTACAAAGGTGCCAATAACCTTTATAGATTCCAACAAATGTTGCTGGTACAGTGTGGGATAAACTGTTGAATTGTATTCAGAAGGTAACCAGAAAGCAGTAAAGGAGTTTTAATATAGCAGTAATGCAAGACACAAAAGAAATCCCATTCACTGCTAGTGTTTTTATAACAGGTTTATTAGAGTATATACATGGATAAAAATAAAAGTCTAATATAAACTAAGGAAAATAGAAAAAGAAGAGAAAATAAAAAAGTACAAAGAGATAGAAGCAAATAGAAAATAAAAAAATATATAAAAGATGACATCTCTTCCTTGCATAAACAATTTCAGTAACTTAATACCCTCTCTAGTATTTCAGTAAAAAAAAAATCTCCCTTATCAATAATCAAATTATAAAAAACTAATTCAATCCTAATCAGCAAAGTCTATTAAGAGCTACCAAAAAGAGTAACATACATATATTTAATCTTAAATAAATTTAATTTGTAATTAATTTATCATTTTCTCTAAGAAATAGAACAAAAGTAATCTCTTCCCCACTTAAAAATAGATCTTTAAAGCGTCATCATTCAGTCCTGCTCCAAAAGAAAACCTCTTTAATAGCTATCAGAAACTACAACATATATATTAACCCTAAGTCCACTTTAAATTCCTTCTCTTTGCTTTTCTTGATCATTAATCTTGTCAAGTAATGTCCCACAAGTTGATTTCTTGTCATTTTCTTTTTGTCTCTTCTCTGGAATAGCTTCATTAGTTTAACATATTCCTTTTGTAGATCCAAAATAAGATTTTCCAATTCATTCTTCTGATTTATTATTTGTATAACCCCTTTAATAATTAAGTCATCAGCTGGTTTCATTTGTAAATCTTTTTCCATGTCACTTCTTACATTCTAGCATTTTAAAGTGTATTTTCAGATCCACAGCATATATTTCCATATCACTTTTATAAACTGGCATTTAAAAACAACAACAACCCAAATCTACATTCAAATCAGGCTCTGTTTTGTTCGATAAAACTTATTGTCTTTGTATCTGTTCTGTTATAATATCAGACACACTTGTACATAATTTCTGAATATGTTGTTCCCAGACTGCCTTAATTTCTTCTGTGGTCAAATAGCATTGTTCTGTTGTAGTAATGGGTCCCTTCTCCTTTAATTGTAATCCTTAGCTCTCTCTTATTCCATCTAGCCAACCTTCAAAATCTTTTTCTTATCATCTGTTTACTTTCCAATCATGGGAGGATGATTTCATGGGAGGATTTCTCGCAATTTCTTTCAAAGTCTTTATATTTTCTTTATAAAATTTTAAAACAACCCACAGGAAATGTTCTTTTAAGTCCACCAGCTTAACTTTCCAAAATCTAGTTCTAATAATAATAGTAATAGTAATAATAATAGTAATAATAATAATAATAATAATAATAATAATAATAATAATAATAATAATAATAATAATAATAATAATAATGTTGGAAGGGACCTTGGAGGTCATCTAGTCCAACCCCCTGCTCAGGCAGGAAACCCTATACCATTTCAGACAAATGGCTGTCCAGTCTCTTTTTAAAAACTTCCAGTGTTGGAGCATTCACCGCTTCTGGAGGCAGGTTGTTCCACTGGTTAATTGTTCTAACTGTCAGGAGGTTTCTCCTTAGTTCTAGGTTGCTTCTCTCCTTGATTAGTTTCCATCCGTTGCTTCTTGTCCTGCCTTCAGGCGCCTTGGAAAATAGCTTCACTCCCTCTTCTTTGTGGCAGCCCCTGAGATATTGGAACACTGCTATCATATCCCCCCTCGTCCTTCTCTTCATTAAATTAGACATACCCAATTCCAGCAACCGTTCCTCATAAGCTTTAGCCTCCAGTCCCCTAATCATCTTTGTTGCTCTTCTCTGCACTCTTTCCAGAGTCTCAATGTCTTTTTTACATCGCGGTGACCAAAACTGGATGCAATATTCCAAGTGTGGCCTTACCCAGGCATTGTAAAGTGGTATTAATACTTCATGTGATCTTGATTCTATCCCTCTGTTAATGCAGCCTAGCACTGTGTTGGCCTTTTTGGCAGCTGCAGCACACTGCTGGCTCATATTTAAGTGATTGTCCACTAGGACTCCAAGGTCCCTCTCACAGTTACTGCTATTGAGCAAGGTACCCGATTGTCTTGCACTAAATGTAGAACACAGTTATTGCTTTCACCATTGCAAGTACATTGGTTGTTGTAGAACCTACCATTGCGCCCAATCTTCAAGTCTGTCCAGGTCCTCCTGTATCTTAAGCCTGTCTTCTGGAGTGTTGGCTATTCCTGCCAGCTTGGTGTCATCCGCAATTTGATGAGTTCCCCATCTATCCCCTCGTCCAAATCGTTGATGAAGATGTTGAAGAGCACTGGCCCCAGGACAGAGCCCTGGGGCACCCCACTGCACACTTCCCTCCATGTAGATGCGGTTCCATTGAGGACCACACGCTGAGTACGGCCGGTCAGCCAGCTACGAATCCATCTGGTGGTGATGCTGTCTAACCCACATTTTTCTATTTTATCAAGTAGTAGGTTGTGATCTACTTTATCAAATGCCTTACTGAAGTCCAAGTAAATTATATCCACAGCATTCCTCTGATCCACTAATTTTGTCACTTGGTCAAAGAATGCAATAAGGTTTGTCTGGCATGATCTGTTTTTGACAAACCCATGTTGGCTTTTAGTAGTGATTTTGTTTGCCTCTAGGTGATCGCTGATTCGTTGTTGACTACTCTGCAAGTCATACACAATTCCAGATCATATATCATATACCATCATATGATCATATACAGTGCTTTTTTTGTAAAAAAAAAAAAAAAAAAAGTGCCGGAACTCACACATGTCATACAACCCACCTTGCCTACCCTACAAGGTTCTATCCAAAAAAGATGCCGGAACTCCGTTCTGAGCGTTCTATGAGAAAAAAGCCCTGATCATATATAAATACGTTAAAAAGGCCCAGTTCTAGGATAGAAACTGGGGAAGAGCACTAATTACATTCTTCACTGCAGAGAAAAAACTGGCATTAAAAGTCTGGCAAATACATTTTGAGTCCCCTTCTAAGTTGTGGTAAGGAGAGAGAGCTTGCTTAAACTTGTGTAAATTACTTTGGCCCCCACTATGGAGAGAGTTAAATAGTTTTTAATTCTCAAATGCATCTTTTTGGGAATCTACAAAGGTGCCAATAACCTTTATAGATTCCAACAAATGTTGCTGGTACAGTGTGGGATAAACTGTTGAATTGTATTCAGAAGGTAACCAGAAAGCAGTAAAGGAGTTTTAATATAGCAGTAATGCAAGACACAAAAGAAATCCCATTCACTGCTAGTGTTTTTATAACAGGTTTATTAGAGTATATACATGGATAAAAATAAAAGTCTAATATAAACTAAGGAAAATAGAAAAAGAAGAGAAAATAAAAAAGTACAAAGAGATAGAAGCAAATAGAAAATAAAAAAATATATAAAAGATGACATCTCTTCCTTGCATAAACAATTTCAGTAACTTAATACCCTCTCTAGTATTTCAGTAAAAAAAAAATCTCCCTTATCAATAATCAAATTATAAAAAACTAATTCAATCCTAATCAGCAAAGTCTATTAAGAGCTACCAAAAAGAGTAACATACATATATTTAATCTTAAATAAATTTAATTTGTAATTAATTTATCATTTTCTCTAAGAAATAGAACAAAAGTAATCTCTTCCCCACTTAAAAATAGATCTTTAAAGCGTCATCATTCAGTCCTGCTCCAAAAGAAAACCTCTTTAATAGCTATCAGAAACTACAACATATATATTAACCCTAAGTCCACTTTAAATTCCTTCTCTTTGCTTTTCTTGATCATTAATCTTGTCAAGTAATGTCCCACAAGTTGATTTCTTGTCATTTTCTTTTTGTCTCTTCTCTGGAATAGCTTCATTAGTTTAACATATTCCTTTTGTAGATCCAAAATAAGATTTTCCAATTCATTCTTCTGATTTATTATTTGTATAACCCCTTTAATAATTAAGTCATCAGCTGGTTTCATTTGTAAATCTTTTTCCATGTCACTTCTTACATTCTAGCATTTTAAAGTGTATTTTCAGATCCACAGCATATATTTCCATATCACTTTTATAAACTGGCATTTAAAAACAACAACAACCCAAATCTACATTCAAATCAGGCTCTGTTTTGTTCGATAAAACTTATTGTCTTTGTATCTGTTCTGTTATAATATCAGACACACTTGTACATAATTTCTGAATATGTTGTTCCCAGACTGCCTTAATTTCTTCTGTGGTCAAATAGCATTGTTCTGTTGTAGTAATGGGTCCCTTCTCCTTTAATTGTAATCCTTAGCTCTCTCTTATTCCATCTAGCCAACCTTCAAAATCTTTTTCTTATCATCTGTTTACTTTCCAATCATGGGAGGATGATTTCATGGGAGGATTTCTCGCAATTTCTTTCAAAGTCTTTATATTTTCTTTATAAAATTTTAAAACAACCCACAGGAAATGTTCTTTTAAGTCCACCAGCTTAACTTTCCAAAATCTAGTTCTAATAATAATAGTAATAGTAATAATAATAGTAATAATAATAATAATAATAATAATAATAATAATAATAATAATAATAATAATAATAATAATAATAATAATGTTGGAAGGGACCTTGGAGGTCATCTAGTCCAACCCCCTGCTCAGGCAGGAAACCCTATACCATTTCAGACAAATGGCTGTCCAGTCTCTTTTTAAAAACTTCCAGTGTTGGAGCATTCACCGCTTCTGGAGGCAGGTTGTTCCACTGGTTAATTGTTCTAACTGTCAGGAGGTTTCTCCTTAGTTCTAGGTTGCTTCTCTCCTTGATTAGTTTCCATCCGTTGCTTCTTGTCCTGCCTTCAGGCGCCTTGGAAAATAGCTTCACTCCCTCTTCTTTGTGGCAGCCCCTGAGATATTGGAACACTGCTATCATATCCCCCCTCGTCCTTCTCTTCATTAAATTAGACATACCCAATTCCAGCAACCGTTCCTCATAAGCTTTAGCCTCCAGTCCCCTAATCATCTTTGTTGCTCTTCTCTGCACTCTTTCCAGAGTCTCAATGTCTTTTTTACATCGCGGTGACCAAAACTGGATGCAATATTCCAAGTGTGGCCTTACCCAGGCATTGTAAAGTGGTATTAATACTTCATGTGATCTTGATTCTATCCCTCTGTTAATGCAGCCTAGCACTGTGTTGGCCTTTTTGGCAGCTGCAGCACACTGCTGGCTCATATTTAAGTGATTGTCCACTAGGACTCCAAGGTCCCTCTCACAGTTACTGCTATTGAGCAAGGTACCCCCTATACTATACCTGTACATTTGGTTTTCTTGCCTAAATGTAGAACCTTGCTTTTTCACCATTGAATTTCATTTTGTTAGATAGGCCCAGTGTTCAAGTCTGTCCAGATCCTCCTGTATCTTAAGCCTGTCTTCTGGAGTGTTGGCTATTCCTGCCAGCTTGGTGTCGTCTGCAAATTTGATGATTCCCCATCTATCCCCTCGTCCAAATCGTTGATGAAGATGTTGAAGAGCACTGGGCCAGAACAGAGCCCTGGGGCACCCCACTACACACTTCCCTCCATGTAGATGCGGTTCCATGAGGACCACACGCTGAGTACGGCCTCAGCCAGCTATGAATCCATCTGGTGGTGATGCTGTCTAATCCACATTTTTCTATCTTATCAAGTAGTAGGTTGTGATCTACTTTATCAAATGCCTTACTGAAGTCCAAGTAAATTATATCCACAGCATTCCTCTGATCCACTAATTTTGTCATTGGTCAAAAATGCAATAAGATTTGTCTGGCATGATCTGTTTTTGACAAACCCATGGGCTTTTAGTAATGACTGTAGTATTACTTTTCCAGAATCTTCCCAGGTATTGAGGTCAGGCTGATAGGTCTGTATTTCCCCCCCCCTTTAGTCTTGACCCAATCATGCATTCAGAGACAGTTTTCATCATTGTTGTGCTCTATTTCTGTAGAGATGTAGATCTAGTTCCCCTTTTGATTTTAATTTTTGTTTCCAAAATTTTTTTTCTTTTTCTTTTTACTCCTTAAACATACATAAACTTTTTTTTTATCCAGGGTAGACGGAGATTTTCCTGGGGTAATAAAACTTGCCTTTTGGAAGGTTCTTAACATCTAGAAAATCAATAATAAGCAACTTCCTAAATTGGTTAACAGAGGAAGTAGCCGGACTCTCAAACTCTTTGGAAATCACTACTTTATGATCTCTTCTCAGGGAGGCTGTATATCAGTGATGGCGAACCTTTTAGAGACCGAGTGCCCAAAAACTGGCCCCGCCCCTACCCCACCCCCTGCCCCGCCCCCACTCTGCCCCACCCTGCCTGCCTGCAGGGCCACTCACCGCCTCCAGGGCCCGCCGCAGATCACCCAGGCAGCCCAGCAGCGCCATGGCAGCCACGCCCTCTGCCCGCGCCCCACAGCATCAACTGTGCGCGTTGGGGCATGAGGGCAAAGTCTTGTCTACGCTGCCTGGCTGCCATGTCCTTGGCTGCGCTGCTCCACATGGGCCACGCTCGGGGGCGACTCTCCTCCAGGGGGGCTGCTGGTGAGGGGGTCGCGGGCGGAGGCAAGGCTGGGGCAACGGCACGTGTGCCCACAGAGAGGGCTCCGAGTGCCGCCTCTGGCACCCGTGCCATAGGTTCGCCACCACTGCTCTATATGGAGCAAACTTGTGGATGATCCTTGTCCTCTCCATCAAAGAGAAGTTCCTAGGAGCTGATTCATTCATGGGCTCCTCTCTTTTGTCACAGTCTTTGTTTCTGCAATAGTGGAGCTGTTTTCTGTCCACCCCTGCTGTCCCCAGAAATCCCATTCACTCCTTGTGTTGATGCATTTTGAGATGGCTGCAATTTTCAGTGGTATCCCTCCAAAGAATATATTGCAATAATTCAGCCTTGATCTCAATTCTCTCTCTTTACATAGAAATGTACTTGCTTTAACAGCCACTGATAAAAGTTCTTTTATCAATATGCTGACTCTGTAAACCGCTTAGAGAGAGCTGTAAAGCACTGTGAAGCAGTATATAACTTTAAGTGCTATTGCTATCGCTATCATCAATATATTTATGACAGCATGACAATTCAGTAACGATAAACCATAAACCAAAGCTTACTAACCATTTATTTTAAAGAATAACCCAGCTCTCTCTGTTAGACTCCCTATCCACCCAGTAAGGTGCAACACAGTTGTTTCTGCTTGTTTGGTATAAATGTATGTGTTCCCTGAGGTGGCTGCTCAGTTTGGCAATAGTAAAAATATAAGGACAAAAAAGTAACTAAAAAAGAAGTCCTGAGAACTAATGTTTAAATCCACATATTCAACAAATCATGCTTAAGGCAGCAAACCACTTCTTTCTCCCCTTCATTCATCTGTAGCTGGCCAGTTACGTTTGATAATGTTAGAGACCCCATTGAGACAAGCAGCCTCTTGGGGTGGGCTGTGAGGCTTTACTAACCATGTTCCATTGAGCAGTTGTGTGATGTTTCTCCTCATGTTGACTAGGACTAACTGCTGAGTTTTATCAGGTGTTATACTGAAACCCCCCCCCCAGCAGCAGTGATGATGCCCATTATTTCTTTATGCTTTGTGCACTGGAGCTTTGTGTGGCCAACACAGATGATGAAACTTAGTACGTGCATGCATTCTAAGTCTGATATAATCCCATATATTTCCTGGACAAGGCCTAAGAGATGTACTGGAAAGCAGGCAGTGTATCATTTGTCAGGCATTCACAATAGTTTTCTTGGGAATATAGCCATTGACTGTTGCCCCATTGTTGTCATAAAAATATAGCAGTTGCTTTTCTCTGAAAATTATCTTGACATTTATTTCATTCATTTCAGATGCCTTATTTTTATAGATAGGTATTTAGTTACCAAATAGCATTTGTTTTCTGCTAAAGAAAAATATAGTTTGACAGATGGTATATCTTAAAAATCAGAATTCTGATCAATGAAATAGTCTTGAGATACTTCAAGCACATGTTTGTTAAGTTTCTCTGATGAAGAACTTGAACATTGATATGCCGATCATTGATGATTGGTCCAATTAACGAAGTATGGTGATTAAGAGAATAGGTATACAAAATACATTACCTTTTACAGCTAAACAGAGTGGCATAATATTCTGTAGCTACCATTTGCTCATCTCTGAAGACAAAGAAATTTATCATGGTCAGGGCTATATTTTCCCTAATTCTTTGCTACAACTATTAGAAACAGTATATACTATCAAAATTAGTAAATGTGCTTCATATGCACAATCACACAATTTAGTTTTTCTTAACATAGACTGTAGATTGACTTTGTTATAAATTGGGTATAGGTGCAGAGCAGCATAATCCATAATGAAAACAGAAATGTATAATTTTGTTGTTACTGCAAAATTAAAAATTGCAATTGTTTTATTAGGACTGAAAATTGTCTTTGATTATGAATACTGACTGAGATAATGTTATCCTTAATTTTGACTAAATAAAGATGGCCAGGACAAAAAAAATAAATTTGGTTTAATTTATATTTTAATTAAAGTTATTAATTTTAATTAACATATAAATTAAATCGCATTTAGGAACTTCTCAAATAATAAGTGCACCTGCTGTCACATTAAAAAAAAGTAATTTGTTGACAATTATGAAAGCAGTGACTATAGCCAAATATCTGGGAAGTCATATGAAAGCACATCCATTTAGTTCCTTTGCTTATTCTCTGTGATGTAGCTCTATAAAGATAAAGTGCAGTGTCACCTAAGAAGAACAAATTTAGCAAGCTCCAGACACCTCCCATATATTTGTAGATATCAGTGGATGGACAAATGTATAAAAACATGTTATTTTTATACACAGTATTAGAATGCTGAGGAATTGAGTAGTATTCTGTCACTTGCATACTTAAGTTGCACCCTTCCTAGCTTCTCTGGCTGTCAGGTAGGATATGAGAGGCTAGATTTTGGAGAATGTTAATTGTTTTGAGGAAGGGACAGTGCCTCCTGCCTTGAAGGAAGCAGTAGCGCACCTCATCTTTGAGATGACTTCTCTCGACCCAGCCGTTTTAGATAACGTTCATCCAGTCTCCAATGTCTCATTTTTAGAAAAAGTTGTAGGAAAAATGTATTCCATTCCAAAGGTTCCTAGATGAAGTTGATCATCTGGATTCCAACAATCTGATCATGAGACAGAAATGGCATTGGTTGCTCAGGTTGATTGCCTTTACATGATGTTGATAGGGGACCCATATCCTTCTTCATCCTTTAGATCCCCCAGTGACATTTGAAACCATCAACCATGGTATCCTGCTAGACTGTTTGTAAACATTGTGAGTAGGAGTTCCATTTTATGGTCATTGCACTTTATCTGAATAAATAGTTGCAGTAAATAATCATAGGGAAAAACACTCAAGTATGCAACTATACCTACAAGGGATGCCACAGGGCATGGGGGTTCTCCACTACATGTAATACTCTCATGTAACACTACATGTAACGCTCTCATGCAATCATGAGTTACAATAATAGAATCTTGCAGGTCTGAAAACATTTCTCCCCTCCCTTTTTTTTTTTTTTTTTACTTTCCAGAAAACTAGGAATGGCACTATTTCAGAGTAATATAATTTTGAAATTGCTGCTCTGGGATCCTTGTGATTACTTAAAAAGCTCTTTGTGGTGCAGCATCTTTGTGGATATGTCAGGTACCTCTTTTCAAAATAATCGTAGCCTGTTCAATTCAGTTGTTTTGAGAAGACTTGCTGAGAGTTTCCTGTTTTGGAAGTTATGGTATGAATGAGGTGGCAAGAAAGCTCTTCCCCTGAAATTGAATAGCATTTTTTCCTCTCATGGAAAATTGTTAAAACCTTATTATTTCATCAGTAAATACTTGTTAAAATATTACATACTTACCCCCTTGAGTCGGTTCTCTCCTACTAGCTTTTTTGTAAGGTCTTAAAGTTGTGATTTTTCCACTGGTTTGGCAATCCAGATATTGGTAGAGCTTGTAATGTAGTTTTGATGATTGTGTTGGTTATTTTTTATAATTTGATTGCTGATTGTGTTGTATGTTTTTTATATGTTTTTTATATTTATTATTTTATATTGTTCCTTGTTTGTATATAGTTTTAAGTGTAAACTTCCCAGGGCTATGTATTTGAGATGTGCAGTGATATAAATTGATTGAATGAATAAATATATATTAATTCAAGTTTTAATGTGGACAAGGGAACTTTATAGCCTTTTAGATATTGAATTCTCAGCATTCCTCAACTTTAGGACTATGTTGCTTCATTGTGTCACTGTTGTGTATTTATTTATTAAAGCTACCCTCAGTATTTCTTTTGAAGCTCAAATGGGGAATATAAATTATCTGAATTGGGGTGCAAATGTTTTTTGGCCTTGTCCTTTAGGTAGTATCCCAGGGGTTACATTCCAGAAAGTGAGACAAGACAGAACCGAATTTTATTATGTTTATATTTAAACTGAATTAATTAAGTGTAGTTTGTAAGGACCATCTATATAATTAGTGTAATTAATATGCGTCATATATTTAATAGCTTTTTTCTTTCTGTTCTATTAATAACTAGAGTTAGAGTTATACTTACCCTATCAGGTATCTTCCTGGTTATTTCTATAGATCCTGTTATCCTAAGTTTAAAGTCTAAGGAAATAAGCCTGGAATTTGGATTCTTACAGGATTTGACCTAGGCCTGTCCTTTATCCACAGGAATGGTTTAATAAATCAGAAGGGCATTGTAGGAAGAGAGCTGTTGTAGTCAGAAGGAGTCTGGTAGCATTTTTTTTTAAGCTAACACATTTTATTAAGCTTTCATGAGCTAAAGCTAACTTTATCACATGTAGGCCTATACCAGGCATGTCCAACCACCAACCAGTGGGCCACATGCGGCCTTGGACAGCTAGTAATGCAGCCCACAAGACACCCCCCCAAAATAAAGGAATTTTGTTATCTATACACATTAACTATATTATATATTTTATATGTGGCCCAAGACAATCCCTCTTCACTCAGTGCAGCCCAAGCAAGCCAAAAGGTTGCACATGCCTGGCCTAAACAGATGCAGGATTTAAATTGTGATTGGGGAAGGAAAACAAAACAGGGTAGTTATGTTGTTGGAGGTTACATGTGAGACAGATTACAAGTATATTATCAATTAACAATTGCAATATATTAAACCCCATTGTGTTTAAGACCTTATGGGACAGCCTGAAACCTTTTGATGTACGTGATCTCAGGAACATATCACAAAAAGACATATCACAAAAACAAGTATTTATAATTTCTTTACCTTAATTTGAATATTTTTCCTGGATTAATGGGAATTGAGTTTCTTGTCCATAGGATTTTTCTGTTAGAAATGGGACCTTTAGCACACTCAGGCTCCCAGGCACATAGCCAGGTCTTCAAGGCTTTACGAAAAGACCAACATTCTAATCGGAGTCATCCTAATTGGAGTCATCCTAATCGCTGAAGTGAGAATGTCCCAAAGGGCAAGTGCTATGGCAGAAAAGGCATAGTCTAGTCCCCATTCCTTGGCTGACAGGACTCAGAGCACTCCCATCCTGCCAAACTGGATTGGACAGGTCCTGGGAGATGAAAATCTCAAGTAACCCAGCCCCAAGCCATGAAAGCTTTAAAGATGACAATCAGCATATTGAATTGCACCCAGAAATATATTAGCAACCACAAAGGAATGGTGTTACATGCGTTGAGTATCCAACTTCATTTACTACTTTTCCCTCTGTCTTCTGCAGCAGTTGAAGCTTATAAAGGCCTTTCAAAGTAAGCCCCATATACTGCACATTGCAGTAATCCATATGGGATGTCACAAGAGCATGAGTGACTGTGAGCAGAACTATTCAATCTGGGAATGGGTGCAATTGGCACACAACTCAAAGTGTGCAAGGCCCTCTTAACCTTGGCTACTACCTGCTCTTCCAGCAGAGCTGTGACTCCAAGAGGACTCTCAGATTGCACACTAGGTCCATCTGAGGCAATTTCATCCCATCCGGGAACAAAGGTGGAAAAATCTTGACACTGGAAGGCTCAAATACCCACAGCCAGTTAGTCCTGCTTGGGTTGAGCCAAAGCCCACTGCACCCTATCCAGGCCCTTACAGTTTCCAGGCACTAGGATAGGACATCCATGACATCAACTCAAACCATTGTATCACCTCAGTCTCATGTAGATTTGAAGAAGAAAAAGAGGTTCAATCCCAGTAGCACTCCACAAAGTAGGGGCTGGCTGGCCTCCTCCCCCCCTATTAACACTGACCAGAACAGACCACAGAGGAAGGAGGAAACCGCCACATCACAATGCCGCACAAGATAGTCCAGAATGATACTATGATCTGTGGTATTGACTGCTGAGAGGTCAGGAAGACCAAGGATAGGTGCACTACTTCCATCCTGCTTCCACCCAGAGGTCATTCAAAAGTACGATCAATGTGGTCTCAGTCCCATATTCCAGCCTGAATCCTTCCTCAAAAGGGAAGGTTGGAGACTGGATGAAAATTTTCCAAATTAGTTGGGTTGAGTTTCTCTTCCCTGAGGCGGTCTAAACTACTTGCCTTTGATATGCCCTAAATATTTTTTAAGAGAAAGTTATTCTTTCTATATAGTAGTGGCCAAAATTGTGGAAACCTTTTGGGAAAAGTGTACAGTAGAAATGCCACCTTTGATTAAGTTCCCACCAATTTTTCTTCTAATTTCTTTATAACTATAGCCTTGTTCACTTAATAATACTATTTTACATCGCTTTCTGGGCAACCAGTCAACTCTTTGCACCATTACTTTAATTTTATTACGTTTTACAAGCTCACTAAATGAAAGGGAAAAAAACCCTCAACCAACTTGATAGCGATCATATAACACACTGACAAATGTCCTCCTCTCAGCTTCAATACATGACATCAATAACTGAATCCTACTGTGATCTGATTGGCTCATTGCCAAAACAAGATGACACCTGATTGGCTCTCTAAACACTCATGCTCATTGGCTACAATCAGATGAAGGAAAGCTACCTGAGATCAACCTAAGCAAGTTGTGCTTCCTTTTTCTAGTTATTTGGCTATAACCTTTCATAGAATACAGTACAGATAATTGAACAAACTATGTTGCAGTACATTCTTGATTAAATTATCTTTCCATTGATATATAATTTTATGGTACTACTTAAAAAAAAGTGGTGTTATTAGCCATCAAACCTCAAAAATACACTTTTCCCAAAAGGTTTCCACAATTTTGGCCCCTACTATAGATTACAGGTAACCCTTGACTTACCATGGTCTCTTGACCTACTCAGAGCTATTTCTGACCTGTTTTCAAAATTACATGGCCACACATATCACTTGATTACATTTTGGGCACTTAACAACCAGCTCACATTTATGTACATTTGCAGCATCCCACAATCACATCACTACAATTTGTGACTTTTTTGCCAATTTCTAGAGTTTACTTTCGATTTTTTGGCAAAAAGCAACTAAGAAAAATGTATGGATTCACTTAATGACCATGGTGTTCGCCTAATGACCATGCTAAAAAGGGTCCTAGCTTTAAATCTGGCCACAGGATGCCTTGCTCTATGACCACAATGATTTATAGCTGTAATTCCAGATTTCCTTACGGTCATAAATCAAGGATTACCTGTATACATGCTAGTTTCTAAATGCTAAAGCTAAATTTGCTGAGAGGCCACAAAACTATCATAAATACCTCCCTACTACTTACCATTTACGTTTTGTTAGTTTATAATTATATATGAGAAATAATTTAGGTTTCTTCATAATCTATTATTATTTCTACATAATAATACACTTTATTGAGTGCTGCAAGGCAATATAACACTCCTCTTTTACTCTGTATTCATTTGAATTTTTAGTTTAAATCTGGACATCTGAAATAAAATCTAGGCTCATCAACCAGAAGGTTGATTAATTTCACCTTCTGTCAAACACCACATTGCTTAGGCAGCTCACTTGAAATGCAAATCTTGATTTATTTTTAGCAAACAATTAATCTCTCACAGAAGAACGTGGGTGTAATTGTCGAATCTAGCAAAGAACTGCTATTAAGCCAACTGCCATAGCAGGTGTTGGGTGGAATCTCCTTCAGTTTTTACCAATAAGTGCTAGTTTTTCATTGTTAAAAAAAGCAGAATAAAGTTACTCTTAAAAAGTGTGTTTCCTATGTTCTCCTCCTCCTCCTCCTCCCTTATTTTTTGTGTTATTTTGAAGTTTCTCTTTTTACCTCCTGATCTTAAAACTTATTGTTTCTTCAAATGCCACCTGAAATGCTCTCTTGATTCTATTTCAGACTTCTTGTTTAAACTAAATAAGTAAGTAAATAACTAGTAATTGAGTTTGATTAAAGAACTTGGGTGACCTATACTAATTTTAAACTTTTCTAGTGTGTCACTGGCAGAACAATCCAGTTACATTGTCTTTTTTGTGTTGAAATTGAATTCATTCCCGGCTTCTTACGTACTTTTGAAAGAGAGTTTTGCATAGCTCATACTTATCTCAAATGTGTATTATGTTTATGTATGCATTAGCTATATATAGATTGTTCAGAATTTCATTGGGTTTGTATTCTGAGTCAAAATACTCTGTTTCAGCAGAAGAAGATAGTTTCAGCAAAATAAACATCCAATTTACTGAAATTACAAACACTCAAATTAACTAGTTAAGGATATTGATGTTTTGTTTTAATGACACATTAGTGCTGCTATTATTTCTCTATAACTGTTGCTTCACTATAGATGTACTTATTCAGAAAACCACATTTTCTGTTGATGTAATGTTACCAACCAGCATATTTATTGGGTTTAGCATGTTTTGAACCCGTCCCATAATAAGTCTTCTTCTCAAAATCTCCACAAGTAAAATTGCTGCAATAAATATCACCACTATAACATTTTGGTCCTGCTATAGAAGTTGTACTTAAACTAAATGTGAATGAACTCCCCTTGATTTTGTAAGGGGTATCACTGTGTATGTGTGTTTTGCAATAGTGTGTAGCAACTGTTTTCCTATGCCACCATCTATGGTACTTGGAGGAAGCTTATAACCTTTTAGAATTATTTGTATTTGTGCAATGCTATGACTGACACTGTGATCAGAATTTCATCTAACTCCTACTGCTGGATAAAGAGATTTGGGTTAAACAAATGACCCATAAAACAGTGTATTGTGTCATGTGCTGCTGAACATATTGTTGGAAAAAATACGTGAAGCCCTAGGATAAGCAACCTACTTAAGGGAGTATGTTCCAATCAATAAGATAACTCAGGTTGATGACCCTTCTCTATAAAAATGTATGTTAGTTGCCACCATCAAAGTCTGTTTTCAAGACTTAGGTTTGACTTTACTTGATTGAAAGAGATTTCTACTGACTTCAGAAAAATGGCTGTCAAATATTAGATAGAGCTGTAAAATCATTGCTAAGTACTTGGCCTTCCATCATTCCATAGTTAGACAACAGCATTATTATTCTTTCCAAGTTTGGCCATCCATTGAACATCACTTCAAGGACAAGTAATACAAGACTCCAAAAGATCATAAATAGATAATAGCAAAGGATCTACAGACCAGATTGAGGAGAGTCTGAAATGGAGGAAGCTTCCCATTGGGAACAGCCTGTCCACTTACCTGAACTCTGTGTGTGAAATATTATGTTTGTAGAAAACAAGACACTAAATTCCAGCAAAACAACCTCAACTGAACTGTAGAGCATAAGCGGCATGCTTTGAGGTCCCGGATAGTTAACAGTCATTGAGAGAACAATGATTTGGATTGTATCAGTAAATTCTGCAAGAGAAACTTAAAAGAGTATCTCTTAGTAAATTGAAGCTAAATTAATGTGGTTCATGCAGCACAACAACAATCCTAAAGATACAAGTAAGAATGGTTACAAAAGAATGGCTGAAGCAGAAGAATTTTTTTTTATTTTGGAATGACTGACTCAGAATTCCATCCGTAACAAATCTGAATGGTTGTGACGTGACCTGAAGTGAGCAGTTAATGCAAGATGTCCCCAAACTACCAATGAGTTGAAATAATTCTGTAAAAAGGAATTGCCTAAAATATCTCTAAGCCAATATGGATTGACCATCAGGTCTAAAAAATATCTAGTTGAATCCTAGCTGTAGAGAAGATGCCAACACTAGTTACTAAATTTAAAGTTTAATGTAACATTTTCCAACAATATTAGTTCAATATGCTTAGTAAATTATCTATTAATAGGAATTAGAGATGAAGCTTCGACCACATTTTGGGTCATACTATTATAGGAGTCCAGGTAATTTCAAAAGTTTTACAAACTATGTAATTCATTTAATCAATACATATCACTACTAATAGTAAAAAAGGTATTTTTGAATGTAAACTGCTGCTTCCAGTTAATGTAGTTAGTAATAATTCATTGGTCATATGTAATGAATTGAGGCCTAATCAGTAGTTTCATAAATGCATTTTAAAGCAAAAGTTCATTGTTTCTGTACACTTAAATCTCTCTGCAAAGGGCATATTTTGATTTTGGTAGTGAGGTTAAAAATGGATCACTCATATATTTTGAGAAATATGAAACAGTCATTTTAGATAGAGCTACAGTAAAAGGATGTAATTTAAGGCTAGGGATGTTTGCAATTAAAGAAAGCCATTTATGGGTCATAATACTTGCAGAGCTTTTGAACAAAGAACAATATTTCTCACTTTTGTAATAATATATCAAATCGAAGTATAATTAAAGGGCTAGATCAGGGGTAGGCAACCTGCATGGCTGGCATGGCTGGCTCAGGAATTCTGGGAGTTGAAGTCCACGAGTCATAAAAGAGCCAAGGTTGCCTACCCCTGGGCTAGATTATACATGCAAGCACATTCTTAGCATCATGAAATATTTCATTTTAGCGAGATACTTTCATCAGTGAAAACCATTTATCAGCCAGGTGACCAGCAGCCTTATATTGTATTTGCTAAATTTATTAAGCTGAGTGACTTTCTTTTCTATATGCAATGCCCTGTGAATTGTGGTGCTTTTGTTTCCATATAATTAGAAAACTCCAAAACCAGTTTTGAGGACAATCAACCCCGTTTTCTTATTTTGTGTTAATAAATTTTATACAGATTTAATTTTTGTATTAATATGAATGTCTTTCTACATAAAATAGAATAGAATAGAATTAGAGTAGAGTAGAATAGAGTAGAGTAGAGTAGAAATTTATAATTTCTCAGTTTCTAGACTGAGGAATTAAAAGCCAAACTATCACTTTATGGTGTTATTTGGAGTCTGCAAATCAATCATAAGTTTTTACATAGCTCTTCAGTTTTATATTTATCTTGTATTCCACTAAAAGTATTGCATCTATCAGTGATACTCACCATTTTCATAATATAAACTGCAGTAAATTTCTTTACAGTGTTCAAAGTGTTATGAGACATATGTTGCACTGCAAATAGCTGATAGTAGCAGTCTTAAACTTGGATGATTTTATTCTACTTTGCTTCTTTGCTTTTAACATTTATCAAGAGTGACCCCAGTCTTAGATACATTAAAACTTTCAATATATTATACCAAAAGTTAGGTTCACAAGTAAGTGTTTCCATGCCATTTTAAATGCCTTTGGTACAGTAGTATTCAGCTGGAACTTAGAACTTTATTATGACATTCATTTTCATGTTTGCATTTTTTAAATTCAAATGCATGCTATTTTAATCTTAAAATCCAGAATAAACGAATACTTGATATAGCTAATCAAATGTGACTAAAATTCTTTTTAATTAAAGATTCTTCAAGAATATTTGTTTCTTCTCTTGTTTGTTTAGCCAGTGCTGTTTCTCACAATATGATCCAAAGAAAGAGATATATTTTATTTTAGTTTTGCTGTAACAAATCTGATAGCTAACACTGAAGATCACTTTATTTCTTGCGTTTCACCATTTTTGTGTGTTGGGAAAATGGACCGTAAAGCTCCATTAGCAAAAATTATTTCTGTTCTTAATGTTTCCAATATCCTCAGAAAAGTACAACCAGAATGAGTAACTAAAGAGCACACTCCCCCTTTACTATTCTTCTGCTATAGATGTCTCACAGGTTTCAAGTAAAGAAAGTCAGCATTTTTACAGGTAAAAAATATGCAGCAACCTGTTTCTGGCTGCCTGTTAGCTGAACATTTTGTTTGAGGAGATAAGAAAAGGTGTCCTGGATCACACCAGAGATGTTTGTAGCCCAGCATGCAGTTCCATAATTCTTCAAACAAATCATAGCAGCTTATTAGTTTTTATATTTAGAGGAAATAAGACTGTGAATTGATTCAGAATTACCTTGATTCTCCAGCGTGAAAGAATGGAGAATCCACCAATGGGTTATCTTGGACCTCCTGCCCACGTAGACCAAAACAAAGCTGCCACGCCTCTCTGGTTGAGGGCACGCCCCCAGTTTCGTTTTGGTCTTCAGCCCAGACAGTCGTGGTAGTTTTGGCTCCCAGCGATTTGAGATTCAGGTTTAGTTATTTCTACCATTGGTGGATTCTTCATTGCCTTTCTGTTTCCCCCCTGGCCAGCGCTGGGATCAGCGCTGTTCTAGAAGGGGAAATCAGCTCTTATTTGTTGTCTTTCTGTTGAACTCGTGTTTCCCCCCCCACAGCTGATTCGCGGCTGCCGTTTTGGGCGCTGGGAGGCATCCGATTCTCATCGGATTTTCTCTTGATTTTCTGGCTCTTCTCGCCTGCTAGGCGCCTAGGGGGGTGTCCCCTGGGGGTGGGAGTGTGTTCCCCCCCCTTAGGACCACTTCAGGCCTTGGTTTTTTCGGCCGATCGTCGCGGCCGCCATTTTGGATGCCGCGACTCGATAAAAAAGCCTCTCTCTTTCTAACTGAGGTGCTGGCTTTTTTGTTTGGAGAGCTGCTGCTGTGAGGAGGGAGCCTCTATTCTGCAGGCTGCCCCGGGGTCTCCAAATTCCTTCCCGATCGTCGCGGCCGCCATTTTTGGCGCCGCGTGGAAAACGGCCCTTTTACCTCGCTTTCACTTTCCCTTCAGAGAACGGAAAGGAGGCCCAGCAACTCCAGGAGGATTGTTAGTTTCGTTTTCCCTTCTGGCGACCGCCATCTTTGGTCACTAAACAGGGAGGGACCAAAAGGCCCCACTTCTGTCTTTACCCTTTCAGAATCATCAGTCAGGGGTCTGTCCAGAGATTTGTCCCTAATCAGGGATATAGGAATCCCCTGTATTGCTAGGTAAAAAAAAAAAAAAAAAAGAAGCAGTTTACCTTTTAGCAGCTGCACCCATTGAGCCTTTGCCAGTTGTAGCCTGCTGCCAGAGTCTGCATCTAGTGAACGGTCAATACTAAGCTTGCCGTCACTAAGTGAGACACGTGTTGATCCCGTCACTAAGCGCGACATTGGCCTCAAAGTAGGTCTCACGCTCAGTCTCATCATCGCTAGTGACCCGCGACAGCCGTCGCTAAGTGTGAGTCCGTGCTTGCCGGTGGGCCGGACCATCACTGATCCACGTGGAGGCAAGTCCCACTCAGGTGGGGAACAGCCGCTTCTCTTGCAGACCGAGACGCTTCAGCACCCCACTGAAAACTCTCGCTTTACAATGGCAGACAACACCGAGCCACAGGCTTCCACCTCCAGCGGGCACGGAAAGCGTAAGTCCTCTAGTCAGGAGGCAGCCGCAAAAATCAAGGCCAAGACCAAGGCCGGCTCAAAGAAAGCAGCCTCCAAGGCGGCCGATAAACAGGCCAATCGTAGGCATCGTGCCCTGGAGAGACAGTTCTCACGAGCGCAAAAACTGGCTGTAGGGGAGACGGTTAAGCCGCCCCCTACCACAATGGTGGCACTCCCTTGTGGCCCTCAACCTGAGCCTCAGGCCCCATGGTCACCAGAGCGGGATTCAGAAGGGGCTCCTTCAACTGGTCCTTATCAGGAACTCCTTTCCCTCTTTGAAGAGGAACAGGGAATTCAGGACCCTAAGGCTCCAGAAGCCACATTTACACCAACTGCAGCGGGGCTACGGCCCCTTGAGGGATCACCCCTGGTGGGCCAGGCTCCAACTGCCACTTTTACCCCCACAGCAGCGGGGCTTCGTGAGCTGGAGGATCCGTCCTTCAAAGCTCATCTGCAACAGTTGGTTTCTCAGGCAGTTGCCCAAGCCATGGCGCCCATGAGGCGTCCTCAAGAGACTCCCGCTCCCATAATTCCCAGGCCATTACCTGACCCAGCGGGGTCAGGTGCAATACAGTACCCGATTTCTGATTCTCCTCCTCATTCCTTTGCCAGCGGGGGCTCGGAATACGCGGAGCACAGTCAAGCGGAGGGAGAGTGGTCAGACGATGAGGAGCCTACTCAGGAACCTCCCCCTCTAATAGGACTGTTTAATCCCTCGCTATTTCCGTCTCTGCTCCGCAAGGCCTGTGCGACCGGTAGGATACACTCGGCTCAGCCTTCGGTACCTGAACAGGTGCCTGAACAGCCTCCTGGCCAAGACACAGATCCGCTGTTTTTAGAACCGGTGGTGTTACACAAGCATATACCTTGCCCCCCCATGTTTTTAAAATCCATTAGGGCTCAATGGGAGGCCCCAGGTGCTCCCACCTCTACTGGGGGAATAGACCGCAGGCTGCTTGACACGGAACCAGTTCTGAATGAGGCCCTGGAGGTGCCTGAGGTTGATGAATCCTTACTACCCTTATATTCTGATTCTAGGGTACCTGGAGATATGGCGGAGGCGTTGAAGCCCGAGGATAAAAAATCCGAGGCTTCTTTCTGCAGGACACACCAAGCTTCAGCTTGGTCAATAAGAGCTTCTACCTCAGCCTCATTCTTCGCCAGGGTCTCTCTTATGTGGCTCCGCCAATTGCAGGCTAGAATTCCCCCGGAAGAGGTAAGAGTCCACCAGGACTTGACAAAGCTCATGGCCGCATCACAGTATATGGCGGACGTGTCCTTGCAGGCGGCAAGATTCTCTGCCCGGGCCATCGCATCCAACGTCTCCGCACGCAGGCTTCTATGGCTTAGAAATTGGAAGGCTGAGACTAGACACAAAGGGCGTGTAGCTTCCGCCCCGTACAGCGGCGCCCGCCTCTTTGGGGAGGCCCTGACCCCCTACTTAGTCGAAAACAAGGAGAAACGAAGGGTTCTCTATCACCTTTCCAGGAGATTGGGCCGCCGTTTCTCCCCGTACACCCGTCGACAGCCCTTTCGGACGGGATCGGATTCGGCCTCAGCACAGGTCGCCCGGCCATTTCCCGCAGGCCCGGACCGTTCCTTCGACCGGTCCGGGTACAGGGACAGATACAGACAGCAGGCTCAGGGTAAGAGACCCTTTCGAGGCAGGGGTGGCCGTCCCTTCCGTAGATCCAGGTGACTCGGGGAGGGAAGCTCCCATAGGTGGCAGACTAACTTACTTTCTCCACCAATGGGAGACCACCACCACGGACTCTTGGGTGCTAAGCACCATCAGAGACGGGCTGTCTCTGGAGTTCGTGGCCAGGCCACCCCGGCGGTTTGTTTCCTGTCCCCTCCCCAGGAATCCAGTCAGGAAGACCCTCCTGGGGGAGGCCATCCGGCATCTATTACACATACGAGCCATAGAACGGGTTCCAGTCGATCAGCTGAAACAGGGTTTTTACTCCATCCTATTCGTGGTTCCAAAAGCCTCAGGGGGATGGAGGGCGATACTAGACCTCAAGGGCCTGAACTCTCACCTGTCGTACAGAAAGTTCAAGATGCAGACGCTTCGGTCCATCTTGGCAAGCGTCAGACGGGGAGACTTTCTGACATCCATAGACCTTACAGAGGCGTACCTTCACATCCCTATTCATCCAAACCATCGGCAATATCTCTGGTTTTGTTATTCCAACAATCATTACCAGTACAGAGCCCTCCCCTTCGGCCTGTCCTCAGCTCCCAGGGTCTTCACCAAGATCCTGGCGGTACTTGCCGCACACCTACGACTAGTACCGGTGTGCGTCCAATGTTACCTGGACGACATTCTCATCCAGTCGTCCTCCGCTCTGGCCGCCCAGGCGGAACTGGCCCTCACCATAAGGACCCTCCAGGGTCACGGTTTCTCAGTCAACTTTCACAAGAGTCAACTGACTCCCGTAACACGCCTACTACACCTGGGCGCGATAATAGACACAGACCTTTGCCGGGTCTATCTATCTCGAGACAGACGAGACAGCATGCGAGACATGGTTCTCAAGATCCGCAGGGAGCGTGTAGCAACACTGGCTGTCTTCTCCCAGTTACTGGGAAAGATGATATCTTGCCTAGAGATAGTGCCTTGGGCCAGGCTACACTCCAGACACCTGCAATGGTTCTTGCTCCCATTCCAAAGACTGGGCACAAGCTCTTCCAATCAAAGGGTACGGGTCCCCCTTCAGACCCTAAGATCCCTTCTGTGGTGGGCCTCCCCAGAGGTGGCAAAAGGGTCACTATTCAAGGAGCCCAGCAGGCTGACATTGACCACAGACGCCAGTCTGTTTGGTTGGGGGGCCCATTTCCAATCTCAGTTGGCTCAGGGTCGGTGGTCCAGAGCAGATCTGGCACACAATATCAACTGGCTGGAACTGAGAGCCATTCATCTGGCCCTTCGCCACTTCTGCAACCAGGTGGCGGGGCAGCACGTGCTGGTCCTCACGGACAACGTGGCGGCAAAGGCCCATGTGAACCGTCAGGGCGGTACCCGATCCCGCTCTCTCATGGCCGAGGCCATGCTATTGGGGTCTTGGGCAGAAAGCAATCTCCTCTCCCTGAAAGCAGAACACATCTCGGGGGAGGCAAACCGTCAGGCGGATTTTTTAAGCCGGGCAACAGTGGACCATTCGGAATGGAGCCTACATCCGGATCTCTTCAGGGAGATATCGGAAAGGTTCGGGTTGCCGGTCCTAGACTTATTCGCCTCTCCGGCGAACTCCCAACTTCAAAGGTTCTTTTCCAGGTTCCCCTCTCCGGGGGCAGAGAGGACGGACGCTCTTCGCAGCCCTTGGCCAGGGGGACTACTATATGCCTTCCCACCTCTCCCTCTGATCCCAGCAGTTATCAGGAAGGTATTGCAGGAACAGGCAGAGGTCATATTCATTGCCCCGCACTGGCCGAGACGACCGTGGTTTGCCGACCTCGTGAGCCTCTCCAGGGTCCCTCCGTGGAGGATTCCTCCAAATCGGATTCGTCTAGTGCAGGGGGCCATACAACACCCGGAGCCCCAGTGGCTGCAGTTAGCCGCTTGGCACTTGAACGCAGGGCCTTGACCCAAGAATCTTATTCCTCGGGAGTGATTTCTATGATTCAGGCCTCCCGGAGACCGGCGACTAATCGCATTTATGACTCCACTTGGAGACATTTCTGCCGTTGGTGTGACAGCAATCACTTAGCGATCTCAGAGGTATCCATTCCACGGATATTAGACTATTTGTTGGAGGGTGTTGATAAAGGCTTGGCGCCTAACACTATTCGCCGACAGGTCTCGGCCCTAGCCACGGTGTTTACCTGTGACACCTTAGAGCCACTGGCCCATCACCCCAAGGTACGATCCTTTCTAAAAGGGGTCACCAACAGTAGACCGCCGGTAGTTCATAGATATCCCACTTGGGAGTTGCCCCGGGTCTTACAGGCCCTTACGCAGGCGCCTTTTGAGCCCCTTAGGTCCTGCACTTTTAGGTCCTTGTCTCTTAAGGTTGCTTTCTTGGTTGCAGTTACCTCGGCTAGGCGCATCTCGGAGCTTGCAGCTCTTTCTGTCAGAGAAGACCTGTGTGTTTTTCACACGGACAGAGTGGTCCTACGCCTGGACCCCTCATTTGTTCCCAAGGTGAACACCGTTTTCCACAGGGCACAGGAGATCGTGTTACCTAACTTTTGCCCTAATCCGTCTCATACCTTGGAAAGGCAATGGCACACTCTCGATGTTCGCAGGGCGTTGCGCTGTTACGTCAAGCGGACAGAGTCCTTTCGTAGATCTGAGGCCCTTTTTGTTTCCTTCCATCCGGCCTCCAAGGGTAAGAAGGTATCTTCTTCTACCATTGGTAGGTGGATTAGGGCCTGTATTGCCGAAGCGTATCAGACATCTTCTTTACCAGTTCCAGGTCACTTGACAGCCCATTCCACTCGCAGTGCTGCTACCTCAGCAGCATGGGCCACACAGGCCAGCATCGAGGACATCTGCAGGGCGGCGACATGGTCCTCGCCTTCCCCTTTTGTGCGCCATTATCGCCTTGATAAGTTTGCCTCAGCGGAGGCATCCTTTGGCCGCAGGGTACTGCAACAGGTGGTGCCGGCGGCAGGGACACTGGCCCAGTCTGCTCCCCTCCCATTGGGACAGTAGGGCTTTGGTAAGTCCCATTGGTGGATTCTCCATTCTTTCACGCTGGAGAAGGGGCGTTGTCTTACCTGAACGCCTTTTCTCAGCGTGATGAATGGAGAATCCACACCCATCCCTTGGACGCAGTCAGGTCCAGCGTTTAGGGTCTGGGAGCCAACACGTCGTGCAATCATTGGCTTCGCCCTTTCGAAACTGGGGGCGTGCCCTCAACCAGAGAGGCGTGGCAGCTTTGTTTTGGTCTACGTGGGCAGGAGGTCCAAGATAACCCATTGGTGGATTCTCCATTCATCACGCTGAGAAAAGGCGTTCAGGTAAGACAACGCCCCTTTTATTTTATTTTTTAAAAAAGAACAATAGTGTTCCCAGATTGAAGGCAAAGGATCTAGTATTTGCCTATGAAACAGGAATCAGTATATAGAATTGCAGAATTCATCTGTTCTCAGTGTCACTTATACCATAGCATCCATGACTTAATCATTGGAGTCCATTTCTTTAGGGTATCCTGTATGAATCATCCATGTGTACACACATACACAAACACACACACATTCATGACCGTATGTATAGTATGTATGTGCATGTGTGTATGAGTATGTATACACATGCAAGCACACATTATTCTATATACTTTACTATTGGCCATTTCACTGAATATTCATTGAATATTTATTTATTTGGTGTAGTTTTATACTGCCCCAGTCACATGAATCAGTATATCCAACAGCACGGACATTAAAAGTGATGCCAAATTGTCTATGCCCATACCATAATGTAATATAAATACGGTGACACTTAATGAAAAATAATAATAATAAAGCTAAGGTCCATTTAGACAGAAAATGGAGTGGGGGAATTAAATATATTTGTGGGGCAGTATATTCCATGGTATCAAAGTACAGTGAGGGGAAATTATTTGATCCCCTGCTGACTTTGTACATTTGCCCAGTGGCAAACAAATGATCAGGCTATAATTGTAATGGTAGGTTTATTTTAACAGTGAGAGACAGAATAACAACAAAATAAATCCAGAAAAACGCATTTCAAAAAAGTTATAAATTGATTTGCATTTTAATTAGTGAAATAGGCATTTGACCCCTTTGCAAAACATGACTTAGTATTTGGTGGCAAAACCCTTGTTGGCAATCACAGAGATCAGATGTTTCTTGAAATTGGCCACCAGGTTTGCACACATCTCAGGAGGGATTTTGTCCCACTCCTCTTTGCAGATCCTCTCCGAGTCATTAAGGTTTCGAGGCTGACATTTGGCAGCTCGAACCTTCAGCTCCCTCCACAGATTTTCTATGGGATTAAGGTCTGGAGACTGGCTAGGCCACTCCAGGACCTTAATGTGCTTCTTCTTGAGCCACTCCTTTGTTGCCTTGGCTGTGTGTTTTGGGTCATTATCATGCTGGAATACCCATCCACGACCCATTTTCAATGCGCTGGCTGAGGGAAGGAGGTTCTCACCCAAGATTTGATGGTACATGGCCCCGTCAATCATCCCTTTGATGCGGTGAAGTTGTCCTGTCCCCTTAGCAGAAAAACACCCCCAAAGCATAATGTTTCAACCTCCATGTTTGACGGTGGAGATGGTGTTCTTGGGGTCATAGGCTGCATTCCTCCTCCTCCAAACATGGCGAATTGAGTTGATGCCAAAGAGCTCAATTTTGGTCTCACCTACCTACAACACTTTTACCCAGTTCTCCTCTGAATCATTCAGATGTTCATTGACAAACTTCAGATGGGCCTATCCATGGGCTTTCTTGAGCAGGGGGACCTGCGCTGCAGGATTTCATTCCTTCATGGCATAGTGTGTTACCAATCCCAGCTGCCTTGAGATCATTGACAAGATCCTCCCGTGTAGTTCTGGGCTGATTCCTCACCGTTCTCATGTTCATTGAAACTCCACGAGGTGAGATCTTGCATGGAGCCCCCGACCGAGGGAGATTGACAGTTATTTTGTGTTTCTTTCATTTGCGAATGATCACACCAACTGTTGTTAGCTTTTCACCAAGCTGCTTGGTTATAGTCATATAGCAGGGGTGTCAAACTGCCGGCCCACGGGCCAGATGCCTTATGCCGAAACCGCGCCCACCGCATTGGTGGCAATGAAAAAAAGTCGCAATATGTCACGACATGTCACGTGATGTTGCAAGTTTGACATCCCTGTCTTATAGCCCATTCCAGCCTTGTGTAGGTCTACAATCTTGTCCCTGACATCCTTGGACAGCTCTTTGGTCTTGGCCATGGTGGAGAATTTGGAATCTGATTGATTGATTGCTTCTGTGGACAAGCGTCTTTTATACAGGTAACAAGCTGAGATTTGGAGCACTCCCTTTAAGAGAGTGCTCCTAATCTCAGCTTGTTACCTGTATAAAAGACACCTGGGAGCCAGAAATCTTGCTGAATGATAGAGGATCAAATACATATTGTTATTCTGTCTGTCACTGTTAAAATAAACCTACCATTACAAATATAGAATGATCATTTCTTTGTCAGTGGGCAAACATACAAAATCAGCAGGAGATCAAATATTTTTTTCTCTCACTTTAGCCATAGAGAAGGTCTTTCTTATCCATATACCTCTTAGTTTTGCATGTTGGTGGGCCATGCACAAGCACCCAGATGATCTAACACAGGGGTCCCCAACCCTCAGTCCGTGGACTGGCACCAGGCCACGGCATACCAGCAACCGGGCCGCGCAAATAAGTGAAGCCCCACCCACTGGATGCAGGTAGCACACGAAACCACGCCCCCTCTGGTCCATGGAAAAATCTTTCTCCACAGAACCGGTCCCTGGTGCCCAAAAGGTTGGGGGCCTCTGATCTAACAGGATGGGCAGATTCATTTTGAACAAAGTACTCCTTCATTAAATCCTAACATAACTTGGGAATTGGAAATAGCCTTTTGTAGTTTAACTTCTATATTCACATTTAAAATGAAGCTGAGTAAAAGTGAAACCATACAAACATGCACGGACATGTTACTGTACTTTGTATCTACCTACTTATAGGAAGGGATTTTTAAAAAGAATGGGTGTTCCATTCAGAGAGGCAGAATTGATGCTTTGGCAGTGGAAAAGAAACACCAAAGGAGCATACAGATAAATGAACTGGGAAACAGAAAGCATTTTTGTCATCAACTAGGGAAAACCAAAAGAATTTAAATGAAATTTCATTTACTATTTTCGTCTTTCTAATTTTTATGTATTTTTAGTTCCTAAAATTTGTTATATCCCATGTCAGAAAAATGATGAAAAATGTGCATGTCTGTCTGTCTGTCTGTCTATCATCTACCTACCTACCTACCTACCTACCTACCTACCTACCTACCTACCTACCTACCTACCTACCTATCATTGTGAGATACATATATATGTATTATGTTTATAATAATAGTCATTGTCTAGTTTGGAACTGGCTATTCTGAGCTTTCCAGAAGAGAAATAATATCCAATATTAAATGGTATTACTGTAATAAATGGAAGATGGGGATCTTTCTGTAACTGGGCTTTCGTATTTTCTATGTATGAAAGAAAAATGTGAGAGATAGGTAATAAGTATCCCATCATAAAGAAGCTTTTCCTTTTGACTCCTGAAAGTTCTGTTTAATTTATCAACACCAAAGTTCCTCATACAGGTAAGACTTTAGGCCAGATTGCTTACTCAGATTTTCAGATGTTCTTAGGACTATAGTAACACAATGTGCTTGCATTTACAACCATCACGGTATCCCATGGTCATGTAATTGCCATTTGTTTGCTTCAAAACTGGTTTTCAACAGTTGAAGCAAAATCAATGAGAAGCTGGGAGTAAAATCACAAGGCACGGTCATGTAATGTCTCATTTAATTATCTGTGGTTACTCACTAAATGACTGAATGGGAAATGATATTGTAAGTTCTCAACAGTCATTTGATGTTTCGCTTAGCAACTATATCACTTAGCGATGGAGTCCTTTAGTGGACTCCTCTAAACAAGGACTGCCTCTAGTGTCACTTATAATAATTACTGATTTAAAACAAAACTTTTGCTAACTTAAGTTTTAAAAATCTGAATTGTGTAGCAGAAATTAATAGCTTTTCTGAAAGTAAAAATTAAAATTTTGGAGCTTTCTTATTCGCTGTTTCAAGCTGAGGGTAAACTGGCTTCTTAGTTAAAGATGGATTGTTTGATTAACTTGATAACAATCTAGCTGTTGCCAGAGTAAATATGACATGATACAATGAAAATTTGAAAGTGTGTGAATATTGCATCACACTTTAAGAGCTATGGGCCTGCAACAAAAATATTGCAGCAATTATGAGTCTTGTTTGTCCTCCGCTACTCTTTTCTGCAATATGCTAATTTTAGAATTCTCCATTAAGATGGGGTGAATGTTAGAGGCAGAAAATGTTCTTCCTAGAGTTTTAATTACTATGGAAGAAGCCAGTTGTTACTTATGGGAAGAGACTCACACAAATGCTAGTTTCCCTAGATCTGCCAGAATCTTTGATTTGTACACAATGCTGCTTCGTCAACATGGTGCTGGTTCAGCAGCATCTTTGCATGCGTAGACTTGGTAAGTATTTGAAGGCCATTTGTTCTGTAATTGGTTGGCTGTCTGAATAGGAGCCTCTCTCTCTCTCTTTTTGTATTAAAAGGGTGTATACAGCAGTATAGGATTTTATGCTGACATCCTCTTGCCTTTGTCTACTCCCTGCCAGGGTGCATTTCTGGAGGTGGTGGTTTGTTGTTTAAAGCTCTTTAAAAGAACAATATAGCATTTTGTGTTCAATTTAGGGGCAGTGTGATGAAGGAAAAGGTTGTGTTCTTTTAGTTTTAATTTCAGCATCTCTGAAAATTTAGAATTAAACAGAGAAACAGAATTAAACAGATACCTTGTTTATTACAGTCATATTTTAATGTGCAAGAAATCTTGAGTACAGAAAACGTAGGCCATGGTTCCGATAGATGAGACCAATTAGAACTGAACTCCGAGACTTGAGTTTTCCTCCCCCCCCCCCCCCCCCATCTTGTGGCAACCGAAAAAGAGGAAAATGGCTTTGGCCAGGTCTGTTGCAAGGTGACAACTTATTCCTCTATGGAAAGACATAACAAGGTTTTTAAAAAGTTTTCTCCATCAGACATTTTTTAGATCAGTATAGCTAGGGATAAAAATAGAAACACTTTGAATTATTTTCATTTGCTGCTTGGTTTCAGCCATGTGTCACAACCCAGCCTGTTCTAGAATATATCCAGGCCTTAGGAACCAGTCTGTAGAATGTTCATGAAGCCACCCACACTGGTAAAGAGATAAGAAGAGCTCGGTTACACATACAAAATGCATTTCTATGGATGCAAGCCTAGAAAAAAGTTCTGATTTTTTTTTTATTCTTAACAGTGTTTTTTAGAATGCATGTTTGTATCTGAAACATCAGTGGAAGTTAATCAATAAGTCATATTACTGCCCCACATCATTGCACAAGCAAGCAAAACATCAGACATGTATGTTGCTTTACTAATGAGGGCCTTTATAAATTTATTTTTTTGGCCATCCAGAATTGCAGTAATTGGGGGATAGAGGTGGTTGGTGAGTTTCAAAGTATTAAAACTAAAGGCAAAGGTATTCCATATCTAGTTCTAGTTTCCCCTTTTCCAGGAAACCATTACCTAGCAGCAAAAGGAAGAACAGGAAGTCTGGCTTCTTTCTGAACTGTCTCCATGTCAGATGGGGGAAAGGTTGCAATTTTAAGACAGGTGCTTGAGTCTGCTTTCACTCCCCCCGCCCCCCCCCCCAGTGCCCATTTGATGATTCTTGGTAAATCAGTATAACACAGAGAGATGAGAGGGACATAATTAGAAGTCATTGAAGTCACCTTCCTGAGGATGATTCTAAACCTAGAGCTAACCCACAGAATTCCATTTAGAAATGGCATTGGTAGAAATTCATCTTATTTTGAGTACAGTCCCATGTAATCAAGGAAACCTGACTTACAGCCTCTATATCAGTGATGGCGAACCTTTTAGAGACCGAGTGCCCAAACTGCAACCCAAAACCCACTTATTTATTGTTGGGTGCCAGGTGGCCCACTGGGTGGGCGTGGCTGTGGTGGTCATGACAGATTGGATGGGTGTGGCTAAGGTGGGCGTGATCACCTCGATGTTGCTCGTGGGGAAGGATGCCTGTGGGGGCCGGGCAGGGCTGGGGGAGATCCAGGGGATCTCTAGCAGGTGGGGCGGTGGGCAGGAGACTTGTCCTGCGGGGTGAGGCAAGGCGAGGCAGGGCGGGGATGCCATTGTCACAGGGCAAGGTGAGGCAGGGGCCGGGGCGGCTGCTGCCTGACACCATCAGCCCCTGCACACAGAGGCCAGTGAGCGCATGGGTGCTGGAATGCATCCGGCCACGTGGGACCTCGGCGAGTTAACGGGCGGCTGGTTGAAGAAGGACGGTTGCCATCTCCGGGGCATGGCGCGCGTGCCCACAGAGAGGGTTCTGAGTGCTGCCTCTGGCACGTGTGCCATAGGTTTGCCACCACTGCTCTATATCGTCTTATATAGTATTTAAGTGTCAAAAAGTTCATCTCTCAAAGGTAATAATTGCCTTTTTTGGAAATATAATTATTTGTCATGATTATAAGAAAGCGTCTTTAGGGTAACGGGGAGATTTTTGTTGAGTTTATACAAGAGAGAGAGATTCTATCTCTTTGTCTGCCAGCAGCCTCTTTACATTTTTAAAATTTTTGCAAGTTTTTCATAACATGTAATTTGACTTGGGAGCTTTTTTGCTGTCATTAGCTAACTGCTCACACATTATTACTGCTACTGAACTTGTATATATTTTTCTTGTATTTAATTCATACATAATAATTACTAAAACCATATATTAAAGTATTTTATAAAATATGCAAAACAGAACAAACAAAATAAAGAATGAAATGATAAATTGTAAAAGCAGCAGTAAGAAATTAGCAATCTCATATTAACATTAAAGATTATTAATAATGAAAAGACCTGAAAGAATAAAAATGACCGTGTCTAGTGCTGATGACATGTTGCTCAACAATGGCTGTATCATACCAGATTCCAAAGTTAGGAAAACTGGCCCTGAAGCAGGCCTTTTATATTCCCATGTTGCTTCAACAGCCTCCTCTCTCCCCCTCCACAATCTATTTAAAAATAACATCTGATATGGGGATGGTATAAAAGGGGGAAAGTAACAAAAATGGGGAAGTGCATTATGAAAAAATTGACTTGCACAGCATTACTTTAGGATGTGGTTCATTCATACTAAGTTATCTGTTATATTTGAAATGGTAGCACACTTTCTATAACCATCTACTTTAAATATTAAAAAAATAGAATTCTTTATTGGCCAAGTGTGGTTGGCCAAGTGTCTCCGGTGCATAAGCTCTTAGTGTGCATACAAGTAATAGTGATAATCATGATCATATACAATATGAAAATACATTATCTTAAGTTGTGAAATACAACACTTCATCATAAATCATAAGATGCAACACTTAGTGATAGTCATAGAGCAGGGGTCCTCAACCTTGGCAACTTTAAGACTTGTGGCTGAGGAATTCTGGGAGTTGAAGTCCACAAGTCTTAAAGTTGCCAAGGTTGAGGACCCCTGTCAAAGAGTACTAGCTAAGCAAATAACATAATCATACTAAAAAAAACCCTATAAATTGTAAGATACAAGCAGCAAAGTTATAGTCATAAGAAGATAAGGATAGGTTATAGGAAAGATGAAGAGTATCATAGTAATACAGCTTTATTAAAAATACATTTTCTTTATAAAGATTGTAAGATATCAGCTATCTTCTGCATTTTCACTGATACATATGGCAAAATATACTGAGAAAGTAGTATACAGTATTTCTTTTCTATTTTTTATAACTTATTTTATGCAATGATTAATTGTACTATGTACTTCTTTATTTACCTTAGGTTAAAGCGAATATTGAAGCTTTGGCCCTCAGTATTTTTGATTTTGGGGAAGATCACTGCTTGATAAAATGGATGAATTTCAATTCCAAAGAAGTGAAAAGTGACTGAAGAACAGCATCTTTAGACCATTTGCCACTAAATTAAATGATCACAACTGGGATCTCATGCACCCCTTATACTTTCTGGAGGATCTTCTCCAGAAGAGAGTTTTACATTTAAAAGGCAGCAATGAGTGTATTTTCCTTTGGAGCTTACTAAGACTAAACACACTTTCCAATGATGACCAGCTTGAAACGGTCCCAGACTGAAAGGGCTGTTGCCACCGGAATATCAGATACCCCTAAGATACATTCAGATGACTTTTATATGAGACGCTTTAGGTCACAGAATGGTAGCTTGGGATCTTCAGTGATGGCTCCAGTGGGCCCTCCACGCAATGAAGGATCACATCATCTTACTTCCACACCTGGAGTTCCTAAAATGGGAGTTAGAGCAAGGATTGCAGACTGGCCTCCAAGGAAGGAGAATGTCAAAGAAAACAGTAGATCAAGTCAAGAAATGGATACATCAAACTGTCTGGATAGTATGTCCTCAAAAAGTAGTCAGGGTAGTCAGGGAAGTTCAATTAATTTGAACAGTAGTGATTCTGTCATGTTAAAGAGTATCCAAAACACACTTAAAAGCAAAGCAAGACAATCTGAGAACTTAGATTCTAGATTTCTTACACCTGATGGTTACCACAGCTCCCCAAGAAAAGCTCTTCGTAGAATAAGACAGCGTAGTAATAGTGACATCACCCTAAGTGAGCTTGATGTGGATAGTTATGATGAATGTATCTCACCCAGTTACAAATCAGGACCATCACTGCACAGAGAATATGGCAGCACCTCCTCAATAGATAAGCAGGGTACCTCAGGGGAAAGTTTTTTTGACTTGTTAAAAGGTTATAAAGATGAAAAGTCTGATCAAAGAGGTTCAGCCTCCAGCAAATATAGTGAACTCCTTATAGCTAGTGGAAGTAAAGGTTCAGGATTTTCTTTGGATGTGATAGATGGACCCATTACTCAAAGGGAGAACCTTCGATTCTTTAAAGAAAGGGAGAAACCACTGAAGAGGCGTTCAAAATCAGAGACAGGAGATTCTTCTATTTTTCGCAAGCTGCGTAATGCCAAAGGTGAAGGAGATCTTGGAAAGACTTCAGATCTAGAAGACAGCAGATCAGAGGATAGTGTCAGGCCTTGGACTTGCCCCAAATGTTTTGCTCATTATGATGTTCAGAGTATATTATTTGATTTAAATGAAGTGGCAGTAAACCGACATAATGTTATAAAGAGAAGGAACACAACTACTGGAGCTTCTGCTGCTGCGGTTGCATCGTTAGCTTCTGGACCATTATCCCATTCTGCAAGTTTTAATTCCCCTATGGGTAGTACAGAAGAACTGAATTCCAAAGGAACTTTAAATGTGGACCAGGGAGATGATAAAAGCAATGATCTTGTGTTGAGTTGTCCGTATTTTCGTAATGAGATCGGTGGGGAAGGAGAAAGAAATATCAGTCTCACCAAATCTAACTCTGGATCCTTTAGTGGCTGTGAAAGTGCCTCTTTTGAGTCTACTCTTAGCTCTCATTGCACAAATGCGGGAGTGGCAGTACTTGAAGTACCCAAGGAAAATCTGGTGTTGCACTTGGACAGAGCTAAGAGGTACATTGTTGAACATGTGGATCTCGGTGCATATTACTATCGGAAATTCTTCTATCAGAAAGGTGAGCAGTTATTAACTATTTTGGAAATGTTGCTGTATACTCAACATTCACCTAAGAACTGCTTTGATGCACAGTGTTTTATTTATCTACTAGGGGCTGTAGAAATCTTCTGTGGCATGTTGTGCTTTGGCAAAGATTTGAGAGAAGCATAGTAGGCTGCTCATTTCTTTAAAAAAAAAAAAAAAGGAAAAGAAATGCAGCTAAACTTCACAAGCCTCACTAGCATTTTCAAGTCTTTCCAGACTTTTGAAAATGCCCATTGAGGCACATAGTAGCTCATTAAGTCAAATCATGCCACCTCTTTCCAGTGTAAAGTTCTTTATCAGAGTAAATCCTTACACAGATCTATTATATGCTACTTGTAATTTATGACACATATTACAAATTTGGCATTTCATATTTTAAATTATTTAATAATAATTTAATGAGTAAGAAGTACTGCAATATTATTTATGGCAGAGCTAGAAGGACCTGTTTTCCTTATAGGCTTGCATTCTTTCTCATCTTTCTCTTTTCCAGAAGCTTTCACTGTGAAAGCTTTCTGCTGTGAAGTTACTATGTGGTTGGACTGGGAACTGTGCTTTTAACTTTAACTATGGTTAATTTAATTTGAGGCTAGCCTCAAAAACAACTGTTTAAAGATGATGTGTTTTAAAGTGGCTTGTTAATAATGACCACAACTCTTGATCTTGATTTAAATATAAGCAGAAGCCTTTTAGTTCCTGAACCACATGGGAAAGGAAAGAGAGGTTTTATTTATTCATTCATTCATTCATTCATTCATTCATTCATTCATTCATTCATTCATTCATTCATTCATTCATTCATTCATTCATCAGATTCATATGGCTGCCCATCTCATAAACAAGTGACTCTAGGTAGCACACAACAAGCTAACAAAATTATTCAAAATGATTGTTAATATTATAATCATTAAAAGCTTAACATTACTAATAGTCCTTGACTTATAATAGCAATCAGGATGGCAATTTCTGTCACTAAGCAATTCATTCATTATGTGAGGCAACTTCCTCTTAGCTTCCCACAACCAAAATCAGTGAGGAAGCTGGTTGGAAGTTACAAGACCCAGGCCCACACAGGTAGTGTGGGTGCTGGTGGGGTGGGGGGGGGAGGGAGAGACAAGGTGGGTGGGTCTGAGTGTGGGAGACGGTTGGCAAGGGTTCATGAGAGATGCTCTGCAGATAGGCAAGGGTGTGTGAGATATACTTCATAGGTTGGAGAGAATGTGTGAAGATATGCAAGGGGACCTGCACAGATCAGGGCGGATGCATAGGGTTCCACACAATGTGAACACAGAGGGGCAGTGAGAGGTTGTTCAGGTAGGGAAGACTTACCCCAGTGACTCGCCCTTTGACTTTCTGGGGAAGGCAGCATGGAAAGTTGCAAAAGGCGATCATTTGACCACAACACTCTTGGCAATTGATCATACTTGTGAACAGATTGCCAAGCATTCAGATCATGATCACATGACTACAGAGGTGCTGGGGCAGCCAAAACTCTTGAGAACCAGTTGTAACCACCATTGATTCAGTGCTGTTGTAAATTTAGACAGTCACTGAATAAATGGTCCTAGGTCAAGGACTATTTGTATAAAAAACGTACAATTTTAAGAAGAGCTTGTGTCATTCAGTGTGATAATGAAATGTAGACTTTTAAGAAGGACTACAAATACCTATAGATTTAAACTTGTGAAACAGACTTCTATTTTTTCATTTTTTTAAAAAGCAGTTGTACATACATTACTCTTATTGTTCTAGAAACAGAACTTGCTCTTATTATTATATAAACAGAGTATCATCAACATTATTCTCTATCTGTAATGTAAAATATCTTTTGAGATTACTTTATAGTCCTAGTGACTATAAGACATATCCATTTATTTCTTAGCAAAAATATGGGAACTCTTTGCTGCTACCTACTTGTGAGATTATGTTTTCAGTGTTCCATTGTGATCAGTAGTCTGGTGTTTCTTATTTTTTACCCATCAAACTATCAACCAGATCTGACCAGTTTAGCTTTTCAAGTCAAAATGAGTTGGACCTGAATGGAATTCCATCTGAAATGGAACTATTTTGGTAGTTGTCAAATAATGATAGTTCATTGCATAGGTTTGTATGTTTTATTTTAAATGTTTTATGTTTTATTATACTGTATGTTTACCTAGGAATGTTTGGCTTGGTGTATTAAAAAAGGAAGAATAAAAGGAAAGATGGTTTTAGATTAGAGTATTTTTGAATGAACATACTTGAAAAAACAATATATGATTGCATATCATGGAATTTTACAATGGAACATGCAGCCTAGATATTTCTGAGTTCGATACAATTGGAGTAAAAAATCTCTAGAATGGTGCTGAGGTTTAATTCTGATTGCCTGATCCACATGTTAATATGTTATGTTTTTGTGTCTACGCTTATTTGAAACTTTTGTTCAAAGCAAAATTGTTCTGTCTGAACTAATCTTAAAACCTAGAAATATTGTGATAACAATATGTATCCTTCTTTTATGAAACATAATTATCCTTTCATTTGTCCACCTCCATCCCCCAAATACGTGTTTGATTTTAATTGCATAAGAACACTGGAACTACTTTGGGGCAGATGAAAACCTTGGTCCCGTAGCTGTCAGCATCAGAAGAGAAAAACCTGAGGAAATAAAAGAAAATGGTTCCCAGTTTAGCTACCGCATTATTTTCAGAACCAGTGAGGTAAGCGATGCCTGGGCTGTAAAGAAATAAGAAATTTGATTTCTGTGTTGAACTTATTACAAAATCACATGCCATGGGAGGATAATTGCTGTCAGTAAATTAATGTTATGCAAACTGTTGTGCATTTTATAAACCTCAGAGAAGATTTATTAAAGAGAGGTGTTCCTATACAAAGCAGTTTCTCAATTTATACAGAATTAAATATCCCAAGATTCTTGTCATCCAACATGCTCTTATGCATGGTTATTTTATGTTTTGAGAAGAAAGAATAAGAAATAACCTAATTAAAAATCCAGTGAATTGTTTTTCTAACAATACTCGGCAGAAATCTCACACAGGTTATGTGCAACTTACGATTCAGTGGCAGCCTTTGGTATCCTTCTCAGAATGGGGGAGGGGGATAATCATAAACTGTGTTAACCTATGATGATAGCTGTGGATATATACACTGGAAAAATAAGGGCAGTTTTTATATAATGCAAGGCTTTATTTTTGCTTGTATAGAAAGATTAATTATTTACATTTTAGCACCTCTAAACATACATTTCCTTAAACTATGTCAGGAATTGCCATTACATTGTACAAAATGAGCAAATATTTGCCCAGCACCTAAGAAAGTTTGCTTAACACTTTAGGACACAAACCTAAAGTCCTACGAAAATGTTGTTTTGTTTTTGTTATTTTGTGTCTTTCCTTTATGCAAATATAAAAAGGTGCACCATTATTACAGCTTAATATGTTCTGCATTAAAGACAGTGCTGTTTGATGGCAAGAATGCTTAAGTCATGATAATGAAGAATAAAGGCCCAGCGCCGGATCTATATGAGCTGGGCAGATGCTGCAGGGCATGCACCAGGCTTCCCAGGGCCTCCCCCCAAGTATCCCATGTTCTGCTTAACACCCTGTGTAATTGCTTAATGACTGCAAAAGGGAGAACAGGGATTGTGATCATTAAGCAAGGCAATCACAGGTGTTCCTCCCTTAACAACTGCCATGACTTTTTATCATAATTCTGGACTCAGTGGTGGATGTAAGTCAAAGACTACCTGTATTATCACTAAGCAGAAAAAAAGCAAATGTGCATCTTAATTAGTAATGCATTTTGAATTTGTCCTATCCCATTTAAATTGATACTTTGTGGGAGAATTAAAAAAAAACTATTACTAATACTGTGTATTACTAACACATTTTCTTCACAACTTGCTATATATATATATATTTCTAGCTTACAACACTAAGAGGTACTGTCTTGGAAGATGCAATACCTTCAACTGCAAAGCATTGCACAGCCAGAGGGTTGCCCTTGAAAGAAGTCCTAGAACATGTGGTTCCTGAACTAAACATCCATTGCCTCAGGTTGGCTTTCAATACACCTAAAGTCACAGAGCAGCTTATGAAACTCGATGAACAAGGGGTAAGATTTAAATTGCACGTATTTGGTTTTTAGTTGGTTAGTCTTACAATAATAAATTGTTGGTTTTTTGGGGGGGGGGTTAGCTTAAAAATGTTATATAAAGCTATCACATCTCGATGTTAAAGAATAAGACATTTCAGGAGTTAGTTTGCTCTCAAATAACTTAATCAGATACATAGAGGAGCTAAATATTGCAAGATAGAGATAAAGATACAAGCCATTTTAAACAAATAACTATTTTAATTATATTATTAATGAAAAAGTATTTTCTTCATACATTGCTGCAAGACATTGCATAAGAAACTGATTCAAAATTATGCCTTTCTACCTATGACATTTGAGCTACCATCGCAATATATTTTAACAATGAACTTCATTAGGTTCCTAGTACTGCTTGTAAAACATTAATTTAAAGTTGTAATTCTATCATATTAATCAAAGCTTTGCAGTTAATGGCATTCAATTCAGGTATTTTGGGATAAAACTAATTACATAGATGTATTCTATACCTGTTCTCTGCCTTTGTGCTGTGTTGAACTAACCCTTTCAGGAGATGAACAGGAACAATGTTATCATTTTGATTAGCTTGTTGTTCTCAACAGCCTTTGTTTTAGTCAATTTTAGAATCTTTCTGAGCTGCCAGAAAAATTAGAGCTGCATAATTATTTCAGAATCTCTTTCTTTCCAAAAAGTTTTCATCAGAAAACAGTGCTAGCATACTATTTTGGCTTATGGAATATTACAGGATACCATTTTGGTTTTTATGCTAACTTTAGAAATAGGAGAGACCATCCAGATTTTTGGACTTAATCACTAGCAGGATACTACTCAACTCATTTTCAATATGTGATCATCAGTTTAAGAGTAGATGAAAATGAAAAAGTTGAAGCTTGTCCAATATATGATGCAAGTGTTATTATTGAGAACCTAAGGCAATTTGGGAGATGTTAATATAGTATGTTCCTTGAAAAAATAAGTTGTACTGAGAATGCTTCTTTCTCTAGCATAGGTATATGGGGGAAAAAATCAAGAGAATTTTTCCTCATTTTTGAGATCCTCTGTTTGAAAACAAATTTTACAAATGTTTACTTGTTTTCCTTTTTTATAAACAATATATGACATCTTTAACTCTTTGGCTCTTTGAGCTTTTTGTGTATGGCCAAAAGGCCAATCAAAACTTCAAGCCTTGTAAAGTTGGGAGAGTCATCCTGTTATAGTAGATTTTAGGTCTTGTACATTCTGAAATTGAAGACGGAGCAGATTTTATTACAATATACTGTATCTTGGTCCCTGGCAAGTTGATGATTAGGGCTCTGAAGAGTATTCAGAATGGGGAACAATATTTGGCTCTGTCAGAACATTAGAAACCTATTTTAACAGGAATTCACTGTGTTTCTCTGCATACACTCATAGACCACAAGCACGCATACTTAATCTACTGTGACTTTTCCAAATGTTTTCCCCCATTTTAACTGAATATCTGTTTTAGATATAAATATATTTTCTTTTTGTTCTGTAAAGTTCAGCTTCTTTTCTGTGCCTTTATCCTTCTAAAGGTGCTTTTTCAAGAGGCAACTGGACTTTCTTGTTTTTCTTGGAAGTCGTTTCACTTCTCATCCAAGAAGCATCTTTGGAAGAAGCTTCTTGGATGAGAAGCGAAACATCTTCCAAGAAAAACAAGAAAGTCCAGTTGCCTCTTGAAAAAACACCTTTGGGACAACCATGACCTGGATGACTGAGAATCTCTATAGACTTTATCCTTCTAGTTCTGTCAATATAGCATAATAATACTAAATACCATAATAATAATAATTGAAGCAGATATAATGAAGTGATCATAAATAAACCAGGTGCTTTTGTGAGAACTCAGCGGTTAGTGAGAAGGTAGTAGTACCTTGGCTAATCTATTTTCCATATTACAATTTTTGGTAACTTTCTAATGATGAAAAGATTACCTGATGAAAAGATTTCTTTACACTGTCATTGGTTACTCACTTCAATTGTAAGCATTATTTTAGTAAATTTTATGTAGTAATACAGTTAGATGAGGAAAACTTGATTATTTAATTACCTTAAATTACATACTTTTAACATATAAGCTGTTTATAAATTGACATTTCAAGAATTCTTGCCATTGATTTGACTTGGTCAGATTAATGGTCTTCTTGTTTTGTGTATTTAACTTCAAATTTATCTTTTAACAATAAAAGTATTGTAAATTCAGAAAAAAATAAAGCAATTTTTTCAAACCTAGGATATAAAGTAGTGAGGCTACACACTTTTTTCTTTTGTATTTTTCTTTCTTCTTTTTTTTTTTTTGGTGAAATTTGGAATTGGGAGTGACAATAGTCTCCGAATTATTTTGTGGAGCAATTTGAAATGCAGCACAGTAAATATATAGAACCTTGTCATTTTCATTTTTTTCACTCAGCTTTCTTATTACGGAAAACAGAGAATTTTTTTTGAAAGGAATAGCTTTGTACCTCTTGATGCAGCACAGATAATACAAGAATGCAAACTTGTGTTTCTATTTGTATTTACAGTTAAGCTATCAGCTGAAAGTGGGAATCATGTACTGCAAGTCTGGGCAAAGCACAGAAGAGGAAATGTACAATAATGAATCAGCAGGCCTGGCCTTTGAAGAGTTTCTTCAGTTGTTGGGAGAACGGGTTAGACTTAAAGGATTTGAAAAATATCGTGCCCAGCTAGACACAAAGAGTAAGACTGCCTTTTTTTGTTCAGAATAATGAAAATAAGGAGTACGAAAATAAGGAGAGCAAACCTGTAGTCCCTGGGAAGCACTAGCCACCCCGTAGCACAATGCTGGAGCCAACTCAGGAAACATCAGGCACTCCAGCCCAGTCCCAGCCACACTCACCATCACCACCCTGTACTCCGTGGTCCCTGCTGTCCTGCGCTCTGTCCCCCAGCTGACCTTCACCATGTTCTTACTCTTGCTCCTTACAAGGATGCCCACCCTGACTCTTCGCAAGGCAGCTGCTGGCCAAGAGAGGCCATCTTTCCTAGGCCTTGCAAGGAAACCGCTATGTGCAACCCTGGGAAGAAAGCCTTGTGTGGTTTGCAGCTGTCTCACTGAGGACTAGGCCAGGCATGCTTGGTCAGCAGTGTGAGTAAGAAGATGATGAAGATAAACTATGGCAGCAGGGGGCCATAGAGTGCAGGGTGCCAAAAGGGCAAAATCAGGGAGATAGGCAGCTGGGAGAGTTGAAGCGCCCTGTGGTTGTAAATGTGGACAGGTTGCCAAGTGCCTGAATTTTGATCATGTGCTCACGGGGGTGCTTCAATGGCTATAACTTTGGGGATTGGTTGTATATCCCTTCATTCAGCATCTCCATAACTTTTAAACAGTCATTGAACAAATCGAGGACTACCTGTATCTCATTCTCCAAGCAAGGTCTATTTTGAGGTTTTCATGTGTTAACTAATTCTCAAGAGATAATCATGAAGGTATTTCCTAAAATGACTTCATAAATCTCACCAAATATATCACTCAAGATATTCTTGACATATACTCATTGTTAGATAAATTACTAAATTTAAATATTGACCCATACTTAAAAATAAAATAAAAATCTAATAAAATAAATGTGAATATATAGTTATAAAATGATAACATATTAATCACCCCAAATAAAACTACATCTGTAGTTTGCATTTATTTCCAGTTATCAATAGTTTGTTTCATAAATAAGATTTATGGAATTTTAGTTTCCTTTCTTTTTGTCATGGAAAGTATGGTTCGCTTCTGACAGTAGTCAAAAGTTTTTAAAGTCTGGATTACCAGACAATATTAACATAGATGCATTGAGAAGAAGTATCAAATTATTGCAAAGAGGACAACTTAGAAAACCTGCTAAACCTGGATTGAATCTGTGAATTTACCTATGATATTTATGGCATACAGATATGATAATTTATCTGTAACACTAATGATAGGATGAAGTAAATCTAAATAAATCATCTCAATTTAAAAAATAGTTTATTATACAGAACAAAAGGTTAATGTTGAAATGACACCTGCAAAGACATAACACTAGTTTAGTTCTATTTTATAATAATAATAGGTAAGCATACAATATTTATTGTAAGAAAAGTACTGCAAAAACCTCTGCATTATATGATTATATGGTTTCTAGCATATCCACTTTTGAGTATCTTTTTGGTTTTTCTGGCAACCCTTAGAATTTATAATGTGTTTAAAACATAATATATTAAAATATATAAAATTAAAAATAAATAATACTTCTATTTCTTATTTTGCTTTAGAATAAACATTACATGGATTTTGTACTTGGTTAAATGTATCTTCACAATCTTGTGGATTGTGTTATTTATAATAATTATAAATTAGACCTTTTCTTTATATTATTTATTTGCAGCTGATTCAACTGGCACCCACTCTCTTTATACAACATATAAAGACTATGAAATCATGTTTCATGTTTCTACAATGTTGCCATATACACCTAACAACAAACAACAGGTAGGAACTACTTGAATAATCAGAATATTTAATTGCTTATTTCAGACTTTACATTGAATTACTTTTTTGCCCAACTCGACTAGCTGAAACAAATATTGGGCTCTCTTGTATCTCATAATTTATTCTGTGATGAAGCCATGAAAAGGAGGTGGTAACTATTTTTTTCTGTTTTCAGTACATCTAAATAAATAAGCAAATCTGAACGGGCAACAAAAATGGCACCATAGGACAAAACTAATTTGGGGATTAAAAGAAAGAGAGTGTGTAGAACTTTTTACCCCAGTATAGATGTTTTGGAGATTTTTCCCCCCTTTACTTCAATCACCTAAGCTGAAGTTACTTTATCTCATTCTGAAAAACCATATTTACAGAAATGTTGGATCATGTTATTTAGAATTTGATTTTGATTTTTAAGTTCATATCAATCCAACGTATTTACTACTGACATTGTACTGTAAGAATAAAATCTGGCCTAGAGCATATTCAGAGTAACAATGAAATAGCACTGACAGAATAGCAACCTTCTCCATGCAGATATCTGCACTAGTAATTGGATATTTTTGTCGGACCTACTGCTCTTTGCAAGGCAAAGTATTACCAAGTTAGGCCTCAGGATAATCAGCATATGGTAGTCTAATTTGTTTGCAGACTGTTTATCTGATGGAGCCAGGGTGGGGCTCATATTGCTGTTCCACCATAAAAAACTATGAATGATATGCTGATTCTCCATGGCAGTATTTATGAAATCTCTGACAGGATATGCTCCAAATTCCATATGTTTCTACTTTCTGCAGTGTCCTGTCATATATGCTGTGGCTTCAATCCAAAGTATTTTTAGCAGAGAGAAGGAGATGGAGAGAAAGAGACAAAGAGGCTATTTTGTGAAATGTTATACAATTGAAAGCAAAAGCCAGAAAATTTATAATTTTAGAAACAAAATTTATAAAGCATAGTTTTACAGTAGTGCAAATAAGTTTGATAAAATATGGATTATGCATAATAGTGAGCCATAAAAAATGCATCAAGGAGCTAGGACAGTGGTGGTGAACCTATGTCACGGGTGCCAGAGGCGGCACTCAGAGCCCTCTCTGTGGGCACGCGCGCCGTCGCCCCAGTCCTAGGCCTTCAAACTGGGTTTTATAAAACCTTTTCGCTTTAGGCCTCCGCTGCCGTGTGCAAAAAAAAAAAAGGTTCAGTCAATTTCAACTTCTCGCGGGAAAAAAAAAGATCTTGCAAAGTTGGAATTGATTGATTGAACTTTTTAGTCCCACCCAGTCTGCCGTTACCACCGCAGCCATGCCCACCCAATGGGCCACACCCACCCGGCACTCAACAATGCATAAGTGGGTTTTGGGTTGCAGTTTGGGCACTCAGTCTTTAAAAGGTTCGCCATCACTGAGCTAGGACCAAGATTTATGGAAGATTTTATGTAAAAGAAGACTTTTTCTAGGATTGAAGTACTATTTTGTCAACAGTTCTGAGGGGTGGAAAGAACTTTCTAACTGCAGAAAAGTAGTTAGCCAAAGAAATCATCTTTGCCCAGTCACATTTGTCATCTTGACAAAATTGACCTTCCCCCGCTCTCCCTTTGGATATTTTTGAAATGCTTAAAATGTTGTTAATTATTATTTGGACTGAATTGAGAAAAATGCATATTTTACAGATACATATCTGGATTTTGAAAAAGTTTTGTAATGGGTTTAACTTTGTTCACATCTAATAGTTTGGATTTCATGTTAAATCAAACATATCTTTTGTTGTAAATATAAGAAACCTGAGGGTTTTTTCTCCTGAGAAATAATTTTTGAAAATATAACCTGAATTGAAAAGCACAAAGAAAATTAATTAAATTGATAAGTCTGCCAAAATTAAATCATAATTTTAATATATTGAAAAGTATTGCCTAGATCAGTGATGGCGAACCTTTTAGAGACCCAGTGCCCAAATTGCAACCCAAAACCCACTTATTTATCACCGGGTGCTGGGTGGACGTGGCCGCGGTGATCATGGCAGACTGGGTAGGCGGGGCCAGGGTGGCAGGGGCCAGTCCCTCGCCATCTCCAGGGCACCGCACGCGTGCCCACAGAGAGGGCTCTGAGTGCCGCCTCTGGCACGTGTGCCATAGGTCCGCCACCACTGGCCTAGATTAAAAATGTCACCATTTTGTAAAGATTTAGAATAAATAAATAGACAAAAAACATATTAACAAAATTTTTATGATTGTAAATTTAATTTTAGAAACAAAATCTACTCATCGAAAGACATTTCTTTGCATTAAGGTAGATCTTTAATGGTTGTTATGGAAACTGCAAGTACTAATTTATTTTAACATTTTATATTGATAAATTCTTCATTATTTATTTTAGGAACAATTTTAAAAAACCATCAGGCGTTTTTACATTTTAAAACATGAACTAAGGCAAACAGTTACATTCTATAACAATATTAATGCTTTTAATTCTCATGAATTTCTTGTCTTCATGACCAAAGCTGTTAAGAAAACGACACATTGGGAATGATATTGTGACAATAGTTTTCCAAGAACCTGGAGCCGAATCATTCAGCCCAAAGAATATTCGTTCTCACTTTCAGCACGTCTTTGTCATTGTCCGAGTGCACAATCCTTGTACTGACAACGTTTGTTACAGGTAACTATTACAGTGTTTATGATGGTTTTGCATGACAGAGGATAACTTTTTATCTTTTATTAACCGCCCAGAATCATGCAGATAGTGAGATCGGCAATGACTAAATTTGATAAATAACTACAGGTAATCCTTGACTACAATTGAACTCCAAATTTTTATTCCTAAGCAAGGCAGTTGCTAAGTGAATTGTGTGTCATTTTATGACCTTTTTTGGCACAGTTGCTAAGCAGGTCACTGTGATTGTTAGGTGAATCGTGCAGTTGCTAAGCAAATCTGGCTTCCCCCATTGATTTTGCTTGTCGGCAGCTGGCAGGGCAGTGCAACTGTAATAAATACATGCCAGTTGCCAAGCACCCTAATTTTGATCATGTGACCATGGGGATGCTGCAGTGGTCATAAGTGTGAAAAACAATCAGAAGCCATTTTTTGTTGTAACTTTGAATGGTCACAAGACAAATGGCTGTAAGCTGAGGACTACTTGCATTAAGCTGCAATATTTGATCAGAGCTTTTTCTAATTTATTACTTCTCAGTAAAATATTTTAGAAGTAAATGGAAATCTGAGAACTGTTTAGTATTTCTATTTTTCCTATCAAAAATGATCATATGTGAGTTAAATAGTTTGAAACTAGAGATAGTGACTTTGCAGAGCAGAATGAAAACCAAATGTATTTTATATACTAGATTTTTTTAGTGATTATCCCACAATGTTTATATGCAGTGGAATTTCTTTTGAATGCTCATTTAGTAAGCAGAATGTGTATTTCTGAAAGATGGCTATATTTTGCTTTCCCTGGAAAATATCCAAGACATACAAATTAAACCTTTCAACATCAGTGATTGAGAAATAAAATACTGAGGATATATTTCTCTCTAATGTATTAGAAATATAAATATTGGTTATTTGTTTCATATGTTCTTCTTCTTAAATGACCCCATGTGTTTCTACATAAAGAAATAGTAGTACAAAAAAGAATATTTCAGAAATATATAATTAACAATGAACTGTTATTAACAGTTGTTTGGAAAACTTAAATTGGTAAGACCCTTAAAATGGAAAGAAGAGACTACGATTGTATTTTCTGTTTGGGGGATAGGCCTTAAACAATAATGTTACATCACCCTGATCTCATTGTAGATAATCTTCGTAAATATAATTAGTATTCTTTCTTCATAGCCGCATTTCATAGTCTTACTGCCTTCCCATTCTTCCCTTCCCCTTTTTGCCCAGTCTTAATATAATCAGAACCCATATCATTTACAATATTTTTGAAGTGTCTCCCTAATATAATAATAACAAAAATACCCATGGAGATAATGTTGACCTTTTTTTAGTGCAGTTGTTTGGGATAAGTAGGAGCCCAGTGGCATCCACCAGTACACATTTTGGACTGGTGGGGAGCAGGGAGCTTGAATGGAAAGCAACAGACTATGATGGGAGGGGTGATGTAATTAGCAGCTGAAAGATGTTGTCAGATTCTCAAAATACTAGGGGTGAAGTGAGTATGGCATGGACTCTTCTATTGACACTTTGAGCTAAAACAAAATCTGAGCAGTGGAAACCTGTTGTCACTCAAGCCAATAAGATTTCCGTAAATTCCAATGTAAAAAGGTTGGTTAAAAAAAAAAAAGATTGGATCCCGCTAAATAACCAGTGCAATGGTTCACATTCATTAACGTTCTATTGTGGTTCTACTATTTTACATTTTTAAAAAAAGATGGTTTGCATTATTGCACTTTCCATATAATTCTCGCTTCCACCAATAAATTCATCTATTACTCCTCCGCTTCTTTTCTCTTTGGTTAAGGAGCAATAGAAGTAGCATTCCCAGTAAGCATTTAAAAATAATCTCTTGGCTAAGCAGCAAGTGCTTGTTTCTTTGTAACTCTGGGAGGGAATAGTTAAAAATTTGAGCAATTCAAGGTATTTCTTTTGTGTTTTCAGGACATGTGGAGGTGGTTGTTAACAAACATATATTGTAGAGATCAGAATAAAAAATTGAATTTTGCAAACTGTTAATGTTTGTATGTTTTATTGCCAAGTAACTTCACTTGAAAAAATGTAATTTATAGTTTGGAGAAGAATAAAGATGCATGTAAAATGCTATTGACAATAAATATATTTATCTTATTTAAATGTATAGGGTTTCCTGCTTGAGCAGGGGGTTGGACTAGATGACCTTCAAGGTCCCTTCCAACATCATCATCATCATTATTATTATTCAAAAATAATTGATATAGAGTACTCAAATAGATATACAGTATAGTGCAGAAATGTTAGAAAACAGACTAATTAATCACTGATTTTTTATGTCATGAGGCATCTTGCAGTTGTTACAGAGTCTCCTCTCTGTAGAACTGGACTGTCTAAAGACAAAAAAATATATAGCACATTGAAATGTATAATGTTTCTGCGTATTGTTTTAAATCACATTTGTATGTATTTTTCAGTGTTGCTGTGACACGATCAAGAGATGTGCCCTCATTTGGACCTCCAATTCCTAAAGGCATCACCTTTCCTAAATCAAATGTATTCAGGGACTTCTTACTGGCCAAAGTGATCAATGCTGAGAATGCAGCTCATAAATCAGAAAAATTCCGTGCTATGGCTACTAGAACCCGTCAGGAATACTTGAAAGATTTGGCAGAAAAGAATGTGACAAATACACCTATTGATCCTTCTGGCAAATTCCCTTTCATCTCACTTGCTTCTAAGAAGAAGGAGAAATCTAAACCTCATCCAGGAATAGAACTCCATAGTTCTGGCGCTGTTATCTGGATTCTCCATGCTAAAGACTATAGCAAGGGTGTAGATATAGAATGTCTTTTGGGCATTTCTAATGAATTTGTCGTTGTAATTGAACAAGATACAAAAAGTGTTGTATTCAATTGTTCCTGCAGAGATGTAATAGGGTGGACTTCAACAGATACAAGTGTCAAAATTTTCTATGAAAGAGGAGAATGTGTTTCTGTGGAAAGTTTCAGAAACCCTGAAGATATCAAGGAGATTGTCAAAAGACTAGAGGTTAGAATTCCTTATTTTCCCCTTACCTTGCTTCCTCAAGCATAAATACATATAGAAATGCTTTAATTTCTCTCTTGGATCTGAGCAATAAGCTAGCAAAATAAAATGGATATAGGAGATGACCAGAGGTCAGATGCATCATTAGTTTGGAATCTCTATGTCCCTGTAAAAGATCTAAATCCAACTCCCCTTGAAGTCCGTTGACTCTTATCTGGCGCTAATTCATCTTGATTGTTAGTAGATCAGACTCTTGTGTAGGTAGCATGAAATAAACTTGTAGTACTTTTGAACTCTATCCTGGTTGCTGATTTCTTGTACCTGACATTGGTCCACCCACTTGTTAGATTATTTTTTAAATCCTTTTGTCCTACCCAATCAGAGCAATAAAACACCTTGTTGCTTATTCATCTACTTTTTGTCCAGATTAAGGTCTGGCTAGTGTATTTAATATAATAGTATTTACACTTTTGCTGCAGAAATGTTATTTGTGAAATCAGAACAATATTTTCCATGTCATGAGAAAAGACTTAATATTTTTCAGCATTCAAAAATATTATTAAGACCATCTTTTAAGAACAGGACTTGAAATAGTAAAACAAAGAGTTCCTTACCAACAGAAAATTTTACTGAATTATAAAGAATGTCAGGTCAATATAAAATTTAATAATTAAATGTCTTTTGTCAATTTGTAAATGACTTAGTCTACAAATCCTCTATTACTGTGAGTATTGTTCCAGAAATTGCTACATTTAAAGTTTGTGTAGCATTCATAATTTTCAGCTAGTACTGGAATATAGCTAGTGATTTATACAAGATCAAACTAAGCCGGAGATTATTACTCAGTAGTAATCCAGCTATCTTCCGCAGAGGTATATAGTATAATTGCTGTATGAATAAGGAATGACAGCTTCACACTCTAGCCTATTTATTTGTGTCTCCTACTGAATACAGTTCATTGTACTAAACTATTCCCATTACATCTCCACATCTCTGTCTTCCAATTCTCAGCTCGTGACCAAGGGATGTGAGTCAGTGGAAATGACTTTACGACGGAATGGATTGGGTCAGCTTGGCTTCCATGTGAACTATGAAGGAATTGTGGCAGATGTTGAACCGTATGGCTATGCTTGGCAAGCAGGATTACGACAAGGCAGCAGATTAGTGGAAATTTGCACTGTGGCTGTCGCTACCCTAAGCCATGAGCAAATGATTGATCTCCTGAGAACCTCAGTTACAGTGAAGGTTGTCATTATCCCACCTCATGAAGATTGTACTCCACGAAGGTATTTGGAAACCAGTGAATTAATTAATATCTGTCACTGATTAAAAGAGAATCAGTTTGTTAAGGAATCAGGCTAGAAATTAGAGGACCATAAGTTTTAGTCCCACTTTAGGTACAAAGCCAGTGAAGTGATCTTCGGCCAGTCACTCTCAGCCCTAGAAAGCAGCCATGTGTCTTATTATCTATTATTATGTGTCTATTATCTATATATCTGTTATCTTTGTCTGTGAATCCTGTCTAAAGGTACAACCATTTGAAGTTACAACAGACTGAGAAAGGGTGTTATATAGCTTATAAAGCACTTCCAGTCATCATAACACCACCACCCCCATCAGTTCCATGATTAAAATTGGGGGATTGGCAACCTGTTCATACTTACAATTTGTTGCCAAGCACCCCACGATTATGTGATCACCATTTATAATCTATCGGTTTTCCCAGAAAACCAATAGGGATGCTGGCTGGGAACATTACAAGCTGCTGCTGCTGCTGCCTGCCCATAGTACTCCCTCTCATCTCCGGGGGGCTGGCTTAAAGAGCTTCCTGCCAAGGAAAACCGAACTCCTTTGGCAGGATAGAGACACAGGGTGGAGGCACATTACTCGTGTCCCATTGAAGGCAGTCCCTTCTGCACATGAAAGGGAGCTGACCTCCTTTGGAAGAGTGGGTCTGAAGAGCTAAGAGTTGTTCCTGCACTCCGCTGAAGGCATTTTCTTCCAAGCACAGAGGAGAGCTCCGGTTTAAATCTTGATGATTTAAGCTCCATGTCTGCATCCCGCAGAAGGAGTTCCCTTCTGCACATGAATGGGAGCTGACATCCTTCGGTAGGCAGCTCTTTCAGCCAGCCCCTAGAGATGAGAGGGAGCCAAAATCCAAGCAGTTGGGAGGGGAAGGCCCAGATCAGGCTCAGGGCATGAAAAACCTGCTTGGATTTTGGCAGGAAGGATTTTCAGTTCTTGAGTGGAGAGGCAGTGTAGTAAGTTAAGACACGTGGGGTATTCAGAGATGGTGAAGGCCCTGGGAGGCCTGGTACAGACCATGCATAAATCTCTCTCCCTCAGGGGTTGAAAATCCTGCTTGGATTTTGGCAGGGAGGATTTGCAGCTCCTAAACAGACCCCAAGTGTCTCCCCCACCCCCATAGAAGTGCCCCATGCTTCTTATCTGGACTCTGAACAACATTGCCCAGCCAGTGACTGCTTAACACGTGCAACTGGGAGTGCCAGGATTGCAATCATTGAGTAAAGCAATCACATGGGCAGTCATGTGACAATTTGCTTAACAGCCATTTCACACAACTACTGAGATTCTGGTCCCAGCTGTGGTTGCATTATCTCCATGTGTCTGTCTATCAGCTCTCTATGTGTCTATCATATCTATATGTCTATATATGAGTCATCAATCGACACATACTTTGTTTAACCTTACTTTTCAATCCTCCAGAAGTTTTTCAGAAATTCATCGCATGCCAGTAATGGAATACAAAATGAATGATGGTGGAGTTCCATATGATTTCAAATTCCCATTCAGAAATAATAACAAGTGGCAGAGAAATGCTAACAAGGGACAAGCATCTCATGTTCAGCAAATGCCATCCCAGATGCAAAGTCCAATTACCACTAGAGTTGCCTCAGGGAAAAGTGAAGGAAAAATGCCTCCTCCGGATCGGGCCGCCAACATTCCACGCAGTATTTCTAGTGATGGCCGTCCACTGGAGAGTAGAAGGTAGGAGTCTAACTTGGGGGTGTTCTTTTTGCAATGCAAGTAACATAATTTTTAAATCCAAAATACAACTACTTTATTGGGATCAGAATTTCTATTGCTAAAGTTGTTAAGTGAGTTGCACCCTATTTTACAACACTTTGCCATGGTTGTTAAAACAAATCACTGGAGTTCTTAAGTTAATTATGTGCTCATTAAGCAATGGCTTCCACCATTGACTTTGCTTATTGGAAACTGGGAAGCTGGGAAGGGGCTCATAGTCTTTGTAAATACTTGCTGGTTGCTAAACGCCTAAGTTTTTATAATTGAAGATTCTGCAATAGTTGTAAGTGCAAGGACTGATTGTAGCTTTTTTCACTTTAAACAGTCACTAAGTAAATGGTTTTAAGTCGAGGACTACTTGTATAAAGGGAGTGTTAAATTGGTAGTTCTTAAAAGAAAGCAGACACAAAGCTATCACTTCATTTTTAATCAGACCAATTTAAAAAAAAATATTCGGAATCTTTGAAAAAGGCATTAAATTAAGATAGATAGATAGATAGATAGATAGATAGATAGATAGATAGATAGATAGATAGATAGATAGATAGATAGATAGATAGATAGATAGATAGATAGATAGATAGATAGATAGATAGATAGATAGATAGATAGATAGATAGATAGATAGATAGATAGATAGATAGATAACCTTTATTGACATTTTTATATTGTGGGCACAATGGCACACATAAAAAATGAAATTTAATTGCCCGCTCTCAAAGTGAAACATATACATGACACACACCTAAACATACTGTGTACAACATATATATAGACCCACATCCCTATATATACATAGCAAATAAATATTAAATACTGTCCATCTTGAATAATTACAGTGAATAATTACATTTGTATTCTTTAAATAATTCTGGTTCTGACTTATTCTCAGTTACTTTTTATAGAAAATGTAATTACTAACTTACTGCTTGCCTTTGATCTTCCTAGGGCCTTCTTTCCCCCATCTTCCCTACCCATGCCCACTATGAGTATCTTCACCTTCACATGAGGCATTTCCATTTGCCCAATTTCTGACAATAAAACTGTGTTATCTACTTGAGCACCCATAAATACTCATTTTGGACCTTACTAGAATTCACTTTTTTAGTTGAAGACAGTTTGTAAAATCTGGAGTGTGTGTTCTTTCATTTCTTCTATTATAGTTAGTTTAACATGTAAAAAAAAGTGAACATGTTTATTCATTCCATATTTTTTTTTAATTGCCATAATATAAAGCAAGTATAATTTGAAAGTTGTTAGTATTTCTTCACTGCTCTAGATGTAAAAACAAGAAAGGGGGGAAGATCAAGCCAATATAGTAAGTTAGGTTTTATATTTATGATCAATTAATATTTGGTGCTATTTATTTTTCATACAAATTATGAACTGAACCTTTAGAAAGGTTGTCTAAAATATGAGTGTTAAGTCCAATTCATTTGATATTGAGGTACACAATTCTATATATTTTTGGCTGTCATACGTTCTGTCAAAATTCAGCAAAATCGGGCTCATGTAGAAGTCATTTTGATGTGACAGATTGTCTCTCCAACCACCATTCTTTTTAAAACAATTGAAAATAATCATTTTAAAAAAAATCTATGTCAAATGATATCACAGCAAATACATTTCATGGTAAAAATTTTTCTGATAGGCTAGTAGATTATGGTTCACTTATTGCTCTATTGTTTGTTTACTTGTTTTTCACATGTACTAGAAATGTTGGCAGTTTATAGTTAGTTGTAATTTGTTGGTTGACTGATTTAACTTAGGATAACAAAGTGATTATGTGGGAATGATGCCCGCTACAATGCATCCTTAGTTAGGAATAGACTGCACTGAAGAAAAATGGAATCAATACAATTTGTACTAGTAGAAAATACTTAGGTTTGCCAAGGTGGGCATTTGTTTTTGTCAGTGCATTACATTTCAAATCTTGGGGAAATGGGGGCTAATGAGACATAGAATATGAAGTTACCGAATATGTAAGGAACTGAATATAAAAACATTACATAATATAGGAGAGTTGAAGAATGCCCAATCACCAAGAAAGTGTACCAACAGATAACCAGACTGTAGGGAATGCTGTCAAGGAATGAGCACAGAAGATGTTATGTAATCAGCAAATGACAAAGAGAGCACCAAGGACTCCAAAGTAAAAGCTTAAGTAAACTTATGTTTGTGAAGGATATTAACCAAAAGGATTTTGTTAGATGTATTAAAAGAAAACCCAAATAAAATAATCAGTATATCCGCTGTTCATTGGAGAAGGTAAAATGTTAGCAGGGAAGAGACATACCAACTCAACTCCTACTTTGGGTCATTAAAAAGCAAATATTCTACCAAAAATCTAAAGAACAGGGCAAAAGGGAAAACAAAACCTTAAATAAATGGTAGTGAACAATGGCTAAAAATTGGCAAATGAAGACCATGTGGGCTGGTTGGATAGCCATCACTAGGGTCCTTAGCTTCAATTGTAGGCTGCATATCCATCTTCCTATTTCATGAACCCATATTCTTCCCAGGACTTTCCTTTCTCTACCTTTACTTAACATACAACAATGTCCTTTGCTCCAATTGTAGCATAAGGAGTGGTAGAGAAAGAAAGGCTCCAGGAAGATTGGGTAGCAGGCCAACCCACAGGTCATGTGAAGTACAGTGAGTCAGAGGACTAAGAACTCAAGTCTTACCCTATTCATCCAGTAAGACCTCTGGATTTAATCTTGACTGAAATCAGGAACTACCAAAATGCTGTTGCCAAATTATATCTGATCCTGAACTGTTTAACAGTACTTCTGAGCTGAAATTTGGTGGTACTTAAAAGTTTGTGAACCATTTTGAATTTTCAATATTTCTGTATAAACATGATCTAAAACATCTGTTTTCCAGATATGAATTAGTTTCCTCAGTAATTCAATGAACAAGAATTGTGTTTTTTTTTTATTCGTTGGATTAATTAAGTTCTCTTTATTTAGTTTCAGGATCTGTGTGGAGAACAGATTGTGCTTTAAATTGTGTTTATTGTATGCAGAAATAAAATTCAAAAGGATTCATAAAGTGGGAAACCACTTTTAAGCATTACTATGTGTTTTGGTTTGGAAACAAAACAACTTTTTTGCAATAGGGATGCCCTATTGCACAATAATCAGTCTGACATCAATGCCAGAGAACATTCTATAATATCAAGAAATTGGTCTGTGGACATCTTGAAAGCAATGAAGCAAATACCAATAGGCAGTATGTATTTGCCAAGAATGAATCTTGCTAAGATTAATCTTATTTCATTTTCTGATCAGGTAACTTCCTTAAGAAATCACAGTTTACTGAATGAATGAACAGGAAAAGCAAACAGAAGTGTGGCAGGGAGTAAGCTGAGCAGAGGAAAGAGGCAGAAAAGAGAACAAGAATCAAGAAGATGGAAAGTCTTAATAAATAATTGCCACTGCTAATAACTGCTGCTATTGTATTGTGTAAAAACATAACATTGTGCATTGGGAAGGATTGTCTAATTCAATTTTCTACCGCATTCAGGAAAAGCAGTTACATAAACCGTAAGAAATGGTTGTCCAGCCTCTTAAAAATCCCAAAGAGGGGGAATTCTACAGGTTGACTATTCTGCTGGGATCTAGATCTTACCATTTATAAATGGAAGTGTGTGATTGGAGCATTGTTTGTTGATGATCTAGTTGAGGCAGCTTCGGGAACACATAAGACACAGAGAGTTCACGGAATAAACAAACGAGTTCAGTAGCGAAGTTCAAGGGTGAGGGAATTCTTTTTGTTGTTTTCTTTATCAGAGGAGCATACTAGAGGGAAACTGTTCTTGTAAACTGTAAGAGACATGCCATGTTTGTTTTTCTTTCTGATGATGACATAAGCTATTTATGTAACAAATGCAGTCCGGCTGCCCTCCTGAAAGGGAAGGTGAAGGATGTAAAGGCAAAAGTGCCCATTGAGCTTATCCAGAAAGATGAGAGTTACTTGAATTAGAAACAGGAAGCGTTTTTGGAGGTAGAGTGGGAGCAAGGAACCTCCAAAACATAAGAAAAAGTCATGTGGAGAAATGGAGGAATGTGAGAGAAAGGCCCAAGTCTGTAAAGAAAAGCTTTTATACTGGTTGTGATCTTTGAAAAATCACGAATCTGGATCAAGTGCCAGAGGATCGAAGAAAAGGCAAAGTTATTTTTATTTTCAGAAAGGGGAATAAAGTGGACCCAGAGAACTACAGGCCAATTATCTTAATGTCAGTAACAAGCCAAATTTTGGGATGCTTTATTAAGCAGTTTGTGAGCTTTTCCAAAACAATCCATTGCTTTGCAGGAGCAAGCATGGGTTTATCAAGCATAATTCCTGCCAAATCAACATGATTACTCTTTTTAATAGAATGATAGTTTAGTTGACTACAGATAAAGGGTATGGTGGATAAAGGGTACCTTGATTTTAAAATACTAGTTAGCATTCCCCCCTACACCACTCCAAGATTTTAGCAAAGAAGATGGCAAAATGTGGACTAAACTATGCTACCATTAGATGGATAGAGGTGGTTAAACAATAATATCTAATCCGTATACATCTGTGGCTCCATGTCAAAATAGGAGAAAGTATGAGTGTCATGTTTTTTCATATTTGTAGATTACACAAAAATGGAGGATATTATCAAATTTCAGGAGGAAGTTAAGCTGTAAGAGTAAACATAAATCAGCAAGATGAATTTCAACAAGGACAGATGCAAAGCCCTACACTCAAATAGGAAAAAAAAATCAAAACACTGAATATAGAATATAGTGACTGTGGGGAACTGTAGTGGCAGCAATATGCACAAAAGGGATCTGGATGTTTTGCTAGATCACAAACTGCAAATCTGCAAGAAAAACAAATCTGCATTAGGAGGTGGTGAATTCTCTTTTGCTGTAAATGTTTAAATGGGCGGGATGGCCAACTTTTGAGGATGCTATGGTAGCAGATCCCTGCAACTACATGAATTCCAACCCCTTAACATTCTGTAATTATTTATGTTTTGTTATACTGTACTAGTAAAACATGACCCTTGTGGCTTCCAGCTAAACATGCCATAACAGCACTAAATTTATAGTCTACTCCTTTGGAAATATTGCTTGATACTTTGTTAATTCACTTCTGCTCATAGTGTTAGCCAGCTAATTTTGTAATTTTAATTCAACAACCATGGAGATAGTTGGAAATCAGCAATATTATACTGTGGAGGCAAAGGTAGAGAAGAAAAGCATTCTGCCAACCCAGAAGCAACAACAGATATAAACATTTTAAGAAATCCAATGAGAGGATTTGCAAGAAATATATGCTATAAAACGTCAGCATGAATTGCAGAATAATTTATTTTGGATATAAGTATATTTGTCCTACTTTTAAAAACTTTTTTAAAAATGGAGAAATGATCTAAACTGACTCGTTTCCAATTATTGAATCTCACGATTGCTGAAATCTTGCCTCAACACACAGTCAAAATTTATTCTTTTGTAGCTAGTATTGCAAGGAAAATATTTGGGACTAAATCTCCAGTGGCTTATCTAAGGCTTAAGTACTGATTTGGACAAAATTACCCAGTACATAACTTCTGGAGATACCAGTTGCATTCACTCAATTTATTTGTTGTGCTTAAGGTAGCATTTAAACATTTTTTTTAAAAAGTTAAGTTTTCCTATCTGCATTAGCTAATTTAACAATGGCTATTTGCTTACTAGAATCACCCAGTATTGTATCAGGGCTAACTTACATATTGGTATTTCCACAAAATCATTAAGAGAATTTGCCAGAAGAAAATAAAATGAACCATTTTAAATATCTTTAACCAAGATAATCTTAAAAGGATTTTGTTGCTTTGATGATGATGATGATGATGATGATAACAACAATACAACAACAACAACAATAATAATAGAATTGGAAGGGACCTTGGAGGTCTTCTAGTCCAACCCCCTGTTCAGGCAGGAAACCCTATACCATTTCAGACAAATGGTTGTACAGTCTCTTCTTAAAAACTTCCAGAGTTGGAGCATTCACAACTTCTGGAGGCAGGTTGTTCCACTGATTAATTGTTCTAACTTCAGGAAATTTCTCCTTAGTTCTAGGTTGCTTCTCTCTTTAATTAGTTTCCATCCGTTGCTTCTTGTCCTGCCTTCAGGTGCTTTGGAGAATAGCTTGACTCCCTCTTCTTTCTGGTAGCCCCTGAGATAGTGGAACACTGCTATCATGTCACCCCTCGTCCTTCTCTTCATTAAACTAGACATACCCAATTCCAGTAACCGTTCTTTATATGTTTTAGCCTCCAGTCCCCTAATCATCTTTGTTGCTCTTCTCTGTCCTCTTTCTAGAGTCTCAACATCTTTTTTACATCGTGGTGACCAAAACTGGATGCAGTATTCCAAGTGTAGCCTTACAAAGGCATTGTAAAGTGTATTAACACTTCACATGATCTTGATTCTATCCCTCTGTTAATACAGCCTAGCACTGTGTTGGCTTTTTTGGCAGCTGCAGCACACTTTACAATGCCTTGGTAAGGCCACACTTGGAATACTGCATCCAGTTTTGGTCACCACGATGTAAAAAAGATGTTGAGACTCTAGAAAGAGTGCAGAGAAGGGCAACAAAGATGATTAGGGACTGGAGGCTAAAGCATATGAGGAACGGTTGCTGGAATTGGGTATGTCTAGTTTAATGAAAAGAAGGACTAGGGTGACATGATAGCAGTATTCAATATCTCAGGGGTTGCCACAAAGAAGAGGAGTCAAGCTATTCTCCAAGGCGCCTGAGGGCAGGACAAGAAGTAATGGATGGAAACTAGTCAAGGAAAGAAGCAACCTGGAACTGAGGAGAAACTTCCTGACAGTTAGAACAATTAACCAGTGGAACAACCTGCCTCCAGAAGCGGTGAATGCTCCAACACTGGAAGTTTTTAAGAAGAGACTGGACAGCCATTTGTCTGAAATGGTATAGGGTTTCCTGCCTGAGCAGGGGGTTGGACTCGATGACCTCCAAGGTCCCTTCCAACTTTATTATTATTATTATTACTGCTGGTTCATATTTAAATGATTGTCCACTAGGACTCCAAGATCCCTCGAGCAAGGTACCACCTATACTGTACCTGTGCATTTGGTTTTTGTTGCCTAAATGTAGAACCTTACTTTTCCCACCATTGAATTTCATTTTGTTAGATAGTGCCCAATATTCAATTCTGTCAAGATCCTTCTGTATCTTAAGCCTATCTTCTGGAGTGTTGGCTGTTCCTGCCAGCTTGGTGTCATCTGCAAATTTGATGAGTTTCCCATCTATCCCCTCCAAATCATTGATGAAGATGTTGAAGAGCACTGGGCCCAGAACAGAGCCCTGGGGCACCCCACTACACACTTCCCTCCATGTAGATGCAGTTCCATTGAGGACCACACGTTGAGTACAGCCAGTCAGCCAGCTACGGATCCATTTGTAAAGATCATCCATATCTGATTATCTTTACAAATTTTTGAATTCTGATATGTTATACCATTTTGATCATAGGGATCACACGCCAAAGTCAATTCTAATCTTTTTTTAGTCTTAACAGTATCTGCCATACAATCTTTTTCTAATATGCTGTATTTGATTTAAACAAATAGCATTAGTGATATAATTTATCATGTAGCTGATTAAGAAAGGGATGAATTTGTATGAAGATGAGCCTGAACATGAATTCCAGAAGACAGCAGCAAAGTGCAGCGGTCCCCCACCCTTTTGGCACTAGGGACCGGTTTCGTGGAATACAATTTTTCCATGGAATGGGAGGTGGTAGTTTTGGTTTCACTCGCTCACCTGCTGCTTATCTCCAGCTATGTAGCCTGGTACCAGTCCGTGGCCTGGGGTTGGAGACCCTGGTAAGTATATGGGTTGGTTGTAAGTTTTTACAGTAACACTATAAAGCTATGAGATACTTTTTTATACTATAAGGCATTATATTTGCTAATGCCTTTGAACACTATTGCAATAATGCATCCACCATATTTCTGTTGTTATGGGTGCAAGAGACAATTTTTGTTGATGTATACAGTAGCCACAGTAATTGGCTCAGTTACATGTCATACTGTTGCTGCTACTGGGGCCAGAAGGTTAGGCAAATTCTGCTATCGATCTGATTTTATAATTGAGATGAGTTGCTTATCCTGGGTATCATGGATTATTGTTTGTAGGTGTTGGTTTTAATCTTTGTCCCTGCACACCCTCCCCCGATGAGCCACTGTTGTGAGAAGGGTGGTAATAGAAATTATGTACAATCAATCAATCAATCCAGTTACTGAACTTCTATCTGCATATACACTAGTGACCTGTGTTCATCCTTCACGTGTACTCACCAGTGGTGCTCCTTCCTGCTACAGTTAACACACACACACACACACACACACACATACCAGTACATACACACACCCTCCTGTCTCCCTCTCTACCTGCATCTATCTATCTATCTATCTATCTATCTATCTATCTATCTATCTATCTATCTGCTATTTTTATGCTGGTATGGAAAATTATCTTTCTTATATTTTAATGTGCGTGAAGAGGAGCCTTAAGGATTTCTGAGACGAGGAGATACTTAATATTAAAGGCATGATACTATATAGACCAAGGATATGGAGTAGAACTTCAATTAACAGGAGAAGGGAAAAATCACAACATGCCAGTAATGAACATGAGAAATATCACCATTTATTTCAGCGCCTACTGAAGTGTTCTCACTTACGTTGAGCATTTCTTGAATGATTTTGTAATTTTTGTTTTCCTACCACTGGCTTTTTAAATAAATGTTTTATATAGTATAATTTCTTTTTATCATTATATGGTAATAATGTTTGTATTAGTAAGTGGTACAGAAATATATTTAATAAATAATATGATGATGATTGTATGAACATGTGACATGAAGTCAGTGTCAACTCTTAGAACTATGTAGATATATTTTTTCTATGAGGATTCCAGTAACCAAAATCATACAAAATTATTATTACTCTGTTATTTTGCATGTACACTGAGAGCTTCTGCACTGGAGGCATATTCCTTGTGTATCTGATCATACTTGGCCAAATATAATGTTCTGTTCCGTTCCGTTCTATTCTACCTTCTACTTCAGGTTTGTCAAAGATGTACCTTTCATCACTGTAATTAAATCAATCCACCTTGCAACTGGCTACCCTTTTCTCTTTCATTCTACTTTTCCCAGAAACTTTCCCAGAAAGCTAGGTCTTTGCATATCATGTTTCCAAAGTATAATTTAGTGGAAATTCTGAAGTGATTCGTTTGCGATCCATTTGTTTATATTTCTGCTATCCATAGTATTCGCCAACACCAAAGTTCAAAAGGAATAAAACTCTTCCTATCCTGCTTCAACTTTCACTTCCATAGATTATTATAAGGGAAACCATTGCTTGTACCATTCTGATCTTTTGTGATTATGGCATATCACATAATCTGAATATCTTTTCCAGTATCGTGTTCGTTATTCTAACGAGTGCTACTCTAGTGTATTACTTGACTGCTGGTTCTTTTACTGTTGAGAGTCAATTCTAAACGGCAGAAGATACCTATCACTTCAATATCATGGCCAGTTCTAAGTCTGGTTGCTGTTGTCATTAGTTTGATCTTCATATTTAATTTTGGTTACATTTTTTCACTGCTCCTTGATTTTCATTACAAGAGCTTCCAGATCATTTGCATTTTCAGGAATCAGAACGGTATCATCAGCATAGCACAGGTTATTGCTGTTTCTTCCTCCAGTTTCAAAACCACATTCATCATCTTCTAATCTAGCTTCCCTCAGCACATGTTCAATATATAGTTTGAATAAATATGGGGAGAATGTGCAGCCTTTTTGCTAATCAGAAGATACTGTTTCATCATGTTCTATCCAAATTTTGAGCTTCTGACTTTTATATGTTTTGCATGAGGACAGTGAGATTTTTTGGGATTCTCATTTTTCTAAGCACATTCTGCAACTTGACATGATCAACACAATCAAAGGCCTTTCTATAATCGGTCAACTACATATTTCATATTCTTTGGCTTTTTCAATTATTTAGGGCACATCAGAAATAATGTCTCGTATTCCATGGCCTTTTCTAAAATCAACTTCAACATCTGGCATGTCCCTTTCCAAGCTGGATGATTGTAGGCATTATTTTCCTAGTTTATGAAATAAACTAATGTACCCAAAAGAACAGAACCTCTGCCGTTGTGATGAGGGGAAATTAACAGTTGGGTCATGTATTACTCTGCTGTCTCTTTCATGGAGCTCTCCAAAATGTACATCCTCTTTTTACTGATTTGAATTAAAATATTCACAGATTCTCAGCAGTACACAATTAGGAATGTAAATATTTTGTGTACTGCAATTTTTTTTCTGGATATTCATTGAATGCGGAGAAAGATGGTTTATATTATAGATTTAGCCATAGATTTTGCTTGCTTGTCAGACTTCTTCAGTGTTGCAAAATTTTCAAGGTTTTTTTGTTTGTTTGCTTGCTTTGCTTTTATTTTATCAAAAAAAAATTGAATGTGCAAATCAAAAATAGAAGTGGGGTTTTTTTAGGAGGTGATAGTTCAGGAATGCTCAGTATAAATAAGTCTATTGATTATGCTGTATTACATGCATTTTTAAAAATATTTTAATATTATATTTGTTTAACAAATACAATGAATATAACGGCTAGGACACAAGCATAGAAACCAAGAGACTGTGAGTTCTAGTCCTGCCTTAGGTATAAAATCTGGCTGGGCCAGTTATCATCAGCCCAATTCTTCGCACAGTGTTGTTGTTGTGGGGATAAGAGGTGGAAGGAATATTAGGTATGTTCACTGCCTTGAGTTGTTTATAAAAATGTAAAGACCGGATATAAAATAAATAAATAATCTAGTAACTATTAAGACGTTTCTTAGCTTTATAATAAAATAAACTTTAAAATGCCAATATTGTATGTCCTTTTATGAAATAGCTCAATTAAAACACATTTTTTAAAACTCTTATAAATCACTTGTTTATTTGAAACTTGGTTAAAACAGGTTCTGTTTTCATACTCTTGCATGCAAAAAGCAATTCAGCAAGTTTTATTTTTGCAATCCTTGGAAGCATTTTCCCCTTGTGTTCCTGCAGTCAGCTTCATAGGGAGTAGTTTTATAAAAGAAAGTGGATACTGTTCTACAGCTGGTTTTATTTTTATTGTTGTGATGAATTGATGCTGCTGATGTGGCAGTTCACGTAAAATGTTACCTTTTTGATGATTATTTAATAATGCAGAATTTGAAATTGTTTATATTGAACAGATTATCTCCTGGTTCTGATGTCTATGTCACAGTGTCATCCATTGCCTTAGCAAGATCACAGCAGTGTCGTAACTCTCCAAGCAATTTATCATCCTCAAGTGAAACTGGGTCTGGTGGAGGGACATACAGGCAAAAATCTATGCCTGAAGGGTAGGCCACATATGTGTTTATTGCTTTATGCTTAGGTCTTATGCTTCTTTTAATGTGAGCTTTGGTGGCTTTATTTGAGAATCTGAAGAGGGAAAAAAATAAGGATACTGGATCATATAACAAGTGCTCCTAATGTCATGGCTTCTCTGTGTCTCAAACACAAAAAATAGGTAAAATTAAAGCCTAGTATTCTTGTGTCTTGATTAAATAGTTTCTTGTATTGCCACATCTGAGGTAGCATCTTGAAAAACTATAATATCAGTTCTTTGCTGAAAAGTTAAATAAAACATTGCACATTAAAACTTTGCTTAAGAATGTTTGACTGCTTGTGCTCAGTCTGTTCACACTGACACAGAAAAGATATGTTCTGGACAATCATATCAGCGTGTTTAATTACCCAAGTTGTCTATTTATTTTGAACAGGATGCTATAACTTAATCATTCATCTTCTTGTCATCTCCCTCTTCAGATATTGCAGATGTAACTGGCAGTGTTACATAACTTCATTCTTGGCATCTGTCATATTCTTGATTAAGCTCAGAGATTGCAACTGAATATAAGAAGCCAGTTTAAACCAAAAGCATTTGTTCCCATATTGTGTTACTGGGCAGATTAGAAGTGTAGTGGGTAACAAAATGTTTTATTAATTATGAATGGTAGCCTCTTAACAAAAATAGGAAAACAAGCATACGTGACAGCTACTGTGACTGATAAAAAAGTCATAATGTTCTTGACTTAAGGAGTTAAATTCCTACCTATAATTATTCAGAAGCAATAGGTTTCTCACAACCTGTCAGCATCAAAATTTTACTGTAGAAGTATATGGTATCCTTGTACTTGAATATTATATTCAGTGTCTTAAAAATCTTGTTATCCTTTAAAAAGCCAACACAAGTAATTAAGAATTCGAAATAATTTCTTCATAAGAAAAGATTACAACCCTGGGGCTTTTTGATTAGGACAAATGGGTAGTATAGTAAGGACAAGATAGCATTGTGTGGAAGAAGTGGTAAAAGGAACTGTTTTCCCTCTCCCAATAATAGATTCTAAAGCTAAATGATAATAAAATAAGAGAGATAGGATAAACCCCCCTTCTTTTCATAACAATTTCAATTTAGGAATTTATGTTCTTATGAAAAGACATAAGACTCAATAGCTACTAGTCACAATAGTTGCATGTAGCCTCCAGATCCAAGGCAATTTGACCTGAAATAATGGTTGTTGTTACTGAATGGTAGGAAAGCCTATGACTCTCATGACCATTGTTGAGTTGAATAGCATTCTTATTTTCCTAAGTCTATTCAGGTAACCAAGATATGCCATTGATGACACCTTGTTTAATCCCTACTCATCTGACCAACAAATTCTTCACTGTCATCTTTGTCTTTAGTCTACTTCTGTCAACTAACTTTCATCCTCTGTCTAATGTCTAGTAACTATTGCTGAAGCTGTGATGAACCTTAGGGTAGTATATGATTTTTGCAAATCAATGATACAATTGACTGTAGCTAACCATTTTGGAATGGTTGAACTGATTGTAATCTAATACTTAGAAAACATCTTTGAATGGTATTTCCCATGTGCAGAATGGAATAATTGAGATTCCTTTACACAGATTTGGAATGAGTAGAAGATCTCCTGCCTCCATTGATAGGCAGAACACAGATACCAGTGGCAGTGGCAAATCCACCCCGAGTTGGCAGAGAAGTGAGGATAGTATTGTTGATCAGATGGGTGAGTATTTCTTTCTTGCATATATTCTATTTCTTCTACCCCAAGGTGACTATGACAGCCCATTCCTATGCAATAAGTATTTATCTTTTTTGTTTTTATTAATCAGAATGAATCATTGTAACATGTATCCAATATTAGATGGCACTTATTTATTAGAAATAAAATGTCTGTGGGGAATAGATACATCATAATAGCCCAGTCCCTGGAGTGCTTTCTCAGAAAGTTGTACTATAGACGTACTTGGCTTTATTAATGTTTATTTGTTTTAGCCCATGTACTTTTTTCCGAATATAGCATCTGGTTCATCAGCTTATTTTAATTTTCATTGTGCTCCTTTCTGACAGATAGGGGTAATCAGATAATTATTTGATATGCTGACGATAATGCACAAATGTAGAAATGCAGTAAAATATAATTGAAATCTGTATTTAGTCGAGATATTTTCTCCCACTAATGAGTTTGTCATTAGTTAAGATTTTAACTGAAAGAAACTTTCTGAGCCATGCAAATCCTTATTGTTGAGTCTTTGTATGGAGTTCTCAGCATACAGGCCTGATTCTATAGCTGCTCTGCTTGAATCTATTACGTTAGATTCCACTAAGATTTTTGAAATGATAGCAATTTAATATCCTCCTATTAGACCAGTGGTGCATTGTGACAAATTTTAGCAAAGAAGCCAGCTAAGCCAAGCTAAGAGCATGGCTCCTTGATAGGCTGTATAATGGAAGTAAAATAATATTTCTAGAAGAGCTGATGTATAATTACGTAGTCTTAATTGTTGGGGGCAATATGCTGATTCTGTAAAGCCACTTAGAGAAGCTGTAAAGCACTATGAAGCGGTATATAAGTCTAAGTGCTATTGCTATATTGGATACTTGAGTAAAAAAAAACACCAAAGAGGTTTGGAAACAGATTTGTGGAGTAGAAATTGGCACAGGTCAAGCTCAGTTTCTCTAACTACTTGGAAGACCAAATGATGGGAAAAGAAACGTTCTGATAACAATTTTACCTTGAAAAGCAAACATTTTATATAATGTTACATTGAAAAGCAAAAAGATATTACAGTATAATTTTCTCAGGTAAACAGAAACATTTTTCTTGTCCTATCCTGTTTGGCAATAATCTTGAAAGTAATCCATTGTCCTGGACAAGCTGAGTGATAGAAAATGGCATAATGAACGAAACTGAAATGGCTCCAGTTATGTTTATGCTTATAGTAGATAGTTACTATGTTCATGAAAAGGATTTAGGACAGAGTGAAATATTTAGTTATCACTTGGGGGCTGGGAAGAATTTTGAAAATAAAATACAGTATTGAGTTTCAAAATGTATACTTTTTCTAGTCATATTAAATCCATCTAGTGATGCCTCATCTCCCTCCCAGAACTACTTAGTAAGAAAAAAAAAACCTATGATTATACATATCTTTAGTTTCCATTTGGAGAAACTATTTCAATCACATCTGCTTTTTCATTTTTTATTGTGATGGTAAAATTTGTGATTTTCCAGAATGACTTTGCAGTTCACATATTATATGTTGTTGTTTTCACTTAACTACCATAAAGTTCTGTTTTAAAAAGTACAACATTCAAATGCCGTTTTTTAATTAAAAAGTAAAGAAGATAAGCAATTTGGTGTAAACAAGACTGAGTACAGCATTACCTATCAGCCTCTCTTAAAAATAGGGGGGGGGTGTTTTAAGATAAGTACCATTTTACACAAACCCAAATAACTGTATTTTTATAATTGTGAGTTATATTCAGCTGATATAAACAGACAATCTTGCTAACAGAAGTTTATTTGATTGAACAGTAGATTCAGACAAGAATCCATGTTGGGCAATTTCCTCTCCCCTCTTCATCTCTTAATCTGCCCCCTTCTATTACAATACAGAAAGTGGAAAGTAAAAAGGTTGCAAAAAAATAAGTGTTGAAAATTCCCTCCCTTGCTATTCCATTAAAACAAGCTTCTGCTAGGGAAAAATGATCCACGAGTGGAAAGACACTAAATAGACACAGCCTGATATAGCAAAGATTTTATTCTTCAGCTTTAAGTCAGCAACATTAGAAAACAGATGTTGTATTCTGCTTCTTATAGGTCAACAACGGTTTCCCATTTTTTTTTTAAATGCCAGGCAATAGTTTTTTGTAAGTCTCCTGAATGAAAAACACCATTATTGTATGCTATATTACAGAAGCAACATGCCATCTGCCTGCAGTGTCCAAAGTGCTGCCATCCTTCAGAGAAAGTCCAACAGGAAGATTGATGAGGCAGGATCCAGTAGTTCACCTATCTCCAAATAAGCAGGGCCATGTAAGTTCACCTTCCGTTTTTATTCAAGATGTCTTAACTAAAGTGATTGAAAGATAAAAGTGTCTCTTAAAAAATTGTACTTTCCCCAAACGATGTCTGCTTTTCAGAGTACAGATATTGCAAACTATTTATAATAATCTCATTATTGTAAAATTGAGTATAAGATGCATTAATGAAAATATTTCCCCGCCAACTCAAGCAGAATTTTGCTTCAAACTGTAATGTGATATATACTACGATCTGCAAACCTTCCTTTCAGGAAAAAAAAAAAAAGATCTTCCACATAGCAAATTTTTAGGATCTATCAACATTTTTACAGGAAAATAATTCGTATAGCAATCTTTAGTTCTCTAGCCCTTGTAATGCCTTTTTCTAAGCAAAACAGTTGTTAAGTGAAACATCACTTGACTACTACTCTTAGCGATGATATTTCGGGAAACACCATGGCAAGAAGGTTGCTTAGAGTTATAATATTAATATTAATAATATAATAATAATAAAGTTGGAAGGGACCTTGGAGGTCATCTAGTGTCCAACCCCCTGCTCAGGCAGGAAACCCTATACCAGTGATGGCGAACCTTTTAGAGACCCAGTGCCCAAACTGCAACCCAAAACCCACTTATTTATCAACGGGTGCCGGATGGGCGTGGCTGCGATGGTCATGGCAGACTGGGTGGGCGGGGCCAGGGCGGTGGGGGCCAGTCCCTCGCCATCTCCGGGGCACGGCATGGGTGCCCACAGAGAGAGCTCTGAGTGCCGCCTCTGGCATCCGTGCCATAGGTTCGCCACCACTGCCCTATACCATTTAAGACAAATGGCTGTCCAGTCTTTTCTTAAAAAAATGTTGAAGCATTCACAACTTCTGGAGGCAGGTTGTTCCGCTATTACAACTCCTTAAACTAGGAGGAGATAATTTAAAATCTATGCAGATTTGTAAGACTTCAGAGTAGATTCTAAATGTTGAGTTCATAGGTTACATATAAGGAATGATACCATCACTTAACTTGAGATTACATGTTTTCCTCGACTTATAACCACAATTATTAAGTATTGAGACAATTATTAAGTATTCCCCCCCCATTTTACGATCTTTCTTGCCACAGCTGTTAAGTGAATCACTGTAGTAGTTAAATTAGTAACACCATTGTTAAGTGAATGTGGCTTCCCCATTGATTTTGCTCGTCAGGAGGTTGCAGAAGGTGATCACATGACCCCAGGACACTGCAACTCTCACAAATAGGAGTATTTGCCAAGTGTCTGAATTTTATTTGCATGACCATGGGGATGCTGCCATGGTCATAAGTGTGAAAAACAGTCATGTCACTTTTTCCAGTGTCGTTGTAACTTCAAATGGTCACTAAACGAACTTTTGTAAGTTGAGGACTATCTGTATATAAAATACTCATGAAATCTTTTTTTCTAATATTTAACCAATCATTTTGTACTTTTTAAGCCTATTATAAAAAATAACACATTTAAAGACTATATTAAATTTGCATGGCAATAAATTTAAATTAAACACCTTAGAGATCTTTCATCGCAGTCTTTTAAGAGATGTTACAGGATGATACTTCTCCAGAATCCATGTTGGACAACTTTCCTCTCCCCTCTTCATCTCTTAATCGGCCCCCTTCTATTAAAATACATAAAGTGGAAAGTAAAAAGGTTGCAAAAAATAAGTGGTACCTAGAGAGGGACGTTTCTCATTTTATGTTTGTAGACAGTTATATAATTTCAATAATGAGCAGTTCATCTCACTTTATATTATTTCATTCCAAAATGTTGAATTTAATTCAGAATCTTGTCTGTGTCTGTGTGTAGTCCGACAGCCACTACTCCAGCCACTCGAGCAGTAATACGCTGTCCAGCAACGCTTCCAGTGTTCATAGTGATGAGAAGTGGTATGACAGTGGAGATAGGACTGAATCAGAGATGAATAGTTACAACTACCTTCAAGGCACTTCTGCCGATAGTGGCATCGATACCACCTCATATGGTCCCACCCATAGTAGTTCAACCTCTCTGGGCAACTCAGCAACATCTCCCCGATCAGGACTTATAAAAGAAAAAGTGGCATCGCTTTGGCACAGTTCCAGTGAGGTGGTCTCCATTGCAGATCGGACTTTAGAAAAAGACAGCCACATGATGGACAGAAAAACGGAATCTTCACTGAGCTTGGACATCCATACCAAAAGTCAACCAGCCTCCAATCCTTTAACAAGAGAAAACAGTGCTTTTAGCCTCAGTGATGCTGGTTCCCATACAAGGTAATCCTTTTTTGAAATTATGTATCTGTCGGCTCTCTCTAGATATTTCTAGCAGCTTTTAGAAAATAACTATACACATTGCTTAGAAGCTTAGCAGTTTGGAGAAGAGATACTGTGCAGAGTGTTTGAAAATGCAAGTATGTTTGCTGTTTCTTTTAGTGGATAGAGAATCACTCCATTTATCATAGGAGTTCTTAAAACAGAAGTGTCTACATCGTTGTATGAAATTCATATATTCCACTTTTGGAATGGCTGGCTATAATAAATCTATATAATAATAGTAATACATGCATATACTAAATATTATATTTATGTGGTAACATTGTATAATAATAAATCTTCCTTTGAAGTGTAAATTTTATGGATGGGTCTTGGCATTAATACGGAAGTGATTCAACAGAGCCTTTTTCTCAAATATTTTAAATTTTCCAATCTAGCCTACATCTCTGGGATTTTTGGTGACCTTCCACCTGAGAGGAAGTGCTTAGTTTTTTGAGATCAATTAGATGCTACATAATTACTTTTTAATAATAATTTTATATTTGGAATACTACACAATAGGCCAGTGATGGCGAACCTTTTAGAGACCGAGTGCCCAAACTGCAACCCCAAACCCACTTATGCATCATCGAGTGCCGGGTGGGTGTGGCCCATTGGCTGGGCGTGGCCCATTGGCTGGGCATGGCTGTGATGGTAACGGCAGACTGGGTGGGACTAAAAAGTTCAATCAATTCCAACTTTGCAAGATCTTTTTTTTTCCCGTGAGAAGTTGAAATTGACTGATTGAACCTTTTTTTTTTTGCACACAGCGGCGGAGGCCTAAAGTGAAAAGGTTTTATAAAACCCAGCTGAAGATCTAGGACTGGGGCGACGGCGGGGGGCTCTGAGTGCCGCCTCTGGCACCCGTGCCATAGGTTCGCCACCACTGCAATAGGCAATCACAATTTACTTTTCAGATTACTTGTGAATTATTGACAGGCTATCTAGGAACTCCTATAGAAAATGATTGAACAGAATGGCTGAGCATACAGGAATTCAACTGTTACACTTGAGATTGTAGAAGACATTAGTAATAGTTAATGTGTACACTAACTGAGAGCACATAATATTATGAATAAAGACGCTGCCAAGTCTAAACTATTCTGAATTAATTGTGCTGCTGATTTAAAATTAAAATTTTAATTAATGTCAGATTACAGCTTTTCCAGAATAGTTTAGAATAAAAGGCATCCTGATCCCTTCGGTCTTTGGTAAAAGAAATAAGCCCTTTGTTTTGTTTTGGATCACTTTTGCAAAGTGGAAAGAACTAGTAGTGTTCATTGCATACTAAACTGTGAGTGATCTCAATGTCAAATTTGGTTTATGGCTAGCTTCTTTAAAACATTGGTCCTGCAAATCATGATGGTATTGCCAAAACTATTTTGTCTGCTACTTTTAGCTGGACTTTGCTTCTCAAATTCTGGTGACAAAATTACAATTTCTGACTTTGCGACTTTTCCTAATACTTGGGGAACTTTGCTAATGTAGTTAGTAATTCATTTTATGTTAAAAATCAGTATTTTAAAAGAATGTATATGCTGATAACTGCAATGAATGAGGATTTTAAATTATAAAACATACTAGCTGCACAAAATTTCCAAATCTTATTCTTCCTCTGGTCAAGCTGTAACATCTCTATTCCACCATTAAGTTTAAGTAAGATATTCAATATGTTATAGGCATAACAGGTTTATAGCTGTTAAAATTGCCAGACCCTCAACTGAGTCAGCCTGAAAGTTCTAATTCTCTGCTGGACTATAACATTGCCAACTTATTTGGGTTTGTACCGTGTTGGAGCCGGAAGCTAAAATGAATTTGTTTTTTGTTTACCAAATAATTTGTTTTGACTGCCAAATTGAAAATACCCCAGAAGAGTTACATTAAAAACTCAATAAAAATAAGATACACAATGTAAAAGTTTATAACTTCATAAGAAGGTTCTGATGCATTATGTTCTGCTTGTGAGGTCTCCATGGACCACAGTTTGTCCATTGTGAAAACAAAATACTAAATTTGATAGTTCCAAAATTCATGGCATGAAAATAAGTAATTTATTGTGAGTAATGTGGCAATGTTAAGTCATCTACTGGTATTTAGAAGATATTTGAAACTTGCATGTTAGATGATAATATGTCTTTTATTGATGCAAAAATGCTAGTTTGCAGGGAAGCAGACGTTGAGTTCTTAAATGTTGTAGCATATTTCTATAATCATGAGGCATGGAATTTATGAAGGATTAATACAATTTATTAAACATTATTAGTTTTTTAAAAATCTTATTATAATTTTTTGACATGTTAGGAGTTTCTTGCCTGTTCAAATTCAGTGTGTAGAGCTAAACAATCTGATAAAATGGGCATACAAAATCTCTTAGCATTGATCCTTGCTTTGTTAGAACCCTATTGTATTATAAAAAGAAACAAAGAACTTTTATAGATGTTGGAAGAAGCTTCAGTAATTTCAACAATTGGACCCGACTGATCTCCTAGAAGTTATCTATTCCAAAGAAAAATGTCTCCTCTGTTATATCACTGCCAATAATATAATTAGTGTTTCTCTTAAAATACTGTCTTTTCTCCAAAGAAAGGATAAAATATGTCTTGTCATAGAACATCTACCATAAGTGAAAATGAGCGATTCTTTTCCCTTCTTGTAACTTTTTCATCTTCCCTCAAAATCTGCTTTGGAAAATGGTCAATTTGTGCAAGATGCACAACAGCAAACTAGAAAAGCAAGTGGAAAGTTCTGTGGCAAGGTTAGGATTTCTTCTCGTGTGAAATTGACATCCTTCTTAAATTAGAAGTAGTCCTCATATAGCGACCACAATTGAGACCAGTAACTCAGTTGTTAAGTGAAGCAATCGCTAAGCGAAACTGCAAGTATGCTCGTGATCTTTCAACTTTCCTTTGCTTTACAAACCCGTGAAGGTCATAAATCAAAGGACTGGGTGCACAGTTACTTTTTCATCGCAATTGTAATTGTGTAGGGTTGCTAAATGAGGCAATCGCTAAACAAGAGCTATCTATATCAGGGGTCCCCGACCTCCGGTCCATGGACCGGTACCAGGCCACGGCATGCCAGCATCGGGCCGCACAAACAAGCAAAGCCCCATCCGCGGGATGCAGACAGCACACAAAATCACACCCCCTCCGGTCCACGGAAAAACCTCTCTCCACAGAGCCGGTCCCTGGTGCCCAAAAGGTTGGGGACCTCTGATCTATATCATTCTTTTGCCAACCAATGACACTATTGTCTATTTACATATAATTAGGAATTCAGGGGGGGAAAAACCTTTTCTATATTTGTGTGTGTGTGAGTGTGTGTAAAAATCATTTCATATTTTGTCAATCTTGCACATAAGTAGTGCTGCTAGATGATTTGCTTCTCTCATTAAGATTGCTCTTAAGAATAGATTAGGAGTAGCTGTGTTTGTGGTAGTGAAGGCCAGGTTTATTCTTCTGTTTAAATAGGTTGAATCCTTTATTCTAAGGTAGTGAAAGGAAAGCATATAACAATTGTATTCTGTGTTACACAGGGCAATTTTGAAATTAATTGTGTGTAATGTAAAGTTATACAGTTAAGTCAGTTTTGTCTTTCTTATGCTTCTTTCCCAGTACCATGGGTTCCCGACACTCTGCCAGCTCCATTGTTTTCACCAGTGCCAGAGGTTCACCTAAAGAAGAGCTTCATTCTGCCACTTCCCCACAGTTAGCACCTTCTTTCTCCTCTTCTTCCTCCTCTTCTGGTCCTAGAACTTTCTACCCACGTCAGGGTGCTACTAGCAAGTACCTGATTGGATGGAAAAAACCTGAAGGGACAATAAACTCTGTGGGGTTTATGGATTCAAGAAAGTAAGAGCATTTTGGTTCTATTTTAATGGGTGTTTAATGGGTGAAAAGGCCTCTTTGTATTTTTCTTATGGAAAACTTTTAAGAGGGTTAAAAGGAGTGGCAATTTAAACCAAATGAAGGGCTTTATAGAAGAAAACCTCCCAAGAGATTTATTGTCTGCTTTTCATTGAAATACAACTCAAATCATTGAATTAAAACCATTTAATTAATTCAATGTACTTAGAAAATGTTCCTTCTCCTTAGTCACTCACTTCCTTATGGCAAGCATTTTTTTAATTATCTCAAAATACTAAAACACTCCACTCAATGTATATTCTTCTTCTTTCCCCCCCACCCCGCCCCCACCCCTCCAATTTTAAAATCACATTGCAAAAGCTTTAAAAGGTAAGATCTCAGATTATCTTGAGAGGAATACTTTTCCACAGGATTTTTATTTTTTCTAAACTAAGTGAAATTAGAAATATTTTAAAACATGATTAGTTGGGCTCTATAAATCCTGGTTTGGATTGCCAGGAAGAAAAGGTATGTTGCCACCATTTATTCTTTCTATTCAGAAACCTTGGAACAGATGTAGAAATCATCTAATTTGTTCTAGGTTGTATAGAAATTAGTAAAAGGGGAGAGGGGGGGGAGAGATGCCAATGCTTTTTCCTCCAAACCACAACACAATTAGAACTACAGGGAGAGAATCTTTGACCTGGCCCATGTCAGAAATAGCGAATGGATATGTAAAGCCCTTTTGTTAACATGAAGTAGAACTGCCCTACTTAATGCTAATAATCCTTTGATTAAAATACAAAGGGTAAGACAAGCAAAGTAGATCAAAGCGTTGATGTCTGACAAGTAACTTTAAAAATATTCAAATGAGCTACATGTGTTACAGTAACATTTTCCCACTTACTCTTTTAATTTTTATTACAGAAAACTTGTTTTATGTCACCATAATGCAATTTTGTTTAGAGCCAAGTTTCTTACTGAAGAACTTAGATACATTTAATCAAACAGATAAAAAGTTAATCGTAGATCATTATCAAAAATATAGTTAAGAGGAAAGGAATAAATTTGATCTAGATAGAAGTGTGCATGAAAATCCTTTGTCTTTGAAACAAGGGGGAAAATCACTGTGTTCTGGTGGTTCTGCCAGACTGTTTCAGATCACTGTTTGGCAAAACTGAAATCCATCTAGTTTAACAGTTTCTGACTTTTGGAGAAAACAAAATCCAGCAGATAAACATGATAAGGCTGGTGCACATCATCCCTTCTATTCTTTTCTTGTTCACTGCAATGTCGAGAGTGTTGCATTTCGGCAAAACTTTCTCTCCAATTTTCCTGGCATTTCCTTCCTCCACTCAGGCACCACCCCTGCCACTACCTGTATTGCAGCCAAGCATATGCCACTGACCAACCTTTCAGCCCTCCCAGGTAACCCAAACAGGAAATACAACTAGATGAACTAATTCTACTTTATTGTAAGCCTACATTAACTGAAACTTGCAAGTCTGAAACTACAAACTTCCTGCTGTCGCCTTTCATTGCTTAATACATTAGGGCGAGTCCTTCTTAAGTTTCTTTCTCTGATCACTAAGCCACTGGGAGCTCCAGCCTTTCTTGTCTGGTTGTTTCCTAGGTAGTATCTCTTTCCCGTTACATTGCCTGTCTCCTGCATTTTCTTTCCAGCATCTTCCTCTCTCTGCTTCCTCTCAGCTGCTGATGCTTTTGGCTCCCCCCATCCTTCAAAAATCACTTCTGTTTGGATCAGTCTTGTTTTATCTGCACATTTCATTCGGTGCACAGACCAGAACTCCCAAAACATGTCCAATTAAGTTTGAGCATGAGCCCACTTCAAACCACTTCTTCCATACATGGAAGAACGTGCACAGAGAGCAGTTTTGCACAGCCTCAGTTCTAGGTGGCCACAATAATACAGAGGGTGTAAGTCCTGATTTCCAGGAAGCCTGTGGTTGGAATAATTACTTAAACTAGGGCCAGACATGAACATGAGGAGCGATATAAAATAGGTAGCAAGAAAATTTCTGACATGGTATGTGTGCATATCATACATTTTCACTGTAGCATTGGAAAGACAAAGACTGCAGGGTGAAAGGGACCATATTGAGGATAAGAATGTGTTGGGGGAAAATATAAGGAGATCCCTTTCCCTCCCTTTTCTATGCTATGCCTTTTAAGGACCATTTAAATGCTCCCCACCTTAAAATGGCAGGAAACTATCCATTGTTTTTCACAGTTGTGGGTACAGGGATTCCCAACAGCCACAGAAAGGGGACTTGAGAATCACAGGAAGCCTTGGAGCCACGCTAAATTTCAGTGTCCTTAAGTGTTGAAGGTATTGTGAAAGCCTTCTGATTGATGGTGGTGAGACTAGGGTTGCTGTCATTATCATGAGCTTATTTCTTGTAACATTTATCCTTGTTTATTTATTAATACTAAGTTATTAATAATAGTTACTAATACTAAATAAAACTCAGTTTTTCCAGCTATCTAAAACAAGTCACGTTCCATTTAAACTTTCTCTACACCAACAGACGTAATAGAAGCATTTTGTTTGTTTGTTTGTTTGTTTTGTAAAGATGCATTTCTTTCCTTCTTAAGGCGACATCAGAGTGATGGTAATGAAATGGCGCATCCTAGGTTGCGTGCATCAGCCAGAGACCTTCGAGCCTCACCAAAGCGAGCGTCTAAATCAAATATTGAAGAAGAGTTGAAGAAGTTAATAGACCTGGACAGCCCAACGCCCGACTCTCAGAAAAACTTTAAGGTATGGCTTTCAGAATTATAAGATGGACTTGTGCTGAGCAACACGTTCAAAGATAAGCTGGTAGTTCTGTAGTTCATTTGAGATATGGTTAAAATCATAGATGAATTCACATACTCAACAATATGAACTTGAATCCTTTTAGCATTTATTGGGTCTGTTTTATTATTAAAAAGTATGATATAGGCCAGGGGTCTGCAACCTTGACAGCTTTAAGACTTGTGGACTTCAGCTCCCAGAATTCCTCAGCCAGCTATAGCTATAGCTGGCTGAGGAATTCTGGGAGCTGAAGTCCACAAGTCTTAAAGTTGTCAAGGTTGCAGACCCCTGACATAGGCTATTTAATAAATTCAGTTAATGTTTTTTGTAATTGCTTAGTTCAGAAAATGCTGACAGACGTTGACTATATCTTGCCATGGATTAAACATTTAACTTTATGGAAGTATTATACTGACTTCCAATTCTTTTTCAGGACTCAATTCACAATTATTTAAAAAAAAAAATGTTATAAATTTTATAAATGGTTTTCCAGATTTTGGGGTGGTTACATATATTAACTAAGTCTGCTCAGAACACGTCTTGGATTCTATGGAAGTACTTAAAACAGTTGTAATGAATAGCACTGAAGAAAATACCCAGATTTCTGAGATCTCTGCATTGAAAACCACTTCGATTAACCCTTCGTGCTTGTCAGACTAAATGGTTTCCCTAGCAACCATGCAAAGGAGGGCGCATGAAACTTCTTTCTTTGCTTGTCAAAATCCCAAACGGCTTATTAAAACTTGTAAGGGTGAACAACTGGGTACAGATTATTTTTCAATGTTGTCTTTAAGGCTGATGTGAAAAAAAAATTACTGTAAGCAAGGATTCCACCATCCCTCCCATGGTTTTTTTTTACTAGCTTTATGAAGGGAATGATGGATATTCCTTTCATGATTTATCAAACAAGTTGTTATCTCTTCCATAAAATCCCTCTTAAGTTAAATGATTGATTATTCCAGTTACTGGCTGGTAAATGTCTGTGGTGAATTTTTTTATAATCAATATAATCCTCTCTATTTAGATGATAGATGATTGCCATTCCATTAAACAAATGCTCTGCCAAATGTATGACACAATTACTATTGCTAGCCTTTCTTTAAATATGCTTCCTCTTAATAAATAAGGATAGGTCCTTGGAAAAGGTTAGCTGTCCTCTGCAGAGCGTATTGGGGTTTTTTTTCCCCCTTTTCATTTCCTTTTCCCCCCTTTTCCCTAATTTAGCTTTTACTCTTTCCCAAAAGAAAAATAGGGTGATAGTGGTCAAGTTTTTTTAAAAAACTAGAGACGTTTAATTGAGGCACTGGACAGGGTCTCCTCATCTTCTGTTGGCAGATTCTCTAGAAAAGGAGGAGGAAGAAAAATGACCAAGGAAGAAATGTTTTTGCAGCTGACAAAAAAACTTTATGAAGTTCCTTTACTCTCCCTATTTTTATGTTTTAACTCAGCCATATTTTTGTAGGTAAGAACTCTTATGACGTGTTGTTCTAGAGTGTGTACGATATGATGAACTGATTGTCTACCAGATTCGGATATATATATATATATATTTGTGGCTGATAAAGAGTTAGTGGGAGACTAGAATAGCTATTTCAAGCTCTTTAGCTCTCATCAGCTAGTCATACCCCTCTGGGATTCGAACCTGGGCAGCTTGCATGTTAGGCAGCTGTATTAACCTTTTGAGCCACAGGTTCCCCACACTCCTGTCAGCAGAAACCAGGGAGGATATATATCTATGTGTTGGCTGGAGCACCCGGTCTACCATTTATAGGATAGGATAGGAACGAAACGCAGAACATGTGTGTATGTGTGTGTGTATGAGCTAAAGAGCTTGAAATAGCTATACTTGTTGTTGTTGTTAGTTGCGAAGTCATGTCCGACCCATCGCGACCCCATGGACAACGTTCCTCCAGGCCTTCCTGTCCTCTACCATCTTCTGGAGTCCATTTAAGCTCACGCCTACTGCTTCAGTGACTCCATCCAGCCACCTCATTCTCTGTCGTCCCCTTCTTCTATTGCCCTCAATCTTTCCCAGCATTAGGCTCTTCTCCAGTGAATCCTTCCTTCTCATTAGGTGGCCAAAGTACTTGAGTTTCAACTTCAGTATCTGGCCTTCTAAGGAGCAGTCAGGGTTGATCTCCTCTAGGACTGACCGGTTTGATCGCCTTGCAGTCCAAGGGACTCGCAGGAGTCTTCTCCAGCACCATAGTTCAAAGGCCTCAATTCTTTTGCGTTCAGCCTTTCTTATGGTCCAACTTTCACAGCCATACATTGCAACTGGGAAAACCATGGCCTTGACTATACGTACTTTTGTTGGCAGGGTGATGTCTCTGCTTTTTAGTATGCTGTCTAAATTTGCCATAGCTTTCCTCCCCAGGAGCAAGCGTCTTTTAATTTCTTGGCTGCAGTCCCCATCTGTGGTGATCTTAGAGCCCAGGAAGATAAAATCTGTCACTAGAATAGCTATACTAGTCTCCCACTAACTTCTTTGTCAGCCACAAAAATTTTCAATTTACACTGTTCACAGTATGTGACGTCTGCCTGCAAAACATGCTCCTAGATTGGAGCGAAACACAGAACAGACTGATTTATCCTATACTTGGTAGACCAGGTGCTCCAGCCAACACACACACACACACACACACACACACACACAGGGCTTAGTTTTCCTTTCTTTAAAACAAAATATCTCCTTTCTTAGAAAATCCTGTTAGTTTATATTCCATCATATTTCAGTGCTTTCAGAACATTATTTGAAGAATATAAATAGATAATAGTTAAAAAGCGAAGCATATACTTTTGAACACATTTTCTAGTGGCAAATTATTTAGTGAGTATCTGATTTTGAGGTTAATTCTTATTACAGACGTAGTCAGTGGATGTCTAGGTGAACGTACTTCCTAGTTATGAAACAGTATTTGGTACTGATGTTTGAGAAACTTTGGTAATGTACTCAGATATAAATGTTCACATCATTATGCAACACGCAAGGGCCAATTGCAAAAAGCTTCTGCTAACAGCAAATAGCAACTTTTTAGTATATTTTAGGGGTCTTCCAAATCATGATATTTTGTACCAATAATGATCACTGTATTCTGTGGGATTTCAGTATACAGACCACACTGAAAACATTTGAGTCATAGCAATAAAAACAAATATTTTGAGGTCTATTTATGTATTTCTTTTTCCTATTGTAAAGAAATGACTGACAAGAAAGTGTGGAGTAGTGCTATTCTAGCCATTATCTAAGGAATGTAGTACATTTTATTTATTTATTTATATTTTCTATTTCCTAATTGCCTATTTCCCTCACTGAGGGCCTCTGGGCAATGTACAATATAATCAATAAAATTAACATTAAATAGAATTAATTTTAAAATTTTAAAAATAACATAAAATTTCAAAAGGTGAAAAACTCCAAGATGGGGAGTTAGCAGTTGTTAATAGAGGCAAGGGGCGTTCTCATGGAGCTAGCCACCCCCATAATTGTGTGGGCCTCCGTGCAAAGCCTCACAACCAAGTGCATAAAAATATTTTAAGGCTTTGAATATCTGATGTCTCACCCCTGTATGATCTTATTCAAGAATAGAACACAAGTGAATTAAATAAATGAATAAGATTTAGGACCTGCTGAAATTATTTTGTATGCCACAGTGCATAAATACAACAATGAATGTTGTATTTCTGTACTTTTTCATCTTAAAAATAAACCTCATTGAACTCAATACGACATTTTTAATATACATTCAGATTGTACATTTCTTTGAATTCAGTTCTAAAATGATGTGAAATGTGGGAACATGATAATACTACCTTTCTTAGCTTGTTAAAGCAGCCATGTTTTTCCCCCTGGAATTGAATAGCTACCATGTGATCCCTGGAAAAGACAGATGTGCTTTAAAGAGTTATAGATACTATCTTTGCACCGTAGTGTAATTTTATTAAGAATTCTGATTTTAATGACAAAATCTAATACAAACTAAACTTAGAAGAGAAGAGAAAGAAAGGATAAAAGTGCAAGGAGAAAGAAAAGAGAAAATGAAAAGAAAAAAAAACTATGATAAAGAATGAGAAAAGAAATATGTAAAGAAGTGAAATATGTAAAGAAGTGACTTCCAACCTTTATCACAACATGTATAAAGAAATTTAGTGACTCTTTACTCCCTCTAAGGTTACAAATAATTATCTCCTCATCCTCTAGCCAGTCCTTTATCTATAGACAAATCTATATAGAATCATCTTTTCAGTCTTGGTGTCAGCAGAAAGTCCATAAACCATTGCCAGGAGTAATAACATAGATTGTTTTAACCTTGTTCAAATACACCAACTTTATATCTCTTCTTTTTACTTCTAACAGTCTTAATCGTAGGATTTGATTTCTCTTCATTTCTTCTTTGTTCTTTGTTCCCTCACCCCTCTTCAAGGCTTTAACAAGCCTTTTTTTGTAAATCCAATATGAAAACAAATGTCCAGGTCCCTCTCTTGGTTTATCATTTCTATTTTCCTTTTGAATTTTAGGACATCAGCCAATTTCTTTTGTAGATCAGTGAAATATACTTTCCCAAGTCATTCTCTTGGCCTGTCAATTGTAAATCTAACTTTGATACCTGTATATCTGTAATTTATTCAGTAATATCTTTGTTACATAAACTGCCCATAGAAACAGGCATCATTACTGACATTGTTGATAGTGTGGCTATTACTTTCTAACGCTTTTCTTCAAAAGCGTCTTTCAGTATTTTCATTATTATAATGCAGTGATGGCGAACCTTTTAGAGACCGAGTGCCCCAAAACCGACCCCCACCCCCACTCCGCCTCCCACCCTGCCTGCTCCGCCCCCTGCCCCGCCCGCCCGCAGGGACACTCACCGCCTCCATGGCCTGCAGCAGATCGCCCAGGCAGCCCTGAAGCACCATGGCAGCCATGCCCTCCGCCCACACCCCGCAGCATCATCTGCACGCTATGGGGCACGAGGGCAGAGACTTGTCCCTGCTGCCTGGCTATGTCCTTGGCTGCGCTGCTCCGTGCGGGCTCACCCGGGGGCGACTCTCCTCCAGGGGGGCTGCTGGTGAGGGGGCTGTGGGGGAGGCGGGGCTGGGGCGACGGCACGCGTGCCCACAGAGAAGGCTCCGAGTGCCACCTCTGGCACGCATGCCATAGGTTCGCCACCACTGTTATAATGTTTTTGTTTTATAAGCTTGCATTTTTTCCTCTACCGAAATCTTTAGTCCCGTCTAGGGTGAAGTTTTTAAATCATGACATTGCTTATCTCTGTATGCATTTCTTCAAAAAAGCACCCACAGCACATCTATTTCCGACAAGAAGTTGTTGTTCTTTATAATTAATTCCAAAGTCTTATTGTAAGTTTTAGTATTCCAAATTTATCTGGACTCTTAGCCTGTATGTAACTTTCTAAGAACAAAATCTTGTTTAGTTTCCTCTGTTTATTTCAATTTCTTTCAGTTTTTAAGCTAATAATTATTTTTTCTTTTGTTCAGAGTTGAAGATAAACCCATCCAATAAAGACTTTTCAAACCTGACATTCTGAAGTTCCCTAACAGTTTTAAAAGGGTTAATAGACAATTTCTAAAAATGATTAGAAAGTGAAATTTGTGAACCCAGTGTCCTTTAAAAGTTTGTGCTACAGTTACAAGCAAGATGGCTAATTCCTTCATCTTCTGGTGTTCACACCTGAGGAAAAACATTGTCGTGCACTCTCATCTCAAGGAGCAGCCATCTGACACACATGTGGATGATTCCCTGTGCTCTCCTTGTCTGGAGGGGTTCCAAGGAACCAATCTACTCACTGGTTCCTGGATCTTTGCTGTGGTTGTTGGCTCCACTTTCACTGAGTGATGTTCAGTTTATCATACCTCCTCCAGAAGTGATATTTATCGTTAACTTCTGATAAAAAAATTAATGATAAAAAAATCAAGTCAAATAAATAACACTATAATCCTAAAGAAGCTGAATAAGGAAAATATCTCAAAACTTACATGCACCTAAGCATGTCTACAGCCTTAGGCTGAAAGAGTTGTCATAGCATAGCCAAATCATTGGAGTTCGATGAAAAAGACAGTTCAACTCATTAGTTTCATTGTGTGGCCACAATTTAATTAAACTTAATTTTGAAACTGAAGGGCCAGCTTTTGCTGATAATGCTACCTTTTTTATATATATATAAAAAAGAGATAATTACCAGAATGAATTGTTATTATCTCACAGTGTACTCTCACGGACAGAACATTGTCAGGTAAAGGAAGTGGAAGCTGTGTCAGCATTTAGGTGCAGAGATACCCAATTAATTGGTTGTTTTTTTTAAATGTCAGACTTATCCAACAGGTATAGGTGCACAAGCATAAACCTGTTTCCACTAAGGGAGTGTCCTACCATTTATGGATTCTGAGGCTTCTAAAATGCTTCTAGTTTAGGAAATGCCATACAATAATAAAGCTCTCTCTTTTATTTATGCAGCCCCGGTTACCTTTCAGGAGATTAGGATATTGTTGTCAGCATGAGAATAGCACTAAAAAAACCGCAGTTTTACACTTTTCCAATATGTTGATAGAGACTTTTCTAGACTTTTTCTACAGCACAGGAGAAGAAGAATTCTCATAGCAAGCGTTTAAGTGCTGCAGATTAACTGCGCCCCTAAATATCATCTGAACCCAACCCGTGATACCAAACATGTTAAAGAGTGGCTCATTTTTAAAGGGAGGGTTACGCATTCTTGACTTGTGTTATTCTTCTTTCAGTCTTCATTCCCTAGCACTCCTATTTCAAGGCGTGCCTTGCAGCGAACTCTGTCAGACGAGAGTATTTATAGCAGTCAAAGAGAACATTTCTTCCCCTCACGAGCTTCTCTTCTGGACCAAGCTCTTCCAAACGATGTTCTTTTCACCAGTACATACCCTTCTCTCCCCAAGTCATTACCACTGAGAAGGCCATCGTACACATTGGGAATGAAATCCTTACATGGTAAGTGAAATGCTGCATCTAAACTAACTATGTATGTTTTATTCTTGTTTAGATAATTATTGTTATTACTGTATGCTGCCCTTTATTTGTAATACTCAAGGTGGTGTACATAAATGCTTCAGCATCCTATTTTCCCACAGCAACTCTTGAGAGGTGGATTGAACTGAAAGAAAATGACTAGCCTATTGGCTTTCATGCCTAAGGTGAAGTCAATATTTGTAAGCTGCATTTATATTTATGGGCAATCCAATTGGCATTTATTGTTCATTGCTTGTATAACTTTGGAATGTAGAATAGTGTAGTCTACTGAGTTCCCTTTAATTGTTAACATTTTAGCTAATTTGGAATATTGAATACACTTTTTCAAAGGAATGCTGCTTGATACATTATTATTATTGTTACTCTTGTGCTCTTTATTTTTAGAGCCCTTTGGAGCCCTGTCCCACTGAAACAATTTGATCCAGCAATTGGAAAAAACTGTTTTATCTGAAAGTGCTAAATATATATACAGTAACTTTGAAATAGCCTTGCTTGAATTATCACACAATCTTGAATCATAAATAAAATTGCCAATTGTTAATTAATCTTTTAATAATAAATGGGATGCATTATATAGTAAGGTTATGTGGTAACATTTTTAGGAAAACAAAACAAACGTGGCATATAATTTTAACCATTTAACCAGCCATTGAGGAAAAAATGCTGGGGAGAAAGAGTGGCTGAACTCACAGCCTTTTGAACTCACAGCTAAGGTAAATTGTATATATTCTGAAAACGATTCACATGTTTGGTGACTATAGTAAGCAGAAGTCAAAAAGGACAGTTATGCATCATGGCCAGTCATTCTCTCTCAGCTCAACCACCTCACAGGGTTGTTGTGGGGTAAATAGGAGGAGAAAAGAGTATTATGAATGTGCTGATTTTTTTTCCTGATTGGCAGAGTTGGGGAACATATCCTTGAGGGGTAATTCTTCGTCGGTAGCAGGCAAGGCCAACTTGAAGATTTGTTTCATCTAAAAAAGAATGATTCCATTCAGTCTTGGTTCTGTCTCCTAATGAAGAACTGGGTTATTTGTGTTTAATATGTGTCTTAAATGCTTCTTCCTTTCTTTTTCTTTCTTTCTTTCTTTCTTTCTTTCTTTCTTTCTTTCTTTCTTTCTTTCTTTCTTTCTTTCTTTCTTTCCTTCCTTTTTTCTTTCTCTTCTTTTCTTCTTTCTCTCTTCTTCTTCTTCTTCTTCTTCTTCTTCTTCTTCTTCTTCTTCTTCTTCTTCTTCTTCTTCTTCTTCTTCTTCTTCTTCTTCTTCTTCTTCTTCTTCTTCTTCTTTTTCCTCTTCCTCTTCCTCCTCCTCCTCCTCCCCCTCCCCCTCCCCCTTCTGGTTTAGGAGAGTTCTCTGCCTCTGACAGCTCCCTCACTGATGCCCAGGAGCAGGGGAGGCAGCCGATGGCAGATCCAGGGCTCATGCCCTTGCCTGATTCAGCTTCAGATTTAGATTGGTCAAATTTGGTAGATGCTGCCAAGGCCTTTGAAGGTAAGAGAGTTTGCAGATCATTATTAATGATGCGCACATACCAATTTACAAGTCTTTATTTGTTGTTTATATCATTGCTTCGTATCTTAAGGCTCTGAGACCCATATTCATTTTCATTGATGCCCAATTGTTGAAATACTGTTTGCTTTCTTTTTGTTTATATGCTTCAATTATTATTAGTGTTACTGAATTCAGTCTCTGTTGGTTCACTATAAATACTACAATTGCATTTATAGAAATGCACAGTTGCAAAACATAACTTTTCTCACCAGGTCAGAAAGATTAAAAGGAACACAGAATTTTAGGCTATATTTTGGTCACTGCTGAAATGTGTCACCAAAGTCATTTGAGGATACAGGTAGTCCTTGACTTACAAACATTCATTTAGTAACCATTCAAAGTTATAACGGCATTGAAAAAAGTGACTTATGACAGTTTTTCATATTTATGGTCGTTTCAGCATCTCCGTGATCACATAATCAAACTTTGAATGCTTGACAACTGTGCATGTGATCACCTTTTGGACCTTCTGACAATCAAAATCAATGGGGAAGCCAGATTCACTTAGCAACCATATTACTAACTTAATAACTGTACAGGGGGGAATACACCGGGCTGTTTGCATAGCAAACTCAGGGGTGCCAAGACTACATTGCTTTTGATGTGTATTCCCCATTGTTTCCCTGATTACTCTCTTGTAATCCCTTCCTCTCCAATTAATGTAAATGCAAACATTAATCCCTTCTTGCTAATTAATCCTCTGTGTGTGTGTGAGCATTCTGAAAGGCAGTGGGAAAAAGGAATGTACATTCATGGTCATGTGATTTCCCACTTAATTGCTTCACTTAACAACAGAGCTGCCAATCCTAATTGTGGTCACTAAAGGAAGATTACATATACGTTCATTAGATTCTAGAAATTACCTGACCTTACTGTGGAGAACAAATTATATAATATAACTCAAAGGCAAAAGTGTAAGAAAGGAAAGTTACCATAATTATCCCAAGGGTAGATCTTCAATTGCTGTTACTGATTTTAATTTTACTATGATCTATATTTTACTGTAATACTAATGAAAAGAAACTTAGAATATGTGTTTGTCTTTTTCTTTCCAGTCCAGCGAGCATCCTTTTTTTCAACTAGTGATGAAAACCATAGGCCCATCAGTGTTGCCTCCAGTAATGATCAGGCTGAAGACCAGCTTCCTGCCCAGATGAAGCCTTACACTGGGTAAGTGATCTGCTGAACCACCACGACTCTGTTAAGAAAAAAAGACTTCTTTATCTAGAGGGGCATGACCTACAATTAGGTTGGCATGCCTTTCTGTGGTATGGAAAAAATAAAATACACAGATATTTCCAAAACCATGCTATAAGGAATGTACTGCTTTTAGAGTGGGAGAGAATAAAACAAAAAAATTATATTAAAATACCGGAATGGCTTTCAACAATGGAAGCTTTTGCTTACCCAAATTTAATTAATTACGACAAACTTGTTACGTATAAAGACATTTTGGATAAGGATGGAAAACTTAAAGACAGGCAAGATTTACAACAACAAGGCATTGATTTATCATGGTGGCCTTACTTACAAATTCAAACAAGTTATGAGAAAGACTTAAAGACAATGGGATTTTATAAAGAACAGACAGAATTTGCTCAAATACTTTTGAAAAAGATGAAAATCTGATTAAGAAACTATCGATTTCTACTAAGTCGGAAGATGGAAGAAGAACAAGTAAAAGAGAATGATAGTTTGGGCAAAAAACTTTGGATACTCTATAGAATTAGAAGCTTGGCAAAAGCTATGGGATAGAAATATTAAACTGACTAAAGCAGCTTCATATAAAGAAAATTTATATAAAATGTTTTATAGATGGCATATGACACCAGTAAGGTTAGCAAAAATGTTTAAAAATGTCTCGAATAATTGTTGGAAATGTAAACAAAATCCAGGTACTTATTATCATATCTGGTGGGTATGTCCTAGTGCAAAGAAATTCTGGTTTAAGATCCATATATGGCTGGAAAAGATGATTAAAATACAGATAGAATTTAAGCCAGAACTGTTTTTGTTAGGAATACTAGGATCTAATTATGGGAAAGAAAATGAGTATTTAATATTACATATATTGACAGCTGCGAGAATAGCATTTGCCCAATATTGGAAAAATGAAAATGTACCATCTGATGAGATTATAATTAGGAAAATTTTAGATTGGGCAGAAATGGACAGACTAACCTTAGAGATTAAAGAGAAAGAAGATTCAGTCTATTTTAAAACATGGGAAAACTTTTATCAATGGTTGGAAAAACGATAGCGAGAAATGATTGTGAAATCTATTAAGATGATTGATGTTTATTAATTAATTGATATGTTTTATAATTACAATTATTCGTGTTGACTTCAGCTATCTTTATATATTAACTACTCCCACTGAATATTTGTATCCGGACGATAGTTTGTTTGCTAAAGCTTGAACTGTTATTGGGGGTAACCCCTTTGTTCTATTTACCGCCATCCCAATCCTTTCCTTATACCCCATTACCTATATTGACCCCTTTTTTGTACCTGTCCCAACCCTACCCTGAACCCTATTACCTATATTGACCCCTCTTTTCCCTTACCCTTATAAAACCTAATAAAATATTGTTTTTTTTAAAAAAAGGCTGGGGAAATTATTGTGCAGTAGAATCTGTAAATCTTACAAATTTAGAATATATGCACTCTGACCTATGGAAAACTAAAAATGTGACTTCGGGATCAGGAAGTGGTTTACTACATTTCTGGATATTATTTTAGGCGATAACATTATCTAAGAATATGAAGTTTATTTCATTTAGTGATTGTGTAATTAATAGAAAAAAAGAGATATATGTTCTAGACAAATGGGATTTTGTTGTAATATTTACAACAAAGTACATATACTGCTTTTAAGTCTTAAAAAGGTATAATATCAACGCTAGAAAGATTGGGCTAAAAATTATAAGTTACCTGAAAGCACTGAAGTTATTGTCATCATATGCCAAGTATATTTTGAAAATTCCTACAATTAATTGTGTAAAATAGAATATGAAATCAATAATTGCTTCCACAGAGTAAGTGCTAATTCTTCTTGTTATCTGAACATTGATTAAAGATGAAGTAAGTTTACCACTGAACTAAATTCTGCATTCACGCCATAAAAGGACTGGAGAACTAGGAGACTGCTCACATTCTGTAACCAGAATTTGCTGAATGAAAATGTAACATAACCACTCCTAACATGACTCAGCAGGTTGAAAACACTCATTACTATGCCATGTGATGATGAATATAAATGTTTATGTTTTTTTTTTTTAAAAAAAATAAGTTAAAAAAATGAAATTATTTTGTTAAATTAGTTTTGTATGTGTATTCTTACAAACGACTACTAAAGAAAGCTACCCTTGCTTGGAAATTTCTCAGAAAATTTCAATAAACTATATTAAAATTAGAACAATTAAATATTAGACCCTCTCTAATAAGCCTTTTCATGGCTTATTTGTCATGATGCAACTCTAAATTATAATTAAAAAAATAAAAGTACTGCATAAAATATTTAAGAAATAAATATTAAGAAAACTTAGCAATTCAGCTTTTGTTTCCTTCTTCCTGCAGTAAAGAATCTCCTCCTTCTCTTGCTTCTAAAGTGAACCAGCTGGAGAGTATGCTAAGAATATTGCAGGAAGATTTAAAGAAGGTAATTATATTTGTTTCAGTATCAGCTTGTATTAAATATTCAGTTTGGCTTTCTCTCAGTTGGTCATGTGATAAGTCTGCTAGTCATTTTAGAATGACCATTAAGTCTTGAAGACATTACTGTAAACTATAGGTGTTCCAAACACTAGTTATTTTGCAAAATAAGTGGTGTCCAGTCCAGTAATGTTTGTAATGATTTGATGAATCCTTTGTGTATTGCATGAAAATCGTTATTTAATAACCATTTTTTTTCCTCCATAATCTTTCAGCTTCAATTGTAAATAACAGTATTTTGTTATTTTCTCCAGTTTTTCATCAATTTAGCTGTATCCAGGGATGAGTGAACCATCCTTTCTTTTCTCTAACAGTAACATTTGATACATTATATTCTAAATGAATTTTGAAATCTGACATTTCAATTCTCCTCACTTTTCAGTACAAAGTTTCAATAGATTTTGCACACTATAAAGCCGAATGTCTGCATAAACTCCAATGATCAATTTTTCCACCCTGTAATGCAGGGGTTCCCAGCCAGGGGTGCTCGCACCCCCTGGGGGTGTGAGACGATATTCCAGGGGGTGCGAAAACTTGGGTTTAGAAATTTCAAAATTATAGTGTATATGCATAATTCGTTGCCGTTATTTCAAACTTTTGTAAGGGGTGCGAGAATATATCAGAAGCGTTCTAGGGATGCAGGGTATAGAAAAGGTTGGGAACCGCTGCTGTAATGGAAGTATTTATAGTTTGCTTGAACGATTTTGCCCCAGCTACTAATGAGACTCTGTATAATTTCATCTTTAATTTTACATAATTAGCATTATTGAAAATATACTCAGTTTTGGCTTTAATTGTATTAATTTGTAGCACTTGTTCTGGAGCTGCCATGATTGTCCCATCAGTTTCTTTTTAACTGTTCCCGATTTGTTTTTGTTGTTGCTCTTGTTCTTATTGTCAGAATATGAGATCACCCATGTCTTGTAAAATCCAGTGATATTTTTAAAATAGGGATTCTTCAGTCTTGCTTTAAAAGAAAAAAGATTTGTTAGTGGATTTCCAAAGGTCCTTGGTAAGGTAGACAAAAATGCCAAATCCAGTCTGAACATCTGGCTGACTGTGCGATGATTAATAATAATGATAATAATAATAATAATGATGATGATATTGGAAGGGACCTTGGAAGTCATCTAGTCCAACCCCCTGCTCAGGCAGGAAACCCTATACCATTTCAGACAAATGGCTGTCCAGTCTCTTCTTAAAAACTTCCAATGTTGGAGCATTCACCGCTTCTGGAGGCAGGTTGTTCCACTGATTAATTGTTCTAACTGTCAGGAAATTTCTCCTTAGTTCTAGGTTGCTTCTCTCTTTGGTTAGTTTCCATCCATTGCTTCTTGTCCTACCTTCAGGTGCTTTGGAGAATAGCTTGACTCCCTCTTCTTTGTGGCAACCCCTGAGATATTGGAACACTGCTATCATGTCACCCCTTGTCCTTCTCTTCATTAAACTAGACATACCCAATTCCAGCAACCGTTGCTTATATGTTTTAGCCTCCAGTCCCCTAATCACCTTTGTTGCTCTTCTCTGTACTCTTTCTAGAGTCTCAACATCTTTTTTACATCGTGGTGACCAAAACTGGATGCTGTATTCCAAGTGTGGCCTTACCAAGGCATTGTAAAGTGGTATTAATACTTCACATGATCTTGATTCTCTCCCTCTGTTAATGCAGTCTAGCACTGTGTTGGCTTTTTTGTCAGCTGCAGCACACTGTTGGCTCATATTTAAGTGATTGTCCACCGGGACTCCAAGATCCCTCTCACAGTTGCTACTATTGAGCGAGTACTATACCTGTGCATTTGGTTTTTCTTGCCTAAATGTAGAACCTTACTTTTTTCACCATTGAATTTCATTTTGTTAGATAGCACTCAATGTTCAAGTCTGTCAAGATCCTTCTGTATCTTAAGCCTATTCCTGCCAGCTTCGTGTCGTCTGCAAATTTGATGAGTTCCCCATCTATCCCCTCATCCAAATCATTGATGAAGATGCTGAAGAGCACTGGGCCCAGAACAGAGCCCTGGGGCACACCACTACACACTTCCCTCCATGTAGATGCAGTTCCATTGAGGACCGCATGCTGAGTACTGCCGGTCAGCCAGCTACAAATCCATCTGGTGGTAATGCTGTCTAATCCAATGTCATGGTTCAGATAGATGAGACCAGTAGAGACCACATTTTTCTATCTTATCGAGTAGTAGGTTGTGGTCTACTTTATCAAATGCCTTACTGAAGTCCAAGTAAATTATATCCACAGCATTCCTCTGGTCCACTAATTTGTCACCCGGTCAAAGAATGCAATAAGATTTGTCTGGCATGACTTCCGGTTCCGGTTGCAGCACCTGCGGTCAGGCAAAGAGTATGTTCTCTTTGCCGACCGATTTCCCCCCGCCGGTAGACCCTGGACAGGGTCGAAAGTCGCCCCTGAGAGGCGACCACCGTGGAGGAGGACACTTGTCTGATCGCGGAGGGAGCGGCAGCCCCCTCTGCGATCCGAGAAATCACCTTTGGGCCGACGGAGAAAAGATCGGCCAGTAACATGGCCGATCACTTAGCTGCTCCAGCCGAAAGTCACAGCAACATCTAAGCATAAAGAACCACCGTGGAAAATCCGGGTGAGACCTTTCCTTCCCTCTTGTTATCCTATTTACTTCCCTGTGAAAAGCCTTTAGAAATTATTCCCTCCCTTGAAAAAGTAGCGTTCGAATACTTGGGGGGAAAAAAAATAACTAATTTTTATTGTGTATTTGAACTGTTGGAATTCGGGGGATCCTGAAAAAAAAAAAAGAAGAAGAAAAAGCCTTACTGTGACTCTCTTTCTCTGCCTGCTTGTTTTCAGCTTAAGTGGAAATTTTTAGGGAGGGGGTGGAGTGTTTCTTTTCTTCCCCCCCCCTTCTGAACATTTTTATCTACTTTAAAAAGAAAAAAAAAACCTCTTTGGCTTCTGGGTGGAGTTATGTGGATTGCATGGTTACAATGTATCTCGGAACTTGGCGTGAAGCCCAGAAAGCCTTATCGTAACAATGTAACCATTTGCAGCTGAACTGCTGAACTTGGTGTCACGCCCAGACATTGCTGAACTTTCACTATAAAAAAAAAAGAGAGAGAGAAGAAGAATGGAATTCCACTCACAGCTTAACTATGGACTCATACTAGAAAAATTTTGGAAATGAAAGAAGAATTAAGAGAGCATTTCAGGACACTCAGGAAAGAGGATATTTCAGAGTTAAAAATTGAATTTCAAACTTCAACTGATCATGACACACAACTAGATTTACAACTTAATGAGATGGAGAATTTATATCTACAACCTACTGAAGAGGAAGATGTTACACCTTATATACAAATGATGGAGATTTCTGAGGACCAAAGGCAGAATTCAACTAAAACATCTATAGCTTTAAAAACAACAGAAATGGACTTTCAAACACGAGACATTAAAAATGCTGACAATATATACAAACAACGAATAATCACCATACTGACTAAGACTGATTACATAGTGCAGACAATATTGGGAAAAAGAGAAGAAGACTATCATCAGACACAACTGTGGGAAAATGTGTATAGTCAAATATTGAGATGGGAGGAGCTAAAGGCCCTATTGTGGAAACCTGCTTGGCATAAAAAGAAAGCTAGAATTAGGTTTAAAAATGAGTGTTAAAACTTTATTTGACGGGTAAAATGGTTTTTAGAGACTTCAAGTGAGCTAATATTTTTGAGATTTCTAGGGTCTAAGATTTTAGTCTGATTAATATTGATGTGAATTATGGATTTGATTATGGTCTGGAATGGCAATTATGGAAAATTGGAAAAGCTAAAACTAAAGGAGTTGTATTGAGATTGGTGAAATATTACTGATATTTTTACTTGCAATGATTGAAGATTGGACTGATTTATAAAAATGTTTGATAGAGTATAGGAAATAGAATATAGTGGAGAAATATTAATATATATATATATATATATATATATATATATATATATATATATATATATATATATATATATATATATATATATAATATGTTTACTTTAGAAATAATTTAGGCTAATGTAAAATGGTTTAAACAAAAAACAAAAAAAACTTAAAGTTATATTCGTTTATAAAATATGTATGTGAAATAGAATAGAATAAGAGATAGAATTTAACTGAGAAGTATAAAGTGAATAATTGGAGTAATATGTATAGGTTAGGAATAATCAGTATTATATGGATACCCGAATTGTATATTATATGTTTATGTAATGCCAAATTGGAATATGTTAATAGTTAATTAAGCTCGAAAATGGGTGGAAATATTATTGATAGTTTTTTTTTTTTTCTTGATTGATAAAATAGAGAGGGAAATTTTAAAGAAGTAACTTAAATTGTTTATGTATGATTATATTTTCTATTTTGTTCTATGGAGTGCCCTATCTCCACGATGAGTCCTAAGCACTTGGTTGTAAAACTAAAAAATTCAATAAAACTTGTTATATAAAAAGATTTGTCTGGCATGATCTGTTTTTGACAAACCCATGTTGGCTTTTCGTAATGACTTTGTTTGCCTCTAGCTGTTCGCTGATTTGTTGCTTGATTAACTTTTCCAGAATCTTCCCAGGTATTGAGGTCAGGCTGATAGGTCTGTAGTTTTTCCTTTTTTGAAGATGGGAACTACATCAGTTCTTTTCCAATCCTCTGGTAGTTCCCCAGTGCTCCAGGATCTTTGAAATATATAGTTCAATGGTTCTGAGATCACATCAGCCAGTTCCTTCAGAACCTTGGGGTATAATCCATCTGGTCCTGGTGATTTGAAGTCGTCTAGGGTGGACAGATGCTCACTTACCATTTTCTTGCCTATCTTAACTTGTGTTTCTAATCTGTTTTTTACAGTACTGTTTTTGATAGGTTGGACTGTTTTTTTCCCTTTGTGTAAAGACAGATGCAAAAAATGAGTTAAGTAGTTCTGCTTTCTCCCTGTTGCTTGTCACCTTCTTGCCACTTTCTCCAATATCCTTGTTATCAACTTAAGAGGAAAAAGGCATGACCAGTTTGGAATATCTTTGTAAGAAACATTTGAGTTTATGGTGCCAGTAATATTTATAGTGTAAAATCCACTTGTGATATCTTGTGTTTTTATTCTTCTCCCAGGAAAAAGAAGACAAAGCCAATCTTCAGGCTGAAGTACAACATTTACGGGAGGATAACTTACGATTACAAGAGGAATCGCACAATGCCTCTGAAAAATTGAAGAAATTCACTGAATGGGTTTTCAACACAATTGATATGAGTTAATAGCACATATGAAACAAACGCATTGGCAAAAAATATCTCTGGAGTGGGACGTAGCTTTAACACCATCCTAAATTATACAAACCCAGTCAGAGCACTTTCATATGTTTCATATTAGGGGTACCTTTTTTGGTTTTCCTTTGTTTCATTTTAACATATCTGCAAGCACCCAGAATTATTGCAGATCAACTATCAGTGAATGCCTTTTATACGAAAAGAAGAAAAAAATAATTTTAAAGGAGATAAAAATTTAACTACTAAAATGTGAATGTCTTTAGATTTTTTGCACATTCTCTTTACCTGTTCTGTATAAAATTACTTGGAAAGTGGACCAGAATAACTGTCCATTTGCCTCTAATTCTATTCATTACTTTGTATAAGTTTCAGATTAATCTCTTCATTCTGCTTTAGTAAATATTTCAACAAGACTTATTTTTCCCAATGCTTCCTTTCCATCGTTTTGAATATACTACAGGCAAGAGGTTGTTAACTGTCTTGTGTGTCTCTTAAGAATGCTATCTCCACACCTATTGTACAGAATCATTTCCCAGAGAATATCAGAATGTGTACACACATCCCATTTGTGTATAAAGTGTAGCTAGCACAAAGCTATGGATATGTCAAGCTATCCACTTCTTTTTTGCACATCTATATAAATTTGATGCTCCCAAATGAAACAGCTTGAGATAAACATTGTCAAGTAGATATATTAAATGCATATTTCTTCTCTGGAAAAGAGAAAAAAATGCTAGTATCGTAATAATTATTCTGTCTTTTACCAGCCAGGAATATTTCTTTCAGTGGTCCCTTCTAATGATTGAATTAATTTTTCATAAATACTTAATTCCTGCTGTCTGAGAAATTATTAATAGCTTTCAGTGGCTGCTAGAATTCTCTCTTAGCACCTTTACTTTTATAGAGATATTTTATATATATATATGCACACACAGATTAAGAAGTTAAAAATGCAAATCTATATCTTTTATTTTGTTTGGCATAAATACGGCATAAACTAATTTTCAGTAGTTTTCCAGTTAATGCCTCAAATGAAGTAATAATTGGACAACTGTTATTAAAACATGCAAAGTTCCTTCCTTCCTTCCTTCCTTTCTTCCTTCCTTCCTTCCTTCCCAAATTTATCTTGATTATCATATTATGGATTTTTCATTAAAACTGGCTATTGTTAAGTATGTGTGGTGGGAGGCTAACTTACCATAAAATGTCACACCTGCAGGACTCTTTAATATTAGGGTGGGGAGGGAAAGGTGTTATACTGCAGCCTGCTAAACATTGTTTCAAGTGACATATGGTGAATTTTAGTTTGTGATCTCCACTGCATGCAACTGTGATAATTGCTCCTTGCACATTTCCACCCTTAGTAAGAACAGCCCATGTCTGTCAGCTTCATAAACTCCTTTTTCCTTTGTTCCGGCTACCATTCTTTGCTGGAACTATTCTTAACCGCTGCCATTGAGTCTTCCTATCCTTCTTTGATATGCATTTTCATAATTCTTAATAATTGTACAAATCCACATGGTTTGCTTTGACCTAAAGCTTAATGTGTGGTGATAATCCCATTGGGATGTATTTCTGATTATATCTGGGCCATCAAAGAGGATTGATTTGAAAAGTATTTCTGGAGTGCTTCTGCTAGAATATATTTAAGTTGGGTTTCCCCCCCCCTCCAAGTAACTTGTATGAAGGAGATCTATATAATGCCTGAGGAAATTTGTAAATGGGAAATATTGCTAACAACTCTAAGCATCCTGACTTTTTCCCCCCCGTTCTCTAGTTTTTTTTTAATATTGGGACTTGGGGCAGACTATTTATTAGAGTTTTGCAACAGAGTTCTTGTATGAAGCCGCTAAATGGCTACTTGTAAAAAAATTCTGACAATAAAATTCATTTTAAAAACTCTTCTAGAAATAATGTTTTGTTTGTTTTTATTCTTCAAATACTGATTCCTTCTATGCCATTAACATCGAAATCCACAAATGTGAAAATTAAAACCATTGAGAGGTTTTTCAATATTTGCATCAAATCATAAAGTTGGATAGGACCATTTACCCCATCATGCATTACTAAAATACATTGCTATAATCTGAATTAATACATCTCAACAAATATATCTCTAGTTTTGTTTGAACACATTCATTGAAGGAGACCCCACTATCTCTCTAGATAATTGCTCCCCCTATTAAGCTTTCTTTTAGTTAAGAATCTGTTAGAAAAAGATTAACTAAAATTGAAATTTTCCATTTTGTGCTGCACATTCTAGAATGTTGGAAGTCCTGGTTTGGACCTATTTGACATTATTTTAGCTATTTGAAGAGTAACATATATTCATTCCTGGTCATCTCATGGCTAACAATGCTTAATTAATGTTTCTTCATATAACTTAATTTCTTGTCTCCGATTTTCTTCATTGTCTTTCTTTAAATCTGCTCCACTTTCTCTGAATCCTTCTATGGGGGGTTGTCCAAAAGTAGACACAATACCTGATGGGGAATCAGCTAATAGAGTGTGAGGTGGAATTTTTCTGTGATTTGGAATCTATACTTTTGTTGATATAGCCTAATTTTTTCCTTTTTTGCAGTTATAGAATTTTTCACCACTAAAAGGTGTTACTTCTGTTTTCTGAAGACTTACAGGTTATGACAAGCTTATTAAAGAAAAGGACAATATTCTATTCTGAGTAAATCTGCAAATAAATAGGAGACTTGTCCTCGTGGAGCACAGTGCACTTAAAGAAACAGTCAAACAGTGAAATGATGAGTGCAATGTAGTTCTAATGGAAATAAATTATTCTTATGCTTTAGCAAGTATTTTGGAAGTCATTTCTGTTTATCGCACAAAAGAAAGAAAGTTACTTTTAAAGACTTGGCTTCTTAAAAGTGTTTAATATAAAAAAATAATAGACCTGTTGCCCAATTTAGGCCACAATTACAATCAATTAAAATGATTAAGTAATATTATTCAGTTAACTTTTCTTGCACTGGAGAAATCTCTTTATTTCTCCAATCCTTTAGTTTCATCTTCCTTCCTTGGATGGAAAATTAAGACATCTCAGAAAAGAAAGGACCAGATCCTATAAATGAGTAGTTGTGTGGGTTGGAAAAAGTTGACAAAAAGTCCAGAAGTCTTACCAGAGAGAAAAACAGGGCAAAAAAGTAAAATGTGCAAGCTGCATCTTATAATAGAACATCATATGAATTGATATAGGCAAGCCTTGTTTAAAGAAGAGAATAAGCATATCCTTAAATACTAGTAATTCCTCAGTGGGGAGAAGAGAGGTAGAATGGGGCAGGCAACCAATAAGCCTGAAGAGTCTCTTCAGGACAACTCAAAATTAACTTGCAATATGGCTGCCAATGGGAGGTGTCTCTGAGATACCCTGCTAATCTCTTTCTGATTCACTTCTATTTTTTCTCAGGAATTATATTTTTAGAAGGCTGAGAATAGCATGTTTATGTATATGTCAGATTGCAACGGCATAGCTTAGCAATGTTAATGGATGGAGAAAAGATTGCAAACATGTTAACCTCAAGTATATTAGCTATCAAATGTACGTAAACAGGCTTGATGAGCCTCTGGCTCTCTAAATGCTGCTAAACTATCATTCTCAGCATCCCATGCTTTTGGTAACGCGATTGGGGCTACTAGGAGGTCTAACTCAGTAATACCTATATTATGTATTGATGTGAATTTACTTGGGAACTGTGGAAAACGGTCAAACAACTGAGTCAGTTTAAACTCCAGACTGTCTGTCTATATACTTGTTAGCTTGTGTTTTAAGCGGGAACTTCTGCTTTAATTCTATTGGCCGCCGCCTAGCGGTGGGTGTATAAATAGAGGTTAAGCGGCAGTTAGTGCTGCTTCTGTTGAAACTGATTAAATGAGTTGTTTGCACCTGTTGCCTCGTCAATGCCTCACCGATCTCGAAACATAACAACCTACATGACCACAGATTCTCCACACCTGACCTAAAGGACCATTTATTTACAGCCTACTATTAAAATGTTGGGTTTTCATCATTTGGGTTTTCAGTCTACTGCTTTGCTGTTGGCTTCTGAAATCTTTCCGATCAGAATGCAAGGAAGTAACTCATGAGGCTGAAAAGCTCTAGATAGCTGTCCCAATATATGGTTGTGTTAGTTTAGCATTTTAAAAGTAAAACAGTCTTATCTCACAAGGCAAACATGCATGTCTAATAGTAACGGCAATCATATTCCTGTACTGTTAATACACAGATCAGAAGTGCAGAAAGAAAGCAGAAAAAAAATATTAGTGAATCCAACTATTTACTAACATTATACAACATTTGAAAGAAGTCAACTCTTACCGAACTGAGTTCGTATTATATTTTTGGAAAAATATGGTAGTTTTAACTACAAATCACAGTTGTTGCAAATAAAATTACTCTGGATTATAATTGTATGATTTGCCTTCAAACAAACAGCTGATTTTCTTTAGGATTGATCAAGAAGCGTAACTGGCCTATTGAAGGTTTGCTCAATTTTCTTTTGTTGAGTCTGAACTCATTTTGTAGTGTTTTTAACCCCCCAGTCAGCAACCAAGGAGTTGGAACTTAAAAGTGCTGAGAAGGCCTGTCCTATTAAAAATTCAGGATGGTCAATTGCAAAACGACCTCACTTGGTGAGGTACCCCTCAGAAGGTCTCACAACGGCCCCAATATTAGCAACACAATACAAAAGCCTTTGGTGGTCCGAGGCTGTCTCCCATGAGGGTGGAGAGACTCCTGTGTCAATCTGCTGAATTATTACATGCATTGACCACAGCCTGCAAACCGTCTCTTGATAACCCCGCAGGTCAGTGAAGTGAAGGAAAGCAGAGTATTTTTCACTTAACCTCCTTCTATTATAGAAGTTCAGCAGCCTCAACCGTGGTTGACCAAATTCTCCTGAGACACAATTGGGGAATAAGAAATGTCACCATTCTGCTGACTTGGAATAATTGCAAATTTATTTTGTTCTTTGATTCTAATCTGACATTGTCCTTGAGAAAAGTTCTGTTTTATATGTTACTGTATAAACTCGGCAGGAATCATTGCCAGCTCGACTGTATAAAAAAAGTACAATCAGCCAATGCATAAAGAAATTAATAACTCTTAAAAGTTTATGAACTTTAAAAATATGGAGTCAAAAGTATTGGCCAATATTTAAAGTTTAAATTCCATTTTCCATTGGTCTTTTGTTATTAACTTCTTTTTTAAAATGGAATTTTTTTTTTATTTCTTTTTTTTGCAGTTGACATTAAACGTGAGCATGAAAAAACAGTTGCTGGAAATTTCTCTGCAGCCAACATCATAGTAGAGACTCCTTGGAGGAACATGTTTTGAGCAGATATGCATCTGCTGCACTCTATAATTTTTATTGTCCAAGTGCTGCTTCCAGAGGGACTTTTTTGGGGTAAATCTTATGCACTTCATTACCTCTCGCTGGTTCTAGGCCAAAAGCTGTAGGACATGTTGAACAGATGGTACTCCTAATAATTTAAGCAGCTTCCTTGCCTCATTGATGCCATCCATCTTTTAGGACTGATACCTACTAAGGTGTAGCTTTACGCTGCGTTTTAATGCCTGACTACTCTGAGAGTGGAAATTGATAAATAATGTATGAAAATTATTAGCCTCTAGGAAAAGATTTCTTGCTGCACTTGCAGATTGCATCCCTTGTTTTTCCCATTGCTTCTGCAGTTAAAGAACTTTTTCTCATTCCTGCCAAATGTAAATAACAAGACAGCCCGTAAATTAGAAATATTCAAGTCCAACTTTTTCTTCAGTTATGAATTATTCATGTTTCATTCCCATCTATTCCTAGTGTAAAATGTTGGACCTGGAAGCTAGAGAGTGTCTTGGCTACAGTGCCCAGTCTGTATTATGGACAAGGATGCTTACTTGGCACCGACTCTTAAAATTTCAGTACCAGGCCAAGTCATAAGTTTTCACTTACATTTATCACTAGAATTTAGACAATAGCTTCCTCCAACCTGGGATCTTCATAAAAGTGAGAGTGATGAGTCCATCACATCTGGAAGGCAACAGATTGGGATGGGAAAGATTTAAGCTATTACCATTATGATACTTTCCGACATGGATAGTTTTAAAAGGAATGCATTTCGTAGAGGGATAGAGTTAATCAGAACAGCTTAAATCATCTTAAAAGGATGCCAGCAGATGAAAATGTGAGAAAATAATTGTCCTGCTTAGATGTAAACCTCTCCAATATTAGCCTTAATTTGTGCACAGTCTATTTTATATTAGGAGCTTTATTATTGTTCAGTCCCTTCTTAATCTGAACATTCAATTCGTATTTCTGCCCACAAGCATTTCATCATGGTCTCTTCTCTTGGTGATGAGTATATCTAGATCTCCAGAATGCATACAGATAGTCCTCAACTTACAACAGTTCATTTAATGACCATTCAAAGTTACAATGGCACTGAAAAAAAGTGAAGTTATGACCTTTTTTCACACTTAATGACCCTTGCAGCATCCCCACGGTCATGTGGTCAAAATTTGAATACTTGGCAACTGACTCATATTTATGATAGTTGTTAGTGTCCAGGGGTCATGTGATCCCCTTTTGCAACCTCCTGACAAGCAAAATCAATGGGGAAGGCCAGATTCACTTGACAATCATGTTACTAACTTAATAACTGCAATAATTCACTTAACAACTGTGGCAAGAACAGTCATAAAATAAGCAAAATTCATTTAACTCTCTCGCTTAACCACAGAAATTTTGGGCTCAGTTGTGATCATAAGTCGAGGACTTAACACTCAGACATATACCATACCAAAATCTTATTCTTGATCCCTTTATAATTTTCTAAGATTAAAGTTTTATCTTTTTGATGTTTATTTCATTTTTTTTTTAATTCTTAAGCTTACGGTTAAAAAATTTCTTTCATTAAGGACTGAAGGCAAACTCACACAGCATTTTCAAATTTGTCAAGAGAAAGAGAAAGAAGAAAGAGAAAGAAAGAGAAAGAAAGAAAGAAAGAAAGAAAGGAAAGAAAGAAAGAAAGAAAGAGAGAAAGAAAGAAAGAAAAAGAAAGAAAAAGAAAGAAAGAAAGAAAGAAAGAAAGAAAGAAAGAAAGAAAGAAAAAGAAAGAAAGAAAGAAAGAAAGAAAAAGAAAGAAAGAAAGAAAGAAAAAGAAAGAAAGAAAGAAAGAAAGAAAAAGAAAGAAATTCTCATGCTCAAAAGCAAGTGTTCAAAACCCACTGGGTCCGGTGTCTTGCAATCTCCTCATGAGTAGCAACTCTTCAGGGCACACGTGAGCAATCTCCCATCCTCTCCTTGTCCATACAGGTTTCAAAGAGCTGATGTTCTTGTGTATTTGAAAACACAACAGGACCATCATACTCAGGTTGCAAAACTGAAAGGCTACTGAAGTGGCAACATGGAAGACCAATTGTTATTTGGAGAAGCTTAGTGACTTATTTTGATGGCTCCTTCATATTAAGAATCGTATTGTTTTCATCTTGAGCTACTGCTGGGTTTTCTGCCACTTACTGAAGAAAAGAGAAGGGAGAGATGTTCATATTGCTGCAAAGCTTTTCTTATCTGTGAAAGTCTTGGACTTTTGAGTTATGTGCCACTAAGTCAATGACAGATCTTGCAGTCTCATGACCATAGATGCAGGGCTATGAAGTCATGGTGCCAAGTTTTAATAAAAACCTTAATACTGGCTTTTAAGCCAGGGAGCTTCTGCCCAGAAGCTGGCGTTGGTTTTGTGGAAATTGGCCACCTTTGGGGTATCTCTGCTGTCATTATTAAGAAGCTCCTGACACCTTGTAAGACCTTTGGGTAACATCTTGTTTGGTATGTATGCTTTTAATGTTATGCTTTTAAAGCTTAAAGTCCCCTTATTCACCGGAGTGTTCATTCTGGATCCAAAAGAACCAGTTGCCCAGGCACCTGATCACTGCCCTGACACTTAGCAAAACAGCTCCTACAGGATAGTAAACAGATGTTTTGTGGGACTTTATGCTGACATCTAGTGGCTGCCCAGTGTACTACAACCCAGATACAGTAGCCCTCAAGAAACCCATTACTCACACACAAAAAAGCTCCCCTAGGAAAATCAACTCAGGTGCACATTATACACATTCACTTACCCCCCCCCCCGTACTTTTTCACTGCCTAAGAAAGCTTTGAGATGGGGTATTTTGAAACAAAAGAGAACACAAAAGCCACACCTGTTCACCAAATTGGCCCTTAGAACAAATGGTAAAATGCCTCTTAGTTCCAAAAAATTCTTCATTAATGGAATAATCACAAGCAGAGTAGCAGAACTTTGTGTAGCCAATTACCTGGTTGAGGATCTCACCTGCAAAGTTTACTATTGAGTGTACTTTTCCATGAAGTTCAGGCTTCTTGATTTTTCAAGAGAAATGTTAAGGTCAGTCCCAATATTTGCAATGATATTCTAGAAAAATTCATTTCCTTTTCTTATGGAAAATATGGTGGAGAGAGCGGAATGAAAAAGGAGCTTTGCTTCACCAGCAAAAGTCACTAGCACCCTCTTGTGTTGACTTTTTGAGCAAACCTAGAGAACAAATACATTATTTGAATTAAGGACATGCTTCTGCGGAGTTGAAAAGGGAGTTGCCTGCAGGCTTTTTACATTTCCAAGTAATCCCATAAGGTTTCTTCTCATCAATAAACCCCAGTGACTGGATTGTGGAAATGTTATTAGCTGCAGGCCATTGTAAATTGTCTACCGTAAATTGCAGAGTTACAATATTCCATTGTTAGATTTGGAAATTGATTCAAAATGACTTTGACATAGAGAATAGTGGGCTAGCTTGAGACCTTTGAGGCACTGAAATACTGGAACACAAATTGAGATGAAGTGGAGAAATACAAGACATAAGGACTCAATCAGTCTAAATTTCATTAGGCTCATTCCTCATCCTAATTTCTAGCTGCTGCTGCTATTGCATGGTTATTATTATTCACAGTCAGCAAGATGTTCAGACTGGATTTGGCATTTTTATCCACCTATCGAGTCCTGGGATAAGCAGATGTGGATGTTTGATGGTATTAAAGCATTGTTGCATGATGTAAGCACTTCTGCAAAAGCTGCCTTTTGCGACTGACCAATGGTGATTTTATCAATGCTGATGATGTTCATGTGGTACTCCAGATGTTTTGGGATTGCATCCAAGGCACCTAGTAGAAGGCAGTACTAACTTTGCTTTCTTTTTCCAGAGTTTCTATTTGCAGGTCTTTGATTTTGTGATTTTCTCCAATTCTGTTTCTTCTACTCTGCTGTCTCCAGGTACTGCCATGTTTACTATCCAGAATTTTTTGTTTTTCTTATTGACAATTGTTAAATCTGGAGTGTTAAGTGGCTGATGCTTGTTTGAATTCTACAATTCTATAATTGTACAATTCCAAAGCACTTTAGCTTCTTCGTTTTCTATTACTTTATTTTGTGATCCCACAAGTTCTTGCAGATATTCCAATGCATCGTTGTAGCTACTTTGTCATTCTGTTATTTGTAATCAGTCTGTGCAATTTTCTTGTAGCAACAAATTCTATTTCTTTAGCTTCTTTTCAAAGGTGGCATTTGCTGTCAGTTCTTTCTTCAATTTTCTTGTTCCTAACCTTTGCCAGCACTTGTTACCTACTTCTCCTGCTAGTTTTTTTTTTTTAATGCACTGGTGAGGTAATACTTTGCCTTGTCAGGTCTCTTTTCTATACTTCCTTTGTTGTTTCTTCTAGGCCAGTTTTGTGTCTCTGGTACTTAGTAAGTCTTCCTGGTATATACTAACCTGAGTGCATTTTCACCACTATGCTTCAGATATTCTTCCAATGTCTGTCTGATGTACTTGCAACAATCCACACTCGCCTATTTTCCTTGGTAAGTAGAGTCCGTCAACATTGCTGCATGGTGGAAAGGCATGATTCATTGTCATTATTTTTCTCGTCTTCCTATCCAAGACTTTCATTCTGCTTGAGTCCAACCCACTAATATAATGTACCAATAGCAGACTCTATAATACAAGCATTTGGTTATTAAACTAATATGAAATATTCATAGTGCTAATATAGGCATTTCCTTCATTTCATTCTTTATACAATAGTTTAATCAAGTGCCAGGTTCTAATTTCATAAGCAAACAATTGCAAAAGTTCCACAACACACCAACAAAATTGTTTTAAATATTATAATTCTGAAATATTAGAATCTCATGGAAACAGTGCTATGGACTATTTATCAATCTACCATGTACCTATGAGCATATAATTTTAATTTTATGTTTATCAGTTCCAAAAAGAGTTTTGAATTCTTTAAAAATGTGTATTTCTTCTTCCCTTAAAATGTATCTATTCTGATAATTCAGTGAACGTTCATCTTGATAAATATTACATAGTGAATGTTTCACTACTTCCCATTAATGTCCATTGATATTTTAGTTCACTTCTCATCCAAGAAGTTTCTTCAGCTCTGACTGGATGGTGGGGAATGGAAGGATTTATATCCCTTGCAGACAGCTGGTCATTTGCATTCTTTTAGAGAGTTGTTGAGGCCACTTGGAGGTTTATCTGTGTCCTCAGGGTCACCTGAGTAGTGCAAATGGGTGCGGAGCCTTCTGGAACTGCTGAAAGGACTGTGTTGTAGAGAGATAGATGATGTCGTATCCCTCCCCCTCTGTTGAGAGGGCTGTTCAGTTTTGACATAGATGGCCACTTTGACCCCTCTTTCAAACCAGCAGTCCTCTCTGTCCAAAATGTGGTCTTTGCTGTCTTCAAAAGAGTGGCCTTTGTCTTTCAAATGCAGATGGACTGCTGAATCTTGTCCTGATGGGTTTGTTCTCCTATGTTGTGCCATGCATTTATGAAGTGGGTGTTTTGTTTCCCCAATGTACAGATCTGCACATATCCCACTGCATTGTACTGCATATACCATGTTGTTAAGTTTGTGTCTGGGTGTTTTATCCTTGAAGTGGACAAGCTTCTGCCTTAGGGTATTTTGGGTTTAAAGTGTGCATGTATGTTGTATTAGTTGAAAATCCTCCTGAGCTTTTCAGCTATCCCTGCAACGTATGGAATGACAACATTGCTTCATTTATTCCTTCTTTGTCTGTTAATTGTCTATTAACTAACTGTTCCATTCCCTACTATCCATTCAAGCTTCTTGAATAAGAAGTGAAACGTCTTCATAGTAAAAAAAAAAAAAAGTCCAGTTGCCTTTTGAAAAAACACCTTCTCCCTATTTATCTAATGCTTTTGTTCAAATAGCTTAATAGTATAACAGCTGGATTGAATGGAATCTCATAACTAGCATTAAATTACTAAATATGTTGTATTTCTTTCAAGAGTTTGTCACTTGCCACCTAGCTTTCATTGGCTACATGGCAGAGTTTCTCAACCTCAGAAACGTTAAGTTGAAGTTCACACTTCTTAATGTAGCTAAGGTTGAGAAAACTTGACTTATGCTATAGATATAGGTTTAGATATAGTCTATGCCAATTTTAAGAAACAGAAGGGTTTCAATAAAAAACAATGTAGGCAGTGATTCCCACCCCCACCCCACCCACACACACACTATCACCCTCCTTGAAAAAATAAGTCCTCTGGCACTGTCCACTACGCCGCATTCCTTATTACCACATCTGTTTTCTAAGTTCATATCCTGATTTGTGGCTAAGCAACTTTGGGCAACTTTGTGGCTAAACAATTTTGGGCTAGTTTGCCTCTCGCCCAGCAGAGCACAGCTGGCTGGCTGGAATCTGTAGCTTCATCTCCCTCATGTCTTCCTCTTCCTATTATTTTAAGTGGTTCAAAAGACCTTTGCAGTTCCCACAATTAAATGACAAGCTATTCATCTAAGTAGCTGAATCTGAATCTCATCATATTCTTCTAAGACTAGAAAGAATTGACTCTTGATTTTCTTAGCAAGATCAGTTGCTTCAGCCTATGTTATATTTTTGCCACTAGATGGAGGAACACACTGCACAATTATGTCCCTTTCTCCAGGCACTAATGTGCAAATAAAAAATACAGGAGGCTCCATCACCATTAGGGACTGATGTGTTCTGACATTATGATGCACAATTTAAATAGCATGGCCAAAATGAGGTGAGTAAGTTGGTCAAGGGTGATTTGTGGCATACCAGCCCAAGTGCAAAAAGCTAATTCTTATTTGGTTTTTCTATGACACTTGGTCTATGTAATTTGCAGCATCTGGGGGAAAAGGACTTATGTGTCATTATTTACTTGGATTTTGGAAGGAGTGGAGGATGATTTATTCATCAATATACTAGACTCTCTCTCTAGAGTGGTTGAGAGATCACTGGAATTGGAGGTCAACACATCTAGATGAAACATAATTGAAGAAGGGCTGCTCTGGAATAATGACTGAAAATTTAAAGACTCTGATAATCTCTCTCTCTCTCGCTCTCTCGCTCTCTCTCTCTCTCTCTCTCTCTCATACACACACACACACACACACACACACACACACACATACCTCCCACACAGACATTTCTCTTTCACAAATACATTTTTTCTTGCAGAATTAACAGGCATAAAATCTTGTTATTTAATTGGTGGAGGTATTTTAAAGTGGCTTACACAGGCAGGCCTTTAAACAGAGTTTGACATCTAATCTGTGAGGGGTGCCTTCTGTCCATAGAGTGGTTATTACTATCATCTTCCTTTTGTGACAATTGTATTAAGGCTTCTTTCTTTCTGATATATCCCATATGTATCATTTCTTGGCATAGGACAACAGGAAACCTTTCAAAAATATTAAGGCAGAGAGAATGAGAGGCTTGGATTATAAAGTTCCATGAGTGTAAGGTTACCAAGTATCTGAACTGGCAAAGGAAGAAGAAGAAGAAGAAGAAGAAGAAGAAGAAGAAGAAGAAGAAGAAGAAGAAGAAGAAGAAGAAGAAGAAGAAGAAGAAGAAGAAGAAGAAGAAGAAGAAGAAGAAGAAGAAGAAGAAGAAAAAAAGGAGGAGGAGGACAAAGAAGAAGAGGAGGAAGAAGAAGAAGAAGAAGAAGAAGAAGAAGAAGAAGAAGAAGAAGAAGAAGAAGAAGAAGAAGAAGAAGAAGAAGAAGAAGAAGAAGAAGAAGAAGAAGAAGAAGAAGAAGAAGAAGAAGAAGAAGAAGAAGAAAAAAAGGAGGAGGAGGACAAAGAAGAAGAGGAGGAGGAGGAGGACAAAGAAGAAGAGGAGGAGGAGGAGGGAGGAGGACAAAGAAGAAAAGGAGGAGGAGGAGGGAGGAGGAATATGGGGTTATTTTTTCTAGAAAGACTGGTTTTCCACCATAGGAATGTACTGGAGGGGGGTATCCTGCAAAAGCCTTCAGCAGGTAATTGATTAAGGTATTGTCAATGTCAAGCAGCAATGCAAGCAGGAGGCTCTTAATCAACTAATTATTAAGGTCACAGAGACGAACTTGTTAACTTGTGGCTAACACTTATTAGAGAAGTGCTGTGCTAGAGGAAAGCAGCTCAGGAAAGCATATGCAAAAAGCTGGACAATGTTTGATTTCAAGGCTATGCCTGCCATAGGGACATAAGGAAAAATATGTCCTCCTTTTACCAGAGGTCTGGCAACTCTACATGAATGAAACTTTGCTCATGGAGGACTCCCTTAGCAGAAGGTAGAGGGAGATGTAATTTTGAAAGACTTTGCCACATTAAAGCAGCTTCTGAAGCAAGGGCTCGCAGCAGCAAGAAGAACCAATGAAAAACATCCCTCCCCCCCTTTTTTTTTTTTTGCCAATGTGATCTTCCTCTAAAAAACATTTCTCCTAGAAGCTGTCTTTCTGCCTATGAAAAAGTAGGGCTGGCAGATGAGAGCTGCAGAATTCCAGCTAATTACTAGATCGGTGTTTCTCAACTTTGGCATCTTTAAGATGCATGGACTTAAACTTCCAGAAATTCCCCAATCAGCATCTAGAAGTTGATATATGCAAATAATAAACCAAGAGCATAACCTGAATATCAGATTTATAAAAGAGGATTGTTAAAGCTTTGAACAATTTTGTGAGAAAGGACAAAGAAAAAAATGAAATCAAGTTCTACCACTTTATTTGAAGGGGCTAATTATCAAGATTGCTAAAAGTAAAAGGAAGAAATATAAAGTTGGTTTATTTGATCAAGATTAAAATGCTGTAAATATGTTGTTGTTATGCTGGTAACCCTTAATGGATTTTTACTAATCAGGATGAAATGACAAGACTTTAAGGAGTTGTTTATAGATAAGAAATGTGATATGGGAAGAAGCGATTATTTGTTGTATTTTAAGAGAAGGTGATAAAATTAGGGAAGGTGATAGAGAAGGTGAGGTCTCCAAACTTATGAAGTCTCTCAACTGTTCTCTATTAGCCCGGGTTCAAAATGGCTAAGGAGATATAGCAAGAACTTTCTATTTAAAAAAAAAAAAATCTAACTTCAAATATAGCAGAATTGCACACGATCTTATTTTAATCCTGATCCTTTGTTATGATCCTTGATGCTCTGATCACTGTTGCTGAAAGTTGGAGATATAGTTGCCTGACATTCTGAGACAAGAAACAAACAAAAATAGGAAAATCAGATCTATGGTGTGGTTGGCCTTGCGTATATTTTGTTCCATCTCAGACCATAAAATGCCCTGAGCAGATCCTGGAATCTTCTGCAATAGCGATATTGATTCATAAACCAAAAAGTTACACTTGTGGCATAGGGCCTCATTATCTGAGGGATCACCTATCTCCAAATGTTTCTGCTCATCCTGGGCATTAGGGCAGAATGGCTATGCTCCAGGTCCCTTCAATTAAACATTGCCATCTTGTGGGGCTGAGAAAGACTTTTCTGCTGCTATCCCTACCCTTTAGAATAGCACCCCCCCCCCGAGAAGATAGATACACATGGTGTCCATTTCTAGGGTTCTGAGAGACCCTTAAGACCTAACTGGTCCCAAACCTGGGATTAATGTGATTCTGACATCTCTGTTGTGTTTTTATGGTTAGGGTTGCTGTTACTGTCTTTCCCCCTGCTACTAACAGTTTTAACTGCACACTTGATTTTGTAAGCCACCCAGAGTCCATTAGAGGGGTGTAGATATAATAAATTTTCTCTGTCATCCTCCTCCTCCAATATAATAATTTATTCCTTTGCTTTGGATCTAGTTCCACGGGTTTTTTTTCTTCTCATTTTGGCCTGCCCCACACTCAGACAAATATCCTTATTTAAACTTAACTACCAATTTGTTTTCATGAAAAATGCTATTTCGTGTATTCACATCTTTCTGCCTCATTCCATCAGTCGATAAACCTGTAAGGTTTTAAAGAAACAATAAAGTCTACAAGCAACTAATAAAATAAATAGAAACCAAACAAACTGCCCAAAAATTGCATCCATGTAGATAAAAGAGCAAGAGTTGTTACTATAGTACTGATAACTTTGTTTACATAGATGGAATTGCTAATGGAATGAAACAGTTGTAAAGGTTTAGGAAAATAAAAGAGGTTTAAACTGAAATATACAAGTCAGTAAGATGGGCATCACATACTGGTAGTAGTGTATTCACAACTTGAACACCATGAAGAACACTCTAATTAGATTTGTACCTCTCTAGCTTCTGAAAGCAGAGACAATTGGAAAGAATCAACACTTCCTGTAGAAGCAGAATATAAAAAGCCCAAACAGCCCCCATCCTAACCAGTTATACTAGCCAACGCCTGGGCTATCACCAACCGCTTTATCTCTGTTAACATACAAACACACATCTGGTGAATAATGAATGGATGCCAAAGAAGTATTTGTGCTGTGTGTGTTTTCACATGTAATACTCAATGTATTTTACAGATTTCTACATGAGAATTTGTTCAACAATTCTTTAGTCATATTTAACCTTTTCTTCTGACAAACATAAGAAAGGTTACAGAGGAGATAACATGTAACAAATGCTGAGCAAATTTACGGGTTGAAGATCAGCAAAACAATAATTTAAGTAATAATAGTTTCCCCCCAAAAAAACTTTGGCTTAACTACCATCACTCTTACCGTCTGATAAACAACCTCTATTATGTATCCATCTATCAACATTACAAAAGCTACACACTGAGCACACATAGCTGGAAATTCTGGGAATTGCAGTCTCAACAAATCTGAAAATTGATAAATAGAGAAGGTTGAACTGGATCTCTGTTGGGTGGTGGCAGGAGCCACAGTTGGTGGATTGTGTCATGTTCCATGACTCACAAGTTAGTCCTGTCAGACCTAATGATGCAAATACCACTTTGAGAAAGAAATCCAAAATAATTGCAGACCTAAACGGTTTGTTCCCCTATATTTCATTTATCCTACCATCAATGGTTCTACAAAGCTGTAAATATAAAAAACAAAGGAAATCAATGTGTTAAAAAAAATCACCATGCCATTTCTTCCAATGAACCTGTCAGTAAAGAACTCCTAATGAGAATGACCTTTAGAAGCCAATTAGTCTTGGTAGAACAGCATAATCACATTTAAATAATGTTTTCTCCTTTAACTAAAAGTCCAAAGGAAGCCCTTTGCCATTATGCACATTTAAAGAGCACAGGCTACCTAACTGTTCTACTCCTACAGCATCACTTACCCTCCTGGGCTGAGCCAGCCACTTGGTGGCCATCCAATAGAACTCAACTGGAGAGAACAGTGGCTGGTCTCGTTGGAGTTCATATTTCTTCTACGACTCAAAATGCCTTTCTTCAAAATAAATAATGTGGACAGTTCAAGAAGCTGAACTAAGATTCACCAGAATCAGCAGCATTTGCAGAATCTCACTACTTTCATCAGAATGGCAAAAACACCATCATTGTGTTACAAGCCTCCCCCCCCCACTCCCCCGTGGGAGGGATGCAAGATATGGCACCCATAGGAAGGGGCTAGACTTGCTTGCTTCATAAAGTCACAAAGCTGCTTTGGTCTGTATGACCTCCCTTTTTCAGTCCTCAATTGGGATGTCCCTGGCCAGAATAATCTGGGTTGTGCATGCTTTGGGTTTAATCTTCAAAAGCAGCTTCAGAGCATGTTGGAACACAACTATAGTATACTGCCATTAAAGTGGCCATGTTTTTTTCTGTGATCCTGAGAAAAGTTGCTTTATGAATTGATTCTTACAAACAGCCTAGTTGGGCACCATAGAGCAGTTAGCTTGGCTTCAAATAATTTGACTGGCATGACCACTTCCAACAGAGGTGTCCATGTAGAGTTCCTCAAACTGTGCCCCCTGTGACAGCCCACCATGGCTGGATTATTTCTTTCAGAGCTTGATGTGACAGGCCAGGATGAGGCTGATTCATTGGATTTGATTATCTGAATGAGTTGTGTCCAGTTGGTTTTTATGACCAGCAATTGTTTGTAGCATCTCTTCTGCTGGGGGGGGGGTCCTGTGTGGCTGATGGTGTGGTATTACAGAAGCCTTATGAGATTTGGCTTGTGATGCTGTACCCATCCTTTTGCAGATCTTGACATCTTCCTGTGTATGCCCCTGAACTGTTCTATTCCCAGATTAGATCGTTACAAAATAATATTGTCAATGATATATTGTCATTCTTCATCTTTCTCTGCCCTCTTAATTTGGGGCAGTGTAGACAAATTTAAGCCATACATGGATGAAGGCAACACATTTGAATATGAAGTATTAATACTTAATAAATGCATCATCTATAATAAATAGCAAGTAGGCCCCCCCACTAGGAACACCAACTGTTTATGAATAACAATGTGAAACAAACAGTCCTAAAAGGACTGATTTAATAAAGTTCTTTCAAGCTGAAAAGCTTAACAGGACAACAAAAGATGGAGCCTCAAACCATCAGTTAAAATACATTGTTCTTCATTATTCCTCTATTATGCCTTACATTCAGTGGATGTAGGTTGTGCGGTAAGCAGATTTGTTTGCAAAATTCCTACAAAATGTGTCAGAAATGTAGCACAGTAATTCCAGGCTGCGTTAGCTAATATTTTACTATTTGACAGATATAGTACACCAGTAGCTAATTGGAGCTGCAACAAAAGAGCCTGAATGTGGGAGTGCAAACAAATAAAACATTGTGGGAGTGCAAACAAACACAACGTCCCAGGCCTGCCCACTGGTAAATGAAAAGAACTAAACCCACACCACTTTATTACCTGCTCAGTCAGGGTGATTCTTTCGTGCTAACAGCATCCTTCTCACCATCTCATCCTTTTCACCACCATGTCAATCACCAAATGTGTTCTCCCTTAAGCAAAGTGTCTTTTGAGTTGGGCTTGAAATCTGTGTAAAACTGATGGATGTATTTACAGGTAGTCCTTGACTTACGATCACAATTGAGCCCAAAATTTAGGTTGCTAAATGAGACATTTGTGAAGTGAGTTTTATGCCATTTTACAATTTTTCTTGCCACTGTTGTTAAGTGAATCATTGCAGTTGTTAAGTTAGTAACCCGGTTGTTAAGTGAATCTGGCTTCCCCATTGACTTTAATTGTCAGAAGGTCTCAAAAGTTGATCACATGACCCTGGGACACAGCAAAGGTCATAAATATGAATCAGTTGCCAAGCATTTGAATTTTGATCACGTCACCATGGGGATGCTGCAACGGTCGTGTGGGGAAACCGTCATAAGTCACCGTTATAACTTTGAACGGTCATTAAACAAACTGTTGTAAGTTGAGGGCTACCTGTATTAAAAAAAAAAATTATACTATCTTTCATTAGAAAGAAAATCTTGTAGGAGTTTACAATTAAATACAAACTGCTAAAACAGTAAATTAAAAACCTAAAAAAAAAAGCCTATTATTTTCTTTGCAGCAGCATGGAAGTGGTTGCCCTGGCTATCTTCCAGGATGATTCTCTGACTTCACAATCTATCATCATGATATATATATTTTTGGTGCTTTCTCATCCAAGTACTAATCAGTCTTGACTTTGCCTAGCTTTTAATCCTCAATTTCTTGGTTTACAAGTGAAAAGCTAAATTTATTTAGAAATGAGCTCAGGCTACTTAGCCTGAAAACATATAAGGAAATTTGGCTTAATCGGATGACACTTACTAGTGCTACTGCAGGGAGAGCAACTATGCATCAGTAAAATTGTGTGCATATTCTGGCAGCCAAAAAATGCTTTCTAACTGTTGGATTATGAAGTAGGATTCAGATGAAACACCTCATTTTATTTTCACTTTTCCTATTGAAGGGGTGGGGGAAATATCATGACATATATTATTTTTTCCATGTATTAATTTATATTGATGGTGGCATCTAATCAATTATTATATATAGAATTTGGAATATAGAATTTTATATACAGGGTATATAGAATGTATAAAGATATGCAAACACTTTGAACAAGTCAATGTACAGCCTCACTGGAATATTTTTTTTTTTATACTGAGGGAAAAAGTACTATCAATCTCATGATATCCCAATGCATTGGGATTCCCAGAAAAAAATAATGTACATATTCCCCACCCCAAAAAAGAACAGGAGAACATACTTGTCACTACATTTATACAGTTGTGAAGACAAAATGCTCCTTCTTTGAAGTCATCTTGGGAACTTCAAGGTGGAAGTCTCTCAAGGTGGAACCATTGATGATTGAAGACAGTCACTTGTCTGAAATGCTATAGGTTCTCCTCCTTGAGTAGGGGGCTGGACTAGAAGACCTCCAAGGTCCCTTCCAGCTCTATTCTATTCTATGATGACCCAGTTATTCCCTTTCTCATTTTAAAATTGGACTCAGGACTGAGTAGAAAAGCACTAAATTCTGCCTTTCCTTTCCCCAGAGCATAGCATCTCTCTGCACTGTCATAGTCCAAAGATATACTTGTCTTTAGTAATAAGCAACACCCCCTCCCCAAAGTTCCTATAGAGGATCTAAGTCAATTGCCTAATTGAATTACAAGTTCTCCAATGCAGTTTCATAGAAAAAATAAATAATCTTTTAAAAATAACAATTCCCCTTTATCCGTTTTAAGCTTTCTTAGGTCATCTCTTATTAAGCTTTTTGCCAAATATTCTTTATTCTTTTTTTTTATAAGAAGTTTTATTAGTTTTTCAATTTTACAGCCAAGTATTTAGGAAGCAGTGCGGTGATAGGGTAGTCAATAGTTATTTAGATTAGTTGTTCTTTTTTTTTTTCAAAGCTTAATTTCCCAAAGTAAGCAGATGCCGCTGTGTTAGAAGCGGGGAAGAAATTTCAGGAGGCTTTCACAGGAAGGTAGTTGGGGTAAGAGAAAGGGAAGGAAGGGTCTCACCCAAATCCTCCGTGGTGCTTTCGTTGTGCTTGGTGGTGCTTTTGGCTTTCGGCAGGCACAGCTTAGTGATCGGCCATGTTGATGGCCGATCTTTCCTCCGACGGTCCAAAGGAGCTGCCTCGGATCAAACGGAAGGGCTGCCGCCCTTCCACGATCTATCAAGGGTCCTCCTCACCGTCGTCACCCCTCCAAGGCGACTTACGATCCTTTTCAGGGTCTCCCGACGAAGGGAAACCGGGCGGCGGAGAGAGCGCTCTCCTCAAGCGCCCACCAGCGCCGCGATCTGGAACTGGAAGCCATTCTTTAAATCTTCTTTTAATTTTGTAATCCCCAAAAAGAAATTCAGCAAGAGGTATTCTTATCTGCTGTAAAAGAACATCTCTCTCACTCTGTAGAATAATTAATATCCCAAATGGGGTTAAGAAATGAAGTTTGGTTGATCTTAATATTTACAGCTGTGATCCTAGAAGGAATCCTAGGTCTCCCAATCATTCATCTTGTGAGCAAATTGCCAAAACTTCTATTCCTGGAGCTTAGTTATGAAAAATAATTATCCGGAGATCAAATGGGTTATTTCATGGTTATTTCAATATCTGGAAAGATATTGACTTCCTACATTGGCCTTCTGGGCACCCAGCTCCAATGTGATGCCATCTCCACTCTTCCAGCATTGATTAGACTGCCATGAATCCTCACTAAGTCTCAGGACATGCTTTTATATAATTAATAATAACAAAATTAATTGCAATAACAAAAAAATATTAAAAAATGAGGATGAGGATGATCAGGATAATGATAATGGTAATGGTGATCATGATGACCATAATAATGATGATTTGGCACTTTTCTAATGATGGTTTGTAGACATCAGATCTATAGCAATGTACTTTCTTGCCTACTGGACCAATACAAAACCAGGAAAACTGGAAATGCACTCAATATCTTGCGAACCCTGGTTACAGACAAGAAATGGCTTTTTCAGAAACAGCAATATTAAACCCAGCCAGCAATCCGAACACAGCAATGCTATTCTTGTTAGTTCAGAGTGAGGGCTTCCTCACAGAGATGTATATATAGAATTCCAACTGAGATGTCTTGAAGGCACATGTTTAAATATGGATGATCCAGATATACTTTTACTAGGGAACTCAACCTCACCCTCCACATCTATTTTAAGAATCACTCTGAGCATCTGGATTTTAGATCATCATTTTGTCCTGAGAAATAGATAAGCACTAAATTGCAGCACTAAAGCAGTATGAGATGTTCCCACTCCATTTTTGCCATCCAAATCCACATTCTGAATAGGCTAATCCACACCTTTGGCAAGGGGAAATTAGTGCTTGCTACCATTGGTTCCCTCTACAGGTGGAAATATTGACCCTCAAATGATCACAAAGAACCTCATGGGACATGCAGCTATGGTATACCTTGTTACATAGTGGAAAACAGAGTCAACATCAACATTAAAAGGATGACTCTTTTCTCTTTGATCCTCAGAAAATGCATGTCACAGGTAACCAACCCTAGAAAAAAAAACTAGGTTCACACAGAAGATAAGCTTAAGATATAGAAGGATCTTGACAGACTTGAACATTGGGCACTATCTAACAAAATGAAATTCAATGGTGAAAAAAGTAAGGTTCTACATTTAGGCAAGAAAAACCAAATGCACAGGTATAGTATAGGACAGGTGGCACCTTGCTCAATAGTAGTAACTGTGACAAGGATCTCGGAGTCCTAGTGGACAATCACTTAAATATGAGCCAGCAATGTGCTGCAGCTACCAAAAAAGCCAACACAGTGCTAGGCTGTATTAACAGAGGGATAGAATCAAGATCATGTGAAGTGTTAATACCACTTTACAATGTCTTGGTAAGGTCACACTTGGAATACTGCATCCAGTTTTGGTCACCACGATGTAAAAGAGATGTTGGGACTCTAGAAAGAATACAGAGAAGAGCAACAAAGGTGATTAGGGGACTGGAGGCTAAACATATAAGGAACGGTTGCTGGAATTGGGTATGTCTAGTTTAATGAAGAGAAGGACGAGGGGTGACATGATAGCAGTACTCCCAATATCTCAGGAGTTGCCACAAAGAAGAGGGAGTCAAACTATTCTCCAAAGCACCAGAAAGCAAAACAAGAAGCAATGGATGGAAACTAATCAAGAAGAGAAGCAACCTAGAACTAAGGAGAAATTTTCTGACAGTTAGAACAATTAATCAGTGGAACAACCTGCCTCCAGAAGCTGCGAATGCTCCAACACTGGAGGTTTTTAAGAAGAGACTGGACAGCCATTTGTCTGAAATGGTATAGGGTTTCCTGCCTGAGCAGAGGGTTGGACTAGATGTTGTTGTTGTTGTTTCAGTGCTAATCCTTAATCTATTGTACTTGGTTTGAGTTTAGTGTGTCTTGAATCAGCTACTTTTTGTATAACATAATGTCTACTTTATTACAAAATGTGAAGTCATTCTATTTTGACATAACCAACAGACCAAAGTTAAACAGCAATGTTGTTTATAAACTAAACCTTTTTCTCTTTAATCAAATAAGATTTGCAAATATAATTGGCTTCAATTCCTTCCATTTTGTTTTTAAGCTCCTCCTTTGCATCCCCCATCCCCAACCCATTTGAGCTAACCACAAGGTGCTGGTTAAAGCCTGAATGCTCTTTGTGTCATTAGTTTTTCATTTCTGGAATGATTGTGTATAGTAAAAATCCTAACTATTTTTTATTCTAAGGTGTACTTTATAGTTTGATTACTCATTTCTCTTAATATGAAATATTCTTTTATAGCAGGGGTATCAAACTGCCGGTCAACAGGCCAGATGCGTCATGCCTAAACCATGCTCACCCCAGCAATGGGGAAAAAGTCGTGATATGTTGCGACGTCACGTGACGAGGCGAATTTGACACCCCTGTTTTATAGCATGCTGCATTTATTACATAAGATCTCCTCTGCAAAAAAACCCCATAGTTCTTTACATACATCAATATGAAACACATGATTGATAACATATCACAATATATCACTGCCCTATTTTATGGAGCTGTTATTATTACTCACAGAATAGAGGTAGTCCTTGACTTACGACCATAATTGAGCTCAAAATTTATGTTGCTAAGTGAGAAATTTCTTAAGTGAGTTTTGCCCCATCTTACGACTTTTCTTAAGTGTATCACTGTAGCTGTTAAATTAATAACACAGTTGTTAAATGAATCTGGTTTCCCATTGACTTTGCTTGTCAGAAGGTCGCAAAAGGTGATCACGTGACCACAGGACACTGCAACCGTCATAAATGTGAGTCAGTTGCCAAGCATCCGAATTTTGATCACGTGACCATGGGAATGCTGCAACTTTGAACAGTCACTAAATGAACTGTTGTAAGTCAAGGACTACCTGTACAAATTGCCTATCTATTGAGCAGTATAGGGCATGGAAAAGAACCAACAGAATGAAGTGACTAGTTGCCCGCTCTTCCAGATAAACCAGACAGGAAACAGGACCAGATGAATTCATTCTATTCTATTTGATATCAAAGGCTACATTAAAATAATCCTCCAAGTATGAAAGTACAAAGTCTACACAATAATTAATTCCCAGTGCATCCTATTGTTTCTGTCTGCCCCACCAGATCTAGGAAAGAAGGTATGTTCCGGTCCCTTTTATTAAATCAGTGGTTTTCGAACTTAATTTTAAGGTATGTGAACTTCAACTCCCAGAATTCCCCAGCCATTACCTGCCCTCTGGAACTCCATGCCCCCCCCCCCAGAGATTCACATGGCCCCAGCCCTGATAGCCGGTGGAAGGGCATTGAATACCTCTGACTACTCCCCCAGGCATTTGGGGCAGAGTAGAAATATATTCTGCTACTATGAATGGTTCGTAGCTGATGGTGTATCTTGGATGCCAGGGGGATTGGTTTATTTTTAATACTGTAAGCAGCCCATAGTCACCTGTGTGAGAAGGGTGCCTATATAAGTGATAGCAATAATTACATAAAAATAAATAAATAAATTGCCCATTGTATTTTACAGGGACTGAATTCTCTACCATAGCAAGTCTCCTAATTATCTCAGAGATTGTTTTTTCCCAAGAGTACAAAGGCATAACAGCTATTTAGTCTCTATTCACCAGTCACTAAAGATCTGACAAGCTAGTTTGGTGGTAACAATACAGGGAGATTTTGCTCGGAAAGCATTTATCTGATGGCTGGGAAAGCATTTATCTGATCTCTGAAACTAAATGACAGTCACTGATCCCAGGAGTCTTACCACGTATCTCAGATGATTACAGAGTGCGGTCTTTATTCTTCCTGCAAACTCTTCATATTCCACTTCCTGAACAACTGCTCTCATTTCAACTTTCCCCACCTCACCCTCATTCTCTTATTCTCTCTCTCTCTCTCTTCGGCTGCATTGTAGATCTATTTAAGGAAAAATAGCATACAGGAAAAAAGTTAAATCAAAAAGAAGCGTTTTCATGCATATTTAACCTTATATATTGCTCTCTGAGAAGTTTACAGAGTCAGCCTGTTGCCCCCCAACAATCTGGGTCCTCATTTTACCTCAGAAGGATGGATGGCTGAGTCAACCTTCAGCCGGTCAGGATCGAACTCCTGGCAGTCAGCAGAATTAGCCTGCAATACTGCATTCTAACCACTGCACCACCATGGCAAACACAGCCAGTTGTAAATAGCTAAAGTCAGCAACTTTATTGTTCACTACTATGTTACAAGAATCTTACCAGACTGCTTGGCTCCCCCTGGGAACAACCAGATAAGGCTTCATGAATCCTGGGCAAGGTCAAGCTTATGCTATCTGCGGCTATGCAACAACTTCAAGCTAGGCTGTCACTTGGCCCCTCTTTCCAGCCTATCTGGCAGTTTCCCAACATCAATGATTAGTTTTAGATGCAGAAGCTTTAAATACTTTTAAAGTAGAAATGCAGAACTTTTTTTTTTAAAGAACAGATAAATAGCTAAACAAAAATATCAGCTTTTCTTTAAGAGCTCAAGATATCACACAGAATATTCCTTCTTCAGTTGTATTTCCACAACAAGAACCACCAGTTGAAGAAATTCAGGCTGAGAATGAATGACTGCCCCCAAATTATGCAGTGTTCTTCAGCGGTCGGAGGTGGGCTTGAACCTGAACAAGCCTTCCACAGGGTGCCAAAAATGTCAAGAGGGCAACCAAGCTTTTCCTTATTAATATGCATCACATGTACATTTAAAAAAAAGAACAGAGCTTTGATCAGGTGGTAATGGTAATGGGGGTAGTGCTCATCTTCAGATTTTTGATAACATTCCTCCATGTGGATCACTCAGAATTTGGAGTTCTTCCAGCTTTGTCTAAACATCCTAACCACTAACCCAAATAACTGCAGATATGGACGTAAGCCAGATTGGATGGGGGTTTCAACCCCTTCACATCTTGTAATGTATATGGGAATGTAATTGGGGAGTGATGATCCCTCAAAAAATCCAGCCCCATGCCATGAAGGACTTTAAAGATCAAAACCAGCACCTTGAATTGGACTTGGAAGCAAACTGGCAACCACGGCAAGTCACGAGGCAAAGGGGTAACATGTGCCATTCTAGAGGCATGCATAATTGCACATACCGCCACATTTTTGCATCCTCTGAAGCTTCTGGATACACTTCAAGGGCAGCCCCATGTAAAGCAAATACAATAATCCAAGGCATGAGTGATCGTGAGCAAAGCCTGCAGTGCATTGCACTGAAGGGAGGCTACCAAGGATGAAGCAGGATGATGTCCAGACAGTCACTGGATCTATCTCTTAATTTCACTGTACATGCCGCTGAAATGCAGGTGTAAAGTCTTATTATCTTCATTAGAGAACTGCCAAGTTTGAATCCAAGAATCTTGGATTCTTGGGCTTTGATGCCCTGGCTTCCCTTTTGACCATTTGTTTTGGCCCTTGCAAAGACAGTATTCTGCTCCTACAAAGTGATACTATATCTTCTTTCCCATTGGGCTAGCAAGCGGCTTCAGCAGTAGCAGTAATTCCAAATCCATTCACAGGCAGATCTTTGGGACAGAACTGCTCTATCAGCTACTTATTCTCTCCATTCTCTCAGAATGATGAGCCCTGATTATGTTCTCAATACTCATACAGTAATCCCCATGATCGTCAAAAACCAGCTTTGCTCATTCCAAATGCATTCATCTCTGGGTCGTGTCTTTTGTGCCTTGACTTTTTCTTCTAACATCCTCCCCTGCTGCTGAAAGATGTCTAAGCGTTTCATCATCCTGCTTTCCATGATGGCACGCACGCTCTGTCCTAGAGCATCTCTGTGTTGTCAGCAGGGGTGGTGAAGTCCACTGTGCAGTGATTTGCTTCAGCTCATTTTTAAGGGAATCCTCCTACTGACACTAACAAACTTGCTTTGCAACATAATGCACATAGCAACGTGGGGTAAATGCCTCTTTAGAATTTCTGGAAACCCAGGAGACGGTGCCATCTGAATCTCTGGAGGTGGCACTTGAAATATATTAATTTTTGACAGAGTGGTCCTGCAATTAACTTACACCATGACATTATTTAATGTTGTGAGAACTTCTAAACTTGTTTCTCATGGGAAAATGGCAATGCTGATGCACTTAAAGCAAAAGTGAGTTTCTGTGCCTTAAACCAGTGGAACAACCTGCCTCCAGAAGCGGTGAATGCTCCAACATTGGAAATGGTATAGGGTTACCTGCCTGAGCAGGGAGTTGGACTTGGTGACTTCCAAGGTCCCTTCCAACTTTTTTATTATTATTATTATTATTATTATTATTATTATTATTATTATTATTATTATTATTATTATTATTATTATTATTATTATTATTATTATTATTATTATTATTGTTATTGTTATTGTTATTGTTATTGTTATTGTTATTGTTATTGTTATTGTTGTTGTTGTTGTTGTTGTTGTTGTTGTTGTTGTTGTTGTTAAACCCGGTGTTGCAATTTTAGGTGATGCCCAAGCACAAAAGTTTGTGCCTGGGTGTGGCTCTCTTTCTGCTGCTGCTTTCAGACTTTAGGGGCTCTGGTGGGAATTAAGCAGAAAGTTCTCAGCTCACAGACCACTCAATCTTCTTTTCTCCCTGATTTTTTCTTGCTGCTGATTTTCCATGGTGCATGACAGAGGCCTCTCACAACTGTTAGTGATGTAATTCTACGTGGAATTTTGAATGTGGTCTGTATGATGACACTGGTGTCATATAAACTGATACAAAAATTGGAGGAGGGCATTAGTCCCTGATTGATGCCATCAGAATTTAAAACCAATATTTTGGATTAGCCAGAAAACCAGGAAAAGGTTTTAGTGACCACCGGAAAGCCTAACAGATTTACGGTGGCATACACTTCCTCGCATGGGACCCTTATTGCTATGAAGTGTTTGTATGAGTTTGTCATGTGCATGTATGTATCATAACACACATGAATCAAGGGGAATGGTATGCACTAAAGCTAAAGTCTGTGGCAGAACAAAGATGCATGTACAATCCTTCGAGGTTTGTTATTTGCTAGCCCTGCCTCTCCCCACATTGCCAAAATGTGCATTGGTCATATACCAAGTCAACATATGATTAATGCATACTGAGGCACATTTAGCAGCAGCACACCAAGGGTAGGGGGACAAGAGGGTGGTTTGCCTTGGGTGCAAGCAACACAAAGGGTGCTGCCAAAGCCACAAGGAAGCTAGCAATGGATATGGATTTAGGTCAGTGCAGCCCAAGCACAGCACAGCAACAGGGGGAAATAAAAATCATGCTTTCAAATCAATTTTGACTCCTGGTGACTGCCCTCTACACTTTTCTCGGCAGCATTTTTCTGAAGTGGTTTGCCCTTGCCTTCTTCCTAGGGCTGAGAGAAACGGATAGGCCCAAAGTCACCCAGCTGGTTTCATGCCCAAGTTAGGACTACAACTCACAGTCCCCCAGTATGCTGTCACTTTGTTACACTAAACTGGTTCTCAGCAATTAAGTTAGGACTGCAACTCACAGTCACCCAGTATGCTGTCACTTTGTTACACTAAACTGGTTCTCAGCAATTAAGTTAGGACTACAACTCACAGTCACCCAGTATGCTGTCACTTTGTTACACTAAACTGGTTCTCAGCAATTAAATGGGAAGGGGGGGAATGTTAAAAATGGTTCACTCCAGGTGTCGGATGTGCTATTGCATTTAGGACTTCCATTATAGGATGCTTCTCCTGGTTAGACAAGGCTTGTATTTCTAGTCAGGAAAATTTTTGTGCTGAGGGAGAGTAGAGGCAGCTGAACATCTTCAGCAGGCTGAGAGCCATGTGCGCTGTTCTTCCAATGACGCATCATGTTTGCTTGTAGCAAATAGGGTGAGATCACACTACAAACAGGGGCAAGAGCAAATTGCGTAAATAAAGAACAGATAAATATGTACACAATTGCTTTCCTTACTTTAATTAACTGCTACATATGAAGCCCCGCATACTTAGAGTAATTCGATTCTCTTCACAGCTCGTCTTATTCCATGGTTTTAAATAGGAAGATGACAAGAGGGGCAGTGGAGATTCGCTAGTGGGGTGAAGTGAGAGAAGTGGGTGAAGTAGGGGGGTGTTGGGGAAGGGAGGAATGAGCCAGAGAAGCAACAACTCCAGGTCTAAGAAGCCAAGTAGGGAAAGAGAGTGAGTGCTGCTGAGGAAGAATCCGGGAGTGATGGGTGCTGTACTTGGCCCCCCAGTGGGAGACGTGGAACCTTTAGGGTATGAGTTGCAGATCTGTGATTGAAAAGATTAGGATCAGCCTGCTTATGTCTGAGAATACAGGTGGTTCTCGACTTACAACAGTTCATTTAGTGACCGTTCAAAGTTATAAAAAGTCACTGAAAAAAGTGACATGAATATTTTTCACACTTGCAACCATTGCAGCATCCCCATGGTCATGTGATCAAAATTCAGATGATTGGCAACTGACTCATGTTCATGACGGTTGCAGTGTCTTGGGGTCATGTGATCCCCTTTTGTGACCTTCTGAAAAGCCAAGTCAACGGGGAAGCCAGATTAATTGAACAACCAAGTTACTAACTTAATAGCTGCAATGATTCACTTAATAACTGTGGCAAGAAAAGCCGTAAAATGGGGCAAAATTCACGTAACAAATGTTTCACTTAGCAACAGGAATTTTGGGCTCAATTGTGACCGTAAGTCGAGGACTACCTGTATTCACATGTCTGTACTGAATGCCTGCAAGCAAATTCATTTACTCTTCAACTTCAGGCAAGTACATGGACGAGTCCATGCAGTTTTGTAGGAACAGCACAGAAGAGGTTTAATGTCACATTCTTCTGATATTCTTGTTCTCTTCTTAGTCTATTTTGTTAGCCTGGCATTTCCTGATGGGATCCCATCCAAGTACTGACTAGGCTGCCTGACTCTGCTTAGCCTTGGAGACCAGAAAAAGACAGTCAGATGCTGCCACCTACTGAGAAGACTACTTTGGATCTAATCCAAAGTAAAATTTATGTACCAGAATTCATTTCAGGCGAGTACACAGGATATGTTCCCAAAAATCAAGATGGTGGCTATAATAGCAGTGCCTGTTGTTAATGTGCAACACACGTAAAAAACGTGGTGCTTCATACCATTTTTGGCATCATCTTGACTTTTTCACCATACTGTGTAAGACACCCCTGTCTCATTTATTAGTTTTTAGACTCTCTTATCTTATACTGCAAAGTAGTATGGTCAAAATCTTTAGCACTTTTTCTCTCTCTATGGTAAAGCTTGTCTATGACTGTTGAGTGAAGTAATAATAAATTTTGAAATGATATTGCAGAGTCAAACAAAATATTAGATCAAGATTTGGAGTTCAATAGATTTAGCAATAAATGAGCTATTGTGAAACACCATATGGCTTATTATCAAATAATCTGATTTCTGAAAATACCTGAATATCAATGCTATTTCACAGACAGTCCTGAAAAGTCTCAATGTAAGAGATTTTTTGGATATAATTTTAGAAATTATATTCTACCTAAAATTGGATATTTTGCTAGTTTGGATATTGTCACATCCATGCATTTAGAATCATGTAAAATTTCCTTCTGCACTTTTATATTTGGTTCTTCGCAGAAAGAGTTGGAGTTTAAGCTAATTGTTCCTTAATAGGAGTAAATTCTCAATTTAGCTTGGTTTTCTTGGGTGAATTGCATTCTGGAAGGTCTGGCCTGATCTTGCTCTATTTATAGATTTATATCTCAACTTTCTTCCAAGATTCTGACTGCTGGCATTTTCCCCTTCCCTTTTTGTATGATTTATCATCTTGCTTGATGAGGAATTTCTCAAAACCTTAACACTTGCATATCATTTGGGACTGTATCTGTGAAATCATAAGCAGACAAACTCAACTTGAAAGAGACATAATCATAGGATGGAAGGGATGGAAGAAACCTTGGACATCACTAATCCAAAATTCAAACATCATTTTTATACTAAAGGCTAGTTTTGCCAGCTACCTAATCAAGGCCAAACCCACTCCAAAGGTCTGCTGAAGACCCTTGACGTCCTCTAGTTCTTCTTCTCCTCCACAAATGTTCCCTGTTTCCTGCCTCCACTGAACAAGTAAGCAGTGATACAGAGGAATTTATTTCTTTATTAAATTTATATACCATCCATCTCACCTATTTTGGTAAGAGTGACAACATCTCAGAGGCGACAGGCCCATTCAAGGAAGAGACCAAGTGAAGACCAAGACCAGTTTGGAGACTGGTTGAGGTGCTAGACTAGAACCTGGGAGATGTGGATTCTAACCCTCTTTTAGGCATAAAAACTGGCCAGTGAGTTTGGATCTGTCATTCTCTCTCAGCCCAACTCCCGGGTATGTTGTGGGGAAAATAGGAGGCACGGAGATTATGTGCACCCTCTTGAGTTGCACAAATTAAAGGTGGGATGATTTCTAATAAGTAATATACTTTATTTAGTGGAACCTGTACCAGCTAGCATTATCATCTGCATGGTCTTCTTCAGGGTTTTGGAGATTATGGAAAAAATGCAGCATTCTTAAATGAGACACTAAATATATTTATTGTTAAAGGTTTGCACGCACGATATAGAATGAGACATAAATAAGCCTATTCTTCTTCATGGCTTTCATGAGAAATTTCTGTCACTCACTCACTCAACTCTCTTCCCCCTTCCCCTCCCCCCCCCCTCCTTTGGCTAAATAGATGAGCTTTCTAGAAAATTGTTTCTGCTTCAGAAGAGTCTAGTTGTCTGCACAGATTCTGCTCTCCCTTTCCAATCTCCTGCAAGGTAATTGGGTCATTGAACTGGAAGCGTATTTGGCATTAAAAGACTGAAAAGTTAATAGTCAGGCACAACACAAGAAGGTCTTTTCTTTAGGAAAAAAAATTGTCAGAGAAAATATATTGAAATGTTACAGTAGATTTCTTTTCTTTTTTTTAAAAAAAAGTGACAAATTCCATAATTGATGGGAGGAAGAAACGTCCTGTAAATGCAGTGAGCTTTTTTATGTTCTGCTAAATATATAACAGTCCTGTAATAAGAACTGAAAATTCAAACTGTTTGTATACAAAAAGGTGCAGTGCAGATCTATTATATAATTTCCTTTTTAGAACAAGAAATTAATTTCAAGTTTCCCATTTAAGTGTGATAAAATACTTTTCTTATAGTTATTGCAAACATGACAATCTTATCAGATAGAAGATCATGAATGCTAAATTTATATAAGCCAACTGTCCCTGCTTCCTTCAGACAGAAAATACCATAGTTATATGCTTGTCCTTCAGAAAGCAAATAGCATTATCTTGTATGTCACTGCCCATGATGTAAAAGATAAATAAATAAATAAATAAATAACCTTTATTGTCATTTTTTATATTGTGGGCACAATGGCACACATAAAAAAAAATGAAATTTAGTTGCCTGCTCTCAAAGTGAAACATATACATGACACACACCTAAACATACTAAGTACAACATATATATAGACCCACATCCCTACATATACATAGCAAATAAATATTAAATACTGTCCATCTTGAATATATAACGCAAGGAGGAAGTTTGAGAGTTCGCAAGGTTAATGCTGTATGGAATGAAACTATGGCTGAATCTAGATGTTCTGCTACGGATACCACGAAGCCTCCTCCCAGAAGGTAACAGGGAAAACAGGTTGTGAAGAGGATGTGTAGTGTCCCAGAAAATCTTGCGGGCCCTGCTCAAGCAACGCTTCTGTGCTATGTCCTGGATGGTAGGGAGGGAACTGCCAATGATCTTTTCGGCCATCCTCACCACTCTCTGCACCGCCTTTCTGTCTGAAGCAGTGATGCCTCCAAACCAGACTGTGATGCTGTATGACAGGATGCTCTCGATTGTCCCCCTGTAGAAAGTGGTCAGGACAGGGGAAGGAAGATGTGCTTTTCTCATGCGGCGCAGAAAATGCAGGCGCTGCTGTGCCCGCTTCACCAGTTTCTCACTGTTTAGCGACCAAGTCAGCCTACTCGTTAGCTGCACACCCAGGAATTTGATGCTGGTAACCATCTCCACAGGAGAATCATTAATGCACAGAGAAGTGTGGCTGTGCCTGCCGTTTCTGAAATCAACAATGATCTCTTTGGTTTTTCTTGTATTTAAAACTAGGCTGTTTTCTTTACACCAGTTCACCAACCCCTCAACCTCCTTGCAGTAAGCTTCCACCTTGTCATCCTGAATAAGGCCCACTACTGTTGTATCATCTGCGAACTTCACAATATGGTTGGTGGCAAACCTAGCACAGCAGTCATGGGTCAACAGGGTGAACAGCAGCGGACTTAAGACGCAGCCCTGAGGAGAACCTGTGCTCAAGAAACTGGTATTTGAGGTATTTGTTCCAACTCGCACATATTGGGGCCTGTTGGTAAGAAAATCCAGAATCCAGTTGCACAAAGGAGTGTTTAAGCCTAAAAGGCCCAGTTTGTCTACTAGATGCTGGGGAATGATTGTGTTAAACGCCGAACTGAAGTCGACAAACAGCAAACGCACATGAGTATTTCTTTCCTCCAAGTGCTTCAGGCTCAGATGGAGAACGGAAGAAATAGCATCCTCCGTAGAGCGATTTGGTCGGTAGGCAAACTGAAAGACAGTCTGAAGCCAGTGCAATTTTTTTCTGGAAGACAAATAAAATGAAAGAGTTGAAAATATTTCATAAACCAGGAGTTTGATGAGGTGAGAGGAGATAGAATGATTAGGCAGAAGTAGGTTACATGTGAGACAGATTATAAATATCTTATCAAATAACCATTGTAATAAATTAAAACCCACTATATTTGTTGGGGCCTGCTAAGATGATCTGAAATCTTCTGAGGAATCTACATAACCATCTTGTCTTCCCCACCCTTCCCTCCTCTGTTATCCCAATTTAAATCCTACATCAGTTTAACTTCTCCATCTATCTGACAAAGGGAGCTATAGTTCACAAAAACATATCCATTTTAATAGAATAATCTCTTAGGATACACCTCTAAAAGGATACACCAGACTCCTTCTGATTCTGGACTACCACAGACTTTCTTACCTTTGTTGCTCCTTCAGTGGGTGTCTATTCCAGTTTGTGAGGAAGTAATACTACACAGTACGTCAACTGAGGAAGTGCCATATTTAGAACCTTTCTTGAGTTAACCTTTTATGCAAATTATGCAATATTAACAAGGCAACCATCAAGTATCAAGTCATAAGTTTTATGTACTCAATTTATTTTATATAAGAAGTATTTATTGATTTAATTTCTACAGCTGCCCATCTCAATTAAGTGACTCTGTAAATTTCTAATATGTTCTTTGGTTAATTGATGAAATATTAGCAGAATTTTGAAGTTGTTGCATTTGTACAAGCTAATCATAGTGAACTTAACCATCGTTGGCAGCTTTAACCCAATATTATGGCTTCATGCAACACATTGTTCTATAAATGAATTATGTATGCTGGATTCACAATACATGCTTGGTGACAATGTGGCTGGCTGGTCTTTGAGGCAGTGCTTATGTGAGCATAGCCATAGAATAGCTCAAACAAAAAAATCAGGAAAGTTAGGAGGATTAAATCTAATGACTTAGACTTTAACCAGCTAGAGTAGCTTGGAGCCAATTTGAAGGCTTATAAAATGGCCTACTTCTTGTCTGGATATGCTGCTTACATCTTTAATGCACCAGAGAACAGGATAACCTGAGCTATCTAAACTTAAAAGGACAGCTTCTCAGTGTGCTTGGTCTCCTATCAGAAGTGATTGGCTGCCCTACCTCCGAAAGCTGATTTGGCTCTGGCAATACTTCTGTCAGGCTTCAACTGACAGGAAGGCAGGACTGGAACCAAGGAGATAAGTTCACAAGAATCTGCAAACCTCTGCTAAGCAGGGTGTTTGGGTTTTTTTGTTTTTTTTTACTAAAAAGAAGTTAGGAAGGTCTAAGAATCCCAGCGCCCGCAAAGTGCTGAGAGCAAAACCTATTTATTGATTCAGCTTTCAAACTCTTCTGCACCTTTTATCTCTTGCTCACTAACCATCCTGTCTGCTCCTCAGTCCCATGTTTTGGGCAAGAGGTCCTCTTGCTATCTGTCCCTAATTTTATTAGTGGCCAGAAGAGATATCAGGTTGAATTTATTCCCAGAACTCTAGTCTGAACAAATTAGCTCACACTAATACAATGCACAAAACATGTTAAGCCATCTGCCAAACAAATCACCTCATGGCTTAGCAAAATGCACGACCTCAACCACTGAGTTGCAAAGAATTGGTTGCTTTCTATATTGCTCTCTTCTTTTCTTTTTCTCACTAGATTCAACATTTGCCTTCCGAACTTACTTGTTGTTAGAAGTCATAGAACTGTAGAAAGGCAAGATTAGAAAGAATCTTGCAAATCATGCAGTCCATTTCCTAAGAACTAGAAATGCAAGATTTCCCCAGAGATGACCATCCAGATTCTGTTTAAACATGTCCAACAATGGAGAGTCCATCCCAATTCTCACTGCAATCGACCTCGTTGCTGAACACTTGTCCTCTTAGGATTTATTTCTCCTGATGGTCAACCAAACTTGCAATTAAGTCCACTGTTTCTTGTCCTATCTTCTAGAACAGGGGTCCCCAACCTTGGCAACTTTAAGACCTGTGGACTTCAACTCTCAGAATTCCCCAGCCAGCTATGCTGGTTGGGGAATTCTGGGAGTTGACGTCCACAGGTCTTAAAGTTGCCAAGGTTGGGGACCCCTGTTCTAGAATAACTCTGAACCATTCTGTCCTATCTTCTATCTCGCAGTATGTTTCAGACTAAACATACCCAGCATTTTCAATATTTTTTCATTAGTTCCAGGCCCTGTATCATCTGGGTGGTCCTTCTTTGGACATTTTCTGGTTTGTCAATGTCTTTATTAAAACCATTGCCTAGAACTGGTCAGCTGCAGACTACAGAGGAGTGCCTCTGTGTAAACTCTGAACAGATGTTATGTGGTCATATATCAAGTAATGAAGTCATAACATCTACTCAGAAGTAAATTCTCTTGAGCAAGATTTAGTCCCAGATTATCCATCTTCTTGGCAGCAATTTCATCACATGAAATTTCTTTCTGGTTTGATTTGATATTTATTGGTTTTTATTGATTCACATAGTGCTAAATCTTAGAGGCAAAAAGTGAGTTTGGTGACATTTGACAAATGAATACATTCATGACTGCATAAGCTTTAATGACTAGAGCCCATTTCATCAGAGGCATGAAAGCATCCTCTCTTTGTCCCTCTCTTACACACGGACATGGGTATAGGCCAAAGTGTAATACAAGGCAAGGTTGAGTTTGTTGTATTCTTTAAGCAATCCTGTAGTGAGGAGGAGAGGAAACAGGGGTAGATAATCAGCGATATTGAAAGCTTTGCTCAAGTTACGTTACAGGTGAAAACAAAAATGCCATATCTCTGCCCCAACCAGTTTTGGAGATTTCCCTTCCCCTGCAGGCATACACAGAGGTATGAAAGAGGTCCCTCCTGCTAAACGCTGGAAATGAATATATAACAATTGAAGGTGTTAAGAAGGGAAAGAGAATGAGAAAACTTTGGAGGCTATAGGTCAGTGGCTTCCTAAGGTATGCCTAAAAAATTGGTTGCCTTTAGGACAGTATTTTCCTCAACCTTGGCAACTTGAAAACGTATGGACTTCCACTTCCAGAAGTTTCCAGCCAGAAGGAATACTAGGAGTTGAAGTCCGCACATCTTCAGGTTGCCATGGTTGGGAAACATTGCTTTAGGAGAGCAGTCACAGAGATTGCTCCAGAGGACTTTCAAAGTCAAAATGACAAAGCCTAAACACAGAGGCTGTTTTAATCAAAAGTGGTGATCACCTTAGAAGTCTGGCTTGTGGAAGATAATGTCCCACCCTTGATTTGTTTCTGCCACAATGATTCAGCTTCCCTTCCTTTCTATATAAAGGTAATGACAGCAACCTAATTCTCAAAACATTTATAAGGGACCATGAAGGATTTCTGAAAAGCTTTAAATCAAATCTGGAGGTAGCATAATCCACTGCTGTCAAGATAAGTGCATATGACTCTTTTTGTGACTACAATAATTTGTCTTTGTTATCATCCCTTTATGTTCACCTAAGATCAGTTTGTCTGCTCTACTCTAATTGACTAAAACTGCTATTAACAAAAAACACAGAAAAAGGTATAGGCAGTTTGTGTGCTCAGCCCATAATTGAATCCATGGATCAAGGATGCCCTTGTTGAATGATCAATAGTTTTTTTTTCATCCTGTTTTATAGACTTCATATAGTTATTCACAAGAGATTGGTTATAAGAAGCTCAGCCAGAAGCCAGTCAGCTACATTTTAATCCAGTGTAAGCATAGTTCATGATCTTAATTGTGTTTGAATGTGGACTCAGGAAGTAAAATTAATATAGTAAACTGTGGTAAAGGAAACCAAACATTTATCATTGACTCTTTGTAATGTGTGTGATTAAATGATGGATCTTTAGTAACTAAACATAGCAACATCAGGAATTTCTTTGCTTTTCTTGAAATCTTGGTATTTTGAGATGATGATGATGATGGTGGTGGTGGTGGTGGTGGTGGTAGTGGTTGTGATTTATTGCACAGTCAGCCAGATGTTTGGACTGGATCTGGCATTTTTATCCACCTATTGAGTTCTTCACAAGGACCTGGGATAGGCAATGTTGTTATTTAAAAATATTAAAGGTATTATCACAGAAGGTAAGTTGTTCCAAGTAAAGCTTCTTTTTACAGTTGACTGATGGTGAGTTTGTCAATGCTGATCATGTTTGAGTAGTGCTCCATGTGTTTTGGCATAGCATCCAAGGCACCTATTCCTATTGGTACTAACTATGCTTTCTTTTGTCACAGTTGTTCTATTTCTATTAGCAATACTCTGATTCTGTGATTTTCTACAGTTCTTTCTCTTCTCTTCTGCTGTTTCCAGATACTGCCGTGTTTACTATCCAGAGTGTTTTGTCTTTCTTATTGAAAATTGTTGAGTGTTTTGTGGCAGGTGTTTGTTTGAATTCTAAAGTTCCAAAGCACTCTAGCTTCTTTGTTTTCTATTACTTTGCCTAGTTTGTAGTCCTACCAGTTCTTGCTTGCAGGATTTTCTTGGAGATCTTCCAGTGTACCATTGTTGCTAGTTTGTCATGCTTGTAGTCAGTATGCCGAATCTTCTTGCAGCAGCTAACTGATCCACTCTTTCTTCACCTTCTTTGCAGAGGTGGCATTTGATATCTGTTGGTGTCTTGTCAATTTTGGCTTTATTCCACCATTATATATGTTACTGTCAGTGTGTGAAATTAATAGAATGCCCAGGAAATCTATAAAATGCCAAAAAATGGTACGTCAAAGTATGAAGCGCTTAATATTTCACACATTTCCTAGGCTTTGTATGGAATGCCAAAAGGCTAGCCAGTAAAGGACAAAATACTCCTATTTAAATGTAATTCTAGCCTTGCTTGTTACAACAAGCAGGTCAATATTGGTCTTCTTCTCTTGTTTTTTTTCTAGTAAGAAAGTCCTGTACTTTATTTTGCATTTCTTCTTTAATTTTCATATAGGTCTTTTCAATAAAGGATTAATTCTAACCTAACCCTAACCATTTTCATGACTCTCGTTTCATATGTTGCCTAAATAATTCTTGTCATTTTGCATAATACCTAGAGTATTATATACAATGCCTAGGGAAAGTATATAGCATATTAAAATATCACAGACATTTCATTTTTTTGCCTAAAAAATGTCACATGTTCTATCGATTTCCTAGGCATGCCAGCTTTTCACACATTGCCGCTAGCATATATATTGTCAACTCAAGATGGTGAACATGCTTCTGCCTCCTATTTTCCTCAGAACAACAACAACCCTCTAGGTTGTGTTGGGCTGAAAGAGAGTGACCAGCCCAAAGTCACCAAGCTGGTTTTCATGCCTAAGGGAGGCCTAGAACTAACCTTCTCCTGAGCTCTAAGCCAGGTACTTTCACCATCACACCAAACTAGTTCTCTATACAGTAAAAAGTAGTTACAGCTAAAGTTTGGAGGGGTAATTTGCAATTTAATTCTAAAGCTGATCAAGTTATACCTGCTGATAATTCTGTAATTACTATACAGAATATAGAAACAATGCTATGTATCTTTAACCCACTAATAACATTCTTTGCTTCTCATGGATCCAAGAAAATTCAGACCAATCAGCCTAGCACCAATACCTGGAAAGATCCTGAAAAAGGCAATCAAGCAACAGATCTGTGAACACCTAGAAGCACAATTATTACTAGAAGCCAACATGAGTTTGTCAAAAATAGATCATGCTAGACAAATCTTATTGCATTCTTTGACAAAGTGATTAAATTAGTGGACCAGTGAAATGCTGTGGATATAATATACTGGGACTTCGGTAAAGCATTTGACAAAGTATTACTTGGTAAGATGGAAAAATGTGGGTTAGACAGCATCACCATCAGATGGATTTGTAGCTGGTTGACCAAACACACTCCATGTGCAGTCCTTAATGAAATTACATCTATCTGAAGGGAAGCATGCAGTGGGGTACCCCAAGGTTCTGTCTTTTCAACATCTTCATAAACGATTTAGATCAGGAGGTTGAAAGGGAACTCAACAAATTTGCAGACCATACCAAGCTGGGAGGAATAGCCAATACTTTAGAAGATAGGCTCAATATCCAGAAGGATCTTGACACACTTGAACACTGTGCCTTATCTAACAAAATGCAGTTCAGTGATTAAAAAAGGTAAAGCTTTACACTTAGGCAAAAAACCCCAAAAGGCACAGGTATAGAATAGGTGTACTTGCTGAATAGCAATAACTGTGAGATGGATCTAGGAGTTCTAGTAGACAGCCACTTAAATATGAGCCAGCAGTGTGCTACAGCTGCCAAAAAAGCCAATGTAGTCCTGCTCTGCATCAACAGAGGGATAGTATCAAGATAACATGAGGTGTTAGTGATGCTTTATACTATACTGATGAGATCACACTTGGAATACTGCATACAGTTTTGATTACCATGATACAAAAAAGATGTTGAGATCCTAGGAAAAGTGCAGAGAAGAGCAACAAAGATGATTATGGGACTGGATGCTAAAACATATGAAAACTGGTTGCAGCTACTGGAAATGTCTATTCTAATTAGCCGTGGTGGTGCAGTGGTTAGAATGCAGTATTGCAGGCTAATTCTTCCAACTGCCAGCAGTTTGATTCTCATAGGCTTAAGGTTGCCTCAGCCTTCCATCCTTCTGAAGTCGGTAAAATGAGGACCCAGATTGTTGGGGGCAATATGCTGACTCTGTAAATTGCTTAGAGAGGGCTGTAAAGTACCATGAAGCGGTATATAAATCTAAGTACTATTGCTAATGAACAGAAGAACTAGGGGTGACATGATAGCAGTCTTCCAATACTTGAGGCGTTATCACAAAGAAGATGAGGAGAACTATTCTCCAAAACACCTGAAGACAGGACAAGAAGTAGCAGATGGAAACTTATCAAGGACAGGTTCAATCTAGAACTAAGGATAAATTTCTTGACAGTGAGAATAATTAATCAGTGGAACAGCTTATCTCCAGAAATTGTGGGTGCTCCATCACTGGAGGTCTTTAAGAAAAGATTAGACAGGCATTTGTCTGGAATAGTATAGGGTCTCCTGCTTTGGAAGGAGGTTGGATTAGAAGACCTCCAAGGTGCCTTCCAACTCTGTTAGTCATCAAATTTGTGGAGGAGTGTTCATTTTTCTTGGCTGCTTTAAATGCCATTGAGACCTGCTAACCCCCTTCCTATCACCCTGCTGAATTCTCCTGGTTATGATTTTATCCAGAACTCCTTTCTTAGCTTCTGATCCAAACTCTTTCCTTAATTTTATAACAACTCCTATTGGTATATACGAGGGAGAATCTATGAAACTAGTTTTTGGTTTCTAATTTTATGTTACAGCTTCCAACAACTGATTATGCGAAGCAACCACTGGGTATGTTGAAAAACATTTTAGAAATAGCAAGTAGCCATCATAATAGATCATGCAACCAGTTAACTACTCATGATATTTCTAGCTTCAAAATCAGTACAGTGCAAACTGTTCCCATAATCCTTAGAATACTTTTAACTGCTAGAAATAAACTTTTCATGTAAGAAATAACTTTTGAATTAGGTCAACCATGCTCTCAAAGTCAATATGGATCATTCTAACCTCTATCCTCAGAAGGATCATTTGTTATAAACCTCATTTCAAAACTTTATAAAAGATCAGGGATCTTATATGTACAGTTTCATGGTTTTACTGTTTCTTACCCAGCAGCAGCTTTTTTTTCCTCTCAGTTTGATAATATCTTAAGCTATACCTTTGGAGGGAAAAATTATTAAAAAGATGGTGACTGAAAGAAGAATAAACTTTGCCATAATCTCCTCTGGGATGAATTTTTTCCCCCCTAGATGTGTTCTTTAGCGAGACATATGCATAATTCTTTACAAAGCTGACTCACTGGAATATAAGAGCACACTCAACAATTATTCTAAGTCTGCTTTTCTACATGCTGTGCAAATTTTTTCAGTTCAGTAGTTAAAAGACCTTTTTTTATTAAAGAAAGTTTGATGATTTTTAATTATTTACTTCAAACTGTCATCTGGACTGATAGGAGGACCAAAAGAAAGATGGCTTCAAAGCTTCTACAAGAAACTGAAAATCCTGATGCCGAGACATGGAGATTGAGTTCAGATTGATTTTGTTGTGCTTGGTTTCCTAACAAGAAATAAATACTTTGGCAAAATCAGATTGAAAGTTCAATCAGATTGAACTTCAGAATTGCTGTTAAAAGAGCCCATTCTAGGTAAATGTCTTAAATAAAATAATTGCTTTAATTTTGGAAAGGGGGGGAGAGAACCATCCCTTCTAAACCAGGGATGTTAGACCAAGCATATTTTGATGTCTGATGTGAAGAAGAAAAAAATCCAGCAATATGCTCTTTACACCCTCATGTAATACAGGGTCAATAGTAGAAAAACCTCAGCTCTTCAAGTTTTTACTGATAACTTTCATCAGCCAATCACTGAAAATTGGTCTCATTGCTTGCTGCTGGTTTCTCGCCCAAACAAAAGAAAGAAAGTACTCTAAGAATTAACATACTTCAATACCTCCCTGTCCCAAACCCTGGGAACCAGAACTCTGAAGAATTGCTCTTGCTTGCAATGTGGGCTGTTACAGCCATACCTCCTGGGATGCTTTCTTGACTACCAAAATAATGCTTAAAAAATGGGGGGCTGCAGAAATGGTGCCTATTGATGTTCAAGTTCCTATGAATCTCCACAGTTGAGCAGACCTGCAGGCATTATTTTCTTCTTAATCTAATAGCTAAATTAGATCAAGGTAGCACTCATTTTATTTATTCGTTTTATTTATTTCCCAGTTTTTTTATAATTTCCGTGACAAATAAGTAATTTTAATTAGTGTATTTCTTTTTTCTTTAAGTTAAAATAGTTACTGTAGTATTTTCACCATGGCTGAGGTAGGCTACTCAATGTACTCTACATGGGGCTATCTTTGAAGTCTACTCAGAAAGTGCAACTCACGCAAAATGCAGTGCCTGTGTGCTGGCAGGTAAGAGCTGTAAGAATTGTTAATGTATGTGATATCTACATTGAGGGTGCAGCCTTTCCTTTCCTTAGGCTTCCTTCCTGAGTCACATTTTGGGAGATAGGCAGCTATATAAACAGAATGAATGAATGAATGAATGAATGAATGAACCCATTCACCCATCCATGTGTTGATTTTGAGCTTTAAAGCCCTAAATGGACTTGTTTGTAAGTATTTGAAAGACTGTCTTCCTCCTCGTAGGACTTACCTGTCCAGTTTCTTTGTCACATTGGGGAATGTTGAAGAAATCCAACATATGAGAGGGAAGATTAGTGGGGACATGGGAATGGTGTTTTTTTCCTTTTCTTTCTTTCTTTTTTTGACTGATGGCTTCTACTTTGTAGAATAGTCTTCTCTTAAAGAAAGAAGTATATTTAAAATCATCCAAATAGCAAAACGTGAGTTGAGGTGTTGCAATCGAAGCACCTAATCCTTATTTATGTGCAACATCATCACCATGCATGCACAAGAGGGGTGGAGTTTGTACCACATGCTTCCTCTTTTGTCCTCTGAGGATGCCCATGCCCAGGGTTAGATTGGTGCCTGCCCTTGGATCTTTTTGCAAAGCTGCCAAGACACAATTGCCACCGCAAGACCTTTAAAAATGCAAATGGCCCAAAGTCAGGCTGGTGCTGTTAGAGGCGTGCTATGATGTTGCTTTTGATATTACTGTGAGAATTTTAGATTATGTTCATGTTTCAATTGTTATGTTTTTAATGCTTTTATGAACGTAAACCACCACGAATGATTTGAGTTTGACGGTATTTAAAAAAACAAATAAATGTGGGTATATGGGGGAAAGAAATTAACCTTTTCCTCTAGAAATTGCTCTTAATTTGGGAAATATTTTTTCTATGATAGCCATTGCTTGTACCTTTAATGAAAAACAAACATTGCAAGCCAAAAAAAAAAAAAATCTCTCCGCCTGATAAAGGAAAGGTCTCACTCTTGTTGTTTTTGTACTCAGGATTAAAAATAGGGGGCTTCATACTATGTGTTTGTGCATAACCTGTCATTTTATTTCTGATTATGATCCTCTTGTGAACTGTGCTCTCTAACCGGACATTATGCATCACTGCCGTGACAAACTTCCTATTAATATCCCAAATCACCTAAACCTATAGAAGTGGATCATGGGGGATAAAGAGAGTTGAATCCAAATTTTCTGAGCATTCCAGCACTATGTCAAACTGCCAGTTAGAGAAAGATACCCTTTACCCTTGGTCAGGCAGTAGAGGCTTATATTCCTAATTTGGCTAAGGCTTTTATAGGCTTTGCCAGTCTCCAGCTAATTGCAGACTTGGCTAGTGTCCCAGGGCTGACATTACTATGCTGGGTTATGTGGCGGTGACTGTCTCTTGCAGCTCTAGAGATCACCTCTCCTACCCTATTTTGCCCCTCTGTTATCAGTGCTAGAGAGTGTCAGTTGTCTGGATTAAGTGTTTCCCTCTTCTTTAGTTTACAGACACCTACGGCCTCTAAATTCTGTTCTGTAAATAACCCAAACATTTCACACCAAGTCAATCAAGCTTTCTTTGCTCAGACTTTCTCAAAACATTTATTTTCTGGTCTATAGAATATATACATTGTTAGTGGTGATGACTGATTGAAACAAAAGGCATTATTGCGGATATTTTTTAAATCCCTCACAAGTGAGGAAAACAAGTTTATGTTAAATAGTTTGAGGCCAGAGGAGAAGACAAAAAGGACACAAAGTAAATATTAGTAAAAGAAAAGAAATATACGCTGAAGTATAAGTAATTTATCAGAAATGTAGGTGAAGAAATGCTGGTTGTTTCTTTTCATTGGAAAGCAGTATTTTACTCTTAATAGAGTGTTGACCTCAATAGTCTCACTTTGAAGCAATATATGTACTCTATCAATTGATTTTAACCAGATGGCACTGTTTATTGTCTAAATAAATCTTTTCAAAGCAACTTGTTCTACGGGCTTGGAAGAACAGATTCCAACACTTCTGGTCAAGTAGAATGTTAGTAGAAGAAGTGTATTGTCTATTGTTTAGTGACCATCAGCCACACTACAAATCTTTCGTTATCTATCTATTATTTTAAGAAAATCAGTACAGTATTTATAAACCACAAAATTAATACAAAAGTATAAATCTCTGTACTTCCTTAAGAACATCAATCCTGCAAAGGCAATCCTCAGTTTTTCATGGGACAGGTTTACAACAGAGGGGAAGATATGAAACATTTCATATCACTTCAACTCTTGCTTTCCAAGTTAGGGTGGAGGAACATCTGGATGGTATATCATGTTGATGTCAACGTTGCTAACATCGGATGTTCTTGCTTTGTCAATAGATGGAAATGCAGCCATTTTACTCTTTTGCTTTTAGAGTTAGTTGATGCTGGGAGGGGGAATGTAGATGAGAGTCCAGTTAGTCATAACAATAATAACTCAGCCGTGGGAATCCAAGGTTATTGCGCCCAGAGTTGATAAAGATTTGGTGGGCTGGGGAGCTGGGGAGAAAGCCAGCGCTTCAAGCTAATTGGGGAATGTGATTTATGACTGTTAATTGGAGGAGGGAATTGTGCTTTGTTACTTTGTGCTCAGGGGAGGGGAATTCAGTTTTTGGCTGTAACTATGTAGTGCTGATACTTTGTTTCTCGAATAAAAGATTCTTTAAGGTAAACAATGCCTCGAAATTCTTTTGAAGAGTTTCATCTGTCGGAACCATGACAGTCATCCTGAATGTCTGAATGTACAACAGAGAAAACTATCTGAGATACAAGGAAGTTGATATGTGTGTACCTGAAAGCCATTTTGAAAGGGGAAAAAGGTTTGTTAATTGCAGAATAGATTGGGATCATGAATATAAAGATAAACATAATAGAGGTAAGTATCACGGATGTAAAATACTTTATTTCAACTTGTTACATAAATGGCAAATTGCTGGAGAATAGATCTCCTCAATCTAGTTACCATCCAGTTTGACAGAGTAGAACCTTAATGTACAATAATTACTTTAAAGACAATTTACAAACAGTCTGAATATAATTGCTCATTGGCGATTGTAGTCCTAATCTGGATGAGGAGGAATTATGATTACATATCTAAAAGGAAATGTTCTAGGTCAGTTTTCATTAGCAGATTCTATTAATGGACAAGGAACTTAAGGAGATTAAGACTGGGTTCATTAATCCATCAAAAATTTGCTCACAGGTCTCAAAGCTTCAAATTCCGTTTCACCAAAATTTATAAGGCTGTTTGTTTATTACATTGCTGCAGGTAAACAAAAATTAGACAGAAGAGTTGTGCCAAATCAGTATAGCCAGAAACCATTCAAAATATACAAGAGAGAAGCAGAGGAAGAAGGATTGGCAACGACACATATAAGCTGTCCCTTTTATTGTGATGTTAGTTGCACAAGCAAAAGGATACCTTTAGGTTTTCTGTTTGTTGTACAGTGATCATCCCATCTCTGAACTGCAGAAAATATTAAAACATTTTAAATGCAAAGAAGTCACTTTGCAGATGAAGGAAATATATTTCTTAAATATTTGCAAAGAATGATGCCTTGTCATCAGGTGGATGAGCAGTTTCAAAATATGGATCTAAATGCACTACTTCATATTTTGCATTAATCTGGCAAATGATATCCATATCATGGCCTTTCCCAAATCGTAGACACCTCTCTATTGGCTGGAACTATCTGCAGTAAGCAGAAGAGTTGCTAGCAGTGTAACGAATTTCATGAAGATGCTGCAATGGTTTGCTTTTAATAATTATATTTCAAAAGATTGTTATAAAGAACATCCTTTGATTAGTCCTATCAAGAGAAAGTAACTGAATTCTAGCAGCCCCTGCTATACATATACATTGCACAGAACATTCACGATACAGGTACTTGAGAGTTGAACCTTCCCCAACTTGACAGCCTCCAGATAAGTTGTGACTGCAACTCTCTGCTAACAGCCATTCTGGCTGGAAATACTAAGAATTGCAGTCCTAACCTGTTTGGAGGGAGCTATGTTGGAGAATGCTGTATTAAATACTGGCATATTAATCTATGTAAAAAGGGAATACTCCTCTTTAGTGATTAATATTTAAAACTCATGGAGCATTTAGGTGCTGAACTACTGTTTTATTTTGCTTTTTGCTAGTCCCTAAGGATGGGATAGAGTAGGCCACTGAGACATCAGGACATTCCCATGACCTCTAAGAACCAAAATAGCATTTTTCTCTGCAAAAGGCTAATTCAAGTCCTGAACAAACATTCTCCTATGTACATGGAATTTCATTTGGATCTAATTTGAATCTGGGTTGTTTTCCCATTGCCCATATCCTCCTATAATATTTCACTTTCTTGCCAGATGGTAAATCTGTTTCAAAAGAAAGAAAGTAACTTGTGTTTATTCAGTTTTTTTGCATCTGTAAATTCTTAAATACAGTAAAAGAACATCCTCATTGCAGATGACAATTAACCCTATAGATATCAACTCTAATTCCATCTCCCCAGAGGCACTTTGGAAATGGTTCCACAGTAATATGCATTTTTTTTATTAGATACAGCCATGAACTTTGGACAGAATTTATAATGGGCAAAACCTATTTCTGCATTTTTATTATATAAATAGGAACTGTAGTAGCCTATGCAGATTTCTTTCCACCTTTCCCAGCATTAGAGCCTTCTCCAGGGAATCAGGTCTATTCATTATGTGGCCAAAATAGGATAATTTGAGCCTGGTCAGTTGTGCATCAGATGAGAACTCTGAGTTGATTTGTTTGATGTTCCATTGGTTTATTTTCTTTGCTGTCCACAGCACTATCAGCAATTTTCTCCAAAACTAAAGTTCAAAAGCATCAACACTTTCCCCATATTGCTGAAAGTCTAATTTTCAGTTCCATAGTGTGTGAAAGGGAATACCATTGCTTGCACAATTCGGATCAGGTGGCAGGTGGCTCAATGTCTCATTGGTTAAGATGCTGGGCTTGTCAGCTAGAAACCTGACAGCCCAAATTTGAAACCCAAATGTCGTGCAACGGGGTGAGCGCCCATCTTCACCTAGCTCTGTCCACCTAGCAGTTTGAAAGCATGCAAATGCGAGTAGATAAATAGGTACCATTTTGGTAGGGAGCAAACAGTGCTCCACAGCATCATGCTGGCCATGTGATCACAGAAACATCTTTGGGCAGCACTGGCTCATAGCCTTGAAAGGGAGATGAGCGGCGGCCCCATAGTCGGCAACGACTAGCGGAGTAACATTCTCAAGGATTCCTTTCCTTTCTTTCCTTAGGTCCAGGCACAGCATTTCCAAGGCCTTTATGGGTTGCTCTGCCAAGTGCAGCATACTTCTTGACTGCTTATGAGCTATGGTGGCACAGTGGTTAGAATGCAGTACTGCAGGCTACTTCTGCTGACTGCTGGCTGCCAGCAGTTCATGGTTGACTCAGTCTTCCATCCTTCCGAGGTCGGTAAAATGAGGACCCAGATTGTTGAGGGCAATATGCTGACACTGTAAACTGCTTAGAGAGGGCTGTAAAGCACTGTGAAGTGGTCTATAAGTCTAAGTGCTATTGCTATTGCCTGTTCTTTTACTCTTGATGGTTGAGCCTAAATTCAGATGTTATCTACCACTTCAGTATCTTCATTGCCAATTGTAAGGTTGGTTGTTCTATCTGATGTCATTAGCTTACTCTTCTTTATATTTGTTAGTTCTATTTTTTTTCACTGTGCATCTTTACTAGAACTTGCATTTTTGGCTATTGGGGTAGTGTCAATAGCCTAGCATGGGCTATTGATATTTCTTCCTCCAATTTTAAAACCACACTCCTCTTGTGTCAGCAATAATGTTTTGTGTTATTAAGCTTTTCTAAACCAGACTGAATATCTCACATCTCTTTTTCCATGTAGGGCTCTAGTCTGTATTGCATGAGTTTACGTATATTTTGCTAGCATGTGAAATTAAGGATATGATAGTTTGCCACTCTGTTAAGTCTCTCTTTTTTTGGTATTGGAATGTTGATTGACCTCTTCCAATCTGTTAGCCACTGTCATTCTCTAAATTTCCTGGCATAACTTGGCTAGGATCTTTACTGATTCTTCTTCTTCTGTTGCTTGCCATATTTCAATGGGTATTTCATCTATAGCCTTCTGACTTGGTAATGGCTAGAATGTTGATGTAAATTCTAGTACTAGAGATTCTTCTAAGTAGGGAATATTTTATATAGTATCTTGGATGTTAACATCTCTATTGTAGGGAATATTTTATATAGTATCTTGGATGTTAACATCTCTATTGTATGCTGTTTTAATATTCTCCTTTCATTTTTTATCTCCTTTGAATCAGTTATGAATTTGTCCGGGTTGAATCCTTCCATTCCAAGTTGTAAATCTTCTCAGTGTTCTCTCCCCATGGTGTAATTAATATTCAGAAATAAAGCTCCGCTTGGCTGTGGTGGTGTATGGGGCAAGAGCTAATCCGTGTCTGAGGGAGATGGGAAGTTTCAAGATTTGATAAATAAATAATTCTCTGGAATACTACTGGGCCTTATATAAGGCATTCCTTGGTTATTATTTCAATACACGGTTGGGGTAGAGGCTGACTGCCAAGAAGATGCAAACTGATATATTAACAAATACAGGCAGGTTTCGATTAGTGGGATAATCAATCCCACTCAAAATGGTCAAATTATTAGAATTTGCCCTATTCAAAGTTATATTTCTATAGAAAATAGGGTTATTGGTTCCAGCTCAATGGAAATAAGCCATGAAAATTTTTAAGCAGAAATTATATTAATGAAATATTGCAGTAAAGGATAAAAAGAATATATTTATAGTTTAAACTTATTGTTAACGAAGTCAGTTATGGAAAGGAAACTAAAAACTAAAAATGCTTAATATGATTCCTAAAGGTAAGGTTACTCTGACAAAAACATGTTTATTGTTTTTCAAAATGTTTTAGTGGCATAGACTGAACTGTTTTTTCTTTCTTTAAATCTTCATACATATGCAGGTAGATGCAGAGTGTTTTATCTACATCTTGGTGAATTTGCATGCTTCAATTGAGGTCAGCATCCATAATTTCCGCTTCATGACTTCTACAGCTCACAAGATACTTTCAAATTCCTTAAAAATGAACTCCTTCATTTTCACATTATTGTTTTTCAGTGAAGGAATTTTTCTTTTTTTCATTTTGCACACATGAAGATTAGCAGCATCTAAAACCCCAATGGCAATTGCACGTGCGTTAGCCATACATGAACTGAATTTTGGTTCATATTAACGCGATCTGCTATCAATTTACAATTTGGAATAGATCAAATATTGCATTGTTTGAACACGCGCTAATCCTGACTTAAGTGTAAATAAATACAGACATTATAGGCTAAATATAACCGTACATTTAAATGCCATGTTTAATTTAGTCCAAAGTTTAGGGCTATTCTGCCATATCTATATGTTTAAATCTTTTTCTATCACTGCTAGGAATGGGAAAACAAAATATAAGTATGAACCATACGCCAGAGTACAGCATATGGTACCCAAGTACAGGTAGTCCTCGGCTTACAATCATTTGTTTAGTGACTGTTACAACGGCACTGAAAAATGACTTACAATCGGTTGCCGCATTCCCATGATCATGTGATCAAAATTTTGGCACTTCTTGGCAACCGTCTGAATTCACTTAACAACTGCAATGATTTGCTTAATGACCATGGCAAGAAGGTCATAAAATCAGTCATGGCAAGAAGGTCATAAAATCAGTCAGTTAACAACCACCTTGCTTAGCAACAGAAATTCTGGACCCAATTGTTGAGGACCAGCTGTATCACTAAATTTCATTATTTGATTTTTTAATATGCTAAAGCCTAAGCAGAAAAATGTTTATAGAAAACGTTGTCAGTATTTTTCTGAATGGCGTTTGACTCTGCATAGTGTAAGTTCAATCTTTATTCTCCTTGTAAAGTTTTTGCCCTTACTAATCAATTCATTGCCTAAATAGAGGTATTAAATATTTACAAAATAAGCAGACCTTCTGCAAAGAGGTTGAGGCATTTGAGGTTCTAAATTTATAGCACAATAACAAGTCCTGTGTTATCTGAACTGACATTTAAATGCAATTGACAATGTTGTATAAAATGCTTTTAAAAAAATTCTCAAAATACAAAAGATGATACAAAAGATGATAGCTGGTCATTAAATACTGTAAATATACCTGATAGAATTAAAAATATATATCCATAACCTTATTTTTATCACTTTCAACAGCATCTTTTTCTTGGCCAATGAAATGTAGTTTTAGTCACAGGAAACAAAAATTTAAAATAATAAATGTGAGGGATTTTTTTTAAGCAAGGAAGCAAGCAAATAAGCAAGCAACTTTAAATAAATAAGTTTATATTCCCACCAGTTTCCTATATTTCTGAAATTATACTTTGGATCAGCAACAAATCATCAGTCCTATTCAGGTAAATTTTTTGATATGGACACTGAATACTATAAAAAGATTTAATGCAAAACAAAGGCAGCAAGTATGAAAGGCTCTGTATGTACAGACAGTCCTTGAGTTATGATGGTAATTAGGATTGGAATCTCTATCACTAAGTGATATGGTTGTAAAACATAATGATACATGATTACATCGTTTAGCGACAACAATACTTGCACTGCCAGTTGCCGTCATTAACTAAATCCCAAGTTATTACCAGCTTGGTCCCGCCCAGCCCCTGCCAATTGGCTGGCCCTTCTCTCTTTGACAGGACAAATTAATTCAGACCCTGCCAGAAAATGGTAGGACAAATTAATTCATGCCCTTCTTTCAACAAATTTATTTCAATCTTTGCGTTTTATAGCCTTTTCTCCTTTACAGCCCTTCTCTTAAATCTCCAGGATATGTGCAGAAAATTGGTTGCATGGCTGCAAGGCTCAGAAACATGTGATGATAAATGTGTTTTGGTCCTGTACAGGCTATTTTAGAAAGAAGATATTACCTCCTTTTGCAGGTAATTTACAGGTTTTTCTTTTAAAACAAAATCACGTACAGTACACGGCATTAATTTTTTCAAGATAAATAAATCAAACTGGAATACTGCCAGAGTCAATGTGACACATTATCTTGCTGTATGATGGAAAGGTGAGGTGTTTTTTTTTTTTTACTATTATATCTGAGCAGTAAAGCAACTGCAGCTTGAAAGAATATAATAATTCTGCTAGGTTCTAATACAGGGTGGATTTATTATGTACTATTATTTTGAAATTCTCATACTGCTCACTCCTATTTCTGTGTTATTTTAGAGGTTTCGGATATTGATGTGACTTTCCCAATATTGCAAAGGGACTTAATAAATTAATAGTCTTTTAAAAATCAGATTAAAATATGTCTCAGTAAATGGGTTTCTAAAGCTCTTTCCTGAGAGCTTAACGGTACTATAGAGACAAGTGGGGAATTATATGGAATAAGGCTAGCAATTAGCCGCCTCTAAGAAGTAATTTTTATCTTGGGGTGGATGCAGACTGAAGCTGGGGAACATTAAACTCTTTCCTTTATTATAGCCAGGGCAGTTTATGACACCTATGGAACAGTCCTATACTACAGCATGGGGCAGGGATCTATTTGATTGAACCACGGCAGGAGTCTAATACAGCCTTTTGATTTTCAGAGGTTACCTGGTGAATTTCCCAAGAACCGAAGAAATTTGTCACTTCCTGGAATTTAGGAGTGACTGGGGCCTTAAGCAGCATTGCACTTAAGTGACTCTTTCTTGCTCATCAATTCAGGGAGTTCTGTGGCTCGGTGTGTATGTTTCCTTTTTTTAATTCAAACATAGAATGGAAAAATAAAAAGAAAGCAAAACAACAACATAGATATTTATTTAATTTGTTAAATTTATTTGCCGCTCATCTCCCTGTGTGGCTACTTTGGGTGGCTTCCCATACAGGCTTCCCATATGTGTATGACATATAATGCTTTGTACAACTTTTGGAATGACCACATCTTACAGTCCATACCTAATGTATATCTGTAAGGGACATTATCGTATTTCACCGGTAACACCAGGTCTTCAATCCACTGAGTAACTGGTCCATAAATTTATTGTCACAATATTGAAGGACCATGTCTCCTAGCAGTAAGAAGCATATGGAGAATTTATGTCGCCCAGCAGTCAATTTACATGTAATAGGCATGTAGTTCATGTGTGTTCATATATATTAAACCCTGTCTTAAAATAAAATTAATATGCGTAATAGAAAAACTTTAGGACATCAGAAAAACATGTTTTAATGAAGTTTTATTGATAGAAGAGAATGTTTGTAGCTCATGGTTGAACTATGGGTCCTTGCTGCTCTCTGGGCTTGGTTGCAAAAAAACAATCACACCCAGAGAGTACCAATAACCCCGTAGGATTATTCTCATTGTATCTTATTGTATCAAGCAAGATTTACCAAGGGTTCAAAATGTTTTTGTTGGATAGGCTGAAATCTAAGATCTATGGAAATGTTTGATATAGATGTTTAAGACAATTTCCCATTGTTTAGAAAAATGGGGATCTCTAAATCTTTGTTCTGCTTAGTTTTTAAATTATTTTTATCAAATTGATTTAATAATTACTAATATTTATAAAGGCTAATTATGGGTTTATTTGTCTATTAGATACAGTGATCACCTCTAATAATACCTTTGGTGCTGAAAATGTCCCTAATGCAGATTGAGATGTGACTAGACCAGTGGGTAGCAACAGACAGATGGTATCTATCCTGAGCGGTGGTGGCACAGTGGTTAGAATGCAGTGTTGCACTGGGCCAGAAGCTTGATACTGATTGGCTCAATGTTGACTCAGTCTTCCATCCTTTCGAAGTCAGTAAAATGAGGACCCGGATTGTTGGGGGCAATATGCTCACTCTGTAAACCTCTTGAGAGTGCTGTAAAGCACTAGGGAGCGGTATATAAGTCTAAGTGCTATTGCTATTGCTACCCTTTAACCTGGGAAATGATTAAAAATCATTCTCATCCAATAATTCCTTACATTTTCTTCCTTGTAATGTGTTATGGTTTTTATATCATCTTGATGCCCAGAGTTATATACTTAAGACGGGCAGTAATATACATTTTCTAAATAAATAAATAATAGATCTAAAGAAAGAAAAGAATCCTCAGATTGATGCCCAATGCTCTCTTTAGAGTAATTTTATTCTTTTGGGAAAACATAGGTTGGAAGAATATTTGATAGGATGATGTAAAGGATTTATCATTTTAGTCCGCCTTGGTCACTTTCCCTTCAATATTGTGTCCAGTTCTGATGAACACAAGAAATTAACAAACTGGATCATGTTCAGAGAAGGACTCCTAAGATGTTGAAGGGAATGGAAACCAAGTCCTATAAGGAAGTTACAACATTTAGGTATGTTCAGCTTATAGAAGAGAAGACTGGGGAAAGGTGTAATATCAGTTTTTAGATATCTAAAGTAGTATCAGAGGTAAGTAGGAGTGAAGTTATTCTCTGTAATCTTGGCGGAAAAGATGAGAATCAATGGGTAGAAGGTACAGATTTCAGCTTAGATAAAATTATTACTAATTGTAATTTTCATCGTTAACCAGTGGAAAAGGATGTTTATGCAGTAGTATATTGTCCTCCATTAGAGCTCTTCAAAAAGAGGCTGAATAACCCCCATTGAAGATATTTTACCAAATCCTTTCTGAACTTATGAATCTAACTCAAATGTAAAACAGATATTTGCTCAAGTTTGTTAATCGTGAAAACAGAATAGTAAGAATGCGTACTTTTGTCCAAACAGACTTGAGCATCCTTGCAAATGAAGAACTGCATGGAGCAGTTTGGGTGTGCTCATCTGAAAGTACAGATTTCAGTACTGGTTGCAAAATGGAGTTTAAAGCCACTGCAAGGTCTGAATCCTGTGACTTATGTTTCTCCCTGTGTAGAAATCATGCAGGTAGTCCTCCACTTACAACTATTTGTTTAGCGACCATTCAAAGTTACAACAGCATTGAAAAAAGTGGCCCACAAGTCCACACACCTCCAACTGTCACAGCATCCCCACGACCATGGGATCAAAATCCAGGCGCTTGGCAACCAGCATGTATTTACAATGGTTGCAGCATCCCAGAGTCATGGGGCTGCCATTTACAACCTTCCCAGCCAGCTTCCGACAACCAAAATCAATGGGGGAAGTCAGATTCACTGAACAACTGCAGTGATTCGCTTAACAACTGTGGCAAAATAAGGCTGTAAAATTGGGCACAACCCACTTAACAACCACCTTGCTTAGCAATGGAAATTCTGGACTCAACTGAGGTTGTAAGACGAGGATTACCTGTAATTCATTCCTGGCTTTCAGATTATGAAGAATTTCTTTAGCTGCCTGATAACTTTAGCATCTACCAAGAAGAACCTTAATGTCCTTCTGAAATATCTCTCTTCACTTCCCAGGCTTGAATGTTTGTCTTCCTCAGGTAGATCTGCCTTAAAAGACAGATCCACACTTCAATCGCCTTGAATCTGCTTCTCTAAAGCAAAGGTGACTACTGTCAACCCTTCAATCCAGCCTGCTCGTGATACCAGTGAAGCAATCTGCAGCTTCGCCTGCAGGATTTCTTCAAGGAAATTTTTGTCTTCTGCAAATACTTTCAAGTAGAAGACATTAAGTCAGGGGTCTTCAAACTTGGTCCTTTTATGACTTGTGGATTTCGACTCCCAGAATTCCTCAGCCAGTGTGCCTGGCTGAGGAATTCTGGGAGTTGAAGTCCACAAGTCATAAAAGGGCCAAGTTTGAAGACATCTGCATTAAGTGGTCTGCAAGCAAGGAAAGCCCCCCCCCCTTTCCAATGGCAAGATTCTTAGCACACAGCACAATCAAAAGCAATTCCATTCTCTCCCCTTAACAGATTTGCTTAATCACAAAAAAGCCACATCTGGCTTCATTCAGATCAGTGGATTGATAGATCGGGGCTTACAGAGCCAGTTTGGCCTAGTGGTTAAGGCACCAGGCTAGAAACCGGGAGACTGGAAGTGCTAGTTCTACCTTAGGCATGAAAGTCAGCTAGGTGACTTTGGGCCAGTCTCTCAGCCCGATAGACTTGTTATTAAGGGCAAAATAGGATTAAATATTGAACTTTCCACACTGATAAGTAACTCTTGCTTGCTCTGATGGAAGTTCAAAGGCTGCCATCTTTCCACTTTCCCAACTTCACCATCCCCAAGCATCTTAGACTACGTTTCATGTAACCCCCCCCCGGCTCACAAGTTGTCAGGCCTGTATGTAGTACAGTCACTGGCGAGAGCTTCAGCCTCCTCCCGGCCATTTGCAGAATGCTAAGAGTAAGACCATCGGCTTCTTCCATATAGGCAGCTGCGGAAATCTAAATTAACCAAGGAAGCGGTTAGGAGGAATCGCTGGTTAGGCTGCTCCATATAAGGCCAAGGCGCTCGTCCGCCGAGCCGCTCGCCCCGTCTGTCATCAGGTGGGAGAAAGAAAAAAAACCACAAAACCACACACACACACACGCACAGAGACAGACACAAAAACGTCGCAATCCTCCTCGCGGCCTGCAGAGGGAGCTGCTGCCACTGCAGTCAACTGCTTCGCCCGGGAGAAACCTCGGACTTGGAACCTTCGCTTCGCCTTCGGTGTCCGCCTCTCAGTCCGCCCGAAGCCCCGAGCGGTTTTCTCTCCGAAGCGACGGAGAGTATGTGCAGGGGCTGGAGTGAATGGGCAGAGACGGCGGGCAGCGGAAAGCCGCGGCGGGAGTGACCGCGGAGCATGTCCTCCTGGGTTTCTCCAGTCCTTCAGGGTCCACCTTCGGCGACGGAGCCCCCCGCCGCAGCCCTGACTTACCTTGTTTGTCCGCCGGTAGGCGCGTCCAAGCAGACCGAGTGTGTCTTGAAGAGGCGGGGGGAGCGAAAGAGAGCCCCGCAGAAGCCGCGAGGAGGCTCTTTGCATTCCGCCCGCTTTCTCCGCGCTTGTCCCTCACCCCCACCGGCTATGCGCCAGGCTGGGCTCTGCCGCCCAGCCGAAATCTGAAAGCAGAAGGGGACGCATCGCCGAGCCTCTCGGTTGCTAAGGTAATCGCAGTTGCCCTGCAACGGCATGCCTCGATGTTCTTCTCTCCCCCCCCCCAACCCCTTTTCCCGCTTTCTTCTCCCTTTCTAGAGACCCGACGAGACGGGTTCGGCCTGTCTCGTGAAGCCCGCTGTCGTTTCCGGGGGTGCAAATTCCTTTCGGAAAAGGTGGGGAAGGAGAAGTCGCTCCAAAAAAAAAAAAAAAAAAAAAGGGTGGTCCGCCGCGGGCCCCTGCGCCGCCTTCCCGTTTTGCCCTGTTCGTAGGAAATCCTGTTTTTCCTAAGGAGGGAAGGCAAAAGTGCCTGCCTGGCTTCGCGCGCTCGGCTGAGGGGGCGGCAGCAGCCCTGCCTGCCTGCCTGCCTGCCTGCCTGCCTGCCGGGCGGGCGGCGGAGTGGGGGGGGGGGAGAGGCTGCAGGCGAAACGGCGGCGAGAGTTTGTTCCCGCGCACGCCAGGCTGCCTGCCGGCCCGGGTCTGCTAGAAAAACGCCTTCGGGGCTGGCCGGGGAAGCCGGGCGCTGCGAGGCGAGGCGAGGTGGCGGCGAGCTCCGTAGGACAATCGCTAAGCAACCAGTCGGGCAAAGGAGAGAGCAACGTTGCCAGGTGGCGGGTTGTGATCCTCCCTCTTTGCCGCGCCAGTCGTCTGGTTGATAAAGAGTTGGGTTAGTCCAAGTTGACGGTCGCTGGTTGTTCGAATGGAGAATGTTACTACGGGGTTAATCCACACGACTGTTAATCGGGGTTTCTGAAAGCGTGGTGGGCAGTTCAAGAACCAGGTCACTTTTGTGTAGATTGGGAGAACTGGCTTGATTTTTCAACTTGCTTCGCAGCCAGAAGGGGAATAAAACGAAAAGGCAATTGGGAACTGGCTCACTTGCATATTGGGATCTTCTGTGGCCCAGTGTGAGAACAGGGCTGGGTCAATCATCAGCATTTTAGGCAACCAATTGCTTGATGTGGAAATAGATGCAAGCTAACCATCTCTCTTACTTAAACTCCACTAAGAAATACACTTTGAACTATGTCCCTCTAAAACCAAGGGAACACTTCTGCTAAAATATTTCACTGTAATAATGTTTTCACAAGTATCTTCTAAGCAGGTCTTGGCAAGGAATGTATTATGTTGTGTGGAGTTTCCACAAGTAGTCAAAAAAGGAAAAAAATGTCTGCATAAAAATAGGATCCACATTTGCTTAAATGCAAGCAACAAGGCTGTGGATTAAGTTGACTCTTATTTTGCTGTACAGTATGTGCTTATAAAGAAGTACCTGAGTTGGAAAAGAAGCTTGAATAGATAGGCTTTGTTTGTTTCCTTGTGTGCATCTACAACTAGACCTGAGGAAAGTGTTCTTTCTTGTAATAATGTATCATTAGCTTATGAGAGCTTCTGTCAGTCCATAAAAGCAGGTTCAGAGCAATTTCAGCTACTTCAGGTCTCTGAACTATGGGAGGTACTAGTGTTAAAACAGTAGGAACTGGGATTGGAAAGGGAATAACAAATTGTTTAAATTGTTGCTTTAGATTAGAGTGACAGTTGAATGGGTTTCTTGTTGGAATTTTGTTACAGCACTTCTGAGATGCTCGGTTTTGATAATATAGCTACATTGATTCTTCCTAAACTCATTTATTCAGAAGAAGCCTCTGCAACTTATCAAGGTGACACCAAGCTCTGACTACGATTGATAGGTGGAGTTGTTTTTCCTTCCTGAATAAAGTGCAAAAAGGGGAAAGGTTGACTACAGGTTTATTGATGAGCCACAAATACATGGTTGTTGTAGACCAGGGGTGTCAAACTCGCAACGTCACGTGATGTGTCGCCACGTATCGTGACCTTTTTTCCATTGCCGGCAATGGGGTGGGCGCGGTTTCACCATGACGCATCCAGCCCGCGGGCCGGCAGTTTGACACCCCTGTTGTAGACCATCTTCAGTCTGGAGAATGCCATCTGAAGTTAAGCAAGAGTAACTGAAATCTCTGCTTCCAATATATTTTTAACACATAAGTGTTCTTCGGATTGCAAGCTTCAGTGTCTTCTTTGCATTTTTTCATCTTCACTCTAGAAGGAACAGAAGTTTGTGAATCAATGACCTAGCTTGCCAGGTTTTGCTTGTTTTTGTTTTGATATGTATTGTTTTTATGGTTGTTTTTAATTTTATTTTACTACCCAGAGTCATTGTGAGTTGGGCAACTATATTGGTTGAAAAAAACAAATAAATATGTAACCATACTTAATGCCAAGGAGTTACAACTTTCTTTCTGTTGAGTTTCTTTCAGACTGCTGAGAACTGGAGAAATGATTGATCTAATTTATAGGGAATTGATGAGATGGAGCAGAATAGTTGAGGAGAATAGTCTCTGCTTCTTAACAGCCTTGTTTCAAAAACTGGGAAATACTGGTTTCAGTGTGTAAGAGATTGGGGAGAACTGAAATAGAAAGAGCTCAGCTGGGAGAGCCCTCGGAGTCTGAAAGCCCCTCCTCATTGTTTCTATTCACCTGCTTCCCTTTACCTGTTGAACTCAGTAGGTCAGCATAATATTTGAAATGACACTGAAACCACCACCACCCCCAGCAATTTCTACAGAATGTTCAGTTAAATTTTTGAATTAAATGGTATTTTCACTCCAATCAGCTTTTCTTTTCTTTTTTCTTTTTTAAATCTTTCCCCCCTGCTTTTCTTCCACGTGAAAAAACAATGAGCGTGCAATGATAATGTGAACACAGAAAAAGAGAACCGTTTGAGAGTCCTCTTCAGGACTCTGAATTGCAAGGACTACCACAGATCCGCTTCTCTTTAGTCTCTTATGAAACAACCCACTAAATGTTGGATCTCCTGAACTCTTTGGATGAATGAGACTTTCTTTCTTTCTTTCTTTCTTTCTTTCTTTCTTTCTTTCTTTCTTTCTTTCTTTCTTTCTTTCTTTCTTTCTTTCTTTATTTATTTATTTATTTATTTATTTATTTATTTATTTATTTATTTTATTTATTTATTTATTTATTTATTTATTATGGCTTTGATGTGGAAAGCTTTTTATATAAGTGCAAGCAATTTCATGCTGGGTACCTCTGGTTTGATTTGTTTTTTCTGTAGTGTGGTAGACTGATTTTCCCAACCAAGCCTTTTTCCTTTTACAAACTGTTCTGGGAGCAGCATGAAGGCATCCTTGCTTCTTGATGGAGCAAAATGATACATTATTCTAATTCGATGGGTATATTAAAGTAACTCTTGGCCCACTGTTATGCTGTGGCTGAGAATAAAATCACCAACACAAGATGCACATGCACAACAAGGAGTATAGGTGCCCAATACTATTCCATAGAGACACCCTACAGACATTTAATTCCGATTTATTTATTTATTTAGCCTGTGGCAAAAATGTTGACAAGCACATCACAATTACATTCTCAATGAACAAATACGAAACTATTTGACTCTGAATTTAAAACAAATACTATTGTTTGTTTTATTTAGATCTAGGCTTTCTTCTAGAACAGACATGTCAAACTCGCGATGTCACGTGATGTCACACAACGTATCAGGACAGTTTTGCCATTGCCGGCAATGGGGTGGGCGCGGCTTCCATGTGACGCATCCGGCCCGCGGGCTGGCAGTTTGACACCCCTGTTCTAGAAGCTCAAGACAGAATTTCCCCTTCAGTTTCATCTTCACAACACTCCTGTGAGACAGACTCGGTTAAGAAATTGTTTGAAGTGTAGTATTTATTTACTAAAATTATATCCCATCTCTCTCAGTGTGTAAAGCAACTCTATAGTAGTCCAAAAGTAGTAGAGTTCCATGATTAGATGGGGAACTGAATCAGGGTCTATCTAATCATTACAGGCCCAGAATGCAATGGGGGAACTGTCACTTCAGACAGAAAACCAGGAAGAATAAGTAAGAATTGGAGCATAATTGTCTTGATTAGAGAGGACCAAGCAGGGGCTCATGGATGTTATTGGATTACAGTTCTCTTCATCTTCACAAGTGGTGAGTGTTTGGTAGAAGTTAATGTTCAATAATATCTAGATGGTTACATCTTGCCCATCCTTGATTGAAATATTTTGTACTTCACAGCTCTCCAAGTCAGGCATAAATACTTGGAAACCTGGTCAATATTGAAATAAAGCTTCCAACAAATCACACTTTTTAAACATTGCCTGTTCCTAAGAGGTGCAGATTGCAACAGTACGGTCATACTTTGGTACTTGATTGCTTTGAAACTCATCGTATTTGGTACTCGACGCATTTTGACGAGAAAACTTTGTCCCGCTAGTCATCATTTGTTTGATACTCGATGCAAAGCTAGGACTTGTTGATATTAGTTGCCTTGTGACTTCCAGCCGAAACAAAGGATCACGTGTTAGTCATGGGATAGCTCTTTCCCTGTGCACATCCCCTTGCGGCCTTGTCTTAGCTTCTGTGGTCATTTTGTGTATTTTTGCCCTTCCCCCCCCTTATCGGTACAGGTAAAATGAAGTTTTTATTTTATTTAATCTAAGGATTTATTAATTTTTAGGTTTATTTCTCATGTAAAGTAATGATATACAACCCTACCTTTTTATGTATTGCCTTACAAATGTGCATTGTCTTTGGTTTGGGAACACATTACATTTTATTTACATTATCCCTTATGGGAGAAATTTGTTTAGTTATTGTTGTTTTTGGTACATGTTGTGTCCCCCCCCACTCTAAGCCAGTTAACGACGAGTACCGAGGTATCACTCTATGTGGAAAACATTATCATAACATCCGATATCTTACTCCTGTGTTTCTTTTAGAAGCACTGGTATGGCTGAGCAGCTGGAATGTTGGAACTGCAGCCTCTCTCAGCCTAGTGCAGGGGTAGGCAACCTTGGCTCTTTTATGACTCGTGGACCTCAACTCCCAGAATTCCTGAGCCAGCATGGCTGGCTCAGGAATTCTGGGAGCTGAAGTCCACGAGTCATAAAAGAGCCAAGGTTGCCTACCCCTGGTCTAATGTTTTCTTTTTAAACTTAGGTGAGGTTTAGATATTTATCAGTTTGCCAGAAAGTTGCCTTTAGATAATACCATCCAAAGCAAGTCTAAAATTTTGGATGCAGATAGCTTTATTTCAGGAAAAAACTTGAAAAAAATCTTACTTTATTTGGAATAGAGGTCTTCGAACCAGCCTTCTTCCATTTGCTATGTGTTCCAAAATATTACACAACACCCCTATATCGTTTAAGCCTTGTATAGGAAGGCATTCAGGCTTTCAAAGGGGACCCAGTATGGTTGGATTTTGAAATAAGGCTGAGAAGAGAATGAGAGGGATAGCTAAGGTGAATTTCTGAGAGCACGTGAGGGGTGGTCTGCTAAAAAGGCAGCCAGGAGAGTCTTGCCTCTTTAAGAAATAGGTGCTATGAATGTTATGTCTGGTTATAAAATTCTCATTTATTAGAAGCAAATTGATGAAAGTCTCCTTTACTCTTTAATCCTCAGGAAATTTTCATTGCCCCACTTTTTTGAGCAGGTAGAAACATTAATGAAAACAGCTCTGGGCTGCAACCTTCCATCATTTTTTTTAATGTCTCAAGAGGCTACGTCAATATGTTTGAGGCTGCCTCTTTCCTTTGCAGCATACCAATTTCTCACAATATTTTTAGGAATAAACAACAACCAAAAAAACCACACAAATGAGGCTGCTTATTTCTGGATTAAGAATAGAGATTCCCAGCTTCATGATATTCAATGTGTGATGTTGGATTAATAAGCTAAACTACCACACAGGATTTCTCTGAGGATACAATGACAACAAGGAGGACAGGATAGAGCAGTATATGCTGCCTTAAACTCCTTGGGGAAAAGGCAGGAGAATGTAAACAAGTTGCTCTGCTAGGATCTGAGAAAGAGCTTTTCCACAACCCTAGAGATTAGTTAGCTTCAAACCTTCTTGTGTTTGGTATCTAGTGTTGGTACTAAAGAATCAGATATTGGATAACTAGCGGTAGCAAAAAGGAGAAGTGTAATAGCTGGGTTGGTTGTTTTGTGGAAATTGTTGGCGAGAACTCTCTGGCATGTGGACAGCTACTTTCTCAGGAACATTTCAAAACAGGAAAATGCAGCTACATTTCAGCTCAGATTCACCAGATTCATCTGGAAGCTAACTTGGGGGAGGAAAAAAAGGGCCTGACAATCAGGTCAACTGCTTTAAAATAATTAAATGCTGGTTCGGCCGTGTCTCAGGAAGATAAGTTCAGATTTTGATGTTTGCATTGTAAAGCCGTAGTTTTATACAGGCTGTTTGCCTCTGATATTGCTAAAACCTCCAGAGTTCTACCAATACAGTAATTTTATCTCCTGTCAATGATATACTGAGTTCTTGTCTCTAGATTCTACCTGGACATGCATAGCAAAATCATGCTGATGTTTCTTGTCTCTCCCAACAACCAAGAATAGCAAGTCTAAATATGGGTAAATATCTGGTGTGGCTGGACTACAAAAAGAACACATTCTCTTTCTCTTTGATGATACCGGTTTTATAAATACATGAAAGGAGAGGAGATGGAGATATTTTTTCCTCCGTATTAATATTAGCTGTTTTAAGATTAATGAAAATGATAGGAAGTATTTTCAAGTGAAAGCAATTTTGCTCTTTGATAGAGCACTGAATAAGCTTCAGGTTAGCTGAATATACTTTGATGTGATGGCAAAACATTTCACAAGCGTCTTTTGCTTTCTGTGCATAGAAAAAAAATACAAGGATCAATAAAATTGCTGATATATATGCTGCTCTGTCATGAGTGTTGACCAAGTTCTTTGTACAGTGTCACTTTATTATGGTTAAGACATTAAAAATTATAGGTCATTTCACTGACATATCTCTAATGAATATATTAAATGAAAGCATTACATGAAAAAGAACTGACTTTATATTTGAAAATATTTTGCATTTCAACTTTGAGATTCTTTACATATTCCAAATATTAACCTGCTTTCCATGGATTTGGATCTGATTTTTACTTTTGTGGAACACTGCCCCACCAAGTCCCAATTTTTACATATCAGGTCAAGATTGGGTTGATTTCAGGTTTCAAATGGTTTGTTTGTTTATTCATGTCAGAAGCATCACAATTAAAATAAGGCATACTATAACAGCCTTATTAGTATGCCTTATTTCAAATGGTGAAGATGGGTGAAAAGGCTATCACAATTTACCGACAGCATATCTCTGAATCACTTCATTTTCTGAAACAGAAGTGATTCCTCAAGGGAAGATGATTTCACATAAGAAATAAGCAACTGCAATTTTATTAGGCTACAAACTGATACTGAAAATCTGGATAGAGTACAGGAAAGCTAATATTCTCAGTCCTGTTTTCTCACAAATGTCAGAATCACAACATCAGCCAATCTTCAAGTCCTATTTTGAAATGACAAGTTGTCATGTCAAATAAAATCTGCAGCCAGGCTCGGGAGTTAGGTATGTTCCTTTCCAACTGAATATTTTATTTTATTCAGTTAAGAATAAGCACTCTAGCAGTTGGTTTTGTAACTGATGATCAAGCTTAGTTTTGGGAAACAACTTTGCTTGATTGCAGCAATCTACAACCTCTGATTACTTTGCATGTATATATTAGATAATTTTGAAGCATACAGATAATAGTGAATACACAGAAGCTAGGGCTAGGCATTTCTCTTGTTACCCAATGCTCTATGTAAACATCACCTTAGCAACAGTATTTGAAGTCATAAATAGAAGATTAAAGAATAAGATGACAATTAAACCATAGGTTTAATGCAGAATTGGCTAGCAATGAAGAAATATAGTGACATAGCAATTCTTTAGATGTATAAAAGAGAGAGGTTTCTCTTTTGTTAGGAACTCAACTACTTAATTTAAATTTAGTTATTTGTTAGATCTCACAAAGTTCTAGCATAAAATTAAAATAATCAGAAAATTAAAATACATACTAGTTTGGATAAGTGGTATTAAAAAGTATTGGAAATAAAATTGGCTGAAAAATTAACACACTAACAAAGAAGCCTACTTATGTTTGGTCTCCAGTCTTAGATATGTTAATAAAATAATTCCTAATGGAGTAAATGAAAATGACCATTTGGACACAGATATTAAAGATGGACATTTCACCTGTTTCTTAAAGTTCAGACATTAGTGTTTATATGCTCACAAATCAGGTTATATTTGCTCTTGTATAATTTTGCTTTCCTATTTGGAGGTCTTTTTATTAGTCTTTAATTTTTTAGCATTCTATTTTAAAAATTCAGGAAACTGTAGGTAAGGGCAGAGAAAGATTTCGATCGAAGCCCTAAAGAGTTTACCTTAGACACTACTAAGGTAGATAGATGGACCAATGCTCCGACTTGGAGATAATAATAATAATAATAATAATAATAATAATAATAATAATAATAATAATAATAATAATAATAATAATAATAATAATAATAATAATAATAATAATAATAATAATAATAATAATAATAATAATAATAATAAAGTTGGAAGGGACCTTGGAGGTAGATAGATGGACCAATGCTCCGACTTGGAGATAATAATAATAATAATAAAGTTGGAAGGGACCTTGGAGATCATAGAGTCCAACCCCCTGCTCAGGCAGGAAACCCTATACAATTTCGGACAAATGGCTGTCCAGTCTCTTCTTAAAAACAAACATGGGAAGACAGAATACCTGCAGAAAAAACAAGTAGGTGAAATCAATCCCATAGAGTCCCATTGGACTCAATTATACATCCCAGTTTATACCACCTGACCAGCCATTCTTTCTGAAATATATCCCTTATAAATAATTGTGATTTCCCTCTTGTCATTCAGAGATGCCTTAAAATGTTATTCAGACAAATTGGAATAGTCATTCCCCAAGGATTAACTTCCCTGTTAGAATCTTTGGTAGTTAGACCTTCGTGAAATCAGTCTGAAGCATTCTAATATCTCTAGTTTACGTTCTCCAGGTGAGTTGTGTAGAACTGTAAATCCAGTAATCCTAAGCTGTATTGATAAATTCATTTGAGATCACTAGTGATAAAAAAGATTTCACTGTTGTTGATTTTAGTTTTTAGAGCTGTTGAGGATTAAAGTAGTGTGTGCCATTTCAAATTGGGCCATTGAGATATATCTTGAATTGTTGATAATATCCTTTAGGATAATATTTTTTTAGTGCCCAAATCATGGTATTCATCCATGAAATAAACTTGGAGTAAGTTTCTGGCTTCAGGAAAATTTCCAGCAAGATGTAGTTTGGTGATGAGAAAGGCATGGTCCTATATTTATGGATGGAAAAATCAGATGCACAGGTACAGGATAAGCAGTACCTAGCACAAGTTTGTGAGATGGATCTAGGAGTTCAGGTGGATACTACTTAAGTATGAGTCAGCAATGTGCTGCAGCTGCCAAAAAAGCCAGCATAGTCCTAGGCTGCATCAACAGAGGGATAACATCAGGTACATGGGAAGTGATAGTACCATTCTATACTGCACTGGTGAGGCCACATTTGGAATACTACATCCTGTTCTGGTCACCATGATACAAGAAGACCTCTAATGTCCCTTCCAGCTCTGATTCTAGGATACCTACCATGGCAGGTAAAGAAGATTTTCCCACAAAATATTGCTTTTGATAGTGGTCCTTTGAATGTGAAGGTGAACTTTGCAGATGTGAAAGATTAGAGCAGTCCTTCCCAATCTGTTGGGCACAAATGTGTATATTCATTTATTCAATTGTATGGTCAGTGGCTATGCAACACTGGTGAGTAATATGCAGTTAACACAGCAACAAATATCCAACAAAAATTAAAACATATATGCTTGGAATAGCACATATATGTAGGGCCGACTTAACTTATTGGCCTATACCAGGGGTAGGCAACCTTGGCCTATACCCAGGAGGAAAACCAAGTCTTTAGTTCCTTATGAAAAACTAGCAGGGTTGAAGTCATCTGGATCTTAAGACATATGCTCTTCTACAGAACCAGCACAGCTTCCCTCATTCTCCAGGCTTGTTAGGTTGAAGAAGGCAAGAATTGTGATCCAAACATACAGAAGTAGTAGCTTGGGGAAAGCAACATTTGAAGCAGCTTTTACCCATGTATTGTTTTATGATTTGTTGTTGTTGTTAGTTGCGAAGTCGTGTCCGACCCATCGCGACCCCATGGACAACGTTCCTCATGGACAACGTGGTAATTCCAGTCTGCTGCAGGAAACAAAATGGTAGAGAAATTTGAGCTGGAATAATTATTTATTTGTTCTGCTTATTTATAAAACTTCTTTTATTTGAACAGGTCTAAAAAATCTTCATATTAATTTATGCAATAAACAGAAAGGGTCCACATAGAATATTAATAACAGAAATGGAGCTTTAGTCCCAGTTTCCAAGACTTGTTGCTTAAGCAGGAAATATGTTTGGGATGAAAATATTTTATCAAATTGCCCCAGCTCTCATGTCAATTTAGCATGTGTTTTGAGCATATTCCAAGCCACTCTATTTTTTTCACCTTAGTCCATATGTCCATGAATGGAAGCATATTTTACCTGATAAATTATATATCATAATAAATGCAGTCCACTTATGTTATATATCAGATCTGCATCTTTCTGCATAATTCCATCCAGTTCTTAATGCAATTTTTTAATGAGTTTTAATGAATTTGAAGAAAAGTTTATATTTTCATTTGCAAGCTCACTTTTATGTCCTGTTTTTAGCTAAAAGACTTCATCGGGTTGTACTGAGGTCCAGATTTGAAGGACATAATGATATTTGGAGCATGTCTGGGTGTACATATAGTGCTGGTTGTTAACTCCTTAAAACAAATGCATATTTTTTGCAGGATTGTTTTGCCATTTGTAAGAGCCTAGATGAGGACAGACTTGCTTTAACCTCTTTCCAACAGTACATGTGTGGCCAATGTCCACTTTAAATCTCTTTTTGCCTTTTGAATCTAAATCACTGCCCAGTGGATAGTTTTTTGGGTGTTAAAAATAACCAAGTACAATTCTATGTCTACTCAAAATTAAGTCTTACCGAATTCATTAATGAGATATACTAAGCTATGAGAAAGTCCCATTGAACACAGTGGAACTGTCTCATAAATATTCATGTGTAAGATTGCATGAGAAAGTACTCTGATTTATTTAAACATCCTTATCTTCAGGCATAAAATAAGAGATCTCATTTTTTGCATCTTCTAGCTAAATGATGAAACAATTCTTGGTTATGGACTGATTTTTTTTTCTAAGGTTTTGCTTTTTAGCAAAAATAATAAATGTTCCCTTTTACGTTCCTTCTTTCTCTAATTAGGCATGCATGCAGTCATGACAGAGTTTAATACATCTTGTATTTTGATATTCTGGAATAGAAGTATTTTCTTGGTTTTATAGTGCATGGGAATTAACATCTATTGTTAAATATTTAATTGGGCATTTTTGTTTTGTGCTTCTTCTCTATATAATTCAAAGAGGACCTATTTCTGCCTAAGCACTAGTGTAATGAAAAAGGCTCACCGGGAGCATGGGTAGTATAGTCACTTTTGCAAGATTTTTCTTAGAAAGAAAAACCTGCTTTCCATCTTTTTCAGCAGAGACCAAAATATTCAAGCATTTTATACTGTCACTATGATATTTGACTAAGTCTGGAGTGGAGAACCATGGCCCTTTTATGACTTTTGGACTTCGACTCCCAGAATTTCTGAGCTAGCCCTGCTAGCTCAGGAATTCTGGGAGTCGGAGTCCACAAGTCATAAAGGGGTTGTGGTTCCCCATCAAGGCATGTGGCAGTGCTTCCCAATCTTTTTCCTTGCTTACCCTAAACCATTTTTGGAGTTCTGCAAACAATCTCATTTTGTGCCCTTTACGAAGGCTGGAGTGAAAAACTTGACTTCCCACACTGTGTAGGTGCTTGGAAATAGCAATAATTGCATCACGGCCTCCCCGGCTACCTCAGGATATTCATTTTGAATTATTAACAGTAAAGGCTCCAAATGGTTCTTCTTTTCTTCAAATAACATTTTGCACTGACTGCTTGACCTAAGCTCTGCAAAACCATTAATGGGTTCATGTGTTGTTATCCAAAGAGAAACCATTTTTACCCAATTTTGGGTAATTCTGGGAAGCACTGTCTGGGAAGCAGTGTCACATAGCAACCTCTACAATGCTTCCTTCTGAAATGTTTTTCCCCCCATTTTATTGGCTGACTGCATGATACCATGAAATAATTGTGAGTTCAGTGTGTAAAAGATGAAGTACAGATTCACTGTTAAGATATAAGAGCTCTTATTGGTTGGAGTTATAGAGGCTACATTTCTTCATTATTCAGTAGCATACTGTCCTATATGCTTGATTACAACCAAGATAGTATCTTCCGCCAAATTATCCAGAATACACATTAAAGGTATCAGGTTTTAATTTTCTGGATCGCTTTTAAAAGATTGGTGTCTCATTGATTATGAAGGCAGATGCAAATTATTATTAACATTTTTAATTTTCCATTAGTATTTCTATATTTTGTTTATTTTATTTATCATGCATGAATATAATCACCTGGCATATTTAAATATTTTTATTGTTGCACTCATCGCTATTAGTGATGCAATCTGGGAGAAAAATTCTTTTTGGTGTCTCATTGTTTCATTGCATTAGTTTAATACAGTTTAATGCTCCTACTTTCATGTCCTCTTTCTGGAAAAACATCTATTTTCTGAAGGAAAATCATGTTTTGATTCTTCTGGATGACCTCTTGGACATTAATAATAATAATAATAATAATAATAATAATAATAATAATAATAATAATAATAATAACAACAACAACAACAACAACAATAATAATAATAACAACAATAACAACAACAACAACAACAACAACAACAACAATAATAATAATAATAATAATAATAATAATAATAATAATAATAATAATAATAATAATAATAATAATAATAATAATAATAATAATAATAATAATAATAATAATAATAATAATAATAATAATAATGTTGGAAGGGACCTTGGAGGTCATCAACCCCCTGCTCAGGCAGGAAACCCTACACCATTTCACACAAATGGCTGTCCAGTCTCTTCTTAAAAACTTCCAGTGTTGGAGCATTCACCGCTTCTGGAGGCAGGTTGTTCCACTGATTAATTGTTCTAACTGTCAGGAAGTTTCTCCTCAGTTCTAGGTTGCTTCTCTCCTTGACTAGTTTCCATCCATTGCTTCTTGTCCTGCCCTCAGGCACCTTGGAGAATAGCTTGACTCCCTCTTCTTTGTGGCAACCCCTGAGATATTGGAACACTGCTATCATGTCCCCCCTCGTCTTCATTAAACTAGACATACCCAATTCCAGCAACCGTTCCTTATATGTTTTAGCCTCCAGTCCCCTAATCATCTTTGTTGCCCTTCTCTGTACTCTTTCTAGAGTCTCAACATCTTTTTTACATCGTGGTGACCAAAACTGGATGTAGTATTCCAAGTGTGGCCTTACCAAGGCATTGTAAAGTGGTATAATACTTCACGTGATCTTGATTCTATCCCTCTGTTAATGCAGCCCAGCACTGTGTTGGCTTTTTTGGCAGCTGCAGCACACTGCTGGCTCATATTTAAGTGATTGTCCACTAGGACTCTGAGATCCCTCTCACAGTTACTACTATTCTGAACTGTGGTATAAAATTGAAAAATCAGTGATAAAACTTGAGCTGGTGACATGGCATCTTCTCCCTTGATGTCATGTCACCATCCTCCCACCTCTGTGTTTCCTGGCAGACTAGAGAGGTTAAATATTTGTGAGGTACAAGAAAGCAGCAGGCTGCATATAAAGAAAAGAGAAGTTCTTGGGTTCTTTCCCAAGCTGGTTTCTAGAGAGCTTCCTCTTATCATTATAATCCTTCTGCTTTGATTGTATCATGGAGAATAAAATAAATACTAAAAAGAGAGTTCAGGTTAAGTGTTTTCTCCTTCCAAGAAGTTGACAAGTCATGAGCCCACTTCTTTGCCATTCTTGCACCTTCTGTTCTTTCTGTTGCTTTGATTATTTGTTGACCATGGGATACAAAGATGTGGGGAGGCTTTGACTACTTCCACAGCCTTTGCTGTTGACCAAATCAGCTTGCTTTGTCTGCCATTATGAGTGTTTGCTCACTTGCAGAGCAATAGAGTATCCTAGAATATCCACACAAATTGCCATTGAGTAAATCTTTTTTTTTTTTTGCTTCTTCCACCAAGTTATCCACCGATCTTCACAGAGATCTGGTAGTATCCACAATAGCAGAATTCTTATGAAAAATCCCAGGGAACCCAGTGTAGATGTGGACTTCATTTTGTTGTCATTAAAAAATGACCAGGAGTTTTAAAAAAGCAAAAGAAAAAAAATCTATACTGTAATGGAGTCCACAAACTTATTATTGCTTGGGCAGCATATAACAAAATGATTACAGCTGGGTTGTCAATCAGAGCAATCAAATCCTTTCAGGCATCATATAATAGAATATGTTGACAGAGCACATTTATTTCAGGAATAAGGCAGGTGAGTACATTTTATTTAGAACAGCCAGCTATATCTGTATATTTGGTTTTGGGATGCATTCTATAGGCTATTTTTTTACAATATACTATTGCATACTATTCTCGCCTTTGCAGCCTGTTTGGGAAGAGGTGTGTTCATCATGGCCCAAGGATCCAGTGAGATGGATACTGCTGAGCAAGAGGACAGTTCTCCAAATATGATTGTTTACCGGAAGGTAAGAAACTCAAGCATCATTCATAACTTCTGTGCTAGCTTCTAAATTAGACGATTAAGGAACCATTAACTTTTAAAAACCTGTAAGTTAATACATGTAGTATTATGACAACAATTGGGGCTGGGATTGTTGTTGCAAAGTGGTGCAGTCATAAAGTACGATGTCACGTCACTGCATTGATTAGTAACAGAAGTCGAGGTAGCCCCAGTTGTCGTAACTCTGAGACACATATGTCATTAAGCAGAAAGTAGAAGATGTCCCATGTATGGAGCACAGGGAAGTGGAGGTGGGGAAAGTCCTGTGAGGCCTGGTACAGGCTGTGCATGAGTTAGGGGTGTGTGTCATAGTGGAGGCTGGGGAAGGAGGATGGGGAAGGAGGATGCTGGTGTGTGTGTGCATGAGTGTGAGTGCAGGAAGGCTCAGGGAAGGACAATACTGGTGGGTTCATGCTAATGTGAATGTGGAAAGGCTGGAGAAGGAGGACACTGTTGGGTCTATGCATGTGAATGAGGAAAGGCCATGGGAAGACTTACCCAAGCAACTAGTGACCTACCCTATCAGTGTCCCCATTGACTTTGCTTGTGGGAAGCTGACATAGAAGGTCAGCAATCACATGACCCAGGGGTGCTGCATTGGCCAGAAATTTAAGGACTGGTTGTAAGTCCTTTTGTTGAACGCCATAATAATTTTAAGCAGTTGCTGAATGAATGGTTGTAACTGGAGTATATCTGTATTTTGCTTTGGTGTCAACTGTCTTGTTGGCATATGCAGCAAAAGAAACTCCTGGGACATTATTTTACCAAGAGTATAACTTTACTTATAGATCTATACAGGCACAGAAGAAGCGAAGCTAGCTCTGAGGTTTTCATGCAAAAAACAGCATAGTTAATTTTCCCTTTTTCCTCATTTGGGCCACCCATTGTCCATTGTTCACCAATCGAACACGTTCTTTTTATTTTGTGAAAACAGTCTGCGCCTTTGGAAGGTTCCCATCTCATGGCCTTGAAGTATCAGGATCTTCTCAGGCTGCAAATGGCTCAAATAAATTCCCTCCCAGCTCCCAATACATTCCAAGCATTCTCCTCCCCGCTCCCTTCATTTCTATTGTCAAGTTGCGAGTAGAGGTGCATTATGAGTAGCCTTGACACTTTGGTTTATTGACCAAACTTTATTTAGTCAGCTAAAGGATTTGTCAGAAAGTTAAAATATACCACCAACATTTAATCCATTTTTTAAAAAATACTCTAGCAACAACCGTCCCTTGTTCTGTTTTCAAGTGGGTAGTGAGTAGGAAAGGAAGTATGCGAACCCTGTCTCCATAAAAGCTCCATACTGCAGCTTGGACAGTGATGACTTTCCCCTGATTCTCAGCAATCTAAAACCCAATGAAGGCCACTGTCTTACAGTCTTCTCATGGGGAACCACTGTATGGAGTACTTGTGGGCAGTCCTGGTCCTCTCTTTACTCTGGAGAGGAATTCCATTCACCAGCTCCTCAATCACCAAGGTTGTCTCCAGTCCACCATTGGTTCCCTGGAAGTCAGTACACTGATCTCTTCAGAAATGTTGTATACTATGAAGAATGGAATTTTGGAGTAGGGAATGAAGAGAGCCAGTCTGGTATAGTGGTTAAGAGGCTAGCCTAGAAATTAGGAGAGTGTGAGTTCTAGTCCTGCCTTAGGCATGAAAGCCAGCTGAGTGACTTGGATCAGTTACTCTTTCTTAGCTCAACCTACTTACAGGGTTGTTGTTGTATGGAAAATAAAATGAGGAAGGAGTATTATATATGTCCGATGCTTTGAGTTACTTATAAAGTAATAAGAGTGGGATTAAAAATCTAATAAATAAATAAGCAAACCAATAGAACAAATTATGCTTTTTCAGTGCATGCTCATCTGAATGGTTGGAAATGGAAATTGCACTTGAATCTAATCAGTAGTCAGTCCCATTTACACTGGGGAAGCACTGCTGAGTTTCTCTAGTCTTCAGTTATTGGATTCAAAGGGAATTTACTTAAAACGAATTCAAATGGTATTTACTTAAAATGGATTCAAATGGTATTTACTTAAAATACAACATGATTCTATATTTAATTAATTGGTTCCACCTTACCTTGAAAAATGAATTAATCATAACCTCCATACATTGTACTGTAATAAACCTTGTTTTATTAAAAAATGAATCAGGAGCAGTTTAAGAGAATTTCTTAAAATACAGCTTTCTTTATTCCTTTTTCTTCTTTATCTACCCCACATTTGCCCTCCCCTGCAGAGACGAATATCTTGGCCAACTTTTCAAGGCCTCCAAGTATGTTAAACTTTGCATTCACGAAGTGACTCCTAGAGAGCCTGTTTAATAATTGTTAGGTCCTATGCCTTAGCATTTAAAATCTTTGCTTACACAAGAATATCTGTGCCTCATAGTTGTTCTTAGAAAATAAAAAAAGATTAATGGCTGAAATCACAGGCTCTGTTTATATGGTCACCTACCTAAGAAAACCTGTAGATAAACTGGGTGAGTATTGCCACAGGCTGTCATAGTTGCTAGGCACAACAACATAAGTTTACTTTCTGCTTACACACCCATAGTAATCATGTTGAGAATAGTAAGTAAACATTTCAAAAGTGCTGGCCATCTATGGAAGACCAACCTCTTATATATTTGAATTACATTCATATATTTGTCTTTGGGTCTATTTCTAGAATTATGATTCCATAAAGTTCTTGAATTGTTGTCAGACAATATATTAGTAAACTTTCAGGATAATAAATTATGCATTGTGCTTGGAAATTTATTCTGCTCTAGTTGTGTGTTTCTCTCTCTGAAGACATGCGGTTTTGGAACAAATTTTGACTTGTCCTTAGCAGAGGGGAAGGAACTTTGGAGGATGATTAGAGTATGTATAGGTAATTGTTTTGAAGGCAACAATATATAATTGTTTTGCTTTATTTTCTTATTTCCTACTTTTTAAAAGCCCCTTTAAAGCTAAATCCTGTAAAATAAGGTAACATACATAAAGATCACTAACCTCAATATTATTAAACTATTAATTTCTAATGGGAGTAAAAGCAGCAGCACAGAGCTAACTACAGCACTACAAACACTATCATATCACATTTCATCATGATCTTAGCTCCACTAGGTGGACTAGACCAGAAAAACCAATTCCATAAAAGGGCTAAAACTATTTTTATTGAGACTGGCTACAATAACAGAAGTTTGTTGCAAGTTTGGTTAAGCTATACCTCCCCCTATGCTGAATGGAATAAAAACATGCTCAAAGTTCATTTATAGGATATCAATGGAGATAACTTCCTCTTCAAGGAATTACAAAGGTGTATGCCACAACTGAAAGGACCTGCTCTCCGATACCCACATCATCCTCACAGGTCTTATTGGCTAGCCAATGAGCACCACACTGAAAAAAAGGTTGAGCTAGCTAAAGTAGATTGCAAAAATGAGAATACAAAATATTGGGATGATCACGATGAGATCTTAGAAATAACAGAATAAGGAATCAGTCAGTTATACAGTCAGGTGCAATAACTTGGCCTTGGCACAGTCAAAATTCTAGCAAGAAATTAATCCTAGATAACAGCTGGGTCAGAATTTGTCCTTTTAATGTGTCAGAATATGGTTTTAGTTCCAGGGACACTGAGTTGCCTTTGGTAGGTATTGCTGTTCCTTTACTGGGTCTAAAAACAGACATGCGGAGAAAAAGCCACTGACCTGTAAAATAAGCTTAAATTGAGATGCATTAGGTTGATGAGTGTCCCCAAGGGATTTCGAGCAGGAATGTTTTCTGAGTGGAAAATGAAGGAAGTACAGAATATGTTTTTTTTGTCCATTACTTATTCCATTTTAAATCCTTCCCCCTGTCCCCCCCCCCAACATTCATTAAATACTTTATAAGGCAGGCAAAGCAATACTCCTTTAAGTATCTATGGATTTGTCCATATGATTTGAAATGAACGCTGACAAGCAAAAATAATGGAAATGGCATTATTACAAAGGCTGTAAGTGGAGATACTGGTATAACTAGATTTTAAATTTGACTTCTTGCCTGCAATATTGAAAGAGAACAGGATATTACTATGGATCCAATGTGAAGATCTACCTATAGATAAATCTCACTGAATTCAACAGAAAAGGGGTGGTTTCTGTTAAATCTGATAGCACAGCACACTTTTCCTAAAATTCATGAGATACCTACAACGGCATCTTTGGGCTCCTCCTGACGTTTTCCCCACGTTTTTGCTGGATAAAACTGGATGAATGGTTCCATTTCATTTTTCTTCCCTTCCATATTTTTAACAAACATAATTTCTATTGTTTTAATTATTATTTTGTTCTTTTAACTATTTTTATTGTAAATCACATCCCTGTGCAGCTGAGTAGGAAACATAGGATTGTATTAAGGAAATAATTATTTACAACTATGTATGTATACATTGGCTTGTGCTACCCAACAATTATTGTTGGAAACAGACAGCTGAAGGGGAATTAGAATAAGTGCTCATGGAGATTCAATGGGAAAAAAAATTGTGCCCCTTTTCCCCCTGAAGCTATTTCAGTTTGTTTTTTGAAAATGGAAAAGAGGGAAAGAGGATGACAGCTTTAATTAATTATTTTCTTTTGGAATAATTAATGGCACAGAGTGCTCATATATTTCAATATATTTCCTTTACATACCTTGCCTACTTAAGACTGATGAGTGTAAAAGCTCATCTTAATTTGAGCAAACAATTTTTACAATGCAGTCTATCAATGAAATGAACATGAAGTTTCAGCTGCAGAACGACAGAATTTATTGATAAAGGCATTCGTTTTCTTTAAAAAATATACCTAAAGAGTCTGTAACTGAAGGCAAAACATATTGTACATGTAATAAATATTGTCCCAGCTCCTGTTTTTTTAATTCTTTTTTTTAAAAAAAATTACCATTGAAGGCCAGAACTCATAACTCTAAAGTTATGGAAAAATTAAGAGGTTCTCTTACCATCTGTGGGAAACAATATATTAAAATATTTTAAAAATTGATTCATTTACTAAAGAAAATTATTATCTGAATAAATTACACTTGGACATTTAACAAGGATAACAGCCATCATAATCTATTAGTAAATCAAGTATACACATTGGAATTTGTGTTTTTAAAGTAGCAAAGTCAGATCAAAGAATGCAAAAGAAATAAATATTATACTATTTCAGTTTCCCTCAATTTTACAACTTTAGGGGAAAGAGCTGCAAATTATAGCAGATGACTGCACTTGTTGAACTTGGTTGAACTGAAAAAGTTGGCTAGGATTTGGAAGATAAGTAGAGAATCCCAGGACTATGGCTAGACTGGGAAATTAAGGGAGAAAATTTCTGAGAACAAAGCAGTAGCAAAGCATTTTTGTATTGCTAAGAAGTTAAGTGTGTCTGGAGAGTGACTTTGCTTTGTTTATTTTTATGAATTTAAAAAATAGAATATCAGAGCTTTGGAAGCTCTGTCATCTCCCCACAAGGAGCTTTGTAATAAGAAATAAAGTTTATCACTTCATTTATAATCCTTCTGATAGATAATATAATGAAAAGGATTTGAGTTAAATGATAATTGGATGATACTGCTTAAAGCAATCTAGCCCTCAGGATTTCCAGCCAGCATGATTGGAAATTCTCAGTCGTTGATTAAAGATATCTGAAGTAACACCAAGGAGAAGGTCAAATTCAGCAGTACATCGAATACGTTATTTTCATGATTCCACCAAACTCTCAATATGACATTGTTCTGAATTCTATGCTGACTCATTTTTATTTCAAAATATTTTTAGTCTGCTGATTAATGGAGCTATAAGAGCAGGACACAACAAGAATAAAACTTCAGTTTAAATTACAGAAAGAATAGAGCGGCCTAAAAAATTCAGCATGCTGCAGCAGAATAAATTATATCATCATATAGTCAATTCAGCAATTCCATGATAAACAGCACCAGTGAATGATCATGTCTTCAGCTGTTAGCAGAATGAAATCAAAGTTGACAGTCTTCTTTGTGCAGGATAGGAAAAATGCCAGGATGGAAAAAGACATCTCTCTGGTCATTTCCACAAAGTCTTCAAAAACACTTCGGGTATATCAAGATGGAATTTGAGAGAGGAAAATGGCACACACTTTGGAATGAGGCATAATTATGAAAATATGTGGAAATCATTACTCACTAGGAAATAGTATGATCATGTTCATAAATAGTCTCCTCTATAAATTGTCTTCTGCACTTTATGTTAATTTATACTAAAAAGCAAATAAATCCAAAATGCTTTGAAAATCAACCAATTTCAGACTAGTTCAGTTTTAGCCAGAAGGAAAAATATCAGAAATATATGACTAGGATACAAGGAACACAAGATCTTTTCATATTGATGTGATCTCATTTGGAAGTTGATCATGCTGACTTGGTTAAGTTTACACTGCACTGCAAAGAGTAAGCATGAGTTGGATCTAGCAAATCTTTCAGAGAAAGTTATCTTGTCTTCAAAACACAGCTGATATTTTTGAAAGGGTTTAAGATTTCAAGGTTTAAGATTTTCTGGATACAAGTTTTATGACTTTGGACTAAATAGCTGTGGGGAGAAGAGATTAAGCAGTGAGCTTTGCTGTGGAAGCCAAGGATGAATGACTAAGGCCATTTGGTTAACCTATGGTTTGAAACATCTTTTTCCTAGGAATAGCTCTTTTCTCTATCATTACATATTCTAATTAATCCTGGGATGCAGTCCAAAGTAGTGCTTTTTAGTTTAGCGCAGCATTCTGTATATAAAGCTCAAATTACTGCTGACAAAAACTGATGTTAAATACAAATCAATGAGCATTTTGTTCCTGTGTTTTTCAAGATGACCTCTTTAAAAGAAAGCTAAGATACTTGATATGAAGAGGCTCAAATTAAGGTGTTGCCTAATGGTTTAAATGAGCAAATTGCCTACAAGGCCACCTCATGGGAGGAGGCCATTTATTGATATTTCCCTCCTTTTCAGGTCCTTTCCAGAACCTCACCTGTATTGAAAGATCCAGATTTTAACTCAATCCAATTCATTCTGTACTTGTCTTCACATGGAGAAAGAATCTCTTCTCACTTATTGTCTTTTCCTAGCATGAGATCAATTCCTTTCAGGGATGAGACTTCAAGAAGGTCAGGGTTTTGAAGGGGCCTCTACCTAAATCTTGATGAGGTGGGAAACCCCCCTCCACATATCTAAATAAGAGGATAATTGTGCAATAAATGTACCACTTTAAATTCTTTATTTGGATTAGCCAAACCAGTTCTATGACAAGTTTCTACTTTTCTAAATAACTCTGTACCATCCCCTAAAACATCTAATAAGGTAACCCAGTGTTGAGAGCCCTGAATAAATTAAAATCCAATTTAAAAAAAACTTTCATTGTATATTTTAATTTAGTGATGACAGTGGTATTAGCTAGTTTTTACAAGTTGTACTATAATTTTCTGATTTGTTGACACATCAGCAGTAGAGTATTTTGCTTGATTAGCAAAGCAGCAGCCAATCTTCCCAAAGCTGCTGGCTTTCAATCATCCTCAACTTTCTGTAGAACTGAGGGTGCCACATAAGAAGAAAGGAAGAAGAATAAAAGGAAGCAGCAGCAGCAGCAGTAGCAATGAGAGCCTGCCTAACAGCAACCAAGTGGTAGGCCCAGATTCTCTAGTTCCATTGTGTGCAAAAAATCATGAGCTGTTCAAGTAAATAATAAGTAATTAAATAAGCTAGGCTGACTGTACTAATTTTATTTGAAAAGTTCTGCGTTGCTTTCTTTTATTTTCTTGAATTTTCCTTTCTCCCCCCCCCCCAAAAAAAAATTATTTCTGTGTCTAGAGATTGAACTTTAAAAAGGGAATTTATTAAAATCTTCCCCACCTACAAGACCTAACAATTACACAGTACTCATTCTGTTCCTGGATTTCTGCTTCAAAATACAGTTTGTTAACTTGTGGAGATTAGGCAGAAGATGCAAAAAACTGTTTTATTTCATAGAGCTGGAGAGAAGGGAGAAATTTAATTGAAAATGTAAAAGTGTCAGCTGCACAGAGTAGGGTGCATTAGGAGGTTGAACCAAACTAGTGATAATCTGTTGTAAGAAAGCCAAAAAAACCAACCAACCCTGAAAGAGTCATTATGAGCTTTATTGAATTATAGAAAGGCCTTTGATTGTGTCAGTCACATCAAGAGCATATAATCATTCAGTATTGACTTTTACAGTGTGAAAAAATAAATAACTACCCAATCTAACTACTACATTCCTTGGGCTGGTTTCTATATGTATAACAAGAATTATTTGTTATAATTTGTTCTGATTTTTTCATCTAGACACAATGATTCAAGGCTATTCAATATTCCAGATCTTAAGTATGGAACATGTAGTACTTAAAACACAAAGTCTGCTCTTTTAATGAACCGCCTTGATCCTTTGGAGTTTCACCGCTGAGTATTAAGTTTTATCTTATTTATTTTTTAAAAGCCTGTTGAGTATTGTAACTGTTGGAAATTGCTTGTTTTTATTGTTTGGTGAATTTGCTAAATAATAATATCAAAAAAGTATGAAGAAAAGATTTAGGCAGAAGAGAGGAAGGGGTTGTTTTGACCTCCTCAAGTAACTATGCAATTTTTATTTGCCCAATCTGATGTATTCACTAGGAATTATGGGAGTTGAAGTCCAGGAGATTTAGAAGAGTTCAGATTAGGAAATGTATGAGATAAAGAACTCACACCTGATGAACTCATGGATTGTGTAGCCTAGGTATGGTGTCCATTTAATGCAAAGACTAAAGAGGATAATCTTATGAAATGCCAACTGTAAAGTCTCTGAGAGAAAAAGAGGAAATAACAAGAAATGGCTGGAATTAAATTTTTACTTAAAAGAAGAGGCTGGTTCCATTACATGCTATGTTGTTACTTAAAGTAACATTTTAAAAAAAAATAAAGTTTCACATTTCCATTTCCTTTTTTAAATTTTGGGGCCAAGTCAAGGATAAAATAGATTTTTTTTTTTTAGTACTGTACCAAACTTTGTCAAAATAAAAAATATTTCTGGTTGGGAAAAAAATTAATTATTGAGAGTTGCCATGCTTTATAAGATATTTATATATTCACTTGAATTCTGTCTGTTTCTTTATCTGGAGAGCAGCTGAAGTGAGAGAACCATGGGTTACCCTCCCCACTGAAGTAAATCAGGCACAATTCTTAAAACTGAGCAAGAAATGAACCATAGCAAATAGATTAATATTAAATTAGACCAGTTTGTTTCATGAAACTAACTGGTCTAATTTAATATTGGAAGTACGATGACCTGGATTTACATATAAGGTCTTTTCTCAGCCTTCTATCTTTTCTCAATTTGTTTGTAGGAATTTATAATGTTTCTTGAACATATTATATAGGCAACATATAATAAATATATTTAAAAAAACTGAAGAGTTATTAAAACAATGCTAAAAAAAACTCCGAGAACTTATTACAGCAGTTGTAAAAGTTGTAGAGAGATGTTTCTAAATTCTTTTTGAAATTCCAAGGAAGTGCTGAGCTACCTTAGCTGACTTCATAGAAGATCTAAGTCCTTCTATTTTCTGGCGGGCCATTTAGTTATGCAGTGACATCAAGTGAAATAATTTAAACGTTTCTTTTTTCTAGTTTGTGGAGAGCTGGGGATGGAAATGAGATAAGGCAATAAATACAATTCTCAGGTTAACTGCCAAAACCCATGAAAGGGCCTGAAGACAACCTGATTTTCGATATGTTCATAGCAGTGCGTGGGAGCTGAAATAAATTTAATACTCCCAATGAATCTGAAATTTGTAATCTGATTTGACCAGTGCCAGAGAGCATAGCTTCTGGTTTTAAAAAGCTTTGCCAGAGAACATGCAGGAATTGGAAAAGGTTGCAGTTTAATCCAGGCTATTTTGTGCCATGATAACAACCCATTGCTCTGACTTAACCTCTCTCAATATTATAACAATGCTTTGTTGCCTAACCTTTGAATGTTGCTGCAGATGCTGGATTCCACTGAACTACAAACCTTCTCTCTTAGTGACTCTTAGTGGCTGTAAATAGTTTACGAAGGATTTTATCTCTTATATTGCTACCTGAGATGAGGTTGAGAGACTTGTGTTTACTGTCATCTTTATTTAGACAAATGGCTCTGTGATCACTTAAGTTGCATCTTTAAGAGTTGAGAACCGGGGTATGAACTCTCAGTGATTATTTGGTTGGAAAATGAAATCTTCTATACCTAATAACATTTTTTCACAATCGTGCTCTCTAGGTGTGATGTAAACTACAATTTTCATTGGCCTCATGGCTGGGAATATTGTTTTTAATATCCAGGAGGTCCCACAAATGACATAAAGTATTTATTACATTTATAAGACTGCCCATCCCAAGTGCATGACCCTGGGAGGCTAACAATTAAAAAGAGAATTAAAAACAGTAAACAAAATTATAAATAGCAGCCAAGAAACCAACCCTCAACATCGCCAATAATCATCTCAGCTTAACTAAGAAACTGGCTTATCATCAAGGTTCCAGGCTCAGTGGGAAAACTCAGTAAAATAAAATAAAAACATATAATATTACCAGGAAAAACATTCGATCATTTAGTCTTATTCCTCTGATAGCCAAATATTTCATTCTTAAATTGAATGGAGAGTTCAGATGCAGATTCACAAGCACAAATAAAATGGAGTACTAACATAAATTAGAGATATGAGAATAAAAGGTCTTCTCAGGCTAGTTTTTCATTCACACTTGCATAATTTCTCACCTTCATCAACAAAATGCAAGGTTTTTAAAGAGTCCTTCCAGCTGTGAAACCACTGAAAGGTAGATATTCCTGCTACCATGAGTATCTGTAGAGCTTCAGACTTATTCAGTCAACAGGTTTAAGCTTAGCAGAAGATAGAATAATTATTACTTATTGCAGCATTAGAAATATAAGTTTAAGATTCAAGAACAGCCACTGTTATCTCAGTTAACACTGGAGTACACTGAAATAATGGGATTCCTACCTATATTTGCAATGCAGGAAAGGGGCACTGTTGAAATCAGCCAAAATCAATTCTAGCATGTAATGATTTTTATTATAACGGTTTGTTTTGAAAGAGGATTCCTAGTTTTCCAGTCTTGAAAGTGCCCTGTTAAGTTTCCATCTTTTATTCTATTTTTTTGTCCTCCAACTCTCTATCATGTTTTTATTTCCCATTACTGATGCAACTGGATGTAGTTTATATGATATGGAAATGTATTGACTGAATATAGGGCTTTGTAAAATTTCTGTAAACTGGTTAATCGAATGACTGGTAAAATGTAGAATTGCATAAGTAAGGACCTCCACTACTACCTATCATACGGGTAGACAAACTTTTATCTTTGGTTGTTTTTTGTCTGCCACATTAGTCTGCCCTCAAAAAGATGATTTCAGCATAAAAAGTGCAAATGGAAATAAGGAAAAAATAACTGAATCCCTAAGCATTAATGGTGTGTATCTGGGGTATTGTTACCAGCCATTTGAGTGAGCTCAGTAATTCTTAAATCACTGTTATTTGTGTGTCATTCTACATTAGTTGTACTCTGCTTTTGCTTTCTTTTTAACTGTTTTATGCATTCTTCTGCAGCTTCCAGAAGAGTCAAACTGCTTGATTGTAGTTATTAAAAATCTTACTCAGAATAGACGTTGGCCCTTTTGTTGCAGGTGTACTTAATATGGAGTTTGTCAAATGACTAGAACAACATACTCCACTGTTATATTTATTCTCTCTCTCTCTCTCTCTCTCTCTCTCTCTCTCTCTGTCTGTCTGTCTGTCTGTCTGTCTGTCTATTATGGGCTCAAAACCTAGTTGAATTTGGAAGGTTCACTATGATTTATTCATCAATTCTATCCCAAATATAGGGGATAGTATATTTTGGCATCTATGTGTGTCGCCAGTTCTATCCAAAATCACTGTGGTGGTGTATTTGGGCATATCGAGAGAGGGAGGGAGGGAGGGAGGGAGGGAGGGAGGGAGAGAGAGAGAGAGAGAGAGAGAGAGAGAGAGAGAGAGAGAGAGAGAGAGAGAGAGAGAGAGAGAGAGAGAGAGAGAGAGAGAATATGCTTGGGAAAGACTAGAAATTAGATAAATTTACTGTTTTCAGTCCACATATTAAAAGGATCATTCATAAGTGCAAGTTGAAAATGAGTTAGGAAAAGACTCATAAAATTTTTAAACAAGTATGAAGGCAGTTTGTCAAAATGTATCTTTTAATTTAGAATGCTACTGTACCTTGAAAATCAATGAATATATCTGATAAACAATTTGACTTCCATTTGGTGCATTTAATGTTATTGTACTCAGCAGAGACCGGAGAAAGCATCTATTATGACATTGTGCAAATGTTTCTTGAAATGTTAAATAGTTCATTCCGATCACAGCAAAGAAGAGAACTTGGCAAAAAGATATTAATGGCTACAATAGCTAATTACACAATAAATATATGTATGGTTTAAGAAACTGTGTCCTCAAACTTGTACTACGGTAGCAGGATACAACATAGATGAGCGAGAATATTGTTTCAATCTCGGAGCACTTTTGAAATGATCAGAACAGCCTATTTCAAATGGCTGTTCTGAGGTGATTTGAATGGCTGATTTCATATTTGAAATTGAATAGTTTAAATTCAAAATATTTTACATATCAGTATTTGATACCATTTTAATCCTTTGTTATTTTGTAGTCGGAAAGTATTCTGCTCAGAAATTTATATCCTAGAACTGCACATCCTTCTAACACTAGTGCTGCCCCCCAAATTATGAAAGTGATATGTTGGCAAAGGGGTGGAGATCCCTTCCCCATCTTTGTCTAGTCTTCATGTAGTCAAAGGACCTGTCCAAGTTCAGAGCACAAAATTTTCCACAGAGTAAAGATAACATGAAAAGGATTGTGATTGTACCCAGCATTTACCTTCTGTATCTTAATTACTTGCTGTCTTGAGTTTCCTGAAGGTTTATTAATGCAGATCTTTAAACTGAAGGAGAGACTGAATTAATATGTAACCAACAGAATGCACTTTCTTTTCCATTATGCCTTCAAATTAGTAAATCTCTAGTGCTGCCTCAGTAGAATCAATAAAAGTAAATGGTCTTTGTGCCAGTAAGTTTTTTGTTTGTTTGCTAAATGGTTGCAGTTTTAATTTGTAGACTTCTTTTAGATGCACATGGCACGCACTTTTCTCGGTTTTATACTACTATGCTGCATGGGTATTTAATGAAAGACAATGATTTGGGAACTGCGCCAGAACCTATTGAAAAATATAATTTGAACTTTTCTTTTCTTTATGGCTTTGCATATATAAAATTGCTCTCCTGTCTGCTGCTTGTAAAAGTTAACAATAGAAGCCTAGACCTTTAGCTTTCTTTTAACTTCTTGATAAATGAAATGAGCTTGCATCAGACAGTGCCTTGATATTTTATAAAAGATGGTACTAGATAGCATGGCAGAGAAATAGGTGGCACAGAAACCTGGGAGAAGAGTTTTTACAATTTTCTGGGTCATCACACTCATTTTACTGATACAGTTTCTCTCCAAGAGAGTGAAAAGGCATCATTGCTGATTTAATAGTCAATAGACAATAGCTTAGCCGTGCTGAGTGCTCTGAACTTGGCATTCTTCTTGAAGACATTTCATTACCAGACTAGATATCATCATCAGTGCACTAATATGGGGAAACAAGGGTGGTTAGCTGTTGTTATGTAGAAGGTTGTCCTACCAGTTTTGTGTGGGTTTGAATAGAATGTGTTGATTTGAGATATGGTTTCTTTTTTTTTTTGATTGACATACTACTGCCTGGCCTTTAGGGTAGTGATTAGGTGCCAGCTCTGGCTTTTCTGGGTGTTGGTTAATGTGCTCAGGGCTGTTTTGCTCTTTCTTAAAACTTTATTGTTCCTATTGAATGGTTGATAAATGGGGTTTCTTTATTTTTTAAAAAATATGTTTACTATGTTCCAATAAATACTGCAAAGGCCATTGAAAAATGTTCTCCTGATTTGGGACTCAGGTGGAAAATTGTATATTTTTTGTCTCAGAGAATGCTTCTCTAACCATTGGCAAACACCGAGGAGTTCTGAGGGTTCTACAGAAGAAAAATAATAAATATGTGGGACTGTCTGGTAATGCCTATCTAGTAGCATAGCATAGCACACCTTGCATAATTTTCTGAACGATCTATTATTCTGAACAAGGTGTCAGGAGAAAATGAAGTAAGGTTCTTAAATGTGCTGCAGCTCAATGATTAAACATGTTTTCCACACTTGAAAGGGTCCTAAAACACGATTTCATATTTCACTAAGGTGATTGGTTTGTTCCATTCAAATGCCACCAAATAGGAGGAATAGATCAGTCATTTGGCATCTGAGGAAATAAATTAGCAGCAAAATCCAAGAGTTTGGAGCAAGGATAGAATATTTTATTTCTTCATGCAATTATACTGTACTTCAATTTCAGGAACTTATTTATCCTGCCATAATGAAGCTATAGCTGTATCTATTAAAATGCTTTATTAAACCATCTATCATATTTGAGAAGAAAAATGGGTACACTGCTCAGATTACTAAGGAAGATTTCCAGAAGCTAGCTAGATGAAGACTTTTTATCTGTTTTCCTATAGTGGAACTCATTTAAAAGTTGGATTTTGATGGATCATCTGTAATTATTAAGTTCTGTGCTGAAGCAAGACTTTTCAGGAATATTTCACTATAAATGAAGTTAATATTCTAGTTTATGAATGCAATACTGCTGGCAGCAGTTGTATTTGATCCTGCACAGTCTTTCAACCTTGGCAGTTTAAAGATGTATGGACTTCAACTCTCAGAATTTCCTAACCAGTTTACAGGCTGGGGAATTCTGAGAATTGAAGACTGCACATCTTCAAGTTCCCAAAGTTGAGAAACACGACTGTAGAGGAATAAATCTCAGGTAGAGACTTTTCTGGAACAATTCCTTGATATATTATGGATCAGATACTGTGTGGTGTTCATGCGGTAGCTGCCATGTGCCCTGAGCATATGAGGGTCGATCAGTTTGGGCTTAACTGTTCAAACTGCAAGATTCTGCCATGAGACAATTATAGCTTCCATTTTCTCCCTCATTTTGTAAGGCATATGTCATTTAGCCCTCAGCAGGGTTGATATTTTCAGTATGGCTAGACAAAAAATTATAACGATGGTAGATTAGAAGTTCTTTATGAAAGTCAGAAGAAGGACACACAACAGTGTGACACACGCATAGTACAGAAATTTGAGAAACCTTCTGTACAGATAGTTCTCAACTTACAACCACAATTGAGCCCAAAATTTCTCTTGTTAAGTAAGACATTTGTTAAGTGAGTTTTGCCCCATTTTACGATCTTTCTTGCCACAGTTGTTAAGTGAATCACTGCAGCTGATAAGTTAGTAACACTGTTGTTAAGTGAATCTGGCTTCCCCATTGACTTTGCTTGTCAGAAGGTTGAAAAGGGGATCACATGACCTTGTGACTGCAACCGTCATAAGTATGAACCAGTTGCCAAGCATCTGAATTTTGATCACATGATCATGGGGCTGCTAGAAAGTGTGCAAAATGATCATAAGTAACTTTTTTCAGTACCATTGTAACTTTGAACGGTCACTAAGTGAACTATTGTAAGTCGAGGACTACCTGTATTTCATAATGACATCCAAAATCAATATATTCAAAATATACAGATACTGTATATTGAACGGTTACCAAGCACTGATCTAATCCCTAAAGCCAAACACAATACAGGTGGAAATTGCAGTCCTTAGTTCCAGTCCTTATTCATTATTTAGATATGTCTCTTAGTTTGAATTTGGAAAAATATTGTTCCCACAGTGCCAAAAATTGCTTCAGCCATATTACTAATATCATGCATTGTGGAATAATAATAATAATAATAATAATAATAATAATAATAATAATAATAATAATAATAATAATAATAATAATAATAATAATAATAATAATAATAATAATAATAATAATAATAATAATAATAATAAAGTTGGAAGGGACCTTGGAGGTCATCTAGTCCAACCCCCTCCTCAGACAGGAAACCCTATACCATTTCAGACAAATGGCTGTCCAATCTCTTCTTAAAAACTTCCAGTGTTGGAGTATTCACCGCTTCTGGAGGCAGGTTGTTCCACTGGTTAATTGTCCTTACTGTCAGGAAGTTTCTCCTTAGTTCTAGGTTGCTTCTCTCCTTGATTAGTTTCCATCCATTGCTTCTTATCCTGCCTTCAGGCGTTTTGGAGAATAGCTTGACTCCCTCTTCTTTGTGGCAGCCCCTGAGATATTGGAAGACTGCTATCATGTCCCCCCTCGTCTTCTCTTCATTAAACTAGACATAGGCTAAGAACAACACACACATACACAAAGAAAATTGTGCAATGCACAATTATCATTATATCCTGAGCAGGATTTCATTATAAGTTAAGTATGGTGGTTTTACTTTTCCTATTGCTCAATATTAAAAGTAAACTTTTTGTTTTTAATGTATAGTTTTGAGAATGCTTCAAATGGAAGTTTAAAGCAATCTGGTTTAGCTTCCCGTTATGTTGTTCTCCATAGCCTTGAGGACAGGATGATTGCTGTGTCTTCTTTTGTTCTGTTTTGATTTAGGTTTATAGTATAGTTTATAGTTTTAGTCTTCTTGTATGTTCTGCTCTTTTATATGTGGTTTTTTTTATTATTGAAAACTGCCCAGAATCATTTAAGAGTCAGGCTGCCTCAAAATGTGACAAATAAAATAAATAAATATTTTTATGTAGAATGTTTCCTGGGATAATTCATACTTGTGGGACTTTTCTTTGATTTCTTTGCCCTAAAGCCCTTGGCAATCTGATCAATAGAACAATGCATACTAGTCTTGCCATTTGCCATTTTATAAACTTATAGATATAAACTTTATAGCCTTATAGATATCCAGGCTATAGAGAAAAAGTACACTCGAAATAGATTGTAATAAATCTCCGAAGTTTTGTAAAATCAGACTTTGTTCTTTGAATTTCAGTTTCTCTTAATGTCTGTCCTTATTCAGCAAAATATTCAATATTTCCACATTGAAATCTAATTTGTCCTTTTTAACAATAAAAGGTTTGGTGAAGCATTGAGCACTGCAGTGCTCCATCTAATAAGTGAGAGTACTCTTGGTATGTTCACTAAGGAAAAGAATACAATATTCTGTTTCAGTTATAGAAGAATCAGAGTTGTGTGAAAGAGCTCAGAGATGTATTTAATTTTAAAGTGAATTTGGTGTGCATGAACAGGGAGGGGAAAGTAATTACATTTTCCAGAACTGAGTTGACTTTGAGATTTGGTTATCTTGATGTAATTACACATGAGAGGTTATAAGCATCTACTGTTGCTAATGTTTCAGAGATTTGATTAAGCCAAGGTAATTAAAGAACTTGTGGTAGAAGCATAGACTGAATATGAAAAATGTGAAAATTAATCTCTTGAGTTTATTGGGGTTTGGGTCTTCTGATTTTATTGCTTGAAAGGCATATTGAAGATAACCTCAAAATATTGGCATCATCAATACTTGGGTTTATTCTGCTACTTGATCCTGGGCTCCCCTTTTATATTGTGTCTTGAGAGACACTGAAGCAGTCTACTAAAGACAAAACTAGAAAAAACATAAATGACATGTCATCTTGCTTTAAGTTTTGATGTTATTTAATTTTTTAAAAGCATATAATCAAGCCTAATCTTGAAATAATGCGGGGAACTTTAATTCTTTTAAATCCATTTTTATGGTCCTCTGTGTGTGTGTGTGTGCACGTGCGCATGCGTGCACGCCTGTGTGTATAAAAGTGTAATCAGTAGAGTCTCTCCCCCCAAAAATCCCATGCACATTAAAGGTAGAGTAAAAAGATTCCCCCTTTTATTGTGTTGTCCTCAGTCTCAGAAACTGGACTAGAAAGGTCTGATTTAATGTAAGTGCTTATGAATTATGTATTTTATGCTGTTGAAGATCTACTTTTCCATATCTCTGTATTTCTGCAGAAAATTAAGTTCTTTAATGGTATGTACAGTGAAGATTATAGATAAGTATACATGTGTTAATTCCCTTATTGCTTTAGAATTTTGATTTATTTCCTCCTGAAGCTCAATAATTTTGAGTATTTCCCCCCATATGCAATACAATTTATTAAGGAAGCAGATTTTATTTTTAAATTAAGATGTGTTGTTTTGGGTACTAAAGGTAAGTTTAGGCTTTTGATTTAAACTGAGATCAAGTTTAGCTTTTGATTTAAACCGAGATCAAGATCAACATCAAGATATTATACTATTCATTCCTTACTTGCTCAGAATATGAATAGTAGTAGCACTTCAAACTCTCTCAGATTTGAATCAAGATGCAAAGATGATATATCGAGCTGTAGGTTGGTATACTAGCACTTAATACTCCCACATGACTGCAGTGTCTTGAATTTGGAATTCAGATGTTTTGTTCATTTTATTATATGACATTTAATTAATTAAACCCTATGTATGAAGTATTGCATGGATGTATACTGGAAAACGAAAACACTGTTGTTATGCCATTGTTATATGCCAGCTTGTACATACTTTATTAATTTGTTAAAGCCACCCAACTTCCAAAAGACTCGGTGGCTTACAAAATTAAAACACAGTTAAAAACCTACTATAAGCAAAGTAATTGCCCAGACAAGACAACAAGAAGGCCTGGGAGGAGGGCCACATCTTGGGGTACATCTAGAACCCTTGGAGAGTGGGATATATAACCTCCAGAGGATGTTATTCCAGAGGGCAGGGAGCAGGAAAAGAAAACACATTTGCTTAGTTCTTTGAAATGATAACATTTATTTGAGGAGAGTAAACTTTGAAGGGCTGGGGAGGAACAACTGGAGGTAGGCATTCCCACAGAAAACTGGGTCCTCTGCCATCCATGGCTTTATAGATGACAGCCTTTGAATTGTACCTGGAATGTTTCCTTATCTTTGCCGTTAAATATAAGGGCAAAGACATAAGTTCTAATACAATAAATACATAAGAGAAGGTGTTTGTTTTATAAACAGAGACATACAATATACCATAATTATGTGAGTATATTAAAAAAAACACAACAGCGCTGCTGTGGGTTACCTGTGCAGTATATAATCTCACAAATGTTGTTTCCCTTCATCACAGTGAGGGTCTTACCACATATTCTGTGCTTCTATTTTGCTGGAGTCAAAAGTAAAAATAGAAGGTATAATACTACATCAGGGTCATTATATCTTGTAGAAATCAAACACTGCATTTCACAAGAAGAACCGTATGCTGGCTGTCAAGCATGGAGGTATGAGTGTCGCGGTAAGAAGATGCTTTGCTAATTGAAATAAGCATGAATTCTGTTCTGTGTCAAGAGTATTCTACAGGACAATATGAAGCATTTCATACCTGAAGGCTGAATAGCAGGTGGGATATCCAGCAGGACAATCTCAAATATAAAAGTTTGGGAACAAGAAATCGAACAAAGAGGAAAAACTTAGTGTTTTAAAATGGCCAAGCCAAGGTTCAAATGACGTGGCAGGATCTGTTCAGCTTGTGATAGATAAAAGTTGAAGGAATTTGCATAGAGGAATGGAACAGAATTCCTGCACAGTGATGAGAGAGACTGATCAGCAATTACAGAAAGACACTCTTTGCAACTAAAGGTTGTGCAACCAGTTACTGAATCTAAAGGAACAGTTACTTATTCGCATTGATATGTTGGATGTTTGTGGAATAAATGAAACAAGCAATATTCAGACTTCAGTGTTGTTTGTTTACTCAGATTTTGTTTCTGCACCAGTACAACTTCCACGAAGCTCTGATAACTTTCAATGGCAAGGATGCACAAAAACCCGTAACATCTGATAGGGGGAGAATACATTTTTTTTTTAACCAAGAAGTATTTATGGAAAGTACCCAGCTGGAGAAAGATATTGCAATGCCTTAGGTGACCTAAACAGTTCCGTGCTAGCTTCCTCCATTTGCATCAAGAAGGGAAGTTCTCTTTTCTCAGCAAATTAGTTTCTTTGTTAGTCTATTAACTCTTGATATGAATATTTGCATTGGCTTTTAATAAATCACTGTTTAATTGTTGGTACCCAGAGTAACCAGAGATCCTTAATTATACTTTTTACAATACCTTCATAGGAGCAGTGGCTCTTAAGATAAGAAACATCCAATGCTTAGGATAAAAAGAATCAGTGTTTCTAAAAGAACAGCTTGTCCCTATTCAGTGAACTACAGATCAGTTATGTCCTCCCTTTCCTTTGACATTGTACTTGGGTTCATTTTCTGTGGATTCTTCTGTTTGTTAAAAAATCAACTTGTATTTTATAAAAGAGAAGCCTGGCTGACAACACAGAATTAATTGACCAGAATTGAAGAATACGTGACAGTGGAAAAATGGACTATATACATTCACAAAGCTCTAACTAAAATCAAGTAGGAATGGCTCCTATATATACAACATATCACACAACAATGCAAGTTAAGACTTGGAACGTGTTTTTTGAAAGAAAAAGAGAAACTGTTTTAAAAGACTTAGAATTTTTAAACAGAAGAATTGCAGAAGATTAAAGCACAGAGCAAAAATATTTAAATAGCAGCTAGCAGTTAGAGGGAAAAAGGAGGAAGAAAAAGAACAAATGGTTTTTTGAATTTTTTTTCTTACACAATTTGATTTTTTTTATTTAAAAATATCACATTATTAAATTCATATTTTAAATAACTCACTTCAACTATCACTTGAGTGTAAAGTTTATGCAACAGCAATAATATTTTTTTTAAAAAAAGAATGCAGACCAGTCAGGGATTAAATTGCTAAGTATGTAATTATATGTATGCATTCTAAACTGGCATTTTTTAGTTCATATGGAATATTCTTCGTTCTCAGTTGTGTGGGGAATAGGACAAGGGGGATGAGGGCGGGGATGGGGTAAAGCAAAGAGAGAGAAGGAGAGAGAAAGACAAACGTGTCATAGGATGGAAGACAAAATGCAGACACTTTGGCTTAAGAGGTCTGTGGCAAGGTAGAGAACAAATTTTTACTGGACTATATTAGCACCAGCAATGCTGTTCTACGCTGAGCATAGACAGACAATCCAGATGCTGCTGCTTCTGTTTACATGAGCAATTCAAGCCAACCATCCCTTTTACTGTGGAATTAGTCAACAGAATAATTGGGCCAACAGCTTCTGGCATCACAGGGTATTGCACCTTTTTAAAATCCCAGTTGTATAATTTCCCAACTTTTGCAATTTTTTATGAAAAATAATGGTTTCTCATCTCCTGTTGGATCATTCAAATCTACCTTCTGATGTGAACAGGTCTGAAACAGATGTTAGGGATCATTGCCTGGATGCCCCAAAGGGAATGGCTTTTTTTTAATATAATTACAGAGTGTTACCTGATTTTCATTATGTGCATAACCTGGGAGAGTTTAAAACTATAGCATCACAGCAACAGAATAAAGCCATGGAATTGCAGCATGCCGAAGTACAACATAATAATAAAATAATAAAAGCATATTAAATTCAGTAACAGGAAGGCATGAGACACAGCAGTATAGATTTAATTAAAAGCTTGGGTAAACAGATGTCTTTTGAGCTGCTGCCAGCCACATTTGCACAGAGAGGGAATGCCATAGCTGGGTTGCCTCTAAAAACATTTACATTTTGTCCTTTGTGGGTTTTATGGTTATAGAAATTCTAAATACTTGTACGTACTTGTGATTCCTCATTCTTCTTTGAGTTCATACAGTTTGTGGACAAAATTCTTGGAAGAATAATACCAATCCTATTCAAGCTGATAGCCTTACTCTTATTAAGGCAGCCAAGGGAAGTCTGATAAGGGAATACACAGAATGATAGATGGTTCCCTTTATCCTGTTGTAATATAGCTGTTGTGAAATCTCTATTGTAGAAAATTAGACCTACCAATAGTTACTGTTCAGTTTCCAGTTTACCATTCTTGGGCAAGATGCTTTGGAATATAGCATGTATCTCAGCTTCAGGTGTTCTTAGACATGGTATAATAGGCCCCGTTCAGTTTAGCCATAGACCAGAGTTTGAGATTGAAATAGTTTTGGTTGCCTGGTAGATAATCTACGTTGGGAGATAAAGAAAGGATGTATATCCAATCTGTTATTCTGGACTTCTGAGCAGTTTTGATTTTAATTATAGCATCCTTTTGAATCATTTGGCAGAAATAGGCATTTCATAATAATTTCAGTAATTCTTTGTGTCCAGTCATAGAAGATAATGCTGAGGAACTGATGTTCAATCCTGTTCCCCATTTCATTTAATATATGACATCTATGAGAAATTAGTTGATTGATTATGTGCCATCAACTTTTGACTGCTAGCAACCACATAGATATATTTTCTCCATGATGATCTGTCTTTTACCTAGACTTTCAGGTGAAACTAGTAAGATAGATCATGAAATAGGTTTTGATTGTGTTGTTGATATGCAGATGGCAAGCAGGTGTTTTTCCTTTTCAGTCATTTTATATTTTCTACTCATGCAGTTTTCTTGGTATAATACAGAAGTGGCTTACCATTGCCTTCTCCTGCATAGTATGAAATGATTCCTTTGCTGTTATCAATGCCTCCAGCTTTGTTTTATATCATTACTGTCCAATATAGATGCCTCCTTTTTTTAACTGGCAGCTGCTACAGCATGTCTTATGTGACCCTGCTGGTAGTATATAAATTTGGTGCACTCTCCAGGTGTTCCTCACTCACCTCTACCAAGAACATCTCCGGTCACTCTTAAGGGATGGGGCCACATGTATTCAGTTTTGTTTGTTGGAATGTGTCCTGTTTAGAACCACCTTTAAAGATTTTTCAGAAAACGGAACTAGCAAAGGATGCAAGTATGAGAAAGTTGATAGGGTTAAATTACAATGATGTAGCAAAGGTTCACAGTTGGAAGTGTTGGGGATAATACTTAAAGCTCTTAGATCCAGGACACCTCAGATAATGCCCCTCTTACACAATCCTCTTCCTTTCTGAGTTTTGATGGAGTGTCACCTTTCTGTGCCCCAGCTGAAGATGCGTTTCTCTGAAAAAGAGCCTTTTCATAAATTCTCTACATTGTGTTTCTGTTATCATAAAATCTGAAACATTGAAAAGACATCCCTACAAAGGTTTAAAAATAATGGCTTTGAAATGTACAGAAAGAAAGACACCCCCCTCCCCTGCCTCCAATAAATGGACATGTACTTATATTTTTGTAACTGGACAAATATTTAAAATTAAACAAGTGGAGTCACAGGAACTTTAAGCATCAAGACGATTTCTAGTTAATGAAAAAGGATGCTAATTAGTTCTGATTAGTATGTTCACTTTTGAAAGTGGACCTGACAGCCTGTACATCTCCTGCCATATTAAACTATCCAGAGAAACTCATTGTAAAAATCCAACTCAAGGATTGGCAATTTTGTTTACAGAATGAACACATGGCCAAACAATATCTAGCTGGAAGTTTCTTTTTTCCCAAAGTTACAGGACATTCCCTTAAGAAAATGAAGAGCAAGTGAATATCTAATCTTGCAAGTAATGTAGACAGTATTCGTCTACATTATATCCTCAAAATGACTTTTGAGGATATAATGTACGTGCCAACTTTATGTTCTATGAAAATAGACCGAAGAAAAGAAAAGTGGGCTGAAAAGTTAATAGTCCAGTTAGTCCATAAAATGCCGATAACTACATGAGAAGGATTGCAGTAAATGCATTATTGATGTAAGAAGAAACTTGTACAGAGGACAAGAAAAGGGGGTCCATCTCATCCATATATCCCAAGTTTTTCCAGTCTACATGTGTTTGCTTTGGGGTTTGCTCATATGATAGGGGGAAAAAATCCATTCCTAATCCATGAGGGTCTGGGGGAAAGCACTTGCTCCTGCTGCCTGATTGAAGAATCAATTTGGATAATATGAACTGACTGAAGAGAAACAATTTTTGTTTTAATTATGAAAGGATTGTAGTTCATTTATAGAACACATGCTTGCATTCTGGCTGTTCCAGTTAAGGGAAAAGCCTCTGCTTGAAACCCTGGAGAGCAGCTGGCAGAACAGACCAGAAAACTTGCACACAATTCCCCAAGAGATATAGATGCCAACTATGGTGTGAGCATCTGCAAAAAGATGTGGAGTTCCAGAATGGAGCATGATCTTACAGTAACTCTCCTCCTTATCTCTGAAAACCTAGGTAAATTGTAGATTCTTTTTCCAAGGGATTACAAGATCATAGGAAGCTCGCTTCCTGGTATTCAGGTTGCTGCTTATAAGTGCTGTGTGCTTAGAGCTCAAAGCATTGTTGGAGACCCCACTTTATGGTCTGTTTCTGTTGCTCCCCTCTGAGAGGAGGTTTTGAAGTATTTCTAGCAGGACTACTCGATTCTGTAATAGCTTTGTTCCCTATGCCATCTGTCTGGTAAACTTGCAAGATTCGTTTTCTTCACCATGCACATGTATACATAATCCAAACTAGACTGTTGTTTCTCTGTGTCATATAATATATGTGGGTATATGCATAATTCTGTGTTTTTTATTTATTTGTTTTTGTCATATTTATATAGTGTATATTGCAGGTGGTGGCCCTTTGAGGGCTGTATGCAACAAAATTTCATTTTAATGTATGCCAATTAGTGTACATTCAAAGTGACAATAAAGTTATTATTCTATTCTATTCTATTCTATTCTATTCTATTCTATTCTATTCTATTCTATTCTATTCTATTCTATTCTATTCTTATTTCCCATACTAAGAATTTGTAAGGCATCGCCATACATTGTGCTCTGAAATGAAGGGTCAAATAAAGCTGCTGGTTTGTCAACGTGATATTTTTCTGTAAGTTGGGCCAAATATCCTATATTATTCCCTCTTCTTGCCATTAGTAAGATTCCAATACACAATTGCTTTAAATAAATTGTTCTGCAGCATCATACACTAACCTTATGTTCCTGCAAACATGATGTTGATGTTCATTAGTCTGTTACAATCTGTTCTTTGAAGTTTTATTATCGTAACAAATCCTAAGGTACCTGCAAAGTGAGCTTTGGAACAGAGACATTTACACATTGCCATCACCTGTGATAATGAAGACAAAACGTATTTGTGGCAAAAGATGTATCTTGCTTACAAGTTGAATAGAGTGTAGCAATTGCCGTTAACAAGGAAGGAAGGTACCAACTTTTCAAATAATGACATTGTGAAGGTATAAATTACCTCTACTGTGGTTACTGAACACCTGCCATTACTACTTATAAGGCTAGGATTGACTAGCTTTCTGGGGAACCTTTGGCCAATTAATCTCAGTCCTAAGAAGAAGACAGTAGAAACTGCCTCAAAAAATCTTGTCAAGAAAAGTGTAGGGGCTCGTCCAAGCAATTACATTCACTTTTTCTGTACTTTCCATACGTATTGGTTTTCCTAAAGGGGAATATCACGATGATTACATCTGTATGAGGATCTATAACTATCATTAGAGAATCGAATATCTTCTCCCCCCCCCCTTTCTTCCCTATCTCTCAGTCTACTTTTCTATTACAGGGAGCTTGGGAATTTTAAACTGATGTCTAAGAACTCTATTTTTTTTTTTAGGAATCTTTAAGGATAGTAGACAAATTAGCTCTGGCTGTTTCAGAGAAGTTTTGCTTACTCTCAGACATTGTCTGAATCATTCATTTCAAAGGCAATCAGAATGATTTTTCTGGTCTGGACATCTATTAAACTCCTGAATTGTGTGTAGTTCAATTACTGGGAATAGCTGAGGTTGGCTAAGTGTAAACTGTCATGAAGAAATGAAATAGCTCCAACATGTTGGCCTGATGGCCAGTCAGCAGCCGAGAAGCAATTTTGGAACTTGTTCTGAGAGCCTCCAATACAGCGCATACTTCCTTGATCACCTTCTGCCACTGGCCTCTGATTTATCAAATGCTGCTTTTGTAGTTTGACAAGCTATGAAGCTACTTGGCAAGCTGAGTTGCTAAACCCCACTCAACTACTCTATAACATCAGCATTAGCTGCAGAATATTCTGTGTTGGGTTGTTTGACCAAACATTTCTTTAATTAGATGATTATTAATAATATTTTTAAAAATGAGTGAGGCAGAGGAACAGCTTTGGTTTTGGATCTGTGGACTGCAGCTAGAAGTACTTTTCTTCCTTCCTTTTTGTTAAATTTCTGTGAGATAAATATGTCATAATTACACCAAAGAATATTATTGATTGTACTGCCTTGGATAAAATGGTATTACAGCTTACTTCAGTTTGTTGTAGGTTTTAATGTAATCAGCTTGTTCTTCGAGTGATAAACACAGTAGAGCTATCTTCATCTCTGGTTATTGTTTTACATGGAGTCTTAAGCAGAATGTACATATTTGCAGTTCTGACCACTGGAAGTAAAATTATTTAGTGAAAATTACAGTGATTCATTCTTTTTGTATAGGTTGCTATATCCCATTTGTTTTCCTGCAGTATTGGCCATCTTGAACTTTACTTTTGTGTCTGAGATTGTTCCTTTTGTGATATAAGCATGAAATGTGATACCCAATACAATTACAATCATTCTTGATTTATATTGGTAACACATCATTTTCATAAATAAAAATAAAAAGCAATAATGCTGGTTTAAAATTAAGTTTTGGAATAAAATCTCCTAGCTTCAATTAGTACTAGTATATATATACTGACCACCTGGCAGCAGGACACATCTGGTGATTTTTTCCCCTCCCTAAATGGAACTCATCAGGTGTACATAGCCACAGATCTTTTTTGTGGGATTCAAGGCCTCCACTGGGAATTGGATTCATAGACCATTCCATTTTAGATGATTACATAGAGTACTTTAGTTTGATACATTATCAAAGTCCTGGTGCTCCTCAATGTTTCAGGGAGGGATATGCAGAGGCAATCTTTAGAATGGCAAAATGAGCGAATGACATAACATTTATACCTCTCTGCCCGATTGTTTAAGAAAAGGAAAGTAGACCGTATATACCATTCTAAAGACAGCAGCATTCTAATTTCACTCATATAAGGAGGTGTACAATCTTCTATCAGCTTCATTTTAGAACAGTCCCCTAGCTACCATCGGGGTTATCAGAGTAATTGCAAATTGAGTCTAGCAATACTGATTTTAACAATCTTATGAAAATTGTTTTATCTAGCTTAGTTTTTCAAATACTCGCTCTTGAATCATATATATTTCATAGCTAAATAAATGACCTCAATGTGTTCAGAGTTACATGTCTCTTTCTTAACTGGATATTTTGAACTTCTCCTTTTTCTTTACCTGACATCTAAATAAGTATAATCTATAATGCCAGTGTGTGTTTGTGTGGAGATGCTTATTTTGGGGAGTAGGTTAATCAATTTTGTGTAAAGCTTGACTTGGTTGTTTTATCAAGCAGCTTAACATAAATCATAATCACAAATAAGTTATTTTTGTACAAGTCAGTTGGTTTCCTTCAGTCATACATTTTGGGTCCTTTCTAGTGTGTCTCCTTTAACCCTATTAGTTAGTGCTATTCACTGTTGCTTAGAAGAAGTTAAAGGCAAAGCTGGAAAACTCTTCTCCTTTTTTCTGATCCAGGCTAAGCTTCTACTGGCATAATCATGTGGTAGGCTGTTAATCTGTGGTATCATGATCAGTGTTCTGGGATATGTTTAAAGCAGTTTAATTGAGTTAAGAATACTTCAACTAAACTTAAAGATCTGGAAAGACATGGAATACCATGTACAAAACAAGAACTATCAGTTGTAAAAAATACAATTTGTCTACCCATTAAAAAAAATAGAGAATTCCTCAAAACAAGATAAATATTTGGTGGTCACATCATGACAAAATACTGTAATTTGTTTTCTGTCATGTTTTAAGGTGCTTCAGAAATAGTAAATAGGAGATATTTGTGGACTCTTGTTTCCACAGTGCTTTGATATATCACATAATCAGATTACTCCTCACTATGCAGAGCTTCCCAGAGCTAATGTTACATTATATAGAGAGGGGTTAGTAAGTGGACGAGGAGGGAATGGAAACAAAAGGAAGCTAGTAATTGATTGATAGACAGAGAGTTTCATACCTACTCCAAAACAGATCAGTGAATTCCATACTGCTATAAAATAATACAGAAATCCCCACTATAAACCAGAAATTGTCAGGCATAAGCCCAAAGACGATACAATAAGATCCAATGGAGTCCAATTCTTTATTTTTGCTTACATACAGTAAGCAGAATCTTGCCAGACTAAAGCTATTAACTTTCTAATCTAAGAGATATAACCTGGGAGATTCCAGGGTGTGGCTAGCCTGAAAGACCTTTCATCCCTCTGTTGTCTGGTTCAGGACTGTGCAGTCTCTTGTTTGGGGCCCCTCTCTGGAATGTGATGCCTCTTTCCTGGGAAGCCACGAAGGTATTGTTGACATTCCCTCCACTCCTTCCTTATGATGCACTTTCCATCATAGATATTAAATATTAAACAGTACTAGCCCACCTTTTGAATCTGTTTTTCAAAGGTAGCTATAGCATATGTTTTCCTACATATTGCTTATGTTTAAAAATACTAATTTACCATTCACGTTGTACTTTAGGTTCAGATCCTTTGTTCAGAGTGAGTATTGATCTGTTAGAAGGATTTTAATAGCAGCACAGTAAAAGTATCCTTTATAGTTTTAGTTATTCTACTGATATGTTTGCAGTCATTTCATTTTGTCCATGACCCATAGAAAAGAATGGAGGAGAGAGACAAATAGCTTGATCTGTCATCTCTGTGGCAAAATCCACACCTGTCTGAATTAAATGTGGGTAGATGCAGTTGTTTACAAAGGAGAAAGAATCAGTGTACATGGTCTGTTAGCTCAAATAGCCTTCTGTCAGTGAGAAAAATAAACATGGATTTTACTTTGAATCTTGATGTCTTTGATGGCATTTCTGACTTGTATCAGCTTTATGTTTCAGATATGAGCCATTTACTTCTCAGCATGCACTTACTTCAGCTTGCACAATGTAGGAGAAATTACGGGCTCCTCTTTTACTGACTGAATATCAAACATAAGAAACTGCTGAATCTCAAACAGATTTGCTTTGAACCAAATCTTACTACATTCCCATCCTGTAATGACTGGTAAAACATTTTTTTTGTGGGGGGGGAATTGTCCATTGCATTCTTGTACAAATCTAACAAAGTGGGTTTTTAAACCTCAGTTCTTATGGCTAGTAACTAATTCATCTTGGCTGAAATTGATTTGACTACCATTTATTTTTCTTGGGCATTCTTTAGCTGTAACTTCTTTAGCTTGACAACTGCAGGATATTTTTCTCCTCACTCTTAAGATGCAAACTAGATGCAGCATCCAGTGCTGAGGCTCAAAGGAGGATTTGGTTTTCAACCACCATTTAGAAGGCCTCTTTAGTGTAATGAATCAAAATAAACAATACTGTCAGCAGTTCCAAACATAATTGCTTATCTGCTTGTTAGTGGAAATGCGTCAGTTGGATGTTCCTGGAGACATAAAGATATAGCAACTGCACTGGCTAATCAAACAGAGCTCTGGAACTGATATCCTTACCTCTCAGAAACCTAGCGCTTTGTGGAATTTAATCTTTACAAGCCCAAACTGTTATATTCATAGGAGTTTAAATTATAACTGTTAAATGCAAGAGCAAGAATGACTCACATATTATGAATGAAGCCTGTTTCATGTTGTGTTCTGTACAAGTTGGTCTGCATAAATGAATTGTTCTTGCCAGTGATGGAGTTCTTTCATTACTGGATATCCTTTGAGTAGCTAAGTATCCAGTAAGAAGACTTTGCTTTAATGGGAATTCAATAATATTTTCCTTCACATTCAGCAAAGTTCTTTTTGCAATATGTAATTTAATATATTAGCGATAGCAATATCACTTAGACTTATACACTGTTTCATCGTTCTTTTACAGCCCTCTGTAAGTGGTTTACCAAGTCAGCATATTGCCCCAAAAATCTGGGTCCTCATTTTACCAACCACGGTAGGATGGAAGGCTGAGTCAACCTTGAACCCGTCAGAATCAAACTCCTGACAGTGAGCAGTGAGTTAGCCTGCAGTGCTGCATTCTAACCACTATGCCACCATATTAATATAGGATTCAGGTGCATGCAAAGCTTTAATTTTTTATAGGTACTTATCTATTTTCTTCTTTCATTTTTAGGGCCAACAGATTTACTCCATAAAACCTGCATACTTTCTAAAGCAGCTTTCTCTAACCTGATGCCTTCTAGAGGTGTTGAATGCAACCACAGGGAGTTGCTATAAATTGCAATTCCAACTCTTCTAGAGAGCAGCAGGCATGATTGCTTTATGGAACATTTTATCAAAAAAGATTGGCTCTACTTAAGATCTGCTTTTATAGCATCCTAAAAAATATATATCAAGGAATACTTTTTATATGGACCTTGTCTCTGTAGCTGCTTCCATATTGAGCTTAATGCACACATAATGTTTATGGTTTTTCATTTGAAATCACAACGATGCATTGTCTAACTATCCTTTGGAAGAAGCAGGTGGCAGACATGTTTGCACATGCTTAGCTTAAGGTGGGAGCAATGGTAGAGGCAAGCAGCGATCGTATTTCCAGAAGTAATGTTTTGTCATTCAAAATTGGAGAGGACATTATCATCGAGTAGGCTATTTCTCTTCAAAGAACTCATTCTAGGATACAGATATTTTCATTTATCATGGGGAAGAAGTATTTCTCAGGTTTTCATGTCAAATTGTTCCATGAAGATAAGACTCTACAACTGGTTAGGATCTTAATTTTCTTGCAGTTTCTCAAATAGAAAACCAACCAAATTATTTCACAATTTTAAGATGCTTTTTAAAAAGCTGCTTAGAATATCATTACCGGTAGGAACTCAATAGTGAGTTAAAGTTCAGAGTTCTCCTGTGTGTGATCTCAATCAGCTTTATATCAGTCCTGAAACACAGGTGTTAAGGGCTTTGAATTGAGCTTGACTCCTGTATGACTTTGTGGACACATCCCTGTAATTTACTTGGCTGCAGTACAGAAGTGGTTTCCTGATGCCTTTTATGGGATCTTTTTCAACATTAGGATTTCCTATTTAGATACTAACCCAGCCTGACTCTGCTTGCTTGCAGGATGAGAGCAGGTGGACAACATGCTGTTTACATTATGATTTATTTTTTATTTGGTAGTACTTGTGTACTACTCAAGTCTGAACAACTCAGGAGGAGGGGCAATCCAAGCAATGAATATCTATCTACACTAAAGCAATAAAATACCTGATAATTATAGGATAAAAACCAATAACAAATGGTTAGAAAAGACATTTATTTTCATATTAGAGAGCTGGGGTCCAGGGAATAGTTTAGCGATGATCAACTTTTGAGATGGCAAGCATATCCCACCTGTATATAGTGTGAAGGGATGTCACCAATGGGAATATCTGCAGAAGCCATGGGCATCTGCACCATAAATTGGAAATCTTGTACAAATTTGACAGCCTTTTTTCTGCAGTTGTCATTGCAGTTTTTTTTTATAATTAACTGATTGAATAGCACTGAAATATTAGATAGATATAATTAAGAATTCTTTTTTGGGCAACCATTCATCCTTCTTATTCTGAGATTTGTCTTTTGTTTTGTTTTCAAAACAGTTGAAGAATCAAGGTGCCTATATATTCTTTCAAAAGCCAAAAAGCATGGGCATTTTCAAGTTAAGGCACCTGCTCTATTTTGCTACACAACTGTTAAAATAATTTCTTCTTTGACTCTCTGCCAAAGTTGTGGTTTTCACCTCCTTTCCTGTCCACAGTGATCTTTCCAAATAAGCTGAGATTTGAACTATTCTTTATAGTTGGTCCAGGATAAAGAGATTGGAATCCAAAACAAGCAGGAAGGTTGCTTGAGAAGCTGTGGAAAAAGAAACAAAACAATTGATTACCATTGGGCAATTATTAATAACTAACCCAAATCTTATCCTGTCACCGTACTTTCTACTACCTGAAGCTTTGAGGAATTGAATGTGCTTTATTCTGTTGGATGCAGAGAATCAGATATTGCTTTCAGAAAGTCACTCGGCAAGATGATAATCTAGCTTTTAGATCTGAAAGCATGTTAAATTACAGAATATGGTTATTATTGACTGTTCCATAATTTAAGATTTAATATAACATCTGTCATGATACCTAGCAGAGGTGCCCTAATTACTGATTATGCTGGTGGTCAGTTTCCCACCTAGATCAAATGAAAAATAAACGTCTGTGAGTAGCAACATCACTTTCTGTGCCTGTGTTTTTATCATCATTCTTAAATTAGAGTGTGGTTGCTTTTATATGTGTGTGCATGGGCACAAGGGGCATGTTTGTTAACTTCCTCAGATTATGATCCAAGGAGCCCTAGATTTTTCATTCTTATGCCTCATTAACTACATGTGCTCAAAATCATTAAAGCAGGCAGTTAACTTGAATTACACTGAAATTAATCCCCGCAGAGCAAGAAGAATTTCTTACCCTGAAGGGTAATTATATTACTTTCATTATGGAAGGAAACTTATTTTCTTTTTGGTGCAGTGGCTGAGCTTTCTCCAGCTGATGCCTCTCAGATATGTGAAGGCACTATAAAAAAAAAATCACCAGTATTTGGCCATCCTGATAGGGAATTTAGATGTTGTAATAGCGTACATCTGGAAGACTAAAATAGCTCTTATGCTACAATCCCACACAGGTTCCCTAAAAATATAAAGAACAGTATGTTTAGTATGGCTTTTTCCCAGTTGTAAAATTGCTGCCTTTGGGGGGGGGGGAAATTCATTGTGGAGGCCTCTATACTTTGAATAACTTGCTCTTAGTTGCCACCAATATGGGAGAGGAATCAGTATTTTCCAATCTTATTTATGAAACTGAAATTTGCTGACAGGTTTCTTGGAAAGCCAAATGGCCTTGATCTTTATTTCAAGAGTATACAGAGATTGTCTAAATAGGATTGTAGCTCAGTCTGATCAGAGGCTATCCAAATTTGAAGTACTAGGTATAATTAAGTTTTGTTCTGTTCCCTGTACTCAAGGATGTCCTTTCAGTATGTAGGTTTCAGAGAAACTGTTCAGGCTGAAACTATTTGAAGACTTTAAATCACAAGGGAGCAGGTTCAAATTTTGCTTCACCTCAGGTAAATAATAATTTGATTTTGAATAATCCTCTTTTATTTGGGGATCCAAACTTTGGCTTCATCAGATCTATATTCCTGATTTATTATTTTTTTATCTTTCCTTTTTCTTTAAGTCACTTTATTTTTTAAAGATGATGAACTGCAGCCTATACACACCTGTGTGTACACACACACATGGGTACAGACACATAGACACACAGACACATAAAAAATATGAATTGAGAGAGTCATGAGGAAAGCATGCAGTGGGTACCCCAAGGTTCTGTCTTAGACCCAGTACTCTTCAACATCTTCATAAATGATTTAAATCAGGCAATAGAAGGGGAACTCATCCAATTTTCAGGTGACACTAAGCTGAGTGGAATAGCCAACTTTTTAGAAGATAGGCTCAAGATCCAGAAGGATTTTGAAACACTTCAACACTGGGCCCTATCCAACAAAATGCAATTCAATGATGAGAAAAGCAAGGTTTTATACTTAAACAAGTGAAACTAAATGCATAGATATAGAATAGGTCAGGGGTGTCAAACTGCCAGCCCACGGGCCGGATGCATCACCAGGAAACCGCGCCCACCCCATTGCCAGCAATGGGAAAAAAGCTCTGATACATCACGCGACGTCATGTGACGTCGCGAGTTTGACATGTCTGGAATAGGTGGTACTTGGCTCAATAGCAGTAACTGTGAGAGGAATCCAGAAGTCCTAGTGGACAACCAATTAAATACTGTCTGAGCCAGGCATGTGCTGCAGCTGCCAAAAAAGCCAATGCAGTCCTGATATGCATCAACAGAGGGATAGTATCAAGATCATGTAAGGTGTTAGTGCCACTTCATGCTGCACTGGTGAGACCACACTTGGAATAGTGCATCTAATTTTGGTCACCATGATACAAAAGAGATGTTGAGACTCTAGAGCAGCAAAGATGATTAAGGAGGCTAAAACATATGAAGAATGTTGCAGGAATTGGGTATGTCTAGTCTAACAAAGAAAAAGACTACGGATGGCATAATAGCAGTCTTCCAAGAGGCTGTCACAAAGAAGAGGGATTCAACTGATTCTCCAAAACATTGAAAGCAGGACAAGAAGCAACAGATGGAAACTTATTAAAAAGAGGTCCAACCTAAGGAAAATTTTCCTGATAGAAGAATTAACCAATGGAATGACTTGCCTCCAGAAGTTGTTGGGGATCCATCACTGGAGTTTTTAAAGAAGATATTAGACAGCCATTTGTCTGAAATGGTATAGGGTCTCCTGCTTGAGCAGGGATTAGGCTAGAAGACCTCTAAGGTCCCTTCCAACTCTGTTATCCTGTTAATGCTGGCTCAGATGCTGCTTGGATTTACAAGGCCCATGCCAGATGCTGAGGAACCAGGAAAATCTAGGTGGGTTACTGGAATAAACCATACAATGGGTGAGACAAGAAAACCTGGAAATTGATGGAATTGCTACTATAGTAGTAGACCTAATAAGTGGTGATATATGAAATGTATGAGGGAACTATGGATGGACAGAAAACTATCTACATTAAAAACAGTTAATTACCCAATACTTCAACATAGCGAAGAGGAAGTTGCTTTCACAATCTGAGATAGACTAGCTACTCATTACATCCCAGACTCAAAAAGATCCAGAAGAACAACTGGATGTGTCCCATTAGGAATACTTAAAAGTAGTTCTTGCTTGGCAGCCAGGAAGTAGATTTGTTTATGTCTTGGCTTTGCAAACTTTGGTTCAATAGAATACAGATGTTAAAGAACTCAGGCAGTCTCCCCTGAGATGATGATTTTTGTCCCAGGATATTTGGTTGTCCGAGTAGGAAAATGGTCAATTGCAACCAACTATGTCAAACTGCATATTGCTAATTGACGAGTTATGTATTGCAAACCCATCCTTCCAGTGGAATTGCTGTTTATTTAAAGAAGGTTGGAAAATGAAGATACTCAGGATGCACCCAGGGCCCTTGGCTAGCATTTCTTCTCCGTTCATTAAAATGCCAGGAATACTCAGGATTTGTAATGGAAAATTTAGTGAGTACAACAAATCTCATGAATACTTGAGTAAAACATTCACAATATGATGGTATATCCTCCATAACTTGAATCTGATACAGATAGTATCAAATAATATATTGTTTTACAATATATTATATATTATATACATATTATATAGTATATAATACTGTTTCCCTAGAACAATCACACTTAATCTGGACTTGGCTATCCTAAATTGGCATATACATTTTACAAGGCTTGCTGCAGTTATCTTATAAAAGGTTACACAATTATGTGCCAACAATCCAAATGTATTAATCTGATCCAGATGAATACTTCTTCCGTGGTATTTTAATTATTTCTTTTGAATCAATATTGTAAAGATACATTTTACCTAAGACTGTTAAAGATTTGAACATTGTTGTTTTGGAAACAAAGCAAAAAAATAGGAATGCATATTTGCATCCATATCTTTATGGAAATTTTGCAGTGAAATAAAGAGATTTATCATGGGTTTTGTAAAACAGAGGACGTGAGGTAAGCATGTTTCATTTTAAGTCTCTTAAATCACCTGATGAATTATAGAGTTATCAAAAATAGGATTAGTCTGTGGTGAGTAATAAAGCAGAGGAATAATTCCAGCTTACTCTAAGCTTCAAGATTACATTCCTGAATTTTTGGCAGAAATGCATTTTAGTTTAAAGCCATCTCGTGTGTGAACATGCATTTTGCTTTATTGTGTATTTGCTCTTTCTGTTTGTTGATATATTGCCACCTTTAAAAGCTGTATAGAAGCAGTCTCGTCAAAGAGATTTTTCAGAATTGAGCCTAATATATAAACTCACCTGTCTAGTTTCTGCTTCATTTGTTTCATAACAGAGATGTCTCTGTGGCATTTTAAGGCATCATAAAATGAGTCTTAGGGTTTAGCCCAATCCTTGGGAGAATGAAATGCAGCAGAGTAAATTTAATAAAGAAAATTTGAGGTGGTCGATGGCAGGAGGCAGCGCAACGGTTGGGCCCAGAATGCATGCAGCACTGGAGGCCCCTCTCCTCTGGTCATGATTATAGAAATTGATGGCAAGATTTTTGCCTTTTTTTTAGTTGGGAGGACAATTGAAAAATGTTATGTCAACTCTAAAATTTAAAAAGAACTTCCACCAACTTCCTCCCAAAACCACACTGTGTAAAATGGACACACTGTTCACACATGCATACAAACACACCCCTTCAAAAAGGAAGTATAGCCTTCAGCTACTCAAGGTTTCCCACCCACAGTTTCTGGTGAAGCAGAAACAGTATCAGCAGATGTTCTCAAGGAATGAACTCCAGGACCTATAAGCTTGCCTGGATTGGCTGTTCCTTTTTTTGTTTAATTTACAAGTGGCACTAAACCTGGGTTCTTTGGCAATTCAGTTTCAGAACTCTAACTTAAAGTATGGGAAGAAGCAATGGATGAGGAGTTCTTTGGCAAACACAAAAAAAGGAAGAAGATAAAATGTGCTAAACCCTAAGGCCTGCTCATTTTGTAATATATCTCTGAATAAATTTGTCAAAACTTACCCAAATTCTCTCTTGTGAATAGACCTGTGTAGGATGCTTGGGAAATCTCCATCTTCAAGCGTTTGGTAAAAAGTAAACAGCTTGCCGCTCTAAAAGCCCCTATAAGCTGCTTTTCAAGAGCAAATACACCTTCATGAATATTCAGGCAAGCACAGAAGAGTTATTGGCAAGTGAGGGTACCTTTAGAAGGGTTTCCCCTGTAATGTTTAGCATCCAGGCATACTTATCATGAGCCAAGAATTTTCTTTGGTATCCTGGCACTGTGACATGTAGGGTGCTGAAGCCCAAAACCAGTACCTTGAATTGAACCTGGATTACAACTGGTAACCAATGAAGGCTTCCATGTACTTCAATGAAGGCTTCCATGCATGTGGCCTGCAGCAGAAAAATAATGGACAAGATATATTCAGATGTCCCCAAATAGATATTTTTTAATCAACTATCTTCCATTCATAGTGGACTAATAACTTTCTGACTAATCTGTCTCAGAAGATTGAAGTTGTGAGATAAAATAAAGACAGGTAACCTCATGTAAGATGCATGGTGATCGTGGAGAAAAGATGGCATATAAATCTAAGAAGGTCAGCCTCAAAATGTTTTATTCCAAGATTTTAGAATGCAGTTGTAATTTGAAAGGAGAATAATATGCTGTCAGTTGAAATCTGTTAAACTAGGAAACAAATTGTAGGAACATTTTCTATCCTTCCCCTTCTCCCCACCCCCATTAAAGTTATTAATCATCTTAAAGACTATCTATAATCCTTTAGGGGTTCTTAAAGAACCATCTTAAGGTGATGCTTCCTTAGGAAGCAGCCACCTTTCTCTCAAAAATGCCCACCACAATTTCCTCTATGACAGTTCTTGACAGCATCTTGCTCACCGTTACTTCTTTGTACCATCTCCAGATTCATTTTCTGAAAACGGAATGTTTGGTGCCTAACAAATGAAATTTCAATTAAAAAATAAGAGGTGCTTCATTTCATAAAAATGAAAGATAAAAGAGTAAGAGTGACATGTACAGTATATAGAAAGTATCAAAAGAAAGGGTTTCTGAAGTCACAGTAGATTTCCCCAAAAAATGTTCTGTGAAAAAGATCAGAAGGGTTATATTCATTGCAAAAATTGTTTTGAAAATAGTACAGATGGAACTTGTCTTGTTAAACCTTTCTTGTACCACATAAGTTCTGGTCCTCCAGATCCTGTTCAACCCACTTCATTCCAGCCCCAGTTAAGATTCCCTATAGCTAAGGATGATAGTAGCTTACACCAGTGACCAAAAAGCCTTAGTTCTTTTCATGTACTGTATATGTGTATGCATATGCATATATGAATCCCCCTACAGATTTTACTCCACTAGTCATTGCCAACTATAAGGGGCAGTGCTCATCTCTGTTTCAAAGCCATTGAACCAGCGCTGTCCGAAGACATTGCTGCACTCATGTGGCCAGCATGACATCGCTGTTACTTTCCCACCGAAGTGGTATCTATTTATCTACTTGCATTTGTATGCTTTTGAACTGTTAGGTTGTCGGGAGCTGGGGCGAGGACGGGAGCTCACCCTATCACATACTACTCAGGTCTCGAACCTGGGCTGTTGGCTTTCCAGTCAATGAGCCCAGTGTCTTAACCACTGAGCTACACCAGAAAGAGAGTTTAGCTATCCAGTGATAGCAAACTGCTAGAGTGAATTTTTAATGGCCAAATTTATAGATTTTTATCAACAAAAAGACTAATATGTACATTTTCTCCATTTAGTTCTGTTTTTAAGAGAAAAGAATTTGTTAACAATTGATCCATCTACTACTGATGTTGTTTCTTCTTTCTTTCCAAACAGTGTTTAAAGTGGTTTATGAAAATCAATGTGATGTAATGAATAAGGACTTGGACAAGGATTAGGTTCAAGTCCATTCTCAGTCCTTGCCAGTCATTATTTTTCAGCCCAATCTCTTCACAGGGTGTTGTAGGAGAGAGTTCTGTCTGTTCATGACCTTGAATCACAAGAGGAAAAGTAAGATATAATTGGCAACAATGGAATAAAAATGCAAATCATATTTACAGTTGAAATTCCATTAAAAAAACATTACAACTACAATGAGTTTCTCAACACCCATTTTGCACTTGCTTGAATTTTGAACATCTCCCTCCTAAAATACAACACAAAAGCTCTTCAACAATGTACTCCAACAAGCTCACTTTACATAGATCTTGTATGGTGTCGTTTGAGAAGTATAACGGCAAATAGCAATCTCAATTGTGCTCATTTGTTCTTGATTGAAAGATCCTTTTGGCAATGCCAAGAAGTTTCCTGGCTTTTCCTTCTGTTTTCTTCTCATCTTTGCTAAGGTTTAACAAGATCTCTCTCTTCCATTTTTGCTTCTGTGGTGTGTGTGTGTGTATGTGTGGTTTGTTGCTGTTTCAGCTCACTGACATGCAGTCCCAACTTGTTATTCTCCTTCTCTAAGGGTCAGGTCCCAAGTTACATTTTTCTGAGAAACAGAACTCTGCTTGCCTGCAAATGAGCTTGCAAAAATGTGGTGGAATAAAAGGGCTATGCAGATCTACTGAGTTTAGTTTGATGGGAAAGCAGTTCTGGTTCAGAAAACAATTGTTTAAATAATTGTCAAGGCCATCTGGTTGTCAGAAAAATCACAATAGATCTCTGTGTTAATAATAAATAGAAGGTAGAAAGTGTAATATTCCTGAATAATTGTACCTATAGTAAAGATACTCAAATAGACATATATGGCACCAGTAAAAGAGAAAGGTGGTTTAAATTTAACCCTGGGCAAATATTTTGGATGTCTGAATTTTCTCAATGAGAACACTCCATTTCTTCCAGAGAAGAAATATCAGAGATGTGTTCGAGAACACAGCCATCAGTTTGCAATATAGAAAAATTGCTATTAGACGTGCAAGGGAATGTTCAGTTTAATTGGTTATATATATATAATGTATACTATTTCAGGTATTTGTTACCCTGATGTGAAATACTTGTGACTTTCGATAAGAAACTAGATGAAAGGTTAAGCCAAAATGAAGACAATAAAACGTGTGTGATTTGCAATAATGATATGTATGTCCATCCATGTATTATCCGCTTTAGTAGAGAGGAAGTCTACTTAATTTGAACATAAAGTGACAAATGTCGTGCATCTCACCTACTACACGTATTAGTCTATGCTGTCAATATATGAGCATTCTCACTTCTCAAGACAGAATAGTTGAATATTCTTACTAGTTTGCTAGAAAGAAAAGCGCTTGGTAATGTAAATGTGCCAGCTGAAATCGTAGCAAGACAGAATTCTTAGAACTTTCAAGAAAAAAGTTTTGCATTCCAGGTTACCATTAACTTGTGCAACTTCTCTAACATATAAAGTATCACAGTGCCGAGTGGCCACCTGCTCTGAATAACTAATAAGGAAATTGTCCACAAAAGTCTCACTGGGACTATTAATGAGAAGGAAATAGAGTAATTTATTTAATTAACACTTCATTAGATAGACCTAGCTAATAAGCAGAAATGCACCTCATAGATTGCTGGGTGTTCTGTACTCCCTAATTGCTTATTATACCAACTATGAAAATATAGTGACAGGATCTTTCCTTTGGACTGGGGAGTGCAAAATAATATAGGTAAAATTTTCAGACCATCATTGAATACAGAACGCGGTTGTAATAGTTGAGAGATATTAGCATATTCTAAGATTTTTGTCACAGACTTGTGTTATGTATTTGGTTTCTCAAAAGAAAAACTGCAGTCAAGATAGTGAACCTGAGATGAGCAGATCCTTCAGTCTAGTAGACTTGCAAAATGATAGCCTAAAGCAGACATTAATAAGACTAATTTTAGTATTGCTCAGGAGTCTTATTCTTTTTTTAACAAAAGTACAATATAACTACACTGACCCAACCTATTAGACTAGGAAGGCAGGCATTTTACGGGTCCCCTCTTTCAAGACAGTCCACCTAGTGCAGGGGTAGGCAACCTTGGCTCTTTTATGACTTATGGACTTCAACTCCCAGAATTCCTGAGCCAGCATGGCTGGCTCAGGAATTCTGGGAGTTGAAGTCCATGAGTCATAAAAGAGCCAAGGTTGCCTACCTCTGACCTAGTGGGACCAAGAAGAAGGTCCTTTTCTGTAACAGCTCTCTCCCTATGGAACATCATCCCTGATCCTGGTCATTTTGGTCAAGGGAAGGTAGCAGATCCTCAATAATAAGTTAATTGGGGGGGGGTTGTTAATAACATAACCTACTTTGATATTGAACTTTTGAAAACCTTTGCTTCTATTTTTAGCTAAGTACATTTTGGCATTACTCATATATTTTAAACCATGCTTAATTTTAACAATGATTTCTTGAAACAAATTAGTCAATGTTTGAAATTCATGTGTTTTAAATATTGTAGCTAAAAGCTAATCACAGTTGATAGGAGTAACAGTTTCCAAACTTCCCTTCAACCTTCTTTGGAGGAAAGGGGCTGAATAGAAAAGGGAGAGCATGAACTTTGGTACCTCCATCCACATAGCAGTATAAACTAAAGCTTATTGTTAGACTGAAACCCAGCTTCTCCATTGTTGGTTTGCATTTCCAGGAAACACTAAAAAAAATGTCATATACAGTAGCAACAACAGTCAGTCTAGTTAAATAGCCCTCTTCTCTCCTTTTTTCTCTCCCTCTCTCCCTTATATCCAAGGATATAAGATCACTTGCTGGATTGTATTAATGTCATGTTCTAGTTTTGAAGCTGCCAAACTCCTGACAGCTTACAATGAAGTAAAGTTACAATAATAACTTATATAAAAGAAAATAAGATGACAACTGACTGGAAGAGCAACCCAGAACATTAAAACACACACACACACACACCAGACCAAACCAAACCACAAACACAAAATCAAACAAGGAGCTCAACCATCATCCTAGTCCAAGGCCTGGGAGAATAACCATATTTCATCAGTTTGTGAAGATGGGATCAGATCTTCAGAGAATTCCATTCCAAATTCTATCATTCAAAAGGGCATCATCCATCACTGAGAAGGGATGCTTCCTTTGTAAAATGGCTTAATGTCATATTGTAGTTTTGAAGCTGTCCAACTCCATAAGAATTGATGTTTTACAATGAAGTAAAGTTACAGTAACAGGACCTGAAGCATGCCCACTCTACTTGACCTCACTGGATAGGCCAAAATATATGGAGACAAGTGTTCCCTCAATGTTGGCGAACCATTCAATGTTAGCAAACCTAATGGTTTGCCAACATTGTGATTTTCTGGGGCTGCATTTGTCTTTGGAAACTAAGGATGGTTATTTGTGTTCCATCCCTCAATGCTTCTGCTCAAAAGAGGCCACTGGGTTAGAAATTATCTGTATTTTTAAAGGTTCAGTCAAAGGATTTCATTTTAAGAGATCTTTAAAGTCTCTGTTGGGAATCCATCTCAGACACTATGTGTCGGTGTATATGTACCAGTTCCTACTGATAAATAGCCTCTCTCTTTTCATTGCTCTGTTGTAGTTTGCTTAAGTGATACAACTTAAGGGACCTTCATGACTCTTTGCCTTCCATCTTCCATTTAGTATCCATTCCAGTACAATTCACTGAGCTTTCAGGTCACCGACTGTCTTCTCTGTACAGATATAAAGTCTTTACATGACATCTTTGGATGGCTTTGGGGGCTCTATGGTCTACACTTTAAAACAACCAGAGCACAACTGAAAGCCTCTCAACTCAATTTAATTCTTGCTCCTTTCCTGTGCCTGAAAATATATGCTAGGAAATCAGTGATGCAGATGATCATACTTGTAGGCTGCTTATTTAGCAAATGACATGTTTTGCTAAAGTATTAGCCTTTTCTTTAACCTGATTCTGCAAACAGAAAGCTGTAAGAGAAGAGAAGCCTATTTGTTTGCAAATACTATCAGCATGGCATCTTGTATATTTCTGTTTGATACTGCCAGCTTCCCTAAGAGGCAGCTCCCTCAAAGCAAATTTTAGAGTCAGCTCCCTTATATTAAAGAATACATTAGAGATTTTGTGATTTTATAAATGCCATGCATGAAATAGACTATATTCTATGATTTAAAGGCTGAATAAATGACCATTATTAATAACAAATGATAGAATCCATGCCATCTGCCATACAAAAATACATGTTCCTGAAAACATCTGGAGCTTTGTAATGGTAGATTAGGGAAGAAAGTACAGGGCAAGGGAGCCCACCTGAAACTGAATAGGGAGATGTTCTTTTGATGCATTGGCTAAGCAAAAAAAAAAGAGAGGGAAGGAAGGAAGGAAGGAAGGAAGGAAGGAAGGAAGGAAGGAAGGAAGGAAGGAAGGAAGGGAAGTTGATACAAGAACCCTTTTAAGTTGCCCTCTAATTAAAGCATCTATAAAGGAATATTTCTCGGTGTCAGCCTTATATTTCAACACTGTGCTGTATAATGGAGGAGCAAGTCTCTTTTTTCTGAATAGAGCCACATCTCTGCATTCAGTATCACAACCTGCATGATGAATGGGGTTGAAGCAAGGAATAAGAAGGACAGCCATTTTCTTTGATGCCCTTTTCTCTGGCTGTGAAGCAGAAGTCTGTAGGAAAGGAACAGATAGTCCCTTTCTTGATGTCTTCCAGAGAACATTTGAAATTAAGCCATGAACCACAATTTATTACTTCTGGTATTTCTGTTGCTGTAGTTTAAATAGTGCCCAATTTATTGTTCCTGTTATTTTAATATAAACTGCCTAGTGCCTGTAAGGTTTGAGACAGTGAATAAATTGCATAATTGCAATTGCAAATTGCATAAAATTAATCCAAGGGCTGTGTATGCCCAAGGAAGGCAGATTTTCCATCCTGTACGCTTATGACATACACAAGCACACTATTCTCTTATATTACATATATGTGTGAAGCACACTCATTGGCTTCTTTGTTACAATGAGGCTGTAATTGTAACATTTATTACAACTGTCTAAGCAGACCAAAAACAAATTTAAAATAGTTAATGATCTCAGAAGAATTATCTTTACATTTGGCAAATGTTATAGCTGTGAATGGTTCTCAAGTGATTTGGAAGAAATATTTTAGACCTCTCCATTATTCACTGTGACAGGCTGGCTTTTTTCAGGATTTTGTATGAGGCTGAAAAAAAGATAGATCCATTTAAAATGCACACACACATATTTAAATTTATATTTAAATGCACACACAACACACACATACACACATTTTGCATAATAACTGCTTACCCTGAAATCATAACAGATGTGTGCAAATTTTTTCCCCCCAAAGAACCCTCTTTCTATAAGAATAATGTGGTTCTCTTCCTTTGAAATTCTGAAGCATGGAACATTTATGGAAACAGGTTCGACCTCTTTCTTTTAAATGAGAAGCCACAAAACTGAAAGTCTTCCTTTTATAGATGCTTATGGAATTCTAGCTTCAAAGCCTCAACAGTCATTCAGGATGATGGCAGAGGTTATATCAAAACAGAGAAAAGAGAGGCCAGAAGTGAATTGCTTCCATTCTAATATCTCAAGGAGGCTGTACTGTAGCAGCCTGCAGAATGAGATGAGTGTGACCCTCCATCTGGCAATATTTCAAAAGCTATTTCTTTCTCTTTCTCTAGATGAGTTCTGTTCATTTCATTTATTCTCAAGTTGCTTGAGAATTTTTCTTGGTGATAGTAGGGGGAGAGGGGCATTTCTAATGGTGATGTTGCTTCATTATTACATATCTTCCCCATCATGCTGGAGCCTCCCTGGCTGACCCATACTTCCCAGTGAAAGGAATTCCCTTGTAACATCTTCCTTTGGGACTTAATGGAAGTGTTTTAAATTTCAAAGGTGCAAATTGCTGGAGAAATTTTATGCATCAACTATGTCAAGGTAATGATTTAGAAGCCAACCAGCTGATTTAAGATGTATGATGTAATGATAGAAATGACTCAGCAGGGTCTATGTCCCTTTAAGAGCCAGCTGGGTCTGTGTCTCTTTAAGAGCCTTGTATAAAAGGAAAGGCTCCACAGATGTGTTCTCTCTCTTCTGTTTCCTGCTGTAACTGCTGTGTGTTGGAGCCTGCTGTATTAACACGTGTATGTATATTGTTCCTGGTGTATGATATTGTAGATAGTGAAAGATAAACCACCATTTACTATAGACCACTGTTTACTGTGTTTACTCCTGGGTTATCTCAGCGCAATAAGACTCTGACACAGTAGGATACTATACCCAGTGTCCCAACAGATATGGAGCCAGGTTGAGAAAAGCTCCTTGGTATCTCTAAAGCCTTTCTCCATTTTGTAGGAAAAGAGAAGAATGTATTGATCCAATAAACTTCATGAACTAGCTAGTCCTTAGAGAAGCGCATAATTATCTGATGCAGGTAATATGATAGATAGCGCCTCTGCTAAGTTTCTGAATTATACCTTTAGTACTTTCCAAAAGCTCTGGTTTAGCTCTACTCTCCTTAATGTGGGATCTGAATTTACTTGCTATTTTTATTTTATCATATTTATATCCTATCCTGGGTATGAATGCCCCCCTCCCCAATAAAATCGATATAATAGATATAATAATTAAAAAATCTCAGTACAGGTGTCATTCACTTAATCTAAGCACCAAATGCCCCATCCTTATAACAGGACTGCTTGTGTCTGATTTCAAATGTAGAGTTGGGCCATCCATATTCCTAGGAGCAGAGAGTTCCCTAAAATAGGGGTTACCACTAACAAGGCCTGTTGTCTGTGCCATGCCCCTGAACTACTCTACAGGTATTTGAAATCAGGTCCAAGCAGCCCTGTTATAAGGATGGGGCATTTGGTGCTTAGGTTAAGTGAATGACACCTTTTATGTACTGAGATTTTTTAAATTATTATATCAAAAAATCCCCTCTAAATGACTAGACAGGCACATTTGATTTAACCCAAATTCTCCAGAGGATGCCATCTACATTTTTGCCAGTGTCAAAGTTCTCTGGGTCTAGGCAGCAAGTGATCTTATGAGCAAAAAGACTGAGGCAGCTGTCTATTGCTGTGATATTGTCAGAGGGGAAAATAGTATCAACAGCTAGGAATGGGGAGAGGATGGATTTCAGAAAGGACTCTCCTCAATTCAGAAACAATCAAAATTACAGTATAACTATTACAAATAATCAAACTTCGGAAGTTATATTATCAGTGTTATGCCCACTGGTATCATTTATGTGTTGAGTTAACTCTCTTCCCTAACTTCTCCACAATAACTTTCAAACTAGCACTAGCAGAGTAGCAGCACAGCAGTTTTGAGCAATTTTCTTGTAACTGGGGGCAGACTTTCACTCTGTAAAAGGCCTCCAAGGAATCAGTAAGCAATGTCATCACATCAAGGGAACATGTTGTGCAAAATGGTTGGCAAAATAATTGGATGATGATGGAATTTTTAGGTAGAAAATGGGATGGCTTGGGTTTTGAGGTATTGCTATGGGGACCACATCAGAGTTGCTCAGGGGTGCATAAGGCTCACTGATGATCAATTCCTGCCCTATAGAATTGGCTTGTGAATTCATAAATATTCTGGATCATTAACTGGTGACTCCGGTTTTTAGTTCAGGCTCTTAGCTAATTGCTTGTATTACCTTCTTATACATTCCATTAAATTATCAAAAATAATTCAACTCCCACTTCTTTCCACTATCGTTTTTCATCAGAGAAGATACTTCCTCACAGAAGCCAAGGAAAGACATCAAACAGATTAGATGAAATGAATGTAATATGAATGAACTAGAGAAATGGCCCAGTTGAGCTTTTCTCTGCAGTTGAGCGAGCTAATTGCAAGCTGGTTGAATACAAATCAAGAGATGAAGAATTGCAAAAGGCAGCAGACTGGTTATTGTTGGCTGCCAGCAAAACATTTAAGGGGCAATTGGAGAAAATCCAATTCTTGTTCCCTGTTTCACCTCTTGAAAAAAAAAAGATTGCCAATGTACTAGGAATATAGATGAGAAAAAGACCTACAAAACGAGGCTTGCAATTCTGAGTTAAGCTAAATTTCTTTGAAGAATGTCTTAAGTAGTGGGAAAATCTCTCAGCCTTGTTAAGGATGAATGAAAGGATCGTCTTTCACATTTCTTGTAGATATTAAAAGCTGAAAAGGGAAGGAAGAACAAGTTACATGGACTACATATGGCATATGTCAAAATCTTTAAAACTACAGCATTAAGAGATTTTAAAAATATGACCAATGCTTAAAGAGCATCTTTCATTGGGATAATTGAATCTCACTGTTGTATTTAATCTGCAGATCTTAAAATTTGGCTACAATATCAATTTGGCTTCAGTTCATGAGAGAGTTACACCAGAAGCATCTTGCGAAACATGGTACTTTCCAACTATCTAGAAAACGGCCACTAAAGAAGTTGTACCAATGATGGAATCATCTAATTTTACTTACTTTCCATGAACATTTTCTGAAACATTTTAAAAAGTGCTGAAGAATCCACAACCCAATGGCTACTAGCTTTTTGTGACTCGTTCTACTTATTTTGAGGCATACTTCTCTCATATGCTACCCTTATTGCTTTCAGTAACTGATCTTCAACTTCATTTTGTCACATTTCTGTAATTCAAGCCCGTTTACTTTAACATGCACTTTCTCAGAGTTAGCCAAGATGAAAGCAACTTTCAACTTATGGCCATTCAGTTAACAACCCTTCAAAGTTACAAGGCACTGGAAAAATATGACTTACAACCGGTGCTCACTCTTATGACCATTGCAGGTCCCTACGGTCATGTGATCAAAATTAATGATTATGGGCCACCAACATGTATTTCCAACAATTGCAGAGTTCTGTGTGTGTGTGTGTGTGTGTGTGTGTGTGTGTGGTGAGACATGATTGCCATTTATGACCTTCCTAAGCAAAGTCAGTGGGGGAGGCTAGATTTGCTTAACAACCACATGAATCACTTAACAACCATGGTGATTCACTCAATGATGGTGGCTTCTTAAACTATGTTCATAGTTGTCTCTTTTACTCTTCAGTTAGAATCCTGGCAAATACTTTCCCAGGCATAGATAACAAACTCCTTCCCTGTAGTTTTTGCATTCATTTTTTTAAGCGTTCGCCTTTTTTTACAGGAATAGAATGACAGAATTAAAGAATTACAGAATAACAGAATAACAGACTTGGAATGGACACTGAAGTTCTTCTAGTCCAAACCCCTGCTCAAGCAAGTAACATTATACAATTTCAGACAAATGGGTTGTCCAATCTCTTAAAAACTTCCAGTGTTGGAGGACCCACAACTTCTGGAGGCAAATCATTCCACTAGTTAATTGTTCTGTCAGGAAATTTCTCCTTATTTCTCGGTTGGTTCTCTTCTTGATTAGTTTCCACCCATTGCTTCTTGTCCTGCCTTCAGATGCTTTGGCGAATAGCTTGACCCCTCTTCTTTGTGGTAGCCCCTTAAATATTTGAATACTGCTGTCATATCACCCCTAGTTCTTCTTTTCATTAAACTAGACATACCCAATTTCTGCAACCGTTTTTCATATATTTTAGCCTTCAGTTCCCTAATCACCTTTGTTGCTCTTCTCTGCATTCTTTCTAGAGTCTCGACAACTTTTTTATATTGTGGCGACCAAAACTGGATGCAATATAATAACAGTATTTCTTCAGTCATAAAGCACGTACATCAAACAAGTTGCACTGGTAATCCATAATTGAATCTGTTTCAACCTTTCTCCACTTATACCATCTATACAGGTTGTTTTTTCTGTTCAACATTCCCGCAATATTTATTACCCCCTTTCCATTCTTATTTCTTGCACACTTACAGTTGTAACACCACTTTTCATTTCACTCTTTGACATATGACTGTCATTCTCGCACAGGATTCTAAAATATTCCTTCAAGCATTCCTTCACTTTGGTTTCCTGCCAAATCATTTCATAATTTTTATTCTTAATTCCGGTCACTCTGCTGGAGGATCCCCATTTAAACCTTTGCACACATTTACTAAACAATGTTTTTATTTCTATAACAATCATTCTGCATTTTCTTTGCCTTTTTTTAAAATCCAGCTGTTCTTTGGCGTTTGACAACATCCTTTGCAATCATTATCTTTTTTTTCTTAATATATATAGAGTATCGTTCTTGCAGCAATTATTCCCCTATATACAAGGTTTTCTTTTTCTTTTTCCCTTCATAATTCTACCAAGCAATTTTTTTCATACATTTGCATAACTCTCTGTAATTAAGTAGCACTTGATATTTTCACAATGTTCAGTGTAGCTTCAACACCTTTTTTCTTATGTCTATGCTCTATTCATTACTTGGAGAGAGAAATCTAATAATAATTTTTCATACGTAAGAAGGGCCTTATTTCCGCTAACATTTACTTTTGTTTCTTTTCCTTTTTTCTTTTCCTTTCTTCTTTCCTTTATGTCCTCATCTTTTCAAAATCCACTTTTGCTACTAAAAGAAAATAATCTGCCCCACATTCACAACTCACTCTTATATCCTTCAAGAATTCTCTTAATCTTCCATGGAAAAAAAAATCAATCAATCATGCTTTGCAATTAAATCCCTTTCAACTAGATCAGTGATGGCGAACCTTTTAGAGACTGAGTGCCCAAACTGCAACCCAAAACCCACTTATTCATCGTCGAGTGCCAGGTGGGTATGGCCAATTGGGTGTGCATGGCCCATTGGGTGGGCGTGGCTGCGGTGGTAACGGCAGACTGGGTGGGACTAAAAAGTTCAATCAATCAATTCTAACTTTGCAAGATCTTTTTTTCCCCTGCCAGAAGTTGAAATTGACTGATTGAACCTTTTTTTTTTTTTGCACATGGCAGTGGAGGCCTAAAGCGAAAAGGTTTTATAAAACCCAGCTGAAGGCCTAGGACTGGTGCGATGGTGTGCGTGCCCACAGAGAGGGCTCTGAGTGCCGCCTCTGGCACCCGTGCCATAGGTTCGCCACCACTGAACTAGATGTTCAAGTTGATTGGTCCTAACTCCAATATCTGAAACATATATTTTTAAGCAGAATTTAAAAAAATTGTATCAACTTTCAGAAAAGGATAAAATAGAAGAAAGGAAAAAAAGGGAGTTGTTGGGGAAAAGAAAAGTTATAGAAAAAGCAAACTCAGGAGTGCAAAGAGAAAGAAAAAGAAGAAAAAAGGAAAAGACAAAAAAGGAATAACTTCCCTTTTCTTTGGTACAAATACAAATATAAAATGCATTGGCCTCTTACTGTAAAATGAAGAGTAGAGTAGAGTAGAGTAGAGTAGAGTAGAGTAGAGTAGAGTAGAGTAGAGTAGAGTAGAGTAGAGTAGAGTAGAGTAGAGTAGAATAGAGTAGAATAGAATAGAATAGAATAGAATAGAATAGAATAGAATAGAATAGAATAGAATAGAATAGAATAGAATAGAGCTGGAAGGGACCTTGGAGATCTTCTAGTCCAACCCCCTGCTCAGGCAGGAAACCTATACCATTTCAGACAAATGGCTGTCCAGTCTCTTCTTAAAAACTTCCAGTGTTGGAACATTCACAACTTCTGGAGGCAAGTTGTTCCACTGATTAATTGTTCTAACTGTCAGGAAATTTCTTCTTAGTTCTAGGTTGCTTTTCTCCTTGAATAATGATACACATTATTTCTATAATCATAAACAGTTCTAATTGTCAAATCCCCAAATTAAATTTTCATTTCTTTTGGTTTCTAGCAAGAAGTACAACAGTACTTAGATTAGATTAGATAAAATCTTTTCTTTAATTAGAGTAATCAGTTTTACTATTTCAGCCAATCCATTTTTTCATTGTAGAAATTTGTAAATCCTTCCATCTCTGCATACAAGAATCTCACTGCTGTTGTCAAGCATAGAAACAAAGTCCCATGTTTGTCTGGTGCCAATTCCTGATTATCTGGATGTTGGCTGCTGGAAAGGATATGTTCTGGTCATTTCATTTCCTTTTTAGGTTTTTTATTCTCTCTTTCGAATGGCAAGTAAACACGGTTCATTTTCTATTTATCTATTGATAGCTGATTTGTCTGAATACTAAACCTCCCTATTGTTTTTGGCTTTAGCTTAGTTTTGCAATTGAAAATATGATTGAATCTTTCTCTTTGTTGTGAGATTAAGGAGTTTTCATTGTGCCTTCTGACTGCTAGTTGATGTTCATGGATGTGCTCTACTAGTGTTCTGCCTGTCTATCCTACATAATGGCAGTTATAGTCCTTACCATGTACAGTATATTCCGAAGGACTCCTGCTTGTTGTGCCTGGGCTACTGGATCTTTTAATTAATTTAAGATATTTTGTAGGTCTTTACTTGGTTTGTTTGCTACAGTGATATCATGTGGTTGTAATAATCTGTTATTGTCCCTGAGATGCTGATTGTTTCTGAGATGTTTTCTATCTCTCTCTCACTGTTTGCTGGCTCAACTCTGTTTTTCTATATCACACTGCAGTTAGTATCATCTTTATATAAAGTGAACTCTGCAAAACTCAGTCTTCAGAATTCAGAAAGATTTTTATTTGGCACTTACCTGCTCTCAAAAGCATGAGATATTCCAATAGACTATTTTTGCCTGTTCTGTAGAACTATTCCAGTTGCACTGCAGCCTGACCTCATAGGCACTTTAATGGGAATCAGTCAATTGGTCTTTTGGAAAAGGAAATAAGTTTTCTCTTTAGAGAAACACTCCATAAGGAAACAAATAAGGAAAGGGGAAAAAATCTAGGTGCAGAGTTTGATAGTCTAATTCAAAAATATGAATGAATACAAAATAAAATAACATTTAAAAATAATATAACATTGCTGAAAATAAATGGCTTTGTGAGATCTTTTCAAAATGTCAGAGTACACTAGAAGGGAAAGAGGTTGGGATGCCACAACAACCACAAATTAATTCTTTCCTTCCTTCCTTCCTTCCTTCCTTCCTTCCTTCCTTCCTTCCTTCCTTCCTTCCTTCCTTCCTTCCTTCCTTCCTTCCTTCCTTCCTTCCTTCCTTCCTCTGAGAGTGGAATAGAATAACAGAGTTGGAAGGGACCTTGGAGGTCTTCTAGTCCAACCCCCTGCTCAGGCAGGAAACCCTATACCAGGGGTAGGCAACCTTGGCTCTTTTATGACTTGTGGACTTCAACTCCCAGAATTTCTGAGTCAGCATGGCTGGTTCAGGAATTCTGGGTATTGAAGTCCACAAGTCATAAAAGAGCCAAGGTTGCCTAACCTTGCCCTATACCATTTCAGACAAATGGTTGTCCAGTCTCTTCTTTAAAATCTCCAGTGTTGGAGCATTCACAACTTCTGGAGGCAAGTTGTTCCACTGGTTAATTGTTCTAACTGTCAGGAAGTTTCTCCTTAGTTCTAGGTTGCTTCTCTCCTTGACTACTTTCCATCCGTTGCTTCTTGTCCTGCCTTCAGGTGCTTTGGAGAATAGCTTGACTCCCTCTTCTTTGTGGCAACCCCTGAGGTATTGGAAGACTGCTATCATGTCACCCGTCATCCTTCTCTTCATTAAACTAGAAGAAGAAGAGAAGAGGTCCTTCCCTGCCCCTCAAGAGGTGGGGCATTCATAGCAATGCTGCCTTCCTGATGCCTGGATTACTGTTTGGTAACAAGCATCTGAGATAGAAAGAAGGAAGAGGGAATGTTTCCCTTTCCTTCCTTCCACTACTGACATATTCTGGTGACTGAGCCGCAAGCTATTTTTATAATAGTATTTTTTAGTGAGCCATTAGGAATATCTAACATTTTAGCAATGATATCCATCACTGGCTCAGCACAAGTCCTCTAATGTAAGTGGTTTGTTTTAACTGTTTATCCATTTGCTCTTTCCTTTGCTATTTGGTTTAAAGCCAGTATCAAAAAAATGTAATCTCTGGTTGCTGAGTAAATAGAAGATACATTTATCTCCTAATCCTGTTTGCTGTGTGGTTAGGTGTAAGTACAGAAAAGCTTTTATTCCTGTCTATTGGGAAGCCTGTGATGTTTTCTTGCAGATTTGTATATGAAAATAAATCAAGTCATCAATATGTACCTGAGGAAGTGTAGGAGGCACTAATTTAACTAGGAATTCGTAAATTGTGTCCAAACTTTGTAATCAGAAATTGCTTCTATTACTCTAGCAAAATATAGCCAAGTCTCTTTCCCTTTGTTGCACACTTATAGGGGTAAGAGGAAAGCTAACCCTGTGTGATTCAAAAAGCCTCTGCATTTAAAACCAGGGTTTAAAACTTAGAGAACAGATTTCCATTTTTTTACAAACAAATTAACATTATTTTTTTTCTTTGATTACAGCAGCTCCAGTTTGAAACCTGGTGCAACCAACTCTTTTTGGAAATATATTTTTCAAGCAAACAATCCAATACAGTATTGTTTGGTACAGTGAGATCTGCAAATAGTTAAAAAAAAAAAAAACACCTCAAGGTGTCAGCTGTGACAGTGTTGATCATGGCCACCATCTTGACTTTTTTTTTTTACCTTCACAGATAGATACCCTTAGTTTTGCTTCATATTTTAATCATGCTGCGTAGAACAAAGCAGAGGATCATTGAAAGTAAAATGACAGAAGCCCCTTTGCAATTGAAAGATGGAGAAAAGTTGAGAGAATTAAATGGCACTTTGGAACTTATGCTATACATTTTCACTTACTCTATTTTAAAAAGCAAATATTCTTCATTTTTTTAATAGATCTAGCTTCAGCTGATATTTAGCATCCCAAAGACATGTTGATTTGGAAATATTTTGAAGGAATATGTTTGCAGCATGAAGAATTTCATGATACAGACTTTGTAATGCATGTTTTAGGTTGTTTTCTTGAACAATATATTTTCAAAAAGAGTTGGTGGCACCATTAAAAACTACCACATTTAAAAGGCCAGGTTACACTGTGACAACATGGATTCTATGGGGTTGAAATTTTGAAGATGCTTTTGGCACTGAGTTTTACAATCCAGTACTTGCATTCTAAAGTGATAAAATCCAGCAACTGTATTGCCGAATATGGAGATCATCAGATTTATCAGTAGGCCAGGCTTTATTCTTTTCTTTCAGTCTACATGAAAAAACCAGCCAGCTGATAAATTGCCCCTCTATCTCTGAGCTGTGCTCTTTGAGCAACCTGTAAAGTTCCATTACTTATGTGAACCCAAGAGTGTTCTTACAAGTTAATTCAACTCGAGAGCCCCTGAGAATATACATTATTCATAGGTGAATATTTATTTTGATTATATTGATTTTTCCTCCACTAAAAGTTAAAAGTTAAGTATTTTTATCTGCAGGCTTTAGAATATGTTGATGTATGACCCCCTTCTATACTGGTTTTTCTTAGACTGGGGAAAATCAATACATCCTGAGCTTAATAGTTTTAGAATGGAGCCGAAATCAGCAAATAGTTTCTTTGACTACAGTTGTAATACACAAAAGCTTGAACTTAGATAGTTTTATTCTGCAATTTGAGATTTGATTAACATGTTCAGATGCTTAGAATTTCAAAAACTAGATGTTTTCAAAATATGCAGATACAGCTTTCTTTTTTATATATATATGCTCTCATGTTAGAAAGTTTTGTGATTGTAATTGGTCTTGGCTTTATATTAGAAGCCTCTAGAGTCTAGATTGCTTCCCCTTGGGGGAGGCTGTTATATGGGTTTAGATGTTATAGTAGCTTTTGATCAATAGGAGGCACTATACTAGTATGGAGTCCCAATAAAGATAAATGCCTCTTCCTTCTCAGTGGTTAATATAACATATTTTCAAAGGGAATATTGGTCATACCAAATAACAGTACAGATACTCCTTGACTTACAAAAGTTCATTTAATGACCATTCAAAGTTACAACAGTACTGAAAAAAGTGACTTATGACCATTTTTCACTTATGAACTTTCCAGCATCCCCATGACGATGTGATCAAAATTCAGGCACTTGGCAACCAGTTCATATTTATGACCGTTGCTGTGCCCCAAGATCATGTGATCACCTTTTGCAACCTTCTGACAAACAAGGTTAATGGGGAAGTTAAGATTCACTTAACAACTGAAGCAAGAAAGGATGTAAAATGGGACAAAATTCATTTAACAAATGTCTCATTTGACAACAGAAATTTTGGGCTCAATCATGGTTATAAGTCAAGGACTACCTGTATATGTCACCTTTATCCAATTTAATGATCTTTAGGAAATTCTCTTATGGCTGCAAATTTTGGGACTTGTGCTCTCAGCATTTCTTGAAGCTCCAGCTTGGGGACAGTTTATATAATTTATGTAATAATGTTGTCACTGATAACAATCCAGAGCACTTTACATGTTATTCAAGTGGTTTCATTTGGTACCTTTCACTAATAGGCAGACTGGTAATAAAATATATACAGGAAAGCAAGCAAGCTCAGTGAACATTGAGAAGCCAAAGGAAATAGAAATACAATGAAAGGACAAGTGTAAGGAAAAAACGCAAGTGCTCTATTAAAATGCGTAAGAATATAGATTAATATTGACAGAATGAAATGGAAAGTTGATCTAAGGTAATATGATGCAGAAGCTTCTTGGAACAGAGTGAAAAGAAATACATTACAAAGCGCCACAGTGCTGAAAGAAATTATGAGAAGGTTGGAATAATGTAATGACGAAATGAACAATGCGGTAGATGGAAATAAAGCATGCAAGATCATGATCGTTGCAAAAAAGCACTACAGAAAGTTATAGTATCTCCAAAAATATAGCTGTGGAGGATATTATCAAAAAAAGGGGAGGAACAGTTAACCTTAAAACAGTCAGAGGAATTGATGGAAATAAAAAAAAAATAGTTTTGCAAGTGTGGTATCCTTGGTGGTTTCTGAGCTTGGTGGTTTTCTTGCAGATGCTTCATTACCAAACTAAGCAATATCATCAGTGCTGTTACCTAGTTTGGTAATGAAATATCTGCAAGAAAACCACCAAGTTCAGAGAGCCCAAAAAACCTCACAGTTCATCCCTGAGCTACAAATATTCTCTGCTATTACTTTTGCAAGTGATTACGGTCATAAGATAAATTAGTGGTCAGAAAATAAAAGGTTAAAAAGTTCTGCTGAAGAAGAATCTTGAAAAATATATGTGTGCAAGACTATATCAAGATATGAGATGCTCCAAGCCAAGTCGCTGTGGACATTTAAGTTAATTGTATCCAACCACTTCAAAAGACTCTGTTATAAAATTACTAGTGACTGAGAATTCTTGAAAACATTTTTTAAAATAAAATTTGAATGCTTCTTAGGACCTAGGAGCACACATGGGAAAGAACATCCTGATTGGTTGAAGATAAGCCTCTTTTGTAAAAAGGATCAAAGAAGGAGTCACCAGCAGAGTGAATGGAATTAAAAATAAAGCAATAAAATTATTTAAGATGACACTGATGCTGGAAGACATATTTTGGAAAAGAGTGATATTTCAAAAGTGGACTTAAAGTCAGTGCCGTAAATGTTAGTGCTGAAGAGCAACTGATGAAAAGCAAGTGATAAAAATAGTGAGAATGAGCTGCAGATGATATAAGTAGAAAAATGTTGAAATATGAATTTGGTTTGCTGGCAGAGTAACTGAACAATATGTTTCAGGTGTGTATGAAGATAGCATTTATGCCTGATGACTGGAAAAATACTGTTATTGTTCCTTTGTGGAGAAGAAAAAGCTACAAAAGTAAATGCAAAACTACAGGGGTGTTTCTATTTAACACAATTCTGATTGAAAGGGTATGAGAGCCATCAGTGAATAAAATGAGCTTCATTTAATTTACGTATATGGGCTTGTGATTCTTCCCTCCCCCAAATGGTTTTGCCCATTTTGTTAAGTGCAAGCAATAGTTAGAAAACTGATTTAGAAGATATTGTGCAGGTGAATTGTGGAAGAAAACATTTAACATTTCAGTGGAAAAGTATTTATTTCTTATCTACTTTTCTGAGAGGGGATAATTTATATGAAATTGTATACATAATAGAAGTGCCTTGTACAGGATCAATTTCCTGAAGGCCAGGCATAATACTGAAGGAGTTATAAGAGTGAAAAACAGAGGCCTTGGTTCTGTTTTGTACTAACTTAAAACCAGGAAACTGTTCTCTGATGAAGACTCAATAGTGAATATGTATGCATTAGTAAGTGGTATGGTAAGATAGGCATCTAATAAATTTTACAAATAAATAAATTAAAATGAATGTTTGTCAAAAGAAGCAAAAATAGCTATATATATAAAAAATATCATTCTTTACCAGAAGAAGAGATAGGGTCAGAGCAGAGAGAGTGGAAAGGAATTGATTACAAGAGACTAATCAGCTATGCAGCTGGTGCCAGACAGTGCATTGCTTTCAGTGTGTATTGTGAGCCTGCTTGCTCTCTTGAAATCCCTTCCTCTCCAATAAATGTAAATTCAAACATTAATCCCCTTGTTAATTATCCTAGTCCTGGAGTAGCCATTCCAAAGGGTGGGGGAATGGGGAAAAGGAAAGAACAGTCATGATCACATGATTTCTCACTTAGTGACTGCTTCACTTAGCAACATAATTTATGGTCTCATTTGTTGTAGCTAAACAAGGATTACCTGTATCTGGGAATGGTACATGTGAGCAAGAGTTGTACCCTTTCCCTAAAATGTACTGGATGTAGACAGGTGGATGATTGTACTAATGCACTGCATGTGGGTTTTTATTCCTTCACCTTTAATAGTAGTTTGAGGCTAATTTTTTATTAGCTTCCTTTTAAAAAATGACTGAGTTTTTTTAAAACAAAAAATACTTTAGCTCATTTGGAATTGAGAGAAATAAGATGATAAATCTATTCAAAACTGACAAAAAAGATTAGCATTTCCACTTGGTATGGAGACTTCTTATGATGCACGAAAAGCCATAGTCTCTGCTATTCCAGTCCACATTCTCTAAAAATTCCTGACTTCATTTAATTTGAGCATGCTAAAAACAGTTACTTGGTCACATGCAAAAATGGGTTCCAGTACATGAATATGATCTCCCTGTTACTCTTTTTTTTAATGCATGCATAGTTTTAGGATCCTGATAGAGTGCTGTCTTATTTTGTTTTTAGTAGGAAAAAATCTGCACTGTGAAGAATATCCTTGAATATGTAAATTGATTACTGAAGTTTTTGTACCGTAGATGTTAAGTATAAAAATGTTTTAACAATTTAATGCAGAAGTAAACACACCACTAGAATGGGAATCTTTTAAAACAGACTAATAATTAAAGCACAACAGAATTCCAAAAGTGGTGCTTGTTTTCTCAGCTTATTTGTTTTGTGTTTACTAAAACATGCTAAATTAAAAACTAAGAAATACAGATATAAATAGTAACATTCTACCTGCATGCCCAAAAGCATGCTTTCATGCGTAGTCATACAAAATCATAATTGAGCTCTGCTATAAATAATAAGCAGAGGTCCCTAGCCGGCATTTGGCTGGTACTTCTGAATTGAGAATACCTTCCTCTGTCAATAAATTGTGGGAGAACCTCTCTTCTGTGTCTCTTCCTTTCCTGAAACATGTGCAACTCTTATGTACCTCTCTGTCTCCATGCTTCTCTCTGGATTTGGATTGTCCACTGACTGTATACCACTTGACTTTTCTTTATGTGTTTTATTTTTGTCCCATCCATGCTTCTTTATCACTGATTTTAGGGAGATCTATAGATGTAATGCAAACACATGTCCCAAGGCATAAGAGCCAACAGTCAATACTTAAAAATGCCATCATAAGCACTTTCAAAGTCTGAGTAAATAAAAACAGATTTGTGTCTAAGGTCTCAAAGCTCGTATCAGGCAAATTGCCAGGCCTGATATTTGTTTATTTGTGTCAGAAGCATCATAATTAAAATAAGGCATATTATACCGCATAAAATTTAAAATATAAAATACAAAATTAAAATATGTATAAGTTAAACAGACCTTGCCAGAAACTAGCAATATTAATTGTGTTCTGTCATGCTGCCATGAAGTCCTCAAGTGTGCACTGAGCAGGACTCAGAAGACAGATATACATATGTGTCATTGTCTGCCTGTTACAACAATTGCTAAAGGCAGAAGCTGCCAGATATCCCCATTTGTTCAGACTATCTCTGGATCTTGTTATACCTATGTGCAATCTGTTCAACAATTCCATGTTTCCTAGCTTTCGCCAGACCCAGGTGCCAGCTCCTCCATTGGTTCCATCTGATGTTGGTTGCCAGGCCTGATGGCATCCCAGACACCAATAAGATCATTGGCAGATGACTTAAAAATACAGAGAACCTGATATGGAAGTAATTGTTGCCCCTGGGATATTGATCTTAATTGCCAGGATGCACAACATGTATCCAATAATCTCAGGGGCTCCTTCCAAATCTTTGTCCATTTGTTCATTCAAACAAATTATCAACCGCCTCAATCATATGAGCAACTCTAAGTGGCATACAGCACTTTAAAACAATAAAAGAAATGAAAAAACTGTGATAGCCAGATAGATCAATTGGAGAAGGGAAACAGCATGAACACCCAAGAATAATATAATAATAATAATAATAATAAAGTTGGAAGGGACCTTGGAGGTCATCGAGTCCAACCCCCTGCTCAGACAGGAAGCCATTTCGGACAAATGGCTGTCCAGTCTCTTCTTAAAAATTTCCAGTGTTGGAGCATTCACCACTTCTGGAGGCAGGTTGTTCCACTGGTTAATTGTTCTAACTGTCAGGAAGTTTCTCCTTAGTTCTAGGTTGCTCCTCTCCTTGATTAGTTTCCATCCATTGCTTCTTGTCTTTCCCTCAGGCGCTTTGGAGAATAGCTTGACTCCCTCTTCTTTGTGGCAACCCCTGAGATATTGGAATACTGCTATCATGTCACCCCTAGTCCTTCTTTTCATTAAACTAGACATACCTAATTCCAGCAACCGTTCCTTATATGCTGTCTAACCCACATTTTTCTATCTTACCAAGTAGTAGGTTGTGATCTACTTTATCAAATGCCTTACTGAAGTCCAAGTAAATTATATCCACAGCATTCCTCTGATCCACTAATTTTGTCACTTGCTCAAAGAATGCAATAAAATTTGTCTGGCATGATCTGTTTTTGACAAACCCATGTTGACTTTTAGTAGTGATTTTGTTTGCCTCTAGATGTTCACTGATTCGTTGTTTGATTATCTTTTCCAGAATCTTCCCAGGTATTGAGGTCAGGCTGATAGGTCTGTAATTTCCTGGGTCCATTTTTTTTCCTAGCATCAGTGTAGGATTGCAAATCAACATGCTACCAGCCTGCTGAAAAAGCCATTTTTGGGGCTTTCCTAAACCATAGAAAGCCAGGGCTGTGCAGGCTTTAGGGAGGGACACTTTTCCACAAAGCAGGAGGAACCACAGAAAAGGCATATCTCCGAGGTCACCGAATAGAACATAATTTTAACCTGGAGCATGCTCACTATGCTGGATCTAGTAGGATGTTTTTGCTGAACTGTAATTCTTATTGTAATATCTAGGCATGGATACTAAATATATAACGAGTTATTTTTATTTAACTGGAAATTAAATGAAATCTAGGGTTTTATTTTTCTAGGTCCACTTCCTGATCCCAGCTCCATCCTATTTGGGAAGTACAGCATGAAGCTCAGAATGGAAAACAAAATGAGTGCACTCTTGTGTTTAAATGGCGATAAATGGCTACTTGCATCTTTTCCTTTCACTTGTTATTTTCTCTCTCTGGTTCTCTTCCTTCCCGGCTTCTTTTGTTTCTCTCAAACTTTTTGCTTATTGTTGGTGCTCTGTGGTTGTAGATTTCCAATTCCATCTCGGAGAACTTGTGATAAGCTTAGAAGGTTTTTCTCATTTGACTGCTATTCTTAGGAAACTTGAAATAGTTTCCAAATATGAAATTTCTCAAAATCCCTAAATATAAATATAAAAAGTAATTTTCTAGAGAAAGTCTTTCCATAGCCTCTATGAGAACATTATCGTTTTTAAAAAATTAATAGAGAATAGCTTTTTACAAAGATTGCCTGATGAGAAAACTGAGTCCACGAAGTACTCAAGCTGGGAAATGAATGTAAGATACTAAAGTACCAAAGGACAATTGATTGCACTGATGTTTTTTTGTTTTTTTTTAGAAAACAAGGAAAAGTCCTTTATTATTTTCCCACCTGTTTTTTGAGAAGTCATGATTGAAGAACTGTATTTGTCAATTACTGAGCTATTGATGTTGCTATTCAGTGCTTTATCATTGTCTCATGCATTTCACAGGTTATATATATATGCACTCACATGTGCAGAAACCATTATGTGCTATTTGGGAGAAGTAATGAGTAGTGAGTCAAATTTAACTCAATTCCTTGGATACAGAATTTCATTGTTTTCATTTGTTCAACATTAAAAATGAATTCAGCATTAAAATTCAGCATACAGTATTAAAACACATTTAATAAAATGACGTTTTAAGCAAATAATTTTGCCTTAGGAAATTCTATTGAGAGTAAAATCCACATAGAAGTTGAATTAGGGAATTAATGGAGGTGTTAAATCATATAGGTACCTTGGTCAGCAAAGATTGTCTAAATACCACAGATAATCATACTCCTGTTTTTTAATATCTTATATTAGATATCTAATATAAAGCAATCTAATATAATTAGCAAAAGGACAGATTTAGAATGTTTCCTTCTGCTGCTGCTACTGCTCCGACCAGTCAACCATGCAGGGAAGCAGGAGGGGCAGCCAGGGGTCTGGAGCCGCCTCGGCGGCTCGCTAGAAGCCCAACGCAGCAGATTCGCACACCACTTGCCCCTCCTGCTTCCCTGCATGGTTGACCGGTCGGAGCAGCAGCAGAAGCCACCCCCGTCAGATCCATCGAGTGGATGTGCCCAGGCTGGGCAAGGGCTTTCTTCTGGCTGTCCCGGAGCCATTTCTGCCCGCGCTGATGGGGCTCTGTAGCCAGTCCACCATTATGCAGGACAGCCAGCATGCTGTGGCTGCTGATGGACACTGTCGGCCCCCATGCACTCGCTGGCCTCTATGCGGGGGCCGATAGTGTTAGGCAGCAGATCCGGAAGCGAAGCTCTGCCGACCATCCTCGTGCTGGTGGGTGTGGCAGCGGCAGGGGAAGGCAGGATCTGGCATGTGGCCACCCTTTGCCTCTGCTGCCCCACATCGTCCCACGTGCACCTCCGGGCTGTGCGTGTGGGACGATGTGGGGTGGCAACAGGGAGGGGAGGGCATGTGCCACAGCTCACCTTCCCCCACCACTGCCCCCACCAGTGCGAGGATGGTCGGCACAGTTTTGCTTCCAGATCTGCGGCCGCCTGGGCTTGGCGATCAATGGCGCTGCCTCCTGCTTCCCTGTATGGTTGGCCAGTCAAGGGGCTCAGAGCAGCAGGAGGAGCTGCCGTCGCCACCCCCATCAGAGCCACTGTGTAGACAGGGCCTGCACCAGGTGAGGGCTCCTTTCCGGCTGTCCCGGGGCCGTTTCCGCCCACGCTGATGGGGCTGCACTGCGGAAGGGAGATGGTGGCTCTGATTCCCCCTGCCGGCTGCCCCCCCAGCCCCCTGCCCGGTGCCCCTTCTATGCAATCCTACGTGACCGCAGTGTGGATGAGAGGCTCGGCCAGCGGGGGAGCAGCTTTCCTCTGTGGAGGTGTCCTGGCCCTCCCACCCCCCCTAGTCAGACCCCCTCGCCTTCCCCCAGCTGGGACCTGATGACCCCCACCCTCCTGCCCCCACCCCAGCCAACCCCCCAAGCAGCCCAGCCCGACCAAGACGGAGGGAAGGCGAGGCAGAGAACCGGTTGTTAAAATGATTTTAAACCCACCACTGGTCTCTTCCAAAGGCCGCTCATTCACTCTCCTGCCAAGACTGCTCCTTTTATAGGTTCCCTCACCCCACCCAGCTCTCGCAGCTCTTTCCGGACTCCCCATGCATGGAGAGGGGGAGGGGAGGAGCCCGGCAATGGCGCGCGTGCCCACAGGGACAGCTCTGCGTGCCGCCTGAGGCACGCGTGCCGTAGGTTCGCCACTACTGCCCTATACCATTTCAGACAAATGGTTGTCCAGTCTCTTCTTAAAAACCTCCAGTGATTCAAGCAAGGCATTGGGAGGAATGACTGCTAAGTATCCAGTGTTCCTTTTACTGTTGTTTTTAACCATGCAGATTGTTATACTGATCCATTTCATTTTATTTGATTGTTGCATTGTTCAGCAACTGTTAACAGAGAACTGTACGGAGAAGCCTCTTAAGGCTTAGTGCACTTATTTTTAGTAAAAAGTAATTTCCAATCCCCAAAGAGCTGAAACAAAGTTATCTTGCTTTCAGAAGCCATCATGTTATTGTTCTTCCCTCTGCAGCATTGAACTGGCCTGAGCTGAAAAAAGTTCATTTTTGTCCTGTGTTCTCATTTATATAATATATATTCTAACACTGAAACATTGGACATTTCCCTTCTAAAATTTCCTAAGTTTAAATCACTACTTTCCCTTTAGCAAAAGAACTGTAGGATGTATTAAACCAGCCTTCCCTAATCTGGCATTTTCTAGTTATTCCAGGACTACATTTCCCAGAATTTCTTACCTACGTAGTAGCTTTTAGAGAGACTAATGATCATTCTCAGGGGAAATAATGCAATTTAGTATAATTATGACTTTGAGATATCATTTTCAACATGTAGATAATGAGACAATTATCTGGTACCTTCTTATCTTAATACTTGCTCCTCCAACTTCTGGAATATCTGGATAGAGCCACCAGCTACCAGTTTGTTTTTGTCATTGTGATCTTCTCTGATTTACTGCCTATCAAAAGAAAGTCCTGGTCTTCTTCACTCAGGGCCAGTCTTGGCAGCCTGCCTGGGACATCAGCCCTACTCTTGAATACCATAGACAGATGAGAATTGTTGCTTTAGTGATGAGGAGAGCTAAAATACTTGGACCACATTAGCACATTGGCCTCATTCCAGAATCTGTCTGAGAGTCCATATAGGGTTAGCACCAGCAATACTTATTCCACCTAACTTAGAAGCACAGTTCTAAAGGAGGAAAGATTTAGAAGAATATCAAGAGCACCTCTGCTAGACTCCCACTTAAGCAAAGAACAAAGTCATCTAAGGTACCTGCAGACCAAGGTAGTTTGGATGACTAGCAACTTTTAAAATAACTTATTTTATTTTAGTCTAAATTTATGAAAAGCTTGAGTAATTTTCTACTAAAAAAGTGATGTGCATGCACATTAAATATTAAAACAAAAATACAAAAACAGGATCAATAAAGGAGCAGTCAATAAAATCTGTATGAGAATGATATAAATCAGATAAAAAGCTCCAGAGAATAAAAGGATCGCAGCGAGTGTTTAGGTGTTAATAATCTCAGCAGTGCAGAATGGAACGTGAACATTTCGTGCTTTGCCTCATGTAACATTATGTCTTGGAATTTATATATAGAGAAAAAAAATCTGGGAAGAGATGAAAACAGATGAAAACAAAACAACCTCATTTTCATGCCAAAGATTACATTTGAAGTAATTTATAAAGGAGGTTTTCTTGGTCTTGTGTAGAAGAGGCAATTATTCTGCAGAAGCTTCCTTGCTTCTGGCTTGCTTCTTAGCCAACCAAACTCATCTCCACCAGTCACAGATGGCTCCAGTGATGTTGAACCTGATCTGGATTAGTGAGCAACTTTCCTTGGACTAGGGGAAGGGGGGGCACAATTTATTATTGTAGCCAAGCAAAGATTTGAACATGATGTTCCTTCCAGATGACTTCTATTCCTTTTGTGGAGAAGAAAGAGAAAGAAATTGTATTACCAAAAATAAGTGACTTTGCTACTGAAATTTGGTGGCATGCTTTCAGGTTGCTGTGGGTAACTATGATACACAGATTGCCTACCCCTGATTTTCTGAAAGATGAATCTCAGATCTTGATTTTATCTAGAAGCTGTTTTCATCAGCTAAATTCATTGAGACTAGTTGTTGTTTTTTTTGCTCATGATGGTGAGGCATTGCAGCTCTGGGGTAGGGGGGAGATTGGAAAAAGAGAGGCTAGGAACATTAAATCTCATTATTGACCTCACAATGTTGCATTTATCTAATGCCCATCTATGAATGAGATATTCTTAAATGTCATTAAACTTTATTATTCTTAAGTGTCATTAAACTTTATGGATACAAAATTGTTATTTTCCCCCCTTATTCCAACACTATCCAATTATACCTTCATAGTACGTATAATCTGATTATCCTTTCAAACAAATTGCCGCAGATTGATTTTGTTTCCTTTGAAGTGACAGGTGATTCTCTGAGTCTGAGAGTCTGAGAGTCATGGGTACGATTCCTGCCCTCTGCTCACTAACTAACCTCCACCGAAGCCAGTCCTCTCCTAGCATTTGTTCTTTCTCTTTTTTTTTAGTTCTTGGTTTCTTGAGTTAGGAAAGACAATTCTTTCTCCATGTTTTACACTAATTTCTCTCCACGCTTCAAAAAATGTAGAAAAGAGGAAAGCATACCTTCATTAATTAATTTGGGGATGAAGATGATACACTGCTGATGTACTTAATTAGATTTAGGAACATATCTTTAACTTAAATGCAGCAGTCATTTTTCAGTATTGCCTACCTAAGAAAATGTTGCTTATTTGCCAGTTCTTGTATCTGACAGTTTTAAGCAAATGCATTGCACATATGTGTGCGCACGCATGCACACATACACACACACACTCCCTATCACAAAGAGAAAGAGGCCTCTTTCTCAGGAGCCAGTTACTTTTCAGTTGTCTAGCACTATAGAACCTAACTAGCTGCGTAGTGGAGGCTCCATCTTCTTTAGACCTCTTCTGTCCTTGTATCTTTCCATCTGTTTCTTTATTTCACTTTATGTTAATATGGGAGATGCCTAAATGTGGTCTGATAAGTGAGGCAGAGAAACCAGCCTGGAAAAGCTAAAGAGAGTCTTCAAATGTCAAACTTCTATGGTTGCTGAAGTCAATGGAGTTGGCGGAGATGGTGAAATTGACTGCTTGGATTAAACAAAAGGCTTATCTAGCTTTGTTTCTACAGGGAGTCCTCGGCTTACAACAGTTCATTCAGTGACTGTTCAAAGTTACAACAACACTGAAAAAAGTGACTTATGACCATTTTTCATACTTACGACTATTGCAGCATCCCCATGCTCACATGACCAAAATTCAGGCACTTGGCAACTGACTCATATTTATGACGGTTGCAGTATCCCAGTGTCATGTGATCCCCTTTTGCAACCTGCTGACAAGCAGAGTCAAGGGGGAAGGCAGATTCACTTAACAACTGTGTTACTAACTTAAGAACAACAACAATTCACTTAACAACTGTGGCAAGAAAACTCGTAAAATGGGGTAAAATTCACTTAACAAATGTCTCACTTAGCAACAGAAATTTTGGGCTTAATTGTGGTCATAAGTTGAGATTTTTACATTGCTTTACAGGAACAAACATATAAATAAATAAATAAATAAATAAATGGGAAACCATTTATACACAATATGGTGGCAGAGGGATGCTTTCTCAACTGGTTAGCAATACTGAAAGGGAATGACAACAAAGTCAGAGGAGCAAATTTCTCATAGCAAATGGCACACTCACATTTCAGGATACCGTTTGGTGGTGACTCGCAACAGATGCAGCAGAAACAGGATGGGGTTGGCAATGGAGATAACTAATGTTATGCCTGCATTGTTTTATGGCAGCTCAAGGATGGGTAGATAGCACCTTAAGTCAGTTATGAAAAGCTGTCTCTATCCAGGGTACTGAAAAATCTATTTTTCCTGGTTAGCATTACAATGCTTTTCAGTTCCTTTTTTACATTCTGCTGATCTCAGATCACTAACTTCATTTTTTTCTTCCTGACTTGCCTGTGGACCCCATTTCAGAGAATCTGACAAATTTACAACTGATTTGATTGCATTTGTAATGAATAGCTACAACTTGAAATTCAGCAAATTTACAACATTGATCAAACATCATGTTAACGTTTAGGCCTGTGTACCTTTTTAGCAGGCATTTGTAAGATTGTTTTTCCCAAAGACTACTCATCAGATTGTTTAATTTATTCTATTAAAAAGTCCTGAATGACTCCTGTCCTTCATTATACCTTTCTTTTTAAAATAATGATCTTGAAACTATGGAAGGAGATGATGTTTGGAGAATAGACTGAATAACAGAATATTGGCTCATATTCAGATAAAAGTGGAAGTAAGAAATATTTGTTTAAAAAATTGCAGAATGAATTAATGAATCATAACCTTTATCCTAACCTATAACTACAGGAATGAAGCCCTAAAGATTTGGTGTTTTTTTTTGCAATTCCCAGAGCTGAATAATTTGTACTGCTGAACTTGAGAGAAAGCAAGTCAAAGAGCAGCACTTCTTTTTTAAAAAAATGATGTGAAAATGCTCTTCCCTGCAGTTTTCTTGGCAAGGTTTTTTCAAATCTGGTTTTCCATTGTTTTCTTCCTAGGACAGAGAGACAGTGACTGGACCAAGATCAGATAGGTACCCTTTGTGTCTAAGGCAGGACTAGAACTCAGTCTCCTGGTTTCTAACCTGATACCTTAAACATTACAACAAATTTGGTTTGGATTTGATTTTTATGACAGATTTTTAATTTCCCTGTGCTTGCTCTATGATTGCATATTTTTGCCACCTAGAGTCACTTTGGCGAGATGGGTGGTATACAAATTTGGTAAATAAATATTTTAATAAACCAAACCAAATAATATCTAGTGAGATCATTAGTTTATCCAAAATCTATTTCTCCAATTATAGAGGGCTTAAAACTCTCTTCTCTAAGAGAAAGCTTAGAGAACAACAAACTTATTCAAACTATCGCATGCATATTTAGCCATGTAGAATAATATTATCCTATGGTAGTTGTAGTCTGATACTCATAAATGTTTAGGTGTATTGGAAATAGTTTTTACCTTTAACAACACAATTTATGTGACAGATATCCTGGCTTGAAAATTTCACACCCATACCCTCCCATACCCCCCCACACACACACACAAAGCTAACTAGGCTAATAAAGATGAGTATCTGGTAAAGTATCACTAAGAGAAATCAGAAGATTAGGGAAACATAAAACTATTTTTATATTATAGATTTCAGGGGATATATCTGTAAGCATGTGATATGTCCATGTTCTTTTCTTTGTGTATACACATGTAATAATAAAGGCTATTGTAGGTCCCAGTGACTTAGGTGGTAAACAGCAGATGGAGGCATCTCAGCCTTACTTCCAGTTGCATAAGCTTCAGCGCTCTTCCTAATATCCATTTGGCTCCAACTTGTTAGCTTCCTGCAAAGCCATTAAGGCTTGGCCACTTCAATGAGTCTTTGTAGGCTGAGGGAGGCATTTTATGAATAGTGTTTTGATAAAGGAGAACAGTGTTTTGGTGGTTCCTTGACATGTAAGATACTATTGACTGCACTTTTATGGCATTCTTGTTTTATTATGTTTTTATTCTTAAGATTTAATGTTGTTACTCTTTGGAGATGTCTGTAAGCCACCCAAAGTTGGATATGATTGGAGCTGTAACTATGTCCAGTTAAATAAGCAAATAAACAAACAATACATTTTCCTGCTGTTCTGCCAGCATATAAAGGTACAATAGACCTGAGTAAATTGGATAAATGTTGATTTTTCCTATACTTCATGGAGAAACTTGATACAAAGATTAAAATCAGTTTGTCCTGTTGGCAAAATCTACTGTTCTTGCCCCTCTGTTATTATTGAGGATCCCCCACAGCTTTTTTAAAATGTTTTTTTCAGTTAAACCTTCACTCAGTGGAACTCTTAATTTTTTATAGTCACGCCTAATTTGAACTTTTCTTTGTAGCTTTATCTTTAATCAAGTATAGGATAATTAAAATGCATGTCATGGAAAGGCCTGGTGATCATACCTCCTAGGAAACTCTTGTATTACCAGTGGCACTGTAGCTCATTTTGGGTCTGAATTGCATATTTATAGTCTGTGTAAATCTCTTTCTGTCCAATTAAGTAGGTAATTCGATATCCTCCAAAGCCTTTCCATCAGTGCTCCAAATACATTATAATCTCATGTTTCAAGTATAATGAACTCAGGATTGTTTTCCTTTTCCATCCCTTGACTTTTTAAGTCCCATAAATGGAAACATCTTATGCACAGCTTAATTCCTATTCAAGGACTCTGTTAGATTCATGGACTTTTGATTTCCAGGAAGGTTGTCGTGACAGTTGACTTTTTCCCAGTGAGGAAGATCCTGTAACCTAATTGATATATGCATATTAATCATGGTTTCACCTTCAGTCCATAGGAGAGACAACAACAAAAGAAGAACATGTCTTTTTAGAGGATTTTTCACATTGGGGATGATGATAGTTCTAAATTCTGTCCCATTCTAAAGAAGGATGTTTCTCCCTTAATAAATGTGTTTGAAAAGAAATATTGGCTACTGTTCTCTCTTGTGACTGGATTTTGTTTTTTAATATGATAATGTGAATTAATAAGCTCCCCAGGACAAGGACAGCAGAGTTAATATGTGTTTTGTTTTTAATTTTCCTCTGGTCTCGTTATCTACAATACCCCACATATATTGTATATTTCACTACATTAGTACATTAACTAATGAATTTCTGTGTCGAGTCTTTATGATACTACAAGACTTGGTTTTCCCAGAGACATCATTTTCACAGTATCGGCCTTGGCATTTGATAGTGAGAAAACAGGTCTCTGTTCCATAGTCATAAGGAGGATTTCTTGTTCAGTGCAGGAACCTATAGACCAACCCAGATGGAAGGCTGTTCAGTCTCTGTTTCAACATGTTCACCGCCTACTTCAATAATTGGTTCCACTGGCAAATGCTTTTCTCATTAGAAAGCTCTTTCTAACATTCACTTGGAACCTCCTTCCTGTAATTTAAGAAAGATTGTTATTCTGTGGGGTGACAGATCTTCAGTGAACATCCCTTCAAATACCTGAAAAATACGATCATATCCTCCTCTGACATCTTTTCGTGAGACTAAATCTACCCATTCCTAGACATACCAAAAGATTTTGAATTAGAAAGATCCCAAATATATAACACCCTTCTCTAAATAAAAATAGCTATTTTGCATGGAACAGAACTGCTTTGACCATTTGGAAGGGTATTTGAAATGGTTTCATTTTTACACCACTATCCAGATCCCTGAATCTCTTCTCCTTCCCTATCATTTTCATTGCTCTCCATATCTCTTTTAGTTTTTTTCCCTTAAAATTTGACTCTCAGAATTGGCCACAGTGGAGTCTGACCAAGGCAGAATGAAGTAGAACTATAGTTTCACATTCTTTGGCAATTATGCTTATGTTGATGCTGCCCAAAATTGCATTTGCCTTTTTAGCAACCACTTTATATTCAGCTTGTGATTAACTACAACTCCAAAATCCTTTTCACTTATATTATTGCTGTTATACAACCCCCATTTTATAGGTACACACTTGATTATTTTTTCCCAAGTAAATAACAGCGCATTGTTTACATTAAATGTAATTCTGTCATCTCGTCTAACTTCAGATCTTTCAATATTTTCTTCTGTATTCTAGAGAATTAGCCATCCTCAAATTAGGTAAGAATTCTTCCATTTCTTCATTGAATTCATTAATCAGCATCTTGAAGAATACCATGCTCAAGAACACGCCTTGTACATTGTTTGATATCTTGCTGCAATAATGATGAGGATCCATTGTTAAGAACTATTTGAGAGTGGGGTTTTCAAGCCAATTGTAGATACATTTAATACACATACTCTCAAGCCTCTGCTAATCAGAATTTCAGACCCATTTTGTGGAATGTTCTGGTTAAATCAACATTGTGTTCTCTGAGTTTCCACAATGTTCAACAGATATTATTTAATTAAAATTGAATTAACCTGATAAACATATTACTGAAAATTCAGACTGATTTCTAATAATCACTGCATTGTTTACAAGGTGTTAACAGATTGATGGATATTTTCCTAGTAACAAAGGTCTGTAGTTACTAGGAAAAACTCCATCAAAGGTCTGTAGTTCCTTAGCCCTCTTTTTTTCACTTTGAGGGAGGAAAAAAGGTTCTCAGATATTTTAACACCCTACAAGTCATTTCTGAGCTTTAGGAATCAGGAGTAAAAAAGTTATTTTAAACTTCTAGTGATGCCTTCAAGAAGCCTTTATTATCTCACGACAATCACAACTCTAAAGTTCATCACATCAGTAGCCCCACGACAAACCTAGTTTTTAAATGTATGTCAATGAAATATGCACAGGAGGAAATCTTTAGTGTCATAATTGTGTTTGCCATGCTGAGATCTTGACAACAAAATTAAATTAAAATGGTTTTCTATTTTTAATTATACACAAATCAGGAAGTGGAGACTATCAGGAGACAATGGCATAAAATCTCTTTAGTGGACCAGGCCACCATTCTTCAATCTGTGGCCCAGATGTATTTAAACAACAACTGACAGAATATCCAACAGATATGGCAGTAACTCATTCTGAAACTTGTATCCCACACATTGAAGAATTGCCAGGTTAGTATACTCATAACACTTTTGGTGCTTTAATACATGCCATTAATTAACTTAAACATTTAGCAGCATGCACATGCAACTCTATGCATATTAAAATCAGAACTAGCAAAGTGTTCAATTTCCTTTAGTGCAGACAAAGTGTAGATATGTATGGCTGTCTCCCCTCTGGCTGCCTTGTGTGAACCTATTTGGAATATTGTCCTTTTGGGCTGGGTAGATGGGGGAACAGTTGATACAGAATTTAGGATTTTAGAAGTAAAAACTTTGCAACACATTATGTTGAAGAAATGCCCATTGGAATATCCTGAACATCACTACCAGCACACTATAAACATATCTTGCTATCAAAATAAAATAATAATAATAATGATATAAAAACCTTTGTGAAAATCAAGAAGTTTATATTGTAGGTCAGATTATTAAATTTTATTCAACAATGTTCTACAATTAGGCCATCTTAAAATTAGGAAGTTTCTTGTTCTCCTTCTCAGTGAATTTGTTGAAATCTACTTAACTTTGATACTCTATTTTTATTTTTTTATTTTTTGAAAGGGGTAATAAAATATTTGGATGCATTTCTTTTTTATGCTTTCATGTTTTTAACATATAAATTTTAGCGTAATATATAATGTATATAGTTGGTATTATGTATGCAAACATCTTACAATATTCGTCATGTATATCTTATGACTGTAGTTGAAATCTCATGAGTCCATCGGGCCACTTCTCAAAATAGAAGAAAAATTGTTAAACCATCTCAGATGACAGATTAAAAAAACACAAGTTTTTATTTTTATTTATAAATCTTCCTCATACAAAACTTTTGAACTGGGGCAAAAGCTAGATTAAAGTCTTGCCTTCAAGCAAGCCAGCTTAATGTTTTCAGGGAGTTATTTTTAACATGCTGTCTGGAAATGGAATGCTCTAGTAGAAACCACAGTTCATAACAGTTCTGTTTGCTTGCTTGCTTGTTTGCTTTTGCTCTTGGTATTATTGGCTTGTTGTAAATAATTCATGAACTGTTAGTCTCCCCCCCCCCATTCCATTCAAAGTTAATTCAAGCAGTCCCTGTGGTCACAATTAATTCAATGAGTTCCCCCCCCACACACACACACACACACCACCCCAGCCTATCTCATGGAATGTTTGTTTTGGGGGCAAAATAGGTAGAAGAAGCATCCTGAGCATCACTCAAGCTATGTTGAGTCCCTGGGGATAAGTGGGACATACAAATCAACCGATAAATGTTGTGTTGAGGGACTAAAGGATGACTGCATGATCTTTATAGTCTCCTCTAACTCTTGGAGAAATGGAATATTACCAGGTAATCATAGTATTAATTTACTTTAGTTACTGTCAACTTATAAATGTTATTATAATTTAATAACATATGCTAGATTTGTGTGTGAAGAGAAGAGCCACTGTGTTAAACAAAAGGCTGAGCTGTTTTCTGTAAGCCTCAGAAGGTCATGCCTCTTATTCCTTGAAATGTAATAGAAAAATTGAGTTTCTGCTTTTGCTGCAACCTGAACAAAATCAGTTCTCAGGTGAAATCCAGTAATACTCTTTTGAATTTGAACTTAAAAGTTATAACAGGTCTTTCTGTTTCTATTTTCCTTTGCATTATTGTTTGGAATCCGTTCACACCCACAAGAGGTCTAAGTCCAGCCCTCCTTGAATTCCATTGCCAAATTGCCTTACCTGTTAGTAGTTCAGATTCTTGTTTAAACATAGCATGGAATAAACTTGTACTCATTTGAACAACCCTGGTTCCTGATTTATTGCACCTGACCGATTCTTAGCAATCACATAAATAAACTTTCTCCCAGATACTTAGTTCCCTGCCTGGTCCTTCAGATCTTCCCATGGTACACCCAAGTCCATCCACCTTGCTATGATTGCTGTTTTGAGCAAGCCATGTATGAGGTAGAGAGTCTCTTTTTTTCTTCGGAAAGAAAGTAGTTTTTCCTCCATATTAGTAGTGGACTTCTGGGTGGAAACATGGTAGACTTGCACCATGGGTTCCGGTGCATGGAGACAATGAAGAGCCAAATACCAGCAGCTGAGTGGTGCACCTGAGCTAATATAGAGCATTTCTGGACAAGGAAAAACTCAGGATTGCCCACTTGAGCGCCAGATGACAGTTCCTCATGAGGAAATCTGCTTGAACTGGAAGAATCCTGCAGGAGACTCACAAGAGTGTCAGGAGTTGCGGAAGAAATGAACATGCTCTTTAAGCACTTTCTAAAGCACTTTTGAATGGAGAAAAATTAAATAGTGAAGCGACCTTCAGAGCAGGGGAGTCTGTCCGAAGCCACCCAGAGGAGTGTACCTTGGGAGTGTTTAAAGTAAAAACTGCCAAGAAATTAAAAAAGTTAAACAGAATTAAGAGCAAAAATAATTTACAAGGTGGAAGTCAAAAACGGATTAAGGGAAAAAATTAAATTTGAACTAGTACCTTGTTTAAAGTACTTTTGAATGAATTAATTAAATAATACACCTCAGTGGGAAAACTTGCTATGGAGGATGATTGGCTACCTTCATTAAACAAAGAGATAAGTAGAGAAAGAAGGGAAACAATGTAAAATATCATGTGACTATAGGGTGCCAATGTACGGATTGCCGAAAGAGACTTATGAAAAATTTCCAGACTTTTTTCAGGATTGGAAATTAGAAAAAGGAAAAAAAGGAAAATGGCTACTTCTAGAAAAGTAGCAATAGTTAAGAGAAGGCAGAAGAGAAACAGAGGAACAAAAAATAACAACAAAAAAGAGATTATGCCAGATTTCTTACAAAGGAGTAGGGAAGAATTGTTGCAACATCAGTAACTGAATCAATTAAAAAATACCTAGTTTCCCTAAAGAAAATAGAGGAAAGATTTACAAATATGGAAGACTTAGGGTTGCCTGATTTGAAATTGTACTATGTAGCTTGCTATTTGGTTTGGATAAAAAAGTGGTTTTGCTGAAAAATAAAGGAATTCTAGAATTAAAAGAACATTACCCAAAGTTTGCTCGGCATGAATTTTTATGGTGTACTAAAATTAATGTAGATTTCAAAAACCATTACGTGAGAAATGTGATATTAAGTATATAAACCCAAATTGTGCCCGAAAATATATTTATTGGTCTTAGCACTGGAAGCATTTTTTTTTAGAAAAGAGACAGGCAAAGCGAAATGGTTTACATATCAAGACTTATTAATACAGGATGATGGACAGTTTAAGATGAAAGGGAAAAATTATCTTCAGAAGGATTTAATTTTTAATGGTTTTCATATGCACAATTAAGAGAAAGATTTAATATTGATAAAAAGTAATAGTACTGAACAATTTAGCACAGAATTTGAAAATGAATTGTGTACAAATGATAAACATGATAGCAAAAATGTAGAGTATAAACGTTTGTTGAGATTTAAAACAGAAAAGACAAGTTAAAGATTGCATTATATAATGGACTAAGAATTTTGGTTACAATATACAGGTGGATCAATGGGAGAGAATGTAGATAAAAGGACTGAAATGCACATTGTGTAAGAATTTTAAAAAGATTTTTATAAAATGATGTACTATTGGTAAATGATACCATAGAAATTATATAAGATGTACTTCTAATCAAAGTTGGAAATGTAAAAAAAAACCTGAAGGGACAATTTACCATGCATAGTGGGCTTGTCTCTTTTCTTTATATATTTCTGTATTTATTTGTCTTTAGCTATGTGAAAATTCTCAATACAATTATCTTTAAAAAGAAATAAAAAAGTGGTTTCCTTGAGATTAAATGATGTGGCTATACATCGTTCTTGATCTAATATTGTTCTTGATTGACATCTCATAAGTTTAACAAGAAATTATTGTACCATTTTGATTTGAAATTAAGTTGGCACTTTTGGTCAGTTCTACAAGATCAATAACTTTCTTGTAAACTCTGTGACCTGGAAGTAGTCCAGCAGTTGTGTGGTAGCAAAATTCAGATTTGCAGCATTACAGTTTGCTCATTACTTTGAGGCATGTAATGGATAAAATGATCTTGAGAAAGCCCAGCTTTGAGACTTTTCCTGGCTCATTTTCAGCCCACAGAGAAACTGAGAATGAATTGGATTAACCTTGGCCAATGCTACACTGAAGAAATTTCTGAAGAGAAATGTGCTAGGCATTATGGGTATAATATACCGCCAATTGCTCTAGCAACACAGAAACTCTTTCCTTAGCTTGAAAACACCAGCTGCCAGATTAGTCTGGCCCTTCATTATTAGAAGCTGAGTATTTGTTCTGAAGTGATTTTCATTGGGATTATGTAGAGCTTATATTTACTTCAAGTAACTTCAGGTATATGAAAGGAGATGTGTAAACAGATGTCATGGGCTTTGGATGAATATACACATGGTAAAGTCCTTTTAATTTTAATTACAGTTGGGAGTACAATCTCCTACTCAGCATTAAACTGGGTCAGCAGCAGCTTGAGAATGGTTACTAATGAATTCCAATAGTACCTAGAGAAAGAAGATAAATGTGTTGCCATTTCTGCCTAGGCAAGCAGTGAATTTGTTGTAAGGTCCCCATTAACAAAAATACTTGAGAGATTATGTGGCTATCAAACATTAACCACTAGTATCAGGATGTCTAGGCAATATTGGGAATGGTTGATTATTTCTTCTTCCTCTGGGATGATTCCTTAGAAGGCTTACTTCACGTTTTTGTGAAATACAGGCTTCTTAATGTACAAAAAACACAATTTCACAGATCTACAATAAAGTGGATCAGGTATGATATGTATACTGGCGATGTTAGCTCCTTTTCTGGTTCTCTTCCTTGCTTGATCAAGATCGAGGAGGGAAGATAAAGCAGCCAAGATCATGCTCAAATGAGCTCACTGAGATTCAGATAGGATCTACCAAAAGAAGAGAATATGTATAGCTCAGGGTTGAAATGTGGAGTCCTTGGTGCTCTCTGAGCTTGGTTGTTTTCAAACTCAGAGAGGCTGCACTAAGGACTCCACAGAATCAAATGCATATACTTTATGTACAGTGTAATTGGGGAGCTTGTTTTTGAATCCAGTTCATGAGATTTCATTTTGATGTAACAGAAGATTGAGTAGGAGAGTAGATCTGATAAATGTTACTTATCTTGCTAGTCCCAACACTACTTGGGAAGACAATAAAGATAAGCACACCCAGGTAACCCACTGGGTATGCTTATCATGCCAGGAGGATCAGGATTTGATGTAGCTTGGATTGAGTCTGAGAGAATGACAGGGCTAAAGTTATTCAGTGAGCTTTCATGGATTAAAATAGACTTCAATATGCATCTCTCCAGTCCTAGTCAACCACTAATGAATGGAAAACAAGGAACAGGTATGTCAGGCCAATGGATGTCGTCTTCTCCTTCTCTCCAAACCTTGTTAATCACGTAAAAATAAATATATATTTACTTACTTTACTTATACTGTATGCTGCCATATTTTACTGCTATCTTTAAGATCTCACCTAAACATAGCGGTTCCTAATTTCTAATCTTTGTGCTACACAGTCCTATGTTTCTCCGTCCTGTCAAGAGCTTGTCTGTCTGAAAAATTAATCATAATCTGATTTTGAATTCTTGATCGGTTTTCCACAGGAAGTAAAGATTTCCCAGTTCTCAATTCCAAGTATTCTGCAAGATTGGCTATGAGCTGTTATTATTTACTGAAAATGATAAATATGTGATTATCATTTTAATATATGTCCTCTTCTGAGCTGAATTTTATGGCTTAAAAGCAATTAACAATTTTTCAGTCAGCTATTGATACACGTGCAGAAGGCAGAAATATTCTATATGTGCATTAGACAGAAGGATATTTCTGATGTAGCATCGGGAGCATCAGGATCTCAGCAGAAATGTTCATATATTCAGCAGTTAACACAGCTCAGCTCAGGTGCTATGCTTGAATTCAGCTAGGGGGTTTAGACACACAGCATGGCTAGATAAGAATCTTACTTGCATACTTCAGTGAAGCCATGAATACAGGTAGTCCTCGACTTACAGCTGTTCACTTAGTGACTGTTCAAAATTAAAACATAAATGAAAAAAGTGACTTGTGACCTTTATCCACACTTACAACCATTTCAGCATCCCCCCCCCATAGTCACATGATCAAAATTCAGATGCTTGGCAATTCTCATATTTATGACGGTTGCAGTATACCAGGATGATGTGATCACTTTTTGCGACCTTTTGGCAAGCAAAGTCAATGGGGTAGTCAGATTCACTTAACAACCGTGTTACTAACTGAACAGCTGCAGTGATTCACTTAACTGTGGCAAGAAAGGTCATAAAATGGGGCAAAATTCGCTTAACAACTGTCTCACTTAGCAACATAAATTTTGGGCTTAATTGTGGTCATAAGTTGAGGACTAACTGTAGTTGATTGCCATATTAACCATCTTATACCCTTGGCTGAAGCCTTTCTTCCTGCTATGCCTTCATAGAATTTTTGCTCTGTGCTCCATAGCTTTGAATCAGAGTGTTGTTGTTCATAAACTGGATTTTCCTGCTTTGGGAACTGGTGGCTGTTAGCTTAACACTCACATTCACAAACCTTACTTGGAAGTTGCATCTTGCATTGAGCAGCATATGAGACTGTTGGTGTTGTTACTAGCAGTTATCAAAGTAACAATAGATGATATGTTCATCTTTGGTAGTTTGGTAATGCAGCATAATTTTCTCCAACAAAGTATTTCACATTAACAAACAAAATTCTCTAAATATTTTTTCTTTATTTTATTCTGTATTTAAGGTATGTAATTGTCATGCTAAAATGCAATTATTTTAAAAAAAAATTTACTATTTATATCTCACCTTTCTGCTTAAAAGGCAGCTAACTATTAAAACAGAATAACAGAATTGGAAGGGACTTTGGAGGTCTTCTACATCCCCCTGCTCAGGCAGGAAACCCTGTGCCATTTCAGACAAATGGTTGTCCAATCTCTTCTTAAAAACTTCAAAAACTTAAAAACTTCTGTAGGCAAGTCATTCCGCTGATTGTTTTAACTGTCAGGAAATTTCTCCTTAGTTCTAGGTTGCTTCTCTCATTGAGAAGTTTCCATCCATTGCTTCTTGTTCTGCCTTCAGGTGCTTTGGAGAATAGCTTGACTCCCTCTTCTTTATGGTATACAATATCAGTATTAACACATTATCAATATTCCTTTCCTAAGAAAAATGATTAATTTATTTGATTTATATCCCATTTATATATTATTAATAATATATAATTATTGCATCCATATTTTTATTCATTGCAGGCATTTGCTATCAGGAAACTTTGCATGTGTAGCTTATGAATTATTCTTTATTTGTATCTGAACAAGTATCTATAAAGTATAGTGTGAAAAAAAATTAAAATAGATGTAATTAAAATACATTAAGCTTTAGTAATAAAATTAGTAATAAAAGAATAAGGAGCCCGAATTCTTCTTTTTAAAAGTGACCTATTCAGTGTACTTTCATTGTTATATAATAAAGTAATTTATCCTTGGAGAAAAAATATTTTTAGTTTCTATATTTAACTCTTTGTATCTTATGTAACTGAAGTATTGTTACTGTGGACAGTGCAGCCATGTGAATCTGGGACCATCATATTGTATCCAAAAAAGTAATATATATATATATATATATATATACACACCATTGGGGTTTTTTTCTCCCAATTCTTCCATAATTAGTGTCCACAAATGGATATTTTTTTCTTGGACAAAATTACCTAGGCAAATTGCTCATAATATCTATATATAATATTATAATATTCAATAATTATGTATATGTTATGTTATGATGTGATGTGATGTGATATTATCATATGATGTATGATATATCATATATCATATATGATATATCATATATCATATATCATATATATTATATATCATATATCATATATCATATATCATATATCATATATCATATTATATATTAGTGTATGTGTATATGTATATGTATATATATTGCCGAACACGCAGAAATGTTATTTGTCCAAAACTAAAAAGTCTCTATCAACTCCACTTTCAACTCTGAGTGAAGTTGCATCCCTTCCTAAAAAAGGAGAACCACAACTTGGAAGTTGTCCTGGGTTCACAACTATTGCTAGATATGCAGGTGGTGGCAGAGTTTATGAAGTTTTGACTGGGGCACTGGTGTGGTCTTTCTTGGAACAAGAGGCCCAGGCAACAGTGTCTCATGCCTTTATTGCCTCTGTGGTAGTATTAAATGTGCTTTACATGGAGCTGGCTTTGAAAACTGCTCAAAACTGTGATTAGGACCAGCTACACAGCCTACCAGTTGATGGCTAAGAGCTATTACAGCCATATAGTATCATTTCCACAGCATTGCACTAGGTTTATGAGTACAGTTCATAAACTTAATTTTAACACACAAAAGTTTCATTCATTTTGATCTCAAGTATCTTAGGGCAATCACCTTCATTTTGAACTTGATCATTGTAAGTGGGGTTAATTATGGTTCCCTCCATAATTGAGGATGGTTGGCAGAGCCAAGAAGTAATATTTTTCTGTTCCTTTCTTTCTTTCTTTTTTTTCCCTAAATATATTTTATTAGATTTTTATAAGGGTAAAAGGGTTACATCAGAGTGCTTAGGAACCGCCGTGGAGGTGGGTATATTGAACATCCCAAAAAAAAAAGAAAAAATCACAAATATATAGCCCAAATCAATTCATTTAAAATTCCCTCTCTAATTCCCTCATTTAGTCTTGCATATTCAGATTAATACATTTCTATATAAGCTTCAAACAATCCTATCAAATATCACTCACATTTCAATTCTAAAGATCCAGGTCCTGTTTTTAAGCTTTACTAACTTACAATTACCATGTTCCAATTGGCCTTAGATAGACATATTATTAACACTTCGGGTATCCTTTTTTTTTTACATAGTAATTATATCTGGTATATTATTTCCGCAGTAATATTCTTATATTTTCTTCATTAATACCATTTCTTCTCTTGTCACCCATCCCTCTTATTCTCCTTCTATTTCAAAATAATTATCTTAAAGTAAAAATATCAAACCAACAAATAGATTTCTATCTAATTTAAGTATATATTCTATCAGTTCATCTATATCTATGAAAATCTTTTTAAACCAGTAAATAAAGTTTACCTCTCCAGTAATTATCATGTCTAAAACAAAGTATTGTTACAAAGGGTATCCTCTTAGAAATTTCACGTGCTCCATTAGTTATTAACTCAGTCAAAAAATCAAAGCCTTTTTAAACCCATTAAATAAAACTTTAAAATACATTTTTAAATCTAACTCTAGGTTTCTTTCTGTGCCATAACGGTTTCCATAATAGAATTCCTGCATCATCAAACCACAATATTAAAAGGTCCATATTCTTTAACGCTTCAAATTGGTCAAAGTTCTCTTTCCTTTCTTCTAGTAGCCTTTGGATGGTAAAAGCCGTTTTATTCCATGTTATATTTGCCAGTTGTTTATCCACCTTTTCACAATTTTCAATAACTTGTATCTGAGTGTCAGTCTCTGTTGATGTTAATGCTTCAGACATCTCCGTTAAAGTTATTCTTTGATCATCAGGCTTCTCCATAGATTGCGTTTGGAGTTGTATAAAGTTAATTTGTTCTTTGGTTTCCACAGTTTCTCTCAGTGTAGTTTCATAGTTGAGTTGTTGACGTAGTTCCTCTTTAGGTTGTACATATTGTTCACTAATCTCTTTGGCGCCAATCTGCTTCTTCTGCGCTGTCTTTCGGTCTATAATTTGATCTGTCAAAGTTTGAAAGTAAGAGTTCATATCCTCTGTGGCTTCCAGAATTTTTTCCAATATGAGCTCATAGTCCAGCTGTGTGTTAGGTTCCATATCAGTAGTAGAAAGATTTTTTTAATCTTTTAGAGAAGGCTCTATTTCGTAGAAATCAAACAAATGTTCACCTCCAATTTTCAATAGACCAGCTGTTCAGTTATCTTATGCTTATCATCTTTTGAAGGTCATAGCCATTCCCAGCCATAAAAAAAATATAGAGTTGCAGTACCACTTTTCGACACAAGATGTCCTCAGCAGACCATAAAATCTTTTTTTTTCTTTCCAAATTAATAGATTTTTTATTTTTCGTGTTGAAAAAGATGAAGAAAGGCCTCTCCAAAGTAATAGATGCGTAGTTATAACAATAATAATCAAGAATAAAATGTTTTCAGGTCCCCTCAGTATTCCAAAATTTAAGTAGTCCATAAAAATTAACTGGTTTTTTTTTTCTTCCCCAAAGCTGTTTTTCCCGAATGCCCAAACGCTGCTCCCTCACAGCAGGGAAGTAATTCAAACACAAAAGCTTTTGACAGGAGAGTAATTAGGGAAAAAAGGGGTAGGAAAGGTCTCACCCGGATTCTCCATGGGGGTTCTTTACGCTTAGTTGTTCTTCTGGCTTTCAGCTGGTGCGACGAAGTGATCGTCCATTTTGGTGGCCGATCTTTTCCTCCGACGGCCCTAAGGAGATAGCTTGAACTAAGGAGAGCTGCCGCTCTTCCCCAATCAAGCAGGAGCCTCCTCAAGCAGTGGTCGCCTCTACGGGGCAACTTTCGACCCGGTTAAGGGTCTACCGGCGAAGGGAAAGCAGCCGGTAGGAGAGACGGCTCTCTCCATGCGACTGCGCGTGTCGCGATCCGGAACCGGAAGCCTTTCTGTTCCTTTCTTATTCCTACTGAAATCTCAGATGGCGTCTTTCCTGCTACCATTTAAGAAAACTGTCAAAATGGAAATTTTAAGCAGAGGCGTAATTCTGCAAGAGCCAATTGCCATTTATTATGACCATTGGATTGATAATTTTTTTGTATGCTATATATTAATGTCATGTTAATATATTCCAAACTGTCAGGCAAAACTTTGTAAAGTGAAAGTTGTACATAGGCGGGGTACATATGTGGGTTCCAAGCCCTGATGGAAACAAGAAGGGTACACAGGTTCCCAGTTTTTCTCTTTGTTATTTGGTTGACAGAGATTAAAAAAGTAATTTGATTATCAGACAAGCTTTATCAGAAAGCCAAATATTTTCACTTTTGATTTTCTATTAGCTATTGTCCAGTAGAAGACACTGATGACCAGCTTCATCCTTATTGAAACTCTTCAGGCATGGGTTTCCTCCATACCTAAAATGACAAGGGAAACAATTCATTTTCAAAATAGTTATTTTCTTACAAAAATCTCTAAAACATGGGGTCCAGACTTTCTTTATATTTTTATCATGTGAGCCTGTCTGTATTTCACAGAATTAAATGTATCCAGTATTAGCTGCAATAGCGGCATGGTGGCCTAGTGGTGAAGACACTCACCTCCCATTTGGAAAGTTGAGAGTTCAATCCTAGGCAGATATTTCTCTCCTAGGATGCAAAGAAAAAATATCTGCTGTGAACTCTGTGTAGGTGTCAGGAAGGGCATCCGGCCAGTAATGCTCAGCTCCATCCAGTCATCCCAACTCTTAAGGTATTACAGGGTTGTAAAAAAAGGGATATTATCTGCAATAGTAAAGATGTAGTTACAGATGAGCTTCAGAAATCTTTTGAACGTTTAGTCTATTTAGGGAAAAAACCCAGTCTGCTCATCTGGTGTCTCCATCTTAAAACCATAAAGATAAATATAGATAACCCAAACTGAAAATTAATTATTCCTGGATCATTATATATATCATGTAATCTTTAAGTGTAAATATTATACTATTTCAATTGTTTAAGTCAAAAACATTGGGGTTTTTTCCTTCCTGTTTCAAAGAACTCTGTTTAATATGTTTTTGTGGGCATTCCACTTCAGAATGATATAACATAACAATTTCCAGTTTTACTGACATATAAACATTTTGAAATATGAAAGTATGTTTTGTCACATACAAATGTGAAATTTATTTAATGTACGTTTCCAGGCTCCTGCAATATAATTTTCCTGTTTCCATGAAGTAAATGTTTAAAAGCATCTTCTATAGTTCTCAGTTTTGTTCAATGTGAAAAAAACCTCTATTGCTTGTTTATTACTTTAGCTTATATGCTGCTCCATTTCCAAAGACATGATTGTTACTAATGGACAAGTGTGCAGACTTGATATGTACTACCAATACACAGATATGTAGCTCAATTATATAACCATAACAGCAAAAAAGGTCATAATGTGTTACCATTCGGGCAGCAAAATCTTTGACCATGCCTAAAAGCTTCTCTGAAGAGCTATGTTTTCAAAACTCTTCAAAAATATAATAGTGAGAGATCTGAGAGTAAGCTCTTTCAGAGACATAGGGCCATTACTGAGTAGAGTTAAGCATGGATCCTTATAAAAAGCATTCTCTCAGATGTGAGGTCCTCAGCAAGCCAACTTTATTAGATCTCACTGGATGACAGATTCAACTCAGAAAATGTAAGGTTAAAGATATTCAGACCCCACAGTGGCATTTAACCCTTTTTAATTTTCAATATTTCTGCATAAATATAATCTAAAACCTGATCTGTTATCCATACACATCCTAAAAGTAGATGGAGAGAACCCAATTAATTATGGGTCAAAATCATTATACTTGTTCAATTGTTTATTGAGGAAAAATGATCCAAAGCTACATATCTGTGTATTGGTAGTGCATATCAAATCTGCACACTTGTCCATTACCAACCTTTTAACAAACACAATCTTATTCTGTGCAGATATAGCATTATGTCCATGGCTCTAGGCCAAGGACACCAACAACCCAGCTGAGGTGTTGGACATTGGGCTGAGGAAGAGAAGATGAGTGGCACCTGTTCATTTCCTTTTCTCTGGAAGAGTTTGCTCCATTTTCCCCCCATATGTTATATATTCTATCACTGTACCAGTGCATTTACTTCCAGATGCTCCTTGTCCTTTCCCCGCCCTCTCTTCCGGATCAGCAACCCTTACCCGCCACCACAGAATTCACAGTCATATCTCCTGCTTTTCCCATATTCTGCAGTTTGGATCTGTACTTTTGCTTCAGGAAAGAGGCTCTGTCTTTTATTTAAATTTCAGCTCTTCAGTTATGGGAATAGCCTGAATAAAAATCCTAAAAAAGAGTATGGTGGAACAGTATTTTATTAATCTCCCAACCATCCTACTGCACAGCACATCTTGATTCTTTTTTGCTTGCTGCCACATATTTCTTCACAGGGCCATTTTCCTTTTTTTCTGACCTTTTTCTGTGGCATGCCAGATACAGATGGATTGTCCTTCAAGAAAAAAGGAAAGTGTCCGCAACATTGATTATTCAGCCTGACTTTGTATTGGCAAATAGACTGCGGTTTATTCAGTTCTTTCTACATCTGCATTTCCCCAATTTTCAGATACAATTTTGGAAAGGGAGGATGAAAATGCATAGCGTTAAATGATGCATGAAATGACCTGTCACAGTGCATTATGTGGTATAGAAAAATACAAGAAAAATAACAGGGAGATAGACAATAATAATGGTACACCTGCAATTGATTGGGGAAGATGTATTCATACAATATGGCTTTGTATAAATTTATCAACAGCAATATGAGAGGAAAGAATGTTGCCTCTCCCATTTTCTCACTTTTTCCTCATAATACTGCTAGCTAAGATGCTATTTTCAAAGGATCACTTGTTACAGACACGGCTCTGCCATACCTATGCTTCATGCTGGGGAAGTGGTGTGAATTAGTGCAATAAGCCTAATTAGAGTTTTCTCACAGTGAAAGTAACTCAGTAACTTATTCGATTTTGGAACTGCACTTATCTAAAGGTTTGAATCAATAGCATCACAGAACTAAAACCTTTATATTACAAAACCACAATACTAGCTTGGCAGGTAGGACTGAAGGGATCAAAATCAGATTCAAAGACCTGCAATCAGACAGATCCATTATAGTAACAATGCACAGAAGTCAACTATCCCTCCCAGAAAGTCATGGCTAGCTCTTAGTCCATTAGAATGCACAGATGGATAAAGGGTGTCAGATCTGAATCTGAGAATGGATGAATGTAGAAATAGGGATTCTCTGCTTGAAGCATATAATTGGCACTCGCTGGATTTGGCTCTAATTACATTTTCTCTAGTATCTGTGAGAAAACTATCTTAGCAAAGAGCTGTGTCGTTGAATTTCTGTCTTTAAGGTCATGTGCAGCCTGACATGGACTTTTTGCCCATGAAGATATATATTCTGTGTGACTCTAGTGCTTCCAGAAGAGAAACATTAAATTGATCCAGGTTTACAAAACTGAAATAATGTAAAAATTCAACACAGTTTAAATTTAAGTAAATTTTTCATAATATATTATTTTAGTGTAAGACAAAGCAACAGGCAGAAACATGGTGCTGAAAATCCTGGCTGGTCTCCCTCATCATGTGGTTTGTTTTTTTTGTCTCAGAGTGTTATGTGAACTGAGCCAATGTGGCTTGCAGGTCTTGGTTTATAACTGAGCATGTTGTGTGATCCCAGCTAATTGTAGCCATTGATCAATTATACAATGGGTTGGCTAATGTGCAAACTAGAACAGTGTGTGATTGGGCAACCAAAAGTATAGTTTACATACCCAATGAAGGAGATGAAACTGTATCTCCTTAAGGGAAATGGATGCTTTACTTTAAAGCCATTGCATAATGTCACAGCAGATCTCAACACTGGGTGCAAAACATTGGCCATTTCAGTTTTGTATATTTTACCTTTCGTACAATATGGTTTTTGGTTCTGGTAATTTCTCCTTTCCTTTCCATGTTCTTGGATCTTTTCCTTTGATCATCATCCTTGGTCATTTCTTCTTGCACATGTTCTTTGGTCTAAGTTGTCTTCCAGCACCTCTGCTTACTTTCAGATGCCCTTGTTTCTTCCATCCTTGGTTCCATATACCTTCAGCCTGCCTGGATCACAGTAGCACAATCTAGGGCTAGCACCATCTTCCCTATATGCTTTCTTTTTCCTATGACATAATGGCTTCCTATGACATAAGAGACTTCTTCATTAGCACCTTCTATCCTTTGGTATATGAAATGAATAAATGGATGGCAATAATTAATTGCTTATCCTCATTGTTTCTTGAGGTGAAGCTAATAAGGTTTAAACATTCCTGCAAAGAGATTTGGAATCCTGCAAATTGGAAATCTTTTCTAGAATGCTATATGACTTTTTGATGCCTTGTCTGCTTCTTTAAAACTGAAATCTGTGAAGGCAGAACTAGTATAATAGCAATCACTCAGCAACTTGACAGTTAAACAATAAGTGGATTCTACTCTCTGTCATGATTCCAATACAGGGTGAGAGAAAGCTAGAGGGAAGCTTTGTTGTGAGGTATTATTAGATAGTTATGCCCATTTCTCACGCATTTCTTCTTAAATTCTTCCTCTTTCTCCAGGAGATAAAGATCTGGTAGGTTGAGTAGAGACTTCATGATCTTCATAGCAACACTGGCCATCTCACCTTTATACTATCACTGCCTGCACATTCATGTGTGCACACACATGCACACGCACAAAGACACAACATGCACACACACTTGCATGCATCCAAAAAATTTATTCTCTACAACCATGGTTCCCTTTATAAAACAGGAGTGAATTTCTCTTAATCCTTTCTTCTCCTGTGTCTACATCTCTTTCATCCACAATTTTTACAGGTATATTTTTGCATTTCCTTTTGGGTGTCTACAGTATCTCTGTAATAGTTTATTGATTGCTTTTAATCATTGTTTATCTGTATTTCAGTGAGAAAATGTTTTTTTAAGAATTTGTTAAATATGAATTAATAGAGCTATTGATCAAAAAGACTACCCAGAAGTTACAACCAGTCCAAAATGTAATTGCGTGTGCATCGATAGTGTTATGTACTGGGCCTTGCTGAAGTCATTCAGCAAGGCTCAGAAAGTCTGCAGAGAGGCTGGGCCTTGCTGAGTCATTCAGCAAGGCCCAGGAAGACTGGAAACAAGTTGCAGAGACCCGGACAGACCACATGTCTGCCCGGGACCGTTGCAGAGACCCGGACAGACCACGTGTCTGCCCGGAACCCAGACAGGCTGTCTCCAGCCTCGTGCGCATGCACGAGGCGGGAAAATAGCCTGCATCGATTGGCTGAGCATTCCCTTGCTAGGGAATATAAGAAGGAGTGGCCAGTGTGGCCAGGTTGTTGTTGTTAGTGTTTGATTCTGTGTTGCTTCTGTTCAATCTATCTACATGCTTCTGTTCAGTGCATGTACACAATAAAGATCATCTTTTGCACCAACTGCCTCGTCTTCATGTCTGCGTTGCGAACAGAACATTGGCGACGAAGGTGGGATTCACCGTTGGGAATCCCGAAGAAACAGAAGTAGGCCTACTCACCTAAAGGCCTGATGAGCGGAGAAGTTCAGCGTCCGGATGGAAGCGACTGCCTGCCAGCATGAAGACGCTGGAGGTGAGCTCGGCTTCAAGGGACCTCTTCTCACGCCTTGAAGCGGAAGGAATCGAGGAGAAGCCACCGCTTGCCAGTACAAAGATGCTGGAAGCGGGCTCAGCTGTGTGGGACCCCTTCCCCGAGAAGTACGGCGTCCAGGAGAAGCAACCATCTGCCAGTACGAATATGCTGGAGGTGGGCTTTTGGCTTCGTGGGACCCCTTCTCCGAGAAGCGTGGCGTCCTGGAGAAGCAGCCACCTGCCAGTACGCAAACGCTGGAGATGGGCTTGGCTTCGTGGAACTCATTCCCGTTCCTTCCTCCTTCCTTGCAGCGAGAGACGTGGACGAGGCTATCTGGCACAGAAATGTCCAAGCTGGGCCGTCTTGGTGAGTCCAACACTTCGCGACCAAGAACCCTCCAGCAGCAGTCCCCGTCCATTAAGAAGTCGTGCGAGAGGCCTCCAGAGACGAATCCGAGGACAGACTTCAACCAGTGGTGGCAAGAAGACTGCAAGAGCGCAGAGGACAGACGCCTGCACCCTTTCGGTGTTTCAGCTGTGGGGGTCGCTGGGCAGACTTTTCATCCTGTCACAATGGACAGGTGAACGCATGGTGCGCACCACAAAAGACACATGCAAGAGAATCACTCAAGGACCCTGGCATCACAGGTTAGCTGATTTTCTAATTGCACACCGCACCACACCTTGCACAGCTTCAAGAAGAGCCCAGCTGAATTCCGCTGGGGTTGCAGACGCATTACGAAGCTGGACAGGCTGCACCCAGACCGGGTGGCTCTTTCACAGGTGTCACGGCTGCAGGCACCTCGGGACTCCAAGTGGTTTCATCAATAAAGGGGTATCTTAACACTTGGTTGTATGTATCATGTTACTGTGAAGGAAAACCATCTCCTTATTGTATCAAAGAGAATGCCTATGTTGTACATGTGTTAGTCACTGTAAAGAGTCACATCATTGAAGTCATGAGGAAAACAAAGGTTTCAATATTGCAGAATGTATGATTCCAACTTAGACTGTAGTATTGTGTACCAACCATTGCTAAGGCTACAGATGCTAAACCCTGCATGGAATCCTCATGTAAGAACTTCTGCAAATTTTGTACATTCTCATCATGCTCCTATGTTCAGGATGTGAAAGCAATTGGGACACATTCTATTCACAGTGCATTCATTCAATGGGAGGAATCCAAGTCCCTTTCCATCTTGTGGCTTATTTCAACGCCACATCGACCAGTTGTGCTGGGGTTTTCAGGGCATGGTTCCTCCCCTGGCTCCGCTCTCGGGGGGGAGGGGGACCCCAATTATGATTGGGGGATCACAGTCTCCCCACGAAGGTGCATCTTCTACTGCTCTGATGGGGGTCTTGCCATGGAGGCAGCTCCTGACTCTGGCAGAGGTCCCTGGCTAGGGACAGCTCCAGATGGGGGGGTCTTGCCATGGACGGCTCCTGACTTGGGCAGAGGTCCCTGGGTAGGGACGAATCCCCGTACATGGGCCACTCAGGGTACTCCTGCTGCTGGTCTTGGGCTCAAGGGACAATGCTCCCAAGAGGAATCCCAGGGAATCCTGGGGAAATCCACCCCGCCTGGGGACTGGGGGAACTCAACCCCTCCAAGGAACTCTGGTGTTGGGTCTAGAGGATCCAGCCAGTCAGCTGGCAGGGGGAACACCTGAGTTGTCTGAGGGAAAAGCCCTGGGGTATTGTAACACCTAGCAGGCACTCCAGGCACCTATGCCTAGTGTAACACCTAACAGGCACTCCAGGCACCTATGCCTATGGCAACACCTACCTCAAAGATTACAACTCAAGACCAACTCGAAGATTACAACTTTAATTAAACCCAGTCTGTTTCCACGCAGCAGAATGGGTTAAGAGTCCTCCAAGCAGTACAGCAGATGTGAGGTCTCTAAGGTGCTCATATTGTCAACAAAGTGAAAAATACCCAGGAACTGGGGGTTGTAAGGGAAAGACTGTTTGAACAAAGGCCAACCGGCCTGCCATGAGGTTGTTGTGTGTTAAGGGTTAAACAACGTGTCATTCAGCAAGGCTCAGAAAGTCTGCAGAGAGGCTGGGCCTTGCTGAGTCATTCAGCAAGGCCCAGGAAGACTGGAAACAAGTTGCAGAGACCCAGACAGACCACATGTCTGCCCGGGACCGTTGCAGAGACCCGGACAGACCACGTGTCTGCCCGGGACACAGACAGGCTGTCTCCAGCCTCATGTGCGAGGCGGGAGAATAGCCTGCATCGATTGGCTGAGCATTCCCTTGCTAGGGAATATAAGAAGGAGTGGCCAGTGTGGCCAGGTTGTTGTTGTTAGTGTTTGATTCTGTGTTGCTTCTGTTCAATCTATCTACATGCTTCTGTTCAGTGCATGTACACAATAAAGATCATCTTTTGCACCAACTGCCTCGTCTTCATGTCTGTGTTGCGAACAGAACAGATAGGTGTCCCAAGGTTTATCCATACAACTCCTCTATTGTATGAGCTGCATTGGCTCCCTGTTTCTTTCTGATTGCAATTCAAGATGCTGGTTATTATCTTTAAAACCATATATAGTACAAGGCCAGATTATCTGCCGGACTGCCTCTCTCTAAGGACATCCATCTATCTACTCATCTTACCAAATCAGATAGAGTGGAGATGGTCCTAGTCCCTTCCCTTAAACATTGCCATCTGGTGGGAGGAGCTAGAGAGTGTGCCTCTTCTGTGGCAGCCCCTGCTCTGTGGAAGACCCTTCCACTTGAAAGTCAGCAGGTCTCCACCAGCTAGCCTTCCAAAAACCACTTAGGATCTGGTTTTCCTCCCCACATCCTGGGATAGGCTGAGATGGATAAGAGGATTTAACAAGGGTATTGGAAGCTTAACTTTGGTGCCAGGCTTTTAAGGTTTATGGTTTTAATAGATATTATGCTATTTTTATTGATGTTATTTTAATTGTTTAAAATTGGGAGCCATCCAGAGTTTGGTATAAGTTGGGTGGCTATATACATTTTTAAAATAAATAAATCAATGAATAAAATTACTTACAGGGATGGCTAGTGTGGTGCCCATCAGATTTCCTTCCACACTTGATTTTATATGTTATAAAGCAAAGCAACATTTGCCTCTAGCATTATTTTAATTTTCAAGAATGCTTCCGGTTCCCAAATAGACCTAGAGGCAGTCTGAGAAAATTGAATGGGATGAGTATCTCTACCCTATTATTTGCTTGAAAAAGTGTCATTAGGATCCTGATAAATGGGTATTTTGTAACTGGGCATACTCACTAATGCACTGAGGACAGGCTAGAATTTCCAATGCTTGTCAAATTGTGACAGCATCCACAACACGGAGTTAAGATTCCAAATATTCCCTGCAGTTCAACCCTTTTCTTATGAATCACAAAGACAGCATGCTAGCCAGTGAAATAAAAGGAAGAATCTGTAGTATCATTAAAACTATCAAATCTGGCATAAGATTCTGGGAACTAAAGTATACTTAGTTAAACATAAAATATTATCCTCCATTGACAGGTTGCAAAAGTACAATCTGTGATAGTGCAATTACTGCTTAAACTTAAGCAAAATAAACACAGTGCCAACATACCAGTAACTATTAATAATTTAGTAAATTTTGCCTTTACTAAACAAATTAACACCTCTAATAGAGGTGTTAATTTCTCTTTTCCAAACATACAGAATGAAACGTATTAGTTCTTATTCCTTTAATTGAAACTGTGAAAGTGAAATTCCTATGTTGAAGAACAGTTAGAGGAGTAAATAAATGTAAAAGGATTTCTTTCATTGGCTCAGTTCTTTTTCTCTTTGGTTGAGATGTTCCTGCCAAATAAGATTCATCTACTTATATTATGCACTCTAAATCTCCAGCAGTGTGTTCAGGAATACATCAATCTGCAACAAGTTGAACTGTCAGCTTATCCTTGAAGCTCTATTTGACTGCTTCCAGACCAAGGAGAGCTGAGCAATCGGGAATGCTCCCTCCCAAATTGCTTCTGTTGGTCCTCAGGCTCAGCTGTTTTGGTTTGGTTTGCATTTGCATCTGAGATCAGCATTAAAATTTAATGTTGTTAGTTGCATAAGAGATATGCAAATTCTCTTGAAAAAGAAGCTCTCCTATTCCTTTGAACTTGTGGTCAGTTTTCTTCTTTCACCAAAAGTTATGCTTTGTTGAAGATGAAACATACATCCCTGTCTTCTTTAGATTAAGTATTAGAAAGTTAAGGCTGTTTACAAGAAGTCATGAGATTAAGAGTATGCAATTTGTTTTATGAGCTCTATAGTAATCAAGAAGGAACAGATGGTAAAGGCCTTTTAGAGTTCTTTACTTGAAAGCATTTTTATTTCATAATGGCAAATAGTAGAATTTACAAATCCACATTTGCTTGTTCCTCTGGTTTTCCTTCCTTCAGAACTTACACAGACAAACAGAACGAACGAACTTTGTTAGCATTGGCCACCTTCAATCTGAACACATAACTTTTCCATTGATCTAATGATTGCTATCAGGGATCATTGATGTGTAAATACGTGTGTAAGATAGATGAAAATATTCCATCTGAGGAGGATTAATGGGACTGTCTAAATGGACTGGATGGCACTGGGTGCTTAAAATTCTATGCATGTTGAAACACATTACAATCTGATCTCTGGCATCAACCACCCAACCAGCAGTCTCTAAGAGGCTGTGTTCCCTACCTCTAAGGAATAAATTTGTGGAAATAGAAAACCAATTGGTCACTATCTAATACAGGGGTCTTCAAACGTGGCCCTTTTATGACTTGTGGACTTCAATTCCCAGAATTCCTCAGCCAGCGTGTCTGGCTGAGGAATTCTGGAAGTTGAAGTCCACAAGTCATAAAAGGGCCACGTTTGAAGACCCCTGAGCTAATAGCTAGAGAAGTTACTGCATTTTATTCAAATACTTTCCTCTTCCTCCCCATTCCTTCATACTGGGTTTATTGGTTGCGAGACTGGAAGTAGATTTTCTCTTCGGCTGATAATAATATCCAATAATTATATTCTACATGATTATGTATTATCATATATATCTATGATTATGTGTAAAAAGACACAGTCATAGTTATGCCACAGTTACTGAAAGTAATAAGGCTTGCACATGCTGTACTGGAGCTGTGAAATAATGAGTCATCATCTCCCACATATCTCAAGAGAAAACATTTGGAGCAGAGCAGTGACACTATTTCAATTATATGCTTACTAGAAGGCAGTGGTAAAATGTGATTACTGTGAGCTGAAATCATTACATAGAGACTGAAAACTAATTGTGGAAACTCCCAGCAAAGTGCCAAATTAGGTTTTGTAGATAGAATATTTAGTGTTTTAGAGCAATTGTCTTTGAGTACCCTGTACTCCCTATGTCTTGCTTTGTGACTATATTGCATTTCTATATCAACAACTATTTTTCTCTAGGTAACGTTTAGCTCCAACTCAAGCAGATGAAACCATTCAAACCAATCAGAATGACTAAATAATTTTAAAACAATTAATTGGACCAACTTTCTCTAATTGACTCTGCCCATCCTACTGATCTAGCAAGAAGGGCATGCTCTGAGTACTGCTGTGTTTATGGCATTTTCCTGATCTACTAAGCTAGTACCTCTATCAAAGGAGATGATGTGCTGTAGTTAATTGAACCTTAGCCACCACTCAGCAGGACTATTGTAACATGCTATGTGTAGGTCTATCCTTGGACCCTGAGAAGCTATCATTTTTACAAAGCACGGTGGTTAAAATGTTGGTAGGTCAATCACACCAGTGCAGAATAACATCTAACAATAATAGGATACAGTGGTACCTTGGTACCCAACTTCTTTGAAACTCATCAAATTGTTATCCAATGCATTTTGACATAAAAATTTTGTCCTAGTACACATCAACGCACAAGCTAGAACTTGTTGGTGTCAGTACCTTGTGACTCACTATATTATTCTTTATGCAAAAAATTTGTTTGGTACTCATTGTTTTTGGTACTCATTACACCTCCCAGAGCCAATTAACAATGAGTACCAATGTACCAATGTACCACTGTCAAATTGCTGTTCTTTACCTATAAAATTGCTGTTCTTTACCTATAAAAACCTACACAGCATAGCACAGTTTAATCATTAAGCAATGTTAGAATAGAGTTTGTCCATTTGCTTTGGTCCTTGTGAAAAGGCCAGCACACTGACCTTTTAAGGCACATGGGGTATAGACAAAGTGAGTAGCAGTTTCCCTTTTATGGAGGTCAAAACAATCTCACTCTCTCATGCCCTTGGCTCAGGCTAATTATGGTTTAATAAAAATGTGCTGTATTATTTGAGGAATTGTTTTATTTGGATTTTTATATAATTTTATGTCTTTGTTTTGCTGTCCTTCAGGATTAGGGCAAGGTAGATATTCTGTAAGATGGTAGATAGGTAAGATATGATGGTCAGCACAGAGAGAGACTGATAACAAATGAAGCTGAGTGAATTTAATGTTATTTCAATCTTTAAATGTATGACTGCTAAGGTTTTACCTTAATAAAAGTCAGCCTCTTGATTTGCAAGACTAACATACTATTTGTGTTTTATTTGCTAGATAGAAGATATCATAACAAGAATGCAGGATGACAAAACAGGTGGAGTGCCCATTCGCACGGTCAAGAGCTTTCTGTCGAAAATCCCTAGTGTTGTCACAGGTATGAACATAATTGAAAGGTAACATGTTGTTTATCTGCACCCTTATTAAGATTGTAGCGTGTGCTCACACTGTGAAGGAAATTCAAAACCTTCATCAGTGGTTCTCTCCAACATGTGCCTAAATCATTATATCCCCTCTAATTCTAGTTTTAATGCTGATGCCTCAAGGCCAGAAGTAAATGGTTCCACTCATCAGAACGAACAGGAGGATTAGCAAGCACAGGAGCCTAGTTTAACTCATTTTAAAAGAAGTATTTTATGCATCACTATCTAAAAAACTGTGACCCTACAGAAAGGTCAGTGAATATGACTAAAATATCCAACTTCGTTAATAAGCACATATTCTTTCAATGGCTGGCCTCTGAGCAAAACTTCAAGGAAACTGGCACAGGTAATTTGGGAGGTAGAAAACACCTTCCAGGTAACTTTGAGGTAATGGACAAAATGTTTCAAATGAAAAAATATTTTCAGCATAGAACAGCTTTTTCCCACCTTCCCAGAAGTGTTAGAATGCTGTTCCAAAAAGATGTTGTTTTGATCTCAGAAAGCTTCTGAAATAGTCAGAACAGCATTGAAGTGCTTCTAGTCAGGTTAAGACAGCTATTTCCTACTCAAAATAGTATGTTTCAAAGTCAAAACCTTTGTACCCCATTGACAAGGAGGGCTGAGATAGTTTCCAAGGAGAGTAGTTTTTGCTTCAGCAGTTTTGGGCTGCCTGGCTGCTTCTTTGGACTTGATTTCGAACAGCAGAACGCTATATGTACATCAATCTCCTACATAAGTATGACCACTGGCACAATTTTCTTCAACTTCACCAACAATCAGAATCACTTGTTTTGTCCTCACCCCCCCCCCCCAGCAGTGCAGATTTGAGCTAATTATGTTGTCAACATAGTTTTGGAAGTGAGATGGGAAAAAACGTTGAAGGTAGTGAGGGAAAACGATGAGTGAGGAAAGGATTAAGAATTTTCCCCCATTGGATTCATTGGCAACCTTGCCCTCCCATTTCAATTTTGCAAAGTAAAATCAGTGAAAGATTGGAAAGCATGAAGATGGTAGACGTGGAAACTGTAGCTTTGTCCCAAATAGCTAAGAATGGCTACCAGGTTTCAGCGAGTCAAAGACCCTGTCCTGTGCTCTGTTTGAGCACCTGTCTTGGAAGTTGTTTTGTCTGATTTCATTTGGTGGTTTCCAGACACATCCTTTCCATTAGCCAAAAGCTGATGAGAGAATGAAAAATCTCAAGAAGTTGCCAAAATTGCAGAATCATGTTGCTGAAAGTGTCATAGAAGGTGATCTCAGGCAGATCCATTTCAGGGCAAGAGGGAGCTCTGGGCAAGAACACAGATTCGGAAAGGAAGGCAAAATGCAGTCACCCCTGAATCAAGGCAGAGCACAGAAGGTAGGAGAAGTTTTTGTATTTTACAAAGATTCATATTCCATGCAGAACACTGCATAGCTCCTTATCTACAGATACAGAAAAAGAGGATCTGGTGTAAAAGCTAGGGGGGGGGAAATCAAACTAAATTGAGTTGGGTACCTTTAATGGCTGTGAGAAGGTGGGAATGGGTAAGAACAAGCCAGCTGATATTCTGTATATTGCTATACAAGCTTAGTACAAAGTATATTTAGAAGATTTTAATGAATGTGTGTTTGTGTATGTGTGTGTGTGTATACTGTGTGTGCAGTGTGTGCAAACAAAAATTTCCTTCTCACTCCCTATGGGTAGTATGTGTCCTCAGTCTTTGGGAGTTTGAGGTTCTGCACAGTATCATAGCTGCTCCTAGTACTGCACTCTTCTGGACAGAAAGCTTTGATGTTGTCCTGAGATCTGGTGGAGCCATTTTCCCAGCTTAAGAATCACAAGTGCTCCTATCACAACTGAGACTACTTTAGCCTTTACTTTCCACATCTTCTCTAGTTCCTCCTTCAGACTCCGTTACTTCTCCAGCTTTTCATACTCTTTTTCCTGATGTTGCTGTCACTTGGCAGCACTACATCAATCACCACCATTGTCTTCTGGTCCTTGTCTACTACCACAATATCTGGTTGATTGGCCAGTACCGGCCTTTCTAGCCCATGTGCAGAGGTACATAATGCCAGCTATGTGGTTGTGCCATTCATTGTATACTGTTCCTGCCTCTATCATGCACCCTACCACTATGTGTTGGGCAGTCTCTGAGGTCTCTCTGCACACACTCTGCACCTCTGGTCCTGTGTCATGTGGTAGATCCTCGTTCCTATGGATCTGATGTTAATGACTGTTCTTGTGCGGCTATGATCCTCAGTGCTATCTTTTAGTCCAATTGCCTGGTGAAAAAGCATCTTTGGGATAACAGCATTTCTCCTTAACACACACATGCCCAGTGTTCCAGTTCTGAATCCTTGGTATCTGCTCCCCACTATTTACAGTCCAGAGCTGCATTTTCCATTTTGCTGGCTGTTTTGCCGATTCCTTCCTTGGCTTTAGCTGCCACAGTCCCTGGCTGTAGATCCTCTGGCTTCTGGCTATCTCAGCCCTCACCTCCACTGTTCCACATTTCTTATAATTGCCTCTCATTCCAGCAGCATCTCCAGCCAAACAGAGGAGAAAATCCCTCTCTTTTTGAAAAAATTACATGCCAATTCTAAAGAGCTTAAACTGGTTTCCATTTTTCTCTGCAACTGCTTATGTGGCCAACTTGTACCTTCGACAGACTACCATAGAGAAAGAAATCAACCTTGACAATTGCATGTAACATTATTTTAGGGCAGTTCATCCTTCCGCAGGGCCAAGGAGGGATCATACTATATTGGGGCTTCTGGTTTGAAATGGACTATCTCAGTAGATGACACTGCCACTTGTTCAGATTGGAAAGCTGGTGAGGTGAGCTGCCTTGGAACTGAATTCCTAGCAAAGCAGAATCATGGCTTATACTGAGGGCAATTACATGTTCCACTCTGGTGGAGTGGGAGGAATTGATTCTGAGTTGTGCCATTTATCTCTTGAGGATTCTAAAACCCACAGACATTGTCAACAGAAGAAAGTGCTGCAGTTAATTGAACTACCTGTTTTAATTTGTGAAACACATTTAATAAAATCAGAAATATCCCAAGGAACTTTTAAATTTGCAAATTCTACTTATGTTATCTGTACTTTCAAGCATGCAAAGTTCTGGGACAAGCAGGAAATATGAAGATAACCTATGCACAGGTTGGTCATACTACCTGAGATCTGTATTTGATATTTTACACAATATGATTTATCAAAGCAAAGTAGCACATAGAGTCATTACTTATTAAATTTGGCAGTGTACGTAACTGGAATGAATTATGCAGATTAGATATATTTGCTTAAATGTGGCACATTGTTGCATGTTTATTTGTGGCCTCACTTATTCCCTTTGTGTTGTCAAATTAGGCTGTGCAGACAAATGTCTAAAGGACTCATTGAGTGCTTCCCGAAAGCTAAAATAACAGCAACACAATCATTTTTGCATTCACTGAAGCTGCAGAACTCATAACCTTTGTTATTTTGTGGCCCAGCCATTCACGCAAGCACTTTAAGAAAAGCATTTTGTGCTTATCAGTATCACCAACAATAAAGATCCCTAATTCTGTTATAACTATAGTCCTTAAAAGTGAACAAAAATGTAGGTTGGCCTGTTCCAGTTTAGTGTTCTTCAGATATGATACTAACATTACTCCTTGCTGTGTCACCTAACTTGGAATGTTTTATGCTGGTGGTTGGGAATGATTGGAATTGTAGTCTAACTCCTTTGAAGGTCAGCTTGTTTGAAAAGGCACAAAAAGCATGATGATGTAATTTCAGTGCTCTCAAGAAGTAATATCTGAAAATGTGCAGATCAAAATGAAACATTTTTCATTCTGCAAAGGACATCTCAGGATGATTATGTATATTTAGCCCCATCCCCAAAAAAGGGAGAGGGCTGATTTTTTTTCTGATTGTCTTGTCTTTATCAGTCTTTATAGAGAATTTAGCTGTCTGAAAACTGAGCTGTTGCATTCATCAAAATAGTATTGGAATAGGACCCTTTTTTAGCCAATAATTTGCGCCATCTGAATTCTCTAAAATGTAGATTGTCCCTTGTTTATAATAAGAAGAGTTTACAAATTACTGATTTAATCAGTGCTGACAGCCAACTTAATAAAATTTGGTTAGCAACACATTTTCCAGCAGTAGCTATGTAGTCATCTGCTGCAAACCTCCTACTTCTGGATTTATTGCATTGAGAAGCTCTGCTTCTTTCAGCTGTACATAATTTTCTAATCACCCCTTGGATGGTCACCTATAGGGTAGAATTCCAAATAGACCTGTTGATGATACAACAAAATACTTTTCTTATGCAAATGTCCCATTGAGTTCAAAGGGCTCCTTCCATTGGATTACTGCCTTGATCCAGATTGCATCTCCTTCAGATAACATGAATGCAAAGAAACTGTTGTGCCTCTGAGTCTAAACTTTATCTGTGAATAGCTATATAGAGAAACAGAAAGGAAATGAGAAAGCAGGCAGCAATACCTCATTGAAGATTAGATCAGCTGCAATAGTGAAGGAGTTTCATGAAACCCTTGATATAGTAGAATTTGTAATCTTTATAAAAAGGTAGTAACCTCTATATAAGTGAATATATGTTTATGTGAATAAATAATAATAATAATAAAGTTGGAAGGGATCTTGGAGGTCATCTAGTCCAGTGATGGCAAACCTTTTAGAGACCGAGTGCCCAAAAACTGGTCCCACCCCCACCCCGCCTGCCCGCAGGGCCACTCACCGCCTCCAGGACCCTCTGCAGATCGCCCAGCAGCCACGCCCTCTGCCCACGCCCCGCAGCATAAACTGTGCACAATGGGGCATGAGGGCAGAGTCTTGTCTACGCTGCCTGGCTGCCATGTCCTTGGCTGCACTGCTCCGCATGGGCCACGCTCATGGGCAACTCTTCTCCAGGAGGGCTGCTGGTGAGGAGGGGGTCATGGGGGGAGGCAAGGCTGGGGCAACAGCACGTGTGCCCACAGAGAGGGCTCCGAGTGCCGTCTCTGGCACCCGTGCCATAGGTTCGCCACCACTGATCTAGTCCAACCCCCTGCTCAGACAGGAAACCCTATACCATTTCGGACAAATGGCTGTCCAGTTTCTTCTTAAAAACTTCCAGTGTTGGAGCATTCACCACTTCTGGAGGCAGGTTGTTCCACTGGTTAATTGTTCTAACTGTCAGGAGGTTTCTCCTCAGTTCCAGGTTGCTTCTCTCCTTGACTAGTTTCCATCCATTGCTTCTTGTCCTGCCCTCAGGCGCCTTGGAGAATACCTTGACTCCCTCTTCTTTGTGGCAGCCCCTGAGATATTGGAATACTGCTATCATGTCACCCCTAGTCCTTCTCTTCATTAAACTAGACATACCCAATTCCAGCAACCATTCCTTACATGTTTTAGCCTCCAGTTCCCTAATCATCTTTGTTGCTCTTCTCTGTACTCTTTCTAGAGTCTCAAAATCTTTTTTACATTGTGGTGACCAAAACTGGATGCAGTATTCCAAGTGTGGCCTTACCAAGGCATTGTAAAGTGGTATTAATACTTCACGTGATCTTGATTCTATCCCTCTGTTAATGCAGCCCAGCACTGTGTTGGCTTTTTTGGCAGCTGCAGCACACTGCTGGCTCATATTTAAGTGATTGTCCACTAGGACTCTGAGATCCCTCTCACAGTTACTACTATTGAGCAAGGTACCCCCTATACTATACCTGTGCATTTGGTTTTTCTTGCCTAACTGTAGAACCTTACTTTTTTCACCATTGAATTTCATTTTGTTAGATAGCGCCCAGTGTTCAAGTCTGTCCAGATCCTCCTGTATCTTAAGCCTGTCTTCTGGAGTGTTGGCTATTCCTGCCAGCTTGGTGTCGTCTATCCCCTCGTCCAAATCGTTGATGAAGATGTTGAAGAGCACTGGGCCCAGAACAGAGCCCTGGGGCACCCCACTATATACTTCCCTCCATGTAGATGCGGTTCCATTGAGGACCACATGCTGAGTACGGCCAGTCAGCCAGCTACGAATCCATCTGGTGGTGATGCTGTCTAACCCACATTTTTCTATCTTATCGAGTAGTAGGTTGTGATCTACTTTATCAAATGCCTTACTGAAGTCCAAGTAAATTATATCCACAGCATTCCTCTGATCCACTAATTTTGTCACTTGGTCAAAGAATGCAATAAGATTTGTCTGGCATGATCTGTTTTTGACAAACCCATGTTGGCTTTTAGTAATGACTTTGTTTGCCTCTAGGTGTTCGCTGATTCGTTGTTTGATTATCTTTTCCAGAATCTTCCCCAGGTATTGAGGTCAGGCTGATAGGTCTGTAATTTCCTGGATCCATTTTTTCCCCTTTTTTGAAGATGGGAACTACATCAGCTCTTTTCCAGTCCTCTGGTAGTTCCCCAGTGCTCCAGGATCTTTGAAAAATATAGTTCAGCGGTTCTGAGATCACATCTGCCAGTTACTTGAGAACTTTGGGGTGTAATCCATCTGGTCCTGGTGATCTGGACTCGTCTAGGCTGGACAGGTGCTCACTTACCATTTTCTTGCCTATCTTAACTTGTGTTTCTATTCTGTTTTTTAAGGCACTGTTTTTGATAGGTTGATCTGTTTTTTCCCTTTGTGTAAAGACAGATGCAAAAAAGGAATTAAATAGTTCTGCTTTCTCCCTATTGCTTGTCACCTTCTTGCCACTTTTACCCACTAATAGACCAATCATTTCCTTCACTTTTTTCTTGTTTTTTACATGTTGAAAGAAGCTTTTTTTGTTATTTTTGATTTTGGTCACAAGCCTTAGTTCATTATGAGCCTTAGCTTTCCTCACTTCATCTTTGCAGGCTCGGGCTATTTGCTGATATTCTGACTTAGTTATGTGCCCCTATTTCCACTTTCTATACTTGTCCTTTTTGTCTTTCAATTTATCAGAGAGTTCTTTATGCAGCCATGCTGGTTTCTTTTGAGAGCTGTAATTTTTCCGCTTTGTTGGTATTGTGCTAGACTGGGCTTTTATTATCTCACTTTTCAAAATTTCCCAAGCTTCTTGAGTTGTTTTCCACTTGAGGATTCTCATCCATGGAATCCTTCCCAAGCCCTCTCTAAGTTTATTGAAATTAGCTCTCTTGAAGTCCAAGACTCTAGTTTGACTGTATTCTATTGATTGTGCTTCCATAATGTTGAATTCCAATATTGCATGATCACTACCTCCCAAGGTTCCTGTGGCTTCAACACCTTCTATCATTTCATCTCTGTTAGTGAGAATTAGATCCAAAATGGCTAATCCCCTAGTTCCCTTCTCTACTTTTTGGGAGACAAAGTTGTCTGCTAGGTTTGTCAGGAATCTGTTTGATCTTCCACTTGGTGCAGAGTTTGTCTCCCAGTTAATGTCCCGTGTTGCGACATATCGTGACTTTTTTCCATTGCCGACAATGGGGTGGCCGTGGTTTTGGTATGACGCATTCGGCCCGTGGGCTGGCAGTTTGACACCCCTGATATAGATTGTATTTATGTTTGTATGTATGAAAATGACTGTATGAATACATACAAACAGTTTTGCATATCCTGCCTCAGTGTCCCCATATGATGACAAAGAGCCACAGCTTACCTAAAATTGTTGTTATCCTAGCTTATGAAGCCACAAATGCATGAGAAGAATAAGATGGAACAAATTTATAAACCATGGGTTTTTACTTTAGGACAGGGGTCTTCAAATTTGGCCCTTTTATGACTTGTGGACTTCAACTCCCAGAATTCCTCAGCCAGGCATGCTGGCTGAGGAATTCTGGGAGTTGAAAGTCCACAAGTCAAAAAAGGGCCAAGTTTGAAGACCCCTGCTTTAGGATCATTCTCTCAGAAATGGGTTGGTGGGGGCTTACAAACGAGGACCTAAGGGATTTCCTTGTGCACTTTGTAGGAAGAATACTAGAGCAGCAGCAGCATCTTAAAACTAAATTGAGGATTGATAATACAGATGTAATTGTACTGAAGGAATTTTCAATTTCAGGTAGTCTGCGACTTATTACCATTTGTTCAGTGACTCTGAATGAGGGGACTTATGCCCAAAGTTACAGCTGTTGTAGATCTCCTGCAGTCACATGAGCAAAACTTTGGGTGCTTGGCAGCCTGCCCACACTTACAACCACAGAGGGAGCCACCACCACCCCACCCATCCCGGCTATCTCCTTTTCCCAACTATTATTTTTTTGGTCCCATCACTTACCTTGCTGGACAGCACACAAACCCAAAGCTTTAGTCACATACCGGTAGTTCCAAAGAGCGGCATGAGAAGTTGGATCATAAAAGGAGTCAGATAAGCAGCAAAGGAACAAAAGGGAGAAGCTGACTTACTGGAGCTGGGAGCAGACTTACTTTTCAGCTCCTTGCAACCAGAACAGGGGAGAGACGCTAGTCCTGATGGAAAGCAAACAAAATGAAATGAAGCAAGCAAGAAAAAACAGCCCAGCAGCAGGGAAAGAGGCCAGCTAGATTAGGACCCAGTGCAGCGTTCCAGTGCTGAAGAGGCTTCCAAACAAGACTATGTGCTTAGCAGTGAGAAGTCCTGATGCTTTGAAACACCAGAGAGGAAGCTTAGTGATCCATCCATTGGTGGTGTTTTGTAAAAGAATGAAACCATGCTTAAGGGCTAGGCCTCTGCCCCGGTGACCTGGCAGTTGGGAGATTGCAGGCCTCTCTTAGCTCTTGCTAAGCTTTGTGGAAGCAAGCCCCCTGCATGCAAAGGTGGCAAATCCATGATGAGATTCCCCCCCCCAAATTCCTTTGCTTAGCCCCCTCCCTCTCCCACAAACCTACCTTTTTTTAAATAAAGAAAACAGAAAAAAAGTTGGGGAGGACAAACTTGTTGATATTTCTTTCCTCCCACATTAAATGCTGAAGCTAACCATCTCTGCCCTCCAATCTGGATCCCCTTTCACAACTTAATTTGCTAAATTTACTGCACCATGCAAGTGACAAAATCTGTAAATTACTTACTTTGATGGCTGACTGGCAGGCTGAAGAGTAGAGGAAAAGGGATTTAATTTAAAACAAAGAGGGGAGATGAAGGAAGTAAGAAAATCCTTCTTTGGGGATTATTTGTATGGATGGATAGCTGAAGGAAATCTTTGCAAAGGCACATGCAGCAAATTGAGAATGTGGAATAGATATAAACCCAAGCTGTGCTTGAAAACACCTCTATGGCTTTCAGCCCAAAAAGCATTTTATGGAAGAGAAACAACAGGCAAAGACAAATGGTTAAGGTGGCAGGAATTATTGGAGAATATAAGGGGAATATAAAATTAAATCAAGGGAACAAATAATGGCAGAAGGATATAGTTGTCAATAGGTTTCCCATTTACAATTATCAGCAAAATAATTTAAAATGGATAAAAAGACTTAAACTATGGAGCAAAATAAGACAGAATTTGAAGTGCAGTTGTGTACTGATGACATTGTAATTGCTAAAATGTAAAAACTGTTGAAATTTGAAATGGAAGGTAAAAGAATGTATGATAAAGTGGGCTAAGAATTTTGGTTATAATATACAGATGGATTAACAGGAAACTATGCAGTCAAGGATTGAACTTTACATTATGTTATGATCTTAAAGAGAATTTTTATAAAATGATATATTGTTGGTATATAGTACAGAGAAATTATCTTGAATATATATTGGCATTCCAGATGTATTTTGGAAATCTAATCAACATGTAAAGAGATATTCTGTCATTTTTGTGGACATATACTTTTTTTTAAAAAAAAAATTGGATTCAAATATGAACATTGCTTTAGAAGATTTTAAAGATATAATATTCAATTGAAGCCAGAACTTTTCCTTTTAGGGCTGACGGATACACAGTTAGAAAAAGCCAAAAAAAATGTCATGGACGATTATTTCAATATATAATTACTGCAGCAAGATATGCAAAGATGGAAAGATTCGGCACTATGTACCATGAAATTGACAGAACTAGCTGAAATGGCCAAACAGACATTTTTAATTAGAGAAAGGTTGTTATTGGCATTCATCAATGACTAGAAGCCCCTTATGGACTTTTTGCAAAAAGAAAAGAAAAGAAAAAAGAAAAGAAAAGAAAAAATGATTTTCGTGACTTATGATTTTGATGATTAGAAAGAATAGTTTATAAAAAGAAGAGAATTATGTTGTAATCTTAAATAGAGAGGGTTCATTAGAATTGTATAAATATGTGCTGAGAGGAAGATCAGAAGCCGTTTTTAAATATTTCATTCATGTTTTTATACTTTTTCTTTTTTTCTACTATATCTCCTTTTTTCTTTGTTTCTTTTTCCCTTTCTTTTTTCCTGTTTCACATTTACTATATCTTTTTCTTTGAATGTATTTCTTATTATATAAGTAAAATCTTCTAATAAAAACTATCTTAAAAAATAGAAATGAGTTGGTGGGTTCATCTTGACCTGAAATTTGAGTTAGGACGTCTTGCTTGGTACTGTTTACCAAAGCACTTGATCTGAAATAAAAGCAAGCTTCAATTTTTAGCTGCCCACTACAGCCTATTAAATTTATAGAATAAGTTCTTTAGGCAGGAAATTTCTATCAGCGAAGTAAATTGGTTTTTAATTAAAAGCTGTATATTCCCTTTTCTCATTCTTAATTGAGTAATTTTGGCGGTTATTGCAGTATTCATTGATATTGGTCCCTAACATTTACCCAGTGAATGACAGTCCATTTACCCCCTCTTTTTACCTTCATTATATATTTTTCTTTATATTCATGTCTTTATATTTAGTGTGACACTTAGAAGATATCTATGGTTCAGTGTAACAAATTAAATATACTGTATTTCTACATTCTTAAACAGTGATGTATTTACAGAATATACATATTTAGATAAATAGCAGGCAGATTCATTAGGAATAGCTGTATAATCTAATTGAAAGTCACAGAGCTTGCAATGCAGCTGATAAGTCTGTGATGAGTTCACTTCTCCCTGACATGCATTACAATTTATACAATGCTTCACTCACAATATTTTGGATGATTTTCTTTCATTACCAGTAATAGCTGTGGATCAGAAGCAGGAAAATACAACATGATGACATCAAACAATTGGGTCAATTTTGCAATGTTTTTGCTTTGCTAGGAAGTCAAATTCAATAACAAGCTGCCATTTTCAAGGGCAACTCTGTTTTGTTTTGTTTTTTTTAATACCCAGCAAGCCTTTCTAAATTTCTTTTTCTAAAACATATGTCAGTTTTCAGTTCTTACTGGGATCAGAGGTTTTTTTTCCTGTACAATAATTGACATATTCGGGAATACTTACTGACCTATAATTATGAACAGCCTAGCATTCTGAGTTTAACAGAATATTTTACTTGAAATAGATAAATATAATATCCCTGTAGGAAATTATAAAGTATGATGAGTTTATTCCTATTTAGAATTCTACCTGAAAACAGATTGTAACTAAGACAAATAAAATGCTGTTGCTGCCTTGAAGCAAATTATTTCCATATTTCTAAAAATAAAGTTTATGAAATATGTGATGGGATCATGCAGTCACAGCAAATTGTTAGCACCTGGCAAAATACTGAGTAAGGTCAGATCTGACCTTAGATGTTGAGACTCTAGAAAGAGGGCAGAGAAGAGCAATAAAGATGATTAGAGGACTGAAGGCTAAAACATATGAAGAATGGTTGCTGGAATTGGGTATGTCTAATTTAATGAAAAGAAGGACTAGGGGTGACATGATTGCAGTTTTCCAATATCTCATGAGTTGCCACAAAGAAGAGGGAGTCAACCAATTCTCCAAAGCACCTGAAGGCAGGACAAGATGGAAACTAATCAAGGAGAGAAGCAACCTGGAATTAAGGAGAAATTCCCTGATAGTTAGAACAATCAGTGGAACAACTTGTCTCCAGAAGTTGTGGATGCTCCAACACTGGAAGTTTTAATTGAGTAATTTTGGTGGTTACTGAAATATAGAAATTGGACAATCATTTGTTTGATATGATATAGGGTTTCGTGCATGAGCAGGGGGTTGGACTAGAAGACCTCAAAGGCCCCTTCCAACTCTGTTATTTTGGTTAGTCTTTCCTATTCCTATGGTCATGCAAATATCTGTTTTGAAGAGATGTGTTTCTTCTTTCATAATGTATATATTTAATAGCCATGTAACTATGTGAGTGGCAAGCTCATCCAGTTCCAGTTATGTATCCAGAAAGTGTTAATTCCTCAAGCGCAAAGGTACGTAGCAGCAGAAGCAATTGAATGGATCTAATACTGGCTATTAAAATAATAACCTTTAACCTGGATCAGAAATAAAATATGCCAAAGAGGCAAAAATGTCTTAAATGTCTGAAAAATATTCTAGCATGGATTTTTCTTTATTTCAAAACAACTTCCAAAATTTGGCATCTTACCTGAAATGAAGCTCTGAATTTATTGGAAGCTTTGCCATCATTTTACTGACATGGAATGTCTAGAAGACAGGATTTGGAATTAGGTTCCTTAGTAAAGTGTATGCAGGCAAGTGATTTTCTTACATAATATGAAACAATGTCTGGATCAGTGAAGTAAAAGTATAGCTTCAACCCACAGCCTTTGAGAATCTTGGAGAGTTTGAGAATAACTAATTAAAATATATCCTATTTCAAGAGTAACGTGGTGGCCCAATTGTGAAGACACTCATCTCTCACTCAGAAGGTTGAGAGTTCAATCCTAGATAGTGGCAGATGTTTCTCTCCTAGGGCTCAAAGAAAAATTATCTGCTGTGAACTCTGAGTAGATGTCAGGAAGTAAATGCTCAGTTTCATCAGTCACCCTGACTCTACCCCAACTAGGGACTACTGAGTCATAAAAAGGGAAGTTATCCTTCTTATTTCAAGGCCATCAACATGCTTTGTGATTTTTGCCCTAGTGGATGGCAGCCCATCTCACGTCAATTCTTTCTTCAGAAGTCCCATCTTCAGAAATGTATGGTAGCCAATCTCATCACAGTCCTATTTTCAACCCCATCTATCCCAGATCAAACTACACCATGGTAAAGAGAAGATATAAAGCAGAAGTATGCAACTTGTGGGCCTCCAGATGTTTCTACTCATTGTCTTTGGTACTGATAACATTCTATTTATATCTCAGCTTTTTCTCAAATTCCCATGGAATCCTAAATTATTTTTGTAATATGTGATCAGCTGAGTGAAGATTAATATACAGCTGCTAAATCTACAAAAATATAGTAATGGAAAACCAGAAATGTGTTAAGTAAACACATTTTTAAACAGAAGACAAGTTAATACAGAGGGAGTTCTCATTCTGTAAGAAAAGTTGGCCAGCAGGGGAGCTTAACAAAATTATTTTTTCCTTTTTTGTAATAAATTTATTAAATTTTTAAACAAGAAGATAAAAACTATTAGAAACTAATATTTAAGGTAAAGAAAAAAAAGGAAAGAAAGCAAACAGTGCAGAGGAAAGAAAAAAATGATTGTTAAATAGGACAGTTGCTAAATGAGGATTACTTGTATATGATAGGAGGTTGCAGAGAGAGGTATGTTAACATAGGAATATTTGGAATTTGGGGATCTTTAAGTAAATGGATAAAATAAAAGTTTTTGCCTATAAAAATGCGCCCATTCACCTGCTCAGAAGTAGTGCTTTTTTAAGAGAGATGAATAGGTATGGGAAAAGCAGTTTGATAAGTCAACCAGTATCCAAATATATCCTATCACAATATACTTCTTCATTTGGACAGGATATTTATGATTTATTTGCAACAAAACAATATCACAAATGTGCTATTCTGCCCACTAGCCCACCCTGAAAATGCTGGAAAAGGAACAAAGAAAGTTTCATGTCTAATCTATACTTTTTATGCTTTCTATATTTATTTGGATAGAAGCTGCATTTCTTTAGTTTTTATGTACCTTCTTGACTAAGCATCAGGTTAAGATCATGGGGGCAAGTGCATCCAGAGTGCAAGCAATAGCTTTAAGCATCTGTTTAAGCACTAGAGCATTTAAAATGCACTCATCTTACAGATAAAGACTAGCACTGAAAGATTACCCTTGGAAATAACAACACAGTGACATTGTGCAAACGTTGTTGTGGTTGTTAGGGGGAATGGGGAAAGAGAGTTCTGGCCAGCAAGAAACAACATTACATTTTCTTTGTGCCCTAGCTGTACTAATAATTAATGTTCATCGGGACTCTAATATATCACTGTAAGAAGGTTAAGTCCATAAATAAGCCATAGAGGGGGGGGGGGAACCAAAGCATGCTTTGATTAAGAATCACTAGTGTGTGATATGGTGAAGGGAGATTGTATTTTGAGTTTTATCAGACATTTCTGAGTGAAATGCTTTAAAAAACAAAGGAAGGAGGAAGAGACTTTTTTGCTCTTTGATCTTCCTCCAAGTGCGAAGCTTTATAGTTACTTTTTCTCAAGTAAGATAAAAAAGAAACGGGTCAGTTCATCTCTTTTCCAGAAATGCATGGAAGACAACGTGATCATTTAATGATATCCCCAGGGAGTCTGAAGCCATTTTGCATAGTTGCCAAAGAAGCATGTCTCTCACATTTTCCTTTCCAGGACATGTTCCAAATACTTATATGTAGCATATTCTGCAGCTCTGAGGAACTCAAAGGAGGGTTTCCCACAGATATTTGGTAAATAGGAGAAAACTTTCAAATTAGTTGGGTATATGGATATATTACAAAAATAGAGACAGAATGCTCGGGCATATCTTAATGTAATTGTAAAAGGTTTTACTAGCACAGTTTGATGTGTTGATTGATATGTGGCTAAACTGTAGGATTTGTATATCAACACAAGGGCATATTGCCAAAATCTTCATACTCTGCTGTCGTGTCTTCCAATAACATACACAGACAACATAAATCAGCAGAGTGTTTTGAGAATCTGTGGCAGTGGTGAAGCACTTCTGTATTTCAGGGGGAAAAGATTCAAGAACTTGATCTATAGCTGCTCAACATAAACATGGATTAAGCCTTATTCCCATTAAACCAAGATGTGTAGAACTCAAGTTGGATCTTATCACAAAAGAAGAAATGCTTTTCTCAAGTGGTTTAATAAGATGAATGCATATCCCAGACTGCAATGAATTATAACAAAGGCTGATTTTGATTATTCTGTTCCTAGCATTCCAATAACAGAAATCTAAGCAGGACCTTTCCCCCCCATTTTTCTGGACAGGGTCCCCAACCCTCGGCCTGTGGACCAGTACCAGGCTGCAGCATGCCAGCAACTGGTCTGCACAAATAAGCAAAGCCCCATCCTCAGGATGCAGGCAGCACACAGAACCACACACTCTCCAGTCCACGGAAAAACCTCTCTCCACGGAACTGGTCCCTGGTGCCCAAAAGGTTGGGGACCTTTGGCTTAGAGTTTAGAAGACAAAACCCATAAATATGAGGGGGGGGAGTATGAAAACATCCATTTTTAAAATAATGGATGGATAGGCAAATAATAGGCAAGTACTTAGATAATCAACTATCAACATTTCTTTTATTAATAATAAGTGCTGCAATTTTTTCTGTAGTGATGCATCTAATCCATTTTCCTGGCTTCCACGTAACAGCAAAACAACTTTTATCTAGACCAGGTGTTAGAAACCTTATGGCTTAGCAGTAATCAATCATCTATGATATATATTTTAATTTTTCATGAATAAGTATGTATAGTACAAAATACATAATTAGTTCTTATCATTTTATTATAGCTATTCTTATGCTCTGAACCCAAAATGTTCTATTTCATTTCCTTGTCAAATAAAATGAATGAAAAAAATGGTTAAAGACTATTACCTTGAAAAGCTCTGCACAAATGTTAATTGCATCTATTATTTAAAATATTGGGGAACAGGAAATAAAAGGGAAACAAAATGTTGAGTGATCCATTTGCCTCATATTTATTATTGTATTACATATGATTCATTGTACTTGTGCATTAATTTATTTATTCACTAGATGAACGTAATTAATTAATCAACTATGTAGAAATGTAAAGAAATAGAAATATTTAAAATATTAGATTCAATTTGCCACATGTTTTTTATATTCACATACTTTGAAAGATTATATTTAATTATGTATATTAGATTAACAGGCTATGAATTATAATAATCAGAACATTTGGTTACTGCCACACAAATATCCACTTGATCTTGCCCATTGCAGACAGACTTCCCTTACTGTAGCAGACTCTACTGGGAATAAACATCATATCAATTTCAGATCAACTGTTTTCAATCTAGAAGGTTAAGCAGCATTCTCAAGTGTTTAATGACTGCTAATCAACAAATCAATGAACCCATGGAAGCTGGCAGCCTGCCTTGCCAAAATATAGTATACTTTTTTTTAAAAAAAGTTATAACTGAAGCTTTAAGAACAAATAGCTATTTGGTTTTGGGATTTCTGTACAAGAGTACCATCTGCTGGTCAAGAGGCTGGATGTCCAGAAAACACCAGGTTTTGTTTTTCCAACACATAACATGCTAACTTTGCAGAATAATGATTTGTAGCTGAAGCCCGTTGGAATGGATTATTCCAACATGCTGGTCAGTGGTGGGATTCAGCCGGTTTGCACCACTTCAGCAGAATTGGTAGCTAATTTTTTGTTGCCCAGGCCTAGAATGGACTTCTGGAAGCGGCATCTACACAGAGAACCCAGTTGTTCACATATTTGAATCCCACCACCGATGCTGGTCCATAAACAATTGTACACAAACCTCGCTGGCGGTATCCACACGATGTATTTGTCCAAATTGGTTTAAAATATTATGAACTCACTCAGTGAGCATGTAATCCCGGTTTTTCCCCACATCTTCCCTGGACATTAACCTTCCTTTCATGCAACTCGTAATTGGCCACCACTTTCTTTTCAATTAAGAGGAAACTGAAGAAGTCCAGAGGTTCTTGTGCACAATCTATATCTGAATGTAGACAAGTGATAGTGAGCATCTGAGATATAAAAAGACATGAAAATTGTTTGAGAAAACCAGTTTTGCTCAAAGTGGAAAAAAATTCTTGCCTGTATCTCAAATGGTCCCAAAGCCTAACTCAGGGGTGTCAAACTCGCGACGTCACGTGACGTCGCGCAACGTATCGGGCCGGTTTTGCCATTGCCGGCAATGGGGTGGGCGCAGCTTCCACGTGACGCGTCCGGCCCGTGGGCCGGCAGTTTGACACCCCTGGCCTAACTTAACCCAAAGCATGAGCTTTGGCATAAAAATAAGTTACTAATACACGGTAGGTCATATTTAACTCACATTTAACTGAATTTAATTAATTAAATTGAATTTTAAACTTGTGTACATTTAATCAAAGTAAATTAGGTTTTTCCTTTCATCTCAACCAAGTCTTTCTTGTGGCCCTGAAGGGTTTTTTTTGGGGGGGGTGATCCTGACATACCACTCTCAGGCCAAACGGAGCCTCTGGCTAGAAAAGAAATTCACACTTCAGAGTTTAAAAGAAGATTGCTGCTACAGGAATTCATTGTCAATCAGAAACAGGCAGCAAGAAAAATATTCTTGTAAATTAAAATTCCCCAAAGCACAAGAGATCTCTTTTTCTTTTCTTTCTTTTTTTGCTTCCACCAGAATGCTCTATACAGCAGGTGTGCAACATAATAAGGACTCCTAGCTAACTTCAAAGGTATTTCAGCAGAGAGGAAACAAAGCAGGGAGCAAGGGTGTGAGAGAAAAACAAGGGAAAGGAAGTTCATGGGGTGGGCAGAAAAGGCTAGATGAATAAAACAAAGGGCAATGCGGCTTATGTTTTGTGCCCTGTAAGTGTCATTTCCTAAGGTTCATAATTCTGACAGAGCAACCTATGGGACGCCAATATGTTAGATTTGGGGCAAGGAATTAGGATTATAGATGTATATAGAGTGCATAGATTTGCACAATACAGAAATAAGAATTTCTGAACACTTACATCTTTCCACCAATGTTCATGGTGGGATACACAGATTAAGTTGGCTAGTTCAATACAACACAACTCTTTAACTGAGATTAATACACAATATGTTTGTACTCAACAGTCCATGTGAACACCCCGTTTGACAAAAACAATTTAAACGTGATGGAGTGGGGGCAGAATAGCATTCAGTTCATATTTGGACTAAGGTATTGTTAATTCAAATGCAATACCACACTTTTTTTTATTAGCAAGATGTGCATTTTTCACTTATGCCTCTTGACTCACACCTCCAAGCTTGACACTTTCACACATACTGTATTTCCATTCTAGGGCAGGACACAAAAGAGAGTCTGATGCAATTGATGACCATTAAGTATTGATCCAGGACTGTGACCACAATATTTTTGCATAAAGATGCTTGAGAGGGAAAATCATCCAGCCAATGTGCATGCCTCTGTTCAAAGATAGGCTTGCCAGATTGGGAAAATGAAGTCATCCTTCCTAGAAGGTATTGCTGCAGCACTACAATGATCAAACATCAATATGCAAAGGGCAAGTGAAACGTTCATGACTTTTATGAGGAAAATGATGCAACATTCTTCCCACTTGGTCACGGCGAGAAGCCAGGCTCAAACTAGGCAGCTCAAGGAATCATAAAAAAGCAGTCAGCAAATAAAAATATGAAAAGGCAGCAATACAAACATCTTATATGAACCCTAACATCAGTATTGTCACCAGTTATGATGGTGCAGAACAAGGGGGACTTAAAATGGGAGTTTCACCCATTGCAGCATCCCCAGTCACATAATTGGTGTTTAGCTCACAATTGAAATGTTGCAGTGAGCTCTGATCATATGATTGTGAGTTCCAGCATTCTCTGCTAGTGTTCCACGAGCAAAGTCAATGGGGAAGTCAGAAGCCACTCCTACTCCTGCTGCTTTTTCACCCACCTGCATTCTATAGCACTGCCTATGCCACCTGTGCACCAATCCTTGCTCCATAGTGCCACCCGCAGCATGCACACCTGCTCATATGCCAGAGAACCTGCGTACCCACCCATGCTCCGGAGTATCTGTCCATAGCACCTCCCCATCCACCCATACTTCTCACTTGCAGCTCTCATCTGTCAGCCTCCTTGCCTCTCGCACTTCCTACTTTACAGCCCACACAGTCCTGGGATAACAATCCCAACCAGGACTGTGAAATGACCATTGCTAAGCTATGCAGATACCTGACATTGCATTTTATGATAGCATCATTTAGCAAACGAAATTCCAGTTGCAATTGCCATCATAACTCAAGAATTATCTGTACTGTTTCCACTAATAAAAACCATCCCTAAAATGATTTTTTAAAAAACATTTGTAGTGTTCCTGCCATACATAAATAAAAAACCTCTGAAGACCACTAGGTCTACCAACCAACTTGTGTCTACCAACCAACCGAAACTTAGGAGGATGTTGTGAGTGGGTGTATCTTGGCATATCTGTATAGTTTCATACTTAAATAATCCAGTCCCAAATTGTTGAAAATTTGGATTTGCTTAGTAACAAGAATCTGTCATTCAATATAGTATCATATCACTAGAATTAGCTGTCTCTGCTAAATCTAACAATGTTATTGACATTTTGAGCTTGATAGAAGAGGCATTTCTACTGATCAAATAAAAGACACTGGAGTGGGAGTAGGTTTTTCTGCCGCATGAAATTTCTAAAAACCAATTCCAATGAGATTGCATGAATTGGAACATATCAAGCAACAATATTAGATTATAAGCATGCTTAATATGTCAATAATAAAAATAACCAAGTACACTACAAAGCATAATCACCTAATTGAAAAAAAATATTTGTGCAATGCAAATTTTAAAATATTTTTTTTAGCTATACTTATTTTGAATCTTGTCCATCTGTGGGTTTATTTTTTAAATTGGCTGATCTGATTCATTCTGCCAGGGGGACTGACTGGTTTCTTTGTTTCTTCTCCTATAAGAAGTGTTAAGAAACAAAGGCTCAAAATGGGTCATTTTGCAATCTGTTGTTTGTTGGGCTGCCTTGGAGATTAATAATCAGCACACAATGCTTTTGCTACAGTAAGTAGCTACAATGCTTCCACTTACATATTAATGTTCTGTATAGCTTGAGACCCAGATCTTTGATGGATCCTCTAATCTCTTATGTAACTGTCCAACAATTATGACAGAAATGAGATGCCCATCTGAAACTGCTTCATTGTCAAAGATTTGCTATGTACAGCCCAAGAGAGAGAGCATTCTCAATTCAGGGCTTTGGCTATAAAATTCTCTCTTTGCCTGGGACGGAAGTTTGTTAGATTTCAATCTCTACCTGTTTGCCCAATATTTTGTCTGAATTCCTACAATTATTTTGCTCAGTGTATCACTGCAGCTGCTATTATGTTCTGTTTTATAGATTTACCTGTTATTATTTTGCATGCTTTCCTTGGTTAGTTTTTCCAATATTGGGAAATATCTCAATATGGGGTTAATACAGCCCAGCATCAGTTTACTTCTGTGAAAAAAATGGAGTGTTTTTTTTTTGTCCCTTCTAATACATAAATAGGGTGTGCAACAATTGAGATGGTGTGTTTACTCATTATGTTAATCTGAAAATGTATATCCATTTTGATGTTTATATCCCCAGTGACTGGGAAATGTGGGAGAAGCAAGTGGGTGGATTTTGTGTGAAAGAAAATAGAGGCAATAAACATGATTGTAACAAGAACAGCTACTTTTCATCTGCATTATCATCTGTATAACATAATTAGCAAATTATTTTCAGCTTTGTGCCAGAAACACTCATACATCCACAATTCTGGTTTGCCAAAAGGTTTCCCATTGTTTCTGTTGTAGATATTATTTTACTCATGGTTGAAGATGTATCACACAATGAATGGGAACAGAGCAGTGATGCAAGTCCAATGCCTGGCCATTCATATTTTGACAAGAATTGCCAACAGTTAAGTGTCACAAGTGTAGGAGATTTCCATTTGCCCAAGGATTGAATCACATGGCAACCTACTCTTCAGCATCCATATTCAGGGATGCAGGGGAATTTTTAAAACTGCATAGTAGAACTGGTTTAGTGTCATACAATACAAATGAAAGACTTGTAATTCCAGCCCTGGCATTTGATTGCATCATGAGCATTTAGATTACCAAAATCAAATGCAGATAGAATTCTCATGGTCACAATTCTCATGGTCGCAATTCAAGCTCTCGGAAATCAGTTCATAATTTTGGCATTTGCAGCATCCCATGATCATGTGATTACCCTTTGTGACTTTCACTGCCAACTCCCAACAAGCAAAGTCAATGGAAAAGCTGATAGGAGGCTGCAAATGGCAATCACAGACTGCAGGATGCCACAACCATGTGGGATTCATCTAACAACAACAACTGGGACTACCACAACTGCTGATTTAAGTGGGTGTGGTCACATGGTATCACACTTTACAATCTCATCACTTGGTGATGAAGCTGCCAATCCCAATTACCATTGTTAAGCAAGAATAATCTATAATAAAATCCACTTATCTAACAAATCAGTGGAAGGGGTCATTCAGAAATATCTGGCACATACTAGCTAGTCAAGGGAGCCTAGCACAAACCATTTTTTTTAAAAAAAAATATTAAAAAAAAACAATTTTAGTTTTTTAGTTTTTCAGTTATAGACTGAAAGGTGGAGCATAAACAAATTTTAAAATATTAAAACAATATAAAAACAACAATTACACAAAATTTAAAGAACGTAAAAGGTACACTTTTATATATAAAGGTTGTGAAAATTAGATAAACACAAAAAAGCTGCAGAGTCAAAAGGGGCTTTCAAAAGCCTGGGCAAAGAGCCAGGTGTTCAAGCCCTTCAAAATACCAGCAGCGTGGGGGCTATTCAGACCTTGGATGGGTTATGATGACCCCATTCCAGAGGGCATACTAATGGTAGCACTAAAAAGCCACAATACCTCCTTTGTCGGGGTTCCCATTTTATCTTCATGTGCCTGTTGAACTGCAGGCGTGAATGGCAGTTCCAAGTGCTCTCTTTTCCAGTTCCTTCCTTAACAAGCTTTCGTTGTGGTCTCTCTGAAACAGACCTTTAAGGGTTTTACATCTTAATCAGTCATGTAAAATACATTCTAACAAATATCAAACCAGCTTTCTTTGTGCTGTGAATTTGGACTCTTAAGGGTAAAGAAAGCCTTTACTGGACTTAGGAAAATTGTTCATCCACTGGATGGGAAGAAAATTTTTGCCCAGTTTTGCATACTGCATTTAACAAGGATACAGGTACCTTTTGAGGACATGGCAACAAGACCATATTTAAACAGGGGAAATGGATAACCTCTATTTGATCATTTTAAAAAAATATTTCAAAATTCTTGGACAAAACAGATCTTGGAGGACATCTGGAAAGACAAGTCCAAGAGAACTAATTCCCAATCCTCATATCAATTTTTGTAGTCACTAAACTAATGCGAGCAATCAGCAGAGTTGCTAGAGAATTAAGCTCCTCAGCAACCATCTTGAGCATACTGAGAAGAACAAAGTAGAATCTGTGACTTAAATTTTTTATAGATTGATGTTGTGTGGAAAATAAAAGGAAGAAGCATTAAGTATATTTGCCATCTTTAGTTATATAATACAGGTGGGATAAAAATCTAATAAAATAAAACTATTAAGAATTATAATTGCAACAATAAACAAATACAAACTGGAAAACCCTAAAAGCATAAAAAGAAAAAAAGCAGAAGGTGCAGAAAAGGGAAAAATACAGAAATAGAAAAAAAAGAAAAATATAATAAATAAAAAGAAAAATATATAAAGAAATGGCTTTGCACCATCACAAGTATAAACAATTAGTCACTTCCAATAACATTGCAGAATTTGATATCTTTTCATTTTTCCTTTATCCCTTCTCACAAAATTCTTCAAAACTTTAACAAGCCTCTTTTGTAAAATCAATATAGGAAAATTATTTAGATCATTTTCTTGATTTGTTTGTATATTCTTTTTTAATTATTAAAACATCAGCCAGTTTCTTTTGTGTGTCCAGTGCAACATCTTTTTCCATGTCAGCCTGTCATTTTTAAATCCAGTTTCAGTTCAGTCTCAATCTTGTCAGGCAGAACTTTTAAAAAATCCTTTTATTTTATGCATACACATAAGTTAAAGTGCCAAACATACCAACACTCCTTTCTCCCATTTTCTCGACCTCAACCCCGTGAGGTGAGTTGGGCTGAAAGAGGGTGACTGGCCTAGTCAGCTTTCATGCCTATGATGGGACTAGAACTCATGGTCCACTGGTTTCTAGCTCAACATCTTAATCACTACACCAAAGTTGTTACTCTTTTTTATTTATTTTATTTATTATTTATTTAAAATATTTATATAGGTACCCATCTTATAACCAACTTAAACAGCTCCCAATAATCTCTTTTAGACATAGTCTATCTATAGGTGCAGACACTTTTAAAATTAATTTCTGGGTCTATTGTTCAAAAATATTCTTCAGTATGTCTGATATTTAAATATTTCTCTTCATTCTCTAATTGGAAATTGAGTTTGGGGGTTCTTCTCATTTAAGTGTAACCTTTAGTTACAATTACCTCTAGTGTCCAATTTTTAAGGTTTTGTCTTAATTTTTTTCTTTTTAATTCCGAACAAAAGCATTTTTCCACAGGAAGGATTCTTTACAATTCCAAAATCTTACTTCAAACCTGTAATTCAATTGTAGCTTTCTAAAATCAAAGTTTTAATCACCCTTTTGCCATTTATTTCCCCCAAAAAACTTTTTGAAAGTTCTTAAGCTAGTTGTTAAAACCTATTTTAATAAGAATTGAAGAAAACTTACCTAGTTCTATAAAATCTGTCACTCCAAAGTTTCCTAATAGTTGAAAAACAGTTGACAAGAATTTCCAAAAGTGATTAGAAAGGAGGTATATAAACTCAGTATTCTTTCAAAGCTACTGGCCACAGTTTAAGCAGGATAACTATTTCCTTGTGTCCCAAAGCTCTAAACTAATCAGAGACCACTGTCTCATGGTCTCCTCACAAAGAGCAACTGTTTGGAGCACTTGTGGGCAATCTCAAGTCCTATTTTTGTCTGAAGAGGAATTACGGAGTGTTGGTCTGCTTGCCAGCTCTTCATTCCGCCCTGTTATTGGCTCTGCTTTTTACAGAGATGTCTTCAGTCCACCATTTCTTCCCTGGAAATCAGAATCTATGACTTAAATATGAAATCTTGGATGCTGGTAAAAGACTTCATTATCATCTCTTTAAGCTGGTGCTCCCTTTATCTTGTAATAATGTTATTTTGGGAGATTGAAGAACTGGGAAAAACTAGCCAGAAGAACTGTAACACCACAGTCTGCAGTTATGAGCTGAGTTCAAAATGCAGATTTTGGTACAGTATTGTTTCAAGTTGTATAGCAAACAAAAGAGTGGTGGCACAGTGGTTAGAATGCAGTACTTCAGACTAACTCTGCCGACTGCCAACAATTTGATCCTGACCAGCTCAAGGTTGACTCAGCCTTCCATCCTTCCGAGGTCAGTAAAATGAGGACCCATTTTATTGGGGGCAATATGCTGACTCTGTAAAATGCTTAGAAAGGGCTATAAAGCACTGTGAAGCGGTATATAAGTCTAAGTGCTATTGCTATTCTCTGTATTGTTGGATTCTTATATAGAACTTATAGTGCCTTAAAATTCCAAATGCTGATGCTTTGCCAACTAAAAATGTACCAAATTCATGTTGGTATTATACAGACAGAGCTGCTACTACCTGCCCAAGAGACATCTATGTAACATAAAAAATAGTACTCACTCTCATTGCTCTCAAGCAATATTTATGGCTTGATGCATCTTGTTGGCAGCAAATGGAGCAATTACCACATGCTGGTAACAAGAGTAAAGCATTTACTGTACTTTCAAATGGAGGAGTTAGAAATTTTGATGCTAACATGAAAAGGTAATTTACATATGAATTATAGGGAAAGTGTATAAAATTGACTTCAGGTGTTGTGGCTCAACATGGAGTTACATGAAATTTCCTTCCTACTGGAACTCTTAAATAACCATTAGCTGGGTCCTTACCTTTTGACATGCTGCTGCATATCAAATGTGGATTTTGTATTTCACCTTTATATTTTCTATGTTGTTTTCTATTGCTTAAGAATAGGGATGTTGAATTTTGATTCTGTCACATTTATAACAGTGGCACGGTGACCCACGGTTTCAAGCATATTGAGAGAGATGAAAGAAAAGATCAGACAGATTTTAGTATGAGGTCAGGAAGATGGGAACCCAGCGTTAGGTGGGAAGATAGGATAGATTCTTATCCCTTTCCTAATGTGGGATAAGCTTGTCTGTCTGTTTGTCTGTCGAATTTATATGGCTGCCCATCTCATAAAAAGTGAGTCTGTGCAGCATACAATAAAACGTACTATCAAAACCTACTAAAAAAAAATCAGAATATTGCTGATTTTGGAGATGATACATTTAATCCAAGTCTTAAACACAACTTGGAAGCTGCAGTTAGTGCAGAAATCTAGCTTGCTGTTGGAACAGAATCCATGCAACACTGACTTTGGAGAAACATCAGTGATTCCCAGGGCAGGTTTAAGGTATTGATGATGAGCTTGGGACCTTGATATTTGAGAGCAGTTCTTTTCCAAGCATACCCTTCTCCAGATGACAATTGCCTATTATATGAGAGAGAACCTTCTTAGCTATGGCATCCCAGCATGAAATACCTCTTCAAGAAGGCTGGGCCTATAGCCACTGTTGACGTTTTGAGGGGCATCAAATGAAGACCTATTTACTCAAATTTGCAGATTTATTGATTGTGGTTTGTTTTTCACATTTCTTCATTTACTAGCGGTATTTCCATATCTGATAATGTTTACGGCTGAATTGTCATAAGATTTATGGCTTCGTGTTTAATTTGTTGCATTAATTATATTCTATCCGAAATCTGTTGGCACCAGGCTATTTAAATAAAAAAATAAATAATTGGCAAATAAATGCTAGGCAGCCAGCTTAAGAGAGAGACCGACAATGATAATTTGCCTGCTCTCCGTTCAATTTTTTAATTCAGGGGAGAGTATGTTTTTCGAATGAACCATGAGGTGTTCATTTAAGCAAAACACTCGTTTTAAAACATTGGGAGTTAATGATGTCCTATAAAAGACACAGCTTATCTTTTCCCAGTACTTCTTGTGTGCATTTCTAGTCTACTCTGATATATAATACACATATCTTTATATATATATCTACATCCATATGCCTCTGACTTGGTGCTGACTCCTGGTGACTGCCTGAACTAGTTCTCTTTCATACATAAGAATATATAAGGTTTATGTTCTGAATGAAAGAATGGGATGCATGGATGGAGTACCATCTAATGGCCACTTGCTGATGGTGCATAAATGAAAAAGGATTTTGGGGAGGAACAAGATAAGAGAGGCACATTAGTTGCTTCGCATGTCTTATTATATACTTAATTGCCACGAGCATTTTAAAATAAAATTCGAGGTTTTCAGGATTCTCATCTATTTTTACATGACAACTGTTTAGCCATCTGGAGAAACAGTACACTGAATCATGTAGTATTATTTTGTTGGTTCCTGTTATTTTAAAACTGTATCTGTAAACAGTTTGTTTTATTAGATTTCCTCAAATAATAAAACAGTTAAAACGTAAGTTAAATGTCTACGCTAAATGCTACCGAATTTTGAAAGCTTCATTAAAATTGCTTGTGTAAAGCTTGGGCTTTTTTTTGGCTGTCGCAAAGAAATTCTCTGAACAAAAGTATTTCTAACCATGTTTCTTCCACTACCATGGTTTCTCTAAAATTAATCAGCACTGAGGTCTTACCTTGGTACCTTTAATGACAACCCTATAAGATTTTAAGGCATGGTATAGTTATGTCTAGAGATACAGGTAATCCTTGACTTACAACAGTTCATTTAGTGACCATTTGAACTTACAACAGCACAGGAAAAGTGACTTATGACTGTTTTCACACTTACAACCATTGCAACATCCCTATAATCATGTGATCAAAATTTGGACGCTTGGCAACTGACTTATATTTATGACGGTTGCAATATCCCGGAGTCACGTGATCACCTTTTGCAAACTTCTGACCAGCAAAGTCAATGGGGAAGCCAGATTGACTTAACAACCATCTTACTAATTTAACAACTGCAGTGATTCAACTTAACAACTCTGGTCATAAAATGGGGCAAAATTCACTTAACTGTTTCACTTAGCAACAGAAATTTTGGGCTCATAAGTCAATGAGTATCTGTATGCAATCCTTTATATAAGCTAGTGCTAAAGAAGAAAGGGCACTCAAGGTCAATGCTTGTATTTTGAACCAGACCCAGAATGACCAGGAGTTAATTTATTTGGCACAGCACAGCTGCACCACTCTTATGTCAAATAGCAATCTCGGTTTATACAGTTGAATTAGTGTTGACGAGAAAGAGCCTGGGGAAAAAAGTTATTTATTAAAAACTCTATTCTGTAATAGCTACAGTTTTCAAAAAAAACTTCGGAACTTACCCTAAGCTTCTAGTTACTATAGCACATTCCTGAAATCTACCAATGTGTAGCTAAATGAAGGTAACAGAGCCCAGGTGACTAATAAAAGACACTTTGTGTCATAGGATTGATTGGCTTTGAGCCCTATGTCTCCACTTTATTCTAAACTAAAGTATGCCTCAACCCTTGGGAACATTGCAGAAGAAACTGCTGAGGTCTTCCGAGGGAGTCAGAGAAAATTGTCCCTGTTTCTAGCATGTTCATCTCTACTACCTGCAGGTTTCAATCTATAATTCATTCCGTTTCTCAGATTTGAACACACAATTTTATTGCCTGTTTTCTTGACTGCCTGGCTATTTGTCACTGTGACAGGTTCTTGACTTCTGAAAATGCTTGGTATCATTTACATGGGCTTGTGATCCAATATATAAGAGGAAATAGTTGGAAATGAAGAGCAATTGTCCCGTCTCTCTAGTACTTTGCTGGATGAATGGGCAGCTTTACCATTTATGATCAGATTCATAGTTTTGTCAATGACACGTAACAATATAACTTCACTTTTTGCTACTGGAATGAACAAACTGATTCCATGAAAAGAAAAAAACGCCCTTTACTGCTGTTTCCTTATGTAGTAACCCATAGAAATGGATCCATATAAAAAATAAGAATTGCTTAGATCAATTTATATAGAGCGGCATACTATACCAACAATATACAAAAAACAACAATTTGTGGGGTGAAGCATTCTACTGTGATGGAATAGTTTTCAATATAGAATGAAGTCTTATATTTGTGTTTGTGTTATATTGAAAATGCATGCTTCCTCATTCTCCTTTCTTCCCTTGAATACTACTATTATTAAAAAAGAAAGCACATGTCTTTAGTCAGATTAAATGCAAAACAAAGACATTTGTGTATATGGTAATTTGGAATCCACATAACAGTTTATTGCAATATTGTTCCCCTTGATAGGATATTCTACATTATTCCATTCACTTTCCTAATTGGTGTTCTGTTTTCACCCTCCATTACTTAATCGCACAGTATTCTCATTCAGCTGTTCAGTATGCAGGGAGTTCTTGGCTTACAACCATTCATTTACTGACTGTTCAAAATTAGAAGGCACTGAAAAAAGTCACTTGTGACCAGTGGTGGGATTCAAAGATGTGAACAACTGGTTCTCTGTGTGGATACCGCTTCCGGAAGTCCATTCTGGGCCTGGGCAACAAAAAATTAGCTACCGGTTCTGCCAAAGTGGTGCAAACTGGCTGAATCCCATCACTGCTTGTGACCGTTTTTCACACTTATGACCGTTGCAGAACCCCCAAGGTCATGTGATCAAAATTTGGGCACTTGGCAACTGGCATGTATTTATGACAGTTGCGTTGTCCCAGGTTCATGTGATCACTATTTGTAACCTTCCCAGCTGGCTTCCAACAATGTGGGGAAGCCAGGTCTGCGTGATTCACTTAGCAATTGCAATGATCCACTTAACTTTGGCAAAAATGGAGCAAAGCTCAACATAAATTTTGGGTTCAATTGTGGTCGCAAGTTGAGAACTACCTGTACAGCAAAGGATGGGAAAACTCCTTAGTTCTACAGATTGGGGGGGGGGGTGTTATCATAACATCTAAGCCACTAGATACCTCTTTCTTATGTACAGACAGTCCAATTTGAACTACAGCTGATATTTTGTACTTTACAGGATATATTATTAATGTTTTTGCTCTTCTGCAAAACATACCCTTTTCTAGTTTATCAGCAAATCTTTTAAGAAAGCAATGAGAAGAAGGCATATGAAGGGAGCTCCATCCAGTATGGTTCGGTATTTGAAATCATTGGCTGTATTGAGAGCTTCTACTCAAGGCAATAGGACTAATCAATTAAAATATAATCTCCCCATCAGATCTCTGATTCTTCCAAAGGATGAAATATAGGGGAGGGAGGGAAGAGGCAGTAATTTGATGCATCGAAAAAAAAAAAAAATCCAGGATGGATGCCCAATTAACATGGGAACAGAATGTTAAAAAGGCTCTATTTTGAAACCAAATGATTACTTCTTTCCATTGTGCTTATCCCTTATGTGTTGCTCTGTGTCTTATTCCTGAAGCATAATGTAATTGTATAGTTCATTCTCCTGACCTTTATTGAGAAATGTGTAAAAAAAAACCTACTGCATTGTTGTCTCATATTTTCCTGCTTGGTTAAAAAAACCCAAACACCTAAATTAGTATATTGAAGATCATGTTTAGGAGAAAAGAGTAAACTCTGATTCTGAACCATGGTGGTGCAGTAGTTAGAATGCAGTATTGCAAGCTAATTCTGCCGACTGCCAGCAGTTCAGTCCTGACCAGCTCAAGATTGACTCAGCCTTGCAGCCTTCCGAGGTCGGTAAAATGAGGACCTAGATTATTGGTGGCAATAGGCTGACTCTGCAAACCACTTAGACAGGGCTAGAGAGGGCTGTAAAGCACTATGAATTGGTATATAAGTCTAACTGCTATTGTTATAGCTGGAAGGGATAATTATGGATAGATAAGGGTGTGTGTGTATATCCTATTCCTCTTTATAAAATACAGTTAGAAGCAGATTCTCTGAAGGACTTTCTTTAAAAAAAATTGAAAAGTCAATTGGTCCCTGTATTATGTTTATTCAGCAGACTCGGAAAATGGTCCATGGATAGGGTGATAGCATATGATGTAACCAGCCTAGTCTTTTTCTTTGTAAAATTCTTGGTTGAATTACTGACTGTCTGAGGTAAGAAAGACAAGCAGAGGATGAGAGGATAAATCTGTCTGTCATCTTGATGAACGCTGATCAGACTGTTAGCAAGGACAGTAATTAACAGGAGAGAAAAAGCTTGTCAATTATCCTAAGGGTGAGTAATTATTTTTGACAGGTGATAATTAATGGTCTGGCAAAGTCAGCAAAAAATAATCCTTCAGTCTTGAGAAAACTGGGGAGCTACTGGAAACATTTTCTATGTTCTTTTCTTAAACATCCTTTAGGTTTTTAAGGTGCATGAAGAAATGATATTTGTATATATGTATACTTTGGAGGTTATTTCTATCAAAGCTTTGTACATCTTTAATTTGTCAACTTCTTTGGGAAAAGAAAGAAGGCTCTTGTGCTTAACAACCACACGTCTATCATTTGGTTGCTGCCAGTGATAGATAAAAAAACCCTGTAAAATATGTTCCTTTCAGAAAACTCCCGACTGATAAGAAATAATATGGAAAAACAACATATGGGAAGAGTTCACCTCTATAAGATGGGTAGCATGAGGTTTAATAAATAAATAAAATAAGAAACACAGAGATGCCACCATCAGAAGCTTTTGGAGCAGGGAACCAAGTCACCACTTTGCATAATGAATGGAATGGCCTACTGACTGCCCCTCAGGCAGAGGGAGAATGGAAGCGGACCCCATTTTGAAAATTGTATTTTAGAAGATCACAAAAATGGCCTTGTTGAATTAGCCTGGCCTCATCCACCCTTATGGCTGTGCAGATTCACTAGGATGGCGTGTACATGGCAGCCCTTTTCCTATTCTCTCAGGACACTCTTGTCCTCAATGGGATGTTGCCTGGTGACCCTGAATTTTTCCTTTTGCAAACTCTCAATAAATAATTCTTGATACATATATTTTATTTTATTTTATTTTAAAAAAAAATTCTTGATGTGAACTGTTAGCAAATCTTGCATCAGGGCATTCATAATTAAGTACTCTGCGAACTAGTGTGGGAGCTTCATTGTTGGAATGATGTTAAGTTTTGTTTTTGTCTTCCCTATGCAATGACATGTGGTTTTGTGTTCAAGGATCAGATTCCATCTGGGTTCTTATAACATGCTAAGCAGAAAAAACAAATTAGCAAACGTAACTGCTATGTTTGTTCATTCATTCATCACATTCACCCATCTCACCTAAGTGACTCTCTTCACAGAGCATGTGGAGATATATCATTAATGTTTACCAGCTTGTGGAGATATATGGCTGAGATATAAGTTCATGTGTGTGTATGAGCGAAACCCAATTTGGTGTAGAGATTAAGGTGCTAGATTATAAACTGAGAGACTATTGAGTTCTAGCCCTTTATGCATGAAAGTTGGATGGGTGACTTTGGACCAGTCACTCAGCCCAACTCACCTCATAAGGAAAACAAAGTAGACAGCAAGATATATTTCCCCCTAAGTTTTATTAAATAAAGATGGGATATAAGTTTAACAACCATTACCACCAAAACAATAATAATGCTAAGCCCAAATAAATTCAGTGACCAGAGTCACATAATATGTTAAAACAAGCTCCACAAATCGAGTAGCATAGTCTACTGTGTTGTGTGAACCCTGCCTCTGAGTCAAATATGGCTTTGAGGAGTCCCTTGTTGGATATGGCTACATATATTCACTTGAACTGAAACAGGGATGTCATTTAACAATCATTTAATTCTAATGATGAAATTGAGATGGAGCTAGGAGAAGGCATTTTATGGATATTGACTGCAGAAGATATGACAGCAACAGCTCAGCTGGAAGAATAAGCTTTTTTCCTTGTTGGAAGCAACAGCTGCCACGTCTGAAAATTATTTATCACTTATGTATGGTTTATGTTATGCTTTTTAACTCTCTCTCTCTCTCTTTCTCTCTCTCTCTCTCTCTCTCTCTTCAGGAGCTGACATAGTACAGTGGCTTATGAAGAATCTCAGTATTGAAGATCTAGGTAATATGTTCATTAAATTCTAAGGAAGCATTATCTTGAGGCTTATCATTATAAAATGCAATAGTAAATTGTGATCTAAAGCTGAAAAATCAAAATTTTATTTGGAAGTTTTGATTGGGAAAGTGATTCCAAGTCAAATCTTGATCTTGAAATGGTAAGTTAGATTCCAGAATACACTCTTCTGGAATGTTCTTCTTTATTCTAGACAGGAAAGCTAAGTGACAAAAGGAAAATACCAATCACATACATTTTTAATAACTTTGGAACATTATTATTTCAAAATGTAAACTTTATTTTAAAGATAAGGGGCAGAAGTTTCATTGTTTTCCAAGATGCTATTTTTTTTTTACTTTATTCCTATTTTGAAAAAAAAATAAGAACTTTATGGGGGGAAATTGGAGTTTTTAAACAATGTCTATATACAGTAGCTGCACTTTAATAATACATATAGATGCATTATTAAATGAGGTAGATGTAAAGATTTAGATTATATTTGCAAATGCAATAAAGCAGGAAATAGACTACATATAAAATATATAGAAAAAACGTTTCTCAATATAGAGAAAATGTTTTCAGAATACTATAACAACAAAAAATTAAAAAGAATCTTAAAAAACAGAAATTACTGGTGATAATGTCTCAGATTCAGAAAATGATAGTGTATAGGCAGCATAGCAAAACATGTTGACCCTTGGTGTTTCCTAATTTTTTCTAGCTTTTTTTCCCTCCCCTGAAAGGTATGGCTTTCTATATAAGTTTGATATATTGTATATTGAAGTATTGCAGGCCCAGTTGGCAAAAGAAAGCTCAAGATCATATTGGTTGGAAGCATGCAGAAGAGGCCTTCATCCTGCAGTGGATAGACAATGGCTAGAATGAAGATGATATGTTGGATATAACAGAGGCCAAAATTCAGACTACATCACTATCATTGTTTTATTAAAAGTTTTATGGTTTCTTTTGCTTTGAGCAGGTAATCATGGTGGCCCATTCCATCCAGTCAGGCAGGGAAGATATCTTGAGGACCCGTCAGTTAACCCTGTCAGTTAAAGAATTCTGACTGGTGGACTTGGGGGGGGGAGGAGGAGGAGAAGATCTTCTCTGCCATTGTCCCATGCTGTGGAATTCCTCCCCCCCTCCCCCGAGGTGAAGCAGGGCCCACACTCTCCTGGCCTTCCATAAAGAAGTGAAAACATGACTGCGGCCTTGCATAGGGAGCCCATAAGGAGCATGCAGCCGTGGGGCTGAAAGCCCTCCCTACCCCTTTTAATAGTTATTAAAATTATTAAAATGTTAATATTTATCCATTCATTCAAATTGTATGTTGCCCATCTCACCTGGAGGCAATTCTAATAATGTTTTAATCATCTTTGTATCTTTTAAAATTTTTATCTTTTATATACTGTTTTTATATTTTAATATTTTATTGTATACCACCCATAAGATCTGAATATCCAGTATGCATTAATACCACTACCACGAGAAGTCTCTCACCTTGTAATCCAGAATGATAAATGTACAGGTGAGATCTCAGTTGGATTGCAGAATTAAGGGCCTGAGTGCCTGGACTCTATTAAGTTTCCAGATGGGCCAGATATTGCTCCGTCTCATTCACCTGCAACAAATGGAGTCATTTGACATCCTAAGTAGTCTCTTGTGTGTCCAGCCATGTGAACATTATAACATCCGTTGGACAGAAATTGTTATTTACCTTTGCAAAGATAGACAAATGTTACCTTTTTAACTGCATCATTGCTCCACTTTGTTATTTCTGGTATAAAAGGTCTTTCCATTAGAAATGTATCATCCAGATATTTATTCCCTTTTGTTTGACAGCCTGGAATCAGTTATGGGTGGCCAGATGTTATTTAAGTAAATAAAATATACTGTACTTGTGATGATTAACTGTTAATCCACCCCCAACACAGGCCCAAAGCTGAATAAAGAGGTTGCACTTCCATTTTGCTGAATTTACCAGTGATATCATCATATCTAGTCAGAAAATTCCTGCCACCCAAGTTTGGCAAGTTGACTACTGAAAAGCATAATTGTCTGACAGAGTTTGTGTTTGTTTGTTTGTTTGTTTGTTTTACAGCTGAATCGATACATATGGGAAGTCTCATTGCAGCACAAGGATATATTTTTCCAATTTCCGATCACGTGCTGACTTTAAAGGATGATGGGACATTTTATCGGTTCCAAGTAAGAAATCTGTTTTCTTTACTTGAATTACAGACTGGATAGGTATGTCTTTCCTTGCTGAAGTCCTCCAATTTCCATTTTTTATGGAGGAACAAATCTAGAATAAAACACCCTATTGTATACCTACCTTATCCTAACTTTTGTCTGAATTCTTCCAGTTGTTCAACATCACCATAGAACTGTTTGCCTTTTAACGTAACTGATCTACTTTGCTCCAGATAGTAAGAGCTTTGTATATGTTGTTAACCTTTGGGGTATTAGTCCTATTAATGTATTTTTTTTATCCTTTTTTAAACTGGAGATGCTGAGAATCGAACCTCAGACTTTCTCAAAGACAAGTATATGTTTTATTGATTTATTAAAATTATTTTACAGTATTTTATTTATCACTGATAATTGCTACTTGTCTCCTTATATTCCAAACCAGGTTTAATTCCTTTTCCTACACTGTTCATATAACATCTGACATCTCCAAAGCATGGCAAGAGATTGCTTGTCAGTTTTGTTGTAATTATCAGATCAGTATCAATGCTGTTATTAAGTTAATCAGTCGCTTCCAATTTTTCATAACACAATGGATATAATTTCTTCAGGATTGCCTGTCAATAGCTGCATCTTTGAATTTTGACATATGTATGCTTTTTATTTTTAGTAACAGAAGGTAACCATCTACTTTTCTAGGGATGTCAACCACTAGATAACAGCAAGTGACATAGAATAAATTCCCCAAGTTTTTGCTGCCATCTAATATTCATTTAAATTTCTTCTTAATCTAGATCAGGGCTGTTAAATTGCTGGCCCACAGGCCGGATGCGTCACGCAGAAGCCACCCCCACCCATGCAGAAGCTGCGACCACCCCAACTCTGGCAAGGGGAAAAACGTTGCGATACATTGCGTCACGTGACGCGGCGAGTTTGACACCCCTGATCTAGATAATGTCATTTTTTTTAGTTATGACTGCGTATCCCTCCCTCTCTTCCTAGCATGGTTAAATATGGGGGCAGTAATGGTGATACAGTTCCAAGGACTATTAATATCCTAACATTCTAATACACACAGAATATTTTTTCAGGAGAACCATGGCAGCTTTATATATATATATATATATATATATATATATATTGTAACATGGAAAGCAACATTACGCTCTTATATCTATTTTCTCTAGATCAGGTATTCACACAGCAGGTAACAATGGTTGAAAAGGTCATTTTGATGATAATTTTATTAATACTTCTCTTTATTAGTGTAATGGAAGGGAAAGACTGGGAAATACAATTCTAGGATCTTCTTCGGAGAAACCATGGATCATCATGGTTATTTGTTTGTTTGTTTGTTTGTTTGTAAGTTTATTATTTTATTAGATTTAGATGGTGCTGTCCATCTCATCCAGAGGTGATACTGTGTGGCTTACAAACATTAAAATTGATAGACATTAAAATGATAAAACAATAAAATAAGAAAAAGATGGGGAGGAGGGGAGCATGAAGTACATGGGGAGAGGTGGAAGCTTTTCTTAATCCAATAGCCACCTCCAGAATGGTGCACCCCAACTGGCAGATCCAGGTCTTCAGGCCCTTATGGAAGGTCAAGTAGAGTGTGTACAGATACCACTTTGTTCCAAAGGGCAGGAGCTACGCCAGAGAAGGCTCTTCTCCTGGACCTCAGCAGCCAAAATTCTTTGACTGACAGGGCCTGCAGCATGGGTGGGGCAGGTCAAGCCCATTGAGACAGCTCTTCAGATAACCTGGACCCATGCCATGAAGGGCTTTAAATAACCAACACCTTGAATTGTATCCGGAAGCAAATCAGCAGCCAGTGCAGCTCGTGGAACAGTGGTGTAACATGGGCCACCCTAGGGGCCCCAAGAATTGAATCTATTTGCCATTCTTTCTCTAGGAAATTAATGAAGAAATAAATCTTTTTAAAAGTGTTATTATGGCTTGTAAAAAAAAGCATCACATGGGAAATCAGGAGATATGAAAGATAATCAAAGAAAGGCTTACTACGTCTTTCCGTGATGGGCTTCTTAATTCATCATAGAAGCTCAAACTGTAGCACTTCTTTTCAAAATTGCCTTTTTCTAATTTGCATTTCAGCTGGTAGAAAAATTTGATGTGATTTGTAAATTGGAATTATATGCATAGGATTGCAATCATACTAATCCTAACAAGTAGGATGTTTTGGTGTAATCTCTTGTTCTCTGGTATTTCATGTGTATAGGCGATCACACCTGTACAAAATAATTTTGAGTTTCTTTGTTTAAAAAAATATGCCTTAAAATCATTAAGAAGATTTTCTTTATTTCATTGAAACTTAAGCTGCCTAAATATCTGAAGGAGTATAGATGTTTGAATACCTACATCTTCATGGTAAAGGATTATTTTCTGTTTTTCAGGCTCCATACTTCTGGCCATCAAATTGTTGGGAACCAGAAAACACGGACTATGGTGAGACTCATTTTGAAATGCCTCTTGTATAAACCCCTTGTCTATGATAATCATTTTACTCTAAAGGAAATTATAGAGTAATATCATTATAGAGTATTATGCTGACTCATAATCCAAGGACTTGTAATACCAACTACATATTGGAGAATGCTACTATATTTGGTTTCATGATGTGAAAGTGAATAGTTGCCAGCATTTGCATAGATGGTGAGCAGGAATAATGCAAGCAAAATACCCTAGCACAGCAGCCCCCAATCTTTTGGGCACCAGGGACCATTTACGTGGAGAGAGGTTTTTCTGCGGACGAGAGGGGGCATGGTTTTGTGTGCTGCCTGCATCCCACAGATGGGGCTTCGCTTGTTTGTACGGCCTGGTTTTTGGCATGCCGCAGCCCAGTGGTTGGGGACCCCTGCCCTAGCAGAACATATAAAAGGATTTTCTTTGAAGCTGCAATCCACTCCCTTTCCCTCCAGTTTTAAACAATCGCCTGCTTGATTTGAAGAAGAGAAGACCTTGTTATATGCTGGGCTTGAGCTGACTGACAGCTGAGCACTGTGAATATTTGCCATCCACCTTCTGGCTGATGGCTGAGAGGGCTGCACTTAAGGGGGTTTTATCAAAAGCAAAGCCCTTCAAGGGAAAAAAAAGTGACAACTTAATGCTGATTTGAATGATGCTTTTGATAAAATATTTATCAATCAATTTATCAATCAAATTCATATAACCACGCATCTCACCCAAGGTCTCTGGGCAGTGAACGAGAATCAATACATAAAAACAAAAAACAAAAAAAATGGTATAATATAAAAACTTTATTAATAAGTGAAAATACAACCCACAGGAGAGGGAGGATAACAATGAGAAGTTCCCCGTCACCTAGGACTCCAAGGTTATCAACATAGCCAAGGCTTGAGGGGTACATTAAGACTTGAGGACTAATATACAGTAATTGTATAAGATCACTTTCAATTTATGAGGCCTAAGAAAAAGAACAAGACATTTATGGCTGTTTAGTCTATCATATCCTCTCCGGACTTCTAACCTCTTGGCCTACTGAAGCAAGCAAAGGGGGGATGGTTTGGGGATTTCCAAAGACCAGTAAACATATTTTTTTTACTTGATGGAGTATTCTCTCCAGATTTTAAGGAAGTGGTCTGTCCATTTCTGAAGAAGCCTTCCCTACACCCAAAAATTTTCTTTACTACCATCCTGTCCAAAGCACTTCTTTTGCAACCAAGGTGCATATTGTATTATTGTGGAAACAACAGTATTGATTGCCAGTTAGCTGACTGAACCTCTTTATTTGACTCTTGATATAATGTCCTAAACAACTGGAGGCCAGAATACCTAACAGATGCTCATTAGCTAAACCAGGCTAATTATTGTCTCAGGATATTTAGTTTTATAAATTGTATTCTGAGGGGTTGGGGTGAGGGGTTTAACTCTCTGTGCACTACCTAGAGTCATGTTGGCAAAATTGCCTGAGGAATTTCTTCTATGTGCAACTTTAAAAACCCAGAAAACTATTTTGTCGTTATTTGCTAAGAGACCTTCATTCTGAAATGCTGTCCCTTCTGAAAATCATGAACACCTTTCAAAATAGCTCACCTGGAAGACCCACCATTTCACCCAAATATATTAAATAAGATTTGATATCCTTCCTTATATATTTCACTGGATAAATTTTCAGGTTTTGCACTTTCAGCTGGTAGTGTGTTATTTCAGTTAAAGTATCTTAGTTGCATTGTCTTTTTATACAACGTTTCTGCTTAGAATGATACTATGGACAGTATGGGGAAAAGTTTCATAAGTGTTGTCCCTTATTTCTCTCTCCATGCATTCATCAGAGCTCAGGGCAGGACCTTATAACCAGATAACTCATATATGTTTATATGTACATCCTGTTGTGGAACCTGCAGTATCTTTATTCACATAGATCACATTATGGGTAGTTCTTGGTCAGTGTTTGCCTCATTTAGTGACTTGTTTGCAGTTGCAGTAGTGATGAAACATAACTTTGTGATCAGTCCTCACATCTGCAACCTTCTCGGGTCTGTAAAGCAAAGGAAAACTGAAGAAAGATCCTAAGCACAGTCACAGTTTCACTTATTGATCACTTCACTTAACAACTTAGTTGCCGGTCCCAAAGATCACTAAATAAGGACTATCTATGTAGAGAAGCAGGCTGAGCATTTCAGTTCAAAGGGGCATATGAAACAGAGTGAGTGGAGACAACCTTAGGTTGTAAGATTGCATGTGGTCATTAAATTAATCCATTTGCTTCCTTGGGCGTCTTTTTGTATTATCATAATCCTTTTTATTGGGGTGCATATCTCCTAAAAAACCTTAATTGCCACTCCTGGCCAACAATAGTTTGCCCATCCCTGGTCTATGGGCCAGGTTTTCCGCCCCAATTTTATTTTATTCTGAACTGGAAATAACTTAAGTAAAGAGTTTAATGATTTGTTACTAGTCTATTACAATTATTTAAAAAGCGCAGCACTGTCTAGGACAGTTACATAAGTGTAGCATTGAACAGAGACCCTGTTCTGTTCATTTAAGACAGTTGGTCTGAATGCTGTCCCTCCTTACAGACAAGGACTACATTATTCAACAGAGAAACATTGTCCAAGATTATTGCTGTATAACAACATTAATCTTATGCCTAAGGAAAAGTTAGGTTCAATTCCATGGATGAGTTTAATTTGTTTTAAAATAAATGGTAATGTATATACGTGGTTGATCAATAAACTATTATCTGACCCAAACTAGCAATCTCTACATAGTAATAAATGAAAATGGCACTTTCCTGAGACAGAAGGAGGGAGAAAGAGAGGAGGTAGAACGGGCGATAGGTGTTGTTGTTTTTTAGTAGAGGCTGAGGTCTGACAGAAAGAAATAACCATGGTTTATGAGCTAATAAACCACAGATTTTGTATTAAATGGTTAAGCGACTTAGTACTAAAGCATAAACTGTGTCAGCACAGTTACCTTTAGCTGTTATTGTGCACTATTAGTGTTTCTTCTACAGCTCTCCCCCCATACAGAAATGATAAAATCATTTCTTTTTCATTCAGCCTGGTCCTTGGCAAAGGAAATCAAATGTACCTGTATTCATAATATGAGAGATTTGGGAAGTGTTTCTTCTACAGGCATTCCTCAACTTACAACCAGTTGCTTGGTGTCCATTTAAAAGTATCATAGACCTATCTGGGGGGGGTACTTATGACCCAGATTTGAACACATTTTGCATTTGGTGTATTCTGTTTTTCATAGAATAAATGACCAGGCTCAAAATTATTGTTTATGGGACACATTATGCAAAAACCTAGCTAAGAAAAGAGAAGAGGATGACCAGCAGCAAGGTGGATGGACCTGATTACAGCAGTGATGGGTATATTCTATCCCTGTTGGAAGGTCTGAAGACCAGGTTGGAGAGAAAGTATCCTAGAGAAAGTCTGTCTGTGTCTATGCCAGCCATGTTGGCTGAGGAATTCTGGGAGATGGGAAACGATCTGCACATCTTAAAGTGGCCAAGGTTGAGAAACACTGATCTATGCGATCACTAAGAATTGATGTTCTATATTTACTTCTGAGCAGCCATGGGGAAAAAAAGGCTTTTGCACAACTTCATATTGTATGCTAATTATGTACCCTTTCCTGGTCTGGAAGGCAATTCACATGGTCACTTATGGAACCACCGCTGGCCAGGCTGCACGCCTGGGACTTGCAGTTTCCTTCTGACTTTCCCATTGATTTGGCTTCTTGGAAGTCAGCAGTAAGTTGTGAGGAGGTCTTTGCTTAATGACCCGTGGGTCTCACTTAATGACGCTAATGGCAATAGGGACTGCTGGGATTGCTGTTGCTAAGCAACGGGGTTATTTGATATTGCGCTTTACAGTCGCATAATTTGGGAAATTGGAACTAGAATTTCCATTCCTTAGTTAACTGCATTATGAATGTATCAAATTGAAGAAAATTTGATTGAAACCTAAAGTAGCCTCTTCAATTAAAGAAAGGTGCAGTTTTCTCAATGTTGCATCCACATGTATGAGAATGCCATTGTCTTAGCAGAAACAGTTATTTAAAGGAGGAGTTGTTTGATTCCTTCTCTCTCTTCCACTTTCCCTTCCTTTGCCTCTCCCTCGTCTCCTCCTCCTCCTCCTCCTCCTCCTTCTTTTTCATATATCTTTAATGGTGTATTTTGCTGTTGTTTGTTTCTCTCTATAGCCATCTATCTTTGCAAGAGGACCATGCAGAATAAAGCTAGACTGGAACTGGCAGATTATGAAGCAGTGGGTATATTGATTTTATAGTTCAAAAGTGTGATAACCTCAAAATTGAATGTCATTTGATATATAGGCAGCATCATTGTCTAAAAAATACTACTATTAGATTATATTTATTCAGAAATTATGTAGATTTAAGGGCAATATCAGAAAGAAACATCTTTTCCTTTTGACTTAGTTTCGAAGGGAAAAGGCATATGTTTTATTTATATTATGTCAGGGAGCTTAAGGCAGTTTACATAGAAGTCTACGCCTAATTTTATTCCTGCACAACAGTGCCTTATGGAAGAGGGGACGGGGTGGGAACAGTAAAAAACCAGTCAGTTCTGTGGTTGAATGTGGACTTGCACTTGGATACTTTGCTGTAAGCAAGCGCCATGGCTTTTTATAAAAAAATGTTTACGAAAAAATTCTGCTCATTCTGCTTCATTCCCCTTTACAAATGTGGCCATTCAAGAAAAAAAAACCACTCTAATTTACCTATAAATGATGCTCACTGAACAGTTTCTTAAGGTACTCAGGATGTTACCACATAGATAACTCCGGTTCTTTCACCCACAAGATCGGGAGAAAATAATGTGCACTAAATGATTTTAAGTTTTCTTTATTGGAGTGAATAGTTCTATAATACTGCTTCAAAGGACTAAAGCATTACCAGAGTATAATGCTATATTTTTAATGCTACTTAAAATAAAAAAATAAAACTGTTCAGTTGCTGCTTGCTAAAATGCTAGAAACTCCTAAGAGTCCATTCTGCCCACTTTGCATTATATGAAAACGTATGTGCATAATGTGATATAACTTTCATGGAGTATAATTATACTATTCAGTGTTGATTCAAATGGATATGGTGACTGTAGACCCCATTGATTGATGGTATCACCTCCTACCAATGCAAAAATTTGGAAATATTTGGAAAGAGGAGAAGCCTTAGTGACCCCTATGTTTTGGTGCACTAGGCCAGTGTCTACTTGGCCTTGGCCAAAGCCAGTTGTGATATATTATATTATATTATATTATATTATATTATATTATATTATATTATATTATATTATATTATATTATATTATATTATATTATATTATATTATATTATATTATATTATATTATATTATATTATATTATATTATATTATATTATATTATATTACATTATATTATATTATATTATATTATTACATTATATTATATTATATTATATTATTATATTTATTATATTTATTATATTATATTATATTATATTATATTATATTATATTATATTATATTATATTATATTATATTATATTATATTATATTATATTATATTATATTATATTATATTATATTATATTATATTATTTATATTATATTATATTATATTATATTATATTATTATATTATTACACCATTGTATGTATAAGCCTACTCATGTCAACCATCCCATTTGGCACATTCAACCAAAGAAACTCTCAGCTCTTTTAATTTATGAAGAGTGTAGCTTTATTGAAAGATCCATCTACAGTATGTACAGCAGAAGCAAAGTCAGTTCTGGGATTGTTCCCATGAAAGCCCCATAGGTAAACCCCCCCCTTTTTCCCCCTCTGGGCCATCCAAACTTCATAGTTTACCAATTGGGTTCAGTTCTTTTGTTTTGGGAAAAGACTGTCTGTGCCACTCAAACATTTCATAACTTGACCTTGCTGTCTGACATCTCACTGGCAACAGAAGGCAATCTTGCATTTGGGCCTTCCCTCCCTCCTTAGGAATTTGCCCTCCCCTTGCTGTTTGGCAAAATGCGAGTGACAGCAGGTGCAATTATGGAGCTGAGTCAGGTTTGACAGCACGTTCAGATTATTAGGTAGATTCAAAATATGGTTATTAATTGCACTGACACTTCTTTTAAGGCAAGTCATTCATACTTCAAATATTTCTGTATATCTGCAGCATAGGATGTATTACTCCTACAGTGCATTGACTGTAAAGGTTGAGGATAGCATCATTCTTGGTGGTTACGACTAACATGTGGTTTGTCCTGGCAAACTTTGGTGTTTTTCAGACCATAAATCTCATTAGAAGGAAAGGATGGATGTTGCAGGACATCAGTTTGGTGAAGGCTGAGATAGTCTTGCTCTGTTCCCAAATAGTGACTGCTGAATCAGATTCAGCATCTCTAAGCCAGGAGTGATATTGGGAGCTCTGTTCAATTACAGGAGATTGAAACAAACTAAAAAAACCCCGATAGATTTAGAATGGAGAGGTGGTGGTGGCTGTTACGTTAAAAGAGCTCCATGTAAATATCAAAAAGCAAGATTGAGAGCATTGTGGCATTGCCAAGAGAATCACCATGGGGCTGAATTCTCCTCCTTCACAACCACCTACTTGAGTTGCTTACTAAGTAAGAAGGGAAAGCAGTAAAACAGGGTCTACAGGTCCCAATCCTCACAGCCATTCCAGAAGAAAACTATGGTTCAAGGTATGACAGTCAGGCAAAAGGATCAAGAGGGGTATCCTATGCCATCCATGTCCTATCAAAAGTAATCAACCAATGCTGCCTTAGATCTCATATCTAGGCCTAAACCCTGGCTGAAAGAGACACAGTAATCTGTTTCTTCTAGGGAACTCCAGAGCTGAATTCTTACCAAATGTGAAAACATTCACTTCACTTTTTAAAAAAGGGGAGGTTGGATTCTGTGTTAATTTTTGTCAAAAACAATTACATCCATGGAGAGGCTTTTAAGGGTGGGCTATACTATAGATCCTTCATGACTTCAGATATCAACTTCTTCTGAAGCAAGGCATTGTTAGCTTCATGAATTCAGCCTGACGTGCACCCTCCAGTCCCAATCAGAAGGGGCGTGGGTCTAATCCAGACATGTCAAACTCGCATCGTCACGTGACGTCGCGCACCGTATCGGGACTGTTTTGCCATTGCCAGCAATAGGGTGGGCACGGCTTCCGCGTGACGCATCCAGCCCTCAGGCTGGCAATTTGACACCCCTGGTCTAATCCATAGATGTCAGGGGTCATGCCAGAGAGTGCCCTCTCCATTTCATCAGTGTCAAGAGGCCAAATGGAGCCCCAGATAACATGGCCAGACATTGGACTCACTACATCAGACACCAATGTGGAACGTTCAAGTGAATCTGAGCAATTTTGATAATAAAATGGTTATGCTGGCCAGGCAGTCCTCATGCTGTGTGCATTAGTCATAGGCTTTCCAATAACTGGCCCAAAGACCTCAGTGCTGTCTCCCTTCATCATTTCCAAATTATATGAGGCCTTCAAAGCAGTATTTCAACCTTTAGAACTGAAATGATCAAGATTCTTCTGTTTTCCTATGCCTACAGTTTAAGAGCCTAAAAATAAAGGAAGACCACACTGAGCATTAATATTCTTCACCTGCTTTCTGCTCTTGACGTTGTGACAACATATCTTCAACTGGATTTTGGAAATTTATAAAAACAAAAAATAACTCCGCGGATGCTAAAAAATCTGTAGCTATTTAACTCACCTAGTGCCTGTTAAATGCAGTGATGACTGATGTTTGCACAGCTTGACATGCATAGAGGTTTAAATTTACATTCCTTCCCACAACCTGGGCATAATTTCCAGTTGTCTTGAAATCAGCCAACCATTTATATGGACAGTTTTGCACACCACATTGCAATTTTCTGAGTGTATTTATTCTTACACCCATCTACTATCATCGTTATCACACCATCAGCTAGTGAATTATGCAACTATAATCATGAATATTCTCGACAAATCAACAAAAGCCTTATTCAGCATCCACAGTCACATTATGGTATAGCCACAGAGGAGGCAAAGCACTAAATTCAGTTCTCTTGCAAGTGTTAAGAGTCGGACTCATTAATTAACATCAGCTAATTAGATCATCTCCTTCATGGATTACTGCCTTGTCATGGCGAAGGGGCTTGTGTAACTCAATGAAGTTATGAGCTATGCCGTGCAGGGCCACCCAAGACGGACAGGTCATAGCAGAGAGTTCTGACAAAATGTGATCCACTGGAGAAGGAAATGGCAACCCACTCCAGTATCTTTGCCATGAAAACCCCATGGACAGTACTAAAAGGCAAAAAGATATGGCACTGGAAGATGAGTCCCTCAGGTCGGAAGGTGTCCAATATGCTACTGGGGAAGAGCAGAGGGCTAGTACTAGTAGCGCCAGAAAGAGTGAAGCGACTGGGCCAAAGCCGAAAGGACGCTCAGCTGTGGATGCATCTGGTGGTGAAAGGAAAGTCCGATGCTGTAAAGATTTTTTCTCTATAGGAACCTGGAACGTAAGATCCATGAATCAAGGCAAACTGGACGTGGTCAAACAAGAGATGACAAGACTAAACATCGACATCTTAGGAATCAGCGAACTAAAATGGACAGGAATGGGTGAATTTAATTCAGAGGACCATCAGGTATACTACTGCGGGCAAGAATCCCTCAGAAGAAATGGAGTAGCCTTCATAGTCAATAAAAGAGTAGGAAAAGCAATACTGGGATACAATCCCCAAAATGACAGAATGATCTCAGTGCAAATCCAAGGCAAGCCATTCAATATCACAGTAATCCAAGTCTATGCCCCAACCACTGGTGCTGAAGAGGATGAAATTGACCGGTTCTATGAAGCCCTACAGCACCTTATAGAATCAACACCAAAAAATGATGTCCTTATCATCATGGGGGATTGGAATGCTAAAGTAGGAAGCCAAAAGATAACCGTAATAACAGGCAAGTTTGGCCTTGGAGTACAAAATGAAGCAGGGCACAGGCTGATAGAATTTTGTCAAGAGAATACGATGGTCATAGCAAACACTCTTTCCCAACAACCCAAGAGACGTCTCTACACATGGACATCACCAGACGGTCAACACAGAAATCAGATTGACTTATGTGCTCTGCAGCCAAAGATGGAGAAGCTCTATACAGTCAGTAAAAACAAGACCAGGAGCTGACTGTGGCTCAGATCATGAGCTTCTCGTTGCAAAATTTAGGCTTAAATTAAAGAAAGTAGGGAAAAACACTAGGCCACTCAAGTATGAACTAAATCATATCCCTGATGAATATACAGTAGAAGTGACAAATAGATTTAAGGAATTAGATCTGATAGACAGAGTGCCTGAAGAACTATGGACGGAGGTTCGCAACATTGTACAAGAGGTAGCAACTAAAACCATCCCAAAGAAAAAGAAATGCAAGAAAGCAAAATGGCTGTCTGAGGAAGCTTTGCAAATAGCTGAGGAAAGAAGGGAAGCGAAAGGCAAGGGAGAAAGAGAAAGATACACCCAATTGAATGCAGAATTCCAGAGAATAGCTAGAAGAGATAAGAATGCCTTCTAAATGAACAGTGCAAAGAAATAGAAGAGAACAATAGAATAGGGAGAACCAGAGATCTCTTCAAGAAAATTGGAGATATGAAGGGAACGTTTCATGCAAAGATGGGCATGATAAAGGACCAAAATGGCAGGGACCTAACAGAGGCAGAAGAGATTAAGAAGAGGTGGCAAAATTACACAGAAGAACTATACAAGAACGAGCTTAGCATCCCTGATAACCACGATGGAGTGGTCACTGACCTCGAGCCAGACATCCTAGAATGTGAAGTGAGATGGGGCTTAGGAAAGCTGAGCAACAACAAAGCTAGTGGAGGTGACAGTATTCCAGCTGAGCTATTCAAAATCTTAAAAGACGATGCAGTAAAAGTGCTGCACTCAATTTGCCAGTAAATTTGGAAAACTCAACAGTGGCCACAGGATTGGAAAAGGTCAGTTTACATTCCAATTCCAAAGAAAGGCAATGCCAAAGAATGTTCAAACTATCGCACCATTGCACTCATTTCACATGCAAGTAAAGTTATGCTTAAAATCCTACAAGCTAGACTCCAGCAGTATGTGGATCGAGAACTTCCAGAAGTACAGGCAGGATTTCGAAGAGGCAGAGGAACTAGAGATCAAATTGCCAACATACGCTGGATTATGGAGAAAGCTAGGGAGTTCCAGAAAAACATCTACTTCTGCTTCATTGACTATGCTAAAGCCTTTGATTGTGTGGATCACAACAAATTGTGTCAAGTTCTTAAAGAGATGGGAGTACCAGACCATCTTATTTGTCTCTTGAGAAACCTATATGCGGGTCAAGAAGCAACAGTGAGAACTGGACACGGAACCACTGATTGGTTCAAAATTGGGAAAGGAGTCCGGCAAGGCTGTATTCTGTCGCCCTGCCTATTTAACTTATATGCAGAGCACATCATGAGAAAGGCAGGGCTAGATGAATCAAAAGTTGGAATTAAGATTGCCGGGAGAAATATCAACAAACCTAAGATATGCAGATGATACCACTCTAATGGCAGAAAGTGAAGAGGAACTAAGAGCTTCTTGATGCGGGTGAAGAAGGAGAGTGCAAAAGTTGGCTTGAACCTCAACATTAAGAAAACCAAGATCATGGCATCCGGCCCTCTCAATTCCTGGCAAATAGATGGGGAAGAAATGGAGGTAATGACAGATTTTATCTTCCTGGGCTCCAAGATCACCGCAGATGGGGACTGCAGCCAAGAAATTAAAAGACGCTTGCTCCTGGGGAGGAAAAGCTATGGCAAATTTAGACAGCATACTAAAAAGCAGAGACATCACCCTGCCAACAAAAGTACGTATAGTCAAGGCCATGGTTTTCCCAGTTGCAATGTATGGCTGTGAAAGTTGGACCATAAGAAAGGCTGAATGCAAAAGAATTGAGGCCTTTGAACTATGGTGCTGGAGAAGACTCCTGCAAGTCCCTTGGACTGCAAGGCGATCAAACCGTCAGTCCTAGAGGAGATCAACCCTGACTGCTCCTTAGAAGGCCAGATACTGAAGTTGAAACTCAAGTACTTTGGCCACCTAATGAGAAGGAAGGACTCACTGGAGAAGAGCCTGATGCTGGGAAAGATTGAGGGCAATAGAAGAAGGGGACGACAGAGAATGAGGGGGCTGGATGGAGTCACTGAAGCAGTAGGCATGAGCTTAAATGGACTCCAGAAGATGGTAGAGGACAGGAAGGCCTGGAGGAACGTTGTCCACGGGGTCGCGATGGGTTGGACACGACTTCGCAACTAACAACAACAACAACAAATTAGATCATTTCCCCACCACCACCACAAACTGATAGCTCACATAATGAAGAACCATATCTGTACTGGTCTTTGTAAGTCCACAGAAGAATGGAACTGCATCTTCAATGGAATTGCATCTACATGGAGGGAAGTGTGTAGTCGGGTGCGCCAGGGCTCTGTTCTGGGCCTGGTGCTCTTCAACATCTTCATCAATGATTTGGAGGAGGGGATAGATATGGAACTCATCAAATTTGCAGATGACACCAATCTGGCAAGAATAGCTAACACTTAAGATACAGAAGGATCTTGACAGACTTGAACATTGGGTGCTATCTAACAAAATGAAATTCAATGATGAAAAAAGCAAGGCTCTACATTTAGGCAAGAAAAACCAAATGCACAGGTACAGTATAGGTGCTACCTTGCTCAGTAGTAGTAACTGTGAGAGGGATCTTGGCATCCTGGTGGACAATCACTTAAATATGAGCCAGCAGTGTGCTGCAGCTGCCAAAAAAACCCAACACAGTGCTAGGCTGCATTAACAGAGAGATAGAATCAAGATCATGTGAAGTGTTAATACCACTTTATAACGTCTTGGTAAGGCCATATTTGGAATACTGCATCCAATTTTGGTCACCACGATGTAAAAAAGACTCTAGAAAGAGTACAGAGAAGAGCAACAAAGATGATTAGGGGACTGGAGGCTAAAACATATAAAGAACGGTTGCTGGAATTGAGTATGTCTAGTTTAATAAAGAGAAGGACTAGGGGTGACATGATAGCAATGTTTCAATATCTCAGGGGTTGCCACAAAAAGAGGGAGTCAAGCTATTCTCCAAAGCACCTGAAGGCAGGACAAAGAGCAACAGATGGAAACTAATCAAGGAGAGAAGCAACCTAGAACTAAGGAGAAATTTCCTGACAGAACAATTAATAAGTGGAACAACCTTCCTCCAGAAGTTGTGAATGTTCCAACATTGGAAGTTTTAAAGAAGAGACTGGACAACCATTTGTCTGAAATGGTATAGGGTTTCCTGCCTGAGCAGGGGCTTGGACTAGAAGACCTCAAAGGTCTCTTCCAACTCTATTGTTGTCATTGTTAATGCTATATAACACAAAAAGCTCTTTTTAAAAACACCAATTCTTTTGGCTGGAATGGAACTGGTTTTGCTTCTTTCTGTGCCACATCCTTTCTCTCTCACTTGTTAACTCTTATTTAACATTTTTAATGTAAATTCATTGCATTTCAAAAGTATGGCTCGTATTATGCAGTAGGCAGTGAATTTCACATTTCAATACTTAAGGTTTTGCTTCAGGTTGTTGGGCATCTGGATTCTTGTGAGGAATTGTACTAGCCTAAAATCTTCCTGCCAATAATTCAAAGCATTCAGTTTACACACTTTGCACATAATGGATTTGTATCTTCAATGGTAAATTCAATATTTCACTATCCCACTGTGATGCCTGAGTCAATTATTTTTACCCACCCCTGTCAACATATCACATTAGATAAGAGACTTCTGTTAAATGATAGTGGTTTATCCGTATTGCCATGGTTTAGATCACTGCATCAGCAGAGTATAGCGGCCTTCCCCAGCCTGGGGCCCTCCAAATGCATTGCAATTGCATTTTACAGAATTTGCAATACTTTTGAAAGGCAGCAAGTTTGAGAAGGCTAATGTTTAAGAAAACACTGAGCATTACAGGGACACATAATGATTAAACAACATGGGAACAAAGCATGGCGCTTTTCATATAGGCGCAAATCAGTTGAAAATTGGCTACATTTAAAAATCCACTGAAGTTAGTAAGGACTTACTGGAATTGCTCCCATGAGATCAATGAGACAATAGAGATGCCATTTTCATTATATATAATAATGCATGGGGATCACCATAAGGATCATAGGAGTTATCTATCGGGGGGGGGGGAAACCCTAAAAGAATAAAACTGGTTCAAGGTTCAAAACATCAAGAAATGTATGAACACGAAGTACGTATCCCATTAATTCGTTCTCCTGTATCCAGTGAAAATTCTCTTCTTGGCATGTTCCTCATTACTTCAATTTTCAGTTTAATAGGATCTAGATAATAACCAGATTTCCTAATGGTGATTCTTTTGATTGTTAGCTCTCCTTACTCTTGTGTTGTTATTTTGCTGTTGTTGTTTTTCTCTCCTCTTAGGAGAACCTAGCAAGACTTCAGAGAGCTTTTGCCAGAAAGTGGGAATTCATCTTTATGCAAGCTGAAGCACAAGTCAAGTAGGTGTTTGCAGTAAAACAAGTCAGATGATTGAAAATTGTGGTGACACTGAATACATGGTAATGATGAAATATACTCTTTCAGGCTTATACTTTAAGGTTACCTTGTCTTCCCACAACTGAACGTATTTCTGTAGCTTACTTTCCACTTGGTATTAGAAAAGTTTTAATCTCTTTGCCACCCAGGCAGCCTCATTCATAAGCCCCACTCCCTCCCACCCCTTATCGTGAGAATTCTTTGGGAAAACACAGCCGCATCTTGGCTGGCATATCGGAGAGGGAAGAAATCTGAGCTCAAGACTTGAGAAGGCCAAGCTGAACACAGCATGACTTCCTGATGCTAATGGCTGCACAAGAGAATACATTGAATTTTACTTGGCACTGTTGGCAATAGGTTAGAAATCAGGGGTAGGCAACCTTGGCTCTTTTATGACTCGTGGACTTCAACTCCCAGAATTCCTGAGTCAGCATAGGGAGTTGAAGTCCACGAGTCATAAAAGAGCCAAGGTTGCCTACCCCTGGGTTAGATCAATCCATGGAATAAGCATGGAATACAGGTAGTCCTTGACTTATGGCCATAATTGGAAATGGGAATTTGCTATTAAAGTGGTGCCATCATTAAGAGAAGCATCACAAGGCTCTACCTGATTTTACAATCTTTCTCCACAGTCATTAAGCAAGACACCATATGACCAAGACTTGCAACCTCCCACTGGCTTCCCCACTGAGTTTGCTTGTTCAAAACCAGCTGGGAAGGCTGCAAATGACAATCAGATGACTCTGGGATGCTGCAACCGTCATAAATACCTGCCAGTTGCCAAGCACCCAAAGTGCAGTCAGGTAACCACAAGAATGCTGCAATGGTCATAAGTGCAAGGACTACAAAATGTTACCCATGTAAAAAAAAAAAAAGAGGAAATACTGTTGAAATACCGAAAGACACGTGGGACATTATATCAAACCCATTCTCTGCCCCCCAAAATATGTATTTGAGCTTTGAATATCATTTTGCCAATTAAAACTAGAGTCTTCTCTCTACTTCACTAAACCTTTAGTGGCTTAATCCACTGATTCAGCCATGCAGGACAATGATCACAAGTAAGTGATGTTGCTACAGATTACTTTATTAACATAAAAATAAAAATAAAAAAATTAAATCTAATTTGAGCCTTGCTGTCTTCAGTACCGTTTATTTTTAGAAATAAATATAAATTTTTATAAAGCAATGACATTGGAACACTGCATGTCAATGCGCACACACGTGGTATGTTTCCTCTGTCGTAATTCATTCCATGGCCTTTCTGCTCTGACAGGTTTTTCCCCACTACTATCCTGCTGGGCATCCCTAAAGCCTCAGGCAACATTAAATGAGCTGTATTAATCAATGTCAACCACATGGATAAGAGTGGATGCTGATTGTTAAACTCTTGCTGCTAAAGCTATTCGATTTATGGGCCTAATTTTAAGAGGGTTTAACTGTTGTGGCTATCACATAGTCTGTAATTCCTTTCTAGGAGTTGTCAACATTTTGGGGGAAGGGGTGGCATAAATGCTTAGTTCATATCCATCTTTGATTGCTATAACAGGTATAATATAGATCCAGTAAAACTATATGGTCACTTGGCTGAATTGGGTGGTTACGGAAATTGAATAAATAAATAAAATAAAATTTAGCCCTAGCTTAATTGCCATGTTTCTCCATGTTATTCCAAACAGAGGCTGTATTTAGTCTGGGTGTATTTTTATTCACCACTAAAACTAATTTCAGGCTTTAGTTTAAAACTCTTAGCTGTGTGTGCAAAGAATTGACTCTTAGATGGTTTGGATGGATGGATGGATGGATGGATGGATGGATGGATGGATGGATGGATGGATGGATGGATGGATGGATGGATGGATGGATGGATGGATGGATGGATGGATGGATGGATGGATGGATGGATGGATATACAGTAGGAGCACTATATTTTTGGTATAAAATTTTAGATGGGTATTTTCTGCAAAACTTAAATAGACCATTGGTTGTACTTGTAGTTCTCTTCTAGTGACTGCCTCGTACAGTGACTGTTCACAGTTGCAACAGTGGTGAAAAAGTAACTTTGCAACTAGTCCTCACATTTATGACCATTTTTGTAAAGCAAAGGAAAGTTTAGCACAATCACAGTTTCATTTAGTGTCCAATTTGCTTAGCGACCAAGTTGCCAATCCCAATTGTGGGACAAGGACTATCTGTATTCACATTATATGTTGAGCCAAATTAACCACATTTTAGCCTAGGATCCTGAGCAACCCTGTACGGTAATGTGATTAATTGTAAACTGGACTAATTGCACGTGCAAATACAGTATGATGGAGAGAGGGGTGTAGTTTGAACTGTATGGCAGGATACTCTGTTATGCATGATTTTCTTAACTAAAAATTCATAATGAAGACTGATATGAATACTCGTGCAAATCAGGATCGCACCCAAAAACTGCTTTTGGTTCTATTTATTGGACCAATTTGTTGGTTTGTTTTCTCTTAGAATTGACAGAAAAAAGGATAAAACAGAAAGGAAGATTCTGGATAGTCAAGAAAGAGCTTTCTGGGATGTTCATAGGCCAGTGGTAAGATTCACTGACGTGTTACTCTTTTATATTCAGCTAATTATAAAACATCTGGAGGCACAATGGTGATGTATCTGTATTTTGGGCAATCTTTTGAATCTAATGGCCACCAAGTGCAATAGATATAAGTCAGAATTAGTTGGGGGTACCTCTTTGGCACAACCTAGCAAGCCTCTAATTAGACTGATATTCTTAGGGCATCATCACTTCCAGGTCCTGTTCCGTGCTTCCATTATCCTTCCTGGTTTCCTCCGCTAGTAGATACTGTGCCAAATCATATAAAAACAGTATGGAAAACTACGATCATCAAAATAATGATCCATCCATGGTGATGTCATCACGCAGATGCTGTTATTATATCTTGAGATCTGAAGCATATTCTGCTGCAAAAAGTTACTCCCATGTCTTCACCTTTAGATGAGCTGGCAAACAAACCTGTTAATCATAGTAAAGGAAATGGATGAAAGCCAAGATATTAAACCAAAGTTTAAAATTGATTTATCCTGCCTTATTTTGAAATTGTTTATAATACTTTCTATGTTTGGACAAAATGGAAATTGTATTCCAGTAAATGATTTCTTGATTTGTTGGTTGGTTCAAGTGTTGAATTTGGCTTAAAATAGCAGTTCCAGGAAGAGAAAAACAAGTGTGGTCTAAGAAAGTTATTTGATGCTGGAAATAGGCAAATTAAGGATATATGATGCTGAAAATAGTCTAATTAAGGATATTCTTCCACTATTGATTCTCATTTCTACGAGTACATAACGTTTAACTATCTTGTCCTTTGTTATTGAAGTGTTTATCCAGATCATGCAGTTTGATTGTTTCTTTGATAGAACAATAAAGACATAAATCAATAAAATGTGAACTGAAACTGCAACTATTAGTTACCATCAATTTGAGCAATGCTGTGCAAGCTGGAAGAAAGTCCTGTTTATTCTCAAGGAATCAATTATTATTTTTTGTCCATGTTTCTATCACAGAAATGATAGAAAGTATGAGTGAATATCTAAGGTATTATTTGCTGAACTATGACTTACATAGGCTATTATATTTCAGCTGCCCAATTCCGAATGATCATTAGATGACAGCAAAAAGACTAGTAGTTGTCTGAATTTTGCAAACTAGCTTTAAGCCCCAGTTAGTTCAGAAAGAAAAAAAAGGAAAAAAAAAGCAAATGATGAACCTAGCTATTTTATAAAAGTGGGGTTCAAACGAGTGGTTTATCTCCAAAAAATAAGTGGAGAAGGCAAATGGTTATGATCTGAATTAGGATCTGAATAGCACTGAATTTTGGCAAAGTGCACCCAATGACAATATATGCCCTGGAAATAGAAAATAGATACACCCACTCTTCCATTGAAGTGAGCCTCATTGAAAGCTAATTTGTGCTGTATTGGCCTGCTGTGATTTTAAATGAACTTCCAAATATTAGATTAAAAATGCAATTCTAATTGCACCATAAGTCAGAGTTTGAAATCATTGGTCTGTAGAAAATGAAAGGCAGTATAAACATTAAACAAAATTAATATTTTTGTATGTGGGTTTTTTCCTAGCCGGGCTGTGTGAATACAACAGAGATGGACATCAGAAAATGTCGGCGAATGAAGAATCCACAGAGGGTCAAAAAGGCAAGCCTCTTCTTCTCTTCTCCAAAGAACCTGTAAAACATGCTAGATGAGATTTTTATGGGATACATTTAGTGCTGATCTATATTAAGAAGACACTGACATCAGCCTAATGAAAAATAACCCTCACTTCAGGCAAATGTTTCTGTAAAGTTTGTTTATATATCTTTAAGGACTGGCATGAAATTATTTTTTGACGTTATACAAAGCCCTTTGAGATAAACCTAATGTCTTTATGTATCCTCTATTACAGCTAGAAAAAATGAATAATTGTAATTAGTTCAAATATTGTATATAATATCCATTTCAAATCTCCATTTTAACCTTCATATGTATAAACTTTTATAATTATAGCAATTGAAGCTGGTAAAGTAAAAAGTTTAGGCTGTAATTTTACTCTGTACTTTGCTGAAAAAAGTTGAAGTCCATTAACCTACTAAAATTTCTGTTTGAATATACATAGATATATCTGTTTTTTGCAGAAAATAATGGATACATATTTATGATAACAGTCTGAAGCTTTGTTGGTTATCCAGTTCCACTCTAGTCAATAGGATTTAAGGAGTTTAGTTAGAACTAGCAGTTTAGGTTACACAGATTCTGGTAATCATGAAGTAGCAAACAAAGAATTAGAATTTTCAACCAGATCTTTGCAGTCTGAATCGACTAACCCTAGCTTTAAATCATCATTTTTTTTAGCAGCATGAGTTTTACCTGCTGCTGCTTACCATCCAAGCTAAATGCTTCATCCTGTGGAGATTCAGCTTCCACCAACACTCTATCATATTAAAGAGAAGAAAGAGACAAATATTTCTCTTTTCTTATTATTTTCACTGGTGGTGGAGGAGGCCATTAAGGGAAACACAAAAGTAAGAAGAGATGGGATTCTCAGCCTAAAATTGCTATAGGGTTTCCCCCCAATAATTACTTAACAGAATAAATGACTGAAAAGGAAAAGGAAAGGAGTCCCTCCGGATTTTACTCCAGCAGTTGTTGCCAACTATAGGGGGCAATGCTCCTCTCTGTTTCGAAGCCATTGAGCCAGTGCTGTCCAAAGACATTTCCACAGTCATGATGGCGCGAAACCCTGTTTCCTCCCCACCAAAATAGTACCTATTTATCTACTTGCATTTGCTTGCTTTCAAACTGCTAGGTGGGCAGGAGCTAGGCAAAGATGGGCACTCACCCCATTGCATGATGCTTGGGTGTTGAACCCGGGCTGTCGGCTTTCCAGCCGACAAGCCAAACGTCTTAACCACTGAGCCATTTCCTCCTTCATTTTTCTGTCTACTCTTTCATTAGAGAATGCATCGTTCATCTTCCTTTTGAATTAATGTTGTCATTAGTCATTTAAGGATGTGAAACCTCTCTCTACTGGTGATCATCACTCTTATGTACCAAATTATTTTCAACTTTTTGTTACAGTCAGTTTATGGAGTTACAGAAGACAGTCAGTCCCAAAGTCCTGCACATATACCTTCCCAGCCAATTCGCAAAACAACAAAAGAGGACATCCGAAAGCAAGTAAGCTAAATGGCTTTGAAACTGCTTCTTTTGCATTTGAGAAATGGATTGATTTTTTTTTTTAAAGTATTTCTGCAGATGTGGGACATAATCTTGAGTAAATAAGATATTAGAAATGTATTCCTTCCGATAATTACACTTATGGGGAGGGAGGATTTAACTAGTAAATCAGCTGAACCATATCCTTCATCCTCCTTGCCATCTTCCTTTTGGTTCTGCATGGTTTATACCAGAATAACAAAGTTGGAAAGCCTTGGAGATCTTGGACACCTGCAACATAGAGAAGAACAAACTTACTTAAAGTTGATGGGGAAAATGCCCTCCAAATACACAGCAGAATATTTGGATACATTGGATTAGAGTCCATATCTTTCAATATATTATGATGCGAATTGTGTAAACCATAAAATAAAATTACTGGCATAACTGCACATCTATGCAGCTACATATAGTTGTTTCTTCAAGAGCTGTTTTCATTTCTTTTCTTCAGATATCATTTCTGAACGTTCAGATAGACAGGCATTGTTTAAAAATGTCTAAAGTAGCAGAAAGGTAAGCACTCCAATTCATGTTATTATCACTGTTGTTGCTATTTTTCCCTCCAAGATTTGCAAAAGCATGTTTTCAGACCTCAGGAATTAGTTGCTGCTGTATGCATGCTTTCTCCCATTAATATATGCTGACTTAATAGATTATTTCAACAACTTGATCCTGATTTGCAAACATGTTTTAGAGAGTTGGCTCAAACTAGGACTTTCTATTTTATGTCCAGTATATTCTATTATAGGAGGTAGACGTCTATATTGCTGTTTCAAAACAATCATATAAATCAGGGCAGCTGAGTTCTTATGTTCTTAAACAAAATTACCAGTTTCCCTTATTGCCTTCTTGAGATATAAGATTAATGAAAAGCTTCTACAAATAACAAAAATGCAATTTAGAATGACAATCTAAGATTGTTTTCATACTTCCCATGCACAAACCATACAACTCAACAGACTTTTCCATCATCTTGAAATAATCAGCCCATTACAGTTAAGCTTTGATGAGAGAAAAATATAAGATAAAATGAAAGCCAGCAGTGCTTGAGACAAAACAAAGTTGGATGGAACATCAAACTATTGTTTACTGTCATGTACATGAACGTCAGACTGGTTAAACCGGTTGCCCCTCCCTTTTCCACACTTTGTCTTGTGGATGCAAAAAGATCTGACTGAAGTATTCACTTGGAGCGCTGATTCTTCTAAGTAATGCTTTTTAAAAACATGACCTCAGCCATAAACCTGGCATATTTGTCCGCTAATCACAAAATCTCATCCTAACTGCACTATTTATGTATGTACTGCATCCCTTGAATTGTTAGGTAGATACATAAGTATAGATACAGCAGCTTGAACTGGAACAACCTCTAGTGTCTGGTATGCAAAATGGCATGTTAAACTGCTCTGAATTCATTTCGTTAAGCTGTAAATATAGTTAACCTACATTTCAGCATGTCAATATTGACATAACGTGAGCATTGTTTCCTGTGCTGTACTTTATTAATTCTAATAAACAGAGGATCAACATAAACTAATTATTTCTATGAATTGGAGCAACTGGAGCTCTGCAAAATGAGCTAGGGATCTCAAGAGTGCATGTTTCTGTATTTATTCACTTACAACTATTGGATATGCACAATTAAGAAAACAAATGTGATTGCTGGCCTTTTGCCGTAGTAAGAATCCATTCATTCAAACAGTAAATGTGAAAATGTAATAGAAGAACAAAGAAGCAAAAACAAATGACACCACACCGCATCCAAATGAATTAATAAAACCAGCAAGAAGGAAACTTCAATGCAGCAAAGCTAAACCACCACGAATCCTTAAATGTTCTTTAAAGAGTCTTCAGATGTCTGATGGATTCACAAATGATTGAAATAAACCATTTGCATTGAAATACTATTTGCATTGTTCTTGCCATTATTTTTAATTTCCTGCAGCACTTACCATTGCATTAGAAAACATTCCATTCACAGTGGCATTGTTTGTGCAGTTCCTATAGTTTTTCCAGGTAACGGTGCCTTCATTCCTTCATGTCATGGTTCCGATAGATGAAACCCATCAAAAAAACTTCAAGACAACAATTCTTCCTTAAAGAACATTTTATTCAGGAAACAAAGTATCGGCACTACATAGTTGTACCCAAAAGCTAAATTCCCTTCCCCCGATACAAAGTAACAAAGTGCAATTCCCACCCACAATAAGCTGTCATAAATCACATTCTCCAATTAGCCTAAAACGCGGGCTTTCTCCCCAGCTCCTCAGCCCGCCAAAACATTATCAGCTCGTCCTTGGGTTCCCACAAAGCAGCGTTATTATTATGGCTAGCTGAGCTCGAGCTTTCATCCCAACGTCCCCCTTCTGCACCTGATTTCTAAATACCAGAAAAAGCATGTTAAAAGAAAAGAGAAAATGGCTGCAATTTTCATCAGTTGTCAGAGCGGGAACATCCAATGTTTACAGCGTTGACACCCACCCACCCCATTTCCCCCCCCCCCCATTGCTTCAGTTGCTGCATACTGTATATCCCAAAGTGAAAGCTTTTCCCTCTTCTGACACCTAATCTGTAGTGGTTGTGAAATGCAGTTAATGAAATGAGATCAGACAGTAAGGGTCCAAAAGACCCTGAGGCTGAATTGCTAGAACTTCTGTTAGTTATAAAACATTGTGATTCTGATGCCTGGTGATATAACATCATCCTTTCCATGACAGATTCATGAGAAAACAACTTCTCACTAGCAGCCATGGGTTTTTTTTAAATTATTATTTTCAAATATATAGAGATACAAAATACATTCAAAGCATTTAAAAACTTTCACAGTGTGCTTATTTTTCTTTTTCACGTTACAGTTTAATTGCTTATTCAGAGCAGTACACTGATTATGATCCCTTTATAACTCCTGCGGAACCTTCCAATCCTTGGATAAATGATGACTCTGTGTTTTGGGACTTAGAAACAAGGTAAAAAAAAACCCCACTCTTTAAAGGGTACTTCATTCTGTTCTGTATTAAGAAGCAAAGACTACCAGATGTGTGTGACAAAAACTCAGATGTGTACTAGATGGCTTCAAGAAGTTGAAATGTTCTATAGGACTTTATTGCTTCCAGCAAGCAATATCTGGTAAAACTACACCAGATCTCTATGACATAACAACGGCAAGTTATATTAGAAGATGTGGCATGACCAAACCAAATGCCCTTTGACCCCACCCTTGCTAGAACTCTCTCTCTCTCTCTGGGACCATTTCACTATGCTATTACAACATTTGCTGTCATTTTATTCCGAACTTTTCAAAGAATATGAAAGGTATGACAATATTCATATGCACAAAATGCTTTTTTTTTTTTTGCAGAAAATAAGCCCAGAGACATTTATGGCTTGTCATGTCTTATTAGCTGTCATTGTAGAGAAGTGCTTTAAAAACAAACTGTAACCTTGGTCATACATTAGCTAATTAAGCTATCTTCTGAATTAATGGTTAGTTTATGCTTAAACAACTATTAGTCCCCCAGGTAAACAGTGCAGGCAAGAAACGTATCTGCTATTGCTCCTATAGAGGATACAGATGGTTTTATTTTGAAAACAAAGGTGACCAGAAAGTAAATCTGTTGGAATACCAACCAGAATTATCACTAAAAGCTCTAACTGGCTGTGCTCCGTCATGTGTGAAACTTTGATGGGTGAATACTTTAACCGTGGTTAACATTAAGTCATGTTTAACATGTTGTGGCAGGGTGATTTATATAAGATTAAATCTAAAGACCCTGAGGGCATGTTTGAGGCACAGAATGCTCCCACTGCAAGAAAATTTAATGTGGTCCCACACCCCCAGACCCTGAGAAGTCAGTAAAAGTCATTTGCCCATTTCCATGAGGAAGAACTACCACTGATCAAAGACTCCACAATCCATAGAACAGCAATTCTATATCCATGTAATATTGCATACTATATTTATGACATTTAACATCCACCTTTTATTCGTAAGTACTACCTAGTCAGTGTGTTTCTCTTTTCAGTCATTCTAAAAGGGAAACACATCATCACTTTTCATATACATACAAATTCCTTTGCTCTCAGAAATCAAAACAGGTGTTTGCAAGCATTTTCTCCAGTTTCGTTAATTTATTGCCGCAAGCAGTTTTCAGTTGAGCCGTTCCAAATGAAGATTTGAAGATTTGACAAGGAAAAATATGCTGATGGTCGCAATGGATTCCTCTCTTGTCCTTTTACGTAGCAAAGAGCCTTCGCAGCATCGGGTCAAGAGATGGGGCTTCTCTATAGATGAGGTGTTGAAAGATCCTGTGGGGCGTGACCAGTTTCTTCGATTTTTGGAATCAGAATTCAGTTCTGAAAACCTCAGGTAAGAAGCTGGAGATACAGCACTCTAGTGGTTGGGGGTTTCACACAAGGGAAGCATTCACTGGCCTCAAAAATAAGGACTGAAGGGAGAATACAAGAGGGTTCACAAGGAAGAAATTTAACCCTGGTCTATAGATTATTTAATTAATTTGTATCCCACCTTTATATCCAGCTTTAGATTAGTTGGCTGAGTGTCATCAAGTCAGACCTGACTTCAGATAACCCCAAGGACACTTGCTTCCCAGTCTGGTGTCTCTCCAGTAATACCCTATAGCACTTCCAAGGCCTGTTTGGAGATTCACAGAGTCTAAAATGTTATTTGCAACCATCCTTATTCAAGGAGATTTTGGTGGGATTTGGATAGATAGATAGATAGATAGATAGATAGATAGATAGATAGATAGATAGATAGATAGATAGATAGATAGATAGATAGATAGATAGATAGATAGATAGATAGATAGATAGATAGATAGATAGATATAGATAGATAGATAGATAGATAGATAGATAGATAGATAGATAGATAGATAGATAGATAGATAGATAGATAGATAGATAGATAGGAAGAAAGGAAGAAAGAAAGAAAGAAAGAAAGAAAGAAAGAAAGAAAGAAAGAAAGAAAGAAAGAAAGAAAGAAAGAAAGAAAGAAAGAAAGAAAAAGAAAGAAAGAAAACATCTTCCCAACCACCAAGAGGTTTCTAATAGCTTTAAGATGTCTAATAGGCAATTTCTGAAAATGATGAGAAAGTGAGGTTTGTGAACTTAGTGGCCTTTAAAGGGGTTCGCTGTGGTGGTGAGCAAGGTGGCTAATACCTTTGTCTCCGAGCTCTCAGACTCACAGAAAAGTGCTATCCTGTGGTCTCCTCATGAAGACCAGCTGTTCAGAGCACATGTGGTCAATCTCCCACCCTCTCCTTGTCTGGAAAGGTTCTTTGCTATGATCTGCTTTTGCAGAAGTACTGTATCTTTAGTTTGCCATATCTCCCCCAGAGGTTCCCAGCCACTAAAAGATTTCTGTGGATATTCACAAGATGCAGTGTTTCATGTAAAAGTCTATTTTTCACAATCTCAATCATTTCTCTATTATGTGTTATCTTTCAATGGTGAAAAGTACTTTCTCCTGATAAGCTGGGTTCCACATTAAAATTACAGTTTATTCACTTGAATCCTTTCTTTGATGGCCATTGCCAGCAAAAGAGTTGGATGGTGCCAACATCTTCCATGTATCAGGAAACATGGTCAAAAGAATTTAGAAGGCTAACATCTGATGGTGCCTTTTCAGCAAATAATTTGCAGAAAGAATGTTGATTACTTGCCCTCATAAAGAAAGCACATCTCATCTAAGGTTTTCTTTAAGCCTCATTGAAATGCATGCAGCTTGTGTATGTCAATCTGATCTGTATTGTGACCATAGGAAGAAACAGTGGAATTTTGTATACTCACTAGCTGTATGCACACAACGTGTTAATCAAGTCAATTACAAACCCAGTGGCTGCATTTATTCAACATGCTAAGCTTGCTTAACTTTAGCATTCGTTAGATTTTGGTAGCTTGGTGTGCTATATGAGTGGAGGATAATCCATCAGTTTATAGTTTGGGGCATAGATCAGAAAATGGGAGATTTCAGTAACTATATTAACTTGTGCAAACACAGACTCTGAATCAAATTCTAATTCACAGACTCGACACAGGCCATTCTTCTATTGATTGCAGGACCTTCTTTATTACTGTCAGCATTAAGTTATAAGAGACTGACAACTCACCCCTCTTATTTAGCCAAGGCAGATGTTCTGAAGGTATCTGTACAGGCAGAATATATCCTGTGGATCAGAGGTCCCCAAACTTTTGAACACTAGGGACTGGTTCCATGGAGAAAGGTTTTTCTGTGGACTGGAGGGGGCGTGGTTTCATGTACTGCCTGCATCCCGCGAATGGGGCTTTGCTTGTTTGCGCGGCCTGGTTTCTGGCATGCTGCGGCCCGGTGCCAGTCCACGGACTGGGGGTTGGGAACCCCTGCTGTGGATCCTCCAAACTTCAGTTAGGGATGCAGGAAGCTCAGTACATCTGACCATGGGTCCATTTAGCTCAAATATGCCAGCACTGGATGGCAGCAGCTCAGCAAGAGCCTTACCTGGAGATGTTGGCAATTCAATTGGGATCATTTCCCTGCAAGAGGCGTGTTTTGTCACTGAGCCATGGCCTTGCAGGCCATCTGTATATGGCATGCTGGTAGTCCTCGACTCACGACCACAATTGAGCCCAAAATTTCTGTTGCTGAGTGAGACATTCATTAAGTGAGTTTTGCCCCATTTTAGAACCTTTCTTGCCACAGTTGTTAAGTGAATCACCGCAGTTGTTAAATTAGTAACACGGTTGTTAAATGAATCTGGCTTCCCCCATTGACCTTGCTTGTCAGAAGGTTGCAAAAGGTGATCACATGACCCCCCCCGGGACATTGCGACCATCATAAATATAAGTCAGTTGCCAAGCGTCGGAATTTTGATCACGTGACCATGGGGATGCTGCAACGGTCGTATGAAAAACAGTCATAAGTCACTTTTTTCAGTGCCGTTGTAACTTTGAACGACTGTTGTAAGTCGACTATCTGTAATCCCCTTAAGTTCTTTCTCTCTCTCATTTTGTTCTCTTATTTACCCCTTTAGTTTAATTTTGACTTTTAGCAATAGCAATAAGAGGAGTGCTTTTTAAAGGCCTCCATATCTGTGTAGCGAGAGTGTGGATACAATTTTCTAAATAAAGGAACTGAGGACTGAAGTAAGAAGATTAGTTTTCTTCCCTTCACTGCAGAATGGACCCAGTTTATGTCTCCAACTTCTGTATCCATTGTAGTCTTTCTTAAAACATGTTACAAGGATACCTAGGGGTTCCCCAAGACCCCCATCCCTGGTGGTAGGCAAAATCAATTTTTTTGCCAGCTTTTGTTGAAAAACAATACAATATCAAATCCCATCAAACACTCATGAGAAGTGATAGTGACAATGAATGTGCCAATTTTAACTTTTAAGTGCATTAACCGATGGAATGACGTGCCTTCAGAAGTTGTGGGTGCTCCATTGCTGGAGGCTTTTAAGAAGAGACTGGACAGCCACTTGTCTGGAATGGGATATCCTGCTTGAGCAGGGGGTTGGACTAGAAGACCCCCAAGGTTATTCTGTTACCTTCTGTTAAATATTGATAAATATAACCCCATACAAACAAAAGCTTTTTTGATGTCTTTCAAAAATTTAAAAGTTGTAACAGATCTTAAAAGGGAGAAAAAAAAACTTTTAAGAAATACTGCACTAGAACAAATAAAAACAGATATGAGACTGCTCAATGTGTATTTTACGTATGATAACGTTTACACTGGTGGTTAAAGTGTTAGACTATGAGCAAGGAGACCTGAGTTCAAGTCCTGCCTTAGACACGGAAGCCGGTTGAGTGACTTTAGGTCAGTCCCACAGACTCAGGGAAAAAGGTACCAGCACACTAGTTCTGAAAATGGTAACTAGAAAACTACCCATGCAGTTATCAAGATCCAGTAGTGATGTAACAGAACCTAGCCATAAGACCATGATGAAAGAGATTGGATAGCTTTGCAGGAGCTATAATTTGTCATAATGATGAAATCCCGGATACATTGTCTAATAAAGACCCAGGCATGCTTCCTCACAAAGATAGGAAGTTGCCCACGTTAGAGGTCAGTAGAAGTAGTTCAAGCTAAGTTTATCAGAGCTCTGCTCCATACCCCACAGGCACATCTAATGTGGTCTCCAGGATTGAAATTGGACAAAAGAGGCTTGAATTAAGAGCTTGGCTATTAAGGATTATCATCAGCTCAAGTATAAATGGGGCATAGTATCTTCCCCTCAGTGTGACTACGGGGTCCCACGTCAAACTGCAGATCACACCGTGACCGGCTGAGGGCATATACTGGTCTAGTATCTATTTTTTTTTTAAATAAAATGATGCTGTGCCTCAATGATGAGTTGGCCTAGACCACAGGTCAGCAACCCGCGGCTCCGGAGCCGCATGTGGCTCTTTGAGCCTTCTCCTGCGGCTCCCAGCCTCCTGCGCCATTTGCAGAGAGAGAGAGAGAGACAGAGAGAGGCACTTACGCTTCCCTTCTCTCTCTCTCTCTCTCTCTCTCTCTCTCTCTCTCTCTCTCTCTCTCTCTCTCTCTCTCACACACACACACACACACACACACACACACACTGAGTGGGGGAAGAGGACTGGCAGACCAAGAGCAGGAGAAAGCCAGCCCAATAAGAATGCGTGTCAGCTTGTCGGAGAACAGCGTGAAGCCAGCTTGCCAGGTGAGCAGAAGATTGGAGAGAGGGAGAGAGGGGGGGGAGAGAGAGAGGGAGGGAGAGAAGAGAGAGAGAGAGAGAGAGAACTCATGCACAGCAGCCTCTATTTCTTTTTAATTAAACTCTTCAATCAAGCTCCCCCCCTCCCGCGTGCGCGCGTGTGCGTGCGCACGTTTTGCGGCTCCCAGTGTTTTCTTTTCTCTGGGAAACGGGTCCAAGTGGCTCTTTGAATGTTTAAGGTTGCCGACCCCTGGCCTAGACATTGTTATTTGAATATAGATCTTTTAAATATTTGAATTTTATGGTGTTTTACTAATCTAGATGAAATGTTAGTATATATTTCTAGTCCATATATGATATGCCATACTCTAAATAAATATCAGCTCAAGTGTCATTCTTTCCCAGCTGGACTGATTCCATCCATCCAGTATGGTAAATTTCTGTTATGATCACAGATAATTCTCAAAAATACCTTTCTTCTTGTGGACTTTCTTCTGAGTGCTTACAATTTCTTGAATTCACTCAGGCTAAGAGAAAATTTAGAGAGCAGATCCTGCACATTATCTGAAGGAAAGAGGTCTTCTTCCTAAATCTATCTCAGCATGGTTTAATCACCCCAGGTGGAAACCGCTAATTATATCAATTCATTAATCTCCCCTACACAAAGTTGTTTTTTAGGACTAGCTTCAGCAGCCTTCTTTCTTCGCCACTTTTGTATGGGAAGTCTTGCATAAATAAGGCATAAAAGATAGAAGTGGGGGGGGGGGTGACAGGTTGGCTATAGAGATTCAGCTTACATGTGAGACAGATTACCAGTACCTTATCAATTAACAATTCCAATGTGTTAAGAAAAATCATTGTGTTTCTTGAAACCTTCTAAGATGCAATCTTTTGGTGTGAGTCCAGCAACCTTTTGCTCAATGGTGGGTGATATGGTGATATAGTTCCAATTTTCCAAAATAGTCTCTTTGAGGTCTGCTGTAGAGTATCCTGGGAGATCGAACTACTCTGATACAGCTCTGTCCTTGTTTTGAGTCCTAATGTCAAATGGTGTCCTTTAATTATTTTGTACAACGTTTGTCCTATTTGTCCTACATAGAACATAGACTTGAGGGTTCTTTGGTGTTCTCTGAGCTTGGTTGTTTTCTTGCAGACATTTCACTACTCAAATTAGGTAACATCAGTGCTAGTGCTAGAGAGTGCTAGAGAGACTTTGCTGGCAGATAATGGCATATATCACATTAGAGAAATATCACCTGTAATCTTGTATGTGCATTTGTGGAGCCTGTGATAGTGCTGTTCGTGAGAATGGGGATGAGAATGGGTTTGTTACAGGGACTGGTTCCCATTGTTCTGTTTCTGTTTCTGTTTTTTGTCTATTATTTTGTTTGTGAGAATCTTGGCATCAGTCAGTATACCTCAGGAGCACTTGGAGATTTAAAAGATATACTTTACTGAGTTAAGGGCAGATGGGTGAGCAGCAGCAGCATTAGTGAACAAGGCCCATAGCTTACTGAGACAATAAAGCAGTAAGCACAAGAGGGGAGCAATTATGGAAGTACAGTTTCAGGGCCTAAAGATGGCCTCATCAAAACTCTGCAGCCAGGAGGAGCAAGTGAGCAGTCGGCTGCCGTTTTTGAACTTTCAGAATCCTGTGGGAAAGATAAGCTATTTCAGTATTTTGCCTATAGCAACGAAATGCCCAAGGTCAATCCTGAGGGGAACCTTCACCATCTGTCTCTGGAATTCTATCCTCTTTTGTATACCACAAAAATCTATAGGATGCCACAGTTATTAAAATTCTCTTTCTCTTTTCTTAATCTAGGAAGGAGGAATAATTTGACAGCCTTGGAGCTAGGTAGAAAGACATTTGGAAATTTAAAAAGGGGAAACTATAAGGCCTAGCAATGAGAAAAGAGGTTCACTTAAATGGAAGACTGGAATATAAGGGGAGGGCTGGCAGTTTTATTTCTTCAGACAATTTTCCTTTACTTAATAAAAACAGATTGCTGCTTGTATCATTCTTTATTCTAACTGCTAAATATATTCTGAAAACATTACAATGATGTAAACATAATAAATGCAAAGCTATAGTATAGGTTTTCATTGCCATTAAATTATTTCTACTCAGTCCTACCTAAACTCTGTCTGCCTTTTTCTTATATATTCTCAGCTTTTTCTTTCTCTTCTTGTCCTATTTTCTTTCTCTTCTTGTCCCATCTTTTCAGTTCTGGGATTCCACTGCAGCACACATATCATCGCATCTTGGTCCAAAGTATTGATGTAGACCTAACCGATATTCCATCTTTCTCAATAGTAGTTATTAGAAGAAAGGGAGGTTTAGGGGAGACAGTAGATCAAGCAGATCCCCCCCTCTTTTGGAGCTTCTTAATATCCCTCTGAATAGTGCTGTTAAAAAAGGAGATAATGGAGCCATGTACCTATGGCCATGTGGTCTTCAAGTTTATTCTTTTCCCAAAGAAATGTAGCAGAGGTGGGATTGTTTTGTCTTCTTAATTTCTAGATTGAAGCCGAAGTAGATGCAAGGAAGTTTCAGAAATGATTAATTTGATGGAAGTGTAGAATGATGGAAGGGACATTTAAGCATAAGATATGGATTGTTATCTCAGTTACAATCCATAAAGTTGTTAATGTGGCTTGGTGGAAAGTAATATAGTTTGAAAATGTGAATGGGATTTTAAATTAAATTACAGATTTTGGAAATTAACACTATATGAGGAATTATGGGTTTATCCAGCAAATGTTATGCCAACAATATTATTTTACATTAGAAAGATAATGGTACCCTAGTTTTACAATCTTCAATTAATGATGTATGCTCATTCTCTGCTTATGAACACTTGCTGCAATAGAAAGACGATTAATATTATTCCATGTTCACAAGGTTTGAAAATACTACATTTGAGAACAGAGTTATTTTTATCTGTTTCATAATATGTTCTTATTTTTATGTTTTTGTTTGCTTTACGATTTTTTTGCTTTCTTTTTCTGTAAATTGCAGCAATAACAATGCTTTCAGAAAGGAAATTATTAATAATGATGTAGATTACGGGTTGAAAGTAAAATAAATCCACCATGGAGAACTCAGCATAAAACAGTCAACCATTTTGTTTAGAACAAACATTTACCACAAAACCATTAAGAAATTCAGAAAGTAATATGGAATATTCAAATATAATAGATAAAATATGTAGTTCCCTAAAAATTATTATCTCTGTCCGTGCATAAAATTTTCAGCAAGCTGCATAACCAGATATTGTGCAGATTGGTCTCTCTCAATAGATTGTCCTCCAGTTGTGTTGGAATACAGTTCCTATCATCCACAGTCATTGGGTGATGGGTAATGTATTCCAAATGAATGGGAAGACACAGGAGAAGAAGGAAGATTTATCCAAGAACAAATAAATCAGGCTCCTGCTGTCTGAAATCTTACATAATAGGCAGTATGGAACATACACTTATTTGTGTGTTTGATAATCAAGTTATAAATACATTGGCGGGCAGGTGGAAGGATAAGGAGTTGGAAAAACATTCCAAAGTCTTTGGGTTCTTCGCCACTAGAGGGTGCACGTGCTCCATAGGGACTTATGTCTGCTAATCAGCAGTGAAAACTGCATGATACTGAGTGAGCAACGTGACATCCCAAGGACTTGATGCAAAACAAAAACTATCCTTATTGCAGAATTAACTGCCAGCATTCACAAACGGGATGGGAAAATGTTGCTTTTAAAATTCCTAATGAAAAACATCCCGAGGCCCTCAGAATCCCTTGGCATTTGAATACTGAGCATGACTAGCCTTAAGGCTATTCTGTAGTTCCAGATGAGATGGTGCCCTCTAGGTTGGCTGAGAATCATACAAATGAAGCTCACTTAGGAGGGCACCTAGTTAGGGACAAACCCAAAATAGGATGACGTGGTTATGCTTAAGCTTAATTGCTTGAGTTTCATATTGTTTTGACTTTGCACAATGTGCAAAGTCAGCCAACTGTAATTTGGTTGACACATCATCATTAAAAAAAACCAAAGCTTACTGCAATTTGCAGTTTCAAAGAAATGCAGCTAGTAGCTTAGAATCATAATACCTTTCTGCACATAATTTTCCCTTCTCACTGATAGCTTGATCATGCTCCAAATGGCACCTCCATTTCTTTGCAATTTTTTTTCATATACTAAAAAGATTATTTTTGCCTCCAAACATTTAATAATGCATTAAAAAAGAGTACTTGTCTTTGTGTTAATAGTTTCCACAACTTAAACATTCCAAGAAGTACAGTATTTTCAGTTGTGACATCAGAAAGTGCATATGCAGAAATGGTTTATTCCCAGTGAGCTATAAGAAGGCCTAGTTTGGCTGCAAAAGGCCATCTGGGAGCCATATATCAGCTGTTCAGAGCTTCGCCAATCAAGTGTAATAAATAAATACATTTCACTGGAATTTTATGATATATAGCCCAGCCAGGTCAGAGAAAGTGCAGTTTGTTAGGTTGCCCATTATTTGGAAAGACAGCATTGTAAGTTAGTTTGTGTGCCTCAGTATATTCATTCTCTCTCTCTCTCTCTCTCTCTCTCTCTCTCTCTCTCTCTCTCTCTCTCTGTGTGTGTGTGTGTGTGCTTTGTGTGTGTGTGTGTGAGAGAGAGAATGCATGTGTATACATACATATATACACATATACACACAAAACATAAGGAATAAGAAGATACAAAATATTTGCAAACATGGAATTTATTTTATCAATGGTTGGAAAAAAAGAGGTAGAGACTAAGAATGTAACTTGTAACAAATTAACCCAGACAACATGATGTTTATTAAGCACTAATCAAATGTAATAATAGAAAATTAATTGAAAAAATTGAAAAAAACCCATAAGGTATAAGTATGTACTGCTTGGTAGTCTGTGAAGTCAGTGAAACTAAGATGGCTAATAAGTATTTCTGTGTTCCAGAAAATACAGCCATAATTCACCCATGGAAAACAATGGAACTTTTAAACAAGCTTACTTTGGGCTGAGGCCAGCCCGCTCTGTGAAGGTGGAAGGCATAGGATTTGATCCTCAGTGAACTTGTTCACTCGGGGAGACAGAAATGGAAACAAGTCCTATGTTCTAAATATTTACATATTGCTTTCAAAAGGGGAGAAATCACACAAGGGAATGATCAGCACAGCAGAAAATGCAGCTCCTTCTACTCATTTGAAGAGGATTTCACAAATGCTTTGTTCTTTTTCTTCCCTTTCTTTGATAGCGCCTGTCCCAAACAAGTGTTAAGATACTGTGAAAAAGGCAGGAGCCTTCTAAGTATACAAAGTTCCTTAATACGCTTGTGAAGGTGCTAGTCGGGGACTATTTCAGAGGCCAAAACAATACATTTTTTTTCACACTTCCAGACCTGTTGAGGAGTGTTCTCAGAAAGCGGTGCTTTTCTTAGCCATTCCATTTGGGCATATAAAAAGGAAATGTGCCACAGAGGCCAATCAGTGGTTTCATATATATTAAAACAGATGGCAGATATGTGATAGGTAACCCCACGCCTCCTATTGTGAAAATCACTGTCGGTGACAGGCAGCCTGATAATCAACCACAAATAGTAACTAATGATAAATGCTACAGATATTGTCATTTAACACTCATGTTTTCTCCCCAGAACACTCGAAATGGCATTTATATCTTCCTTACAAGGCTTTGAAGCAGAACTGGATCCACTTCATTCCAGTTTTTGTGATCCTCCGGGCCAGCAGACTTCGTTGTCTCTGCTTTATATCCCGAGATGGCATTGTGGGTGACTGTTTTCTCCTGGCTACCATTCTTTTTCCTCAGGCTGATTTTCAGCCATTGTAATAACAGCACAGCTTTGTTCTGTGTACTAAAAGTCCTTTCCTCAACCTGACACTCTCAGTTGTATTTAACTACAACTGCCAGAATTCCCGGACAAAATGGCTGCCTGGAAGAAACCCAGTTAAGGCAGGCTACACTGAACACTTTATCTGATACCACGTCAAGCTATCTCCATGTTCTCTGTATTTCATGTATGCTGCCAAGAAAAGCTCCTAAGTAGTTTGTCTCAGAACCTCCCCACTTTTTGCAAGAGTTTGCCAATCACATTCCTATGTTGCAGTCTATGGCGGGATTCCTACAACAGTATATTTAAATTGATTACCGGATGACTTGCCTACTGATTTCAAATGTTTGTAAATAGACAATATAAAATATCTGGATCTCCAAAGGGAGAAGCATCACCATTGACCACCACACTGACCCCGTTGTACTGTTTCTTAACTTGACTAGCCTGTTCTCTAGGCTCTTGCTTTCTGATTGCCATGGCCACATAGGAGAGGGAGAAGGAGGAGAGCTGGACAGTTAAACTATGGGCTGTTTTTAGAAGGCTATGGTAGCAACCCCACCTGAACTTTTGAGCAATAGTTTTTAATGCTGGTTTGAGAGATAGTTAAGAACAGGAAGTGGTAGCATATAGACATTTTTCATGTGTTTTGTAGCGACGAAAGCTCAGGCCAAACAAGATCACTGGCTGACTGGGAAATATTTTTTTTCTCACTGTTAACAACAATGAATGAGGTCCCTAGTTAAATGGGGGAGCGAGAAATCTTTAATGTTTTACTGGAGGATAAATGAAGTGACAAGACTTTGGGGTAAGTATTGCCCATGAGATGCAGACAGAGTAGAAATCTGCCAAGATTTCCCATATTCAATTGCTGGTTTATACATGGATAGTCACTTAAGGGTTATTATGTGCGAGTGATCAGTCTCAGATCTGATCACATTTACCATGTTCTTGCAACGCCTCTGACTGGGTTTGTATGACACACAATGTGGTTGCTGAATATTTTGACTTTTATACCAAACTAACCAAATGGGCTGTCTTCACAAAATGTTGAGCTCTCACACTGCTTCTCTCCCCCCCCCCCAAAAAAAAGTAATCAAAGTTAAAACCAACCAAGCTTTCCATTTCAGCAAATGCATTTACTGGATGTTTGACTGGCTTGCTATGTGAATACATATACTCTTTTATCATAGAGCATGTTTGTATCTAGTTGCCAGGAAAGGCATAATACGAATTCATAAATAACTAGACGGACCCACAAAGAAATGGCAAGATAGAGGAAAGAGACAAAAGATTAGGTGGATGTACTCATGTTTGGCATGCCAAGGATATTGGGCCCATCTCCTATTCATTCAAGTAAATTATGCCAGTTCAGAAAGAAGAAAATGCCACTTGTCATGAATGGTGCAAAAGGACCAGTTGCTGTGAATGACCACTAGGTGTCAGTATGACTTTGTGCATGCTCCTGTTGAAACACTTCCTTGGGAACCAAAAAAAAGGACAATATGTAAAACTTTTGTGAGTAATGCATTCAACAAACAACAAAAAACAATTGTGTAGGATAGTTATCTACAAAAATATAGCAGACTGGCATCACATATCTTCAATACCAGTTTAGAGACAGATCATCAGGGCAAAAATCTATACGGTCACTGAGAGTTGACAACTTGATGGCAGATAATCAATCAATCAATCAGAATCCTCTGGCTATGATATTTCTCTGGTGAAGAGTTTTTCTTTTAAACTGCCTTTGCTTAAGTAGGATTAAACCCAAGTGGTCTTAAACATAAGCAATGTTAAAAATATTAGACTGAGTTTGAGCCAGACTGACTATGCCTGAAATAATTCCTTCTCTTCATTGATTACTCTGGGATTTGACACAAGATACTCGCTGGAAGGAGGAGGTGGGGAGACTATATTTCAGTTTGTTCTTACTAAGCATATCAGGAGTATTGTAGACAATATTTTGTCTACAAAGGAAGTCAATTTCCTGTTTCTAATTTAGCAGTATCTCTACATCAGGGGTCCTCAACCTTGGCAACTTTTAAGTCTTGTGGATTTCAACTCCCAGAATTCTGGGAGTTGAAGTCCACAAATCTTAAAGTTGCCAAGGTTGAGGACCCCTGCATTACATGATTCTACAAGCGATGGAGAGACTCAAATGCATGACAAATGCATGGAGAGGCTGTAAAGTGTGATTTTTTCTTTCTTTCAGAATCACTCAGAAATCACAATATGCCAATGGGTCCGGCAATGGTTATTTGGATATCAGTTGAATATTGGCTGTAAAAAAAAAAAAAACTGAGCTAAAATTAACCTGAATCTTGGTGGTGCAGCTGACTCACGTTCCTGGGATACATTTTCTTTCTTTGTTGCCTCCATGCAGGTTTTGGCTGGCTGTCCAGGATCTCAAAAAACAAACGCTGCAAGATGTAGCGACCCGAGTAGAAGACATCTGGCAGGAGTTCCTTGCTCCCGGGGCCCAGAGTGCCATCAACCTGGACTCTCACAGCTATGAAATAACAAGCCAAAACGTCAAAGACCCCGGGAGGTACACATATGAAGATGCACAGGTTTGGACTTGGACGTCATTTCTAATAGTGCACTAGAACAAAAGAGGGAAACGCAGCTTTTAAAACTGCAAAAGTGTCCCTGTAAATTGTATAGCCCAGTGATGGCGAACCTTTTAGACACCAAGTGCCCAAAAACTGTCCCACCCTCTGCCCACCCCGATCTGCCACCGCCCCACCTGCAGGGCCACCCACCGCCTCAACAGCCCGCCGCAGCAGATCGCCCAGGCGGCCCAGCAGCGCCATGGCGGCCATGCCCTCCGTCCGCACCTTGCAGCATAACTGTGCGCAATGGGGCACGAGGGCGGAATCTTGTCCCTGCTGCCCGGCTGCCATGTGCTTGGCTGCGCTGCTCTGCGTGGGTCCTGCCCAGGGGCAACTCTCCTCTGGGGGGGCTACTGGTGAGGGGGCCGTGGGGGGAGGCGGGTCTGGGGCTCTGAGTGGGGGGAGGCGGGTCTGGGGCTCTGGCACACGTGCCATAGGTTCGCCATCACTGGCATAGCCTGTTAATATGTAAAATGGGCATGCTTCGGTCTCAGTCAGGAGCAGAAGCAGGAATTGAATAAGGAAATTTATAAATTGATTTAAAACAACAACAACAACAACAACAACGATGATAATGTTTGCTATTATCACCTGTAATTCCTTAGAGCAGCATTCCCCAACTTTTCCGGGTTGGTGGCCCGGTGCGGGGTGGGGAGGGAAGAGTGGATGGTTTTGTGTGAGAGGCGGGGATGTGTGCCTGCCACTAAGACAGGTGGGGCTGTGAGTGCTAGCGCTCACCTCTCGAGTGACTGGGCTGCATGCGCGCTGCCCAACACTCGTGTGGCTTGGTTGTGATCAGGCCACGGCCCAATAGTGGGCCACGGCCCACAGGTTGAGGACCCCTGCCTTAGAGAGATTACAAGGTTATAATGAAAATAAAAGGCTTTTATTGGCACCATATATTTGAGAGAGAAGTAAAATTGCAGAGTCTTAGGTGGCCACCAAGTCCAACCCCCCCCCCCCCAGCTAAGTATAGGAGTCCAAATTAAACATCTCTGACATGCTTGTTTAGCAGTCATTGGTTTCTTTGATGTACTAATTGTATTGTTAGGATTTTTTTCACTCTTTCAGGTACACACTGCCTTTCTCTAACTTAAACAGATTATTCTGTGTCCTGTACTCCAAAACAGTTGGTAGCTTAGCTGGAACTACCAAATATTGTATTTCCTGAATATGAACATTTAAAATGAGAACAGATATCATGGGTAAACCTAGCACCCTCTTACTCAAATTGGGATCTGAGTTCACATGTGCGGGCTGTCAAAGCAATAATATCCTAATATCCGACTAATGGAACACTTCACGGGCATGTAAACATGCAGGCCCACATTCCACATTCCTGTGGAATAAAGTGGGCAACATTGCCAAAAGGAAGTACAGGTATGCTAAGGAAGATAAGATCATCCAAGACTCTAAAGAGAGTAAGCCAACATTTTCCAGCTAGATACATAAAAAATGTTTCATTGTGCATGGATGATTTTTTCAAGGTGGGCCTCTACTTAAGCCACCACTTCCTTTGGCTCCTCCTCTCTTTCCTGCTGGATGTCCTTGCTAAACCCACCAATCTTTCCTGCTGCATTGGTCAAAGAGAGGATATCAGCAATTGAAGCAAGCAGGTAGCAATTGGCGTAGGCAGGTGAGCAATTACAGAGACTCTTTGCAATCACTTGCTCAGTTTTGGCTGCCAGGAGAAAAGAAAGGCAGAGTAATCATGAAAATGTGGTGGAGCAATTGCTGCCTCTCTCACTTAACCCCTTTTTTTTTCTGGATGCAATGGTGGAGGCTATTAGATTAATTGGATAGAATCACCATTACTATGGTACCTGGAGGGAGATCTCAGATCAGTGAGTGGGAGGATGAAAGGGTTACGTCATCCGGTTCAACAGAACAAATGAATGGACACAGTTGCTTGCACACTCTCTTGGCAACATCTGCAGCCAGATTCACCGCAGTGCCCAGAGAGAATGGATCTGAGAAGAAATATTTGCAACTGCTGCCACTGCATTCTTCCCTGGTTAACTCCTCCTCCAGAAATAGCAATAGTATTAGCACTTAGACTTATATACCTCTTCATAGTGCTTTGCAGCCCTCTCTATGCAGTTTACAAAGTCAGCATATTGCTCCCAACAATCTGGGTCCTCATTTTACTAACCTCGGAAGGATGGAAGGCTGAGTCAACCTTGAGCCAGTCAGGATTGAACTGCTAGCAGTGGGCAGAGTTAGCCTATGATACTGCATTCTGACCACGGTGCCACCACAACCTTGAAAGATTAAAGAAAGATAAAGATGGATAGGCAGTGCTGGAGAAGGTTCCAGGAAGTATCTTCCCTGCTACCTTTGAGTTTTCCTGCAGGGAACTGTTTTGTCTTGCAGTCTCCTTCAAAAATGCTAGTATTATAAATTCTCAGATAAGTATTTAGTATCATATGGGTTTAGGGCCACAGTTACTGGAACTATCCTATATTTTTCAGAAGCTGAATCAGGGAATCGATTTCTCAGATTGAAGGGTTCTTCTGACCCAGGTCCCACTGGCAGGTGTAGGTATAGTCTGTTTATTGCCCAGCTACCATGACAAACGGTCCTCTAATGGTGCAAGTAAAGCTTCACCCCAATTTTCCCCAAAGGCAGCCACCCACAGTCAATGCAACCTGTTCCCACAAATCAGAGGAAGTCAAAAGTTTGCAAACAACGTTCAGAGTCCACAAAGCCAGGTCCAAAGTACACAAAAAAGATTCAGAGTCCACAAAGCCAAAACCCGATCAGAAGTCCAGGAGAACCAGGAAAGTGTGCACTGAAGCAAATGGTTGTTCCTGACAAACACACCTTCCCCTAAATCACACCCAGGTGTGGCTTGAGGGGAGGGGCGGCACTGCTTCCTCATGAGAAGCCTCTCTGACCTTCTCTAGGCTTTCCTCCGTTCCGCTCTCTGCACCCACGGATCAGGTAGGGGAGCTGTTCCTCATTGGACAGGATCTGTTGCCTTTCATTGCTGCTGACGGTTGGCAGCCAATCCTCTGCAGCTCTCATTAAGGCAGGCAGCTCCCCATCTGGTTGACTGCTGCTCCCAATGCCAGACAGCCCTGTGACTACGTCAGCCTCAGTCCCCAGGCTCTCCGGACGTTCTTGGGGAGACATGCCATCCTGCTTGGATGATCTGGGTTCCTCCTCCTCCTCCTCCTCCTCCTCCTCCTCCTCCTCCTCCTCACCAACTTCCAACTATCACAAGGACAGTCCCTGTCAATCCTACCATCATAGCAAATGACAAGGTTGTTGGAAGGCGTACTCCTTCTAAAACCTGAATGGACATCAACCTTGCAGGGGGTCTACAACTTGAGGCAGTAGAAGGACCTGCCAGTCCCTCCTATATGCCCCTTCCCACCTGCTAGTAACATAGTCACTCAGTCTCCAGCTTGTCAATTTGCCGGTCACCCTATCAACATCACTGAGAGAAAGTTCCCAACTCCAGCATGGGCAGTGAGCCACTGTGAAGAGCCATATGCCCTCAGTGTTACACAGCCACAGCTCTGGGCAGTGGAGCAACAGGATTGACCCCTCATTTGCTGTCTATCCTAGACTACTGTTCAAAGTGGCCATTTCATTGTAATAGTGGGCGCCATGTTTCCCCATTGGCTAAGAGGAACATGTTAAGATTTAAGCGGTATAACTAGGTCAGAACAAAAAAAAAAGGTGTAAGGGAAGGTGGACTTTGATAGAAATCAAGGGCATGGCTAAAAAGAAAAATCTGGTATTAAAGTGGTTAAAGCTCCCAGGTGTAAGAATAGTTACAACATGGTTTTTCAACCTTGACAACTTTTAAGATGTGTGGATTTCAATTCCCAGAATTCCCAGCCAGGACTGAGTTACAGCATTTCAGATGCAGACTATTAACCAGCTTGCCAGCAGTCACTCCTCTTTAGGGACTTCTGGAAGTCTGGACTCTTGGCAGCAGAGATTAAATAGCTTCCTCCCCTCTGCTTACAGTTCAGATTTGAGAGCTGAGGAGTGTTGGCTGGCAACTAGTTCTGATGAAGTCTCGATGGCAAATGATGGCAATTGTACTGGGTGCGTTATCTTGAAGAGCACTGCCTGAAAGAGCAAATCAGGGTTTGCTTTCTGAATGGGTTGCAGAAAGCCCAGGTGAGGCTTATATGTAGGCCATAAAACAAGAATGGTCCAAAATGCAGAAATGCTCCGTCCATCACATTGATTTGAGCATTCACTCCAAGATAGCTGCAGCACACGGTGGCTTTATGGCGTATGGTCTCTCGACTTCACATCTCGAAGCAGCAGACACAAATCTTTGTAAGTGTTCCTTCCACCCCCACCCCCACCCCCCATAAGCACATATACGTCAGGCTCAGATGCAGGCTTGTTCTGAAAATAACTCTGCAACCAAACCCACGATGAGGGCTGGCCCTGGGTTTCAAGGAATACAAAACCACATCTACAGTATTTTACTTTGCATATATCCTTTTTACTTAAAGCTTCTCGACGATGTGACCAAACACATACCATCGTGCTGACAGTTTCTGGAAGAAACTGACAAGTTATTGCTGTAATGTAGAATGCTTGCAATTGAGTAAAGCCACATCCTGTCCCTCTACGTCCTCTCTTGATTGCCAGGAAAAAAAGAAAGAGAGCTGCAAAAAAAAAAAAAGTTGCCATATTTCCACTGCACATATAAATTTGTGATGAAGTACAATTTTTTTTTTTTTTTTTGCACAGGGATATATTGGCAGAGTAAGAGTCTTGGCTGAGTGATAAGGTTAAAATTAGGATTCAGATACAAATGGAGGTATGAAATAGTTGGGAGGCCATTTGTGAACCGCATACATTATTTCTCAGTCTGGCTAAATTTACTCAAGCTCTGACCTCTGTTTCCTGCATCATTTTCTCCCTCACCGTCCCAATTTTTGGTGATATATTTCTATTTTTTTGGCAATGTGTAAATGGCCCCTGTTATAGAGCCATATGTAAGGTTGGAGTATTTCTTCTCATAATGAGTTTTGGCTTTTGCTTTATTCCTTACATCATTGACTCTATCTATGTCTCTGTGTGCATGTTTTGATGAGCATGCAAGCTCTATAATGAGACTGAGGCTGATTATAAAATAAGCAACTTAATAAATAACCTTACTCTCTGTGAGAGTTTAAAATTAGCTGCTCACTCTTTCTGTCTTGCCGGAAGTTTCAGGTTCTTGTTTGGAACCACAAAAAGATAACAAAAAAAAAGGAAAGAAAGAAAGAAAAAAAAGAAAGAAAAAGTGGAAATTGTCCTGGGAGCAGTTAGGCTCGTGCATTCCCATCCATCATCTAGGGTTGAATGAGAATTCTCCCATCTATTATCTAAGAGGGGAAAGGAGGAGGAAAGCCCAAACTTGAACACAAAAGAAAAATGAGGGATGCTTTTGTTGTTGCTTTGCTGAGCTCCATTGACTACCCAATACAGCAGGCAGAGATAATGTTGTCTTATTTTAAAAGATCCAACTGTTTCCAGAATCCTTGCCTAGAATTCCCAAGATTCTGGACTGTTGGCTGAGTGTCCTTCTGTAACCTAGCCAGGGTCATCATTGTAGCTTGTGGTAGGAGAGAGAAACTGGGCCTCTTCTTACACCGCCATTCACTTGAAGTAGTAACCTTATCATTATAGGTTATAGTTAAGTAGTAACCTTATCATTATAGTTTTATATTATCTCTCCTATTCCTACCATGTTTAGGTCTTAGTGAAATGGATAGTGCAAACCTATGTATTCCTTTGTTCCAAGAATTTTACCAAGCGTGTTTCTCATATTTTTTTCTAAAGATGTGGCTTGTGTTGTATGCAGAAGGTGTTATATTTTAAGCAAGCTTGAACATACTACTTCTATAGCCGTGATTTCCTTTCAGACTTTTCTTGTTGTTGCATTATCACCTTTGTTTTGCTCTGCAACAGCACTGCTCACCAATGAAGTCATTTTGTGATGCTAGCCATACAGTCTGGAAAAAAAAATTGCACAGATTCTACAACGTACGAAACATCATTGTGCGAGGAGGCGAGCATAGAAAGCTATTGAGCACAATCGTCTGCGAGCTAGAAATGGGATTTTTCTAGACTCCTGAATGATCAGGTTTGCTAGTCTTTTTAGACTAGGAAGCATGGAAAGCTAAGGAGTGCAATTGTTCAGATATTAGGGTGCAGCTTGGAAAAGGGGCCTTCCAAGCAGAGGCAAGAACGGCGCACGCTTGCAGACTGGAACAAGACATCCACTCTCTGTAGAAAGCCATGCCCAATATTCATCCTTCAAGTCTTTTTCATCATTGTATGAATCTGAATCTAAAATTTCTTAGCTTTCTCACTAGTTCACCGTGCATGAAAAAAATGTCCCCTCGTGCTTTTCACATTTGCATGCCTGGTTTGAAATACTTTTATACATTTTTTATAATTTCCCTGGTGTCACATACCAATGGTATGTCATTCAATAGAAAATTTACTCTTAAATGACACAAAATGAATTTAATACCAATTATCCCTATTCTCTCCAAATGTTCCTCTCTATGTTATATCCAAAGTTAACAGCCCGTTTTGTCATGCAGTCTTTAATCTCTTCTTCTGTTTCAAATCTTAAATTTATATATTTTTGCTATTATATGCTCATCATTTGTACATAATTCAATTTCAAATTGTGTGTTGTATTTTTTTCAATTCCATCTGTCTTTTTATCCATGTTGAAGCTTTCTTTCTTTAACTGTGCATATGAAAACCATTGAAAACTATGTCCTTCTCCAATTTGGTCTTTTGACTTCATCTTAATTTCTCCTTCATACTGCATTTATAAAACTTCATAGAGTTTCTCTCTGCTGTCACTCTTCTATAAAATGCTTCCTGTGCTGAGATCAATAAAAGTATCTTTGGTCACAGCCTCGGTTCGTGCTTATTTCATATTCTCAATACGGCACTCCTTCACATAGTGATTTTTAAAATCTACAATAACTTTAATTTTGTCGTGCCATGAAAACCCTTGACAGCTCATTGCCCTCCTTTCTAATGTTGCCTTGCCTAAGTGTGTGACTTTCTACATAGGATCTTCTGTGCACAAAGGAAACCCAGCCATTTGTTTTTTCATCTCATAAGCTTCAGGTTATGAAGGGGGGAAAAAGATGGAGAAGACTTTACAATTTTCATTGGAAAAAGATATAACTTGGTAGTGCCTGATTTACTGGAAGGCTTGGATAGCTCAGACACTTCAACAGCTTTGGGAGTTTCTTAATGTAGTTCAGGACTCTGTGATATCCAATAGAAGAGAATGTGTGTAGCTCAGAACTGAACTGTGGAGTCTCTGGGTGCTCACTGAGTGTGGTTGTTTGCTTGCAAGCTTGCCAACAATCAAACTCTGAGGACACCAAGGACTCCATTCTGTGATAAGCGTATTGCAAAGTAAAAAAAAAGGAAAGGAAAATCTCTTTTGTTTCATTCGCATTCATATTTAAGGCTTAGTTGTGTGTGGAACAGAGCAAAAGGCTGGAAGGGGGGGGGGAAAGGGAAGGAAGGCTTTTTTTCCTGGAGTAATTAATATTTTTAAACCTCTGTCAGCATTTGATAGCTATATTTTAAATTTTGCTTCTTAGTTTTAAGCATGTTTTAATTGGCTAATATATATATTAATCCAAAAAGAAACCCCCACTAAAATCCAAGACATAGAACAAGAAAACGGCAAAGCCCTCCTCCCATACATAAAAGGCACCACAGACAAAATCAGCAAGATCCTCCACAAACACAACATCAAGACAGCATTCTGCACAAACCGAAAAATATCTACCATCCTAAGAAACCCCAAAGACAAAATTGAGTTAGAAAATCAAGGAGTATATGAAATCCCATGCACCGCCTGCCCCACCACATACATCGGACAAACCAACAGAAGAATAAGCGCACGCATTGAAGAACACAAGAACTCAGTCAGAAAAGAGGAACCAACTTCCTCCCTGGTCCAACACCTCAAAGCACAGGACATAAAATTGACTTTAAAAAACCAGAATATTGCCAAAACTGAACACTTTAACAACAGAATAATCAGAGAAGCCATCAGATAGAAAACGCCCCCACAGCATGAATAAACGAGATGATACCTCCCGCCTACCAGCCATTGGAAACCCAGCCTTATTGACAGACGAATCCCTAGCACAAGGAGCGACACTGGACCCACACTCACGAAGACCACACATGATGTCACCACCACACATCCACGCAAAAGCAGACTCAAACCCGCACCGATGATGAGGCACGACCGCGGACCAGAAACCAGACCACAGCTGCATCATTGGCCATTTTAAACCCCTCCATTCCATACGTGAAGCAAACCGACACCCACCTTGAAGATGTGGCACGACCACGAATGCGAAGCCAAACTACAGCAATGCAGCTCTCCATCTCAAATTCCCCTGCAATTCAGACTAATCCTAGCACAACAGGGCCCCCACCCAAGCGGAGCACACCCCCATCCAATCAGAGCACAGCCAACCCCCCATCCAATCAGAGCACAGCCAACCCCCCATCCAATCAGAGCACAACCAAGCCCCTAACCAATCAGAACACACCTCCACCCAATCAGCACACAGCCATAAGCTCCCATCCAACAGTTAATAACTCCAGGGCAGTTAAAGAAGAAACCGATGCATCACACATTGCTCCTAGAAGCACGAAGCCGAAGACACAGCCTGAAGATGACGAATGTGACTTCGTCGAACGTTTGCAAGACACTTTCAATTTTACACGGGAGGAAACCGAATTACCAAAGACCTAATACAAACACCCGGAAAACCTCAGAAAACATATATATATATATATATATATATATATATATATATATATATATATATATATATATATGCATGCAGGTCTTGGCGTATTCGGGTCTTTTCCCGTGTAAGATTGAGAGTATCTTGGCGACGTTTCGACGAGGTCCCACTCGCCATCTTCAGGCTGATGTCTTCGGCTTCGTGCTTGTGCGAGCAAAGCGTGATCGGAGCTGCCGTCCTTCTATAAATATTGGAGGGGGGTGTGGCGTGTTGGCTTTGTTGCTGTAAGTGGGTTGGTTGGCTGTGTGGTTACATCTTGATTGGAAGATGGAATTGATGTAAGCAAATTAGTCAGTTGTTTGGTAACATCCTGTGTGGCTGAGGTGCTGGCTGTGTGCCCATTGTTCTTTTGTACCTGGGTAATGGGCTATGTGGTAACATTCTGAGCTCTATTGTAGTGATATCCTGAGTCCTGTGCTGCCACATCATGGGAGGTAGGCTGCGTTGTAACATACTGAGCCTTTGCAATGTAACCTCTTGAGTTCTGTGATGTAATGTCCTGAGTAGATGGCATATGCTTTTCTGCAGGTGTTTTAATGTGTATTTGTATGTCAGTGTCTTTTTAAAAGGGTTGGAGAAAATATACAAATGAACCACAGAAGTTGAGTAGGAAAATGCCAGGGAGGAAACCATGAAAGGAAGACCAGTTGCATTAAGCTCAGCTGAATTCTTCTGGAGGGATCCGCCTTGCTGGTACTGGATGTGGTTCTGAGTGGGCCCTTGGCTGTACATAGCAAGAATTGCACATGTGCAACAATTTTGAGATATAGAAATATCTCAAGATGATAGACAAATGGACAGATCGATCTAGGCCTCCAAATATAGGCAATCTATATTTGTGGGTTCTATATTTGCAAATTTGCCTACATGCTAAAATTTCTTTGTAACTCAAAAATCAATATTTGGAATGCCTTCGCAGTTATTCATGGTCATGCCTGCCTTCTCTCAATGATTTTGCTGGTTAAAATGGCCATCAAAAAAGTAAGGTCTTTTTTAGGACTTTTTTGTTTGTAAAAATGAATATATTAAATCATTAAACAGAAGCACATATTAAAAAAAGACTATGTATTGAATAGTTGACAAAAATGTTATGACTAGGGCCCTATAATCTAACCCTGTGTAACCCTGTATAACCCTGTATAACCCTATATATAATTATAGTTATAGTTATAGAGCATAACTGCTGCAAATAATGAAAAATTACTGTGGTAAGCATGGAGAGAAAGGTTAATTCTAATTCTGAGATAAACATGTATCTTAGAGAATGCTTGGACCTTGGAGGCAACTCACCTATAAAGTCTGTATAAGGGAGGAAGGAAAGTTTGTCCTTCCTACTCTACCTAACCATTAAAAAGAAATCATTTCCTTTAAGATCTTCCTGATATTTGATCTTCCTAATAAGACTAACCTCAATTCCCACACCTAATTTCTCTTTATGAGATTAGTGCCCCTTTTCCAATTGGGGAATGGGAAAAACTGATGCATCTAAGGATCACTTAAGGATAACAGGTCAGGTTGTTAAGACTATAGCAGTGGTGGCGAACCTATGGCACGGGTGCCAGAGGCGGCACTCAGAGCCCTCTCTGTGGGCACGCGCGGCGTCGCCCCAGTCCTAGGCCTTCAGCTGTGTTTTATAAAACCTTTTTGCTTTAGGCCTCCGCCGCCGTGTGCAAAAAAAAAAAAAAGGTTCAATCAGTCAATTTCGATTTCTTGTGGAGAAAAAAAAGATCTTGCAAAGTTGGAATTGATTGATTGAACTTTTTAGTCCCACCCTGTCTGCCGTTACCACTGCAGCCACGCCCACCCAATGGGCCACGCCCACCCAATGGGCCACACCCAGCCAAAGGGCCACACCCACCCGGCACTCGACGATGCATAAGTGGGTTTTGGGTTGCAGTTTGGGCACTCAGTCTCTAAAAGGTTCGCCATCACTGGACTATAGTCTTGCAAGCACAATCTTAGGTGGTTTAAATGAGACACTAGAATTGACTGATTACCCATGAATATATGGAATTGGTGGGGAGATTCCAGAATGTTTCCCCAGGATGGCAGTGGTAGAAACTGCTATGTCTGCTCTACCAAGAAAGATAGCAGTTAATTTGTCTTGCCTGCCAGATCTACCAAGACTAAGTCATTGAATTTTCCAAAATGATTTCATAGAGAAAAAGACCTTTCTACTTGGAAACTTTAATCCAAAGAAAGGATACAAAGAATAAGCTGGATGGTATAATGATTGAAAATCATCATTAAATATTGTAAAAATACCCCCCCCCCAAGTGCTGGGTTTTAAATGAGGAATGACACTTGTTGGTGGCCAAATGGGAGAGGGAAGTTGAGGGCTGTCAAGTGAGTGAAGATGGAGGAGTTTGGGTTGTTGCGTTTAACTGTGATCTTTTAGGACTTACTCTGTAGTTTTCTGTTTCTCACTTTAAAATCGTGGGAAACTGTATCTCTAGTTTTCAACAATCTCCAAGTGGAGATTGTTGGACTTCCAAGAAGAAATTAGAGTACAAATATCCTGAAACAGCACTATTTTAAATAATTCCTCAAATTTGATAAAATGATAGCCTATTACTTTGGGACCTGTGTTAGAATTATGCTCATGAATTGTGGAAGCAGAATGATTAAATTGATGTTCACCTGTTTCACTGGGAATCCTTTTCCGAAGCACTTGCTTATGTAATAATAATAAGAACAACAACAACAACAACAGAGTTGGTAGGGACCTTGGAGGTCTTCTAGTCCAACCCCCTGCTCAGGCAGGAAACCCTATACCATGTCTCCTGATCTGTTTTTCCCTCTATTTCCAAACACTAATTGCTTCTTCTTCATGTGGCCTGCAAGCTCCACATATTTTACCATATCACATATCAGCAGACATTACCAGCTCCATAGGCCAATGTAGTGAATTATCACAAGATAACATTGTAAACGCTGCTAACATTGGATGTTCCCGCTTTGACAACTGATGAAAATGCAGCCATTTTCTCTTCTCCTTTTCTATGCTTTTTCTTGCTTTTAGGAATCAGGTGCAGCAGGCAGGGGGGTTGGAATGAAAGCTCAGCTAGCCATAACGATAACACTGCTGTGGGAACCCAAGGACAAGCTGATAACATTTTGGCGGGCTGAGGAGCTGGGGAGAAAGCCCGTGCTTTTAACTAATTGGAGAGTGTGATTTATGACAGTTAATTGAGAGTGGGAATTGTATTTTGTTACTTTGTATCTGGGGGAAGGGAATTTAGTTTTTGGGTTCAACTACGTAGTGCTGATACTTTGTTTCCTGAATAAAATGTTCTTTAAGGAAGAATTTTGCCTTGAAGTTCTTTCATCTATCGGAACCATGGCAAATATATTTCTAGCTACAGCCTGGGTGCAGTATATGGAAGACTAAGCTATTATTGAAGCTGTCATTCAAATTGGAGCCATTGGGGACAGCAGATCCATCAGGTCCAGGAAAAGGAGCAATGCTGAGCCAGGGACAGCTGGATGTCCCTCTCAGTGGGTTGCAAAGAAGATTGCAGCTACCTTTCTAAAGTTGTATTCATGTGAAAACTATTACTGCCGTATTTAGAATAGAATAGAGCTGGAAGGGACCTTGGAGGCCTTCTAGTCCAGCCCCCTGCTCAAGCAGGAGAACCTATACCATCTCAGGCAAGTGACTGTCCAATCTCTTCTTAAAAACCTCCAGTGATTCCACGATTCCTGGAGGCAAGCTGTTCCACTGGTTAATTGTCCTCACTGTTAGGAACTTTCTCCTTAATTCCAGGTTGCTTCTCTCTTTGATCAGTTTCCAACCATTGTTTCTTGTCCTGCCCTCTGGTGCTTTGGAGAATAATTTGACCCCCTCTTCTTTGTAGCAGCCCCTTAAATACTGGAATACTGCTGTCATGTCACCCCATTTCTTCTTTTCTTTAGACTAGTCAAACCCAAGTCCTGAAGCCGTTCTTCATATGTTTTAGTCTCCAGGCCTTTGATCATCTTAGTTGCTCTTCTCTGTACTTTTTCCAAAGTCTCAACATCTTTTTAGTGACCAAAATTGGTTGCAGTATTCCAGGTGTGGTCTCACTAGGATTTTATAAAGCAGTACTAATACTTCATGTGATCCTGATTTGTGTCAACGTTTTATCTAAAAAAGTGTCCCTGAAACTTTGCACTCTGAAACTGTCCCCAAGTCATCTGTTGATTTCCTTCTAGGCCTTTTCTTCATTAACATGCCACGTTTAATAAAGTGATAAGCAATTTAGAATAAATACATTTTAAAATCTATTTAAGAGAGTTGCTATTTACCAGTTCCCAGATGTACACCTAATTAATATATAGGTCTATTCATGTAGCTATTCATCATACGGGCCTACCTGCATGAGCACAGTAATGAACAAGGAGAGACATGTCACACAACGTGTCCAAACAACAAAATGGGGGACAGATTGGAACACTGATTAGAGTCTTTGATTGGAATTAGAGCGACCATTTGGTTCAATAGGGATTCAGCCTTAGCTCCATAGAGCTTCCATGACAATTGACTGCCTATTATCTCTTAAGCCAACCTTCTTATTAGGTTACTTAAAGATTACTCCATAGATATAAAATCAATAAATCTGGCATGGCTGGCATGGCTACCGCATCTTGTAAGGGTCCACATCTGATGCCTGTCCTGGCTCTTCTTGAACAACTGCATTTAACCATCCTTTCAATGTCTCTTAATGCAACTACGTTCATGTCAATTTATAGCAGTAGGAGAAATAAAAAGGTTGGGAAAGATCCAGCATGGTTAGATTGGTGGTATTACATCAAGGTAAATCCAGCAGAGTCTATTTTCAGACAAAAAAATGCCATCCAAAATTACTTGTCTTTGAGCCCATTCAAAGCTAGAATAAGATTCAACATAATAATGTGCATAGAGTAATTTTTCAGCTATAACACAACCTTCTGATCATGTTAGGTGGAAGTTGTAATCTATAAATCTAGATTAAAGTACTAGATGGCCTGTCCTTGCAATATTATAGGAGACTGGTCAAACAGGTGTGCAAATTTTATTAAGGATATTATTAGGCCTATTTTATGAATATTGTTCTACAGCTATCAATAGTAGCATGCTGGACCAATACTAATTTAATCTCGAATGTTATATCGCTCATGATATCGCTCATGATATCTTCAGCTCCATCCAACCATGACTTATTCAGTCTTCTCTTTCCTCTCAACCCATTTACTTTTCATTCAAAAATGGCTTTGCAATTCAGTTTTCATTAATACTGTCTATATAACCAAAGCACCTCAACATATTTCTTCTATACTGGACCCAACCTTTTGCATTCAGACCATAACCATCCAGTATCCATTTCCATTACAGTCTTTGTAAATTCTCCATTCCAATTCATTCAAACTCATTTCCAGATAACAAAAATGGGCAAACCCACTTTCTTATAGACAGGTATTTTAATTTCTTTCAACAAATATCTATTCACTGTAATACAATACTGTACTGAACCACATACTCTGCTTTACTTTTCTGTCAGCATTTGCATGCCTTGACATTTCTTGTTCCATTTCCCCCTCTTTAGTAAACATAGTACACAGATTCACCTATTTGCATTAGTTTTTTTTGCCATTTAGCTATAACTTGCAAAAATTATTTCATTTTCACTGTCAAAACCAATTCCCTATTTCTTGTATGCCTTAAATAAGTCCCATATGGTTTTCTGCATGCATGTACAAAGGAAAGCGCTCCATACAGTTGTGGTTGCCATCTTGATTTTTTGGATCATCACTCTTGGGAATCTTTTCTTGCTATCTTTTCATAGCCCCACACCAGCCTCCGGGTTTCTTCCCCAAAGTGCATGGCAGTATGTCAGTGAAGATTCTCAGTCACCCAGGTAGAGTTGTCTGGAAGTTGAGCCATGGCAACTGGACGTCTTTCCTTTTTTTGGTTTGAAACTTTTTGCTGCTTATCTAAGTCTGAAAAGTCTGAAATGGTAGACGGTTTCCTGCCTGAGCAGAGGGTTGGACTAGAAGACCCCCAAGGTCCCTTTTAACTCAATGATGATGATGATGATGATTGATCATCGCACAGTCAGCCGGATGTTCCGACTGGATTTGGCATTTTTGTCTACCTATTGAGTCCTTCCCAAGGACCTGGGATAGGCAGATGTGGATGTTTGATGGTATTACAGATATCGTCGCAGGATGGAAGCAGTTCCTAGTAAGGCCGCCTTTTGCAATTGACTAATGGTGAATTTGCCAATGCCAATGGTGTTCAAATGGTGCTCTAGTTGTTTTGGGATTGCACCCAAGGCGCCTATTATTATTATTATTATTATTATTATTATTATTATTATTATTATTATTATTATTATTATTATTATTATTATTGTTGTTGTTGTTGTTGTTGTTGTTGTTGTTGTTGTTGTTGTTGTTGTTGTTGTTGTTGTTGTTATTATTTAGCTTCTTTAGTCTCTTATGGATGCTCTTGTTTCCAGGCAAACTTTACAAACTACGTTTCCTATAGATTTTTCATTCACTCTTTCTACTTTTCTCCTGTGCAGAAGAACAATAAAACATTTTTTCTAATTGCTAGGCACAGCTGCAGTCTTCATACACGTATTACACATATTACACAGTTATTCAATACACAAATTGTATCTACGTGTTAACATTTCTCCTGTTAACTTCTCTACATTTCCCAACATTCTCTCAGCATTTATGATTTCCTTTTCATCATTAGTTTTCTAGAACACTTATGTTTATAGTATTCAACATATAACTGCCATTTCCTTAGAAACCTTTAAGATAATTGTTCCAGCATTCCCTCATTTCATTTCATTTCATTTCATCTGAAATAATTTCATCACTTTTATTGAAGGCTCCTTGCTCCTCTTCACCACTTCCCAAACAATTCTACCCCTCCTTAAAATCACTCTGCATGTTCTTTGTCTCTTTAAATCTTAGCAGTCCTTGTTCTCTTCAACTACATTATCCTGTTCCATACTTCCCATTATAGCAATTCCACATAGTTATGTGGTGCTCTGCAACATAGTCCTTTTCATTGTTCCAAGCAGCTTCCAGATCCTTTTTTCTTCTAATTAAGTTTTGCTTCCAGATAAATGTATACAGTATGAACTTGCATCTTCAGTCTAATAGTAGGATCTTACATTGTTGTGAGTGTGACCAGAAATCCCACTGTACCCCATCATAGTTATTGATTGTACTTTTTCTTAATAGCTACAGTTTGAACCAAACTATGTTGTTTTTTTTTATCACACAACCCCTTAAATGGCCTAATTCGGTAACCAGGACACGTTTCTTGTATGAATACAGTCAGTGGAGAGCAACAGGTTAGAATCCTACTATCTCACCTAATATGATTCTAATCTACATTAGAGATTCTGAATACTAAAAATGAACATCTGAAGGGCAGTATTATGCAAAAAAAAAAAAAAGAGAGAGAGATAAGCTTTTATTTAGTCCTTTGGACTGAAAGATGGAAGAAACCTTCAATTACATAAATAATCATTCCTTCTATCCTGGAACAAAGCCATGCCAAGGTTTCTTTTCATCTAGCTGATAGTCCATTGTGGAACATCTGTCACCATGTTTTAGAAATTTGGGGGAGGAGGGGGAAACCTTTCAGCTATGCTTTGATATTTCACTTTTTTTTCCCGTAGGTGCCCAGAGATTGTTGAACAGTGTCCAATAATAAATCTCACCCTGTCATTTCTTGTCTTCCCACAGGAACATATTTACAAGCTGATGAAGAGTGACAGCTATGCACGTTTCCTCCGCTCCAATGCTTACCAAGACTTGTTGCTGGCAAAGAAGAAGGTATCTATCGGGAAGGACATGCTTGCTTCTCCAAGTCCTTCTTGATTCCTGCCTGCTGCTGCTTGCTGCTGTGTGAACATGAATGTTCTGTTCTTTGTGAGGGGCCAAGACCTGTTCCCTTTCCTCCTCCTGAGGATTGAGGACATGTCTTTCCCTCTTCCTAAAGCTCCATGTTTGGCATCCAAATAAACCACTTCAGTGTTCAGTGGAACTGGCCATCCTCTGATAGGGAGATGAAACTGAAGCAGAAGCCGCTCTAAGCTGGGTCACATGATTTGTCATGAAGCCTTGTGAAAGTCTGCTCTTCTTGGCAGATGTCCATAGATTTTTCCCAATCTCGCTGCCCAGCATCCTTTAACTGAAGTTATCCAGGATTGACATGGCTGCCCTCTGTCACTGAACAATGGCTCTTCTACCATCTTTCAACATGAAGCGGCAAAATGCCATTCTAGGTACTTGCAGGGCACAAATACCACCTGTTTAATCACATTTAATGTTGTCATACAGCGTAGCAACCATTGGAAAGCAGGGCACCATCCCCTTCTGTTTAATCTCATGGTTATTCTTGTGATGCCTCACCTGAAGCCTTCCTCTTGATTTTCTATCAGCTTTTGGTTTTCTGTGAATGCCATTCCCTCCCACCAGCACTTTCTGTACATAGACTTTTGTTATTATTTTTAATTTTAAACAAATACTAAACGCAACTCTGATTATATTCCTCTATCCAGCCACCTCTTATTATTTTCTTTTCATGTCAGCATGCTGTATTGTTTTCTGTCCTTACTATATAAAACAACAAAGGGCTTCTTGAGAATCCTAAATCAGGCATTTAGGAATAAATGGGGCAGAGAGCTGATATACTTTAATTTTCATCTGTGGCTAGGTTTATATAATATATACCCACCTGAAAGGATTTCCCACTTCCCATATTCAATTTTATATATATGCTTTTATACAGAGATTTAGGGATTGAGTCCTCTGCTTTTTCTATTTGGCTCTCTGCTTTCCTCTGCCAGTTGCTGCTTTCCCATGATCCCATAATTCAATCGGCCTAATCAAATCTCTGTTGCAATTCCAATGGGATCAGAAATCTTAGAACTCATTTCTGACAAGCTACTGGTTCCCTGTATGCACGGGAACTCTGCAGCACAGTTGGTGATCATGAGCAAAGCTTTGATGCTGACTGGATAGGGTCACTCTCTCCTGAGCAGTGGAGATGTGTGCATAGAGCTCTTTTTGGCAGTGAAATAGAGGTCTACGTGTGAGGCTATTTTTGGTACAAGTTTTTGCAAGACATTTACCATCTGCATATTTCTATGGACTCATAAACAGAGAACTGCTAGGTTGGATAGAATATGTGGAATACTTCAGTGACATTCACTGAACCCTTCGGTGCTTCCTTTGCATCAAGAGTTTGCAAGTATTTCTCAGAGTTATATTTTACATGCCGATTGCTCTTGTGAGAGCCATATAGAGGCTCTGAACTGAAGAGACATTCTCACGTCCAAGAAATGGACTTCAGGGGGCTTTCAACAGCAGATGTGTCATTAAGTCTGGATGGTGTGGGGAAACAGAATCCAATGGCCATTAGACCATTTTTACTGTATCTAATTTGGTGGTTCTTCTTTATACTGATGTTAAGCTCTTGAGTAGGCCTGCATAGCTGGTGGGCTGTACTCAATGTTGTGGCTGTGGTTGAGATAGGATAGCTTCAGTGGGTGTCTTGAATGCTAGATGATTGGTCATAAGTCCTGTTGACTTTCTCTGTTATGGTCCTATGACACAAAAAAAAAATATCAGATTTCATTCGATGAATTTAACATAGTACTTGTGTTGGATGTCAAAGCGTAGCCCCAAATCCTGACTCTACACAATAAATATTTATAGATACGTATCTATAGCACGGTTGTCTTACGGTAGTTACGAGTAGATTGGATTCACCAGCTACTGTCTTTTTCAAAGACGGGATTATACACATCCCTTTTTATAGAGCAGCATGCTCTGAAGGTTGAAAAAAGGCTTCATGGTAAGAACAATTTAGCAGTGGAGCTCTTGTCCAGAGGAGACATGGCTCCCCTTTGGTGCAGATGTTCAAGCTAAGGTTGGAGGGCCATCTGTTAAGATGCCTTAACCTCTTGCATGGAGGGGATTCGACTTGATGGTCTAAATAAGCTCTTTCCACGCTATGGTTTTATGATTCTTCAAAAGAAGTAGGAAGAGGGATTGGGGAATGCGGCATTACATGGATTTAGCTTTCCTGATGCTGTCTTTTCATTTTATTCCCCAAATGGAAAAGGGTACCTATTAGTATAGCAAAATAAGATGTATTTAGTCCCTTAAAAATGTTCAAAAGACTCAGGTCAAAGAAAAAAAAGAAACCAGTTCAGAAGAAGTTTATGCTAGAGATGTCTGTTGAAACCCAACCCCTGAATCCTGACTGGCAGGGAAAATGCTGAGTTAGTTAAAATTGATGCCTCCCTATTGTTCTGAAAGCTGAATGGGCAAAAAGGTGATCTGCAAGTATTTATCTTTCTTGACATAAGAGTCAAAGAGGCCTCATCCAAATTTGTCTCATCTATCAGAATGTGGAAGTGAAGAATCTAGCAGTGATGAAAGAGACTTCACATGTAAAGGCCTGTTGAAGTGATGCAAATTAAATCATTTGCATCATATATAAGATAACATCATTACACAAATTATCTAAATGATGGCAGTGACATACTTGTATGTGTGAGCAATGAACATTTACGAATAATAGTCAACTTCTCCAAGCTGGCCAATTAAAACAAAATTGCACTATATTTCAAACCATGTCATTTTAACATTATTTTTTCCTCTCAGTTCACTCACCAGGACCCCTTTTTTCCTATCTATACATGGCTTGAGATAGTTATTCCTTAGATTAGTTCCAATTAATTACATGGGTTTTTTTTCCCATAGTAAGATTTTATTGCTACTGCAAGCTCAATTTTAGCCCTAGATAGTTTTAAATCCATGTATCTATTTCCTTGCAAGAATATCCATATGTGAGGTAATGACTCTTTGACAATAAGATGCTTTAAAGTTTAAAGGACTCAGTACTGGTAGATTGGATTCCAATCGTGTGAAATGGCCTAGGTCAGAGAGTGTTAATGGGGAAAAAAAACAGTTGCAGCATTCCGTAATTTGACAACCTCCTGATACGTTGCATTTCTTAGAATTTCCAACCAGTGCTGGAAAATTGGGGAAGACTAAAACAGCATGCAAAATACGAACATTGTGTGGTTTCACATGCAGTTGACATTTAACCTGGCACCTTCAGTTCTAATATCACAGTTGCTTCATTACATAAGTGTTTACAGAGTATGGCACCTAAACAGATTTGGTCTCAAACACACACAAACACGCACAGCTCCAATCTGTTTCAAGTGCACACAGGTTTCAGTTCTCAAAAAACAAAAACCTGCAATGCTTCACATGAGAATTCCATGTACAAGTATATGTACATATCATTTGAAAGTTTCTCTTGCTTCCATATTTTTTAATTGTTGGAGATTTGGAATCCTATTTTTTTTCCTTTCTGCTTAAATGCTTTGCAAGAAGTGTTAGGAAAGGGAACATGAACATACTGTCTTCTGGAAACAGAACTTTTGTGAACCCAGTTATTTCCAAAATAAAGTTGTGTTTTCTTTTGCTTTCTTAATTAGCACACAAAGTGAAGCTTTGCAATTAGAGTCACTATACTTTCCCCTGGTTTTATACACCATTGCTTTTTTTCCCCTGAGGAGGCAGGAAAAAGAGGGTTGGGGTCTTAAAGTCCTGGGAATCCAGCTTCAGTTTCACTCTCAACCATGAAAGCTGAGTATGACTTTGGACCACTAACTTTCTCCAAGTTTAATATCATCTATTTAGAGCATGGGGAAAACTGGAAGGGCTAGTGTAGAAAATGAGATATAATTTGACTAATAATAAGTACAGTACATGGACCGAAATTAGGAACTAAAACTGAGTGCTTGTTTTTCTGTTCTCAAAATAGTCTGTGCTGATTTAGTAATGATGCCAAATGTATGCACAAATTCATCATTCACTCCTGAAACTGGTGAATTGACTTAGGTCATATCTTGATGGGTTTGCCCCTGAACATTACAATTCCTTTATTCAACTAAATGGCCTGTTTGCTGGGAAATTATCATTTCATTCATATTTAATAAGATTTGTTTTCTGCCAAGTGAGCTGAATCATGTTTCCCTGGAGGACAGTAATACAGCTATAGTGTTGGTGAATTTCTTATTATAGTAAAATTCCTGTATTTATAGTTGCAGCTTCCAAATAACAAAAATAACAAATAATAGTAATGTGATTGTTTTGTATGTAGCCTGGCAAAACCTTTATGCCAACAGCAGTCTTATGCACAATTTCTTGGGAGCAAGTCTAGCTGAGCACAATGGGACTCATTTTGAGTAGATCACCACAGCACAGCAGTTCCAAAGGATCAAGTTAAGCGAAAAGCAGATAACCTGATCAATTTTCATATAACATCCAACACATCAGAAAGGAGTATCATTTTATTTGTAAGCCTCTTGGATTTGATTTTGTCATTGAAAGGTAGAATAGAAATGTCCACATAAATAAATGTGGAAAGGAGGAATAGGATAAGACTCATATCCTCTTTTATTCCGTTCGGTTCTACCTCAGGCTTTTCTTGCGTACACACAAGAGACAGAGAGAGTGGATTATTCCATCATAAATCCAGACCACTACCTTCTGACTCAAAAATGATGGTTTTCTTCTAAAAAGAGTTATAGACACTTGACAGATGCAGAATGCATCGTTATATCTGATTTTCTTGATATATGTAACTTTGGCTAGATGTCCATAGCTATATTTTGAAAAAAGGAGAGCAACATTTCCCAAAAGAAAAGCAGTTACAGAATGATTGCACACAAAGTTCTTGCTTTGCTCTTGCGAACAGCACTTGCCCTATGTTTGAGATGTTTAATATTTTTTTTTGTTTTCTTTTGCTAACACTTCTAAAGCCAAAGTTAGCTGAAGAGTTTTTTTGTTCTGATTATTATTATTTTTTTTGGCATTTCCCCCTCCCCCTTCTTAACTTTTTTTTCCCCCTTCTAAAGCCCGAGAACGAGCAAGCTCGTAGAACCTCCCTAGAAAAGTTCACTCGCAGTATGGTAAGTTCATTTGTTTTTGGTTATGTTCGTTCCTTTTCCCTCTTCTGTTTAACATTTACTTTTACTTTGGAGACTTTTTTTTAGCTCCTCTGTAGTATCCTTCAGTCATGGCAATGCAATAAAAAGACAGAATTTCAAGCTCCACACTTAAATTAAACAGCCAGCTCTCTGATCTGCAGTAGGAAGCTCCTCACAAAGCAGGATAGAATCTGGTTTTTCCCCTCCTTCCCCTGCAGTGGTCATGTGTGAGTGCTCAGAGAGGCCTGTTCCCATGACATTTCTCCCTCTTTTCAATTTATCCTTGATGAGAGTAGGGAAGATGCACACATAGCTTCTATTCTCTGTAACATTGTGTACAATGTTGGTAACATGCACAATGCTTCTACTTACATTGCCTTATAGAAAAAGAGGGTGGGATCATTTGGGTCCAGAAGAAGGCAGGGGCCCTGTGAAGGATCAGATTTCTGTTTATTTCCAGTACATGATGTATTGTGGATTCTTCTACTAATCAAGTAAGTACTCTATGGATGTTAGTTTACACAAACAGTGACTTTAATGCATGGATTAGGCTGGCCTCAGTTACCTTTCTTGGTATCTCATTTTCAATGTTTCATCAAAGATTAATGAATCTATTTCCAAACAATCCCCTAATAACGGCCAACTAAACATTTTTATTTGTTATCAACACAGAATACAGTTGTGGTATTAAAAATCTATTACACTTCTGTTGACCAACAGGTTTCTCAAACATTTTCTTAGAAGGGAATCCAAAAGACTAAAGCTTACAATACTATGAACTATTGTAGAAAAAGAAAAAAAATGAGCTTCCACACATTTAATTAAAAATATTTTTTTTTAATGCAGTTGCTCCTAGACCTCCTTAGCAAATTGCTTCAGAAAATGAGGCATATTCCATGAAAACAGGAGATATGGGAAGCATATACTGAATTATATTTATGTATTTTATTTATTTATCCAATTTCTACAGCCACCCATCTCAATTCAACTGACTCAATAACCCAACAATTAACCATAAAAACAGTAAAAATTAATGCATATAGGCAAATGAGAATTATCATAATAATTTGTTAGAGTTTTACAGCTTTCCAGCGCAAAAACAAGCCCCAAAATAAGCACATTCAAAATGAGCGGGAGGCATAGTTTAGAAAAACTTTATCTATAAAATATATATAAACATGATACATACAGTTTCATTCAGCTCTGGGGAACATCAACAACTCCACCTGGAGATCAGAAAAAAAAAAACACAGAGAAGACTAAGACATGCCCAGACCTAGGCTGGATCACATGCCTCACACAGCCAATACTGTGTCTTAATCAAAAACAGTTCTCATTGGCTGGTTTGTTGCTATGGCTATTCCAGTTCATAAAATTTCTTACACAGTGACACTCCTCCCTTTATGACTGGAATAGACATAAAACCAAATAATTTAATACTCTTCCCATGGGGTACTCCACCCAATGGCTTGGTCATTACATCTGCCAGATTGTCATCTGAAGAACAATGAAGCAAGTGAATTAGTTTACTTTTGATGGCTTCTCTGACATTACAATACATGCGGAGTCGGGGCACATGATGCAGACTGCCGGACACGCCTATTCCATCCCATCTCTTTTCAGTTGGAGAGCAGGTCGCCACTGGTCATCTCAGCCCCCTCTTGGGTCTTGCTCTTGGCCCGTGGGTGGAGTGCATTCCCCTCGTGCACCTCGGAACCAGCCGCAGCCACTCGCGCAGGTCCATTAGGCTGCCACCCAGAGCTGCAGGCCCGCCCAGCACAAAGGAGGTGAAGCGGTTAGCTAGGAAGCTCCGAGTAGAGGTGGTAGAGCACGCCTAGGGCCAGCAGGCAAAAGGCCACCCCAAGCGGGGAAAGCCAGATCCCCATTGGTGCCATGGCCACCCAGGCCCACAGAGATGGGGGGGAGGCAAGCAATCCTGGCTGGGACTGGGCGGCCATGGCTTTCCCCGCTCAGGGTGGCCTTTTGCTTGGTGTGTGTGGGTGTGCTCTACCACCTCTACCGCTTCACCCCCTTTGTGCTGGGTGGGCCTGCTGCTCTGGGCACCTAATGTACCTGCACAAGCTGCTAGTGGTGGCGGCCCGAGGTGGGGCCAAGGTGCATCAGGTGCGCAAGGGGAACAGGCTCCATGCATGAGCCAAGGGCAAGATCTGCGAGGGAGCCGAGGAGATGGCCAGTAGCAATCTGTTCTCCAACCGCGAGCAAAAACAGATGGGATGGAATAGGCACATCCGGCAGTCTGCATCACGTAGCTCCCCCCTCCCCTCCTCTGCCTGCTGCTGGAGGGTGGTCCGGTATTCGCAGCGGGCTGACCAGAGTGCATCAGTCGAGGGGCCGGCAGACTGTGGCTGCTGATGGACACCATCGGGCCCCATGTGCTTGCTGGCCTCTATGCAACAGCTGCCCCAGCCCCTGCCTCACCTTGCCTTGACCCACAGCACCTCACTGTGCAGGACAAGCCTCCTGCCCACTGCTCCACCCACCAGAGGCCCCCTGGATGTCACCCAATCCTGCCCAGCCCCCACAGGCATCCCCCCACGAGCATCGTCGAGGTGGCCATGCACATTCTAGTCATGCCCACCTAGTCAGCCGCAGCCACACCCACCCAGTGGGCCACGCCCCCCCACCCCCCCCTGAGGGCACCACAATGCTGATGCGGCCCTAATGAAATTGAGTTTGATACCCCTGAACTAGCCCAAAAGAGAAAAAGACTCCCGCACCTCTCCACCAGTAATCAGCACTCAGATAAGCGTAGATTAACTCCAAGGTCAACTTCAGACCAACAATCAAGTAAGCAACACCCCAATAAAAAAACTGCCAAAGAGCCATTAGTAAACCACCCAACCAAAGAATCCCTCAGGCCTCCCCCACCCACCCAGACAGGCAAGACCCCAGAATATAAACAGACAGCAAACAGCACTCCTTGCTAGCACTGACGAGCATAGGGTAATAAAAGGTTTACAAGAAAACAAGCAAGCTCAGAGAACACCAAGGACCCCTAATTTCAACCCTGATCTACAAATATTCTCCTTCATTAGATTTATCTTGAATAATTAATCCTGCTCCCCTTTTAAAGAGGAAGGCATCACTGGCAGTAAACATCATGACAAAGTAATATACTCATTTTATCAACCCTGACTCTCTCCCTGCATCTCACAGAACAGGGATGAGGAAACTGTCTCTCCATGGGACTGCGTTTCAATTTCTCATCATTAGCCACGTGTCCAGGTTTTGCTGAGTTACATTCCAACACCTGGAGGGCCATATGTTTTCCACCTATAGCTTGACAAACTGATGTCTTTGTGTCTCCCACCTCCCATATTTATCTTCATTCTTTTCATTCTTATAATTCATTCTGATTGGTCTGGATTACCATTAGGGAAGCTTTAAAATGCAAGGCATCTGCCATCCAGTATATAGTTAGGATGCTGGAGTGGGGATTGCCCTCAGGGAAGATCCCTGAATGACTTTGGGCCAGTTTTATGTCTTAGCCCAACTTACCCCATAGGATATTGTTGTGGGGTTAAAAAAAATACTGGAAAAGGAAGTGCTTGTGGCAGTTCACTGCAGGTAGTCCTCGACTTATGACTATAATTGACCGCAAAATTTCTGTTGCTAAATGAGACATTTCTTAAGTGAATTTTCCCCTTTGTACAACTTCTCTTGCATGGTTGTTGTTAAATTAGTAACACGGTTGTTAAGTGAATCTGGCTTCCCCATTGACTTTGCTTGATTGACAGAAGATCGCTAAAGGCGATCACATGACCCTGGGACTCTGCAACCATCATAAGTATGAATCAGTTGCCAAGCGTCTGAATTTTGATCAGGTGACCCTGGGGATGTTGCAACGGTCGTGTGAAAAACGGTCATAAGACACTTTTTTCAGTGCCATTGTAACTTTGAATGGTCACTAAACGAACTGTTGTAAGTCGAGGAGAACCTGTATTCTGTTTTTAAGTGCACCTACAAAGCACCAACCTGGGTATGAAATTGCACCTCTGGTGCTGAAGATGCGAATGTTTAAAGACCTTTGAGACCCATGATACCAGGGCAAGTAGTTTAACTTTTCAAATACATCCGTAGGTATTCTGTGCTGTGGAAATAACACACACACACACATACTCAACATTTGCGAACAACATTACCTCCCAAGGAGCACATAAACAGATGACCTTTTTTTTTTACAGTTGTGTTTACATGTTTTACATACTTTCTGCACTGTGGTGACACACACCACGCAGAAGCAGCTTATTGACTAAAATAACCCTCATGAATCACATAAAATAAATTACAGTTTTTGTAAGTGGGTGGCAACTCTATACACACAGTGGGGACAGCATGTAGACAGGATGTTTTGGATTCTGTCACAGACATTATACCTGGTCATACTTTAGAAACAAGAGCAGTTAAGTGGCATTTCAAAATGAAAGGTTTTGTTGGGCCACCCTGCTGCCTTCTTCTGAAACAACCTCACAAACACCGGTGTGGCTCTTGAAGTGAGCTGATAATTGGACTACTGCAGTTAGACAAATAGACATATTTTCTTTTAAAGTAATATTCAGTAAACAAGCTTTTTAAAAGTAATATTCAGCAAACAAGCTTTCGGTGTAATTTGTTTTGCTTTTGTTTTTATATATATATATATATATATATATATAAATTTTTGTCTGTCTTCTGTTGTCATCATTTCTTATTCTATGTATACTAATTTAACACCTTCTTTGATCTTTTTTATGTAAATGCATCTGTGTGGATTTTACTTTCTTTTGCCATTGTTGTTGTTACTGTTATTTTGGTTTCTGCTTTAAAAATCTTCTGTTCAGCATTAAACTTTTTTCCCTTAGTTTATATTACTCTTCATGTGTCTTCAACATGTATCTTTTCTTTCTTTTTCTTCTAATTCTAATAAAAGACCATTTTAAAAGGATATGGCCCTTAGTTTTGTATCAAAATCATATGTTAAAAACAAATGCGGAGTGTGGTCTGTTTCATTTCAGTAGCATGTGTGTCATACTGCACTTAGGTTTTGTGTTAGTAAAGAATCTAAGAAGCCCAGTGCAGTATATGGCTGAATTAAGGAATATAAACCATAGGTTTTAACCCCAAGAAATATAATCTCTTGATATTCTTAGGATATCATATTTTATCTTGATAATCTACAGAGTGGAAACATGTCTTCTGGGATCTCATACTCAAAAGAATAAACTTTAAAAACAAGGATTGGATAGAGGCACGGGGCACCATATACCATTATTATTATTTTTTGCATTGGATGTAGAATGGCAGTCATTGTATAGTATGAATTGGAGGAGTGTCTCGCCTGAAAAGACTTTCAAATCTGAATTGAGAGAATGCTTCAGAGAGAGAGTATACAGCTGTATAAATATCTCTTTGGGTCATATACAATGCAAGATTTGAAACTGCATCTTCAGAAGATTCAGAATTTCTGGACTCCATTAGTAACAGCTGCTTCTAGAAAACTCTAAAACGAAGGCATCTGCTTTTGCTTTAAGGACCATCATAGATTGACAGAGACTTTTAAGAATTTCGAAGTTGGCTATAAATGAATTGAAGCTAACAAGACCATTTGAAAAACTTCCTTAGTTGGGCCTGTGGTCACTTGGAATTGCAATCATGGAGTATACATTGTCCAGTAATGCCACTACTAGTAGTCCTTGACTTAACAACCATTTGTTGTAACAACCATTTGTTACAACAGCACTGAAAAAAGTAACTCATGACTGGTCCTCACACTGATGACCGTCACAGCAACCTCACGGTCACATGACCAAAATTTAGGTTCTTGGCAACTGGCATGTATTTATTGCAGCATCCCAGGGTTATGCAATCATCATTTGCGATCTTCCAAGCTGGCTTCTGACAAATAAAATCAATAGGGGAAGCCAGATTCGCTTAATGGCTGTATGATTAATTTAACAACTACGATGATTTGCTAAACAGCTATGGCAAAAAAAAAAAAGTTGGAATATCAGGTGCAATTCACTTAACCACTGCCTTGCTTAGCAATGGAGATTCTGGTCCCATTTGTGATTGAAAGTCAAGGAATCAAAATCAAAATCACGTATTAGTACCGCTTTATAAAGCCTTAGTAAGGCCACACCTGGAATACTGCATCCAGTTTTGATCACCACATTACAAAAAAGATGTTGAGACTTTGGAAAAAGTGCAAAGAAGAGCAACCAAGATGATTAAAGGCCTGGAGACTAAAACATATGAAGAACAGTTGCAAGAATTGGGAATGGCCAGTCTAGAGAAAAGAAGGACTAGGGGGGACATGATAGGAGTATTCCAGTATTTGAGAAGCTGCCACAAGGAGGAGGGGATCAATCTATTTTCCAAAGCACCTGAAAGGAGGACAAGAAACAATGGATGGAAATTAATCAAGGAGAGAAGCAACCTGGAATTAAGGAGAAACTTCCTAACAATGAGGACAATTAACAGGTGGAACTGCTTGCCTTCAAAAGTTGTAGGTCTTTCACCACTGGAGGTTTTTAAGAAAAGATTGGACAGCCACCTAAAGGGTATAGGACCCCCTGCTAGAAGACCTCCAAGGCCCCTTCCAGCTGTATTCTGATTGACTACCTATACTTAAGCTACTGAGAAGTTAAGACACATAGAGGAATAGGACTACTGAGATTAATTATGGTGTAGCTACAAAAATGGTCCTCTTTTAGCAAAATATAAAGACAATTATGAAAGTTCTGTTTGAATTGCAGAGTGAATTTCTCTGCACTTTTAATCTTAACCTTAGATTGGCACAGCACTAAACTTCATTTGGGCCTATACTGAAGAACGTAAACCAAGACATTTTTCTTCTAACAGAGTTCAGACCTTATTTGACTATCCCGGGATTAGGAAAAAGCTGTTCTATGCACAAAACAGCTAATTTTGGATGGTACGTGCCCAAAATAAAACACCTAGTTTGTTTCGGTCCATGCACAGAATGGCTGTTTAATGCTAGACAGAAATGTGAGGAGTGAAAAACCCAAGAAGACTGGCAGCTAATGGAAGTCTGGGGAGGCTCAGAAAAGATTGCGCTGGTGGATACACTGCTCTAGGAATAGGAAAGAGGAGATTACTTACTTACCCTGTTCAGTTCTGTACCCTGTGTACTCAGTCGTGTATATTAGAAAAATTGTTTCCAAAATTATTACTGTGCCACAAGGATTTTTTTTTTAAGTTACTGCAACCTAGCTATGTGTTGGTCTTCTGAATCTGCACTTAAAGGAAGAAATAAAAGATAAACTAATTGCTTATTTTGTTCTTTCTCCCGTTTCCTAAAATCCTGCCTAATCCATTCTGCTGGATGGTCAATAAATTTCTGGATACAAAGAATTAAAAGTAATAGCAGAAGGCATCAGGAATAATTCTCTCACACATAACCCCCATTCTTATTCTCCAAGAAGATTAGCGAAACAAAGGCCAGCCTGAGTCTCAAATACTTGACTTGTATTTGTCCGTTTGTAAGATGTAAGAAATTCAGAACAAGAGGATTTCTTTCTCTCCTTCATGCAGTCACTAAGTGCGCTGTCTGGCACATACATCTATTCTCTGGCTGGCTAGCAGATCTTTAACATTCAATTGGCAAGCTGAGCTAGTGACTGCGATCCAATTAAGGGGGAAAAAAAGATGCAGTGTACACTGATTTGGAGGAATGAAAGCATTATAAAGGATATATAAAGTGACTTTCAGGTCTGGCTGAAGATAATCTAATAAATTCTTGTGTGCTGTACTATTTTGTGAGCAGCACTAGTTGCATAAACTAAAATAGAAATGTTGAAGGAGGAAAGAAAAAGCCTTTACAGGCATTGGGACCTCAGAGCAACGATTGGGGGCAGAATGCCGTGAAATATTCTGCCTGAGTTTTCTCAAATTGAATTGGAGTGAGGCTCATCTCCTAGTCCAGGTAGGAACCGTGGTAATTCTTGAAAGAAAAGAATGAGGAAGAAGTGCCAAAGAACGCAGACTTTGCTGCTCCAATGCCTGGATGCTTTTAAAAGTAGGGCTAATTACCTAGCTGATTTTATCCCTTTCGGTAATGCCTGGACAAAGCTTCTTATCCCCATTTCGTCCAGTTATTCCCTTCTGTTTGATTGTATCTGCTAGAGGAGGGAGGTGGGTTCATGGGGGTGGCATGTAGTAAATTAATTTTGTAAATTTTACAGGCAATTTATTTTACTTAACTTTTATTCATTCCTTACCCTACCCTCCTGTCTTTCTTCAAGTGGCTTTTGGAAAGCATATACTCATAGACACGCGTATACAGTAAGTGTGTCAGGTATGAAAATATTGGAGACAAAGAAGCTTCAAAATTGCCAGTCGGCAGCTTGAGTTGACAACACGAGGGAGTCAGCCATTGCACAGGATTTTCTCTCTCTCACTGTTTAATTTTTTCCCCTCTAGTCTGCCTTTGGGGAGTTGCTATCTGAATGTTGGGGTTCATTCCTTTGCAACAGATACAACAATAATGGCAGATTCTACAAGAATGGTAGAATTTTTATCCTTCTATGTGACCAACTAAGCACTTGCTATGGGAGTATTTACTGAAATATTTTAGTAAATAAATACTATTTACTAAATATATAATATTTAGTTTTGTATGTCACCTGTAGTTCTAAATTAACCATTCTTGAGAATTTTGGGTATTTACAAATGCCCTTGGGAAATTATGAATCCATTGATGGATCTGAAAGAACATGATGTAGTTACCTCAGTGGAGCGTATCTGAGCTAGACCCGTATCTCTGGATGTTGATTGCAGCAACTGGAAAGGAAAGGTGAGATGCAAATGTAGTAGAGGCTGTGGGAAGGGAGGAACCAATATGCTCATCACATCAAGGAAGATCCCGAGGGAAGAAGCATGTAAGTATTTGCAGATTGGGAGGAAGAATTCCTCGAAACCAATGTTCCCTATTAATGAATATAGTGGTGTGGCCTGTATGCCTAAGGGGAGTGAATTTCTACAAGACTTCCAAGTTGTCATTTTGGGACATATTTTACCAACAGTGCAAAGAGATAACTGGGTTCCTTTACATGTTTGGATAAAATCAAGGACAGCTTGATCATATATGTAAATGCCATAAATTGGTACAGAAAATAGGGCTGTTCTATCTTTCCCCGGCCCAAAGTAATGTTGAACTAGAAAAAGTATAGGATAGTCCCACCTCTTTTATCCCCATGTGTCATCACAACTATCTTTCGTTCCATAATTGATCCTTGCCCACCAGCTTCTGAAAGGCACTGAGCAATCTGGCCTGTATTACCGACTAATCACAAACTGAATTCATATCCTTGGCTTCTCCCCCCCCCCCTCCCCATTTCCCCTTTGTTTGTTCCTCCAGGGAAAGTCACTGGCAGGCAAGCGTCTCACAGGCTTGATGCAATCTTCTTGACAGCATCGTCTGGGCTAGCAGTTGCTGACATCTCTGAAAGACCGCTGCACTCCACCTCCTCCTCGGCCAAGGAAAGACATTGCGGGGGGGCATAGGGGTCACTGCGAGGGGCGGGCGGGGGGGTGTAGACGAGAGAGCAAAGGAGAGAGAGCACCTTCAGACAATGGAAGAAACATAGGGAGGGAAAAGACGCCGGGATGGAGACTCTGACCCACTGGAGGTTCCTCTTTCTGTAGTTTACATCGAAACTTTTCTTATACCGCTTTGTAATGGCACTGAGGTCTCCAACGATAAGGCTCTGTTTCTAATTTGATTTCAGAGGAACACCATTGCTGTCTAAAGGAAGCAGAGAAAGAGAGCGAGAAAGGGCTAACAGTGTTATTTTACGTCGATCCTAAGAGAAATTTAAGGAAAGGACAACTGGTTCAGATCAGTCTTCATAACGCAGGCGCTTTCTCCCACTCTTTGCTGCTGCTGCTGCTGCTGCTGCTGCATGTGCACAGCTGTCTCTATCTGTCTTTCACATATCTAGGTAGGACTAGCATTTCATTCTGCTGAGCAGTAGATTAATAGTAAACTCTAGCTTCACACTAATGGCTCAGATTTGGCATCCTTTCCAAAGCCAGAAGATTTCACTTTGTCTGAAGGAAGTGTCATGTGATGAAAAAGGTTGCCACCCTAGCGCTTAAATGAAGATTAAAAACATAATCTAAGTAATTGGAAGGAGCACCCAAATGATCTTTTCTCCACAACCACCTGCAAATTTACTATAGACGTCATTTGTCTTCTAATTGTCTAGGTCCAATAAAATAACCACTAGAATCTGCTTAGACCTGAGAGAAAGAACCTGCCATTAGGAGAAAATAGGAGTTTGATTGGGTTTTTATTTTGCTTTTTTTTTGCCCTCATTCTTTGAAACATCTTTTCAAAAGATGTTTGCAAAAGTGGCTTTAGCTCTTCACTGATAGCATTAGTTGTTCCGAATATGTTTTGGGATACTGCCTGCATGCTACAGCCAATAGGATCAGACTCTGAGCTCCATATGACCAATTTGATCCTAGTAGAGTTGATTTGCATTTTATATATGTGAAACGATCACATCCAGCAATATGGTCCAAATGTTATGCCAGGCGTTCACACTTACATGGTCCAGCTGTGTACTGCAGCCTGCCAGGAATGGCATCCCTTCTATTTATTTTATAACCCAGGAAAGTGTTTTGTAACCCAAAGAAAGTTTTTAACAGATTTATTGAATCTCATGTTTGCAACATACCATGGCTGGTGGTCAGCTGCATTTAGCTTGGTGTATTACAAGTTGCACAGGTCTGTTTTATGCATCCATGTTATATAAAACACCATGTTTAAGAAGGTGGCATTTGATGGGAGTGGAATATTTATTTACTTCTGCCCTCTTTTTGTGTTTATTTTCCCACCAGGCTTAGCCCACAATATTAGTCATATAGAGTAAACTTATTTGATTGAATATATAATACATGTTTACTGCATTTAGCACAATAAGCTAGAATCAGTGGTCAATTAAGCTGCTAAAATATTAGTTAGGTCATTTAAAATTTAATTATACAGGAATAAATCAAGGTTCAATTGCTTGAAAAAAGAACATATTCAGAGATTTTTTTTAAAAAAAAAATCCATGTAAACACTTCAGTCTGGCAATTCCAGAGACTTGCATGGTGTAAGTATCACATTTCTTTTTTCACAATATGGCAAATGGGCAAAAACCTTGTGGGAAACTCAGCCAGGAACGGAAATGATCCAACTAATTGCTCAAAATTGTGTTCAGTGGTTAGATTTGAGAGAAGGAAATTGTTTAACCAATAAATTATTTGTGTAACTCCCCAAAATAAACTAAAAGGCAGAAAACCGGTTGCAATGGAAAGTGGTCTGTAAGTTGTGTGGACAAACATTGGCTAGAATGTATATGGGATCATACAGATGGCCTTAGCTGCCTTCTTTTAAAATAAAGTGAGAAGTCTGATAAATGTACGGTATGTATTCTAAATACATTATCTCACCTGAGTTCAAAAGAGTCAGCCCAACTATTGTTTTTATTTATTAATCACATTTAGAAAGCTGTCCAGTCAAGATGGGCAGCCATATAAATGTGATAAATAAATAAAAATAAATAATGATGTGGACATTTTTGCACTTAAGTGAGATCACATATTTAGAATGCATAAAATTACCAAAATTCTCACTTTACTTCAACTTTTGAAAACTGAATTATGGGATACGTGTGCACAGTTCCAGCTACAGATTTGTGCCACGGGGGTTCTTAATTTATGTTTTGTTTCTTTATTGCTGTCCTCATTATCTATAAAATCCTATTATGCAGACATTTGGCCCGTAAAAAGGCATTGTGATTATTTTTTTTAAGCTGCATTTCTCAACTCCCTCTATTTAGGACAAAACAGAGTTGGGGGCCACATTTTAGGCAATCCAAAAATTGGACTCCAAGGGCCACATGCTTTCACCACATGGGGATAAAAATGTCAGGCTTATTGTTGATGAGGGAAGAATAACAGAAAATTGATATGCTAAATACAGTGGAGAATTATACACTGATTTTAGCCTTCTGCAGAAAATCAGATCAAAATATTAGTAGCACGATCTTCAGAAGCTCTTGGCTACGCTAAAATGGGACGGGGTGCAGGTTACCCAGTCCTGATCTAGAATGATTTAGGGCGGTGTAATCAGAAATCAGCAAGTTTTTGTCCCAAAAGGCTTGTAGAATATTCACAAGAAAGGCTATAAAGAAAGGAAAATAGAATAGAAGCAAAAGAATAGAAAATAGAATAGAAGCAAAACAATGTAGAATAAATATGCAACTCAGTTCAACATGTTTAAGGCCAGTTTGAGAAAGGAATGGTCTGAAGAGCTTAAACAAAGGACTTCATGAACAATTTGGATTTAAGGACCGACCTAAAGAAAGAGGATGTTATTTAGATAATGAGATGATTATTCATTTGATCTTTTGATCCTTTTCGATTATTTCTCTGATACATGGTGGAGTCATACAAGTTCCCACCCTAAGCTGCCTGTCAATTAAGTACAAATGGTGGTCAGGCACAGGTTTACTGTTTGTCAGCCAATTTTTTAATTGCCATTTATTTCATAATTTCCTTCTTTTTTTTTTGTCTACACAACTAATTAAATATCTCCTTTTGTCCTGAATTGTCTATTCCTAAATTCTACTATAGCAATAGAGATGCCATGGATGTTAACCAGAAACAGATGTCAAATGTGAAATTTAGATTTACAGTGAGATAACTAATAAATCTTAAACAAGTGACCTGATCCATTGGGAATATTTCATCAGGCTCACATGCCTCAACAGAACTGAATTGCCTTAGTCAATTAGGCACCAGGACTCCCAAAGAGAAGGGTCCTCAAAGAACAGGAACTGTTAGGCTCTTAAGATAATGGACTTAATCCACATTTGAATGGGTTAGAAAATAACCTGTTATTGTTGTAGTCAAAGATGTAGCAATGGTCTCATTACACCAAATAACTTAATCGTGGTTCTTCTGTCCCACAACGTGTATCACACCCATACATACACACACACAGTTTTTCTCCAACCTTCCTACCCATAATGTTATCTTACTATACAATTAAAATATATGCTTTCTCAAGATTATTTCCTCAATTACAATCTTTTTCCATTTCCCTCGCCTTGTATAGACTATGTGCCATCAATGCCAACTCATAGATCTCCTCCAGGATGAGCTGTCTCCAACCTGGTCCTTCAGATCAACAGTTTTATGTTGCTTACCTAAAAGGAATAAGAGTGTCGAGCCCTAAGGCACCCCACAAGTGAGGGCCATGGCTTGATCTGTTTCGCCCTGTCAATACTGACTGGAACTGGCTACCAGAAAAGGAGGAGAACCTCTGCAGAATGGTATTCCCATTCCCATACACCACAACTTGTCCAGAAAGACACTGTGGTCAGTATATTGAAAGCCACTGAGAAATCAAGAGGCACTAAGATAAGTGCATTTCCCCCATACATTGAAAAACAAAGTCCAGTTAACTTTTGAAAAAAGCACCTTTGAGACACTCCCATAAACCCGTACATCCACCCTGTTTTGGCTCTATGATAGGCTGCTTGCCATTTATAGAGTTATAGTCTGACAATGGAGTTTCCATCTCAGGGCAATCTACCAAAAAGGCCAGATCAAAGAGAGATGGGAGGATAGGGATGCTTTTTCACCAAAAACACCGCAAATCCCCTTCTAGGTGAACCTTCTATGTCACATAGAGGACTTGCATGGGAGGTTGATGATTTTCAGGGCTCCGATTGGATATTAAGGGACCAGACTCCCATCCAGCCATAGGTCTTTTTCTTGGGCATTTTTCCTTTGGCTTAAAGGGCAAATAGAGTGTGATCAAGCATCAACGTTTATCTTCTCGCTCTGGTAGGAAGAGTGACCTTGAGGAATACATTCCTATTGTAATTCATACTCTTCTTCTCTGGCCACTCTGCTCTATGGTAGCATCTTTACTGCTATTGTTGCTCCATGCTTTCTGGAGGCCTCCACAGCTACAGGATCTGCAAAGGATCTGCATTTCGTGAGTGGAGGAAAACAGCAAGTAGAACTTCCTTCCCTTTCCTCCTAACAGCTGCAAGAGAAACTGTTGTTGCCACCCACCCACTCAGTATGAGAGCAGCAACATTGCCAGCTTCATTTCTGAGGCACACTTGGGGGGGGGGGGAGGGCATCGGTTTCTCAAATGGCAAGCTTTCCTGCTGAGAGAATCTAACAGTAACCAAGAAATGTTACCATAAATGAGTTTTCGTGTTCCAAGGAACATGACAGAGAAGCAGTGAAATGCAAGAGGAAAGCCCATTTGCATCACCTTCTATTAGTTCCTCTTCTAGGATCACAGCACTTACAGGTAAATCCTAGCTGAGTGTAAAACTTGGCTTTCAGGCATGGAACGTTCTGAATTGTGGCCAGAACATTGTGAAACACTTTCTAGAACAGTGGTGGTGAACCTATGGCACGCGTGCCAGAGGCGGCACTCAGAGCCCTCTCTGTGGGCACCCACGCCGTTGCCCCAGCAGAGTTCACCAGAGTAGCGAGCATGTGGCGTTTGGAAGCGACAGGGCAGGAAGTGAGCAAGCAAGTGGCGTTGGCCCCCCGGGGATACCCCCGGAGATGGCGAGGGACTGGCCCCAGCCACACTCACCCAGTCTGCCATGACCACTGCAGCCACGCCCACCCAGTGGGCTATGCCCCCCATGCCCCTCCTGAGGGCACCATAATGCTGATGCGGCCCTGGCACTTTGCGATAAATAAGTGGGTTTTGGGTTGCAGTTTGGGCACTCGGTCTCTAAAAGGTTCGCCATCACTATTCTAGAACATTTACTTCTTGAAAACTATGAACTACCCTCTGCAATAACTTGATCAGAGAGAGGGAGATAATATAAAATATTCTGGAGCAGAGCATTATTAAAAATTTAATTATTAAAATATTTACCAGTTATTAATCTTTGCTTTTAATGCAGCTCTGTTTTCTAATGGAAACTGGTTCAGTATGTAGACAAACAGTGCATACCGTCTTCAAGCAAGCAGCTGAATACACCAGTCACCAATAAGTTCTTAATCCTAAGAGTCAATAAGTATACATGTACTGAAATTTTAAAGACAGTTCTGTTTAAGAAAGCTGTCTACAGGGCCAGCTGATCTTGAACCAGTTGTTATCCTATCAGTGTCTTGGTAAACCTGCATATCTTTTGTTGCTAAAAAAAAAGAATAGTATAAGTACAGCCTAGCAGAGAGTTGTATCAAAAGGATGCTGCCACTGAGAATACTCCTAGCCACAATCTGGAAGCTAAATCACTTGGTTGGACCACAAGCAAACACACACACACAGACACACACACCGGTTATCACCAGTGTACTGATTGGATGGTCTTGGGAAAGTAATATCAGTTCCTTAAGGTATCAGTTCCTTAAATTGGCCCTTGTAGCTCATAGTCATTGCAGCATTTCAGCACCAGAGTTGCATAACTGCCACTTAAGAGCCCCACTTAAGAATTGGGTAGCTAAATTATGCACCAGAGATTACTGAAGAATAGCCTCACAAGCAGTGCTTAGCATCCCCACCTAGGTTTCTTCAGAGTGACAGAAACAGTGTTAATGTATATGAGCCCATTGGCCTGGCCAAGCCTGTTACATTTCTTGGAGCATGAAGAGGACATTAATAAAACAGTATCATTTTGGATTTTAAATGCATGATTAAATAAATTATTTGAGATGATTTATCAAACAGGCATCTAGAATAAAATAATAACAATGCAACTTCTAGTATTAGAGAATTTCAGATTGCATCTATCCAAAGATTTTCATTATATAAACCTCACTCTACAGCAAATTTGCACATCAAAGATACATTTACCAGCTCAATCTCACCCAAACCCTTATGGGTGTCTCTTCCCCTTTTCATGATCCCATGCAACTTTAGGAACAGCTAGATAAAAAACTTCTTATGGATGTTACACTGTGTTTACATCAAGGAAGTGAATCATTATACTATTTACCTTATGATATGGCTGATGACAATGACAGCTTAAACTGTGTCCTAATTAGAGTACCTAAGATGATGCAACTTGTAGCTTCTCTCACACATTTACAGTGACAATGTAAAGCTCTAGGTCAGAAATTAGAACCTGTGAACCAGGATTTGTTGAACTCCCACTCCCGCTATCATTGGTCCTGCTGGATGCAGATGGTGGCCCCATAATATAAATATAATGGGATAGTTTAACAAGAGTCAGGAATCCTTCACTTCCAGAAAGTCAACAGTTGGCCTTCAGCAATTACATCTTTCTCAGTGAAAAGCAGAAGCTCTCTCCTTAGACAGTGTATATGTTCCTTATGTGCAAGCTGTTTACTATACATGAATTTCCCCTTATTTTCCATTCAAGGTTATCTAGCTCTGCTCCAAATGCCTCTCCTGTGGTTTTAATAGAAGGACAAGTTGCCTAGCAGAGACCTTGTCCAGCCTCTGGATCCTGCAGTAGAGCAAAAGTAGCTGTTGGCCAATGAGCAATTCTGGCTATCAGCAGACAGAGAAATGTAGAGATGATTTACCCTTTGGCTCCTTTAGACAACATAGCCCCAAGCAGCTGGAATGCACCAATACACAGCTGGGCCTCCCACTCCAAGCAACTTGTAGCAGGCTGTCTGCTTTGGAGCTGCAGGGAGAATTGAATATGTACAGCAGCAACACAGATCTACCATCAGAGCATCTGTGCTTTCCACCTTTCTTCTGGAGGTAAATTAGCTCATTGTCCTGAAATCTGGGCATGTGATTGAAGATAAAAAGCATATCCTGTTACAATAAAATAAAATATAAAAATATAAGGCCTTGTATGTGTTCTTTTCAAGGAGCATTGTGAGTATTTCAATTTACTCCTTTTTCATCATCAAGAAGAGCTTCATTATCACCACTTCCCTTGCTCCCTGATTTTGTGCACATTTTTCAACACAAGCTGATGTTTCTGCTACCAACAAAAATACCTCTCTTAAGTTAGAAAACAGCAAACTCATACAGCCTTGAAATCTTTGAGATAAATCAAAATGGATCCAGAATTCTGTACAAATGTGACATTTCAGATGCCCATATTTTGCAGAGATCTAAGATTGGCTTTGTGCTTTCAAACAACCTTCTCTGAATTGGTATCCTTAGGATATAATGAAAAACCCGGCTGCTTTAGTCCCAACATGTTTAGCAGACATCAGACTGGAATAGACTGTTTTAAACTTAAACAAACCAGGGCAAGCGGTGATGTGCTCAGTGCCATGTTTTCAAACATTCATCTACTCTTTCTACAATATGTCCTTGCCTTGGCATGGCTTTTTTAAATATATACAGGGAAGCCTTGGGAATGCTCAGTTCTGCCTTTTCTCATGTGCCTTTCTTCTTAATGCCAGGCTTACTGAGATTCCTTTAAAGGAAATGGAATAGAACATTTTAGCACATCTGTCCCTAAATAAAAAAACATTCTGCAAAAATGCACACGCGCCATGTTCAGATGTGCCGCTGTTTTTCAGAGAATAATTTTCTGCTCCAGGCTCTGAATCCCAGCTCAGAACTGAAGCTGTTGACCAACTCCATATAATAACTTACAGCTCCATTAATCAAAAAGTGTTCCATATAACTAATAGCTCCATCTGAACAATGTGGGAAATTTGAGTAATTTTTACAAAGGTTGAGTTCTATTGTGGTTTCTAGGACTCAGTGTATTATACAAACCCCAGGATAAGGCGATTATTTTATGATTGGGTTGTGAGAGCCCAATCAACTGGGTAAATTCAATCAGCCAAGATTAAACATTACCCATATTAGCACGTAGCACAAGTGTGATGGCCAGCTTGGTTCATCTTTCATTCTATTCAGGGAAAAATTCTCAAATTTCACTAAGCCCTTTAAAAATTATGATGATATTATCCATTTAGTTGTGTCCAACTCTTGGCAATTCTTGGCAAGGTCTCTCCACATCTTCTGATCTTACACTATTTATTTGAGTTTTTTTTAATGCTCTGATTGATATCAACTTTGATGGTGTCCAGCCTTTGTGTTCTTTGATGGCCTGATTTCCTTTTACTGCTAACTCTTCCAAACATAATTGCTTTCTCCTGTGAATTACCCCACATGACGTGGCCAAAATAAGCGACACGCTGTTTTGTGATTTTTCCTTCCAGTGACATGTCTGGTGTTATGCACTCCAGTAGTTGCTTATTGGTCACCTTTGCTGCCCAAGGAATACGCAGGGGCCCTCCCCAGCCTCACAGCTCAAATGAGTCCATTTTTGTCCTATCTTCCTTTTTTAAGGCCCACCCTTTAAAGAACATCAACATTTTACATGATCATTTACAGCTGCACACTAAGAGAGGAGGGTAGTAGTACAAAAACTGACACCTTTGTTCCATTGTGCAACATCTAAGACTTCCATGGCATATCTAAGTCTTTTAATATGCCACAGTGACTGAAACGTGTCTTATAATTGTAGAATTGTAAGCCAGCCAGAGTCATTTGGTTGAGTTGGGCAGCTATAGACATTGAATAAATAGAGAAATAAATAAATAATGATTCCATTCTTGATATTTCTTTACTTCTTTGTGGCAAGGGTATAATGGAAACAATAGTCTCCCCAGGACACATTAAATCAACAGCCACAAGTCAGAATGTCCTAATTCCTTGCTGGAAAATTGGTTGAAGTACTCCTGCAGTTTAGATGTTTCTCTTTGCTTCTTCTTACTCTCAACATAAATCTAAGAGCCTTTAACTTCAACTCACTTTTTTTTCTTTCATATTCTAAACAGCACCCCTTTGGAATAATTATCGCCCTTCTTTTTGGCATCCTTTAAAATATATATAAACAGCAAATCTGCTGTTACTTTAAAAATCATCTTTCTGTTGGTTTTATGTAAGCATCTTTGAATACTACTGAGGGCTACTCACTGTGGTTAAATGAAGTATTATTATTCTATCTGTCACAAAAACTGGATTTGTCATTGATAGCTATGGCAAAAAATTCCGCTACAGAGAATTCGGGGGTAGACAGTGAATGAAGTTGTCAGTTTTGGCTGTGTAATCAAGGGCCCACCTCCTTTATATATATATTAGTGCCCATAAGCAGCTGTTTTGTTGCCATGTTCACTTTTTTTAACCCCCCTGCAGATAATCCTGGAAGGAGAGTAAGAAAAAGATGAAATCTGTATTCTTATGTGAGAGGAGAAATCATGTGGGAAAGGTATTCCAGGTACTATATAATCAAGCAGAACTTTATTCCTGCCCTGCCTAGCAAAGCTTGATGGTTCCTTCTATGGATAGTGTGGATTATCACTTGGACTACTTTTTCTATATTTACAATAGTTTGCTCATGATGTTTTTTTAATCAGTCCAAACCTGTTAAGTGATTGGTTCTTTGAATTGGTCATCAGAAAATTGCCTACCTTGTCTAAATCTGTGCCATTCTAATTAATGTTTCAGTTGTTTATCAGGGAATTCTACGTTTTAACACTATCAAAAGTATAAATAATAGAGAAATATTGTTTGACCACACAGAGAGATATGCAGTTATTCTAGTTTTCTTTTTCCAATCTCCCAAAGTGGCCATTCATTTGCACAGACAGGATGATGTTTAGTAACCAGTCTGAATCCCTCCCTTCAATCTGGAAAAAATGTATATGAGGGTTCCACATACAGCCACTGAGCATTTTTATTCTTATTTCCCAGAAACTGTCACAAATTTCCAATTGTCAATTCAGTTGCCTTGTGAATGGTTCTCCCTCCCACTGCTTATCCCCTGACTTCACTCTTGACATCTTGATTTTATCACAATTAGACAAAACGACAATAGGTTTGTTGGTCCATTATGAAAATAAATCAGAAATACAGGATTGCCCAGTGCCCTTATTAGAACAAACCAAAAGAATGGGCAAGCGTCAGTATTCTTCTTCAGAGCTTTATCAATGAGATGGCAAAAGATGGGCAGGGGGAGCAAAGACATTTTATGGCAGGCCAGGTGTTTTAGTCATGAAATTTCATGTTTACTGTTTTGACACTGCAGACAATGCCGTTATGCCCAATTATTGTTACAAGAACAGTGATAGCTGTGTTGCTCTAAAAAAAAAAAAAATCCAAAACGTCAGTTGGACAATAGGTTTGAAGAGCCAGCTAAAATGGGACAAAAGTCCTGGGATATCTGCAACCTCCGGAGAATGGATGGAGCTCTGTGGCCTCAGAGAACTAACTGCCACAGAGAAGCTGATTGAGAGCCAGGGAGCTAAGTCACCATCCACAATAAGAACTTGTGTGTGAAGAGGACAATTCTTCAGCATCTTCTCTTCAACAGTGCAAAAGTTGTATTTTTATCACAGTCTTTGGGGAAAAACATTTTTTTATCTATGCAGGTCGGACCAACCCATGCCAGCTTGTTCGCAATATTCCAGACAATGCTCTTGTTAAAGCAAGTCAGAAAAGAATTGGCTGCCGATGGTGTCCAAGATTTGCTCTTTGAAAGGAAAAGAGGCCATGTGAAGAGCTTCATCAATGGGACAGGCTGCTTATCTCGCATAATTGACAATGCATGGGTTTGATATTCTGGACCAGAAATTATTGCTTGTGGAAATTCCAAACCAGCTGAGCTTCTCCCACATCCACCTTTTGTTCTGCTACAGTGTTCATGTGCATCTTCTATGAAGTAAGGACCCATTTTGGTATTGTTAGGTCTCTCATTAGGAAGCCACCTCTTAAAACACATTCTTGTTCCTTTAAGATCAAAACAAACTAGCACAATGGCCTTACCCTCCCTACCAAAGGAAGTGCAGGGTAGCACTCCCATTTCTTCCCCTCCTTTCTTCATTTACCAGAAAAGCAGCTGTGTTGCTATATTAAGGTGTTTCACCAGGGCTTTGTTACTAGGCAATCCTAAATCAAACTCTAAAGTCAAAGCAGAGCATCAGCCCCTCCCTTAAGCCTTTCCTCGGCTTTGGTCTGAAATTTAGCACTGGCAAACAGCCTTCTTTCAAAAATTCCTCCAACTCCCAATATAATTCTGCCAGATCAGTAGGCTAACAGCTGGTCGTATCTCCTTTGCAGTTCTTCAAAACAGACAGCACAATATTTCTAGAAAATTGCTTTCATTCCAAGCCAAACCTTTGGAGCCTGAAAGTTTTCCGTCAGTTTAAGCATGTCTCTTCTCAAAAGCCTAATATTTGGCTTAGGGACACATAACAAACTCAACCTAGAATGACAAAACCCAGTAGCTGGGTTCTCATTATGTATGATGCTTGAATGAAATATATTCACAACCCAGATGCTAAGCGTTCTCACACCAGAATGAACCATAAACCCATTTCAGCCTTTACATGGGCTTACAATTCTCTTTAACACTTCTTATTATTTGCAAAATTATAACTAGAAATGACACAGAAAAAGTCCCTTCTTACCCCATGGGTGGTAAGTGTCTCCCTCAATGTCAAATCCTCTACCAGAGGCCAGAGACTTTGAGAGTTTCACACCATGTTTTAGCTGTTCCTAGCACAGCACTCTTCTGGACAGAGAGCTCTGATGTTGTTCCTGGGATCTGTTGGAGCCTTTTTCTCAGCTTGGGAGGCACTGTCCCAAGGGTCCTACCACCACTGGGATCACTTTGATCTTTACTTTCCTTATCCTCTCTAGTTCTTCCTGCAGACCCTGGTACTGGTCTAGCTTCTCATACTTTTTTCTTCCTGATGTAGTGTCAGTCAGCACCACTACATCTATCACCTTCACTGTCTTCTTGTCCTTGCCTAATACCACACTGGCTGATTGGCCAATACCTGTACAAGTTCTTGGGACAAGGACAGAAAATGAATATATATACATATAGCTTTATGAAAGCAGGTTGGATACTACTAAAAAACAGATTCCTCCTTAGCAAATTTGGAATATAGATACCAGAGACCTGGGGGAGGGGGTTAAGGTAAGTGTCCCTTTCGTCAAAAGCATGCTGTTGGGAAAGATTTTTTCCAGGATTTGAGGAAATGGGAGGATCTAGGTGCTGGAATGTCTAGAATCTTATCAATCTCTTTTGTAATGTTGGAGGCTGGCAGGGAAGAAAAGGAAGGAAGCTCCAATGTCAAATTGCATACTCTGTAGTCAAAGTCTTCCCTTTAACCTTCTGAAACTTTTACCTTAATAGAAGGGGCATTGCTACATGCTGAGATATGGCATTCCTCTATACTTTGATGCTATGTGGCATGTTTTTAAAAAATCTGATAATGAAATTTAGGACCTGAGATTTTATCCTCAAGTTGGGTAGAGCAAGATACAGCTCTTCTATTGCTTCTCAGAAACTATTGCCAATGGAGAGAAATACAGCCTAAAATTCTAAATGTTCCAATTTTACCACCTTGTGGGGTGTGTGAAGATATTTCAAGGACTCTTCTTAGAGAATCTTGTTCTATATTTCACAGATTTCCTTGCAGAAACTTAGGATTCTAAAGAAGATTAATGATATAAGTAAGAGTGTATGCCAAATTTCATCCCCTTTCCCACTTTCTGTCCAGAATACAAACACATTTTTGGCAAGTGAAGTGAGAATCCTTGCAAGCAAAACTGATGTTCCTGTTGAGGTCCAGATGGTGCATATTTGGAGGTTAGACATTCAGATCAGTGATAAAAAAACAGGAAGCTGCTAGCCAGGAAATATAATAATGTCTCCTGCCTCACAATTGGAGACCAGCTGGGCTCGCTGCTAGTAGCACAGGTGGAAGAAAGATAGCCAGGAGAAGGTGACATTAAAATAATCGGAATTGGTCACAGCGATGTTTGTTGGAGAAAGGGGAGAAATCATTTTTACAGTTCTAGCTGTTTTTAAAATGTCATTTGTTCTAAAAATATTGCCATTTATTTTTTAAAAAAATACTGTTTGCATTTGTTTATATTATCGACTCTAAGCGTCATTATGCACCATATCATTGAAAGAAAATCTGGGGGTCAGATCAAATCAGCCACCAAGATGATAGTTTGTTATTAAGCTCCCATACAAGGCTATGAAAAAAAAACCAACCCAGAATCTTTGAAATTATGATAGAGAAGACTTCACACGGCAAAGGTCTCACTTCTGAGCCACATACAGTGGTGGGATTCAAATATGTGAGCAACCAGTTCTCTGTGTGGATGCCGCTTCCGGAAGTCCATTCTGGGCTACAAAAAATTAGCTACCGGTTCTGCCGAACTGGTGCGAACTGGCTGAATCCCACCACTGGCCACATACACATAGCTGTCCCATTCTATGAGATGGCCATGTACAAAGAAGGAAAGTTCTACTTTTCACTCAGACTGTAGAACAATCAGTTAAGTGTATTCATGAAAAGCGTACACACAAAATAAAATAATATAAAATATTGAATCAAGGGCCAAATTTAAACCCAGTGCTGCCTGATAATGATTTCAAAAGACCAGACCAGAATTTAGCTCCTTTCATAGGGATAGGGATGGACTGATCCACTCTTAGAAAAGGTACAGCCTTCTTTTCAGGCTGACCCAAATAGCAAGGAGGGGAGTTCATAGCTCAGAGCAACAGGTGTCATAAAAAGGACAGCTCAGCAATAAATGAACAACTGTCTCAATAGCTTTATCTGGGCACAAACATTAATGATACACTATTACATCTTCCTTCCAGCAATATAAACAGTAGCACATCAAGCCTCATTAGAGTAAAGATTCTCATATGAGAAAAAATATATATATTAAAAAAGTAGGTATAGTTAAAAGGTAATAACAGGGGGTTCTAATATAATGATTAAAAACCTTAAATCTGCCTCTCTGCAGTTTTGAATCAACTACAGGTAATCCTCCACTTACGACCACAGTTGAGCCCAGAATTTATGTTGCTAAGTGAGACATTTGTTAAGTGAGTCTTGCCCCATTTTACGACCTTTCTTGACACAATTGTTCAAGTGAATCACTGCAGTTATTAAATTAGTAACACGGTTGTTAAGTGAATCTGGCTTCCCCCTTGACTTTGCTTGTCAGAACGTTGCAAAAGGGGATCACATGAACCCAGGACACTGCAACCGTCATGAATGTGAGTCAGTTGTCCAGCATCTGAATGTAAGTCACATGACCCTGGGGGTGCTGGGTCACAAATGTGAAAAAATGGTCATTGTTTTTCAGTGCCGTTGTAAATTCAAATGGTCACTAAATGAACTGTTGTAAGTAGAGGACTACCTGTACTCTTTCTTTGCCTTTATAATGGTGTTTCCCAAGCCAAGCATGTTTCTGGACTCAGTTGAAAGCCTTATCTATATCTTTTTTCCTTGAATGTAAAAATCTATCAATAAAGATGGACTGAAACAAGACCCTCTCCAAAAGATTAGTGTACCTAATGTTTTTAAATGGCATTTTCTCACAGAAAGTCAATAGAGGCAAAAACAAGTTCCAAGCAGAGAAATGCATTAGGAACACAGAGGGGACCTCAAAACGGTTCTTAAAATGTCGACTGTTTTGCTTTCAGCATGCTTAGGCCCTTATAGAGAGAGCGAGAGCTGTGTTTCAAACAATAAACAGCTCAGCACCTTTGCTCTAAACAGTTTGGCAGCTGATGGAACACAATTATTACTGTTACATTGGCAAAATTCAGTACGTCATTTGAAATCCCCTAGGTACCGATTAGAAAAAGGACATAACTTTTGCATCTTCACACAGTGGATGATTGGACATAGATTTCAACTGTTGACTGTTCTATCTGCATACCACTGATGTCCCACTTAGGCAATTTGCATTACAGTTAATAAAAGGTCCACTTTTGTTTTGAAATAGTTGGTACATTGCTACAACAGAATGTTGCAAGGACTCAAAGTCATCACTAAAGGCCAGTCTAGGTTAATTACTGCATCATCAGAATATAGTAAGATGAAAATAGGGTTGTCGTTCCTAATTCTAGGGGATGAAACTCACTCAAGGTTTTTATGATGGAGTCAGCATAAAATATAAACCAAAGTAGGACAAGAATTCACCCTTACTTAACACCATTAAGGATGGGAATTGGAGCAAAGAGCTCTTGAAATGTGAAGGAAATCGATGTTCCTCATGCAGCATCATATTTAACCTCATGTTAATTATGTAAATGTAAATTATGTAAATATTCTGCATAAGAGGTGATCAGATTCCTTCATAGCATCACCCCAGTTACCGATTCAAAAGCTACTTTTGAATCAATAATGGCAACATAAAGAGTTCCTCCTGGGCAGCTGGAATATTTTTCCACCAAATGCTGCCATGTGATCAAATGTTGACTCTCCAGCCGAAAAGCCAGCCTGTTTCTCAGTCGGCACTGTCTCTGATGTTGATTAATCAATGTTACACAAGAAGAAAGGTAGCATAGAACTGCTAGCCATGCTCAGTGGACTGAGTCAGCAGTAACTGATAAGGTTAAACTTGTCACTTTTCTTAAAACTGGAATTATTATTGATTTAACTGATTTTTAGGCATCTGCAAAGATGTGGATAAATAAGGGGACCAAAGAAGGGAGCCCAAGAGTCTATTCTGAATTTGAATTTCAAGGCTTCTTCTATCTAGCATCAGATACCCACCAGCCTTTTACTATTTTTAAATGTGCTATCGACTTGGAGACCTTTGAGATAGTAACAAGAGACCAATCAGTAAAGAGGAGAGGCTGTCAAGAAGAATCCAAATAGTGTGTGCTACCATAGCCTTTTCCAACCAGGCACTCTCAAGACATGTTGAGACTTCAACTCTTAGAGTTCCAGTGTAAGTAGCTGAGTACTCAGTTGCTCTTTTTCAGGAGGCAACTGGACTTTCTTGTTTTTCTTTTTCTTTGAAGACATTTCGCTTCTCATCCAAGAAGTTTCTTGAGCTCTGACTGGATGGTGGGGAATGGAAGGATTTATATTCCTTGCAGACAGCTGGTCATTTGCATTCTTTTAGAGAGTCGTTGAGGCCACTTGGAGATTTATCTGTGTCCTCAGGGTCAGCTGAGTAGTGCAAATGACCCCCGAGGACACAGAAAACGTCTTAAATGGCCTGAGTGACTCTCTAAAAGAATGCAAATGACCATGTATGTATACATACATACATACATACATGTATGTATGTATACATACACAGTCTTACAGTCTTATGGAACTTCTAGAGTTTTATAAGAGGTGTAAAGCAACCTTCATCAATTTGATGCCTTCCAGAAGAGTTGATTACAATTCTCATTTTCCCATATCAAGCATTATGAGAAAGAGAACCCTGTACATCTGGAGGTACCAGATTGGAAGAAGTTGACATAGTACAGTCATATCTCTCCCAAGAAAAGTGAAAGAAGAGCAAGCAAGGATCTTTCCACTGGATAGATCAGTATTTCTCAATCAGACAGCCATGCTTACAAATGAGGAATTCTGGGAGCTGAAGTTCATAGATCTTTAAGTTGCTACGGTTGAGAAACACTAGGACAGATAGTATTAAGCACAGACAGGAACATTTTTTTCTCATTAGCCATGACAATAATAACACATTCTTACAGTAGCATTACATTATCTAGTGGCCCTTTGTAACAACCAAAGACATTATAAAATGTCTACTTACAAATTTTCAGTCTGATATTAACTGCAAATTAGCCTCTCTCCTGATTCCTGTTGTTCAAAGCAACAGGATAAAAGATTAATAATGTGTATATAAATAACTAGAAATAAATATCATTTCTCAAGGTCAAGATTATTTCAGAGTATTTACTCACAAACAAATCTGCTCAATATTACTTTGTCGTTGAAAAAGTTGCTTTTCATTTCACAGTTCCCTTTTGCTACAGTGTACTATTCCACCATTAAACAAACTTAAGTATCAAGAAATAATACATTGCATATGCTTGTTTATATGTAAAATTCACTTTTATTAGTTACAGAAATATTACTTAAACACAAAACAGCTCCTACTTAAAATTGTCCAGAAGGCCTGAAATCGTAGGCAACACTAATGCTTCTGTTCTTCCTTTTGATGGTTCTTTTTTAATAGTAATTTTATTAAAAATTACAACTACAATGATAAAAAATACAAAAGAAAAAAAGAAAAATTAAAAATAGAAAAATAGAAAAGAAAAAGAAACTTGAAAACAATACAAAAGAAAGAAAAAATATAGTAAAAAAATGACATCTTTCTTTGCAAGTATAAACAATTTTACTGACTTATCACTGACTTAAAATACAGAAATGATTTCTTCTTCCCAGATCCCATCTCTTATCTATAAACAAATTTTTAAAAAACTTGTTATTTCAGTCCTGTAAAGTCCATTAAGGATTACCAGAGATAACAGGATATCTACTTTAACCTTTATAAAGGGATAAACTTTATATTCCTTTGTTTTACTTTTAACAATCTTGATCTTTAGTTTTTTCAAATAATATCCTAAAACTTGATTTCTTTTCATTTTTTTTCTTTGTTCATTCTCACAAAATTCTTCAAACCTTTATCAAGCCTCTTTTGTAAATACAATATAGCAAGGTTATGCAGATCATTCTTTTAACTTGTTATTTGTATATCCCTTTTATTTATTAAGACATCAGCTGGTTCCCTTTGTATGTCCAATGTAACGCCTTTTTGCATATCATTCTTATAGTTTGTTATTTTGAAATCCAATGGATTGGATCACTTATGGGTGATCTTAAGTTCACTCCTTGTCTAAAGATGAATTATAAAAACCTGGTCTACTTGCTGGCTGTTTATTTTTCCATGGTTATCTTCAGTTTGCCATTTCTTCCTCAGAAGCCCACCCTTTGGTGGTTCTTATCTTCACAATGGAATAGATAGCCATTCAAGCATACGAGAGGTCCTTGGTGCTCTCTGAGCTTGCTTGTTTTCTTGCAGACATTTCATTACCCTAAATAGGTAACATCATCAGTGCTAGTAAGGAGTGTTGTTTGCTGTCAGTTTATATTCTGGTATTTTGCCTGTCTGGATGGGTGGGGGCGGTCCTAGGGATTCTTTGGACTGTTTACTAATGGCTCTATGGCAGTTTCAAGCATACAACACATGTAAGCGCCTATCACATCTATCTATCGTCTGTCTGTCTGTCTGTCTGTCTGTCTGTCTGTCTGTCTGTCTGTCTGTCTGTCTGTCTGTCTGTCTGTCTATCTATCTATCTATCTATCTATCTATCTATCTATCTACAATCTATCTACAATCTATCTACAATCTATCTATTTATCATTTACTATCTATCATCCATCTATCTATCTAATCTATCTATCCAACCATCATCATCATTATCTGTCTGTCTGTCTGTCTGTCTGTCTGTCTGTCTGTCTGTCTGTCTGTCTGTCTGTCTGTCTGTCTGTCTGTCTGTCTGTCTGTCTGTCTGTCTGTCTGTCTATCTATCTATAGAGGTTGAGACTCTAGAAAGAGTACAGAGAAGAGCAACAAAGATGCTTAGGAGACTGGAGGCTAAAACATATAAGGAACAGTTGCTGGAATTGGGTATGCCTAGTTTAATGAAGAGAAGGATGAGGGGGGACATGATAGCAGTGTTCCAATATCTCAGGGGCTGCCACAAAGAAGAGGGAGTCAAATTATTCTCCAAAGCACCTGAAGGCAGGACAAGAAGCAACAGATGGAAACTAACCAAAGAGAGAAGCAACCTAGAACTAAGGAGAAATTTTCTGACAGTTAGAACAATTAATCAGTGGAACAACCTGCCTCCAGAGGCTGTGACTGCTCCAACACTGGAAGTTTTTAAGAAGAGACTGTACAGCCATTTGTCTGAAATGGTATAGGGTTTCCTGTCTGAGCAGGGGATTGGACTAGATGACCTCCAAAGTCCCTTCCAACACCATCATCATCATCATTATTGTTGTTGTTGTTGTTGTTGTTGTTATTATTATTATTATTATTATCATCTATCATCTGTCTATTGTATTTAGTGTAAAAACTACATATTTGCCACACATGATTGCTTTTCAGGATAAGCAGCTTAAGCTAAATAGAGAACCTGGATGACTTTTCATAAGCTAAAACTGCTTTGAATAAATAATTCACCCCATGCAGTTATATCAGCATGACCTATTAGATCTGGCAGAAAGAGATCAGCTAGGGATTGACATTTGGGGAGGGGGGTGTCCCAGAAGGCATACGTTCTCTGGGATGGTGTCCTTCTTATGAAACATCCTTCCCCATGAAATTAGATGCATCCCCTCACTTTTGACATTATGGAAGGAAGGTCCATAATGACATTATGGAAGGAAGGTGATGTCATCTGGCCAGGGGGCCCAGACAACCAGAGATATGTTCAGTTGGCTCCATTTTGTGGAGATGGCCACTATTGTGATGGAACGGTTAACATTTGCCCAAAGAATATAGGAACTCAAGGAATCTATAGAAACTTCTGTAAATACACATCAAGAATTAGCTAAATCACATAAGTACTGGAGACTTAGTAGCAGATATGTTTCAAAATCAGGTGATAGAAAAAGACATTCACCAAACTGGGTGAGATAAATATCTGTGGCAAGAAGATTTGACATTGGACAAAAAGGTTATCGTTGACAGATTATATGACAGTGCTCAAGAAGAAAGTCACCTAATGGTAGCCATCAATACCATCTCTCTAAACATTTCCATTAATCAGGTTCACCGGCAAAAGGTGTTGAAAAGACCAGTATAATAAAATCAAAAGATATCTGGGGAGACAATACTCAAGGACTCAAGTCAGTCACAGGCAGAAATGCCTTGTTATCACTATAGATGCAGTGCATCAAATAATTACCTGTCTCTGTCACAGAAAAAAATGACATTTCACTTGAGTTAGAACAAGAAGCCAGAGCACTTTTTATAACCACATGCAAGGAGCGAGTCTGTTAGAAGTATTATGACAAGAGAAAAGGAGGAGGAGGAGGAGGAAAAGTTTAGTTATTTTGTGGATTTTGAAGAAAAAGAAAATTGTGATTTGTTTGTGAGAAGCAAGTAGAGATGGTGAACACAAGTTTGCAGCAATTGTGTTATGAAATAATTGCAAGCAAGGGGTTGAACTTGTCAGCAGAAAAGGAGGAGGTGCCTATGACCAGTCTCACACTCTCATAAGTTTGGTGTCAACGGTGTTAACATTGAATGTTTTTGCATTGACAACAAATGGAAATGTAGCCATCTTTTACCTTTTGCTTTTAGAGTTAGATGATGCTGGGAGGGGGAATGTGAACGAGTCCAGCTAGACATAACAACACTGGACCCAGCGTGAGAAACAAGGTTATTGTAACCAGAGCTGATAAGAAATTGGCGGGAGAGGAAGCCGCACTTCAAGCTAATTGGGGAATGTGATTTATGACTGTTAATTGGAGAAGGGAATTGTGCTTTGATACTATGTGCTCAGGGGAGGGGAATTTAGTTTTTGGCTTCGATTATACCAGTGCCGATGCTAAGCTACTCAAAATAAAGATTCTTTAAGGTAAACAATGCCTCGAAGTTCTTTGAAGAGTTTCATCTGTCGGAACTATGACATTTGGATTATTTTACAGCTTTGGAAATAAGTTTGTTGATGATTTTATATATGTTATCAAAAAGAGATCTAAAGCCCATCCCCAAATTTATCCTTCATATTCTTCAGAAAGAAAACTCTATGGAGTTTCTCAGTCTTATCAACTTTAAGATGCCTGGACTTGCTTGCTGGGGAATTCTGGGAGTTGAAGTCCATGCATTTTAAATCTGCCTAAGTTGAGAAACGCTACTTGAAAGCATATTGCAACTGCTGACCCTCATTCTCAAAGTGAACTGGATCAACTGGTAGAACCACATAATGTTTTGTTTCAAGGGCTCGGACTTGAATTACTGAATGTTCTGTCGATGTTACAAGTGGATAAATCCATTGTGCCTATTCCACCAAAGACATTTACTGTATGCTATGAAAGAAGCTGTGAATACTGAATTGGAAAAAAAATGTTGGAGAATAATATTATAAAAAGAGTATATGAAGATGCAAACTGGGTAATCAATATAATAATTTATCCATCTGAGAACAGTAAACAAAGCAGTGGTTTGGGAGCGCTGTCCTGTACCCACAAACACAATATTATTTGTACATTATGCAAGGTAAACAGAGTTTTGCTAAATTAAATGTCACAAAGGTTTTTTAAAAATAAAATAGTCAAAAATTTAAATCTTACTATTTAATAATTTCAAACGAAACATAACTGACGTGTCTTGGATGAGAAGCAAAACGTTTTCAAGGGGGAAAAAACCCCAAGAAAGTCCAGTTGCCTTTTGAAAAGCACCTTTGGGACAACCATGATCTGGATGATTCAGAATCTCCATAAACATTTAAGAATCTCAAAGATACACCATGATTGCTGTTGGTTCTATAAAGTTTTATTTGGACCCTTGTTCCTCTGGGACTTATGATTGATGATGGACTCTATCCTGAGACGTTTTCTGGTGTTGTCTGGTGTGTAGATGACATTGTTGTCTATCTGAAACTGGTGAAGCGCTCTACATAAACCTAACTGCAGTTGCTGAGAATTTCTACAAAAGAGGACTTAAAGTGAACAAGAACAAATGTTCCTTTGGTCTTGAAAAGACCTTTCTTGTTATATTAGGACATGTCTCATTTGAAGGAGTTTAATCTGATCCACAGAACGAGAATTTAGTTTTCCTAGGCCAACTTATGTAATTTATTAATTATGGGAATATTTCAAAAACAATGTGGCTGCTCACTAGAGAAGAAGCTGTGTGACTCTGGTTGGCAGCAGCTGACTCTGCATTTCAGCGCCTAACATAGGCTTTAACTTAAGAGCATCGTCTGTGTTATTAGAAACTAACTGTACTGTTTTTGTGATGGTGCTAGTCCTGTGGAATTCGCTGTCATCTTGCTAGAGACTTCAGACTCAAAAAAAAAGCTGACTGCAAATGCCAGCCATTACTTTCTTCTCTAGAGCTGAGGTATTCACAAACGAAGCATGAACCTTTGGCATATTTGTGGACTATCGAATATTTTTATTTGTGGGAGGTCCATTTGTGCTGTAAATGTATCATAAATCGCTCGTGCTTATTTCAACCATATAAAACCCCGCAGTTTTGTTGTGGTTTTTCACATCAGACTGTCATTTGGCGATTGCAGTCTTGCTGTTATGTTGTTTGACACATTTCTGGGAAAACGAATATAGTTGTTTCCTTATCACACTTTCCAATATTGACTCAAGATCAAACTCACTGGTGAAAGAATATGTTGATATACATGTGCTGGATATTGTGGCCTTATCATTAAAGCAGTTCCAACTTCTTAGCAAGATGATTTGTTACAGGGTTTTAATATATTGTTCAATCTACAAATGGGCACAAATATTTCCTGCTTCACTGTGACCATTTCAGCACATTACTCCAAAGTTTTGGTCATATTATGAACTTTTACTGAGAGGTGAGCAGACTGCTGTATCTAAAGTGTGCAAATCATTAAAGTTAGTTCTTGCTATGCACCAAGGCATGGTGTAAACCAAACAGAGATTGGGGATTGTGTTTTACTGACCTAAAAGAAATGCAGGTATGGGATATTTTATCAAATACTGTCCCTTTTTTGTGCAAACCCACTTCTTATATCAGGGGTGTCAAACTCAATTTCATTGAGGGCCACATCAGCACTGTGGTGCCCTCCGGGGGGCCGGATGGGCGTGGCTCACTGGGTGGGCATGGCTGCAGTGGTCACAGCTGACTGGGTGGGCATGGCCATAGTGGGCATGGCCACCTTGACATTTCTCGATGGGGGAGATGCCTGTGGGGGCCAGGAAGGGTTGGGGGAGATCCAGGGGGTCTCTGGCAGGTAGAGTGGTGGGCAGGAGGCTCATCCTGTGAGGTGAGGTGAGGTTAGACAGGGGGCAGGGTGAGAGTGCTGTTGCCGTGGGACAAGGCAAGGTGAGGCAGACACCAGGGCAGCTACTGCCTGACACGCAAAGAGGCCAGAGAATGCATGGGGGCCAATGGTGTCAGCAGCCACAGTCTGCTGGCCCCTCGACCAGCGCACTCTGCGAATATGGCCTGACCCTCCAGCAGCAGGCGGATAGGGGAGGTGACAGGGGAGACGCATGATGCAGACAGCTGGATGTGTCTACTCCGTCCCATCTGTTTTTGCTTGCGGTTGGAGAGCAGATCGCTGCTGGTCATCTACTCACTCTCTTGCAGATCTTGCCTTCACACACCTGACACACCTTGGCCCTGCCTTGGGCCAGCGCCACCAGCACCATTAGGCTGCCGCCACCACCCGGAGTGGCAGGCCTGCCCAGCACAAAGGAGGTGAAGCAGCTGGCTAGGAAGCTTGAGTAGAGGGGGTAGAGCACGCCCACACCCAGCAAGCAAAAGGCCATCCAGAGCGGGGAAAGCCAGATCCCCATTGGCTCCATGTCTGCCCAGGTCCAGCCAGAATTGCGTACCTCCCCCTCATCTCTGCTGGGGCTGGGCAGCCATGGCGCCAATGGGGATCCAACTTTCCTCGCTTGGGGTAGCCTTTTGCCTGCTGGCCTTGGGGCTTCCTAGCCGACTGCTTCGCCTCATTCATGTTGGATGGGCCTGCAGATCTGGGAAGCAGCCTAATGGACCTGTGCAAGCAGCTGGCAGCCGTGGCTGCGGCGGGTACTGAGGTGTGTTAGGGGAATGCGCTCTACCCACGGGCCAAGGGCAAGACCCATGAGGGGGCTGAGGAGATGACCAGTGGTGACCTGCTCTCCAACCCAAAAGAGGTGGGACGGAGTAGGCATGTCCAGCAGTCCACGTCATGTGCCCTGGCTCCACGTGCTGCCAGTGCCACCGCAGCACTGCTATTGGAGGGCCGACCCAGTATTCACAGTATGCTATGCATTCCCTGCTGCCGGATGACATCGGTCCCTGTGCGCTCATTGCCTTCTGTGTGCGCGCCTTGGGGGCCGCCGGGCGGGGCGGGGCTGGACCCAGGGCAGCAGGGGCCAGTCCCTCGCCATCTCCGGGATATCCCCACGGGCCAAATATCGGCCAATCCAGACAGACATCTGTCTGTCTTATATGATGATCAGATGCTAGGTTCTTTTTCACTATTATCACTATTATCATGAAATTCGACATTGATATTGCTGAACATATCTTGTATGTGCTCATCTAGGAATATCATATTCAACTTTGCTGGAGAAAACGGTGTTTACCAGGAGCCTAGATTTACAATTCAGTGAGTGGTGATAGTTAGGCAGCACCATGAATTTCAAATCAGATCAGGTCATTTTTCAGCTGCCACTCTAAAACAGGGGTGGCCTTGAATATTAAACATATAAAATATAACAAATGCACTTAAAATATTTTAGAGAGGAGGGGGGAGGAAAGTGACAGACATTTGCATTTTGCAGTGAGTTCCTGAAACGGTCAAGCCTGCGTTCAAAAGCTGATAATATTTGTCTTGTTGAAAGTAACTGTTTAACCATGTTAGTGAAGACCGCTGAGTTCATTTTTTTAAAATCTGGCCTATGAAATACGACAGATTAAAGATAATGAAAGTATTTAACTAGGAATAAAAGCAAGGATTGCTATAGCACCTGAGCACCTTACCTTTCTCTCAGTGGTGTTTTGAAGGATTAGAGTTACTTCTCTCCTGGCTCCTAGTTGGTTTATTTGATCAATTATTTATGGACTGCTCAGTTCCAAAAGGAATCAAGGTGGTTTACAGTGTAATGGAAAGCAATAATTAAAACTATCCATAGCCTGTGGCAGGCCAGTCGGAAAGATGGTGGAGAAAGCTTGAAAAGGAATGGAAGGGCTCCATGCCTCAATTTATCTCATAAATTGCCATTCAACCTAGGTGGGGAGAGAAATTTAGGAAGAAGCATTTTAAAAAGACTCCACCTTAATTGGAAATCTTCTAAGTGAGATTGGAAGAGGCCCATTAAAGTTTTAAGATTCTGTATTTAATGGATTAAATTTATATGCCACCAATCTCCCTGTCAAGTGACTCTGGGTGGCTTACAAACATAAGAACAAAGGTACATTAAAACATTTAATATTACAATGAACAGAGATTAAATTAGGTGTTAATGAAAGTTTTTACCCCAGATCAGTATAAAAGATGCTTGAATGAAGTTTCTGTCTCCTGGGTGTTGCCCAGCTACATGCAGCTATACTTTTTGTATTTCAGTCTCAAGTACTGCACAGCTCTCATTTCAAAATGCACACAACCAAAACTGGGTTTTGTTCCAAATGTTAGAATACCCAGGACAGAGAGCACTTTCATAGGTCCTTTTCCTGTGTTTCAAGATCCAGAGGTTCTACCAGGCTGTTTGCCGCTCTCTATTGATCACAATTTTGCAATCAGATATAGTAGTCCTAATAAGCACACACACACACCAGGTTCTGCAAACTGGGTCTGAAGAAGGTAGTGCTTTCAGTCTTTGAAATTTAGAGTGCCTCAACAATGTGAGAGGAGCAACTAATGCTATCAGTGTCAGAGGTAATAAGATAGAAGGCTCTAAGGATTGCAGCCAAGCCATAGAAGAATGGGCTACAAGCCACCCAAAAACTATTGGTGACACATCAGTGATATAAAAATTAGAGTTAATAGGAGTGGTTCACATAACACTTGCAATTCTGTTTCCTTTGCAATGGACTTTGGAAAGTCTGGAAACCTCAAACAAAGGCATTCTTGGTCACCTCAGATCACCATTTCAGTGGTGGGATTCAAATATGTGAACAACCGATTCTCTGTGTGGATGCCACTTCCGGAAGTCCATTCTGGGCCTGAACAACAAAAAATTAGCTACCGGTTCTGCCGAAGTGGTGCGAACTGGCTGAATCCCACCACTGCACCATTTCCTTACCAAAAACTATTTATACAGTAGCTTGCCTTACCAGTATTGGGCTTATCTGGGTGTTAATGCAACCAGACAACCAGGGATTAACACAGGCAAACAATCAAGCAGAAAATAATATCCTAACCAAGGAGAAAACTACACCCCACCAACACTGGCATGGCAAGCACTGATGGTGTTACCTAGTCGGGTAATGAAATGTCTACAAGCAAACAACCAAGTTCAAAGAGCACCAAACACTCCACAATCAGGAACGATTTCCAAAATATTTTCTCACAGAGGTGCAATGTATCCGTAGGAAATTTAATTGCTGAAATTGGAGGAATATCCATCTTTAATCTAAGCAATGACTAACTCAAGTCTCTCTTAAATTAAAGAATTATGGGGATTGTTAAAAAGCACCGGCATTCACAAGTGATAGAAAATGACGCAGTCAGACAAGGAATAAAATTCAGAGAGCTCCACAAGTTTATTGTAGCTACACAAACACACATGGAAAGCAATAACTTACATTGCAGAAAAAAATATATTAGTTAGCATGCCTACCCTAGTATGTAGGTTGGCACACTTATTATAACTATACTGACTTAAAAATAGAAAAGACAGAAAGGGGGAAAATAGTGTATCCCAAATATGGAGTGGAAAGAGGCACTAGAGAAAAATGGGGAATAGCTGCTACATCAATCAAAGGAAACTTAGTTGCTGGTGAAAATAGGGAGCTGCAGAGACAAAACTGACAAAGAAAACAGGACAAAAACAGTTTATAATTACCAGTTCTAGAGATGGGGGAATACAGGTATACACACTTTTGAGTTATTCACAAAGAATTAAGGAGAAACTGCCTACCTTCTAACATCTCTTTAAGTTGCATTCGAACTAAAATAAGGTCAAAGGCCTTGATTCATAAAAAATGAAGAACCCAAAACATGACTTTTCTGAACTATGTTGAAATCTTGATAGCAGTGATCAGAATACCAAGCGGGTAAAGCTGCTGATTGGCATCTCAGCTACAATTAGCTTGCTAAATTAGCCAATATTCAAAATTTACTTGACGTTTCAAATAACATTTCCTGCTTGGCCACCAAGATCATTGACCTCCAGATTCCAAGGTATGATTTTCTCCTGGCACCATGTGTAGCATTAAGTAGGTGTCTCACTAGCTAATGCAAAGCCCGAAAAACAAATGGATTTATCTGACTTGATCAACAAATTATTCTGGTCCCAGCATCACATTAGCATTGGCTCTGTTCTGGTCCTTAAGGCTCATGAGTGGACTAAGAGAATTCAATCATACTAAAACACTTACAAGAGAGCCAGTTTTGTGTAGCGATTAAGGCATCAGACTAGAAATTGGGCAACTGTAAGTTCTAGTCCTGTCTTAGGCACTAAACCAGCTGTTGCTCTTGAGTCCATCACTCTGTCTCAGTCCTAGGAAGAAGGCAAGGGTAAACCACTTCTGAGAAACCTTGCTAGGGAAAACCTCAGGGACTTGCCCATGCAGTCTCAAGGAGTCAACGGAAAAAATAACTGACCCACAAAAAGCCTAAGTAAAGCTAGAAGAAGAGACCACTGGCCTGGCTGAAAGACAGTTGTGAGCAAAAGCAATAAAGAATTAATACCTCCACATCCATATATACATATTCTTAATTATGCTAAAAATCCGAATCCCAGGTAAACACATGTCATAAAGCAAAAAGATACGCCCTGCTAAAAACCAGATGATAGGGACACGACCGCGCTCAGCGACGAAGGAAACAACGAACAATGTGTGCAGACTGCGAGATGACTATTTCCTGCGCCCCCGCACACGCGCTGAAGAAACTACACGCTCCACGGGCAGCTCAGGGACATAGAGACAGACTAATATGAACGGGACCATGGGGATGGGAGGGGGAGGAGAGAAACAAGAACGATTTGACACCCGATCCCCCGGCACGAAACGGGAGGAGCAGGAGCAATCGGACACTCGACCCCCTAACACCAACACACATGCCCTAAGAACAACGGCAACTGGAGGAGAGAGGATACCTGTGGAAACGGCCCCTTTAACAACGGTGCGCCCGACGCCGAGGAGTGGACCGATGACCAGGTCGAGAGCCCGGGCGCAGAAACAGCCAGGCATATAAGAACGGACTCCCAAATTCTACGTTATATGCTCTGATGATGTCGGCAGTGTGGCCGACGAAAGCTTAGCTTTGTAAACTAAACAATCTTTGTTTTAAGATTTTTATCCCGGTGATCGTTTTTATCTATTTGCTCTATGACATATAGCTGCAGCTGCTTCATGATGGCTGGCTCAGGAATTCTGGGAGTTGAAGTCTACGAGTCATAAAAGAGCCAAGGTTGCCTACCCCTGGTTACAGTGTCCCAGGGTCATGTGATCACTTTTTGCAACCTCCTGACAAGCAAAGTCAATGAGGAAGACAGAGTCACTTAACAACCATGTTCCGAACTTAACAACTGCCATGATTCACTTAACAAATGTGGCAATAAAGGTTGTAAAATGGGGCAAAATTCACTTTAAAAAATCTCTCACTCCGCGACAGAAATTTTGGGCTCAATTGTGGTCGTAAATCGAGGACTACTTGTACAGCTAGGTTCTAGATTAAAAGATTTATTTTAATCGATCCAGTGAAGGAAGCACACCTTCCTTCACTTAACAAATGAAGGCAACAGAGGAAATAATAATATAAAAACTATTCCTGTGCCTGTTGGCTGCAAACTTGAAATTTTCTTTTCTTTTGATATCTTTTGATACAGAAGCTGAGAGTCACGCTATTTGGCTAATGTCTGAAGCAAAGCAACAGGCAGGAGAAGTATATGAACAAAGAGTGAGTGTGTCCAATTTTCTCCAAACCTGGTCCAGAGTCATATGCCTAATAATACGAACATAACACTTCTACTTTTCCCTTCGGCATAGGGGATTGGGATGAAGCTGACTTCCAGACCCTAGATTGACTTCAGATGCTGCTGTGTGAGATTATAAGGGGATTTTGCACCAAAATGAATCCTCATGCAGGCCTTCCAAACGTCCGTGCAGTATAAAATGAACTTCTTTCTAATGAGCATGCCAATACCTTTTCTTGGAATAGGTTTTCAGATGGTTGCCATGCTACCTCCATCTCTCCTGGATACGGTTACTGGGAAACATTTCAATCAATCACCAAAATGCCAGGAGAAAGATAGGGGTCTACAAGCTTGCTATGTCTTCCAGAACCTTGAGATGCTTTCAGCAGCATCGATCATGGTGTCCTTCTGAACAAGCTGTCTGGAATGAGAACAGTGGGTCCTTCGTGTTGTAGTTCAGGGATAAAGCCCATGGCTGTCATGAAGGAATTTCCCAGTTCAATTTCTGGCACCTTCAAAATAGGACCCTTGTCTCAAACATGACAGATCTGATGCCTACTGCAATACCATTACTGTGCTAGAAAGGCTAATGATCTGCTTTGTATAAGGCAATGCTCTGTATGTCAATGTCCACTGAAGTCTCCTGGCTCCATTTTCTCTTGATGGCTGGGCACAATATGAGTACTAAAGAACTGTCACTGGGCATCAACACTTGGCATAAAGTAGTTCATTATTGTGCCATCACCTTAAAGATAGAGGGGAGCTAAGATGAAAAAGGTGCTATAGGATCTTTGACTTAAGGATTTTATCCTGGATCAATCAAAAATGTATTTTCTACCTAAGGCCCAGGGACAGGAGGGTTGATCTCCTGCAATATATATTTTTTTTCTCTTGCTTGTATAGCTTTGTATTGAATTTGTGAGATCCTGATTACAGAAATACAAATTTTAAAGAATGTATCCACTTTTCCCCAGTTTATTAGGCACCTGCTTTTCTACAAGCTGTCATTCCTGACACACTGCCACTTGCCAGCCATGGGATAAAATATGTATATTTTCCATGCTTTGCCATTCAAGATATTTAAGCACATGCATCTGCCATTACATCAGGTGGGCATTTTTCATAGGAAAGAAAGTAGGTACCTTAATCTCTGCCTTCTCCCCCTACCCCTCCCTGGAGAATATTTTAATGAGACTTATGCAGCTGTACTATCTCAGAGTAAACATTAACAATGCTAATTGCTTAAAGTTTAGCCTTCAATTTCTCAGTCAGGCACACCTCTGAGACTTGCTGCTTTTTCGGGGCTTTGAATCAGCTACCCAAATTTTGAAATGCAAGACCTGGCTTGACTGCATAGAAAGCGAGCCTTTTCTTCTGAAAAGAGAGTATTCTGACTTTTGTCTGAGCTGCTACCTCTGGAAAAAAAAATGGTCGTGAGTTGCCCAAATCCATGGAGGAAATTGTTGTTGCCAGGCACCTTCACACTTCGGCTTAAGAAGGCCTGAATGAAACAAGGGGGAGGGAAGCGAAGGCTCGGAAGGAATTAATTCTGCCAGAGAACTGCAGCTGTTAAGTCCTAAGCTTTGGAATCAGCTGGGAGATGCAAAGAAACAACATGGGCATGCAGGCGCACGTACATGCACGCGTGCACACCACCTATCTGCCTTGCTGGATTAATTCCAGGCCCCTTTCTTATGCACCATAAGCACATCCATTCTGTAACTGAAGGTCACTACAGAATGGGAAATTGAACAGCTTTGCTTGCCTGAGCTGGTCAGAGCCAAGGAAGCTCCCATCGCAGGCGCTTCGTCTCGGAAATAGAAAACAGCATGCTGCAGAAGTCAGCTTGCAGCTTGGTTTGTGCCTGAGCTATTCTATTTCTCTGCCTGGGCATTTTCTCAAACATTGTTTATCGCCATTACAAGATCCAATATGAAAAGAGCACTCTGTATAACCTGTCTTTCATCTGGCCGTTTGTTTTTCACCCATTAAAAAGGAGCCACTTGTTATAGAGGCCGTTTTTAAGTAAGCTGGGCCGCTGCATCCCTTTCTCAGCTGTGAAAACTGGCAAGGTGAGATTTCATACGGCTTGTTTTAAATTACTTATTCACCGGAGGGGATTTTGACATTTTCTCTTTTTGTTGGAAGAGAAGAATCGAGATGAAAATGACCCTGCCAGTTGCCAATCTCTCCCCTTCTCCCTGGCACAAATAACACACAGAGGCACTAAATCAAAGACCTTTTCTAAATAACAAATTCTATGAATACCACCATAATTGCATCTTGCATCTCTCTGGGATGCCAGACTTTCTCCAGTTGCTCTTTTTTCATATGAGAATGTAATTTTGCAATGACCTTGGTTAGAAGCAACACTTTTACTAATTTAAACATTGGTCATTTCACTGATAAACTACAGGAGGGAGGAGCGCCTTAAACATGCATTTTAACTATACTTATCTTTTCTATCCTGGATCAGTTTCTCTGGAAGGACTTGGGTGTCTGTGTGCATGCACATGGGTGTGTGTGTTTTGTGCCACCACCACCATTGCACGTTCAGATGTTTGGGTTGGTGGCTGTCCAGAAAAATAATTTGATGATTGGCTTTGAAGTCATTATTAGTAATTAATTCACTAAATGAAGCAGGTCTTAAATTCAATTTATGATCCTGCTCTCACCCAGAACACAGAAAAAAACCAACCCCATTAATTTGATTAGACTGACCTACAGGATTTGCTTACCTTGAAAAAGCACTGCATGTTTACCATGAAATATCTAAAAGTGCACCTCCCTCAAAATATCTTAAATCTAAGAACCAATTCTCATGAAGCAGAGCTTTTTCCTATGTAGAAGCAGCAGTTTAAATCCAAGTCCAGCAAGGCTGGTTAAACAAATGCAAACATTTTAATCCCCAAATCTGTGTTTGTTTGTGAAAGACTTTGTCTCAGGACTTAGAATGCTAATGCAAAAAATGAATAGACCTTCAGTTTTGCAGATGGCTTTGACCTTGTATGACCAGCTTACACAAGACCATTGTGATATATTGGCAATGCACTGTAGCATTGTAATTTTGAAATGCTGGTCTAAGAGCTAATAACACTGTTCATAGTCTAAGCACTTCATATTCTGGCTTGAATTGACTGCAGTCCTATTAAAATCAATGGAGCTCACACATGAGTGTATATGGAGTATCACAGCCTAATTTTGGCACGCTAACTGTGCTTGGGCTTTTAATAGATAAGAATAATTTATGTGTTCTGCTTGCTGTGCTTTTACTAAAGACTCAAGCAGCTTTCAAAGACCGAGTATGTATAACAACACGTGATCTTATCATCCAACACAAGTCATAATTTTGAAACAATCTTGTCATTTTATAAACATACTCAGAGTGAAACTGCAAAATTTACAGTTTCCCAGGGAAAATTTACAACTGAAATCAACATAATATAAAGGTGTTTAACCTTAGATGGAATATATCCTCATTTCTGAAGTGGGGGAATTATTGCACATTCAAAATGTATTTTATAGGCTGGAATTACTATCAATACTTTCTGCTATAACTAGCCATTCTTTTTTATGATTTCAGTTTCAGCCTGACTCAACATGTGGTTAACCTACATTTGTGTATCATATAATGTTGAATGATTTCCTCAATCATCTAGCAAACGTTTTTGGAGTTGGAACCATTATCGACAGAGTCAGGTGTCTGTACCCCTCCCGCCTTTTTATCCACTATGCAAGCACAGAAAATGAAAATCAAAATGGTCATAGGGGGCCTCTCTAAGATCGTTCCTCAATCATGTACATCACAAGGGACATTTCAACCTCAAGAAAAATAGTTTATGCAGGACTGTGTGTGTGTGTGTGAGAGAGAGAGGGGGGGGGGACTTAATTTAGTTCCAAACTTACTACAATTTGTTGAACAAACCATTATGACATGGCACATTCCCAACTAATATTAAGCCATAATAGTTTTGTATATCGCATTATATCAAGCCAAAACCAAACCAACCACTTTATGGTATTGTGTGTGAATCAGAGTGGGTGTGATTTCTATAGGTACTAGCTTTACCAAAAGGATGTTAGTTGTCCTTGTATTTTACAATGGAGACTCCTTTAAGTGCGGTAGCAGTATAACAAGTCACAAAATATGGCTGTAGGGACAAAAATCCCATTCATTGAAGCCAATATGCTGCATGCCAATTACAAGCATTTTGGATTGCACCTTAAAATCTCATGTTAAGCCTAAACAACAGAGCTGGGGGTGGAGGGAACAACCTCTGCAACAACTGAAGAGCACTGCAGGTGAATCATTGTTCATCCCTGGTTTATAGAAGAAGTGTGGGCTTAATTTGCCCAATAAAGTCACTGGCCCTTTGTACTGGAAGGCCTGCTGCTCGGTGTAACAGTCTCAGATTCAATCTTTGGCATTCCATATAAGATTGGATCTTCAGAAATTGTCTATTAATGGATTTAAGGAAGTTAGACACCTTCAGAATGACAAGATTGAAAACACCAGGTGAGTGAATGCTCTTAATCCTATATTCTATATAATCCTATATCCTATATTCCTATATAAGAATTCATATTCTTATATGAAGATTTAATTTTATAATTTTTAAGAATTTAAAATTAAGAAAGTTAGATCAAGTTTGGCTACAGAAAATTCTAAGGGTTCAAAAAAGTCGAAGTTTGGAGCTTTGAATATTAAGGCTTTGAAACTATTTTTGAAAACAATAAATGTATAAATGGAAAAGAAAGAATTTTTTTTAGTTTTGGAGGTATAAGACCATCAATTTATAATGGCATTTATAGATATATTTGAAGAACTATGTAGGGATCTGCACCAAGAAATGAAAGCTATGCTGTGTCTTCTAGAGAACATTCTGTTATCAAAGATGTCACAGAACTTTACTTGAAGAGAATATGAGCACTTTGAAGAAAAATCTATCACCAAATATACTGGATGAGCTACTAAAAATCAAAACAGAAATAAAAATGAGAATACCAAGAAATAATGGAATAATTTTCCTTTGTTGGATTTATAAGAGAGACTGTTTAAGGCACTAAAGAAATTTGAATAAGGATCAACAACCACCTGGATGGATTGCAGAGCAACACTGCCTTATATAAATTAAAATAAAAAATTATAAAATTGGCTTATTCTATCAGGGATAAATAGATTACATTGTTATACAGGGTGATTCTTGTACTGGATTTGCCTAAAGTGGATATTATGTAAAAGCTTCTTCCCAAAGACTTATTTTATGTAATTATAATTTTACAGTATTTAAATTGGTTTTACATTTCATTGTTTTTCTTTAGTTAAAGTAAGGAAGTTTGGAGAATTTCTTTTTTAAAAAAAGGAGAAATTATTTCTTTTTGCTATATCTAATTTTTTTTGTCTCTATTAGGATATTGGGATTATTATATTCTTGTGAAATATGGATGCGCCTACAGGGTGGAGATAAAGAAAATGATATTTGGAATATTTTGTATTGGGACTTCTATTTTCTAAAGGGGATTTTCTTTTTGTCGTGTTTAAATTTGGTGTTTTAAAAACGTTTACAATAGAATATTGAGAGCATTTCATGACTTAAATTAAATGGAGTTTTCATCCAGTTAAGAAATAAAGTGTGGAATGTTCAGTTTTATATCTGTTAATTAATGTTAAAATCTTAGAACTCTGTATGGATCTTTTGCTATTAACTGGATCAAAGAAGATGTCACTTATTTGATTTGCCTGTTGTTGAGAAAGGGGTTATGAGATGAAGAGTTTTATAGTTGTTAGCTAAGAGGAGTGAAGGGATTAGGGAATTGTTTACATTTGCCACAAAGGGGGTAGGGTTTTTTTTCTCCTCTTTATACATTTATTTTTCTTGTAATTCTTTTCTTTCCTTCCCTTAGCCTCCACGATCATTTATTGTTTTATTCAAACCTTTCATAAGATTATTGGGGGGAAATGAAAGGAAGGAGAAAAGATCAGCATACGCTGCAAACTAAAAATAAAACAGTAACTGCTGCATTTAGAGAGGATTAGTTGAAACCCAAGTCAGACCTGGATTTGTTTTTGATTAAACTAATGACCCCAAGTCAGCTATGTCACCCAAATATGGAAATGAGGGCTGACATAGCTGCCAATCTTCTGTTGCCAGAGTCAAGAGCCTTGACTGACCCTGCACAAAAGAAGGCTTTCTTGATTGCACCTCTGAGGGTGGAGCAGGAAAGGAGAAGGTGAGGAGATGATCTTTTCTCTGCGGCTACTCTAATCCCAGTTATGACACCAGGAATTTTTCTTTAAAGTTTTCACCCTTAAAGAAAGAGAAGACAGCCATTGTAAAGAAAGATATCATGTTCTCAAGCAAATTTGGATAGCTTTGCTTTTTGCTAAGAGTCTGGTACTCCTTCACTGGCGTGTCATTTGCCTAGGCAGAGCAACAGACTGGATGTGCTATGTCAGGGAATCTAGACTAGCTGTGGGATACAGTAAAGCAGGGGTCTTCAAACTTGGCCCTTTTATGACTTGTGGACTTCAACTGCCAGAATTCCTCAGCCAGGCAGCGTGCCTGGCTGAGGAATTCTGGCAGTTGAAGTCCACAAGTCATAAAAGGGCCAAGTTTGAAGACCCTTGCATTAAAGTAATGAAGTCATATCACCATTTTATCTCTATATTATTAGGGCAATGAAGAAGTTTCAAGGTAGATATTGTGTATATGGTTCCTTATGAATTGTTATTTTGGCTTTATTATGGAGCTGTAAAACAGCCAGATACAATTATCTGACATATCTACTTATAAACAGCAATTTCCCATTAGAAGCTTTTCTGATAAGTAAGGTTTAATATCCCACTATAGCCCAAGATCACAAACAATCACCAAGCACTCTAATACTAATCTAAAGTTCTCCAGATATGTTGGGAATCTAACTCCCATTGTTTTCAGCTGCTGCCCATGTCAGTTAGGAATTCTGAAAGCTGCAGCTTTAACCGATCTGCAAGATGCCAGGCTGGGGACATGACTGTTTGAGGGATGGCCAATACTGATTTATCTGAAGGAAAGAGAAGGTGAATCAAAACAAAATCACCATCCACACAATTTAAATGTCTAAATACCAACAGTTACAACAGCTCCCCTTTATGCTATAATCATAACACATATGAATCTATTACAACAGACCTGCAATCATGCACTGCAGGGGAAAATGATTCATTTGGAACATAGAATCCTCCCCCTTGCCTCAAAGGTGTGCTCCTTCTAGTAGAACCCAGGAGGTCAATTCTTGGTGAAATGTAACCCTGGAGAAGCAAATGCTATGGGTGCTTCTTTGAGGGTTCATCCTTTCATGAGGGCAAGAGTGTGTTTATGGTTACACATAGCCTATGTAATGGATGATCATGGTATGCTGGTGCTACAGATTCAAGAATAAGCCCAATCCTTTATTCTCATCTAGGGCTGGTAGCAGAAAGCTGATGCTCTCTCTTGGAGTAGTTCTTGACACAAGTGACAACTCCAGCTTCCTATAAATAAAGATATGGAAAAGTTTAGATGTTGAAAAGACATTCTAAATGATATCCAAGTCTGCAGATAAACATGCCTGATTCAGTTTTTGTGCAGTTTGAACAATACGAGTAGCTTTGTTTGTTATTTTACTTTCCAACCAAGTACTGTGACTCTGTTAGCTTTTAGGGATCAGCCAAGGTTAGTTCATCTTGCCCCCTGCTGTAGGCAACTTCTGTCAAGAGAGAAGTTATTTTGAAGGGCATCAGAAGCTGCACAAGTATTTTTAGAGAGGTTCCTATAGGTGTTTTTTATATGCCAGCATGCCTGGCTGAGGAATTCTGGGAGTTGAAGTCCACAAGTCATAAAAGAGCCAAGTTTGAAGACCCCTGCCTTATAGTATGTCCTTCTGTTTTCATTAACTGCAGGGACTACATAGCAGTCTAACAACTTGTGAGCTAGAATACCTTCACTACCTTTAAACTAACAGCAATCTATTTATTACAGAGGCACCCATGATGGGTTAAACTCATATCCATTTCAGTTTTAAAAGAGACTCAGTTCCTAGTAATCCTCATCAAATATGAATTCTCCTCATCCTTTCCTCTGCAAGCAGAATGGAACCAACCAAGAACACAAAAATGCCTAGATAAAGAGGCTTCCTGAAATGAAGGGACAAGCTAAGGGAGGGCCAGGACTTCAGTTCTTCTAACTTGTCTGGTAAGAAATTTTCCCAGGTTTCATTGCTGCTTTGGTTTAGGCAACTGGACTTGCCTTTCCAAGCTTAAGTGTTATTGTCTATCATAATAAAAGGACATAATAAATAGGATATTCTTCCATTTTCCTTCCAAGAAGGAAAAATAGTCACCTCATTCTCAAGTTCTCACAAAAAGTTTATTTTTAAAATATATATGACTACACAATTTGGATTGTGCAAAAAGATTCACAATTCTGTCCATGAGCAGAACAATTGAAGGAATACTACAGAATACTGCATCTGCATATTGAGGACTCAATAAATAATCACCTCACTCCATGCAAAGGATCCACTAGAATTACCCAGTCAAACCAGTAAAGGCTGTTAGAAGGAGGAAAATCTTTCATAGATTTGGCAGGCAGCCTCCACTCATTATGGGTGGAGACATTGGACCCATAGGAGAATTTCATGATTTAATCAACTGATTTCCCCAAGGTCCGCTTATCTGTCTCATCACACGCTTCAGAGAATTATTGCCCTAACTTCTACTGAAGAGGCCAGTAACTTATTAGATTTGCTTTCTCTAATCAAAGTAACCTTTCCAATCAACGATAATTATAGTGAGGAAGAGAAAGAAGTGTCTTCTGAACACTACAGTGACACTGGATTTCCATTAGCTTATTATTGTTTTGTTCGCTGCTGGTATTTCAGTATTAACATTGATCATTCAGTATTGATCATTTCAATATCTGGATGGAAACTATAGCTAAATGTGACCTAAGGAGATCCTTAGATTTGTTGCTATGAAATGAACAAGACAGAATCATTGGAAAAAAGCAGGAGCTGCTTTAAACAGCTTTTTTGCCATGATTTGCATTGTTGCAGCTACTTTGACTATAATTTCACATAGGAAGTATGATATAGGAAGACAAATCCCACATAGGACAATTTCCCTGTGGCTTTCAAAAATCTGCTTCAGCATTATGTGAAAGGAACAATGCTGCCAAAACACATACATGAATATTTAAATGATATTGATTCTGCTATTGTTTCTGATGTGCTAGCTTAAGCTTATCCTTAAAATGATTGGTATAGATACTCCAAGTAGCCATACCTTCTGGGGGTTCAGAGACTGGTGGATTTAAGCAATACATATGGTAACCACGGTCACAGTCATCACAGAAGAGCAACTGGTCCTGATCCAGAATTGTTGGGAAAAAAGGAAAAAAAACATAGCCATTATTCAATCTAGCTAAAAATATGTAATTCTGCCCATTGTTGTACTAAAAAGATAATGTGTAATGATAAGAAACCAAAGAGCACATCAGTAAGGGTCTACAACAACTCACCATGGCCAACTCACTGTGGAACAACTTGCCGCGGGACAAGAGTTACAGTAATATTGAAGACATAGTGGAACAGAATTGTGAAAGAAAGGATGCCAAAGAAGAGACAACATGAAATGTGAATGACAAAAATTAAAATCATTTTTATTTGGCTATAGCAAGTTGGCCATGGCAAGTTGGCCATGGTGAATTGACCGTGACCAGTTGGCTGTGGCCAGTTGACTGTGGTGAGTTGTCCCATTCCGCATCAGTAACTATGGATAAAGAGACTACTTCCTAAAAACACTCATTTTGTCCTACATTGCCACGTTCTTGCAATCTAACTAACTTGCACATTGCAATATGCATTTGAAATAGGAAAAAAAACTCATTTAGAGAGGTAAATCTGAATCTGAGTGGCCAACAACAGTGCAAGTAGGAATTAGGGAGAAAATGTTACAGAATATTCCTGTGCCATGGGGATGTTAAGATCTTCCTTATCGTTCTCAAATGCCTTCCAGAAAAGATACATTTTTCTGAACAAGTCTGAATAAGAAGTGGGTGGGACAAATATCCAAGGGGAGGCTATTCCAAAGAAGGAATACTTTGGCCCATCCAGAAGAAGTAATAGCAAATGACATTCCCTTGGTGGAGAGTTTTCCCTCTCTGATCTCACCAGATGGGCAGATTCAACTCAAATCCTGAGTCACACAGTGTTTTATAATTGACAACTATTACCTTGAATTGCACCCCAACTAACTGGCAGCTAATACAGCTTCCTTAATGGTATTTTTATATGAGCAAAATTTGGTTTGCACATACTGTAACTGCACAGACTTCTGCTTGTAGAACCAACTTCCAAATGCTCTTCAACAGGTGGTCTGAATAAAGCAAGCTTCCTGTTCCATGAAGTATCACGGCTGGCACACATATATAATTATGCAAAGGCCATTTTGACCATTGTTGTAGAGTTTGCTGGGACCTTTAAATTGCAAATCAACTCTGTCTGGGAGAATGCAACCTCTTCTAGAAATAATGATGGACTATCTCTGGAATCCACAATCACTCCATCTTGTTGGGATTAGGCCAGATCCTAGTTTTCCCATCTAGATTCAGACTGCCTCTGCAGTATTTGCTGCTCAGCCCAAAGTAAAGATATACAACTGGATATCACTGGCATATTGATGATATCTCACCCCATGCTGAGAGATTATTTCTTCCAATCTCTTCATGTGCTTATTGCTACATAGGACACCCAGAACTACATATACATGTCAATTAGGAAAAGTTTCTTTTAGATAATGCATCAAAATTGCATAGTTTCTCTAAAGGTCCTTCTTTTACTTTAGATTCTATGGGTCATCACTGTTCAAATACAATACTCTAGAGCAAAAGTCACTATCATTTTATAATAGCCTACCATTGATTGGCATCCATCACAGCCCCAAGCTCCAGAACTGACTGGATGCAGTTCCCATTAGATAGGCATTTGCAAGATTTGAAAAGAGAACCTCTGAATAGGATTGAGACTTTTGCTCTTGATATATTGATGGAACAGCACCTCTTCAGCTTATTGCAAGCTCTGTACTAAAATTGGCATGACTAGGGCAAATAAGATCTAATAAAGGCCTTTGAGTCATATCATTTGAACCAGCAGAGTCCTTCTGGGAGAGGAAGTATTGCTCTTAAAAGATGAATTGTTTTCTTAGCTGCTAAGATTCAGTCTACATGGACCGGACTGCATATTGCCACAAAACAAGACAGGTTACCATTTTGTACCTTAAGTAATCCCAAGTGAGAACTAGGAAGCAATTTTGAAGGGGACAGAAGAAAAAAAGATGGGCAAGTATAACTGAGTGTGCATGTAGAATTTACAAAAAGGGCTCCCTTCTGCTGCTTGTATGTCTTGAGCTCAATGAACGAACCCTGGAGATCCTGTACATTAGTTTGGAACTCATTATTACAAATGGCTAATTTAGATATTGATAACAAAGACAAGCTTACATCATTCTCAGAAGTCCCACAGAGGCTACAGGATTTGCATTCGATGCATTGCCACTGATAGGTTTTGACAGCCTCTGTCATGTTTGCTGTGAACTGCAAGCACGTTGGGTGACCTGGAGGAATAGGAAACACCTCTGCTTAGTAGGTTGCATTTTGAATGATTCTTTGAATCAAAGTCATACAGTTCAGGAACAAAACAGACATGGACATGGACCAATCACAACATGGGTTCCAAACTAATGGATATCAAAGAGGAAAGCAAGCATTAACCCTTTTGCTGCCGGGCACAAGAAAAATAAGTCATTCCTTCCCACTGCCCCATTGGCAAAGCAATTTTATTCAGAGCTCTTAAAAACTTTGTGGTTGTTTTCCTTTTAATTAAAAAAAAACCCAAGATAACTGAGTTGAAGGAAGAAAGAATAGGCTTTTCCTCTTCCTTTATAAATGAAGGATTTGGAGGGAGAGGTTTTTTTTATTGAAGATTTATTTGAACTGGTTGAAACATAACTACAGTACAAATTCATACATCAGAAGGACAAAGGGCAAACTTATATTTTTAAGAGCTCTGCACCACTAAGGTTAGCCTGCACAGAAATCGAACTGCACAACTAAACTTTCAGGATCAACCAAAAAAAATCCCCCCACCAATCCAAAACAATTTATAAAAGGAAGAGAAGTAGGAGAGCTAGCAATAGGGGAAGGACAACTACTGCTGAGACTCTAGACCTTCCCTACATGCGTGTGGATGGTTTTGCCAAACAGCAAGACTACTACAGCGGGACCAGCAATGGGGAGTTCTGGAAGAGGGGTGATACAAACAAGCAAACATAAGGTAAGTTCAGCGCTCTTTCTTTATAACAGGAAAACAATAAGGAAACAGTTCTTCTGATCACATAGCTTAGAGAAAGGGATTATAGAAAAGCGGAAGATCTGCAGGCCAGAAAGAACCTTAAGTAGAAAAATCCATTATTTATATTTTCTGCTATTTGTTTTTCTTCTAAAAACAACTGCAAAAGGAAAAACGGGCATCTGAGCAGTGGCCTCAGCCCAGAGGACATAAATCTCCATACAGTAATCCTGCTCCAAATAGCCAATTCCCAAAATTGCTGTTAGTCAGAATTGTTTCACTTATCACTGAGAGGTTGAAGACCTTTTTCACCCATACCTTGACTCGTAGCCCTTTTCATTGCTCTTTTTATATTTGTTTATAGTATAAAATAAAAAAAAATACAAAAACAAATTGTAGGAAAGGTAGGGGAGGGAAAGGGGAAGGGAAGAGTGCAGAAAAGAAAGGAAAGTAGGAAAGTAAATGTTGATTTTAACAACCACTTTGTTAGATGTGCCATTTTAAGAGTCTGGAATAAATATAAAACAAGGTTTTCTATGAAGATGCCTCTTTGGGAGTCCCCTCAGGAAGCTTTTTTTCAGAAAAAAAAATGGTGGCGAAGCCGGACTAGTGGACCTATAGTAAAATAATATCATTTAATCTTGGTGATCCTATCCTCAAACCTAAGGAAGAGCTAGAAGCAGAAGGACAGGTCTGGCATTGGTTTACGCATTTACAATTGAAAGAAAGATTTAAATTAGACAAAAAGAGTTATGGGTTTGACTTTGTTAAAAATGAATTGAAAATCCTACTGTGTGGTAGTGATGAACATATTATTGCTAAGGTTTATAAAACGTTATTGAATTTGAATTTGGAAAGTGAATGTGTAAAACATTGTATGATTCAGTGAGCAAGGAACTTTGACTATAATATAAAGCTTGAACAATGGGAGAATATGTGGACAAAAGGTTTAAAATTCACATTAAATTACAATTTGAAAGAATTTTTTAATAAGATGATGTATCGTTAGTATTTAACACCAGATAAGTTATCAAGAATGTATAAAAGTACTTCAAATGAATGTTGGAAATGCAAAGGTAAAGAAGGGACTTTTTATCATTTGTGGTGGAGATGTGATAAAGCAAAGAAATATTGGAGTAGCATTCATATTTTAATACAGAAGATTCTTAAGTGAATATAAAAATAAAACCAGAAACTTTTCTTTTGAGTTTAATGGGAAAAGACTTGGGGGGGAAATTGGAACTTTGATGTTGTAAATGTTGATGGCAGCAAGATTACGTTTTGCACAAAAATGGAAGGACACTTCAATCCCCACAATGGACGAATGGCTGCAAAAGTTGATGGAGTTAGCAGAGATGGCTAAATGGACTATTTTGATAAAAGAAAAAAAACATAAGTATTTTTGTTTCTACTTGGAAACCGCTTCTGGACTTTGTGCTTGGGGTGGAAAAAAATGATACTTTGATTTTGGGTTTTACCGATTAGATACATTTGTTGGTATAGAAATGGGTAGTTTATACTACTATGTAAAGTAAAAAGTTGGGGTTTGATGTTACTATCTTATTTTACTGCACCAAATGGAGTCAGGAATCAACACCTTTTCTTTCTTTTTCTCTTCTTTTCTGGACTCACAGCCCTATTGGGAAATTACACAGGGATATCCAATGATGGGCAGTAGTCCTAAATTTCATACAACAGTGAACAATGCCTGATTATCTTGTAGCGCTTGTCACACCATACTGCCGTCTGCATTTTCATTTTGTAATGAATTTTATGTACTCATGTAGATTTTTTTTTTTTTTTTTTGCAAAAGCAAGGGGGATCCCAGAGTACCATCAGCAAACATGCAATGAATTGTAGGCAGTTCCCCTGATGGAGCACTGCATTTGTGTCAGTCAAAAATGGACAACACAATATTGGGGCAAAAATATACACGTGGTGTTCAATATTTAGAACAGTCTAAGGCACGGGTGTCAAACTCACCACGTGACGTATCATGACGTATCACGACTCTTTTTTCATTGCCGCCAATGGGGTGGGCGTGGCTTCAGTATGATGAAACCGGCCCGCGGGCCGGCAGTTTGACACCCCTGGTAAGGAGAGCAAGAAAGGGGGAGCTTCAAGAATTCAAACAAATTCTTAAAACAACATGGAGTGAAGAGTGACAATGACCATGTGAGTTTGGCAATGTATTTTTGCTGTTTACATATTATGAGCCAATTAGTGATTAAAGTGCTAGAATAAGACTGGAGAAACATTTGTTCTTTCTGAGCCCAACCCACTCCAGAAGATGGTGGTTGTAGAAATAAATTGGAAGGGAGAGAGTTAACAATACCACCTTCGGCTCCTGGTGGAAAGATGAGATAGTAATCCAATAAATAAGTCATGCTAGAGATTATGAGATCATGGAATGTGGATTGATGTAATTAAAGTGACATGACTAAAAATTAAATAGTTTTGAATTAACTGGAAAACGATATTTGTTAACTCAAAGAAATCCTTTCTGGGCTATAATTTTCTGCTAACTAGCTAGCAAACAACTACTAACCTTTCTAATCTAAGAAATGAAACACAAATCTGAACCAAAGTTTGAACATGGTGAAGTGATTTAGTGTTTGGAAATAATGAAGTTCTAGTCTCCTGGTACTGGAAGCCACAGAGATGATCTTGAATAAATTATTCTGAGATGGTTTTAGTCATCTTGAAGGGTCTGTTTCCTGATTTGCTAAATCTCAAATGACTGACATTTTGTAACCACAGAAGCTCTCCTGAGTAATTTTGGGCCAATCATAATCGCTTAGGCCACCAAGATTACCTCACAGATTTGTTTCTTGGGGAAAAGAAATCCCCTTTGCTTTGAAGCTACCTTTATGTGAAAAGTCAATAGTTTCTCTCATCTGTAGATAGCTAACACATTTAGCTGTGTTTACTTTAATTTTGGTTTAATCAATTAACCCAATTTCCAGAGTACAATAAAATCTAAACTGATCAGATAGCATTCACAACACTATAGGCATAGTTTGTTAGTGAATATAGACATAGTCCTTTTTAAGTGTGTTTTCAATATAAAGCACATAAACCCTGTTACTAGCCAGGATTGGATAAAGGGCAATCCCCAGGATCACTTTCCACCAAAATATTATTCTCTTTAGCCATATGCTCCCTATTTCCATTTCCAGTGGCAAATACCCTGTAACAATAAGGCACCCTAAGAACAAGAATTTGAAGTTCCACTCTGTGGTTCTTCTTATCAATTCCCATAATTCCCAGCCAACAGTGGCATACAGTAGATAAATCCAGAGTATCAGTTCTCCTCTAACTAAATAACAATGGAAATAGTAAGTCTCCCTATAGTTGAGTTTGATTCTTGATGACATCAGGGACATGTCTCTACATATACCTATATTGGAAAGCAGTAAGGAAGTACTTTGCTACTTTCTCTATCACTAATGTACCTTTTAACTTTAACAGTAAAATAATCTACGTATGGAAAGAACAAGCATTTTTTGGGGGAAAAAGCTATTGAATATGTTATGCTATTAAGGGGCATTTGTGGAATTATTTTACTGTTCTGTGTGGAAGCCAATGAATGTCACATCCTATTAAATGTCCATACATAGTTTTGTTTTGACATCTGCTTACTCTTGCTACATTGATGCCTTAGACTGACCAGTTATATAAATTTTATTTTTTTGCTCTTGATAGTACAGCTCCCGTTTTTAGGATTATGACATATAAAATGGCAATTGCTAAGGTATTTAATCTCCTTAAGAATTTTTCAAGCAATGGATTAACTTATAATAGTTTCCATTGATATATGAAGCTTTCTATTTGATAAAAAAAATTCGGGCTAAAAATTAAATTCTTATTCAATGTATAAGTGACTGGCATAATTAGTTCACAGATCATTAGATGTACCATCCTGAAAACATTTTTTTAATATAACCAAGTTATATGTTTATGAGGAGCTCACTGTTTTTCCATTCATTTCTTTGCAGTTCTCCTTTAAAAAAAATGCAGCTTTATCTGATACTACTGCTGTGTCTGAAAGATTAGTCCTTAGGAGGGTTATGGAAATTTAGACTATCATGTTGCATTATTGATATAATCCACCACATATGAACAGAAGACATTAGCTTGGATATTCAATTGTCACCTGCAATTAAAAGGTGCTCCTTAATCCAATGGAGAATCTCCATTGCAGAAAGAGGGAAGTCATTTCCATCAACCCCTACCTTGTACTGAAGCTCTGCTAAAACAATTCCAAGTCCAGAATGTGTCCCAAAGATTTTCAGGACAGAGCAAAAGGAAGAACTGAGCAAAGCTCTTTCCTTAAATCAAATTCCTGCTGATTTGAGCATTCTATGTGCAAAATGCTACTTATAAGAGGCCTACATTAGCAGCCAGGAACTCAGCACTTTACAAGAAGATGATTCCCTCATCATTATCACAGCAGCAGAGAAAATCAGAGCTATTGCAATACTAGAAGCTCCTGGTTATATTAGGAAGATCAATAGACAGTTTTGGACCTGTTCCTGCCAGCACTCACCACCAACTTGATCCTGTGAGGACTGCTCACAACCAGTCTTTGTAAAATACCTATCCCATGGTGTAGCATTTAAATCCCATCTGCTGGCTCACTATGAAGAGGGGAAAGGATATTACATATCTGAAGGAAAAAAAGAACAGACTTTTCAAAGGCTTGTTAGCATCTAAGTTTAAGCTAATCCATTTATATTAAATAAGAAAGTAAGTTGTTTCATATGTATCTAGTTATGTATCATTCTACCACAAAACTTAGAAATCAAATACTTACCTCACTACAGACTTCTTCACTACTCTGAACATCAATATAATCTGATTACATATCAAGAGGGCATGTCATTTGGTATCTGAAGGGATCCCACAAAAACTAATTGATTTAGTACTATTAGATGGTATTAGTTTGTATTTGCGATTTTAACTCTAGTTCAGGGGTGTCAAACTGCCGGCCCATGGGCCGGTTGCATCATACGAAGGCCGTGCCCACCCCAGCTCCGGCAATGCAAAAAAAGTTGTGATATGTCGCAACACGTCACATGACACAGCGAGTTTGACACCCGTGCTCTAGTTGGTCTTTGAGAATTATGGATTGGCCTGAATAATTGAATACAATTTACAGAGCTATAAATACTATACAATATCATAAAATGGAGGAATGAATGGGTATTCTGCTGAAGTCCTGGTGTTACAGGTATATTTCATTTCTAGTCAAGCAGTCAAGCCTCCTTTAAGTCAAGCTAAACTTCTGGTGGCTTTACAGACCCATCCATACACTCATCTTGACAAGAGTATGGAAGTCATTTGTTCTCATCTTCTTCCAGGATGTTTTGCTTAATCTTCCCAGTCTAGCCTAGGTTTCCTATTCACATACTTTTTAATGCTGCTCCTGCTTAGTTTTCAAATAGGCCAAGGTCAGGGAGATGTTAATGACCATGAAGGAAAGATCCAGGGACAAAAAGATTTAGTGTGGAAAGGCAGAGCACATCACACCAGAAATGTACACTAGAGCAAAGAGAGCTGTCTCATAGCTCTCTCTCAAAGGATCAGCTATTTGGAATACACCTTTCTTGACCCAAACAACCCTATGGCAGAAAGCTTGAAGGTTTCAATATGGGTCCCAGATTTGTATCACCATCCAGTGAGCTAATTCTGGGTCATCCTTTGTGAAAAGGATGCCACATAAGCAGTTCCAATTCCAGATCCAGTATGTATGCTGCACTCCCTGTTGTTAGTTCCAGTAGTGCAAGTGGAACTGAATCTAGGTCAAGTTCTGAATTACATACTCCATAAAATAAAAGCTTTTTTTGCCTGGAAACAGTTGGGATTGGTCAGTCACCTGGTGGCTCATAGGGATTTCTTTCTTTCTTTTTTTTAATCTTGCACAGGCAGCAAGATTATGTGATGCATTTACTGTAATGAACATTTTTTTCTGGATTGCATAGAAACATTTTCTTTTTGAGAGAGAAACCGCTAGTCTTTATCTTCTTCTCAATCTTTTCTGGCAGTGACATATTTTTATGGCAAATGGTAACATTTGGTACATGGTTTATATAAGACTAGTTTTTAGAGGACCCTTCTACATGAAGAGGTTTTGTTCTAAATTTTAGAGAGCTAGCCACACTGTTCTCTCGATTATGTCATTCCACTCACCCCCACCTCCCTTTTTCTTTTCTTTCCTAATGACACCCTGAATATTTTCTGGCTATTAAATGTTAATGCTGTGCAATATTTGGATTTGATCTCCAAAATATACTTCAGACTATACAGAGGTACGAACAAGGCAAGAATATGCCAAGTATGCTTTACTTTAAAACAGTTTCTCAATCTCAGCATCTTTAGGACATGTGGACTTCAATTCTCAGAATTCCCCAGCCAGATGAGGAATTCTGGGAGTTGGAATCCAGATATCTTAAAGTTGCTGAGGTTGAGAAATACTGCTTTAAAACATTGATCGGGGGTAAAGAGGTAGCTGCTTTGAATTGCAGACAGGCACAAAGTTTACACTCCCATATACTCCAAAATGTCTTTTAGAGATCATACCTGAAGCACTACACAATCCTTGCAACTGAATTTCTAAATCTTAAGTATCTCTAAGGGCACCAAATGAATGAATTATGTTCCAAGGAGGATTCCTTCTGTAAAACAAGGTCTATGTGACAGAATAGTGAAGCAGCAAAACTAGTTACGCCCTGTTTGTCTATCTGACATGCGTTGGGTGGGCAGTGCAGGACCAGGAAAATTCCTAGAATAAAAATCTTTGGTTTTTCTGCCAGTTACTAGGACAGAACATAAAAGAGGTAAACAAATCAATGAAGAGAAAAAAGGTGAATGTACAAATAAAAATATTTTTTTAAAAAACCTTGCATACCATGTCCAAATAGAATTTTTCATAACCTAGGATGTATCATCAGACAGCACACAGATTCACTGCCTGTTCAGCTTAAGGACTAAGGCATCACTTCCTCCACCTTCCAACATTTGAGCTCCTGACAAGGAAACACCTTTATCAATATAAATGAGGGCCTCTGAGCTTTCCATTAAAAAGAATACACTCTGACCCATCCACCCTAGATCCAGGCACACAGTATTATAGACAAAAGTCTTAACCTGAAAACTACCAGGGGGCTGCTTACAGTCTCCTTGTTAGGATAAATAGCTAATGCTCTTCTTCACCTTTTTGGCCCTGAAACTACTACGGTAGCTGGCAGGCAAACTACTTGCTCTTTGTTCATGAAGACCTCTGAGAAAGAATTGTATTCATGCATCAGCCTGACACAATTTGGGAGCAAAGTAGGTCACTGCAACCTCCAGAGAAGCACACCATTAAAAACAAACACTATGGGTTATAAAGACCCATTGCCAAAAGTAGCTAACAGGAAGGAAATGTGTCTTTGCATATTCTACCAATCTGCAATACAGGGGAATTAATGGTAGGAATATTTATCTGAACAGCTGGAATCTAAAGTAATAGTGTGAATAGTGTTCTTAAAAATAAAATAATCTCTTCAACTTTATAATATCAGCAATGGAAAATGAAAAGATTTTGTCTATTTATGGTAAAAGCTGTCATTAGATATTATATCTGTACACATGCGCATTTCAATGTTTACTTCTCAAGCAAAAAATTTATAGAACAGACTTGAAACTGAAAATAAAATGACTAGGCAGAATGACTAGCTATAACCCAAAAGTTATAGATACTTTATCTGCACCCATTTTTGTTTTCATGACATCTTCAACCAAGTTTATCCTAGAAGAAAATTTCTGTAGGGCTCAGAAATTTATGATTGGTTTGCCACAGGCTTTCCACCCAGACAGGTTCACGTGCCACAAAGCATTCAGTTAAATGACAAGCTCACTAACCTTTTGAAAATGTGCAACCAAGCAAAAAAACAAAACAAAACAGACAAGGGTATGGATGCAAAAATGCAGAATGTCTGACTGGATTAAAAAAAAAGAAACCACCTTAACATTTCCCATAAACAGACAAGTTCTAATATAATGTCCTTTTTTGACCTTGTTTCTCTTAACACAAATAGTATTGTGATTGCATGACTTGTGATACTGCTTAGCATATAAAAGAGTGTAAATTCATACTTAAAATAAATGAATCTATGCCTCTATACTACAGTGCCATCTCTTACTGGGAAATGGAAAAAATTTCAAATGTATCCTTTATGACAGTGTTTATCAACCTCAGCAATTTTAAGATGTATGGACTTTGACTCTCAGAATTCTGGGAATTGAAGACCACAGATCTTAAAGTTGCTGAGATTGAGAAACACTGCTTTGTAATGACGGTCTCACCTGTACCTACCCCAGTAACTTTTTGAAACTAAAAGATTATCTAAACACTTAATGACCCCTCTTTTGAAACAGCTTTATCTTGTTGCATATCATACATCATTTTTGTTATACCCTCCTTTCCAACTTTTCCAAAATATATTATGCTGGTATATTTGAAGTAAAATATGTGAATAGCTTTCAGAATTAAGAAATTACAGTCTGAGAAATCTAAACTTGTACTGCAGTCTTTCTATAATACACAATGGAATGGAATGTTGGATCCTGATTCAATCAGTTCAGTCAGACTTAAGCATGGTTGGCTGAATAAGCTACACCATTGTTCAGTTACAATGCTAGGCCATAAACCATACACTCTAAAAATAGACCCAAATTTCCACAGGTTTCAGCAACATTGACACTAGCAGAAGAATTCTCAGAATTTGTATCCAAACATCAGGAAAGCATCCAAATTAGGAAGAACTGCCATAAAGTAGAGTTTACAACCCATAATGACTAGTCTGACAGAACAGGCTATATTGCATTCATAGCAATAGCACTTAGACTTATATACTGCTTCATAGTGCTTTACAGCACTGTCTGAGCAGGTTACAAATGTCAGCATATTGTCTCCAATAATCTGGATCCTCATTTTATTATGGAAGGATGGAAGGCTAAGCCAACCTTGAGCCGGTCAGGATCAAAGTCCTGGCTGTGGGCAGAGTTAGCCTGCAGTACTGGCTTCTAACCGCTGCACTACCAGAGCTCCTCTTATGGTTTGTTTGGTTTCAGCTTTCAACACAGAAAGCATTACCCTCTTGAGCAACAGAAAGGGAATTTACCCAAGCAATGGGGCTTCGTAGTATAGCAGTGAATGAATATCTCTGGCTTTCTGATCTTAAACATACTTCCTTCAGAAGGCAGTATTTTGCATGCACCAGGAGTTAATTTCTAGCTTGTGTAGACTAATCTTGCTTAACATATTATAGACATATTTGTAACCATGCTGCTTAAAATCTTGATCAAAACACCACCACTATCAAAACACCACTGAATTGGCATGCACACATGATCTTTTCTGCAGATTTTCCCAATGTTATGTGCTCCAAATTTTATATTTCTCTGGGTACACTTAAATTATTATACTTATCCTGTATAGTGTCACGTCTATATAAATTTTATAGATAAATAAATGAGACTTAAACTACACATTATGTAATTATACATTTAAAGAACAAGTTTACAAAATCTACTTTTACTTTGTTTCTAAAACTCAGTGCTATCCAATGTGAGTCTGAGAGAACTCATTTTTGCTTCTATGGCTAATTTCCATATGGCCAAATGACTCCTTAAGCTTATGATGCTTGCATTTGTAGTTTTTCTGTAAAAAAATAATAATTGCGTGTTCTGGATTATATCAGGGTTTAATCCAGGTCAGGGCTCCAGACAGCTATTTTTCTTCAACATAAAAAAGCCAATTTAAAAAGTCCTTAAGTCTTCTTTTCTTACCCTACAGTTTGTAGAAACCATTTCAGTCTCCCTGAAAGTGAGGTTCAGTAATATTAGGATTGCAACTTTCAAAAGTTCAGATAACATGACATTCCTAGAACTGGAAGTAGCAGAGCTGGGAAAGGCTTTGGGTTATGCAAGACCAGGCATGTGAAACTTGTTATTCTCCTGTTGATGTTGGACTCCAACTCAATCAGACCCAGTCAATGACAAGTATAACTCCCGGAAAAGATGACTGATAGATTAGGCAGTGGAATCATACAAGTTGAAAGAGATTATTTAGACCAATAAGACCAATTTGCTGCTCAATGGGCAAAGAAATGGGTTACATGAACAGAAGAGTGCTGTTAATCAGCTGTTTTTGTATGTCCTGTTCTCTTTTGCTCCAAAATGAAAGCAATAGGGAAAATTTAAACAATACTTTGATAAAAAGCATTTAAGCAACCAAGTAATAATTTATTAATTGGAAAAAAACCAAAAATAATTAGAGAAGTAAGTTTTATTTGCAGACTGGAGGACAGCATTGTAAACAATGAGGACCTTCAAAAATTATATACAGCAATTGCAATTTCACAAGTTTTTCTTTTAGAAAAGATGGACAAATAAATATTTACAGAAAAGTGTACAGGATATGTCTTGGAAATCAATTGTATGTGAACACAAAAGCTCTTCAATATGGATGCAATCTTTTTATCTAATGGAATATTTATATAAAATGGCAGCATAATTATAATTTATGGGTTGTAATTGATGTAATTTTAGGAGTCTTTTTCCTCTCCTATTGATCCTAACAGGAATTTCATTATTTTTAGTGTGCAATATCCTGGGACATTAACTTCTCATATTGGATTCCATGACTAGAATGTATATAGTGCTTCTTCTGGGCTAGATTCTGCATTGCCCTAATATCCAGCCCCCTGAGAGACAACAGGATGTGCAAAATTTATAGCACCACTGCCATGCAACTTTAATTTACTTAATTGTGGATTCATATTCCTGGACTCCTGAAAAAGGCTAAAAGAATTATATAGTGATGATGCAGCAGCAAACTGAAGATTGCTCCCAGAATTTCAGAGAATAGATGTCACATTTATACCCTAAAAGAATGTATGACATTAAGTGTTCGATTTAATGGTCTAATGTGAGGAATGAGGGTCTGTTAGACCTGAATGTCTGTTAGTTGGCTAATAGGATTTGATGCATATATATAAATATATAAGGAATTGTGCATGCATACAGTGGTGACTGAGGTTTTAGAAATGCATATAATGTTTTTTTACCTGTATTTTATGGCAAATAGATTTTATCCAAGGATTACTGTATTTAACTACACACCAGATTAAACATTTCTATGCATGCCTATTAGGGAATAAGTCCCACTGAAACTCTGCAAAACCTGCTTCCAGGCAAGCACGCATACAATTGCTTTGCATCATACAATTCCAAGATATTGCTGGTCCACACACGCAATGGATTTTTTTACATCATCTGGCATAATTAATTTAGAAGGGAACTTTATCCAGACTTCTTCCAGGATCATTTATTGCTCCATTATTTACATGCACCTCCAAGCAAAATGATTAGAATAATCCTATTCCCGTGTTACTTTCTAACAGGAAGTCTCTCTGACACATAACTTTATAAGCACCAATTGTCCATGGATCATATCTTGGTCCTAAAAAAAACTTTAGTAGAGAACAGCTATGGTCTGTGACTACATCCCATTTTATAATTTCTAGAAAAAGAAAATTAATATTCTAAATGACCCCAAATGTTCTTTCAAATGTTTCATATAATACTATTAGAGGTATAGGCTTTTCTCCAAATATACTATTCCAGTAATTAAATATTAAGTTGTTCACGTTTTGTTAGCATGAGGTGAAAATGTTACAGAAAACAGCATTTCTTTTCCTTAAAAACACCTAGCTTCGGTAGCATTATTGCTAATGTCTACATTTTTGTTATTCTATGGTTTAAACATCTGTCCAGAATTCAGCATTTGATTTTCAAAATATTTTGTTTAGAGTATGTTTTTTGTCTAATTTAGTATAGCTAAGTAGGAAACATTAGTAGACATTCAAAATAATCCAGAATAATTTAAACTTACCACATCCACTTTGAAAAATGAAAACCCAAGCATGGTCTATGAATGACATATTTAAAATTTAAGAGAAAGCAAAGTTTATCTTTATTTTCATAACTTTAAAAAATTATTCTGCAAGTAAACAGCCTTTATCTTGCATTAAGCGCTTTGCAAAAGTCCCACCTTCACAAAAAAAGCCTTTAAATGCTGAAGTAAAATCCATTTTAAACAAAAATACTGTGCAATGTCAGCACTACTTTTCTCTCTTAAATATTGAAATAAATAAAATAACTTGTTCTAGTTTATGTCAAGTTTTTTTCCCCATTAGTTTGTTGTTTTCAGTCATTTCTGCTGCTGAACAGTTCCAGTTTGACCTGGATATACACGCATACACACACACACAAACTCGCACAACACTTTAAAGATATTTTTCTTTTTAAAAAAAAGTTAGTTTTTTTTTGTATTGCACAAGCTTAGGGAACCCCCAAAACTTCTCTGAGCAAGTGCCAGCAGGCATTCCATAGTCCAAACTCCCGTGTGGGAACAAGACACAGGTGAGACAGGATCAGGCAATGTGAGAAAGATCAGAGCATTTTGAACACTCTTAGTTGATTGATTTCTTCCATAGATTCCATGAAGGATTCAGATTCCAAGTAAGCACAGGGGTGCTATCTGCAGAAGAAAAGGAAAGAAAGAAAGAAAAAAACTCAAAGATATTTCAAACAGCAAGCAGATTTTCTTTTTAAAAAATAGCAATAACTGGTATAACAAGAAATCCCATTTCCAAGTTTGGATGAGCCAAAACAGACTAAATCTTTCTTTGGAACCTGCTTTGTGTCACTGCATAACCTCACAGCCCTGGAGTAATCAAGATAAAGTATATTCACAATATAAGTCTGTCATTACTGAGTAGGGCCAGCTTCCAGACGAAACATATTTTTTTAAAAAACCCAACCATCTTTTCCCTATGTTTTTCACTTCTGATCACTGTTCTTCCAGACAAGTGACTCCATTTATGGTGTATGATTAAAAACCCATGATTTAGTAACTGCATTTACTTCACACATGTAAAGCAATAATAGTCAGGGACCATGTCACTTGAAACATTTTAGATTTTCAATGCAAATACAATGAACCTACATTAAAAAGAGCAGAATCATGGCAATGCATTGGTCCAGCACTCGGTTGCAGAATGCCCCCCCCTGGGGTTATTTAATGTACCCCTATTACTCTAAACTAGTTGTGCAGATACATGAATTTAGCTAGTACATATGTCACAATAACACTCAGGGTGAAGAAAATCTGCTGGAATTCTGGCTTCTGCCAAACTTTTAAAAAGATACAAGTACTCTCTACTATATATAACATCTCATCACCCTTCTAGAAGTATGGATGAAATCCAGGACTTCACTACAACAAGAACTGACACTGTAAATTCATGATACAGTAGTTTAAAGCTAAGTAGAATTATGTGACAAGTCTAAGAATAGTAGACCATATAAGGGAATGATAGCTGCCTGTTTTAATGCTGGAAGTAAATGAAAAAGTTTCAGTTTATTCTTCACCTAAACCATCTCCTACAGGATTTAGTTGACATACCAATCCTTCAGCCTCTGAGCTGCTAAAAATAGCGACAATGATAACTCTTATAAAAGTGTACCACCATAGTCACCAACCTCTTTAGGACTTGATAAATTTTCAGAAGGATTTATTACATGAATGTTTATATTATACCTGAATCAAATTCAGAATTTTTGCAAATTAACTCAGATTGCTGCTAAAAATCAGGCCAAACAACCCTATATTGCTTATTATGAATACATTTGATTTATGCATTTTCTTACTCAGTTTCTGATTTTAAAAATGATTTTTTTAAAAGATGCATGGTGATAAGAAATCTGTGATTGTGACAAATGAGTGGTGCCTATCAATAAAATATATAATAGAGATACATTTGATTCCTTTATCTAACCATTCCATTCTTTCTCCACTCTCTGGCAGCTAGCTTTTTATGCCATTTAAACATGGTCAGTTCTCAATGGTCTGTTGTCATTCTCTATTGACTATATATAGACAATGAGACCATTCACTAGTCACTGAGTTATTATATATTCTTATATATAAACACTGATAACAGTGTGTTCTGTCCCTACCTTATGAGATGTTGTGCTACTCAGTTTGATTAATTTTTTTTCTTTTTCTGTTAAGTGCACATTTCCTTTTATTTAAGAGTTGAGTACCATCATACTATTACCTTGGGGAAAGTTCCTCCAAGTGCTCATATCATCCAGATTCTGATGAAGATAAAATGGTGTTCTGCAATCAGATCACATTGTTCAGATCTGTCAATATGTGGCAGCTTTAAAAGCATGGGCCAGCTCTTTGAAGGCCATAGATATAGATTGAAAAGAAGATTTTCTTGTTTAACATAGTGAATAAACCATAATAATTTAGTGAAGATTAATTTCATTGTTGTAATGTTATATGGGAATGACCTTGGGAACAGGCAACAGATGCTGCCTGGGGAAGCCCGGAGCTGCATAATGGACAGAGAAAAAACTCAGAAAGGAGCCTTCCTAACTTCTCAGGCTGTAAAAGAGAGGGCAGGAGATTTGTACTATCAGACTTGCAAAATTCTGTTAATGTAGCCCTATGATAAAATAAAATTAGCTCATCTGATCTGGTCTATTTGGGAAGGCTGACAATTGTTTTGTACCTTATGTAGGGGATTACAACTATACTGTAGGGCAGTGGTGGCGAACCTATGGCACGCGTGCCAGAGGCGGCACTCGGAGCCCTCTCTGTGGGCACATGCACCGTTGCCCTAGCCCCGCCTCCTCCCATGGCCCCCTCCTCACCAGCAGCCCTCCGGAGGAGAGTCGCTCCCGGGCACGACCCATGCAATGCTGCGCAGCCAAGGACATGGTAGCCGGGCAGTGGGGACAAGACTCCACCCTTGCACCCCATTACGCGCAGATGATGCTGCAGGGCACTGGTGTGGCCACCATGGCACTGCTGGGCTGCCTGGGTGATCTGTGGCGGGCCGTGGAGATGGTGGGTGGTCCAGCGGGCACGGCGGAGCGGGGACAGGGGTGGGGGGTGGTTTTTGTGCAATCGGTTTCTAAAAGGTTCGCCATTACTGCTGTAGGGTTATCATACAAATATGCCCTCTTTTTCCCCTGGCTATAATCCATTCAGATGAAAGAATTGTGGCCATAAGAAAGTCCTTTCAAATATATCTGTTCAATCATTAGAATCTGGAAAATTTACTGAAGAGCAACTACATTTTCGAGGAATGCATGTCAATTACAAATTATCATATTGTGCAAAATTCCACGAATATTTAATTATACAAACTGTTTTAAGCCTAAAATTGGGGAAGTGATATTGAAATTCTAATGTTAAAAAATAGGATTTTTACTTAGTTTCTGTACAATTCATAATCTGCTATACAGAATTCCCTAAAACTTTTTATCCTGTCTTTCTTCAAGTAAATCTTTATTTATAAAGAGAGCTTTCACTTTAAATCTGATTTTGGTATTTTCATGATCAATGACAACATTAGTCACAGAACAGAATAGGGTGTATCATACAGTTTACTATATAATAGAACAGCCAGACTGTGGCTGTTATAGTAACAAAGCAAATTATACTTAGGACTAATTCAAATTTTGGACAACAAATTTTGTTTTTGTTTCTGACCATGACAGTGATAAAAATAATTTTCCAGATTATAATTTGACAGCAGGCCCAGAAGGCATTTATCACAGATGGTGTCCCTTGCACAGGCTGTGCTTACTAGCTATCTGATCTGCTTCAGGCATTAGCAGGGATGATTTGCTCCATCTCTGAAACATACAGTAAGTTGAAAAAACAGCAAATTTGAGCAACCACTAATAATGAACAATACCTATGGGTGTCTGCTGGGGGGGAGGAGGTTAAGGGTGAAATAAACCAATATGCTATTATGTGTGTATCCTGCATTTAAGTATTTTCATGAGTTTGGGATTACATCTGAGATGATTTCAGATACTATTTTTTATCAAATCTAATTTGTAAACTTTATTAGGCAACATGATGCTCAAATTAGTATCCATCTGCTATTAGAGTTCATGGTATATTAAAAGGTGTCCCTCTGAAAACTCATTGTTTTCAAACAACCACTCATTTCCTTGTACTGGCCCTAAGCATAGACAGAGATTATATGGGGAAAGGAGAAATTATTATATCACTAACTTTGCTATCCTCCTGGACAACTGTTCTGAAAGTCTGATGGTAGGAGAACAAACATTTACTTTTACTTAATATCTACTGAGTTATCTATCATTTCAGAGGCCATTGCAACAATGTATTTTGATTTCTCTGTAATTGTGGGGATGCATGGCACTAAAACAGAGTATGTCTAATAATCTAGGTAGTACCTAGATAGGCCAAGCCCACATTTCCAATACTTAGGACCAAGCTCCTAAATTACAACGGCTTCACTCCCAGTAGTACTATTTTCAGCTGATGGTAAATTCTATTGGGGCAATGCCAAGAGGAGACTAGAGCACCTTGTTTTGCTCTGAAGGTGAATAATAATTATGTAATTATATATTCACATTACTTATTTTAAATAAAATTAGGTTACATGGAAAGACAGATATGGTTATTAATTAACAAGGAAATAAGGAATCTAATTTATTATAGAAGTTGTTTCATTATTGAAGATTATATGCCCCAAACAACCGTCTATATTTCCCATTGCTGTTAGCCTTTTCTTCTGGAACTACTGTTATCTGTAGCTAAGTAACTCTTGAGAATGTCTTGACTGTCTGACTAAAATTCTGAAAGCAAGAAGGTTATATTTTCTTTGGACTAACAAATTATTAGTTGCTTTGCTGTTGCATTAAGAGTTCTTGTGCATTTAAATGTATTTGGGCAGTTCTTCTGCTTTTTATAATTATAGGTCCAAATAAACTTATTTTCTTCTATTTGCATCCTGAGTATGTTTTATATCAAGTAGGTCCCACAGAATCTTTATTGAAAAAGCTTTTGGCTATAGAATGACCACTTATTCATCATTAAAAAGTGGGGGAGGAAAGCACAAAGAAGTACACTGACTTAGGTATAAATAGATGCATATTTAGAAGGTTTATTTATATTATATGATTGTAAACATAAACTATATCATGAGTGGAGAGAGATTACAATGCTAAGATGTTTTTAAATTAGAAAAGAATAGAAAATGTATTGAGCAAGAAGTTTTTCTACTAATAATAGAATTTAAAGTAAGCCACTGAAACTAAATGTGAGGAAATTCAGGAGTGATAAACAGAATTCTGCACCATCAAATAGTTATATCATTTAGATGAGTTTAAAAGGAACTCCGTATTCATAAAATTAACAAATATGAATTGCTATTTCTACTGATAGCTCTGTTTCCTCAATCAAAAGTACCATATTTAAATACAAGAGGACTATTAAATTAATGTTCTACTTATGACCTTCAGCATGCATCTGTTTGACTAATTTAAGACCCAGAGACTCTATGCAGAATGAGATGGGTGGCATATAAATTAAATAAATAAATAAATAAGATACAGAATGCTGAATTAAATAATGTTCTGATTCCCCAGCTTTTCAAATGTATTTGTTATGTAATATGAGATGGCACAATTACTGATAAATCTACTTGCCTATCAACACACACACACACACACACACACACACACACAAAGACATAAATGTATATATAGACACATAGAAAACAGGACATAATTCAGTTAACTAAATCGTATTTTCATTTTAAATTCGTATCTTAACCACAGTTGTGTATGAAATATTAATTAATGTAAAATATGATGAACATCACTCAGTAAACTAAGATATTATGAACAACACTTCTGCCTATCTAGATAGTCCTTTATTAATCTCTTTACAGAATTTGCAAACTAGAAAATCTCACATTAACTACCAATCTGTCTGAACCAAGAAACTGATTTTCAGTTTTGGAATCCAGATAATTAAAATTAAACAATATCCTGGATTGTTCTGAAATTGGTGGACATCATTTCCCTATTTAAAAACAATGGATGTTAATATTAATTAAACACTTCCTGATTTGATTATATCATAAAGAGGTATTTCATATCTCATTCATATGTTGGCTTATTTGTATCTCTACTTTGAGTTTCACTAGCAACAGTGATTATTTGTGACAAATTCAAAGCACAAGCATTTCATGAAAAACAAATATGCTTAGTTTGCAACTTACCTTTTTAATCCTGCTGTTCAAATTTATGTTGCTGGAATAGCAAATCAGTTTCGGTATTCTCTGCTGCCCTTTGAAAATTAGTGAGTATTGCTTTGGTTTATTTCAAGAAAAATATCAAAAATAAGACTAAATGGGTTTTAATATTATTTTTAAAAAATAAAATAAGGAACATGAGGTATATTTTTTCTTTTCATTTCTTTCAAAGTTCACATTATTTATTTCATCCATAGAATTAATGGGTGTATTCTACAGATGTGCTCAGAAAGTCTGTTCTAAAATGGTGAAGGACAGAACAAACAAAACGGATCCAAAAAGCAGTTTCTGGTAAAAAGATGCCAAGCTTGGATAGATGAAGACAAAAAAAAAAATGTGTCCAAATGGCCGGAAATTTGTGTTTGTGATTTTGTCAATCATCCTTGTGTTTGGTATATTCTTAAAGATGAGAATAGCAGTAGTACAAAAGGGGAACAGGAAAAAAAAAAATCCAGTGTGCTACAATAAATGCAATCTTTTTGCAGTGCAAAATTCACACTTGCAAACATTTGGATTTCCTTTTCATCTTGAACTATTCATACTATTGTTGTTTCTCTTTTTTTAAATAATTAGATTACCGCATAGATTTCATGCTTTTTTTGCCTTAATCTCAAAAGTCTTTCTAATAATATATAGAATATAGAAATAAATATTTAAAACACTATTTGAGATAGGTACCTGCTGGTGTCCAATCCTTCCGATTTTGTGTTGTACCTGTGTATAATATATATATCTATATCTATACCTATATATATATCTTAAAAGCTGAGAAAATTAGCGCTCTTCTATTTAATTGTTTACTTTAAAAAAAGGATATCCACATTTCACATTTGCACTGTTAAGGAAATATTGAAAATAAACTTGTCAAAAAAAAAAAAAAGATTTCAAAGAAGTTTTCTTTTTTAAAAAAAATTAGTTTGTTGTGCTTTCAGTGTATTCGCCCCAAAGTGAAAATGGGGGTGGCTCTAAAAAAAAACGCAGTTAACAAACAGTAAGAGTTAAAAGTAGCAGAAAGGGCAGAAAGTCATTCATAGAGTTTGTGTACTATAGTTATTTTAGCAACTGCCCTTTTTCTTTGCAGAGTGGGAGCTGCTGCTCCAGTTTGAGACAGGGTCTTCCGAATCATCCTCATCAAAACCATGAAAAGTTGAGGTGTCGCTTTCCGAGGTGGAACCGAACAAGTCCTCCGTGGGATATGCTGCAGCCGCTTCTTCCTTCCTGCTTTCTCTTCCCAAATGAGCTGACATGTATGATGAATATATCAGCACATGGGTTAAGTAACAGGCATCATGATTTATTTCATTAATATTACTTTAATCATAATTAGAAATGTCAGATAAAAGAGTTATCTCAGTCATAAATATATATGTATATATGTCTGTGTATACACACACATACACACATGTATTCAGGACGATAATGCAAAGCAGTAAAAACAAAACATGAGTAGTAAGGAAATTATAAACAACAATTGAGATATATATATATATATATATATATATATATATATATATATTTAAAAAATCATATTTATACCACTCCAGATGCCCCCTATCTAAGGCAGCAAAAGGGTTAACCCTGTTTTCCTCTCTTTTGAAACACACAGAAAATATTTTTGTAATTATATAAGTAACTTTATCTTGAGCCCAAAGTTTATATCGTGTATCCATTAAAAGTGCAGGGTACAATGATTGTCTTTCATTCGGTATCAACCGCTCTATTTTAGCATAATAACTCATTTCATAAGTTTTCCATTTTTTTAAAAAAAATAACCTCATTGTATTCTCTTTCTGTACCAGTTCTCCTAAGTGGTGTGATTTCTTTGCAAATTAAAATAGAAAATACTTGGAACAATAAATACATATTGCAATAAATGTCTTTTTAAAAATGTCTTATGAATATAAGTAAAAAGTAAACATTTCAAAGCAGGAGGGGGGGAGAGAGGGAAGAATTCTAATACAGTTAATAATTTGTAATATATATCAGAAAGATTATGTTACAGGATCCATTCCTTAAAGTGTGAAATATTTCTTTCCCCCATTCCTTGTTGATCAGTAGTTCTAATAAGCATACAATATAACTATATAGAGAGAAAATAAATGTTGGTGAAAGAGTGTGTGTATTCACACATACAAACACACTCACATATACATATATATATATATGTTTATATATTCATTAAACTATCATTAGAAAGCCATATATAAAATCAGACTTCTATGGCATATTTTGAAGATGGTATACAAATATGAGAACAAGAAGAAAAACATTTTTATATAAAAATAAGCATGAAAAGTAAAGCATGTTGGAAATTCTGCCTCAGGCTGGTAGTTCACAGGCAATGAATATGGTCACTATTAGTTATTGTTGAGAAAAATATCCAAAGGGAAGCTATGCTTTCCTGGTGTAGCAAATTAAAACCCCTTGTGGTATTTTAAAGATCCAAGCTTTCATGAACTTTCCTGAGATGAATGCATGTATCACACATATATATGGATATACCGTAGATATAAAGAAATAGAAGGAGGAGCCCTCTAAATATTGGAGTCAACTGGCCATGGAACAAAAGGGATATGTTTGTGTGACATAGCACAAAACCCATTTTTTTAAACTTTCAGGACCAACATGAAACTAAAACCGCTCACTTCAGTTTTGACATTATTTGCCACTGCTTTTTATGCTGGCAGCAGCAAAGATAGTACCATATCCCTTTCATTGGCTGCCAGCATATAGTTACTCTATTATCCCTAACAACCACAAAATCCTCAGAATGATGTCATGTCAAGAATGTCCATAACAAGGAATCAAAAAAGTCAAGGTGTTTTTTTTTTACAGCAGCAAATTTCTGCCTATATATGACATTTGAAGGATTTATTACACTAACATCCTAGTTTGGGGCTTTCCATTTGTATCTGTTTGGCTATTATTGTGTAGAGTGCTAGATTAGATGGATCTTTACTCAGAACCAGGATGTCTCTTTGCCAGATTTTTATGCAAGACTATCACATATTGAGGAATTGTAGATCCTGCAATACCATTCTGTAAATATATGCATGAATAAAATTGATTGGTGGGTTGACAAAGTCTTAAATTTGCAAGTTTTTATCCTTTGGTTTCTATGTCTGATAAGCAGCCTGTTTTTGTATACCAATAGTTCTTTCAGATGAGGGAAATCTCACACTACTCAAGGACAGGCCTACTGTCCAAGGTTTAGGGGAACAAAGTAACATTGTCCAAGTAGGGCTTTACAAAATTGATCACGTTGAAATGATGCTAATTGGAACAACTGATGTTTGGGCTTTTTTTCCACTCTAGGATTAATCTGACATTATCTGTATCCAATATTGTTGTGTTTTGTCTATTTTTCCATCTGAATGGGTTATGTGTAGTTTAAGGAAGGCCCAATAGAAATCTCTAATTTGCTGAGCGTTTAATTAATTGCAACAGGGTATAAATGCTGTTAGATAAAAAGATAAGTAATATGGCAACCAAAATCCTGAAATCAGTGTAGCTAGAGACAATGTTTCGTGTGATTTATACTGGTGAAGAAAAAGAAACATGTATATGTATAAGGTCAGGGATAAAAGGTAAAGGTAAGGTTTCCCCTGTCCAGTAGTGTTAGAGGCCATGTAACACATAGAAATCCCTTTCTTGCATTTTGTGACTGCTATTTTGAAACATACATTCTGTAGCCATGTTTTTATAGTTATAGGCACAGATATACATGTGTGACACATACACACAGTTTGCTTACCTAGAATAAGTTTATTTAGCTTTAATTTTATTAAATTTATTATGGTCACTCATTTCAAAAGATTGAGTGACTAAGGCTGAATTAATTTGATGAAGCTGATTCTTTAAAGTGCTACACAATTCTTTGTTGTCCCTTTAATAAGAATGAAAAATACAAACTAGTACTCTGCTGCTGTCAATGTATATTTAGTGAAGCAGGGGAAATTACTGAAGGATTTCTGATAATTTTTCAAAAAAAAGCTTTGGTATTGTTTTTACAATAGACTCAAGTTAAAAATTTTCAGAAGGAGAAACAACAAAATCAGTTTTATATTGTGTATATGCAGTGCATACACTTATTATCCCTATCCATATGCATATTTAAGACAAAAAAAATCCTGTCATAAATAACATCACTGGAAACTTAAGAAATAAAATAAGAAATAAAAACCTTGTCACAGAAGGGCTACACCTATACATTTAAGCGTTAAATTTTTTTTTTTTAATGGTTTTAAAACATATAAATCATAGTCAATGCTTTTACAAACTTCAGCTTCTTTCTTTGTTAAAATAAACCATTCAACTTACTCATAAAGTAATAAGCTGGAATAGAAATCTAATAAATAAATAAAAATATCCAAACACAATTTCTAAGGAATAACAAGTACTTATGATATAGCAAGTAATTTATATAAAACACACACTCATAAATACAAGCATAAATATTAAACGGAGAAATCAACAACTGCCTAAAAGTTACATTCTAAAAAATATTAGACAGTCATCTTCAACCTTACCCCATAATATGAGGTGTGCTTGTTTGTGTGCATGTATGAGAAAGAGAAAGACAAAGAGAGACAGAGACAGAAGGACTGACCAATTGTATTGGTCATAATCCAGGTTGTAGAAAATTTGAGTGGCACATTATTGAATACTAAATATAATATGCGGAAAAGAGAAAAACTCTCTTTTAATGTTGTCTTCATTTAAATGAGACCAAATGTCTTTTTACAGGACTTTCCACTTTTGTATTCGTTCATTAGTTTTAAAATGTGCATTCAGTCATATATTGTAAAACATAATCCACTCAAAAATGCCTTAATCTTATCTCTATAGACATCCAGATACGAAAAGAGTGTTGTTGTTGCTTAATGCTCACAGATAGCTGCAATAAGGTATCACCTACCAGAACGCCCACAATCCGAACATGAGACAAGCTCCTCTGGTCTTCCGCTTTTTTTATTCATATTAGATCCTCCAAGGCAGAAATCACAGTAGTTATTGGAAATGATGGCTCCGTCTGGTCCTTTTTGGGCTGTAGGTAGAAGCATAATATTTTAAATTGAGAGAAATTCCATGTGTCTTTTATTCTTATTAATTTACTTGTATTTGGACACCATATTTATCAACTGAAAATTTAAACTGGTCAGAGCCAAAGGATCACAAGTTTTCTGACACTCAGTTGTGTTGAATGCAGCTGCTATGGAGCCAGACATTATTGTCTCTGGTAATACTCTTTAATACTATATATTTTCCAAGATAAGAAAACAAACTAATCTATATAGTGCCTATGAATTGCTACTCAAAAATCACCTACAGCTTTTTGTTTTATTCTTTTAATTTAAAAACAGGCTTTGGACCATCATCCCCACTTTTTTAAATAAGGCCTTCTAGAAATGTTCAGAGACAAAGGCAAGAGTTTCTTTTCTGATTTGCCTTCTTCCTTCCCTTTCTGCTCCCATGCCAAACAATAAATGCTAAACTGTCTCTGGGCTGTGCTAATTCCTGAAGATGTCCTCCACATTTACCAGGACTTTAAAATAGATTTCCTTAAAGGTGGGTGTTATGTATTAATATTGACCGTTAATGTGTTTGGGTTTAAATGTGTCTCCAACTGTTTTGGAGGGAAACTGAAGTTTATATTTGAGTGGGTAAACCAGCTCAGAATCTGATTGGTCGCTGCCTAGTGGCGGCATGTATAAATATCTGTCAGTCTGTAGGTTGAGTTCAATTCTGTTATTCTTGCAATAAAGCATGTTGCATTAGATCGGTCTGGTCAATGCCTTCAAGAACCCAATATGCAACAGTGGCGACGAAGGTGGGATCTTGCTGAAGGAGTGATGCCTATCAGAGTTGAAGTCACAGGGTTTTAGCTCAGGCATCAGAGCCCTGGCGGAACCACGTCCCAACCCTGCCTGCCAGTAAGCCAAACTGGAGGCACATTGTCCTGAGGGATCCGTCCCCAGGATATAGGCAGTTCATTTCCTTCGTTGCAAGAAAGGCAGTGTCCAAGACCTCACCACTAATCCACCATGGCAAAGGTGGGCAGACTCAATGAATTCAACGTCTCCCACCCAGAACAGTGGTGCTCCTACGTCTCCAGGGTGGACACCTACTTGCGGACCAACCAGGTCAGAGAGGACGGGTTGAAAGCGGTGACCCTGCTCTGCGTGTGTGGACAGGCCACATACGACATCGCAGAAAATTTGGTGGCGCTAGCCAGCATCGAATCAGTAATGTATGCTGAATTAAAAAAAAAGATTGAAAGAACATTTTGAACCCAAGCTTTCCGTAATCGCTTGGCGTCATGCCTTCGAACAGAGAGAGCAAAAGGCAGGGGAGTTGGTAGCTGAATTCGTGGCCGCACTCCGGCAAGCGTCATGCCATTGCAATTTTCCTGACCTGGAGGATCGCCTCAGGGACAGGCTCGTATGCGGGCTGATGAATAGAGATTTGCAACAGCACCTATTTGCAATGGAAAAGCTGTCCTTCCAAGATGCCTTGAAGGAGATCATGGCTGACGAGGCCGCTGGTGGAGCAATGAAGGCACTACGGCCTCAAAAGACAAACCCCAGCCAGGTGACCATGCACCAAGAGTCCGTTGAGATGGAAGATGAGGTAGAGGACGATGAGATCGACTGGTTACAGAGGGAAACCATTAGACGGCATTGTCCTACAGCACAAGCAACTAGTCCTCAAAGTTGCGCAAGCTGTGGGGGCCAACGCAAAAGGACTGAGTGCAAGTTTCGCACAGCAGTGTGCCGTGCCTGTGGGAAGCATGGCCACATCGCCAGAGTCTGTAGAGGTCACCAGAGAGATGCTCAGACTGCAGATGCCCAGCAGAAAGGTAAATGGGCCCCGGGGCAGAACAGGGTCAGATACTGTTTGGGGAGGAGAAGCATCCTGCGGACGGGAACCCAACACCCTCTTAAAGAGAAGCTGAGACTTCAAGTCAAAATACAAGGGGTTCCTTGCTCCATGGAGCTCGACACAGGGTCAGCTCTGTCCATCATTTCGTACAAGACTTTCAGTTATATCTGCAGACAGGGCAAGAAGCGAGTTCAACTCAAACCATCAAGCCTTGTTCTGACAGATTTTCAAAATTGCCGCGTCGCAGTAAAAGGTGAAGCCACCGTGAGAGTCAGGTTCAAAGAGTTTGGGGGTCCCCTCAACGTTGTGGTCATTGAAGGACAACGTATAAGTCTAATAGGATTAGACTGGTTCGAGGCCCTGGGCATCCGAGTAACTGGCATAAATCACATTCAGACGGCTGACCTGGCAGCAGTATGTCAAGAGTACACTGATGTATTCAGTCCTAACTTAGGATAATATAAAGGGGCACCCATATCCCTTCATCTTGATCCGGCTGTCACGCCAATCCAGATTAAACCACGCAGAGTGCCGTTTGCGCTTAAACCAAAAATTGATGCAGAATTGGACAAATTAGTGCAACAGGGAGTGCTCCAACCAATGGGAGCCTGTGGGAGACTCCCATAGTGACCCCAGTGAAGTCAAATGGGGACATCCATATTTGTGCAGACTACAAGTGCACAATCAACAAGGCACTATAGCAACACGCTTACCCAGTGCCAGTGGTTAGTCACATCCTGGCATCATTTCAAGGAGGTTGCTTGTTCGCCAAACTTGACCTCGCACAAGCCTACCAACAGCTGCCAGTTGACGATGCCACAGCTGATGCACAGACAATCGTTACTCACAGAGGGGCATTCAGAGTTCGTCGCCTGCAGTTTGGGGTAAGTGTTGCCCCGGGATTGTTCCAAAGCGTTATGGAATGGACATTTAAAAATATACCAGGCGTCTGCCCCTATTTTGATGACGTCCTGATTGCAGGTGAATCTGCGGCAGTACTAGCAGATCGCCTCAGAGCAGTACTTCAACGATTTCGCAAAGCAGGGTTGAAGTTAAAGAAAGAAAAGTGTCAGATTGGAGTGGACTCTACTGAGTTCTTGGGATTTCGGATAGATTCCGCCAGAATCCACCCATCAGAAGCTAAGCTAAAAGCTATCCAACAAGCCCCAAGACCTAAGTCCAAAGGGGAATTACAGGCATTCCTGGGACTTTAAAATTTTTATCACTCATTTCTGCCACACAAAGCGGCATTGGCCGAGCCACTCCATCGTCTTTTAGACAAAAAAGCACCCTGGGTTTGGGCAAGCACCACGACAAAGCTTTCAGAGCAGTCAAATCACTGCTATCGTCTAACTCCGTGTTAGCACATTTTAATGAGAAACTGCCTGTGATTTTAGCATGTGATGTATGGCATCGGAGCAGTTCTAAGCCGTAAAATGGCAGATGGCCGTGAAGCTCCTATAGCTTATTACTCTAGAACATTATCTGCAGCAGAGAGAAACTATGCGCAGATAGACAAGGAAGCCCTCGCTATTGTAGCAGGAATTTAAAAATTCCATGACTTCCTATATGGGTGACCCTTCACCATTTTCACTGATCACAAGCCGTTGCTCGGCCTCTTTACAGCAGACAAGCAGACCCCGCAGATTCTATCGCCAAGGATGCTGCAATGGTCAATTTTTATGGCTGCCTATTCATACAGGCTAGTCTACAAATCTGGCAAGGAAATGGGCCATGCTGATGCACTCAGCCGACTGCCTCTGCCTCAAACAGATCCAGACCCAGATCCAGCAGCTCACATCCTGGCAATCCAGGATCTTCCTGAAATGCCCCTACACGCCGGAGATGTAGCCGCCAAAACTGCCACTGACAAAACACTCAGTCGCATTTTGAACTGGGTGATGAGGGGGTGGCCAGAAAACAGGCCAAGTCCCGAGTTCCAGAGTTATGCCAGTAAAAAGGATGAGCTGTCAGCCCACAAGGGTTGCATATTGTGGAGAAGCAGGGTGATTGTTCCGCCCACAATGCGAGCCAGAGTATTAGAATCTCTGCATGAGGGGCATCCTGGCATCGTCAGAATGAAGGCACTTGCACAAAGCTACTTGTGGTGGCCAGGTTTGGATAAAGACATTGAGGCTCAAGTAAGGAGCTGTAGGGTCTGCCAAGAAACCCGGCCAGAAATGCCTCAAGCTCCAGTGCACCGCTGGGAGACCATGCAAATTCCATGGTCTCATGTGCATATCGACTTTGCAGGTCCATTTCAGGGACAGGTATTCCTCATTGTTGTGGACAGCTATTCAAAATGGCTTGAGGTAGTACCTGTCCAATCTATGACTACTGCCAGGACCATCCAGGAACTGCGCAGGCTTTTTGCTACACACGGCCTGCCGGATGTCATTGTGTCAGACAATGGGGCACAATTCATGGCAGCAGAGTTCCAGTCCTTCCTTAAAGCTAACATAATTAGGCACACCACTTCAGCCCCATTCCATCCAGCTTCCAACGGCCAAGCTGAACGGATGGTGAGATCCATTAAAGAGTCTCTTAAAAGACTAACAACTGGAGACTGGAATCATCGCCTGGCAGACTTCCTTTTATGCCAGCACACAATGCCGAGTACCGCTACAGGTTGCAGCCCAGCCGAGCTGAGATGGGGTCGTCGACTAACGACAAAGTTGGACCATCTCCATCCTGACAGAGCAGCTGCAGAAACGTCACAACCCAAGCCTCCGAGGAATTTACATTTGGGTGAGCCTGTTTGGGCAAAAAACTATGGACAGGGGGCACCTTGGGTGGTTGCTATTGTGACAAAGGTGTCAGGGCTACTATCCTACGAGGTGGCCCTAGATGACAGTCATGTGGTCCGATGCCACACTGACCAATTGCGGCGGCGGCTGGCAAGTCAGAGTCCTGGTGCAGAGGACGAGAGAACTATAGACTTGCATAGGGAAGTGGACATTCCCGAATCGGTCAGACCCACAGAGACTGTACGAGTTGATCCAGAATCAATGCAGAACAACGAACCGTGTTTGCCAGCAAGTGACGCAAGTGGAAACAGCGATACAAGTTTACCCGATTCGACCGAACGCAGCGGCAACCATCTACCCAGTGCGGACAGACTTAGTGGCACAGGTCTACCGGGTATGGCTAAACGGCAAGTTGATCGGGAGCCCCAAACAGTTTTGCAATGCTCCGAAAGAACCCGTAATCCACCAGCATACTTAAATGATTATGTACACAAAATGTACTGAGGGTTGACTTGTCCAGGGGAAAGAGGTGTTATGTATTAATATTGACCGTTAATGTGTTTGGGTTTAAATGTGTCTCCAACTGTTTTGGAGGGAAACTGAAGTTTATAAACCACCTCGGAATCTGATTGGTCGCCGCCTACTGGTGGCATGTATAAATATCTGTCAGTCTGTCGGTTGAGTTCAGTTCTGTTATTCTTGCAATAAAGCATGTTGCATTAGATCGGTCTGGTCAATGCCTTCAAGAACTTATATGCAACAGTGGGTTTTGCGGTGGAGTAGGGCTAGACAAACACACACACACACACACACACACACACACACACATATCCTCTAGCATTGAGCATCATAACACTCTTTTGAATTTAATGCTCTGGGTAACATTTCACCAGAAAACCAGAAAAAACTGCTATCAATGACATGAAGAAACTATACACTAGAACTTGCAAATGAAGACAGGGAAGCACTTTATACTCTAATGGCATCCGCAACATGAAATCGGTTATCTGCTTCTGGTGTGACTCGCCTACCTGCCAGCAGATTTTTCTGTTGGCATGAAGACCAAACGGCACACAACACAATGAGTAATGGGGTTGGTGTGTTTTCCTTGCAAAAGAAAAACAAAAAGCTTTTGTTTGACGCCTAAGCTGTGCAAAAGCCCGGTTTTGAACGATTCCAATCTGTGGGCAGGATTTGGCTTCCCCATTTTCATATCTTTCCAGCCTTCATCCCTCGGAGGGACGGCTGACATACAATCTGAACCTACAGGGTAAATGGCATTGAGTTTCCCCTCGTGCGCCTTTTCCCCCCTACTGCTGACAGAGCTCATCTCTCCGCAGGCTGACATGTTTCCATGACAACCAAAATTCCAGGCTCTGGCTGCCTCTGATCTGGCCACCTGTTATTACTCCATTTCTCAAGTGTAAAGAACTGATTTGTGACCTTTCCCCCCCTCCTCCCTGCCTCCCTCCCTCTCTCTCTCTTTTCAAAAGGCATAGATGGGTTTGAGAAATTAAAAGTACCACATCAAATAAACAGGAAGAGCAGAACAACACCAGCAGCTGAGAGAGGCACATTCCTGGAAGCGCCATGTGCCTAGAGAAGAAACGATTGAATCCCTGTTGGAAATGAGTCCACTTCCGGCTGGCTTTCTCCCAACGTTTAATGAGAAATGAAGAAAGTCATTGGGGTGGGATTCAAAGGGAATGGCTCACTGCACAGACTGCACATTGTTTTGCCCAGGACAGAGGTGTGGACTGAAGCAAAATACAGCAGGTAGCATAAATCTCCCAGAGTGCTAAAGGACAAGCCAGATGGAGCTTAGGTAAAAAAAAAAAAAAAAAAAGTTCAGACATTTCCTCTTTATTCAAAAGGATTTTTGTACTGTCCTCTGCTTCCACTGTTTCTCTACTCCTGTTTCTTAGCCTTTTTGATAGCCTGACTTTGTTTGTGGCAGGAAAATGCTAATATCACTACCACCTCAACCAAGATGCATTATCATTGCTCTAAAGCCAGGTGTCTGTCTGTCACTACAGGGGAAAGCCTTTCTCTGCCCCGCTAATGCAGAAAAAAATACTTCCCATTTATGGAGCAAATTGGAAACTGCACAGCTCTGGGTATTAGGGGGATACACAGTAACATGAATTGCAATTTAAACTGCAGGGGGGAAATAGCACTTGCAATGTTCCTTTCTTTTTCAAGAGAAAAAGAGAATGCTATGCAAGTAAAAACCTGGCATATCAAGGGAAATATTCCAGATAAACTCACCATTTTGTTATTCAATGATTTGCATTTGTTTCTAAACAAGTGTTTAAACCACAGGGGAGGACAAATCTAGCACCTGTCTGTAACTCTTTGAAGCAATTGTGTCATCACTATGCAACACTGAGAAAAGATGAAGCTGGTTAGACAGGTGCTAAATTTTATTTGTTTGTTTACTTACTCATTTCACTTATATACTACCTAATTGACTATGGACCTGTGGCATTTTATAAGAACAATCAACAATGGATAATTTAATTTGCAATCCCCTTGAGCATTCTCCCAAGCATCTTTCTGGAATCAAGTCTAAAGCTTTATACAGCCCCAACCTGTTCTGTTTGTAATGAATTTTAGTACATGCCTCATCAGTACTGCCAATAGGTCAGCATGGCTCAACCCTAATAAAAGCATTGGGAGTAATCTTCAGAACCTGACCTACAGCCTGTGTTTTAAATATGATAGAAGAGGGAATTTATTAAGAATATGTAAACCATATTTATTTAATGTGTGTTAATGTTGATTACATTTAAATGTAATTAAACATAGTTTTTGTCCTGGCCCTGCCTTCATTTGGAATGTTATTTAAAGGCAGGGATGCTTGTCAGCTCTGTTGCTAGATAATTTTTTTTAAATACTATGTATAATTTATAAAGATAAAATTTTAAAAACCAAAATAATAAATGAGCTCCTGCAACGAAATACACGTCTTGCCAGCCACCCATTTATATAATACTAAAGAAAACAAAGAAGGAAACAGTGCAGGAGGCTGTGAGGTACAATCTAAGTCTTATTAAGCTCTGGCACCCCCATGCCATTCAAGTATTGATCTTAGGCCTGTTTGCTACTACCTTGAGCACTTATCATCTTCTAGCTGGTATACTAGCTGTGGATAATTGGAGTAGCGGTCTAACTTGTTCGGACAGTACTAAGTTGAGTAATATTGCTGTTCACCTGACAATACTAATCTAAATTAACATAACTGGCTAAGTCAATCTAAATCTCAACATTGCTCTACAAAATCTGATCCTATTCTGATAGTATCAGGGACATTTTATAAAAAGATGATATTTGTATATGTCATTAAGAGCTAATTTAATTGAGTGGCTAAGGCACCAGGCTAGAAATCAGGAGATTGTGAGTTCTAATCCCATTTTAAAGCATGAAAGCTGGCTGGGTGATTTTGGTCAGTCACTCTCTCTCAGCCCCTGATGTCAGGCTCAAATGACAAGGCTGTTGTTGTTGTTGTTGTTGTTGGAGCAGGAGGAGGAGGAGGAGGAGGAGATTAGTTGTTTCTGATAAGAACAGAAGAATTTGTGAGGGGAAAGAAAAAGAAGAGAGCCAAACAGTGCAACAAATCAGGAAAAGAGAAGACTTGAAGTAAGTTCAAAAATAGGGCAGCTCTACAATTCCATGGACCGGAACTGAAAAAGTTTATTTCCACCTGTAGACAAAATATTCGCATCTATTCTACCATATCAAAACTCTATTATCTCATTCTTCTGCCTGTGCTTAAAATACAGTTTGAATCATTGGCAGGAAAGAGGCAGAAGATATTTGAAAAGGAGAAGATTTCAGAAGACAACATTCTTCTACTATGACCCAATAATATGGTAAAGATTATGATAGACGAGAATGCAAATGACTTGGAAATTCCTATAATGAAAGTCAGGGAGCATAGTGAATATTAAGATGACTAAACTAATGATAATAGGTACGGTTGCTAGTATGAAATTATTGAAGTAATGGATAGCTTCAGCCTTTTAGAATCGACTATAAGCAATAAAGGAACCAACAGTCAAGAAATATGCCACAGACATATTGGCTATACTTGGTAGAACATCAAGGCCTTATGTAAAGGCTGGGAGGCAAAAAAAATAACAATCAGACAAAAGATATCTCAGCGCATAGAAGGATTGGAGGTGTATGTCGCAGAAGGGACTTTCTCTAGTTCTCTATAAAGACAAAGTAGGGGAGAAATTCTTTTAGGCTTGCAAGATTGATATCAGCCCTTTCAGATAGACTAGACAAGAAACCAAAACCATGAGTACTAGCACTACCATTTTTGTAAGGTTACAATAACAGAATATTGTCCATTGAACAATTGGGGATGAGGTTGCTTATGTTCTCATGTGTCCTTATGAAAGCCATTAATGCCAATGTGGTAAGTAACCATGTGATCTTGACTATCTGTGTGATTAAAATATGCATATGGACTGTAATTTTGCAACTATCCTGCAAAAACGGTTTTAATATACAGTGTGGACAATAGGAAACAGACATTAAAATATCTAATTTCTGATATGGTTGTAAATCAATATTTGTATTAAACTTCACACCTTTAGAAGGGTGGATCTTTGCAGATGAAGTATCAATATTTGTATATGGAAACTGAGATTACAGCAAGGCTTTACTATGCAACTAAGCACACTCATTAAAACTACTGTAGAAGAGTGCTTTATGCATATACAGTTGTTTGGAATTTGAAAAGGATGCGCATAAGTAATGGTTGGAGTCTATAATACCTTATCTTCTATCTTCTAGAAGGAATTTGAACTTGGGCAAGAGGATTGCATTACTTCTGTTCACAAATATGCGCCAATAAAGAAACTATTGTATTTAATGATAGTTGTCATTATTAGGAAACATCATGCATCAGAATGTCTAGCAAGTAAGATAGTCACTCAAAAGTCATCTCCCAGGTTCACAGATCTAGCTCTATAACAGAAGCTTTATACAGAAATGCATAAAGAGACACATTTAGTTCATGAAATTTTTGCAAGCACATTGCTAGTCTGCACATTTCCTCAGATGTATGTATGTATGTTTGTGTTTGTGACACATACACAAAGACACATATACAGTATGTCTGTGTCTCTCTCTGTGTGTGAGAGAGTATATGTTTTTATGTATGTATGTATACATGCACACACCTTCATTACTTTATATACTTTCTCCCTCATATTTGTCATATATATTGCTGAGAACCTCCTTAAAAAAGGAAAGAAAAAAAGTACTTTACATTCAAATATACTTCGTATGACTGACCAAGGAAAAAAATACTACTGGGGGGGGGAGGGGGGGGAAGAAAAGGGGAAGTCCCCAATGTAACATTCAAAACACTGCTGCTCAGAGTAAGGATAGTTTCTTTCCAACAGGGAAGTTGCTTTTATTTATTTCTCTATCCATAGACTTATGCTTAGATGTACTTTTTAAAAAGCGTTCCAAAGAAACTTTGCTTGGGAAATGGAGGAATAGCCTGGAATCCACTAGGATAATGGCATCGTTTTTTCTTAATCTCTGGAGATGATAGATCAAATTAAGTTTCAGCTGCAAAGCTTGCCTCAGATGATTTCTCCAGCAGAGTGGGTGTAAATTATAATGTTTGCCCATTATAGCTTGAAGGTTGAATTAACCCCACAATGTTAAGTAATCTAAAATATAGTTTCTGGTCAGCTTTCCAACTCCAGTGTACTGGAGTCAGACCTTTTCATTTCCTGATTCAAAAGTAGATGGGACACAATGGCTGACCCCATCTATCCTTCCCTAGCGTTATCTGCACTTCTGCATGATGGATCTGAAGACCTGCTTGCTAGACCAGATAAGAGAGAAGAACAAATGACAAGACCACGAAAGAAACCAAGGAGAAAAACCACAAGTGTCTCAGATTTCAGGTCCAATAGCTGAGATAAAATGAATCAAGCCTGGCCTTCAGTGAAACATTTATTTTGATCTTATATGGCATTTTTCTAGAGAGAATGTGTTTACTTTGCTTCATAACTGAGTTCTCCTATGTAAGTTTTCTATCTGACAAATTTGCACATTCAGCCCTAATGAAGTTCAGATGAATAGTCAGCGATTCAGAAATATTAAGAAACAATATGTAAAAGGGTAGATCTGCAACCACAAAAGCGAAAAGTAGCACCATTAAAGTACTTTTTTATGACTATGCAATTGAAGTATTGATTATTCATATTTTATATACTTGCATAAAGCAATTATTTAAAATTGTGCAAAAAAGATAAGATTTCCATTTTCAAAATATGATGGTTTTAATGAAACACTGTATTACATTTGTTTATAAATTGTCCTGTTTATGATTTGTGAGTGGATTTCTGGTGCAATTAAATAATGCAGAGCCCTATTTCTACTATTCTGTACCAGCTGGACACAGAACGACTGCCTTGGTTATACAGGTAGTCCTCATTTAGTGACTGCCTCATACAGTATCACTCGAAGTTATATGGTGATGAAACAGTAAATCTGTAACTAACCTTGTACTTAGGACCTTCAGTTACGTAAAGCAAAGGAAAGCTGAAGTAAGGTCATAAGCACACTTGCAATTTCACATAGTGATTGCTTCGCTTAACAATTGAGGTGCCAATTGTGGTTGCTAAACCAAGACTACTTGTAGTTGCTATGAAAAGGGGACTTCAGATGAAATTGCTTTCAGAAATATTTAGGAGACAGTAAAAAAAAAAGTACAAGAAATCATGCAATCAATACTGGCCAATACATTTATATTGATAGGCAAAAATATGTAATAACATGAGTGGTCCAAAAGATCTGGCTAGTATTTTAAAATAAGAAAAGCTTAGCTAGGAAAACAGTCAGTTTTCTATAACTAGAGTTTACCCCTTGGTCAGGAACTCTGGGAGGCTTTTTTTTAAAAAAAAGAATTATTAGGTTACACAGCCTGAAAAAGTTTGAAAACTTCTGAAATATGAAGAAGCAATAGTCTAGGCAAAGAGAAAAGAAAATAAGTGTTGGTCTGGGAAAGCAAACCTAAGCTTCAACTAGAGATGGACACTTTATGTCTTTTTAAAGTTAATTCTCCCAAGCACGAAACAGAATGACAACAAAGATTGGAAAATAGAAATATCCTCATGGATCCTCTGTTGCTGTATCATACTGACTCACTGATGATCAGACTCAGCTTCAATAATTTTCTGAATAATCTACTGGTGATCCATTCCAAATAGAAAAAGAAACAGGACTGGAGATAATAAGAGGAACAAGTGCTATTAGCTGTTTAGCTGGCATCAGGAAGCAAATCAATATCTGTTTTTGACAGATTCAGCATCAGCAGGCCTGTTACTACAACAGATATTGCCGCAAGGTGATGCTTGATTAGAAGAACCAGAAGAACCAGAGGGGAAGGGAATATGTAAGAAAGCCACTCGGAAATAAGATGTCTGTTACCTTCTCACCCCCATTATATTTCAATGTGGTTTTGTTTGCCTTCATTTAATTGGTTTGCTTAATTTGCTTTCCATGCAGCTAAGGGAATAAACAGTGGATTGCTATTTACTGTATTTCTGCCCTTTCTATCCATTTCAGAAAGCTGAAGATTAGCATATGAATTTATGCCCTCCCCAAAAGCTAGGCAGAGAGATTTCACAAAACCCAGGCTTATGACATTGTAGGTTGGTCAGATCTGATTCACAAATGCTCCCAGAAGTAGGTGGATCTGGCATTCTCTGCCTCATCCCTTGGCACAAAAGAACCAGTTAACAATTGTGTATTAGGTATATGAACAGCACATTCACATGGAAGATAGATGATAGCATAAATCATATCCTGCCATGTGGAAAAAGAGGGAGGGAGAGAACTGAACTCCAAGCAGAAACAGAATTGTCTTTCTTTCTTTCTTTCTTTCTTTCTTTCTTTCTTTCTTTCTTTCTTTCTCTCTCTCTCTCTCTCTCTCTCTCTCTCTCTCTCTATGTAAGGGCAGGATCAGATGTGTGCATTTGTGCATCTAATTAACTGTATACAGCATAAAATGGAGATGTTGACCATGGGGCGTCTGGTAAGGAATTATGACAGGCTGAGGTCTCCAAAGAAACTAAGAGACACAACAGCTGAGAATGCCAGCTGGAAGATGGGTGCTCGCTGCAGTAAACTCCTTGGATCAAAGGGAAATCATGAGATAACCCTTGTGCATTCTAGACCTTCATGGGTAAACTACAGGAATGGAAGTTTTTGCAGTCAGCGCAGGAATTGAATTGCAGGGAGTCCCAGAATTGTATGCTTACAATTGCAGTGTAGCTTACACAAACATCAAGCCTTGCTAGCCTAATTTCTTAACCACTTTTAGAAATAATTAATCTAAAGGTATGGAGAGATTTCTTTTGCTGCATAGATAAGATGCTTTTCGCTTAAACCTTTTTTTCAAGATTACAAAATGAAAAGAGATTCCAAGGATTTAAAGTCTTAAGAAAATTTTGCAAAAAGCTTAACAAGAGGTTTAAGAAAGTTTTAAAATGGATAAAGCGAACAGTTATTTTCCTATTTTTTTATTTTTGAGGAAAGTCCTTTGGCATAAACTCGAACTTAGCTACTTAAAGAAACCAGTCCTTTGTGAGAACGCTTTTTGTTTATCATTAAAGTGTGCATTTAACTATAGGACTCTGCACATCAAAAGATTAGGTATTGAACTAGAAAGTGATGTTTTGATGTAGTTGTGATGTGGGTTGAAGTTATGGAGAGAGGGAAGCCTTCCTTTTCCTCTTGCTTGTTTGAGATACTTTAAATTTTGGTTATAATATACAATGGCAACTACTAGAAAAATTGCAACAGAGGGCAGGAGGAGATTGCTAGAGCAGCTTTGAGAGAAAACAGTTACACAGATTTTCTTCAGAAATTATTTGAAGAAAGGGCTCTAAGGTAGAAACTTATGTAAAAAGAACAACTTGTAAAATAAAAAGGGACTTGAATGAAATAATAAGAAAATGAATCATTCTATAAACCAAGTATCTGGAGAGGTAAAACAAATCAATGATAAAGTGGAAATTTTACAAAGGCAGAAGTGCTTGATAAAGACCTGGGGAAAAAAATTAGATAATTTGGCTTTATTGGAACTGGGAGAGAAAGAATTTTGTATGTGACTTAGAGCTATTCCAGAAGCTTATGATGAAAATGTTAGAGAAAGGATGATTAAAGTCTTGGCAATTCTTTTGAATTGGGAAGAGGAAAATATGAAGCCAGAAACTGATAAAGTTTAAAAAAATAAATTCTAGATTTGGTAGAACAAATCTGGTATATTTTGTTAGGAAGAAGATGACCAGGAATCAAGTTCTGCAATAATACTTTTGTACAAGATTAGAAATGAATAATACAGATATAATTGTTTTGAAAGACATTTCTATCAGAATTTTACATAAGAGAAAAGAATACCTCTTTTAAAACAGTTTGAAATTTACATTATGTTGTAATCTTAAAGGGAAATTTTATAAAATACTGTATTGTTGATATAGCACCAGATAAATTATCTAGAATGGATAAAGGTTTATGCTGGAAATGTGAATGACATGAAGGGACATTTTATCATGTTTAGTAGATACCAGAAAATTATGGATACAAATACATACACCAATTTAAAGATTTTAATGACTAACTGAAACCAGAGGCTTTTCTTTTGAAACTACTGAATACACAAGGGAAAAAATCATGGAAGTTTGTTTTTATATATGAAACTGCAACAAGATTATTATATGCTCAAAAGTGTAAAAGTTTGACATCACCCACAATGGAAGAATAGTTTGTAAAGATGATGGAACTTGCAGAGATAGATAAACTGACTTCTTCGATTAAAAACAACATCTTCAATTAGATTTAAGACAACCTGTATTGCTGGCAAGTAACCTCTCATAAAATTTTTGCAGGAAACTGAATGTAATTAACTTTTGACTTATGTTTCTGTTGCTTAGAAAACATTAGATAATAAAAAAGAGAGCTTATTTTTGTGACCATAGAGTAAGAGTTTATTTTATAAACATAGTTGTTGTCAACTCTGCAACGAATCTGGCTGAAGCCATCTTGTTTATTTTTGGTTGCCACAAGAATGGGAGGAGGGTTATGGAATTTTTATGCTAGTCTAAACAATTCTCTGTCCCGTGGGAACCAAGGTCATCTCTGTTCGTTAGACTGAAGGGCTGAGCATTTTGTTAGAAAGCCCGCCAAACTATTCTATAGGGAAACGTAGTTGATTGCATAGTACTGGGGTGGGAAGTTTAACCTTGTAATACAGTAACTTTTTGGAGGAAACTTTAATCTTGTTTCACTTTTAATGGTGCAGATACTTTGTAGCCAATAAACATGTTCTTAGAGGAAAACTCAAGCCTTGGAGTTCTGTTTTAGTTGGTCTCATCTATCAGAACCATGACAGTTGTATTTGTATTTACTGTATTTGCAAAGGAAATTGGAAGCATCTTCTTTCTATTTCGTTTCACCTTTCTTTTTGCATTTTTGTTTTCTTCATTTCTTTTTTTTCCTTTCTTCTTTTTTTATTTTGTATTAGTTTTTGTTAGTTTTTATCACCTTTTAATAAAATTTAAACAACAAAAAAGATGGCTATTGGGAAGGCCAGGCCAATGCACAGGCTAGTTAAACTTGCACACATTGATATCCCATAAATTTAGTATCTACATATACAAAATCAAACTTAAATAATTTGGTCTGCTCTAAGAATTAAATGGGAAAGCCTGAGGCCATGCTATGGATTTTTCATTACAGGTAGTCCCCATCTTATGACCATTCATTTAACAACTGTTCAAAATTATGATAGCACTGAAAAAAGTAACTTACAACAGGTTCTTGTACTTATAACCATCAGAGTATCACCACAGTCAGGTGATCAAAATTTGTTTGCTTGACAATCAGCATATATCTATGACAGTTGCAGTACCTCAGGGTCACATAATCACTATTTGGGACCTTCCCAGTGGGCTTCTAACAAGCAAGTCAATAGGGGAAGCTGGATTCACTTAATCCATTTAGCAACCATGGTGATTCGCTTAACAACCATTCCAAAAACATCATAAAATTGGGTGTCACTCACTTAATGGCTGATCCCAATTGTTGTCATAAATTAAGGACTACTTGTACAAAACACAGCTGCAGAAATATTGGTAGGAGTTGTTCTATGTGTATAGGAGCCATGGTGGCGCAGTGGTTAGAATGCAGTATTGCAGTCTAATTCTGCCCACTGCCAGGAGTTCGATCCTGACCAGCTCAAGGTTGACTCAGCCTTTCATCCTTCTGTGATCAATAAAATGAGGACCAGATTTTGGGGGGCAATATGCTGACTCTGTAAACTGCTTAGAGAGTGCTGTAAAGCACTGTGAAGCGGTATATAAGTCTAAGTACTATTGCTATTTTAAAAGTATTTTTGCACATAAATTCTTTGTTAGAATGTTGGTCCATGTAAAGATATCCCAGGAGACTAGCTTATGTGGTAGGCACAATCTTTCTCTCTCACTGTACATGGAAAATAAGTCAATCTTCTTTCTCTCCTAGAAGAACAAGTTTTTAAAGCAGGTCGTGATGGAAATTATCTTAATATGTGGTTCTCCAAGGCTAGTCCTTCCATTGCACATAGTTGTAGCCCATCTGGAACACCAGATTTGGGGTGTTTTTTTTTAAAGGGCAGTAAATGACTGTTTATATCACACTCTCTGAGAGAATTTAACCATTTCAGAAGGTACAAAACACAGCTGCAGAAATGTTGATAGGAGTTGTTCTATGTGGACAAGAGCTGGTTCTTGGGCACATGTTACTCAGACTTTATTCCAACATCACTAGCAGCAACTTCACTGGAGAAACTGAACATATTTCTATTTCCTATTACCACAAAAATTATTTGAGACAATTGCCTTAAAGGGACATCTCCATTAAACAATCAGGAGATGTTCTGTTCTGTCTCCCATCAGTTCATCTTGTACTCATGCTAATGAGAAGATTCTTCAAGTCCAGTCTTTAGTGATTTTCTCTTTAATGATTTATAGCATCATCCAGCCATTGTTAGCCAAGATAATAGTAATGAGGACAGGTTCTATATTGCCTCAACAGTGGCTGGGTGATACTAGATGATGTTATAAATAAATCACAACTGAGGAAATGGCCTATGTAACAGTGCAGCTCTGTCAAATCTAAATTCAACAGCCACCCAACCCTAGCAAGATTTGAGGAAATGGCACTCTTTCCTTGCTTTATTCCGTGTACAAGGAAATGAACTAACTATGGAACAGCAATATTAACAATTACATGTATAGCAATATTACATGTATCACAGCATACTTTAAATCTGACCAATGAAATTGAATTGACTGTACTTGAAAACTCCTCCCCCCCCCCATGGAGACATCAATATAGTCTCAAAACAGATAAAGATATCTTTCACATCTATGAGAATGGAGCACTTCTTGTTGCAGTTCCCAATACAAGGATTATTTCTTACATTTAGGCCCTCTTTATTTATCTGTTTCCATTGGTTGGAGGCCCCTATGTTTTAAGAATTTTTAGTCTACATTTTGTTAGAATTTTCTGTTTCCTTTAGAAAATTGTTTATTTTCTAGCACATGTGTTTATTTGTTTCCTTCTACTCCGTTGGGTTAATCAGGGAATGCTTTACATTTATGTAAACCTCTTTGAATACTCTGTTCAGAAGAAACTTTAAAAAGTCTAAAACAAAATATACAAAATTATGCAGAAACCACTTGAACTTTCTTGTTTAGGTACCAAATGCTCTAGGAAGTCTTATCATAGAATAATAGGTATTCTCTTTCAATGTTTCTACTTTCAACCTTCTTTTATATGACAGTTTAATAAAGTGAGTAGAGAAGGGCTGTTAGTTTAGCCATTCCATTAGCCTGGAAAAATACCTAAAGTCAGAAATGGGGAGCACCAGGCTTCTTTTTAAAGTTTATTTCTAAATAGCCAGTCCCTCTGACTGTTTAAGGAACCCACTGAGAAATCATACCATCTCTATTTTTATTTTTATTTTTGGCTGTGATTGTCTCAGTGATAGGCAAATTTCTTACTAACCCCAAATAAGGTGCATGATCCAAGTTCCATGGAATCACAGACAAGAAACAGGAATGTGGGAGGGGCTACACAACTTCATTTAAGCAAGTTCGTTTAAAAAGCAATTTCTGACCCTTGTGATGGCAAAGACATGCCTGGAAATGTATGGGGAATAGCTATCGAAACTTCAGAATTCAAATAAATAGCTGAATATTATTTCCAGTAGTTAGGATAAAGTTATGCTACCTAATATGCCATAAGCCCATAAAAATAAAAGTGTTTGCAATATTTTTCTCTTCCCTTTCAAATTTTAAAAATTATGTGTGGGGGGTTGGCAAATGGATGGAGAGATGAATGGAGAGTTAGAAATAAAGTATTGTAGATACATACAGTGAGGGATTTTAAAGTAGGCATCTTGTCAGAACCAGGAGAGCTTATGGCTAACAAAATACATGTTTTCACAAAGCTTATTTCCTGATTTGTCAGGCCCTAACTGTAAATATCTGGTAAAATTACAAGGAAGAATATATGGAGAACAGATTTTCCTTTTTTTAAACAAATGTTTTTTATTAAAAGTTTTAACTACCATAATAAAAGATAATATGAAGAATGAGAATAAAAGTGCAAGAAATCAAAAAGGAAAGAAAAATAGAGAAAAGAAAAAAAAACAAGAACAACTTCCCACCCTCTTCACAAGTAGAAACAGTTTCATTGCCTCTTCACCTCCTCTTTATTAACCTTCTCCTTATTAACAGATATAAAATTCTTCATGCCATAACTCAACTCTTATCTGTAAGCAATTCCAGTTAGCAATGTGTGTGGTTTTTGCCTCTCAATCCAGGTCTCTGGGATTGGTATTTTTATTTCCTTCTTAATTTTAAAAGCCTCATCTGGTTTTTTATTATTATTATTTTCTATATCCACTAACAAATTCTAGTTTATATTGTTGTCAGATAGGTTTTATTCAGAATCTTTTTCTGTCACAGTTTCTTCTAGGAATAGACTGTTCATAAGAACACACAACACAGCTGCCATTATTGATACAAAGTCTCCGTACAATTCCTCAAAAATATCTCTGAATGCCATTACAAGTTACTTATCTTATTATGTCCCCAGTAACAAAAATAATTTTGCTTTCTCACAAAAAGGCATTTATTCTTTAAAATTAATTTTAAAAGTCTTAAAATGCAAAATCAAATCTTCTAATGCTTTCTTAATTCATTTAAAACTTTCTATAAGTAAAACCTTTTTACTGTTTATTTTAAATTCTTAAAGCTTATATAGTTTCATTTTCTTATATGAAGAATTGAGGGCCTTGTCATTCTGAAGATGTCTAACTTCTTTAAAATAGTTAATGGGCATTTTCTGAAAGTAGTTAGCAAAGGACGTGCAAACTCAGTATATTTTTAAAGCTGTTGGAGCAAGAATGGCAAATTCCCTCTTCTCCTGATTCCTCCATCTTCCGGAGACTGCTGCCTTGCAATCTCCTTGTGAGGAATAACCATATGGAGAACAACATGGACAATCTCTCCTATTCTCTTTCTCCAGAGAGGGCCAAAGAAGATAGCGTCCTTGACCTTAGCCACAGTCATCAGCTCCAGTTTTTGCTTGAAACAATCTGGAAACCACTGTGGTTGGCACAGAAAACGTAATTCTGTCAAAAAGTCAAATAATGTCTTCTTAGACAACCAGATTACAGATATCTATGGAAATTCTCAATCATCTAGGTCATGGTTTTCCAAAAGGTACTTTTCAATAGGCAACTAACAGAGCTGAAGAAGCTTCTTGGATGAGAAGCAAAACATTTTCAAGGAAAGAAGAAAAGAAAAAACAAGGAAATCCAGTTGCCTTTTGAAAAGCACCTTTGGGACAATCAGATTACAACTTTCTACAATTCCAAGAGGATAATGTGCGAATCCATTCACATATTGGGAGCATTACCACACAAGGGGTTAGGGAATTGATTACATTGCAACAACTGGACCTTTTGACTCAGCCTATAGATGCCACTGGCTGACAATAAGATAGGGAAACATACAGAATGCAACAGCATTCTGGGAGAAGTCCAAGACCTCTAACCCAGTGGTGGGATTCAGCCAGTTCACACCAGTTCGGCAGAACCAGTAGCTAATTTTTTGTTGCCCAGGCCCAGAATGGACTTCTGGAAGTGGCATCCACACAGAGAACCGGTTGTTCACATATTTGAATCCCACCACTACTCTAACCCACCACCCTGCAGACTCAGCCCAGCTCTAATAATTTACCATTAGCCATAGGAATTCTTGCAAAGTTGTAATCGTTCAGAACAAAAGGATTTCAAGGGCTAGAATTATTGGACTCACCTGATCTAGGAAGGGACAATAAACTTAGGATTTAACTGACAAGATGATGTAATAGCAAAATGAATGTTTTTTGGCTACTACATCTGTTTACTTAATTCAATGCATATACTTTTAAAGAGATTTTATTATGTCAAGTAACCTATTTAAATGTATTTTGACTGTTTCTCCAATACTGAAAATATTCGATTCCCATGTTTTGCAAACTCTACATCCTCTGCCATAAAACAGTTCTGGGTGAAAGGGAGGCCCTGCCAGTGGCATCACATTTGCCAGAAACATGAAAGTGGATTTAATTTGAAACTTTCTCTATACTGAGTTATGGTTGGTGAACAACTGAAGATTGAGTAATTAACTTAAGATATTTGATGACTTGGGGCTGTTTATTTATTGATGTAATTATTTTATTAGAAATATTTTTATAACAGCCATCCACTACTTCTTTTATTTGTGTTATTGGTAATTTGGTAGGATAATAGTTCTAAAAACATATGAAATTATATTCTGGATTTTTTTTTCAAAACAAGTAAAATGGACAATATATTTTATGACATATGTAAAATAATTCATAGAAAATTATTGTTAGCCATTGCACTGGCATTAATAAATTAGCTAATTGATTCACTGAATCATTTAGGGTTTTTTTCTTGCATATATTTGCAGTTTTATTTTTTAAATAGCTAGATACATATACTGTATGTATCATATTTTAAAAGAAATAGCACATATGCTCCAGACTATCATTTTTTTTTCTTAATTCAATGAGATTTAATATTTTCATAAGTTTACATTTAACTCAATCACATGAGAGTTGAATTCTGGACAAAGAAAATAGATTTACAATCAAAATATGAATTGTTCAGCATTAGAAAGATAAATATAAGGCTCCAACAATTCTGTGGTTTAGAGAATTGATTAATATAGAAAACCATGGATGGCTGTAATGAATCATGTGTTCAAGTTATTGATATGTTGCTATAAATTATTTTTTTCAACTTTCCTCCCTTCTTTTAAAATTTTTGTATTTAGTTATTAAAAATAAAAAATAAAAGCAGCATTTTATATTATACCACCAAATGTAACAAAATAGCAGTTTGTACTAATTTAGAATTGTACTTCTAAAAAGAGACTAAAACCCAGCCTACAGCTACGCTTTCACCTGATAAAAAGCCATTATTATTTAGGCTGCTTTGACAGGAATGCAACTCAACATTTCCCCATTTATTCTCATCAATGAAGAGTTACATCTTAGCACCAATTTTATTTTACTTCCAATACCACATTTGTATTATAAAATACATTCTAGGGAAGCAACATGTTCCTTCAGCCTTTCCTCTCTTAGAAAGGTGTAATTATAAAGGGTTCAATCCAACATCCAACCTTCGGTCATAAAAAAAATGAGGCAAATAGAGCCTCATTACATTTTTTATAATGTCCAAAAGTTTCTGGAGCAAAAAATATTGTTAGATCCTCAGCCAGCGGTAAATCTTTTTCTTTAACTAAAACCTTTGTCTCTTATTTGATCCCTTAAGAGGGAGTTTTAGAAGCTTGGGAATTTTGTCCAGTAACAAGAAAAAAAGGACAGAAACAAAAAGAGAACATATATGTTGTTCTCAAAATGAACCACAGAAAACTACTTGACTTGTCTCTTCTCCACATGTTCTTCCCAGAGGAACAGTGATAGAAAGTGACCTGCTTGCTGAGCTAATGGGAGGTCTGAGACAAATTTTGGATTAGCTGAGCTCAGCATCTGGAAAAGCTGCAGCTAATTAGCTCCATTAAAAGCCTGGTCCTAACAATTCACAGAGGAGCAAAGTAAGTGTAGTCACAACTGTAATACAAAGATGGATGCAGCAGTGGGAGGGTAAATAGGGACTGGAGCATTACATTATAAAATATAAGGGGCACATATATCCTACTCACGTTTATGATTTTCATTTCTGTGGACAGGTGGTGAACGTGTCTCCTGTTCTCGAGCATCATCCCCTTCCTCGCTAGCAAGGTGAGTGTGAGCATAGTGATAGCTCAGTCCTGGTCGATTCTTATAGCGCTTGCCACAGACTACAAACACAGAAGATGCAGAAAACAATAAACAGGATCAGCAAATGATACATCAGAAGTACAGAACTCATCTTACATACTTCTATACAAGTTGTCTGCCTATGTCAGTCAACAAAAGTTCTATTTCTGTTTCTTGATGTAAAGTATTGCATCCCAAAAATTATACAGAAGAATTGCTTTGAACCATATATCATATATGAACCATAGTGTGAGTACAGAATATCTGTGATATTCATTAAAGCCACCTGATGTTTTTCAGGCTTTTGAACAGCTCTGAAAGAAAAGTACTGCTGCTTTAAGCATTCCATTCATTAAAAGTAACATTGTTAGCGGGAAAGACCAAGTTAAGCCGTGAAAGTCCTATTATGCTGATTTATTGCTAAAAACCTATGCACAGGAATCTTCTCAACTAATGGACAGCATCTGCTTGGAGTTATATAAGGGTGAACCAAATTCAAGGGGAGGTTGGACTTAGTCCATTTGTGGCTATGTAGAGATTCTAGGCTGATCCCTCTTTTAACTCTGCCTCTTGCCTCTGCCAGTCCTTCTCCTACAAATATGATAGTTAAAGTATGGCTATGTGACACATGTAAACCAAAAGCCAGTGCTTCAATTGTGTATGTGAGCCTGGTGGTGCAGTGATTAGAATGCAGTATTGCAGGCTAAACTCTGCCTATAGCCAGGACTTTGATCCTGACCGGCTCAAGGTTGACTCAGCCTTCCATCCTTCTGAGATAGGTAAAATGTGAACCCAGATTGTTGGGGGCAATATGCTGACTCTGTAAACAGTTCAGAGAGTGCCATAAAGCACTTTGGAGCAGTATATAAGTCTAAGTGCTATTACTATGTGTGGGTCCCTGATTCGTACCCTACCCATCTTGTCTCTTATTATCTAGAAATGACCACCATTTGGAGAATTGGATCCTGCATCTGAGGCACATGCTAAATATACATGCAACATCTAAATACTATATAATGCACAGCAAGTAGATTCAAACCAATCTATTGAGTAAAGACTATGAGACATTAGACTATGTGCTGTCTAATAAAAAAAAGTCTATTCCATATCTGAGTATAAAATACAAGGTGAGGCTGCTTTAAATTAGTTGAGTTGAAACCAGTTTCTGAGCCTTAGTGATCAAAGCTGAATTCACTGCTGCATATCTCATGTTAAGTTAAACAAAAGCTGTCCTCTCATAGTCTTTACTCAATACAGTAGATTGGTTTCAATCTACTTGCTGTGCATTATATAGTAAGTTAGAATAAAAATAACAGGTTAACATAATAAAAGAGTTAGAAGGGACCTTGGAGCTCTTCTAGTCCAATCCCCTGCTCATGCATATACCATTTCAGACAAATGGTTGTCTAATATCTTCTTAAAAACCTCCAGTGTTGGAGCATCTACAACTTCTGGAGGCAAGTTGTTCCACTGATTAATTGTTCTGTCAGGAAATTTCTCCTGAGTTCCAGGCTGCTTCTCTCCTTGATTAGTTTCCATCTGTTGCTTCTTGTCCTGCCTTCAGATGCTTTGGAGAATAGCTTGACTCCCTCTTCTTTGTGGCAACTCCTGAGATATTGGGAGTACTGCTATCATGTCACCTCTCGTCCTTCTCTTCATTAAACTAGACATACCCAATTCCAGCAACCGTTCCTCATATGTTTTAGCCTCCAGTCCCCTAATCATCTTTGTTGCTCATCTCTGCACTATCTGCATTAAAATGCACTTCTCTCCATCTACACTCTGCACTCTTATCTGCACTCTGCACTAAAATGCACTATCCAAGCACAGAGAAAGTGTAATATGTGGTCCCTGATGACCGCATGATTTTCATTTGCGATATTTATGAGTTTGTTTATAGTATTTATGTCTTTGTGGTCTTTCGTGTGTGTTTTTGGACCCGCTTTTCTCAAGACAAACACATACTATAGATACCACCAATGAAACTTAGTTTAAGTGAGTGTTAAGTCTTTGGAAGAAGAAATCAGCCATTTATCTGCCAAACCTCAGTGGCATGATTTCAGAGAGCCGGAAAGTCACAAATGCAATGTTTGGGAATCACAGTTGCAATATCTGGGATAATGAATAAATATTAATTTTTTATCAAAACATGAATAGAATTATGATATCATATAGATACATTCTGCACTGACAAGTGTGAAATGAATAACCAATATTTAAACTGAACATATTTTAGGCATCCCATCTATCTGTAACACAGAAAGCAAGCTAATGTGCAAAATTCAGGATATTACTTCCACTGTTAGGAGTTATAGCTATCATGCTCAAATTGAAATGAGTTCATGGAAGAAAAATGCCTAAAAGAAACAGAAGTAAGGGGTACAGGGCAACTGCCTTGAAACATGGGAAGAAGAAACCTACACTAATTTGTATTAGTCATCAGGAACAAAACAACAGTGATTCTTATGCAACACAGGCATTTCAACACTGTTATTAACCAAGAACATTAATTAAAAGGCAAAAGTCAAGAATGACACGGTCATTGCTGAGAAGACTTTAAGATTATAGTAAATGCCTTTTCTTCTAAAAAATAGTAAGAAAAATATAGTCCACGACTAATAAGAAATTATGCTATCTATTTGCATGAAACATCTGTCACTTTGCACTCTACCTTGGGAAAAAAGTGTTCAACTTCATGCAACATAATTCTCTAAAGTGAATTATCAGGGACAAAGCACCTAAAACTGAAGGGAATATTGGAAATTCTGTTGTTTTTGAACTGAATTTTCTATAAACAAAAATATTCTTCATACATATGATGGAGACAAAACATAGTCCAAATAAATAAAATAGTAACACATCCCATGGGGTCAAGGTACTTGTTGATATGTAGATGATTACTTAACATACATTTTGTACCCATGGAGAAAAACCCATCAATATAATGATTGATTGATTGACTTATTGATTATGTGCCATCTAGTCAGTGCTTTAGCAACTATATACTATAGATGGATTTTCTCCAGGACATTAAAAAAAGGCGAAGAGTTATATTGGTTGTGATAAAGTTTGGAGATCACTTCTTTATATATTTATTTTCTTTTTCTTCTTTCTTTTTCTTTTTCTGCACTTTTTTTTTTCTATTCTCTTCTTTTTCTCTAAGTGTATTGGGTTTTTTATTACTGTAATCAAATTCTCAGTAAAAATTATATTATAAAAGGTTGAGTAAAAGTCTGGAGATTACTTACTGTCACAAACATAAGGTTTGTCATGGTCATCCATAGAAGAAACATCATTCCTTCGCCTACCACCACCAGAGCCTCGGGCCTAGAATGAAACCAAGATATTAATGCAAAAACTACGCTTTATAGTTATCCCAAAACATTAAACTCAAAATAATTTTACAAATCATACAGTGAACTTTCTGCTTTGTCATCATTACTATTACATATTCATGAGAATAGCTGCTCTTAAGCAGATTAACGAATTTGCACTAGCTTTGAAAATATGAAGTTACTTCTGATATTGAGTTGAAGAGCTGCTTGTAGTTTCTGCAGCACAAGAAACATACATCTATTCTAGTCATTGACTCTGTCAGGAAGATGTAACAATTTTGTCCACATAGGTTGGTAGAACAATATGCTTGGGTACTACTAGGGTCCTCAAACAACATTAGTACTACTGTGTTGCTCTTCTCCCCTATCTAAGTTGCAGCTTCTGGAAATTGGGAAGTTCCCATTTCATTGTTCCACATTGCCTTGGACCAGGTGGGAATTGCAACATAGCAACACGTTCACTCTTTCATATCCTATTTGAATTCTCAAAAGAACTAGAAAGAATTTGTGAAATGAGGCTTATTAAAATTAAATTAAAATACATGCTGCTAGAATTAAGAGAAGCAAAAAATAAAATACCTAGTCCCATATATGTACCTTGATTTCTAAATGTCTTTTTTCAAAGTCGTGGTTGATGGAGTGTGTACATTAGGTTACTACTGAATAATTTTACTATTACTGTTATGCATACTGTTGCATAATCATTTGCAACTGCACCTAATCTTCATTGAAGTGTATAAAATATCAAGTATACAAAATAAGCATGAAAACATCCATGTTAGCTGTATAATTTGTGCTTTAGAGTCTCAGATTTTAGTACTCCACCATTTTATAAATCCTCAAATTGCTTTCTGCGGATTCACATGTCTTTGGCCTTCGAATCTCTTTATCAACACTCCCATAATGGCCTCAGGGGGTTGGCAAAGAGACAACCACCCTTGAAGCACAAACTGAGAGCTTCATGCATGCTCTCATTGCTTCAGTCTGTGGCATTTAGTCATCTACAGCTGCTTTCAGCTTCTGCCATCATATAGCAAGAATTGATGTATACAGCTGAAAAGCTTCAGCAGAGCAGCTTTGGAGCACTCAAATGCAGCCAAATGGGAATGCTTGCCAGGAGGACAGATGAAGGCACCCAGGTTTAAAAATGAAATCATGCTGTGGAAAGAAAGGGACCTGCACAAATTTGGAAGGACTGGCATATTCATTCCTCTGTATTCTTTCTGCCTTGGATCCTTTCTTATTAGTTCTCTGAAACAATTAATTAGGAACCTACATTCTAGATATAATTTAGAAGATCCAGATTGCTTCAGAAAATCTATTGCAAGTGGCAGCTGAGTGCAGAGAAGGAGAAAGTCCCATTTATTTTAGAAAAAAATCTGGTGTACATAAGTCAATCACATGTATTGGAAGTATTCCAAGGAGAGAGACTAAAGCTTGGAAATGAATGTGAAAGAATTAGAATACATTAAAGCAGGGGTGGGCAAGTTGATAAGATTTACTTTATGTTTTATTTTTTATAAGCTGCAAAAGCTAAAGGTAAAGGTTTCCCTGTTCAGCTGTGGCCAACTCTAGAGTGTGGTGCTTATCTCCATTTCTTGGTCAAGGGAGCCAGCATTGTCCGATGACATTTTCCATGGTCATGTGGCCAGCATGGCTATACACCAAAGATGCACAGGGCATTTTTACCTTCCCACCAAAATGGCACCTATTAATCTTCTTGCATTTGCATGCTTTCAAACTACTAGGTGGGCAGGAGCTGGAGCAAGTAACAGGAGCTCACCCCATTGCACAACGCTTGGGTGTCAAACCTGACAAACTCAGCCTCTTTAAATGCTGAGCCATTGTGCCTCCTTTTAGAGCAGCAAGGTCCATCAATTAAGGCTAGGTGCAAAACAGTGTCTCAAGAAATCAATGTCCTTCATTCCACGAGTCATATAGATAGTCCTTGACTTACAACCTTTCACAGGCCGAAAGCCTCAGAATGCATACTATATGGCCAGTAAAGCACTTCTAGGCATTGTAAAACATTGTGCTGGCCTGCCCAACTCAGATGACTGCATTTCAGGAACTTGGCAACCTATTTGCATTTACAACATGTTGCAAAATGCCCTGCAATCATGTGATCACCATTTGCAATCATTATTGCTGGCTTGCCCAAAGAGTCAATGGGAAAGCAAACAGGAAGGTTGCATGAGGAGTGTTTGTTGCATTTGAGATCTATTCTCCCTTGCACTGAAGGATTTCCCCTCTCTTCCATGCACATGTGAGTGGGTGGAGGTAATTCTCCTGTGTGCAGGAGGAACATACCTCAAATCTGGCCAAAAATGGGAACAAACACCAACTTAATAACTGCAACTGGGAGAGCCGGGATTATGATTGTTAAGTGAAGCAGTCATGTGGCATCTGGCTTAATGACTGCTTCACTCAACAGCCAAGATTCCAGGCCCAAGTGTGGTTATAAATGAAGGACTATCTGTACACTAGACCATTGTGTTTATACAAAAACTGAATCTTAATTTTACAAAATTTTACAGAAAATTAAAGTAACCAGCATGACTACCCAAAATCCTTGTCAAAAGCAACCAATTAATAACAACATTCAACTGATGAGGAATACGAAGGGCAAGAACTATGTAATTAGCATATGATCAGACGTGGCAGACATCCTTAGTTTTTCCTGGCAATTTTAATTCCTATTACTAAATTATTGAGAGTCAGAACACCTTGGCAATCATCAGAGAATCTCTGAGTAATAATAGCATCAATATACAAAGTTCAACTTGCAAGGGTTAGCAAAGAAAAGAACTAAGTTTCAACCTCTTTATTAATTCCTCCTCTGAGGAGGTTCATTAAAGTTAAAACAAGGACACCTTTCACAAGGCCAGTATGATATTTCTGTTTTCCACAATTGGGATTACATTAAAAGTAGAGGTCTAGCAATATGCTCTGTTTTAATTGTTATCTTATTAAATTAGTAATTGCTTTTTAGTTTTCAACATAAAGTTGGGTATTCACCTAAACACATAAAAATCAATAATAAGTTTACATTTTAATATAAGGATTCAAATTATGGCATCTTGCAAAGAGATGATAAGAGAAAGCAAGGAAATGAGAAAGCAATTCATCTTTCATTGAGATATTGCACGATTCTATCGCACAAAGTAAACTGATCTGGCAGCTAATATACTAGGACCATGATCAGTCTTAACATGATAGAGAGATTTCATGTGTATCTTCTCAACTGAGATCTGAGTTGGAATAGTTTAGTGGTAAAGCAAATATTGTGCTTACAGATTGGATAATCTGCAGACACATTAGGTTTTTAATCAAACATTTTTAAAAAGTGTTTCTAACATTTTTTTTTAAATTATTCCTAGGATCTGGAAAAAATAAAAGAAAGAACTTGTTTTCCCATTTGTAGAATCCTATCATTACTTATGGGCCTTAGCTTTCTCCCAATTGTTGGAGAGAATGGACAAAAAATTGCCCATTCCTGTTCCATAGCAATTATGCCTCTACAGAAACTACAGACCATAGTTGCTCAAGGTTGGCAAGTTCTCCCAAGTTTGCTGAGGAATTCTAGAAGTTGAAGTTCACACAACTTAAAGTTGCCAAGTTTGAGGAACACTGCCCTGGACAGTGACCAAATAGAGCATTACCACTGTCAGCAAGAAATCTGAGATGGGCTTCAATATATTGTCATGTCCATTTCATACTTTCTGCTAAACTTGCAGGAAATGAGAATTGGGGCTATGTATATGACATATATGAACAGGAATGAGATGCCTCCCCAAATTCCATGTGATTCAAGTAGTGACAGAACTTCACTACTTCATTGAACAATAGTAATGGATTGTTGACAGAATTCCAATTCTTTTATTCCCCTTAAGTACCAACTCAACATTAAGCTCAGGTGATTCATCCAATGGGCTAAAAATGAAGTAATAGATGTTGAACTGTTCCATGGCAGACTGAAAATGGAATGTCCTTTGTGTTTGCTTAATGTCCCTTTGTGTAAACAGCTCCCTGAATTTAATGAATTAATTGGCATATCAGAGAAGATGACAGTCTCTCCTTCTTGCACTGTCTCAAGTTCCGGAGTTATGGTTTCATTGTTATAGGATGATACTTGAAGCCTTAAAATTACAGTCCGAAATTCCAGGTTGCAAATAGCAACCCATATTTTGAGACCAAAATGGGCCTCTCAACATTGCTAAAAAGGGAGCAAAATGAAATGCCCATCTGCACAAATATTGCATACATGCATGAATATATATTGATGCCAGTTTAGGCATAATTGCTGTGTTAAACAGAAGTAATATATTAGAATAATAGAGTTGGAAGGGACCTTGGAGGTCTTCTAGTCCAACGTACTGTTCAAGTAGGAGACCCAATATCATTTCAGATAAGTGGTTTCCCAGTCTCTTCTTAAAAACCTCTAGTGATGAAGTACCCACAACTTCTGAAGGCAAGCTGTCCCACTGTTTAATTGTACTAACCATCAGGAAATTTCTCCTTAGTTCTAGGTTGGTTCTCTCTTTCATTAGTTTCCATTCATTGCTTCTTATTCTGCTTTCAGGTGCTTAGTTTAGAGAATAGGTTGACCCTGTCTTCTTTGTGGCAGCTCCTTAGATATTGGCACACTGCTATCACGTCATCCCTAGTCCTACTTTTCATTAAACTAGACATGCCCAATTCCTGCAATTGTTCATATGTTTTAGCCTCTAGTCCTCTAATCATCTTTGTTGTTCTTCTCTGCACTCTTTCCAGAGTCTCAACATCTTTTTTTTATATCGTGATGACCGAAACCAGATGCAATGTTCCAGGTGTGGTCTCACCCAGGAACTACTGTATGTTCTTGATTCTATCCTTCTGTTAATGTGGCCTAGGATTATGTTGGCTTTTTTGGCAGCTGCAGCATAATGCTGGCTCATATTTAAATGGTTGTCCACTAGGACTCCAAGATTCTTCTTCCAGTTAGTACTATTGAGCCAGGTACCACTTATTCTATACCAGTGCATTTGGTTTTTCTTGCCTAAAAGTAGAACCTTACTTTTCTCTACTTCTATCCTACTTTAGAACTTTGTAGGGTTTGGGCAATGGGAGGGGCTTCTTTATAGTAGCCATGTAATTCTAGGAAAAAGGCAGCTTCTCTCCTGAGTTACACACTAGAGCTGCCTTTGCACATCCAGGTGTTCACAAGTACCTCCTCTGAATAGAAATTGAAAGCACAGCACTGCATGGTTGGGAAGATTGTAATCAGATAATCTCTCTGCCAGTTCTGTTTTCTATCAGAGTACTGTTACTGACAACTCAAGCCCCTGTTCTCCATTTTTTTTTAATGTATAGCCTGGAATAGTATCAAAGAGTTCTTCAAATTTTCAGTAAGAAAAATATTTTCTAATAGACCCTAATAAGGAACAGATGTGGACCAGCTCTAAAACTTACTCTGTTTACTACAAACTTACTCTGTTTACTTACTAATATCCCATCATTCACCAAATTCAAAAATACACTCTGGAAATAGGCACAGCTAGGGCCAAAATGGTAGAACAATCAACAGGTGCAGTTAGTAAGTCTGCCTCTGTGTCCTGTGGTCATCCTTAAGTATCAAACTGACAATGTGCCATAGATGTAAAATCCTAAAATAAGAGAAAATTGCTTGTTTCTATTTTTTAAGCAGTGCAGATTCCCAAACCCTTGCTAAATTAGTGCAGGTCGGTCAGTGACCCAGAGCTGCTTCTCTCCCGCTCCATCTTTTAATGAATAAATAAAATGGGAATAATGGCCGTCTTACTTTAAATGCTGAATTGCTTCATCTGCAGAGAGTAGAACTTATACAATTCACACAGACATGATGGGCAAAGATTGTAAGCTTTTTTTCCCCCCATGCCCTGCCCCAACCTGAACTTTCTTTTACTCTCAGTTCTCGGCTAGAAGAAAAGTGTGGGAAAAGAAAGAATGGAGAGAAAGTCACCTCAAATATACTTCTTTTTCTCTTTACTGTAGAATGCATTCCACCCCATCTCCCATTAGAACAGAGCAAACCTGCATTTAAAGCAATAAAGAGGAGATTTTTCTGTAGCCCCCTAATTCTAGCACTGGATGCATCCTGCATTCTGTACTTAGCATCTTCTAGTGTACCTGGAAACAACACAGCTCTTGTTTCTGCCAACTAGGACATTTACTATGAGGCTGCTGATGAAGGAGTAGATCGGTCCTGGTGAATATAATAGAGTTCTCTGCTGGGAAGCTGCTCCAGGGACCTTGTAGGGGCTGGGCTTCTCTCACTTCCGAGAGCCTGCAACAGTTCACCCCAGTGGGCTGAGACAGCCAAGCAGCAGCAACAGTAGGAGGTGAGGTGAGCTATCTGCCTACTGCGTGGTTTCTTGCCAGGGGACCTGATTAGTGAGAGCCTGCAGCTGGAGCATCATGTGGAGAAGACTGATCAATAGCCAACTCATCCCTGCTTTGAAACTGCCAAGGGAAATACACACACACACACACACACACACACACACACTTTCAGTTGATTTACAGAGAGAAAACAAGCAGCAAATAGAACAAGTTATGTGCCATCACTATATATGAGTGTTTTCTATATCATTTCACTTCGTGATGCTTTATACTAAAGATCAGAGAGCGGAAAAAAGAAAAACACCAGCGAGCCACCCACAGAGAATTTGCAGGTGTGAATTAACTACCACACATATTTAATTGATCATCCTACACTTTCAGAACATACCACATACCACTGGGTGTCATTAAACTTTGTGTCTCTGTATGCATATATATAAAGATGGGCAATATATAAAGATATATAAAGATGCAAATTGGGATTATTCTCTCCTCTTCCTCCTCCTCCTCCTCCTCCTCCTCCTCCTCCTCCTCCTTCTCTTCCTCCTCCTCCTCCTCCTCTTTCCCACAAGGCTAAAGCAGCTTACCCGTCCTCGGGGTCTGTTTTTTCGTTTTGGAATATCTTCTTCTATCTCTTCCTCTTCGTTCACTTCATCTGCATTCTCATCATTTTCCAAAACCCGCTGGAGTTGAAATAATAAACAATAATTAAAAACAAATCCCAGTGCAACGGAAGGCCTTTTTAGCAGAATTTAGCAAAGAAAATATATCACAGAAAGAGAGACCTGGGAGAAGCCACTTAGGTCATTAAGTCCAACCTCCTATTTTGCTGGGACACAAATTAAATCACTCCTACAGTAATAGATGAACCCACCCGATGAAGGGGCGCTTGCCACTTTTCTAGGAGATTGGTTAGGCTCTCAAATTGCTTTTAATGTTACAGAAACCATTTGAACATTCAGCTGAAATCTGCCTTTCTATAACTGAAATCTAATACATTTAACTTAAACCCATCCATGGCCCATACTTTATCATACATCCACTGTTGTCAAGGATAAACAGTCCCTGTTCCTTCAACCTCTCTAGATAAGACTTGATTTCTGGTCCCCTGATCAAACTTAATTGCTTTTCCCGAAATCTGATTCAGTTTGTCTGAATCCTTCTTGAAGTGGAGCCCCTAAGGTGGTACAGAATTTGAGACCAAGCTCACACATTTTATATCTGGCAAAAGAGATTTGAGAAAGTGATAACCTTACAATTCAAGAGGCATCTACAGGATACTTTTATGTCTAAATCAGATTTCCAAGTGGGATATAAAGTAGTGTGACTTAGTTGTCTTGTTGGATAACTTATACTAGAAACTGGATGTAGGAGAGAAAATTTAGCTTTATTCTATAGGGGCATTGTGGTGGAGTGGTGGCGCTGTTGTTACAGTGCAGTATTGCAGACTAACTCTGCTGACTGCCAGTAGTTCGATCCTGACTGGCTCAAGGTTGACTCAGCCTTCCATCCTTCTGAGGTTGGTAAAATGAGGACCCAGATTGTTGGGGGCAATAGGCTGACTCTGTAAATTGCTTGGAGAGGACTGTAAAGCATTATGAAGCGGCATATAAATCTTAAGTGCTATTGCTGTTGCACTGTAGTTCTGTTCATTCCTTTTGACTTTTTGACAGTTTTTAATACTATTAATCTAGACTTCGTGTGTGTGTGTGTGTGTGTGTAAAAAGGTTCCAGTCTTTGCTGTCAAGCCACCACCAGAAGGTAAGGTTAGGAAACTATTGCTCAAAGCCTAGGCCACTGATTTTTTCAGTACCACAGATGTGTCAACATATACATGAAACTCCTGGAGGTATCACCCAGCACATTAGAGTAGATACTATCAACATGCTGAGAACCCACACAATGATATTATTCCTTATCATGCAAGTCCTCTAAAATGTTTACTAGGTGGAATGCCTAATTTCAAGAGGATGAGTAAAGAGTACAGGATTAACTTTGGGCAAAGATAGAGGTATTGTTGGTTAATAGGTAAACTGCCATTGAGATCACAGTTCAGATTGGTCTAGATAAGAATATTAATCTGCTAAAAAAAAAAACAGGTCCACGATACAGGAATGCTACTTTATCCTTGGATGACACTGGATTCTCAAGAAGTTGAATTACACAACCAGAGTTAGAATACCAGCTATTAACAGTTCTAATGGCTTAGGAACAACTCATCTTGACTATTGCATTTTACTTAGGGCTGTCCTTAGAAACTCTCTCTCTCTTTTTAAACAAGTTTTATTAATTTTCCATTTTTACAAAGCTTCGGGTATTAAGGAAGCAACATGGTGGTTGGGTAATACATAGTCCAATAACACGCTTATCCATACATATATCAATTTACATCATCAAAAATTTCCTCTCTGTTTCCCTTATTATACCAAATTCAAATTAATAGATTGCTAGTTATAACTCAATCATTTAAAACATTTATCAACAACTTTTAACTTATATGTCTCCAGATCCTGTTTTTAATTTTTATCTGATTTCAATTACAATATTCCAGTTGGCTTAATGTCTCTTAAAGCCTTCATTGTCTGCCTTTAGAAAATCTGAAAAGAAACATCTCTTTAGCCAAGCTTTTAACATGCAATGACATTACTAGGCATTTTCATTTCTTTATTTTCATTTTTTAATTTTGTAATTGTTTTGTTTGAGTGTGTAATTTCTATTTTAAATGGTAAACCACCTTAAATATCCCATTTGAATGAGAAGAATATAAATCAAGTATATTTAATTAAGTATTCCTCCTAGAAGTAGTGATATTATTTTATTGCCAATATGATTGCCAATATCAGGGATGCACACTTTTTCTCTTTTGCTGGTCATTAAGTACAATGCTAACATGTGTGTTCTAAAAAGTATTTGGTGAGAAGGACAAAAATAAATTGGTAAATTCTTTGAAGTATAATTAAAGTCAATTAATATAATTACTCCTCGTGCATTTAATCATTTTTCTTTGCTGCATTTTCCATACTAGATGCTATAGCAAAATGGATGAGTGAACGATGAATAAAATTTGTTGGCAATTTTTGAAGTGCCACCTGCAGTTGTGTTCAATGCTTCTGAGGACCTCATGCAGTCTTAGGACCTCAAGTTGTGTGGGGTTTTTTTGTCCCAGATGGAAGAAGGATGCTTTAGAAAGGCTAATTTGGAAATAAAAAGGCATCAGAGCAACAGCTAAATAAGGTGGTAAAGAAGCTGTAAGCTGACAATAGAAGCCTCCCTGTTCTAAAGATATTTCTTCCACTTCCCATTTAGAAGGAATCTGTTTTTACAAGTGCTTATTGCTAACACGAATATTTATCTCCAAAATGACACTTGCAGTTCCCATCACTTTTGCAATGGTTTTACAAAATTCTGAACTATTTATTTATTCAGTCCATCTGGACTCCAGGCAATCTTCTTACAGGCAACACGTACAATCTGGAAATAATGATTAATTAGCCTACTTACACACGCACATACTGTCCCACAGTTTATGAACTGAAAATGTGAGATTACCTGGATCTCTTGTAGAGTATCTTCTTCTTTAGTATCTATCTTTTTTTCAAGCCCTTCTCCACGCAACAAAGCTTCCAGTGTGGTCCCTTCTGATGTGAAGCCATCCTTCTTCAGAGGCAGGTCAACTTCTGACAAATCAAACAGCAATGACTACTATTACTTCCTTAGAGTAAGCAACCAGAACAATGGATAGAATAGTCATACAGTTTTCAGTTTATTCACAAGAAAGAGCAAATGTCTTTAAACACTGAGTGATACAATTATTATTTTGACATGTTGATATATACAAAAGTCAAATTTGAACTCCATGAACTAGACTTGCTAGTAAAATATAGCCATCTTACCAATACTGATTTTTTTTTTCAAAGAAACATTAATGTAAATATTTGTCTAGTTGATAATTTGAAGAGAGCTTTTATGTGGAAACAGCTCTTAGCTGGTGTGGCATCGGGTCATCTTGTCATATGAAACAGCTCAACCTGGTTAGTAGTTGGAGGTGGAAAGCTCCAGAAATACTAAGAAACATACACTATATTCAAAAGTTGAAAAAGATTCTGGGAAATGGCAGTGGCAAACCACTTTGGTTATTGCTGACAAGAAAACTGAATGGTCATGGCCATGAAGTCCCAAGAAATTGAGCTCATCACAAAGAGACTTTTCTTTTAAATTGCCAACAGTGAAAAATACACCATCCCTTTTGCAGCCTAGATGTTCAGAAGATCCCATCACCTTTCTTTTGCAGACCATCTCTTACCCAAATAATACCCAAATGCATCACCCAATCAGCCTTACCCTTGAGACCTTGAAATCCTGCTTGCACACCAAATAAATACCACACTGGGAATCAATTTTAAACAGTTCCTTGAGCTGAATGGCTCTCTTTTGCAAAACATTTATGTGCAGCTGCAAGAACTAAATAAGCCCATCTGCTATCTATCCAAATTTTGCAAATATATATATATACATATGACAGCAACTGTACTGCATGGAGAAAAATTCCTGATTCCTGTTTCAAATGCCTGCACACACTAGCATAGTCCAGCGGAAGTAACCATCAACTATGGTGGTGGTGATGATGCATTCTTCTAGTCCAGGGGTGTCAAACTGCCGGCCCCGCGGGGCGGTTGCATCATACGGAGGCTGCGCCCATCCCAGCTCCAGCACTGCAAAAAAAAGTTGTGACATGTCGCAACACGTCACGCGGCGAGTTTGACACCCGTGTTCTAGTCAGTTTAAAGTACCATAATTGGGATAAAATTCAACAGCCTGCAGCTGGACTCCAATTGCGCAAAGGACTTTTCTCTCCCCATGCCTCCACTTCATGCTTCCCAAAACCACTCTGGAGAGTCACAATGTTTTGCAAGTAGAGTTTGAGGACATTGATGGGCTTCTGTCAGTGGGAAGGAGTTAATTGGATCAAAAAAAGGCCTCCTTTGAGTCAGGCTTAAATTCTGATAACTTTACAGACACAAAAATGGTATCTTCTTCCAAGATATACTTTCATGTCCCAGTCTAGCTTCCAACCCTGATAATTCCCACAGATGTCCCACCTAATTATTGACTAGCCCAGGTGCAACTTAGCTACTTGAGCCCAGACTCAACTGGGCAGGTGCCACAACCTGAGTTAAACCAGGTAATGGGATGTCATCTTTTATGGCCAAGCACCAATTTGTATTTGTATGTTAGTAACGTATCATTAAGGGTTACCAATTTTCCACTCAAATATTGGTGTATTAAAATAAACAAATCTGTTTCGATGTATTTTATAGCTATTAAGCTAATCTCACTCTGGTCTGAGAACAGATATCTGATCACATTCCAAGAAATAAAAGAAATGCTGTTTCACACACATTGTCATTTCAACCCTGGATCCTTCCTGCCAAAATTCAGAGCATACCGGTAAATAACTTTTCCTGTTCTCTCCCCCAGGGTCAAGGGTGAAAGGAAAAAAAAGAATAGATCCCTCCTACAAACAGTATTGTTTTGAAAAAAGGAGTGTATTATTTCAGCATCCTAAAAACTTCCCCTTATATTGTTGTGTTACAAATATAGAATTAGGGGAGAGAACTTTACATTCATTTTTTATTGTGCAGGAGAAGCTGCTTGTTTGATTGATGTCTTTTTTCTCTATTCTTTGCCCATAAAAATTTTCTTCTCTTCTTCATCTGTTTTTGTTAATACAGTCTAAGCTGGCAAAAGACAAAAGATCAACAACCAACCTCTGTTTCTATATGACTGGTGAAAAGTTAAAATGGACACAGATCAGTGCCAAATACTGCAGGTGACAGCATCTAGGCTTCAGAGAGTTAGGATCAGGCTCCAACCCTGCCTAAGTCATCTTCAAAAGGGTGTCCCATACCTGAGGAAGACAAGGACTCCATGGAGGACTGGTAATAGCCAACATCTCAAACGCATATGTCATGACAATAGACTAATATCCACTTGAAGCAATTATTGCACCTTTATAATTTTCTATATAAGGCATATAACTTTATAAAATTTTACTGCATAAGAAAAGAATACATCCAATATAGCTCCTTTTTTTTTTGTCAGAAGTGGTTGGCCACTGACTGTTTTCTAGGGATGAGAAAGGGTGATTCAGGGTCACCCAACTGACTTCATGTCTAAGGCAGGACTATTATATACAGTTTCCCAATTTCAAGCCTAATGCCTTAACAACTACACCCAACTGGCTCTCAAAGAAACGCTTTACACAATGCGCATATAAATAGTTTGCCCCTTGGATTCCTTGGACCAGTTTATTTTAATAAGCTCTACGCTGCAGCTGATTCTGATAGATACCATTTAACATGGCAGACCTCTTACAATTTTTTTAAAAATTGAAATGCATGAAATGCCTGGCACATCAGAGATCTACTGCTGGGTGAATGTAACCACGCAGCTCATTAACAAAACAAGGCAGAATGTGCCTTAAAGGGCAACTGAGTGGCTCAATGAGCAATTACATCTCATGTCAGTTCCAAATTAGAATCTATCAACATCACAAGAGTATGAAATACCAGCTCCATTTCTGCTTCCCATTCTTCCCATTTTTATTTTATGGAAAGTATTTATGGCATTTATTCAAAACAACTAAAGTCAGAAAGACAATCTTGAGGTATGCCAGGGGAAGGGGAAAAAACAGATTAAGCTTGCTCTGCTGGGAAATACAGAGGGAGAGAGAGAGAGAGAGAGAGAGAGAGAGAGAGAGAGAGATTGTCTGCTAGCTGTCGAGTTTGCAAAAGATACCATCTTCTGGGATGGTGCTCTCTGCCAGCAGCTGGGAGGCCCCAAGGGAAATGGTGGTAGAGAATCCAGGCAAGCTGCATCCATCCATCATATTGTATTGCTCATTTTCACATCTCCAAGGCATAAATGCAACATTAGAATGCAAAGTAGGAGATAGAGTTTTAGAAGTGGGGGATGGGGGGGGGGAGAATGTAGTATGAACATTCTTCCTTGAGTAGTTGATAGTTTAGATAAATGATGATGTCGTATTGACATAATACTGTGGAGCCTTTTTGTTTTAGCAGTATGCAAACTCCATCTAGATAGGGATTTTATTGACTTTTATTAGCTTCAAAAGCTCCTAAAATGAACCAAACAGCCTCCACATTGTCTTGTAACACTCATTCAATGCATTTGTCTCCCAATGTTAACCAAGCTTGTCTTCATCCAAACTTGCCACTCTGCAGTTACTCTTGGGACATAACATGTTCAACCGGTCTCCTGCCCACAAATAATAATATTGTCCTCTGCTTAGCCTGTGTGAGCAACAATGTTTTTGCTTTGATCTAGGAGAGCTCTTCTCTAGTTAATGACATCTTAATCAAACGTCTACAGGTATATCATGCTCATTTTTTTAATATTCTGGAAAACAAGGGGCCTAGGTTTTGTTGTGTTTTTTCCCCACAAAAAAGCCAGGTAGTGTCATAAGATGAAAGAAAGCAAGACAGAGTGCGTAACTTTACAGTTCCATACTACTCTAGCATTAGAAATTACAGCAAAAAGCAGATGGCCTTTAATCTTCTAACTAATTCTGAGTTTGATCTAAAGAAGCTCTACTCTTCACATTATTTTCCTGCCTCATTGTCACCTTCATTTTTCAAGTCTCCACTTTTTAAAGACTCTGGTTCTCCTTCAAAGGCCTCTTTCCAAAGGTTAGTAAAAAAAATAAAGTCTGAAAGTTTTATCACACTCTTAGAGAAAATTGGTAGATCTTTTATAAAATGAACAATGTTCAAGCATAGTTAAAAGCAACCTAATTTTGCCCTTATTGTCCTTATAGATCTTTTTACTATAGAATGATTATTCAAATAAGAAGTTCTTGCAATTTTGGATGTTATTGAAATAAATAAGATTTAGGAATGAGAGAATCTATACAAGGAAGGATTGTTGTCCGTCTGAAACTCTACTTACCCATTGCATATTATGGATGAAAGGAAAAAGACATAAGTGTTTCTGTTTCAGATATAAATGATGAGAGATCTCTTTGCAATTTTGTATTCATTATGAGTTCCATAAATTCTACTTATCAAGAAAAAGACCAAATAATGTATAAAACTACAAAACCACAAAACACACAAGGGACAATCATCCAGACAAAGTAAACGGCAACCTCTACGCAATATTAGATTAAAGTAACTTTGGTTTAAGGCCTCAATTTAAAAAATGCTGACTTTGAAAGAGACAAACTGGGTATTTAACCAGGACCTATAGCATTCAAATCTAAGGAAGACCAAATCAGCCACAAATCCCCATGAAGATGTGTTCACTAACAAACAATTGCCTCAATATGGCATGTGAAAATGGCTTTAGATGTAAGGAAATGTTTCAAGAGATGTTATACCATATACTTATGTGAACAGCCATTATAATCAAAGTTTCCAGTCCTTTTATCAAGTCCCAAACCACCATTAAAAATCACTGTCAAAACTTCTAATCATAGATTCCTGCATCCGAATCCCTCCCCTCCTATTAAGTGCTCTTAACCTTAAAAATTAAATTGAAATGAAATGAAATGACAAGATCACCACTTCACTACATCTACTAAATAAGGAATGTAAAAGTCCTTGCTTTTGTTTTATACCAAAAGGTGTATAAGTTATAATACCCACTCATAATTAGGTAAGACACCATGAGGGATATTCTTGGAATCCAATCCATAATATTCAAGCGCAAGCTAAAGAGTCACTTTAGATAAGTCTGTAAAAAGATGAGACTCCCTTCCTGCATTGCACATTTCAGCCTGACATGGAATAGAGCATAGAATAACAGAGTTGGGAGGGACCTTGGAGGTCTTCTAGTCCAAACTCTGTAGCCAGCAGGTCTAATATCATAATCACTCACACACCTTAGTCACCTTCTGAATGGATTGCTGCAACTCACTCTTTCTGGAGCTGTCCTTGAAGAGTAGTTGGAAACTTCAACTGGTGCAAAATATGGCAGCCTGGGCAGTTATATGTATTAGTCATGTGACACCATTGTCTACCAGTATGCTTCTGGGTGCAATGTAAAGTGTTGGCGTTACCTTTAAAAACTTCACAACTTGGAACAAGGTTATTTACAAGGTTGTCTGTCCCCAGTAGTATCTATCCCATTAGATCCAACAGGAGAGCATGGTCCAGGTCCCATGGGAGAGAGGGTGTCATCAGAACCCAGGAGGAGAACTTTTTCTGCTATGACACTTGCCCTCTGAAACATCATCTCCCTAGAAATTAGACATTGCCCTGACCCTGCTAGCTTTGAACGCACTAAAACCTTAGGTTTGCCATCCAATCTGGGGCCCTAATAGTACAGGTAAGCTCATGTCCTAGGTTGTTTGTGGGTGCATAATATAGTACTTCTCATCTGCTATTTTAATGTCATTTTGGTTATTTTAAATTCTGATTGTTTTTATTCTGTTTTAACTGTGATCTGCCCAGAGTCGTATATATGAGATTGGTGGCCTATAACTTTACTAAATAAATGCATTATTTTCGGTTCCCTTTATCAAGCAGCTGGATCTGCCAGTTTCCATTTTAATTTTCCACAATGCCTGCAAAGATATCATGTTGGATTCTACAGGGCATTGCAGGAAATATTTTTTTTTCTCATATTTGTATGCTACCAAGCCACATAATAATATACTACATGAAACCATCCACAATAGGAAATATTAAAACATACACAAGATATGCTAAAACATACATGTAAAACATATAGCAAGAACATCACTTCTACATTATTAAAAGAATAATTAACCTGAGCAAAACTATCCTACAATAATAACAGTATACCTGATAATGTAACCTAGCCTAATAGCAAGGTGACAGTCAACGTCCACACATCCTCTAGGACAGGGGTCTTCAAACTTGGCCCTTTTATGACTTGTGGACTTCAACTCCCAGAATTCCTCAGTCAGGCATGCTGGCTGAGGAATTCTGGGAGTTGAAGTCCAAAAGTCATAAAAGGGCCAAGTTTGAAGACCCCTGCTCTAGGATAACTTGGATTTTACTGCTTCCCAAATATGTCATTGTAGCAACATCTTTTAGCCCTCTTGAAGACGAATGGGACAACTCGCTGAGGCCAACTCACCCCAGTTGACTCGCCACGGGACAACTCACTGTGGGACAATTCAACGTGGGATAACTCAAGAGAGGAACAAGTAGAATTGCAGTTCACCCCAGCCTCAAGGACTTCTAACTTGCGAAGGTTCAAACCTTAAGCAAGACAAGGCCTGCTGCAATTCACTTATCCTTCTCTTGAGTTATCCTGCATTGAATTGTCCCATGGTGAGTCGGCCAGGCAAGTCAGCCAGGACAAGATGGCTGGGGCAAATCAGCCACAAATCGGCTGGGGTGAGTTGTCCTGGACCAGGGGTAGGCAACCTTGGCTCTTTTATGACTCGTGGACTTCAACTCCCAGAATTCCTGAGCCAGCATGGCTGGCTCAGGAATTCTGGGAGTTGAAGTCCGCGACTCATAAAAGAGCCAAGGTTGCCTACCCCTATCCTAGATCCTCCTTGAAGTGTTATTTTGGCAAAAGACAGTCTCAAACTTGAAGTCAGCCCCATAAAGACACTAAGGAAATTCCTGCATAAATACTGTTGTCTTCTAAGAGTGCCAACAGCAGATGCTACAGTAGTAAAAAAAATCTTCATTGACTGAAAGATGACCCCGGACTAGCTTATAGTGGCAAAAAATCTGGAGTTTATGCAATTTAAAAGGCATAATCCTTGCAGCATAAGGGTTTAAAAAAGCGATGGCTTTATTTTTGTTTAGTAATAACAAAGAAAGATTTTTAATTAGCTATTTAAAGATGTGGAAGATTCATGTGTATCTGCAATAAAACGATTATCCATGTGGTCACTAAGAGTCAACATTGACTTGGAAACACATAATTAATTGATCTCCAAGAAAACTACAAATTAGTTATACATTTGTTCAAAATGGGTTCTACCAGAAATTCCTTTCATTGAGAATACAAGGAAGGTTGTTTTTCAAGACCTATGTAAACAAACCTCTACCTTAACACATGATATAATAATTCCTCTATTTGTACAACCTTATACTGTATATACAAAGGCATTAACAGGTGGAAATGTTTACATATCTCCCATCAAGAGAATGCCTGAAACTATTTTGATAAACATTAAACATACTTTTCCATAAATCCTTGTTTCAATTCAGAATAATACAATGAATTAAATTATAGAGATAATTCTAGTTTTTAAACATTACATATTAAATCTTGTTTGGTAAAAAAAAATTCTAAATTCTGCATTAGCATTCTTTGAATATAACTATATACAGTGGTGGGATTCAGCCGGTTTGCATCAGTTCGGCAGAACCGGTAGCTAATTTTTTTTTGCCCAGGCCTAGAACGGACTTCTGGAAGCAGCATCCACAAAGAGAACTGGTTGTTCACATATTTGAATCTCACCACTGACTATATAGTTATTTTTCATCAATTGTTCAACTGTTTTGTGCTTTTATATGAAAGTTGAAAAACTCAGAAACAATAAAACAAGCACAGAGTACTGTTGATATACTTTTTAAAAGAGAGAAATGAATACATATCTCTCTATCTATATATGTATATCTCTATATACTGTATGATTATTAAAGAAAAAAGAATTCATTCATCTTTCTTAGTAACTTTTTGATATTTTGTTTTTCCTTAACTGAATGCAGAAGTGGTCAAATGATAATCTTCATGGAAGCAGTTTTTTTTTAAAAAAAAAAGTCACAAAGATGTATTAAAATCGGAACTCCTAAAAAATAATTTGGAAAAACTGTCCCCAGTATTTAAAAGCCTGCTTTTAAACATTTCATCACTGCTAGAAATTTATTGGTAAGAAGATCATTTTGTTGTACTATTAAAATAAAAATAGTTTATAAAAGTAAACTATTCTAGCCATCTAATATTAATGTGGAAAACTAAAGCATCCATTTTAAAAGAACAATAGCATAGTGCAATGCATTTGTACTTAGATATAAATTACAATATATTCATCAGGGCTTACATCCAGCTAAGTGTTTGTAAGACTGCTGCTCTATCTATGCCAATTAACCTATCAAATTTATTGAGCAAACATGGTGAACGTAGTCAGACTGTTGTACTTGCACTATAGCCAACAGGATCCAAACCCTCTCTTATTTACAAAAGTTACTTAGTGATCTTGGATGAGTCACTAATTCTGAGATAAAAGGAAACATTTGACTGATACATACCTCCCTAATCCTGGAGAAAAGATAGGGAAAATGTAATAAATAAACAATAAAAGAATAAACAATAAATGATGTTTTTCTAATTATTAAATTTTATGTGATGCAACATGTGATGACTTTTATTTCAATTTTCTCCTTATAACATTTTGAGTGACCAATGCCAGAAGCAGAGGACAGGGATAGGATGGGACTGATCGGTCTGGTTTTGGAATGTAGCCAGGCGATTTTTAGATAGAATCAGCCCTGAGTGTAACTGTGCAGATCTGAAAGCCAAAACATGGGGATAATCACCCTTCACTATTTATCCAAGTATTAGCACGAGCATTGGGAAGTGGAACTAAATCCCTACATTCAATCAATTATTCTCACTCCATCCTCCTTTCCCAACCAAAACTTCTAAAACTTAAGAAAGGAAAAGAAATCTCCCCATAAGAAAAAAAGCAAATTATAATGAAGAGGGTGAAGTGCTGGTGACTTTGGATTTCCTTCATTTGATTAACAATGAGCCAAGAAGCTGTGGCTTTGGCTAAAAGATGGATGGCTGCAGAGAGGTGCTGGATTCCAAAGATGAATTACTAGTCATCTGTCCTTGATGTGTACAGCAATGTCTCTTCTGAACAGCCAGGCCAAATACAGGCATGTCATGTCCCTGTTTCAAAGTCAGATAAACAGAAGGCAGATGGAACTCCTAGGGTGCATAACCCTTTGGATTTGTTTAATTCTTTAGTCCAGAAGGCAGGAACACACAGGCAACCTTGGGCTCCTAGACAAGGTCAGTGTGTCCATTCATTAACATCTGTTCCTGAGATTTGTTAAACAACTTTTCCTCCTCTGGACATTCATCAGTCTGCAGAACATAAGCAAGGCTTATGTTACTGGGTAAAGAAAGAACTACAGAAACGGAAAAGTTAATAAGCCAATCAATCTGTCGATCTGTTTGGTTGCTGAGCATCCTGCAAGCTGCTTTTAAAGAGAGAGAATTGGCGGTGATGTGAAAGATGGAACAGCAGCAATGGCACAGTGGGCTGGAAGACATCTTAGCTCCAGTAATGTGTTTCTCTCATGTATCCAAGCAGTAGGAGACCTATTAAAATTCAGGAATGAAGAGCTGGCCAAAAGAGTTGGGTGGTTTGGTTTCAGCCATCATAATGATAGTTTAGATTCCTTCCAGGCATCATTTCTAAGAGAAAACTGATTGATTTTTGCCTGTAAGGTTATGAAAAGTAGGAATTACCAGAATATATAATTAGAGATATATGGGCCTATCCACTCCAAAACAAATGTCACTTTTAAAAAATCTTACATTTTCCCAAAAGGTCCTATAAGATTTACATTTGCAGGAATGTGGAAGGAGACCTACAAATTTCCATACAGACAGACAGACAGACAGACAGATAGATAGATAGATAGTCTCAGACAAACTTATGGACCCTACCAGTAGTGGGATTCAAATACCTGAACATCCGGTTCTCTGCGTGGATGCAGGTCTGGGCCTCCGAGGCCTAGAATGGACTTCTGGAAGTGACATCCATGCACTTCCTATGGGCTGTTCTCCAGGCCTCCCAGGCCTAGAACGGACTTCCGGAAGTGACATCCACGCACTTCCAGTGGGCCATTCTAGGCCTGGGAGACCTCCTCCAGGCCTCCGAGGCCTAGAACAGACTTCCAGAAGCAGCATGGGTTCAGCCAGTTCTCTGAACTCAACAAAATTTAGCTACCAGTTCTACCGAACTGGTGCAAACCGGCTGAATCCCACCACTGGAACCTACTCAAGCAACGCTTATGTGCTATGTCCTGAATGGAAGGGAGAGAACTGCCAATAATCTTTTCGGCCATCCTCACCACTCTCTGCACTGCCTTCCTGTCTGAAGCAGTGATGCTTCCAAACCAGACTGTGATGCTGTATGATAGGATGCTCTCGATCATTCCTCTGTAGAAAGTGGTAAGGACAGGGGAAGGAAGATGTGCTTTTCTCATGCGACGCAGAAAATGCAGGTGCTGCTGTGCCCGCTTCACCCGCTTCACCCGCTTCACCAATTAAATCCAATGATCTCTTTAAAATATAATTATAAAATTATAATTATTTATAATTACAAATATAATTTTTATTAGCTCTATGTTTTGTAACTGTAAGAGTACAGGCATTTCATTTAGGCAGCTACTTACAACAATGTACGCTTTATAGATATAGGCTAAACATAAAACACGAATACATGGGATAACGCTTCATCGTATTTTTGATTTCTATTGCTGTACAGCTCCATAGCACAAGCAGAAGTTAATGCAGAGTCCTCTGCCTTCTTTTGATTGGTTCCTGTTGTGTCCTGGGCCAATCAGCAAGGCTCAGGAAACCTGCAGGACAACTGCAGAGACCCGGGCAGACCACGTGTTTGCCCGGGACCGGTTGTAGAGACCCGGGCAGCCCACATGTCTGCCCGGGACCCAGACAGGCTGTCTCCAGCCTCGTGCGCATGCGCGAGGCGGGAGAATGGCCTGCATTCATTGGTTGAGCCTCCCCTTGCAGGGGAAGTATAAAAGGGCATGTTGCCATTTTCTCCTTTGCTTCTGTTCAGTGCATGTACACAATAAAGATCATCTTTTGCACCAACTGCCTCGTCTTCATGTCTGCGTTGCGAACAGAACAGTTCCAGCATCAGATATTTAAAACCTCTGCCTAGGTTTATCCCTCCCCTTGTAAGACTAATGGCAGCAGTCAACTTAAGTTTAATTTGCCCTTACAACCTTCACTTGAACTAACTTCTGAGTGTAGACCGAATTAATTGCTCTGCTTACATACTGTCAAACAATCACGTTTGGATTGGGTTTCCTACTAAAATAGAGTGCTAAATGAGGCTAGCCTCTTTTGCTATTTTTATTACTTTGAATGTTTTGAGGTGGATTTTCTGAATTACATAAAAATTATTAAATTCTTAGTTCACGGAATGCATTTTACAAATTCACATTCTTTAAAAACCTTTGACACGATTGGTTATTTATTTATAAACCAGTTTGCTCCAAATAAATGCTCTAAAAATCAGATAATTCAATCGTAAATAGATGAAGAACAATAAGGCAGATGTAATTATACAAATTAAATATGATAATTAAAAAATAACATAACAACAGTGTCATTTTAGCAATCTTTCAATCTTGCATTGATAGCATCCATCACTGAAAAGCCAAGGATTTATATGAATGAGTTCAGAAGGGTATAGGAGTAGATATCACCCTACCCCAAGGTGGCTTCAGAAGAGGGAAACTTGGAAAATAATATTGATTTTGCTTTATGTTCACTCTATCCCCTTTCTTGATAGATGGGGATCCTCACCAGACATACTCAAATCTCCTGGATTAGATGGGCAGAATCTATTTGCAAAAAAAGTAACCTTGTAGATACCTAGACCCCAGAAGAGGCCTTCATAGAGAATAAATAATAATCAGCACCATAAAATGGACTTGGAAACATGCTGGCTGGGGAATTCTGAGAGTTGAAGTCAACACATGTTAAAGTTGCCAAGGTTAAAACACACTAATTTAATCATTTTTGCAAGCTCCCCTTAACAGCTGGCTCATTCTCTCTCTATCCCCAAGGTCAACTCCAAATTTCTTCACAAGTAAGCACTTCAGCTGGTACTGGTTTCCACATGACTTCAAGGAGGTCCAGTGTAAAGCAAATTATGGCAATCCTGATGAGAGAGGGTTAGTGGAAGGACAACCAAGGGACAAGTCACATCTCCCTCATGTAACTCTTCAAATTGTCTAGGCAAGGATGACCACATTACATTCCTCAGGGAGGAGGAAAGAGGCCATCATTCCATCTCTGAGGACCTTCACCATCTATTTAGTGTCTGTAATAGGACAGCAATTTCTGGGATAAATGCTCAGGTGATTGGACCTATTCCAGCAATCTCATTTCTCAGCTGCAAATTCAAAGGATTGTATGGAGATCATTTAAGCGAATAGTTCTTGCCTAAATTAGAATAGAATAGAGCTGGAAGGGACCTTGGAGGTCTTCTAGTCCAGCCCCCTGCTCAAGCAGGAGAACCTATATCATCTCAGTCAAGTGATTGTCTAGCCTCTTCTTAAAAATCTCCAGTGATGGAGCAACCACAATTTCTGGGGGTAAGCTGTTCCACTGGTTGATTGTCCTCACTGTCAGGAAGTTTCTCTTTAATTCCAGGTTGCTTCTCTCTTTGATCAGTTTCCAACCATTGTTTCTTGTCCTTCCCTCTGGTGCTTTGGTGAACAACCTGGCCCCCTCTGCCTTGTGGCAGCCCCTCAGATACTGGAACACTGCTATCATGTCTTCCCTATTTCTTCTTTTCTTTAGAATAGCCAAACCCAGGTCCTGCAGCCGTTCTTCGTATGTTTTAGTCTCCAGGCCTTCGATCATCTTACTTGCTCTTCTCTGAATTTTTTCTAAACTCTCAACATCTTTTTTGTGATATGGTGACCAAAATTGGCTGCAGTATTCCAGGTGTGGTCTTACTAGGGTTTTATAAAGTGGTAATAATACTTCGCGTGATCTTGATTCTATGCCTCTGTTTATACAACCCAGGATTGTATTAGCTTTTTTTGGTTGCTGCTGCACTCTGCTGGCTCATAGTCAAGTGATCGTCCACTAGAACTCCAAGGTCCCTCTCACAGTTACTGTTTTTAAGCCAGGTCTCACCCGATCTGTATTTGTGCCTTTGGTTTTTCCTACCTAAATGTAAGACTTTGTTTTTCTCCACATTGAAACTCATTTTATTGGATAGGGCCCATTGTTCAAGTTTGTCAAGATCTTTTTGGATCCTGAGTTTGTCTTCTGGGGTGTTGGCTACTCCTGCCAGTTTGGTGTCATCTGCAAATTTGATGAGTTCCCCTTCAATTCTCTCATCTAAGTCATTGATGAAGATATTGAAGAGTACTGGACCTAATGATTTCCATATACCAAAGACATTGTGGTGTAGCTTACAACTGCAGGCACAGAAGCTCAAGTCATGCCCTGTGCCATTAACATGATCATTATTTGCTGACAGGTTTGTAATACATAACGGCTATCAGTTCTCTTGGAGCACTTGCATCCTGCAGAATGAAGGGCACTGAGTTACAGTGACAGGTGTACTTGTAGTCGAATACAGCATTACTTTCTATCTATAGTTAAGAGGAACTTCGTTTCAGCTTCAGGAATCTTTTACCGTTTGGGCAGGTTTGAGGAATAGCATTTAAATGTTGGCTTATGGCACTTTAAGAAATTAGGTTTAAAATGTTTTTTGCTTGCTTTTTGCTTTTTAATGACAACAGATGTTGAATTGAAACTACCATGCTGTGATGCAATAGGAATTGCACAGAGTATTGCTGAATTGCTTTTGAGTTTAATGTCAAGCTGGGAACTTTGATCCCAAGTCATACAATCCTGAATGCACAGATGCTGTAAGTTGAAGCCAAAAGTCCACAATAGGACAGAGGATGTAATGAAATGGGTGGATGACCTTGGGGGATGAAGGAAAGAGATGCTGACTAAGAAACTATCAGATAAGAGAGGGATGAGCCCCCAATGGATTAATGGTCAGAGCAAGAAACTTAGGAAGGACTCACTCTAATAGATCAAGCAGTTTAAAAGTGGTAATGGGAAGTTTGTGCCTTTTGATCTGCAAGGTTCTGTTACTGTAGGCTTACAATAAAATACAAGTGTTTCTCAACCTTGAGAATTCTTGGGAGTTGAAGTCCACACATCTTCAATTTGCCAAAACTGACAAACACTGTGGTAGAATTAGCTCATCTAGTTGGTTTTCCTATCTGGTTTAGGGGGGGGGGGACTGAAAGAGGTTTACACTTTGAAAGCTACATAAAGACAAGGTAAATGCTAGATATAATTTAAAGTTACTTTGCGTTTTAAATAATTATTTTGTTAATTATTAATAAGTAACACAAAGGCTTTTGGAAGCTGTACATCCAGGTGCCTGCATCTGACAGCCCTTGTGTGGTGATAGGAGCTAAACAAGGTTGGCCTGTGGCTGGACTATAAATTAGACAGGAAAATCAGAAAACAACCTGAGAGAAAGCCACGGGTGCTACATTGCTGCCAAGAACTTCAGGAACGTGTTTATGAAGTTACCAGAATTCAATTTTGATTTCCAGACTTTTCCTTTAACTTTTTATGGTTTTAGCAACTCAGGAGTGGAATTATTGTTTCCACTAATAGTAGTAGTTCATATTACTAGTATACATATGAGATCACCTTTTTCCCAGGAGATAAACCTAACTGAAGACTACAGTACTACATGTGAGCTAAATAGAAACAGACACAGAAATATCTACACTTTGGCTGTCACATAATGGTCTAGATCAGGGGTGTCAAACTGCCGGCCTGCAGGCCGGATGCATCATAGCGAAACCGCGCCCACCCCATTGCCGGCAATGGCAAAAAAGTCGGGATACGTCGTGGCACGTCACGTGATGTTGCGAGTTTGACACCCCTGGTCTAGATGTTTGTGTGCAGTCTCCTAAACTGTCTTCCTTCCTTCCATTTGAAGCACAGCTTAATAAAGAACTATTTTCTGATATTTCTGATATTAACATGTCATGTTAGATAGAAGACAGGATATCTGTTCCAACAAATCATACTATGTATCTATATTCTGCTTTAATGAATATTGCATCACCTGTCGTCCTTTATCTGATCCTATAATATTGGCACAAACACATCTAATAATTGAATTCATCAGATATAGTATTTGGCAGGCCTATTATTTTAGCATAAAATACTTAAATTTTATTAGTATCAAGTGCAAATTGGAAGGAGATATTAAAGTGAATTAGAAACCAGTAGAACATTATTTACTATCCATTAAAGGAAAAATGATTATTACACTATAAAAAGTTACCCAGGAGAAGAATAAAGACAAGAGTTTGAAAATACTCACTACAACAAATGAAGACAATGGAAAATTATCTACAGTCTTGCTGTTTTCTCTGTACATTAAAAACTGGCTCAGAACATTTCAAACAAGAGTTTAATATCATTTATTACTTATTCCTTCATGCTGTGCACTGGAGAAAGAGGGGAGGGGACATTATTTAAATATTAGGTTATTTCAACCCCCTGAACAGTTTTATCTACAAGTCTATATTGAAATCGAAAAGAAAAAAGATGACACTTTAATGAAGTATTATTCCAGATTTCTGTAACATATAAAGTATATGAAACTTTCTTCCGCTTTCTAGCACACTAATCACTGTTTTGGCTATATAAATTTAGTCTTTAAACCAGCAGCCCCCAACCTTTTGGGCACCAGGGATGTGTGGCATGGGGGTTGAGGACCTCTATTTTAAACAGATATTAAATGGAACATGTGATTCATAGAAACATATAGAAAAAAGCTGCTATTTGAATGTTGGGGTGATTTTGCCATTCTTCTAAAGAATTATCATGATTCTTGTCATTGTCATTGTCATCTGCCACTATCTGATCCAATATCATGGCATACTCTAGCCTGATTATTTAGGGCAGGGGTCCTCAACCTTGGCAACCTTAAGACTTGTGGACTTCAACTTCAAAGCTTTGCTGGCTGAGGAATTCTGGGAGCTGAAGTCCACAAGTCTTAAAGTTGCCAAGGTTGAGGACCCCTGATTTAGGGTATTCCAAGTCCAAACTTTTTCACCATAAAATACTTCCTTCTATTCAATTCTGGGGGGGGGGAATAGTTGGGTTTTCCTGTGCAATGATCAGAAATGCAGAAGTTAACAAATTTTGTAGAGGGGGGAGAGAACTGAACAAAGGAGATAAGCTATACAAACATGCAATCTTGCGGCTTGATAAATATTTTAATAATAAGCACTCTTTTAAGACGATAGAGGCAAGTCTCTAGGCAGAAAAAAAGTTCATTTGGCAGAAGAGGAAAAGAAAGGGGGAAAAGAAAGACAATAACCATTCAAATGAAATTCCAAATAAAAGAATAAAACCAATCTAATTATTCTAGCAGCCATTTTTAACTATACTGGTAATTTCATTTGGGAAGCTTTTATAACTAACTGCAATTCCAGCATAGAAAAAAATAGATACAGTAATATATTTCACTGTCATAACATCATAATATAAAATGTTTCTAAACTAAACGTTCCATGACATGCAATATTATTAACCTCTGAACATTTCAAAGTGACAGGTATTTATTTATAAATTGATTTTAAAGCAACTTCACAGAGGCCAGTGAAAAAGAAATGTGCTTTTTCAAACTTTAAGCAATCTGATTCCAAGTATAATCCTGGTGGAAGTCTAATTCCTGGTGAAGGAACTGGAACCTGGTGAGAAACGGCTCATAGTTATGATGTGACTCTTTTAGTGCACTGGGGAACTACATGATCCTTCGCTAATAATCAGGTCAACAGTACAGGTCCATGAGCATCAGCAGCTCCTTCCAATAACTGGTGTTCATATGCAAGTCTTGATATGTCAATACTCTCAATTTGTATGGTATCTTTCTTATATTCCCAACTAGTGTAACAACTGGTAAGATCAAGAGATAGAAGCAAAAGAAGGAATAGCATTCTAGACATCAGTCAAAGGGTGGAGCAAGTTCTCAAATAACTCAGACATAAAGCTGCTTTAATAATCCAAGTATGACACAACCAGGGCATGAACAAAACCTTGGCCATCTCAGTAGTGAGCAACTGACACATTCTTTCAATATTTATTATTAAATGGAAATAATATATTTTAATATTTTTTTCCAGTGAAAGAATTTGGATTCCTAGGTTCACACAACTTGAGAACACCACATAGTAAAACTTCGTACTGGAAAGAATGGGTACAACAATGTATCATTACTTTAGATCAATATTGTTCAGATATTACTTTAAATCTTTTCAGCAATTGAAAGCAGAATTTTCTTTACCATCAAGGCAACAATGGAGCTATATCCAGATAAAACATTTTAATAGTTCAATACGGACCTAGTGCGTTAGCATCTTCTAAAATACCTAATACGTTATTAATATTATATAATTCAATTTCAGAATGCAATTTCTGGATAAATTCAATTTCTGTCATTCATTTTTATTTTCTGCTTGAAAATGGATTAATAAAAAAAGTTTGTTTGTTTGCTGCAATTTAGGTGCTCAACTCCAGATCGATGCCAGACAGCTCACCACATAAGAATTTGACAAAAAAAAACATTAAACAGAAAAATAAATAAATAAATATAAGATGTAGAATCTCGCCAACAATAGCAATCAAAGATAGTATTTTATTCATCTGGTGACAAAAGGTAAGAAAGAAGGGACAGACAATACATAAATGAAAAGAGAAAAGGGGATCAGAATGATTGGTAGGATAAGGAGTCTCAGTGATCCAATAAGCAAATACTAGTCAATAATTACAAATTAATATATTACTTACTTGAATGGGATTTGGGTTTAAGAGCATACACAGAATTAACTGCAAAATGGATTGTTTAAAAGAGAAAGTATCTTGACTTTCTAATTAAATTTTATTAGTTAGGTGGCCCTTTCCTTCAATTGTTGTCTTTGAGAGAAATACTTTTACAGCTTTATAGAAAGCAGAGATAAGGAAAAGCCAATCTCTATGGGGAGGCTGACTGGTTTTTTTTGTTTGTTTGTTTTTGAATAGAATAGAATAAAGCTGGAAGGGACCTTGGAGGTCTTCTAGTCCAGTCCCCTGCTCAAGCAGGAGAACCTATACCATTTCAGACTAGTCTCTTCTTAAAAACCTCCAGTGATGAAGTGCCCACGATTTTTGAAGGCAAACTGTTCCACTGGTTAATTGTCCTCACTTTTTGCTTCCAATATCCCTATCCATTCTGATATTAAAGGTCCAATCAGAAAACTACTGAGTAGCTGAATCTACCCTCTTAATAACTTTAATAACCTCTCTCCTAAGGAGGTTCATCCAGTGGGACCAAGAAGAAGGGCCTTCTCCATGGTGGCTCCCTTCCCTGTGGAATTTCATTCCCACAGAGATATGATTGAGCCCCATTTTACAAGGCTATGAAGACCTGGTTTTGCCAACAGACCTGGGGACTTCGGAATAGAATGGAGCCCATCAAATGACTCATTGACCAAGGGGGTAGGGGATTATTGCTTTTAATTGTTTTTAATTGTTTGGGGGTTTTATCCTTGAAAACTGCTTGGAGTCTCTGAGAATGAGTTGGGCAGTCATATAAATTTTCTTAACTAAATAAGTAAACTTTAGAGTTGAAGACAAAATAACTGGGCAGTTCTAACTAATTACAATATCATAGAATCATAGGGCTGGAAGGGACCTTGGAGGTCTTCTAGTCCAGGGCTTTTCAACCTTTTCACCCATTGTACCACTTTTAGGATATGGCAACATCCGAGTACCACCAGTCGCCTAGCAAGGTGTCAAAAACTTGATGACCAAAACAAAAAAGAAGGAAAAAAGTGATAAAGTACAGGTAGTCCTCGACTTACAACAGTTCACTTAATGACTGTTCGAAGTTACAATGGCACTGAAAAAAATGCCCCCCAAGCCACAGCCGAGCAAGACACCTATCTGCCTGCCCGGCGGCGCTCTTCCTCCTGTCCAAGGTTTTCATTGTTGTGAGCATTTCTGTTGAGGATTGGCAGCAGGGTTGGGGTGGTGGGGTGTTTGGTTTTTATTCCCATCTGCTGGATGGTTGCAGCAGGTTTTGGTCACTTCACATGACCTTGGGACACTGTGACCGTCATAAATATGAATCAGTTGCCAAGCATCTGAATGTAAATCACAAGACCCTGGAGATGCTGCAATATTCCAGCTGATCGGTGCTTCTTCTGGACTCAGCAGAAGCGCCAGGATCAGTGCTGCTTTCCAGCTGATTGGTGCTTCTTCGGGGCTCAGCAGAAGCACCAGGATCAGGGCCGAGCTCCAGCTGGAGCCTGGCGCTGATCCTGATGCTTCCGCTGAGCCCTGACAGCCCCGCAGCTCCAGCCATCTCTCGCTCAGGCTTGTGCGGTGCTGCCACTGGTTCAGCTCATTCCCCTCCCCCGCTACCACTTTTCTAGGATGCTCGCATACCACCTGCCAGGTGCAAATGTACCACAGGTGGTACCCGTACCACTGGTTGAAAAGCCCTGTTCTAGTCCAACCCCCTGCCCAATGGAAGGAGTCTTTGTATCATCTCAGAAAAATAGCTGTCCAATCTTTTCTTGAAAACCTCCAGCAATGGAGCACCTACAAATTCGGGAGGCAAGCTATTCCATTGATTCTATGATTGCACTGATTCTATGTTTAAAATCCATATGTTTAAATCATATGTTCATAAACCATATGCTTATGAAACACGTTTAAGGCCTTACCACACGTGAACCTCACCAGTACATATCAGCAAACATTTCTGGAGGGCAAGCAAGACTATAAATCTGCCAGTTTCCCTGTGGCAGGATCAAAGTGGGGCTATTCTCTTGCTCTCTCCTTTTCTAGAGCCACATTGTCAATTGTACTCTCTTTTATTATCTCTTAATCTCTCTGCTAATGGTTCTTGCATTTCTTCATCAACTTTATCACTGCATTCCTCTACAACCTGCTTCCCAAGAATGCCTATGCATATAGCATGGAGGTCTGCCAGAAGAAAACTTTCACATGTAAAATGATTTGCACAGTAGCTTCCATATGGGTAAGAACTCTGGTTTCATGCTACTGTATTGCTCTTTAGCTGGCGGATTTATTTATTTTTTTATCTTCCGCTTCGTTTGATTTTTCCATCTCTGATCAGTTTTGTTCTTCAGTAGTAGTCTGCTTTGCTGAGTCTAGCTTTAAAAGACAGCTTCCTTTGATAAATAAATTCCATGTTTTAGGCATTGTTTGTGTAATTTTGCCATGACATCACATAAGGCAATGGTTCAACCACTGATCAGCCTGACAGCTAGAAAATTCACCCCAGGTTGCATGCTGTGCAGGATGCCCCTTATCATCTGAGTCCAAGGTTAAAGTAGACAGGCTGGATTCAGTGTATAGATTGTAAATCATTGGCCTATAGACATTTACTTGAAGATTAGCTGAAAAACTCCCTAAAAGTCCCAACCCCATGCATATTTATTTAGAAAGCCCAAGAACAAAAATACAACTTGAGAGTAACCACTGGGATATACTATATTCCCATGTACTACTTTTCTGATATAAAAAATTGCACTGGATTCATACGAACATATTAAAAAGTAAAGGCAAAGATTTCTCTGTCCGGAGTGTCCATCTCTACAGAGTGGTGCTCATCTCTGGTTCTAGGCCAAGGGAGTCAACGTGGCCAAAAACATTTTCTGTGATCAGGTAGCCAGCATCCAGATGAAAACTCAGAACTTGCAGGTAATTTAACAGCTGCTAATGAGGGAGCAGAATAGGCAAATTCATTTTCCATGTAGGTTTATTCAGCGGGTTGTCAGACCCTAATCAAAACTTTCAAAACTGGAACTGCATTTTTTTCCCTGTGAGTAAAAGGTTAAGTTTACAATATTATGTTTATTCCATGAATTGCTTGGTTTAAATATGTAGCATTTGAAATGGAAGCCCTTAAACAAGTAGTCCTGTAATATTACTCCCTCTGCTGGTTCTGAAATAGTAGTTTTTCTGTATCGATTCAAAGAAATAATGCCTTTATGAATTACGTATTGACAAGAGACAGAGAGAGAGATGCGTTGTGCTGCTATTTGTTAAAAGAAAAATAAAATTGTACCTTTCTTAGAAAACTCTAAAGTAAACCTCTGCACGCTGTAAAGCATGAGTTTTTTTTTTTAAACCAGACATTTCAAATAATAGAAATCGAAAAAGTCAATATCAGACAGTTATGGGGCTTTTTAACTTGTCAATTGCCATTAGTTTTACTTTCAGAGTCCAGAGCAAAATGTCTAGGTTTCTAAATGGAAAAAAAATAAGTCATGAGAAACTGCTTCGTTTTTTTAATGTGAGCAAAGCTGCAGACAAGTTTAGATTATGTTTAAATTAAAATTTAAAAATTCATAAAAGTTAAATTTGGTAGTTTTACCTGAAAAGCTGGAAGGCATTGAGACCTCAGATAACGAGGTTCCAACTTTAAATGTTATATATTAGAAACAAAGCATTTTTTTTCCTTCCCAGTGTTCATTTCATTCAAAAGAAAAGAGAGTTTTGGTGAAATTCTCTTTGGTGTTTTAACATCTGGTTATGAAGTTTTGATTAAGGTGTTTCCTCTTTCCAACAGTCAGTCCTGCAGCCTCCCTGAGTTTTCATCTTTCAGGTAAGTCCTATGGAAGGAGACCATGAGTGGCCCTTTTCTATGAGGCTTTTTCAAAAATTGTTGCCACCACCCTTAAAAAAACTCTGGAGAATTAAATTCACCTTCCCCTGGAAAAAAATTGAGGAAATCATCCATCAAACTATTTTGTCCACAAGGTTAATGGGTAATCATGAATGGTCATTTGTGCTCAACTTCAGGATAGGTATAAAATCTGCAGAAGAACCAAATTCTACATTTTCAAAAATGAGGGATCAATATACACTGTTTTGATTTTTCTTCATCTCAGCAATTCTTGCAAAAACTCTTTATTATTACACTTGAACTGGTTTAAACTCCTCTTTCCTTACATTTTTCTCTGTGAGATTTGCTAACCATTTTATTCTCTTTTTTTTCTTATTCCGTATGTATACTAACCAACTCCTAATGACTCTGGACAGTTTGCAAAAATATGAAAAACTATCAAGCAGTGAAGCAACACAGCAAAAGAACAAGAAGCAAAAATGGCCAACTGAGCAGCAATACACATCCATCCTAGGCAAAGAAAGGCCTTAGCAAAGAACCAGGTTTTCAAGGCTGTTTGAAACACCAAAAAGTAGGGTAGGAGCCCCCTGGATCTTAGGGAAATCCTCATATTCCAGGGAGGCCTCAATAGATGGAATTGTCTAATTGGGATGACCTAGAGCACTCTAACCCTATTGGACTGAAATAGCTAAGCAGTTATTAGGGAAGGCAATTGCATTTGAAAAAGAAAACCAAGGAAGAGAAAAATCCAAATCAAAAGAAACCATGGGACAGTCATTATCCCCACAAAAGTTTCTAGGATACAGTTATATTTTGTTTGAGCTAGTAAAAGGCATTTTGCTGTTCCTGCATATACAGTACCTTCATCTCTATCTAAGATTTGCGCTACACATGGACTAAAATGAAATGCCTGCTAGGTAATTGCTGCCATGAAACAAAGGCCAGCTACTCAATTTCTATTCCATTCCTCCAAAGTGAGAATCTTACATCAGTCTCTTTCTTTCTCTTTCTATTTCTTTAGAAGATAGATAAAAATATAAAAGTCCGGAGAAATCTCTTCATTGTATTCATAAGAAAATGTATTTGAAGATTGGGTGGACCTTCACAGACTTACAAATAATATCTAGTGGAAGTAAAAGAATATGAACACAAGTAAGAATTCTCTTATATGCTAGTATTTGCTCTAAATCCTTACAAGGCCAGTTGAAATCCCATGGGACCTTTTACACCCAGTAATGTACACACACCTCTAAATGCCTGATAAAATGGGCAAGGTTGTTAGCTTGGAGTTGTCGTGTTTTACAAGTTGTCTCAATGATAACCAAAAACTTAGCAGCCCTTTTTTTGGGGGGGCTTTCAAAGACTCCTCCTAAGTCAACAAGCCATCAAAAAGACCTTTTGCTCACTAAAACAGATGTGATAACAGAAGCTGAGCTGAGCCTTGGAATGCAAACAGAGAACTGTGTGGAGGCAGACCACAGAAGCAATCCTTGCATGCATTAATGCCAACCTAACTAGCAATTGAAAGAATAAAGGAGAGTCCGTTGTCTCTTCTGTCCCCATCTTATGGTGTTGTGGTTCCAAGTGCTAGCTGTGGTTTGAAAGTAGTTGAGCGCAATAACATGGTAGAAAAGTGTTTCAGTTAAGCAGTTAGAAACCACATAAAAAATATGTTGGTTCTTTGAATTAGAATCTCTCTCTGCTGAAGGCCACCTGCTATCTTTCAAGGATGAGCCAAGTCACAGGCAGTTCAAATTCCAGCAAATGATATATGAAGGCCTCAGAAGCACAGAGAAAAATAGATAAGCAGCTCCTCGTTTTCACTTATGTACATTAATTGTGGAGGAGTACATGATCTTTAGCTCTCCTTAGTTCTGGTCTCCTTTAGCAGCTCGGATATTATGCCCTTGGATTGCTACACTATAAAACAGGAATTGATGGATGCAAGAAATAATATTAGAAAATAAAATAAAAATAGACATGCAATTTAGTTAAAATCAGGAGATGAACCAAGAGTTCATCATCATGGCTTCCCACCTGGCTAGTTCTATCATACTAGGAATATTCATGCTTTTGACCTGAATTGCACAAGTAGTAGATATGTAATTTTTTTGTTAATTTTCATATACATCTTAGCGTTATCTCAGTGAAGGACCTCATAAAGTCTATAATACAAGGCTTCCCTATAATACAAGGCTTCCTCTAGCTGTTGGAACTGTTTAAAACTGACTGCTGAACAGTGTGGGAAGTTACTTCCCACTACACCTTTCTCATGTGCTCATTTGCAAATGCAGTACCCAGTTATGCTACTAGGGTGATAGATGAATGGAACTATAGGCACTTTCATATGGGATATTTCTACCACTCCAAAATCAGATCCAGAGATGTGCATTCTCACACTATTTAGCAGCTAAGCCAATCAATTTCTATCACAGCCAAATGAAATTGCACAAACAAGTTATCTTTCTGTAAGCAACAGTAAAACTCCACAGAACTTTTGGGCTGTCTCTCCCTGGCTTCGTTTGACATAACAGTCTAATTCTGAGTCCTTCAAAGGGAAAGATAGTTTGACAGCTTCACATTTCATAGCAGTTCCTCAGATTAGCAAATGCAAACCACAGTGCTGATCCCACTTTAAGCAGAAGCCAGAACTGATCTCAGCTCTTTTGATTCATCCCAGATCCTTCATGTGTTTCTGCCCTACAGTTGCCCAAGGGACAGGTGCCGACACTAACATGAGGGTTGTCTTCTTTTCCCTTCTCCTTAGCAGGAGATTAGCTCATGCAAAACATCAGACTGCTGTCTGGCAACTTTTCAAGCAACTGTCTCATAAGGGAGGGCTGTTGATTTTGTGTGGAGTGGGGATTACGGGATTTTTGTTGTGCCACTTGCTCATATCCCCAACTTCTACAGCAACCTTCAGCATATCATTCATGGTATCTCTCTGCTTAGAATGTACCTCCCCATTTCCTCTGCTTCCGCCACTCTAGCAACTTGCATCCATGGTTAGAGTTATTGGGGAAAGCACTGGTTTGCAAAATTGCCTTCTAGCAAAAGGCTTTTGAAGTAACAGAGGAAAGAAAGCCTAGAAGTGCCACAGTTACCTCTTGGAGAAAAGTAATGACTGAATGGTCAATGAAGATTCTCAGTCATCTGGGTAAAATTGCCAGGAAGTTGAGTCATGGCAACTGGACTTATTTTCTTGTTGGTTTGAGATGTTTCGCTGCCCATCCAAGCAGCTTCTCAACATCTCAAACCAACAAGAAAATAAATCCAGTTGCCATGACTCAACTTCCTGACAATTTTACCCTGATGATTGATAATCTTCATCAACATATTGCCACACACTTTGCAGAAGAAACCCTGAGGTTGGTGAGGAATACCGCTAAGAATTTTAGGGGTTGGTATATTCCAGCGACTCTCTGCCTATTCAGCTTCCCCTGACCAACTTGTTCAGACTGAAGAAGCTGCTTGGATGGGCAGTGAAACATCTCAAACCAACACGAAAATAAGTCTGGTTGCCATGATTCACTTCCTGATAATAATAGTACCATTTTCTTGCATGTTCCTCCTGATCAGAAGAAGAGAGAGAGAGAGAGAGAGAGAGAGAGAGAGAGAGAGAGAGAGAGAGAGAGTGAGAGAGTGTGCACTAATGGGCTTGTGCTGTTCTCTTCCTGCTCTCTACATTTCTGAGGTCTGTAGCAGTGAAAGCAACTGCATACCTAACTTCAAAATGGTTTGGAGGATTGGGGAGTAAAAAGAGCACCAAGTAGCAAGGCCCTTAGAAGGAGTTATTGAACCTACCACCTTGTGTAAGACCCAAGAGATTTACTTCCATTCCAAACTTCAGGTTCTTAAAAGGTAGAAGGACATGAAGCCCTAACATACCTACTGTAGTTTCCACATCTGTGCCTGAATTTGGAATGGACTTTTTAAATTCTGTTGGACATTGTCAGTGCAACAAAAGACAGATAAAGCTAGAAGAGAAGCAGAAAATACACTGAAGTTTGCATTGTAAATTTTTCTTCAGTGGCAATAGCTAGTGCTCTAGTCTACTCCAACAGTAACTTAAAGACACTTAAGGCCCTTTTTCTCTTGCACTTTTCCAAGGCAAAGAAAGGGTCCTGGCAACAGGTTTTTCTGCCTTGTCCATGTATGAGACAGCATTAAATCATGCTTAGCTGAACCAATGTCAAATTGCTATATTCCTCCTTATTCCACCTGGTCCAAGGGTACTGTCACCTTCTAACCCTGGAGGAAATTCATGTGACTTAAGGGATTTAAAAGAGAGGCAACAGAAGAGATCAGTAACGAGGACAGCTCATTTCATGCTAATAGAGTTTTCTTCCAATTCAAGGATGAACAGATAAGACTCACCAGATAAGACTCACTCACCAGTAAGTGGCAAAGAAAAGCATGGGGAAGGAAAAGAAACAAGCAGGAAGAGCACTTACCAGGTTTAATCTCCAGCAACTTCAGCCTGGAGTCTTCAGGGGGATGCAAACGTCTCTTCTTGCGCCAGCACCGAGCAGGATATGTATAGAGCTGCCCTGGAGCTAGTCCTGAGGGTCAAAAGGAAACAAAAATAAGAGGGCCACAAAGCATAGCTAGATAGCTAGATAGCTAGATAGCTAGCTAGATTAGATAGATTAGATAGATAGATAGATAGATAGATAGATAGATAGATAGATAGATAGATAGATAGATAGATAGATAGATAGATAGATAGATAGATAGATAGATAGATAGATAGATAGATAGATAGATAGATAGATAGATAGATAGATAGATAGATAGATAGATAGATAGATAGATAGATAGATAGATAGATACCTTTTAAAAAGAGAACAAAAATTCAGGTAGCCCTTGACTTACGATCACAATTGAACCCAAAATTTTTGTTACTAAGTGAGACTTTTGTTAAGTTTTGCCCCATTTTACAACCTTTGTTGCCACAGATGTTAAGTGAATCATTGCAGTTGTTAAGTTAGTAACACAGTTGTTAACTGAATCAGGCTTCCCCATTGACTTTGCTTGTCAGAGGGTTGCAAAAGGGGATCACATAACCCCAGGACACTGCAACTGTCATAAATATGAACCAGTTGCCAAGCATCTGAATTTTGACCACGTGACCGTGGGGATGCTGCAACAGTCGTAAGTGTGAAAAACAGTCATAAGTCACTTTTTTCAGTGCTGTTGTAACTTTGAATAGTCACTAAACGAACTGTTGTAAGTCAAGGACTACTTGTATTTACATCTTTATATCATGTTTTTCAATTACCATTCAAGTCAGTTTATTAACAAGGGGGAGGAGTATTGAGCATATAAACACTAGTGTATATGCCCTAATTTCCCTCAGTGGTACAACTGCTTCTTCAGATATAGAAGGAGAAATTAGTTTTTCAGACCACATGTAACTGATGGAGAATGCTTCCCGTATCTGTCTTTCTTGCCTTCGATTGGTGTGCCGTATCTATTTTCATTGTCCTCCTATTAGTTTCAAAATGACTCATATAGAATTCAAAAATTAAAATTCAAAAATGACTTTCTTCAGAACAATTCTGCATCAGTTGGGGTCATAGCTGCATATACTGTACGTTCAGGATATGTACAAGGTTATAATGATCACATTCGACCAATGATGGACTTGCAGCACAAATTCCTACACATTATCCTATATAGCATAATGCTATGCATTGAGAGCTCAATCCATCTCTCTCACTTGACGAATATCAACATATGTACTACAGGTGACCTGGTACCAAAGACTGCTTGCACTGCTTTCCGTGGTGAGGAGATAAGGTCAATGGCTCAGTCATGGACTCTGAAGCTTTAAAAAGAGCTCAGGTTTGTACTCTTCTGAAAATAAGCTTCATGTTTGATTTTTTTTTCCTTTGGAAAATCACAGTATAATAACATGACTCACATTAAAGAAGAGATATGAACAGGTGACCCAGAAAAATTCAATCTGGAATTTTTGATCTTTCTGCCTGATAACCCCTGAACAAGCGACAAAGCGTCTAGCAGGGTGTTGACAATGAATCAGTTAATTGGGTTACAGACTTTAGGATGCAAAAACTATTTTCTTCTGTACTGTATACAAAGAACAAAAATGTTATCCGCAAATAAGTATTTGGAAGGCAAATGTAGGCTAACAAATATTATTTAAAGATTGGGAAGGGAAAGCTGGGAAGAAGTAGTCCTCTTTGTAGGGATTTCTATTTACCAGAACATCAAAGAATAAACCACCATAACTGAAACCGCACGGGGACAATCATTTTGCATAGTGCTTCTTTTAGTGCAAGAAATAAATAGTAGTAAAATTGATAATGAACTCTACTCACACACCTTTCATTATAATTCTTTAATTCTCACACTAATGCTCTTAAATATCTAAAATATGAGGCCAGAGGCAGGGAGTCTCAAAAGCGCTTCACTGCTATGTTTCTATTTTTATATTCCAATTTATAAAGTCCTTTAATTCCTTTACTTAGGAAGCTGACCTATTTGGCTTATATAAATAACATGTCCTTGCTAGCAGGTAAAATGATCATTTATCTTGCTAGAAATTAAATACAAAAGCATCTACTAAAAACAGCAGTGAAAATAGGATTACTTTGACCAATTAAAGCATTTTAAGGTGTAAAGGACACGGCCTTCTTTCATGGAAAACAAAACACTGTACATCTCACCAGGGAGACAGTTCCATGGATGAGGGAAGCCATAACCAAAAAGATCTCTCTAGCACTTGCTACTCACCTTATCTCTCATAGCACTCAGGAGGAAACCTTAATATACTCTGTACTAAATGGGAAGGCAGATTTGGAAGCAGATATTATATTGAGCACCTAAGCCACAAATCTTGTAGGAACCCATAAATAGCCATAGCACTTAGATTTATATACTGTCCCATAGTGGTTTAGAGCACTCTCTGGGCAGTTTACAATGTCAGCATATTGCCCGCAACAATCTGGGTTCTCATTTTATCAACCTCAGAAGGATAAAAGACTGAGTCAACCTTGAGCCATTCAGGATTAAACTCCAGGCTGTGGGCAGAGTTAGCCTGCAATACTGCAATCTAACCACTGCGCCACCACGGCTATTAATACATAAATATAGAGCATTGAACTTTAGTTGATCTTGGGGCTGTCCAAAAGTCAATTAAACATTTTCAGCTTCAGCATGAGGTTTTCCCAGCAATTGATCTTACTTATGTTTAACCATAACCTTAAGCCAAGAACAGTCCCGTATGCAAGAGACTGTACATCTTGGGCTTCAAGTAATCCATCTGCACCTAGGAAAACTCCTAAACTGTGAACTGAGTTGGTTCTTTAGAAAGGAGGTAACTCTATGCAAAAGAAGCTGACCATCACTTTCTAGAACAACCAAATACTAATCTGCAAAACTGCTCCTATCAGCACTGAGAATCACTTTATTTTAATTTTAAACTTTACAAATGAACTAGTTAAATCTGGTAATGGTCCCACTGCGCATCTTGTTCAGGGTAAGGAACTATCTGTAAGTAATGATGATATTGCTAGAAATATACATACATATCTCCATCATGAAATTTCCTTTGAAGGCAAGCAATTTATGTAAGTGAAGAAAAAAAACTAGCAATTGGTAAGCAAAAAAAACAACACCTAAAAGACATGAGATAACAAAAAAGACATTGTAACCTTTTTTCCAGAAAATCACTCCCCATTTACTTGCCTCCTTTAATCTTAAATATTCCTTGTTCTTTGATTACATTCTTTGTAATTTTGTAACTATCTTTTTCACTACATACATGGTACAACATCTTTTTCTCATCATTTTTCTATCAATCATTCCCTCGCACTCACTTTTTTCCTCACCCACAACCTTTTTTCATTGCGTCATCCCACCAAGCATTTTTTTTCCAGAACTTTCCACATGCATAACTCAAAATTCACACACTTCAGGGCACTCTAGAACATAATTATTTTCACCCTGTTCCAGCGAATTTCCAATCCTATTTTTTTATGTCATCTTACAATTCATTCTGTTGGTATATTCATCTATTTGTTTTTCTTTATTTATTTGATCAAATTTGTTGATATTATTTGTTGATTTATATAAAAATCAATATAAAAGGCATGTATAGAGGTCATTCTGAGGGGTTCTTGGTGCTCTCTAAGCTTGGTTGTTTTCTTGCAGAAGTTTCATTACCCAAACTAGGTAATATCATCAGTGCAAGAAAACAACCAAGCTCAGAGAGCACCAAGGACTGCTCATTTCAACCCTGAGCTACAAATACTCTCCTTTAGAGGTCATTCTGCTCTCACTCTCATTTTGGACCACTAAATAATCCTTTGCTCATTCTGCTGCTTTTTTGTTTATTTCAGGGTGTGACCTTGAATCTCAGAACCTGACTGGACTTGGTGGACCTTCCAAAAAACTATTGAAGGACTACTTCTTCAACTACTAATTTACTGTTTTTAAGCCATTTGATTTGTCCAACAACATGGCTCATAACTCTCTAAATCCCTCTCATGGGTCATAAAAATTAACCTCTGCCAGTCAATATACATCATAGCAGAAGTAAACTATTCCCACATCCCCATAGTCTGTCCTCTTTCTGGCTAGAAGCTAGAGGAAGCACTCAAGGTTTTGCCAGTAGACCAGAAGCTAGATGCACCACCCACTCCTCTGGGGGTATTGATATGCTGCTGTCTTTCCTCTCAAACATTACAAAGGAACCTTCATTGTTTTCTCCTTCTTTCTCCTTCTTTGTCAACTAAGTTTATCTGAATCCCTTGATTAACTCTAAGGAGAATGTAGTATACATATAGTGATAGGCACATACACATTGAATTCAAAAGAAGCATTATTTCCAGGCAGCAAAATAGTTAATCACTGAATGGCAGAGCAATTAGAATAATTAGGTGACTTACTGCTTTTACTGCATTTTTTACAGAAGTTAAGTCAGGAGATCAAAGGAAGGATCTAAAGATCTCTTCAGTATGCTTTAGCTGTATGTTAATTACCCAGTTGTTTGGCTACAAATGTAAAACTCTCAGAGAAACCAATGTTTTTATATTATAATATTACAAATGTGTAACACAGGAATGTGCAAAGTGATAGTTGTCAACAATTATGTCAGCAGCATAACAATTTGTGTGAGAACCTGGATTTATTAATTTGTCTTCTAATATGCCCTCATCCTTCAAGATAACAATACACACACATGTGCATGCCCAAACACACACATATGAACACACACACACACACACCCCACCACCACCACCACCAGAATCTTAAAATACCAGAGGCTCATAGGTAGAGTAGTCACCCAAAACTCAAGTTTTAGACAGACCAATCTAAGCATAGCCTAGATTGATTACAGGATAACCTATGGCTCAATACCCCACAGATATATCTGTGGATGTCTGGTACTATATAAATGCAATGGGATTGTGGAAGGTAACACCTGAAGTCAACTAAAGACAGCTTGCACAAGATCCATCAATATGTATGCCCTGCCAGTCATTAGATACACAGCTAGTATAGTAGTTGGCCAAAGGAAAACATGGAGGCTGTTGATATGAAGATCTGGAAAATCCTTTCAACGTACAGAGGTTTCCACTCCATGTCCAACACCCAGAGACTATACAACAGCCAGAAAGAGGGTGGTTGGCATCTAGTAAGACTCAAAGCCACTGTCCTGGTATAAATCCAGGGCATCCAGAACTACATCAGTAAGATGGCATCCAAAGATAACCTGCTGATAGAAAGTCTGAGGCAATAGCAATAGCACTTAAACTTATATACCGTTCCATAGTGCTTTACAGCATTCTCTAAGTGGTTTACAAATTTCAGCATATTGCCCCCCAAAATCTGGCTCCTCAATTTAACTGACCTCGGAAGGATGGAAGGCTGAGTCAACCTTGAGTCGATCAGGATCGAACTCCTGGCTGTGAGCAGAGTTAGTCTGCAATGCTGCCTTCTAATCACTGCACCACTATGGCTCATTAGCAGACATGGGAGGAAGATCAAGCAGAGGAAATGCTATGGCAAAATAAGATCTTGCATGGGGTGTCCCATCAACTGATAGCTGAGGTGGCAGACATTTGGAATTCTACTGGTGGCTGAAAAGAGCTGGACTAAAAAAAGAACTAAGGCACTGATCATAGCACCACAACAACAGGCACAAAGTACCAGATCCATAGAAGCAGGTGTCCATCACACTAGACAGGACTCAAGGTGCAGACTATATAGAAGGACCTCAGAGACAGTCCAACATGGTAGAGTGTAAGATGCAGGCAGGAACAGCATATACTGAATGACACAACCAAGTACAGGAACACTTGCACAGTGTATGGGCTACACCCTCCGAAGTCCAGATAGGAGATTCCATAGAAGGCCCTGGAGAATAAGAGGGCTAAGATACTGTAGTACTTCCAGATCCAGACGGACCGGCACGTGCTGGCAAACTATCCAGATTTCATGAAAATTCACAAGGACCAGAAAACAGCAGCAATGATAGATATGGTTGTGCCATGTGTGTGTACGTGCACGTGTGTGTGTGAATATACATGTGTACACACAGAAATACACATACTTGGCACTACTACATCTATCACACACACCAACATGCACGTACAGTATATGATATCAGTCTGCGGAAAGATCCACGTGACATTTTATCTCTTAAGAATAAAATCTGCCTTACCTATAGAAAATGTGAAAGAAGTTCTCCTGAAACTGTTTTCTTCAACAACAACAAAAAAAAACCTCTCCTTTTTCTGAATGCTTTTATTATAGGTCTTCAGGCAAGTGTGATGCCTATGTACTACCAAATACAGTCTGGGCTATCAATTTTACTGCTGGGGAAAGTGAACGTTCCTTATATAAACAAGGAAAATCAATCTAGGGAGTTTTCTCTCTGACTGCAAAACTGATTAAATCAGGTTCTCTAATAAGATCAGATTGAGAAATTGACTAGAGAATGGAAAGGAGGGAGCATTTCCTATCTCTCCTTTCCCCCAGAGACTTGGCAGACAGGAAAAGATTAGTTTGGTTTAAGGTATTTTTTAAAGCCACATCAAATGCACATGGATGAAAGTTTTGAAGATTTTTTTTTTAAAAAAAAACACTCAACAAGTGAAGCAAGCTATTATATGAAACTTTTTTTTACTACAACCTTCTTTAGAAGTTACATATGATGTGCTCAGATTCTAAATCTTGGGCACTTAAACATGGGATCATTGCACCACTTCAGAATCAGCTCCACAACTCTATAATCATTGTCTGTGTTTGGAGCTACTTAATTTATTTCTGGCTCAGCACTGAAATCCTGTCAAACTTCTGTTGTTTTTTCTCTCTCTTGGGCAGAACTCAGGCCTCATTCCACCACCGATACACAGGCTTCAGCTGATATCGCTGTTTCTGGATGCCTGGATTCTGGGTGGCCCTGTTGGATATCAGCACAACAAGTAGCCACACTTCCTGACAAAGTCTTTAATTTGCACTGTCTGTGAGCTTTGTCCAATGACATAGGCAATCATTTTATGCCATATCAACTGCTGCTGCACAGAGCAAATTTGCACAAACTTTAGGACAGGATTGTTGCTCTTCTTAGCTCAACAAAAGAGACAAGGAAAGACCCAAGCTGATAATAAGTAAAAAAACAGTTTAAAAGAAATGATAAATCAGGATTGGTCAGGGGCAGCAAAAATGTCTTTATGGTTTCCCTTTATGCAGTGGTGGGATTCAAATATGTGAACAACTGGTTCTCTGTGTGAATGCCACTTCTGGAAGTCCATTCTGGGCTTGGGCACAAAAAATTAGCTACCGGTTCTGCCGAAGTGGTGCGAACTGGCTGAATTCCACCACTGCCTTTATGTATACAGAGTTCTAAACCAGGATCTCAGGTTTTTATCATTACCTGGAATGAGATGAGAGAGAGAGACTAGATAGATAGATAGACAGACAGACAGACAGACAGACAGACAGACACTTTAGTTGAAGTAGGGTTGTTTTTTTTAAAAATAAGTAGGTAATACAAAACACTCATATCAGAGTTTCTTCAAGAATATTAAGGCTTTTCTTCAAAATATTTATTCAGAACTATATCATACACTGATACAGCTTCCAGTCATACAAATAAGACCCAGTGCTGAATAGCCTAAAATCCTTTATATCCTGGGAAAGTAAAAGCTAAAAAACATCCCTAGGCAGAAGCAGAGTGACCAACTTTCTCTCCTATGTAGAGAACTCTATGGGCAATCATTTTCTCTATCAAGGTGCAGCAGACTGGAAATAGGAGATAAGACCACTATCTCCAAAGATCATTGCATCTAAGAGCCTGAAAAAAAACATAAAATATATAAAATCCGAGGTGGAGATTACTTCAGTATGTTGGATGCTGGCAGTGAGTCAAATTGTGACAATGCTTGGCTAGTAATGTTAAACTGCAGCATAAAGAAATGGCCAAGACCTTTGAGACAAGTTTTAAAAAAGCAGAGCACAAGAAGAATCACATTACATTTCTTTTTCCACCAAAAAAGCAGGGTACTTAATAATGGGGGAAAGTATTTCACCTTCCCCTTTTCTTAAAAAACAAAACAAAACCCTAAACAAACTGGATTGAATTTTGCAAATATAACTGCAGGGTTTTGCTTTGCTTTCATTGTAAATTATCCAGACTTGTTGGCAGTAAAGAGTTTGAATGAAATTAGTCTGATCCACCCTTCCTCCTCTTGAGGCTAACAAATTATTGGATGATTCATAAATAAATTAGAAAATACAGACTCAGTGGAGTCAGTTTTGTTAGGCTTGTGCAAAAGCAAGAGATCTTTGAATTCCTCCTGTTTAGGACCAGGAAAAGTTGGTCTTCTATACCCTGCTGTAATCATTTTTCAATTGTAATATTCATCAATTTTGCCATTGTTTATTCTGCAGAAGCTTAAAAAGTATTATAGGAATTTAGTAAGAGCAGATGATAACTGTGACAATATCAGTAGATTGCATACTGGTTTCCTTTCACTGTTAGAAAAATAAGCAGTTTCTACATGCGTTTTTCACAGTCTAGAAATCAGAGTGAGGCCCAAAAGGTTTATGGCAGGAGAAATCTAAATACAAATAACCAAGTTTCTTACATGTAAAATTACCTGTAAGAATCTCTCTCGAATATCTAGTTTAGTAAAAATACGTTTAAGATTCAGAATAATTACAAAATAATAATTTTGAGAGGGAGTGCAAGATTAATCATTCTAGCACAGAAAGCACACATTGAAAATTGCAGTGCCCAGCTCAATGCAAAACAGTTTTCCATTTTCCCTTATTGCTTGGAAAGGTTTTATCAGTAAATGTTGCTGTACTACATTGTAATATTTCAGTTTTGATGAATTCACAGAGGTCCTTTTTAAAGCAGCTTCTGGGCTTTTTAATTACCAGCATACCAAAAACCCCAGAGTTTTTCCCCCCAATAACCATCTTTTAAGGTTTCTTTGCTAGGTAATGTGAAGACCTGCTGATTTAAATATAAACTATCATGACTTTCAGTAAAGCACGATGTCTTATCCAAGATTTCTATGCAAGGTGCTGTCAAGATGCAATTATTACCCCAAACAGCTGAGATTTAGCCAAATCTTCACATACAAGATTTTTTTAGATGGGTTAATACAAATAATATACAGGTAATCCTTACTTAACCGTTTAGTAACTGTTCAAAGTTACAACAGCATTGAAAAAGTAACTTTATGACCAATCATCACAGTTATGACCCTCATGGTGTTCCCCACAGTTACATTATTGCCATTCACAGCCAGCTTCTAACAAGCCAAGTCAATGGAGAAGATGGGAATAAAGTTGAAATTGCAGTCACATGATGTCTTGTTGAACAACCATGGCCCTTATTGATGGAGTTCACAGTCTTAATTGTAATTGTTAAGTGAATACTACCTGAATATTATATATTTCTCTGGGTAGTTAAAGGTGGGAGGGAGAGAGGGAGGGAGGAAGGAAGATCAGAGAATACTGGTCAATGTTAATATATTAGAAAAGAAAGGTCCAATATCAGTATCTTGTTTTAAAGAAAAGATTGTACATTTAAATGCTTGGCATTTGCAGGGACCGTAGGGGAGCCCTGGAGAATCACTGGCAGTAGATAGTATTGAGAAACAAATATTTGGACTGTCTATGAAGCAAGGTTTGAGGGGGAAGTATTTTTATAGCACTGTCCTTTGCTCCTTGCTTCATCAGAGCAATTTCATGCATTGTAATTAATCCAGCTTCTTTCTATCATAGAAATGAGGGGGAACACATTCCATTCTATCTCAACTAGATTTTGTGGAACAAAAATATAGGATGCTATGCTACTTTAATCCAAATCGTTCTAGGTTGCCACAAGAATGGGAGGGTGTGTGCAGGATTTCTACTAGTCTAAACATTTTATTGTCCCGTGGGAACCAAGTTCATTTCTGTCTGTTAGATGGGGGGGGTGAGCATTTGGTTAGAAAGCCCGCCAAACTCCTCCATTCGGGAACGTAGCTGATTGCATAGCATTGGGGTGGAAAGTTCAACTTTGTAATATTGTCTCTCTTTGAAAGGAATTTCAGACTTGGTTTCACTTTTGAAACCGTGCTGATACTATGTAATCTATAAACATGTTCTTTGAGGAAGTCTCAAGCCTCCGAGTTCTGATTTATTTGGTCCTCTGTATCGGAACCTTGACATTGATGGTGGCAAAACATCTTCATATATGTTACTATGTAACCTCAAGCTAGGCTTTTCCACTGAATCTGATAACCATCGGTTCAACATCATCTCAAGTTTTGCTTGTTTCTATTAAATTAATCAATTTAAATCGCATTCCATGCTATTGGCTTTATTAAGCATTTTTAACATGCTAACCTCCAGTGGGTTCTAATTCCCATAAGTTTCCACATACGCATTAGGTATGTGCAGCCATCTAGATCTGAAGGGCAAAATGTTTACTGGAGCACATGTTGTCAAGGATCTAGCATCTGCTGGAAGCCACAGTTTGTGTTCTAACCTCAAAAAATATCACTTAGGACGGTAGTCATCAGGTTACGACTATTCATTCAGCAACCATTCAAAGTTATGATAGTCCTGAACAAGGAAAACGTACAGCTGGTTCTTAAAGTTGCGGCCATCGCATCCCTATGGTCGCATGATCACAATCCGGGCACTTGGCAAGTGGCTTGCATTCACAATAATTGCAGCATCTCGCAGTCACATGATCACCACTTTTGACTTTCCCTAGCAGCTTCCCACAAACAAAATCAATAAGGCAGGAGGTTGCAGGTTGCTTCAATAGGTTTTTCTTGTTCCTGCCAGTTTTTCTCCCAAGATGTGTATGCACTTATGCCATGTTACAGCATCCACTCCTTGACTGCACACATGCTGTAGCACTCACCTGCCCGCCAACCTGTTTGCAAGTTGATTAATTAGACTTGTTGTGTCCAGAACTTGCAACTTCTTGCCAGCTTCCAATTTTACTTTGCTTGTTGGAAGCTGGCAGAAAGTCACAAGTCATAGTCACATGAAGTTCACACTTAATGACCCCATGATCTTTGCTTAATGTTGGCAACAGGGACTGCCGGGATTGCTATTGCTAAAGTCACATGATGTTGTGCTTTATGACTGCATTGCTTAGCGACAGAAATTATTATGACCCCAATTATTGTCATAATCCATCTGCTTTGTTCCCAACAGATGCTACAGGAGCAGCCACAAATGCCCAAATTCTATTTGCCTTCAGACATGATTAGTCTCTGTGCTTTTCTAGGCAATCTTTTCAGAAATGTGTTTCAAGGACTAAGAAAGAGTGACTGACCGAAGGTCACACAGTTGGCAGAATTATAACTCATTTTTCCCTGTTCCTGGACCAATAATGTAAGCACCAAACTGGCCCTTCCTAATATACATACCATTAATCTTTTTAAAAAGCCTTCTGAATGTTTGTGGTTAAAAGAGTATTAAACAGTTTTCAGAGATAATTTATAAATTCTCATGCTAAATAAAACAATATTTGATAAACGTTGATGTTTGATTCGCTCAAAGTGACATAATAAAGTGGAACCTAATGTGTGAATTGCAAACCCAAAGTTACTCCTGCCTTTCACCTGTGAGATCAGGTGTTCAGATCTCCATCAGTTATGATGGATAATTCTGTACAATGCTATGAGGTGGCTAAAACTGAAAACAAGGAACAAGCATGATGTATTATAATACGAGCCTTAGTAGACGGCAGGATGTCTTCAAATTAAGTGACATTTGGCAGTCTGCTTCTCATTTTAAAAGTACCATTTATGCAACCTTACATCACAGAATCACATTCAACTGCCAAATTATCCATCTGTGACAAACTAGGTCACCCAAACTGAAAGATATATTTTTTTTAAAGGTAGGGAATGATCTGGTCAGTACAGCAACTTCAATTTGTACTGTAGCTTGAAAACATCAAGTGGGAGACATACAAAGCAAAATAAAATTGAAAGATCAAACTCAGGCAAAGCACATGCTAAAAGCGGGATGCTAAGATGCTTTCCAGCCTGGTAAGGATAACTAACAATTGTCCCCGTTAATTTAAGTAGAAGAAGCTGCAGATGGGTGGATTTTTTTGTTTTGTGTACATTTTTATTCCTGCAGAGCAATTGTACTTCCTAAGAAAAATGCAAGAGGAAAGGAAACAAATCTCTGTCACTCACTCTATTTTCCAACTGGCAAAAAGCTTTCCAACTCAGAAAAAGAGCAGATAACCCATAGAAGCCCAGATCAAAAGAGGCACAACGAGGCTGGAAACTATCCTATATAAAAATCTGATTTCCTTTACTAATTGACAAAGTTCTGCACTAACAAGCAAGCAGGGCAACTTCAGCTTAATTCATCTGAGAGGGATTCTTCATATGTCTCCATCAACCTTTAAAAGTACCAGTAGAAGCTATTGACTTTGGAAAAGGAAAGGGAAATAGTAAGATGAAGTCCCTGCAAGATAATATCATAGAAAAATCTCTCTTTTTCTCTTTCTTTCTCTTTCTTTCTCTTTCTTTCTCTCTTTCTCTTTCCCTCTTTCTCTCCTTCTCCTTCTCTTTCTCTCCTCTACCCAAAAGACCCCAAACAAGACAAAAATAGGGGGGAAATCAAGGAAGAGAGATGTTTCTGGCTATGCATACATCTAGCCAGGTCTGCTTGAACAGAAAAGGCGAGCATAGGCTGGTTTTATTTAGGTTGGGCTTGGTTTGGGGTATTGTCTTCCCTTCTCCTGAACTGCCTTGCCTTTCAGAGTTTTCCACCAAAAGTTCTAACCATTTGATTATAGAGGAAATACCTGCGTCCACAGTGAATTATGTTGCTTATCTCATTAGTGTGGAAGAGCCATAACTCAAAGCTACTGAAAAAGCTATAGGGGAGGAAGACAGAGCACTGTATTGTTTAAGATTAACCCTGAACTGTTCACCACGAAATACAGCCTTTATTTGGGGAAACATGCATGCAAGAACAGATTGGTGCAAAAGACGAGTGCTTTAAAAATAAAAGTTGGTTTTGCTTCTTACTGTAAGTAAGCAGTAGTGCCATGAATTGTACATAAGTCAAAGAGAAAGGGAATTAGGGAAAAATACATCAGTGTCAATTTATTTATTTATTTTTATTAATTTGTTAACCCAGCCATATGATTGATTCATCAACCGTATGCCGGTCCCAAACCCAGATAAATGGGAAGGGTTAGGGAAAGCAATGGTGAACTGTCTTATAAAAAAATCGATCAAGAATTTCCTGATGTACAAACTGGCTTTAGAAAGGGGTGTGGCACTCAAGATCACTTTGCCAATGGATTATGGAAAAGGCACACAAATATCGAAAGGGACTATATATGTGTCTTATCTATTACAGAAAAGCTTTTGACTATATAGAACATAAAAAGCTATGAGTGGCTTTGTGTGATCTTGGTGTCCCAATCCACCTGATCAGACTTATCAGATCACTGTAGACAGGCAATAATGAGAACACTCTATGGTGACATTGATTGGTTAGGGAAGTCACAGATCAGTAAGGGAAGTCAGACAGGGATATATTTTATTTTTGTTCATTTTTGTATGCTGAGGTGATGATGCAGAAATTAGACCTGGAACTGCCTGATTTGGAAGTGAACATTGGAGGAAAAACCATAAATAATCTGAAGTACGCTGATGATGCAACACTATTGGCTGAAAATAAAGAAGACCTGAAAAAATGATCCGAAAAATCAAGCATGAAAGTGAAAAAGTAGGATTGAATCTTGACTTCAGGAAAACAAAGATAATGACAACAGCTGGAGATGGACGCGAGGTGTTTAAAATCAAGAAAGAGGAAATTGATATAGTTTGAGAATTTGTCTTCCTTGGATCAAAAATTGTTCACAATGGCAGTTTTACATCTGAAATCAAATGCAAGATAATCTTAGAAAAGCAGAGATATTGATATAAATACAAAAAGCAGGCACGTTAGAGCGATAGTCTTCTCTATAATGATGTATGGACACTAAGAATGGCTGTTCGAAGAAGAATTGATGCCTTTGAACTGTGGTGCTGGCATAAATTATTGTATATACCATGGACAGCCAGAGCAATCAACAGAGAGGTGTTGAATTGTACAAAATCAGAAACATCACTAGAAATCGAAATCACAAGACTACATCTGATTTACTTTGGCCTTGTCATGCGTGCAAATTCATTGGAGAAGTCAGTAATGCTAGGAATGGTTAGTGGATCAAGAAAAAGGGGTAAGCAAAGAACTTGCTGGCTTGATACCATCATATCTGATACAAAGATGAACATTCAATAACTAAAAGAAGCTGTGCTTGACAGGCTAGTATGGATTGCACTTGCCTATAGAGTCAAACATGAGTGAACAATTAAAAAACTACTATTAATTTATTTAATTTGTTTGCTGCCCATCTTGCTGCAAGGCAACTGTGGGTGGCTTATAACATTAAATTGTCAATGCTACTGATATATGTCTTTTTAAGAGTTAAATCCTATGTATCTGAGGTATGCAGGTATGCAACAGGTGATCATCTGTAGTTACAAATGTTCAACAACCCAGGATAAGAATAGGTTAGAATCTGAGCCTTAGAGCCCTAAACCATGATGCTAAATATTTAATCATTCAGTGACCTATCAGGGAAGTTGAATTTTTACAGGAAAGACCCATGTCTTTCAACAATTGAACAGTTAGAACAATTAATCAGTGGAACAACCTGCCTCCAGAAGCTGTGAATGCTCCAACACTGGAAGTTTTTAAGAAGAGACTGGACAGCCATTTGTCTGAAATGGTATAGGGTTTCCTGCCTGAGCAGGGGGTTGGACTAGATGACCTCCAAGGTTCCTTCCAACATCCATGACCATTATTATTATTATTATTATTATTATTATTAATTATTATTATTATTATTATTATTATTATTATTATTATTATTATTATTATTATTATTATTATTATTATTATTATTATTATTATTATTATTATTATTATTATTATTATTATTATTATTAAATTACATACATCAACCCTTACATAAGAATTGTGAATAAGTCCTATTGTTTTGTAAGAAAAAAGGGATCCTCAAATGAAGTAGCAGAAGCAAAAGACTTCTGTTCCTATCATTATTTTAGAGAGCTCTCATATAATTGACTTTTTTTAAACTCCCCACATGTCAACATTTCTCTGTAAAATTTATAAGAGCAATCACAGATTGAATATCATTCCTATACTTGTAGTAATTTACTGACTTATTTTTCAGTCCTATCTCAAAGCCCTTCCTGGCCTCCTTCAAACTGTAGTCCAGAGGTTCACGATGACTCATAGAGATAGATTTGATGCCACTAGATTACCAGAATACATCGTTAGGTCGTAACTACAGAATTGAGCTTTCTAGATTCAACAGACAAAAACATAATGCTCAAGAGAAACAATGAATACATGAATAAAGATATAAAAATATTCCAAAACAGTTTCTCTAAAAGATAACTCAGCAAATGAAAAAAAAGGAGGATAATAAATGCCTCATAATACTTGACTGAAGAATGGAGCTATTATTCCAACATAAGTACCTATATTCTGCTTTCTCGTGTGCCCACACACAGAGTGCCAATTGTTCCTCAGCTGGGAAATGAGCCTTGGTAACCCAAGCTGTCCATGGTTACATCTCAACGGTAATGAGAAAAGGAACTCATGCTGTACCAAAAAAAATGTAACAACTGATTTGATCCCACATTTATCATAATCTTGAGAATGAAGAGAAAATCATATGATGTTTCTTTCAGTATATATCAGTAATTAACCCTCAATATTTATCAGTTAGGTATCATTTTTACATCCTGTATAAGAAAATGGAGGAAATAGTGATTATTAATCTAATTTTGGAATTTCATGCAACAGAATTCAGTGGCCATTTTGACTCAACTAATTTTTACACATCCTGAAGTGACCACATTTAATCTTGAATCAGAGAAGGTAGAAGGTTTAGCATAATTGTTTATCAATTGACCATAATAGTGTCATGCATTTGACTAACTGATTATTGTTCTCTTTCTATATTACTCCCCCTAATTCGATCCCATCTTGGGAGTACAATGGCAGAATTTTTTTATCTAGAACAGGCATCTCCAACCCATGACAAATGGGCCGCATGCAGTTCTGATCAGCTGGTAATGCGGCCCCATAAGAACATAATAAAAAATGTAAAATAAACGGAGTTTTTATTTATATAAATGAAATATATATTTTATATGTGGCCCAAGACAAATCCTGTTCACTCAAGTGAGCCAAAAGGTTGGACACACCTGTTCTAGAATGAATCTGGAGAAAGCTGATATAGAACATTACATTGACCCTGTGAACAACTGAAATCTGTCATTTTCTTTGCTCATAATCATAATCTTGGACCTTGGAGGTCATCTGCTCAGGCAGGAAACCCTATACCATTTCAGACAAATGGCTGTCCATTCTCTTCTTAAAAACTTCCAGTGTTGGAGCATTCACAGCTTCTGGAGGCAGGTTGTTCCACTGCTTAATTGTTCTAACTGTCAGGAAATTTCTTCTTAGTTCTAGGTTGCTTCTCTCTTTGGTTAGTTTCCATCCGTTGCTTCTTGTCCTGCCTTCAGGTGCTTTGGAGAATAGCTTGACTCCCTCTTCTTTGTGGCAACCCCTGAGATATTGGAACACTGCTATCATGTCACTCCTCGTCCTTCTCTTCATTAAACTAGACATACCCAATTCCAGCAACCATTCCTTATATGTTTTAACCTCCAGTCCCCAATCATCTTTGTTGCTCTTCTCTGTACTCTTTCTAGAGTGTCAACATCTTTTTTACATCATAGTGACCAAAATTGGATGCAGTATTCCAAGTGTGCCCTTACCAAGGCATTGTGAAGTGGTATTAACACTTCACATTATCTTGATTCTATCCCTCTGTTAATGCAGCCTAGCACTGTGTTGGCTTTTTTGGCAGCTGCAGCACACTGCTGGCTCATATTCATTGTCAATTGTCATATTGATTGTGATTCTCAATTAGGACTCCGAGATCCCTCTCACAGTTACTACTATTGAGCAAGTTGCCACTTATACTATACGTATGCATTTGGTTTTTCTTGTCTAAATGTAGAACTTTCACCATTGAATTTCATTTTGTTCAATAGTGCCCAATGTTCAAGTCTGTCAAGATCCTTCGGTATCTTAAGCCTATCTTCTGGAGTGTTGGCTATTCCTGCCAGCTTGGTGTCGTCTGCAAATTTAATGAGTTCTCCATCTATCTCCTCATCCAAATCATTGATGAAGATGTTGAAGAGCACTGGGCTCAGAACAGAGCCCTGGGGCACCCCACTACACACTTCCCTCTAAGTAGATGCTGTTCCAGTGAAGACCACACACTGAGTACGGCCAGACAGACAGCTACGAATCCATCTGGTGGTGATGCTGTCTAACCCACATTTTTCTATCTTATCAAGTAGTAGGTTGTGGTCTACTTTATCAAATGCCTTACTGAAGTCCAAATAAATTATATCCACAGCATTCCTCTGGTCCACTAATTTTGTCACGTGGTCAAAGAATGCAATAAGATTTATCTGGCATGATCTGTTTTTGACAAACCCATTTTGGCTTTTGGTAATGACTTTGTTTGCCTCTAGGTGTTCGCTGATTCATTGCTTGATTATCTTTTCCAGAATCTTCCCAGGTATTGAGGTCAGGCTGATAGGTCTGTAATCCATTTTTTTCTCTCTTTTGAAGATGGGAACTACAACAGCTCTTTTCCAGTCCTCTGGTAGTTCCCCAGTGCTCCAGGATCTTTGAAAGATATAATTCAGTGGTTCTGAGATCACATCTGCCAGTTCCTTCAGAACCTTGGGGTGTAGTCCATCTGGTCCTGGTGATTTGAACTCATCTAGGGTGCACAGGTGCTCACTTACCATTTTCTTGCCTATCTTAACTTGTGTTTCTAATCTGTTTTTTACGGTACTGTTTTGGACTGTTTTTTCCCTTTGTGTAAAGACAGATGCAAAAAACAAGTTAAGTAGTTCTGCTTTCTTCCTGTTGCTTGTCACCTTCTTGCCACTTTATCCCACTAATAGACCAATCATTTCCTTAACTTTTTTCTTGTTTTTTACATGTTGAAAGAAGCTTTTTTTTTTTTTTTACTTTTGTCACAAGCCTTAGTTCATTTTGAGCCTTAGCTTTCCCACTTCATCCTTGCAGGTTCGGGCTATTTGCTGATATTCTGCCTTAGTTATGTGCCCCTCTTTCTAATTTTTATATCTCATTTTCAAAATTTTCCAAGCTTCTTGAGTTGTTTTCCCCTTGAGGATTCTCATCCATGGAATCCTTCCCAAGCTCTTTCTAAGTTTATTGAAATTAGCTCTCTTAAAGTCCAAGACTTTAGTTTGACTGTGTTCTATTGCTTGTGCTTGCATAATGTTGAATTCCAGTATTGCATGATCACTCCCCCCCCAAGGTTCCTGTGGCTTCAACGCCTTCTATCATTTCATCTCTGTTAGTGAGAATTAGGTCCAATATGGCTGATCCCCTAGTTCCCTTCTCTACTTTTGGGGAAACAAGGTTGTCTGCTAGGTTTGTCAGGAATCTGTTTGATCTTCCACTTGGTGCAGAATTTGTCTCCCAGTTAATGTCAGGGTAATTAAAGTCCCCCATTACTATTGTGATGTGCTTCCTACATACCTTAGTTTAGAATAGAATAGAGCTGGAAGGGATCTTGGAGGTCTTCTAGTCCAACCCCCTGCTCAAGCAAGAGAACCTATACCATCTCAGACAAATGACTGTCTAGTCTCTTCTTTAAAATCTCCAATGATGAAGCACCCACGATTTCTGGAGGCAAGCTGTTCCACTGGTTAATTGTCCTCACTGTCAGGAAGTTTCTCCTTAATTCCAGGTTGCTTCTCTCTTTGTTCAATTTCCAACCATTGTTTCTTGTCTTACCCTCTGGTGCTTTGGTGAATAATGTGACCCCCTCCTCTTTGTGGCAGCCCCTCAAGTACTGGAACACTGCTGCCATGTCTCCCCTATTTCTTCTTTTCTTTAGACTAGCCAGACCCAAGTCCCACAGCCGTTCTTCATGTTTTAGTTTCCAGGCCTTTGATCATCTTAGTTGCTCTTCTCTGAATTTTTTTTCCAAACTCTCAACACCTTTTTTGTGATATGGTGACCAAAATTGGCTGCAGTATTCCAGGTGTGGTCTTACTAGGGTTTTATAAAGCAGTACTAATACTTTGCGAAATCTTGATTCTATGCCTATGTTGTATTAGCTTTTTTGGCTGCTGCTACATACTGCTGGCTCATGGTCAAGTGATCATCTACTAGGACTCCAAGGTTCCTCTCACAGTTACTGTTTTTAAGCCAGGTCTCACCCAGTCTGTAATTGTATCTTTGATTTTTCCTGCCTAAATGTAAAACTTCACTTTTCTCCACATTAAAACTCATTTTGTTGGACAGGGCCCATTGTTCAAGTTTGTCAAGATCTTTTTGGATCCTGAGTTTGTCTTCTGGGGTGTTGGCTACTCCTGCCAGTTTGCTGTCATCTGCAAATTTGATGAGTTCCCCTTCAATTCCCTCATCTAAGTAATCTATGACGATGGAAGAGTACTGTGCCTAAGACGGAACCTTGTGGTACTCCACTGCTTACTTCTCTCTGTGTGGATGTAATGCCACATGGTTTGCCAGCCAGCTACAGATCCATCTGGTGGTGTCTATTCCACCTTTTTCTAGTTTACTAAGGAGTAGGTTGTGGTCTACTTTATCAAATGCCTTACTGAAGTCTAAGTACACTACGTCCACAGTATTTCGCTGGTCTATTAGTTTAGTCATTTTATTGAAGAATGAAATAAGATTGGTTTGGCATGATCTGTTTTTAACAAACCCATGCTGGCTACTAGTTATAACTTTGTTTGCTTCTAGTTGTTCGCAGATCTGTTTTTTAACTGACTAGCAAAAAGTTCATCTATTTCCTCTGTTTGGTTGGGTGGCCTATAGTATGCACCTATGGCAATGTCATTTTTCCCCCTTTTACATTGACCCAAATGCATTCAAGACAGTTTTCATCATTGTTGTGCTCTATTTCTGTAGAGACGTAGTTATTTCTTATATAGAGAGCAACTCCACCTCCTTTATCTTTCTTCTTCTCTGTGCATATTTCTTAATTTTCTTATGCAATGGAAGAAAGGGAAACACAAATGCCTGTAGACAAATATTGTTTAATTTCTTATTCTTCAGTTCAAAATCTACTACAAGGGTTTTTTTTTTATTATATAGTCAGGTAAGCAACTAAACCAATATCTCTGTGTCTTCACTGGATGTTTCTTTTGGAAATTAAAAGGCAGAAAAGGCCATATTACAATTTCTTTTTAACATAGAGGGGGGAGAAGTCAAGGGTATCTGTACCTCATTGTCTCCCACTCAGAAACAGTTTGCATTGCTTACACACACACACACACACACACACACAAAATAAGAGGAAACCATAGAATTCCATATAATACATCACTTTATTTTTACATTATAGTTGCAAGTCAAGCTCTTTGTCAAATTGAATGTCATTCAAAATAGTTAGTGGATTTGTGGATTAGTGGATATGATGGTCATTTGTGGATTTTTCTTTTGAAAAATAATGTCCATTATTCTCAGGTGTCTCAATAATAACATTAAAAAGTCTTTTTCTCTCAGCTCTGTTTAATACAGTTAAACTTTTGATTTAAGGAACTAAACAAAGAAAGGTGTCCATTATAACTGAATGTCTGTTAAATATGAAAATATCCCATTCATCAATTTATAATGTTGATGTAATGATGTCATTACACAAATCACGTAAATAGATGGTGTAATGACATCACTACATCAACAATGTGAATTGCTCATTAAAAAATAAATGAAAATAAACTGAACAGTTTCATCCAGACTACTTTTGATGCACAAGATTGTATATGATTTGGGGAAGGTGTCCAGAGTTAAAATTTGTCCAATGCATCCAAAGTCTGCTAAACATGGTTTGTTCAATAAACATTTTACTGAATTGTCAATTCTCTTAGGTATTGCTTTTCCATTGCACAGAAATAAAGAAACTGAAGTGATATAAGTTGGGGAAGAGGCAAAATTTGTCTGTACACTGACAGAGAATGCAAACTGGGAGAATAACCGAGACTTACTCATCTTCTGTGGCTACCAAAGGCCCCCTTTCAAGTCAGCCATTTTAGGCTGGTCCTTCAAAAAGTGGCTGCTCAGAACTTTAACATTCCTAGTAAAGGAAGCCCACATGGCTTCCCACAGGCCGTATTTGTACCTGGTCCTCGGTGCCTCTTTTCCATCCATATGTAACAGTTATTCTGAGCAACACCAGTCTGTGAGTCCAGGAACGGAAGACGAACACTGCGCTCAGCACAGAGACGGGAATTGTAACTGCGGCAGTGCTCTATGGCTTCTTTGTAGAACTGGTCCCCAAGACTGCAGAGGAGAGAAAAAAGACAGAGCACCCATAAAGTAACTCCATCTACCCGAAGAATGAGCTAGGACAAATAGGGGAAAGTGTATGGAGTAACATGCAAAGGATAAAGATAAATGAAAATGTATGCCCGTAATGGATTGTTGATTTACCAAGGTGGGGTTAGTTATTTTTCCGTTTACGACTAGCCCAAAACTTGACATGAGTAATATTGCCCAGACTAGCCTACAAAAGACTGAAAGGGAGGGAGGGAGGGAGGGAGGAAGGAAGGAAGGAAGGAAGGAAGGAAGGAAGGAAGGAAGGAAGGAAGGAAGGAAGGAAGGAAGGAAGGAAGGAAGGAAGGAAGGAAGGAAGGAAGATCCCTCTTTCATCTCCCTATTTTTCTTGTCTCCTTGATTAGTAAACTGATAGAGAGGCAAGGCACAACTCCAATAAATAAACCAAATGGATCGGGGTTGACATTGACAGAGGCAGTCTAGAATATTGTTTGTGTATTGTCTATCATATAACCACAGTGAACCATTAAGATAAATTATGATTTCATCACAAGAACCAGATCTGAGGATCAGATGACATTTTTAGCTGCTTTCAAAACTGGATATTCTCATACTAAGTGAAAATGCAACCCCAATCCCCCTGCTGTGTCACCGAGGATTCTGTGGCCCAGGTGGCACAGAAGGCAGCCATGCCGAATGACGCACATGAAGGAAGAACAGCAGTGGTCCAAACCGCCTCAATCCAGAGCTGGCACAAAAGAAGATGCTGCCTGAAATGATGGATTATATACCACCCACTCCAGAGTTCCATATGCAAAGCTGAATTTTATTCTGAAGCAGATGACAGTATAGCCAAGATCTACCAGCTACTGGAAGGCTGTATGACATATACGAGTCTCCCCACCCCCAACACTTTTCTATATTTCTCCACCCCGCCACCCCCATTGCTTCCAGCATATGCAATCTGATGCATCTCTCTCTGTTCAGTAGAGCTATCCTTGAGAGGGCTCCTGAATGAACTACATCTAAAAAAATGCACGTTCAGAACCTTTTTAGGGAAAAGAGGAGAAAAAACAACAGTGCCCATTTCACCATTATCTCTTACTCCTTTAACAATTTCCACTTGACAGGCAATTATATAATTTAGCTGAAGACAAGTACACTTTTTGTGGACAATTGTTTGTGCTGACACAGGCATCAGTCAGCAAGCTGAAAGCTTGTCATTTGAACTAATGGCTATCTTATGCCTGTGCATTCCTCTCCTAATCGAAGGAAGGAAGGAAGGAAGGAAGGAAGGAAGGAAGGAAGGAAGGAAGGAAGGAAGGAAGGAAGGAAGGAAGGAAGGAAGGAAGGAAGGAAGGAAGGAAGGAAAAGTGGGACTTCTTTCTGAGCAACCAGTCTGCTTCAAGCTGAGTTTATACTTCAATCTTTCCTGAGAACTAAGAATAATTACATAATATCAGCTCCAGACCTGTTAAGTTTCAGGGTTCACAATTTCCATTCAGTAAGTCTTTCCCACCAAATCTGGGAATTACCTGTTAGGTAATCAGAGTTGTATTTTCATGAATATATGCTGCAAAACAATGTGGCTTGCATGATTTCTTAATTGTCAACAAGTTTCAAACTAAGTAGGCCTGGAATTCCTGCAATGTTGTGCTACTGCTGCACTCCTTTTTGAAAATCATGAAAAAAGGAAGTGCATGAGGCACTTGGATTATTAAAAAGCAAGGTAACCTAACATGGGGGAGGAACGACTAAGAGAAAGTTCCACGAGGGCTTGGGAACTGAATCAAGACTGAAGGTCTTACGGAGAGAAATCCACACCCAGGTAGAAGACTGACCCTAACATCAATTGTATTGTATTCTCCGTGCAGGAAAGGGGAGGTAATGTTTACTACCTTCTCTTCTGCTATGGTACTGTAACAAATCTCTGAATCCAAAAAGAAGAGCTGCAAGGGATCCTGCTGCCATCTTGTCTGAGCCAATTCTCTTCAGTGGATGAAAGCCAGAAAGCCACCCTTGCAGTGAAAAGCATGGTATGGCTGAAGAAGAGGCTTTCTGACAAGAGTATCTCAAGAGCCTTTCTTATCAAATTCAGCCACATTTGCCATCTGTGCTTTCTCTGATGAATGTGGGAGATGGTTGAAACGGAGCCACGTATGTTACACTCTAGCTGGAATCCATGAGCGCTGCAGTAGCCAACTTCTGTCATGCCTTGCTTCCCTTTTCCAAAAAAAAAAAAAAAGGGGAGAGTCTATTTTGATCCAGCTGGGGTATGGTAAACTCTCAGCACTGTATAGTAGAAGAAGAGGGGTTCTGTGAAATCCTGCTACTCTAACCCAGCCCTGCAATGGAATTAGTTGGCTAATTTACTACTCAGAATGAGATGGTAGCCAACAGATATCTCTACCCAGATGCCTTTAATAGTGGTGAAAAACCTCTTAATTGGATACTGCAATAGTTATGTGGGAATGACCTTGGGAGAGAGGAGGAAGAGCCACAGAGTAGTCACCCACCATGTAAAAGTTATTATCTCAGCCCACATAAGCAAAAGGAGCGTGGGAAGCATCTCAGAAAGGACCATCCCTAGTTTTCTGGTGAATAAAAGTACAGGAAGGGACAAAAGCTTTCAGACTTGCAAGGTTCTGTTATACAATCTTACAATAATGATAGTGTTAGTATTCATGGTTAGTGCTTCTTATCTGGACTACTTTAAAGGGCTCATAGATACCTGGCTCTCTTGTCTCGTTATGTTTACCAGTTAGAAGCTCAGAGAAGAGAACTAAGCAGAGATACACTTTACCCACATCAGTTTCATTATTAAGGAAACTGTTGGACTGGGCGACCCAATCATGCCTTGGAGGAAGGAGGAAGGTGAGTTATGTGCAGCCCCTTGAGCTCTTGGAGGACAGACTAGATATAATTCTAACAAACAAATGAGAGGAAAAGCTGAAACTGAAAAAGGAAGGAGGCGGTGTGGGGAAAGGTATGGTGGCTATGGAAAGTGGTGCTGAAAAGATGCAATAGGAGACAGCAAACGATGAAGAACTACAATTTAGCCTTGCCTTGTCGGCATCAATAAAAAGCTCCCCTCCATGATTTCTAAACAGACAGGTTGTGTACAATGAAACAAAGCAAAAAAAATAAAAATCCATATGCTGTAGAACATTCTAGAAGAGAGAAGTGACTAGTTAGCTATGTGGGGATAAAGTGCCTTTGTATGTGTGAAAATGTAAAATTTAATCATACAACACAAAAGCACCAAGTTAAACCAATAAGAAATAGACACATAATGCTATGAATCTTTATGAATAATGTAAGCATCCTGATGCTGAATCTATTCTTGGGGTACAGATCCAATTATCATTACATATTAAAGACTTTTTTCTTTACCTATGAGCCGTGGTGGCGCAGTGGTTAGAATGCAGCACTGCAGGCTAATTCAGCTCATTGCCAGGAGTTCGATCCTCAAGGTTGAGTCAGCCTTCCATCCTTCCGAGGTCAGTAAAATGAGGACCCAGATTGTTGGGGGCAATATGCTGACTCTGTAAACCGCTTAGAGAGGGCTGTAAAGGGCTGTAAAGCACTGTGAAGCGGTATATAAGTCTTAAGTGCTATTGTTATTTACTCATGAAGCACAGATTCGTTTTACAGCACAATACAGGTCAGATGATCTGTACAAATATCTGTAGACCTATCTGTTGGCTACCAAACAGGACAAGAAGCAACGGATGGAAACTAACCAAAGAGAGAAGCAACCTAGAACTGAGGAGAAATTTTCTGACAGTAAGGACAATTAACCAGTGGAACAACCTGCCTCCAGAAGCTGTGAATGCTCCAACACTGGATGTTTTTAAGAAGGGACTGGACAGCCATTTGTCTGAAATGGTATAGGGTTTCATGCCTGAGCAAGGGGTTGGACTAGATGACCTCCAAGGTCCCTTCCAACTTTATTATTATTATCTCATTCTGAGTAGTAAATTAGCCTAATTCCATTGCAGATTGATCCACCTTTTCCACATCAGAAACATAGTACTACATATGAAAATCCAGATGCAATGGTAATCTTTTCAACAGCTGGGAAGTAAATTACCACTACTATTTTTTAAGGCCGCCAAGCAATTACACATAAATACAACTGTTCTTCTCCTTTCCTTCTTCCCCCTCCCTGCTTAAACTAAGACCACCATTTGTGGCAAGTTCCATCAAAAACTGCATGATAAACAAGGTAACTAACCAACTGGAGTTCACTGACAACTAAAGCCAAGGGGCAGAGAAGATTAAAGATTAATATCTAGTGTTGAATTTGCCTGTGGCATAAAGCAAGAAAGGCACACAAATGTCACTAGAAATTGTGGCAATAATTCTTGGGATTTTCCAGCAGTCAAAACTGCTCCTTGCTCCCACAAAATGTGCCGATGAACTCAATTCCTAGTGGAACTACCAGCAAAGGAGCCCAGTTAGGATAGGATAGTAAGGGAAGAAGGATGGCACGAGGGAGATGCAAGCTGTGTAAGGCAATTCTAGCCTCCCAAGTCAGTTCACTACACAGAGCGTCCAGGGTGCCTCTTTAGGCCCCTGTTTTCAATTAAAAAGTTGGGGTGGGGAGTGGGTGAAAAGGAAAGCAATAAAACTCAAGCCCGACTACAAAGCCATGACTCCAAATCAAAGCTATAATTAAAGCCCATTTTAAATCTAACTCACAAGGAAACCGAACGTTTATTCCTCCCCCCATCTTCATAGTACATTCCACTTATCGGAATTTTTTCAAATTTCTTTCCCTGCTGAAATGAAGATGCACAATAAAACTCAAAGAGAGCCTGCTGAATGAAAACAAAATAAACTCTCCCCTTTGCTTAGGGGTCCCCCCTCATGGAGCATTCCTTCCAATAATGAAATATGAGCAGTGCCCGTCACTTTGCATTAACAGAACCAATGAAATGATAAACTACAGCACTCCCTTCAAGGGATTATTTTTAGTTGAATGCCTAAAAATAAAAGTACGTTTTTGAAACTAAATGTTTTCTTTAAACTGGCAGTGCTGAGGATTGTTTAAAGTCCGGTTTTGCTCTAAGTAGAAAAAAAAAATGTTACAGAAAAATTGAAGGGCCCGGCAGCTATTAACCAATGGCTGAGAAAGTTGTTGTAGGTCAGCAAATAATTTCAAGCAATTTTAAAATAATGTATTTGAAAAAATCATATGGTCAATTGTCTCCCTGTTAGAACTGTAAGCAAAGTTCAAAAAAAGCCACATTCAAAAAGAATGTGCTACATTTTAAGGCTTGTGTTTGAAACCAAACAGGACATTCAAAGAAGCATGCCATCTATGAGTGTGCCACGCAGAGGTGCTTGTGCATGCACACTTGCACAAGCAACTGGAGAGGACTGCCTGTGAAGCAGCTGTGCAAGTCATCCAAACAATGGTCTGGGGTCCTCAGTGAAGCATCTCTCTCAAATGCCTTGCACAGCCTTGGGATGACCATGTTTTCAGTCCTGTTAATTGACAGATAGCTGGGGCATGTCAACAGACTAGGACAGTATTACTCAACTTTGGCAAGTTTAAGATGGATGGACTTTAACATAATTCTTCTTGCTGGCTCAGGGATTCTGGGAGTTGAAGTCCCCTTATCTTAAGGTTGCCAAGTTTGAGAAACATTGCTATAGGCAAAGTCAAGTGGTTGAACATGGCTGGCATTCTGTTGAAGCCAAACTGAGACCATTGTTATGGGTCCCAGTTTGCCTTATCTGTTTTCCAAACTAATCAGAACTATTTTAAAAAAGAATCCCCATAAAAATACTTGCCCTCATGATTATTTACTGACACCACGAAAGAATATTTACAGAGCAAGCAGCAAAATAGATAATTGTGAAATAACTGATTTATTTGATGTGCTCAGGGATTGTAGGCTGAAAACAGTGAATATAATGTATTTAGGCTAATATGCAGCTATTGCTTAAATGCTTGCTAGACTAATGTTTTTTACTCAATCAGAATGAATGAGCTAAAGATATCTAGTATATACCGGTACTATAAAGACAGAAGTTAACACGAACTTAAGAGAGCTTGCTGTAACTACAGGACTTTTGGATAAATGCCATTCCTATCGATGTTCTTCCCCTTATTTTATTTTTTTTCTAGTCCTGATATCTATTATTACGGCAAAGTTTCAAGTACACTGTATTATAATAATATTAGCATCTTGGCGGAGTTGCCACAAAAGCAACCTGGAACTGAGGAGAAACTTCCTGACAGTTAGAGCAATTAACCAGTGGAACAACCTGCCTCCAGAAGCGGTGAATGCTCCAACACTGGAAGTTTTTAAGAAGAGACTGGGCAGCCATTTGTCTGAAATGGTATAGGGTTTCCTGCCTGAGCAGGGGATTGGACTCGATGACCTCCAAGGTCCCTTCCAACTTTATTATTATTATTATAAGAGGCTCGAATCTTTCTCATGGACTTACTATCTGACCTTAAGCAAATGACAATATTTTAGCTTCAGATTTTGGTCAGCAAAGCAACAGGAATGATAATTAGAAGGATTGCCAACAGAGCAGTTTACCAGGGCAGGCCAACATTGTAGTTGCTACTGCACAGTCAAAGATCCATCTCTTTTTGTAAGCATTGTATGCACAAGACTTGCCGAGGGGGGGGGAGAGAGGATAAAGGTTCAATCATGCAGTCACAGCTGTCATCTTGACTTTTAGAAACCCCTCCTTTTATGGATGTTCCTGATTGAAAATTTATCTGCAAATCCAGTACCAGGGTCTCTCTTTCTTTTTTCTTTTTTAATGCCATTAATTTACAGACAGGGTAAAATGACTTCAACTTCTTCATCAAATGATTCATTCTTTTACTTCCAACTTTAATCTATTGCAGAAATTTGTTGGGAGGCCGCAGAGGATGAACACACAAAGACTTTTAAGTTTTTAAAATGTTCCATATAATATGAATCTATACAATCAAAATGAATCAAGAATTCAGTCCCCCAGCCTTTAACTGAGTTTCAAAATTCTTTCTTTAGCAGACAAATCAGATAAGGTTGGCAAGCTAACTCAAGTGCAACATCATCTAGCTTTCCTCATACATTTCATATCCAGAAGCAAGCAGCAGTGACACATTCGACAGAAGGAAAGCCAACCAAGCTGCTGCTATGTGCTAACAGCCATGAAGCAGGGCCAACGTAGAGAGATACTGCCAATATAGTCAACGCTAGAAAAATGGTGACACTCATTCCTTTCTAAAAAACACTAACAGACTCATAAGGGTCAGCTGCTTTTCCTCTTCCAGTAGCATTCGTGTATTGAGAAAAAGAACTGTGGGGTTCAGTCCCACCAAACCTTTTAAACATCTGATTAGAAGAAACCCCCAGTTTATTCACACATTAATTAAGTTAAATCAAGACTGCAAAGATTTCCACCGGAAGGCATGTCCCTTAAATAATATGAGAACTGTAACCTTTATTGGCCAACTTTGAAGTCACAAAAAATGGCAAAGATACGTTCGCCAGACAAGCTATTACCAGTAAGCTGCAGCTGGGAAGGAAAGGAAACTGAAACCAAAACACAGCAAGGAAGAGTTAATCAAAAAGCTGTACATTCCTCTCACATCTAGCTATAGAGGTAGCAAGTTCCTTCCCTCTTCCTTTCCCCCTGCTTTTCATCAGTAATCTTTTTTTTTTAAATCTATCCTGAAGAAAATTGAAAATTCAAAAGCTGGCACTTTTTTGTAATCTTTGTTGAATCTATGAACTGGAAGAAAGGAATTGAATTAATATGGATGTTTAAACATGATTATTCCATGCCTTTGGAAGTGCTAGATCACCCATTGACAAGTGAAATCATTACTGACAAGACAAACTCAATAATAGCAATCTTTGAGGACATCTATTCTAGTAAAGGGAAAATATCACATTTGGTATACAGAGTTCTTCCTATTTAATAGACAGTCATTATTAATAGTCATTATTATATAATTCTACTGATTTGTTGAACTTCCAGAGAAGGTTTGGTGAACCAAAGATATCTCTGTGAAAGGAAAGTTAACAAATTGGTGAATAGACCACTTTCTTGAAACCTCTTTGGATAGGGAGAGGATGGGAGATTGCCCACACGTGCTCCAGAGAGCTGCTGCTCACCAAAAGACCATAGGACAGTGGTTTTCAGCAGGTTTGAGCACTTGAGAACAATGGGATTAGCTATCTTGCTTGAAATTGCAAACCTTACTTTCTACTATCTTTCAGAAATTGCCTATTCATAATTTTCACAAACCTGACTTTCTAATAACTGTTGGAAATTCCCTATTAATCATTTAAAGGTTGTTAGAAACCTTTGGAATGACAAGACTGAAAAGTCATCCTGTGTGATGGATGGTGCCTGTGATGGGGGTATTCAGGCTAAGCCCAAGGAATGCAGAGAGCAATTCTGCCAGAATTCAGTTCTTCCTTTGCTTACACACAATAGACAGAATCTTCCCTAACTAAACCATTACAAGTCTCACCCTAACAGATATACCCTGGGAAATTCTAGGGAGTAGCTATCCTTACTTCCTTCTTCTATCTCCTATGCAGTTCCAGGCTGTGCTGCCTCTTCCCCAATCTGGAATATATGCTCCTTCCTTCTTGGAAAATTGCCGGTTTACTGTAGTCCATCACATCAACTCCCTTCCTCTGGGCATCATGTCTCACATTGGGAGTGGTGTGATAAAGATGTTGGATTAACAATATTGGGTTAAAATGTTGGACTAAGATTAGGTAGACCCATATTCAAATCCATTCTCAACCATGGATGACTTTGGGCCAGTCATTCTTTCTTAACTCAACCTGCATTACAGGAATATCATAGAGAGAAAAATGAGAAGAAAGAGCATGGTGTATGCTGCCTTAAGCTCCTGTTGAAGGTAATAGGCAATTAATCTAGTTAATAATGAATACCAGTGCTGGGCCAACATGAACCTGACCAGTTTATCATTAACCAGACCAGTTCACTAGCTTATCGTATACAATCCATCATTCATATTGCATTTTTGCCATGTCTCTCTTTCATAAGGATCAAACTTATAAGAACATGGTATTCCTATTATATATATATAAGTTTCATTACTGATTTACAGCACACTTATAATGGCTCTAGAGGCATCTGTACCAAGGACATCAAAAGACAGAGAAATTGTCATGCTGGTACAATTAAATGGTGCAATTTAATTACGTTAAATGATATAATGACATCATGATATGTAATGCAAGAACATAATTCATGTCATTTACATGCTGACATTATTATGCATATTTCATCATTTCCCCTTCCCCACTTGTTCTCCTCTACCGATGCTTGTATATGGTAGTCAATGTACAAAATGGATTAATTCATTGCATTTCTTTGGATTGGTCTAGCATGCCAGAACTAAAGGCATAATCCAGACCCATAACTGCATAATTTGTCTGTCACACTGCAAGTCTGCAAAACTGAAAAGAAAAGAAATTTGTTTAAATTATGTAATTCTGTCCTCAAATGACTAGCTTCATGCAGTGAAATAATTTTGGCTTTGCAATATGATTCTCGTAAGCTACAATTATATTTAACAACTCTATAATAAAGTTACATTAGTGTAATAATTAGATTTTATTTTGCTCTGGAGTCTGGCCTTCAACAAAACAAATACAAAGATATATTTAAACATCTACCTTCCTTGAATAGATTTGCAGTAATAGAAATTGATAATACATAAGAAATACAATCATGAAAGGCTAAAACCAATTTTGTCAGTCTCATCCAATACATTATTATCACTTTAAAAAAATACACAGGACTGAAAATTAAAATTTCTGCTCTTTTAAAGATATTTCCTTTAGCGAGAAAATGTTATTTTAAATTCAGCTGTCTCTTGTCTATCAAACTAACATCATTGAAGAAACTACACTAATAATATCTGTCCACAAATATAAGGCCATCTCCAATTCTACAAGCATACAATAAAAAACTGCATTGTTTATTTCTATTCATTAGTCACATCTATATCTGTGAAAAGTAAACACTTGGCTCACCTATGGGAAAATTCCATGGAAAAGGACCAATATTTTCATCCAAGATATTGGCCTTATTTAGAATTCTTTAAAGGATGAGTGGATTGCAAACTCCTTGGAAGATAAGTGCATGGAATGCTATGTTTTTATCAAAATTAATAGGTCAGGATTTCCATGAAAATTTGTGTGGGTAGGACTAGATTTGTATAAAGTCTAACCCAAAGTGTATGAACCTGCTTTGGGATTTTTTTTACATCCATTTCTTGTTGAAATTTGATAGATGCAAAAAAGGATTAAAGAGCTATATGCTGTTCAGAAACCATGGTTAATAATACTACCTCTACCAATAGTCTGAAATCAAGTTATCTCCAGAAGTATTTATTTCTGAAACCAAAAGCATAGATCAGCCTTACCAGCCTGATGTCTCTAGTGTGTCAACTGAGGAAAGCTGGTATAAATGACAATCTGATTTCATAGATATCTAAAAGTCAACTGGGTGACTCAAATATTCCCAATGGTAGCATCTATCCTTTACTCCCTCCCTCCATTGAGAAGCCTGATGATGAGATGTAGACATGAATATAAGAATTCCATCAGGCTGGGCGCAATATTGCTAATTCTCTAATATTTGACCCAACTTGAGTTTTAATCATTCATTAAAATTACTGTTGTTATAGCATATGATTTTTGCTGCATGGTGGTATGCATCGGAAAGTAAATGCAAATGTAAGTCCTTAACTTACAAATTCATTTAGTGACTGTTCAAAGTTACAAAGGCACTGAAAAAGTGACTTTTGACCATTTTTCACACTTACGACCGTTGCAACATCCCCAGGGTCACATGATCAAAATTTAGATGCTTTATAACTGACTCATATTTATGATGGTTGCAATGTCCTGGAGTCATGTGATCACTTTTTGTAACCTTCTGACAAGCAAAGTCAATGGGGATGCCAGATTCACTTAATAACCATGTTACTAACTTAACTGCAGTGATTTATTTAATAACTGTGACAAGAAAGGTCATAAAATGGGGCAAAATTCACTTAACAAATATCTTACTTAACAACAGAAATTTTGGGCTCAATTGTGGTAAGTCGAGGACTACCTGTACTAGAAACTGAGAAAATAAATAAAATATATATACTTTGACTCAGATGACTCTGTTGTACTTTTTATTTTATATTGGCTTATATGAGAAAAATCATGCAGTCCTACTGTGGTTTGATGAGGAAAATCCATAAGATGATAAGCTGGGATCTTGAAATTATACATACTTAGCCCTGGTATGCTGGCTAAGTGGAAAGGTAAGTTCCATAATCATGGGATGTCCCATCATATGCAAGTATAACATTGCTGTTTAAAGTTCTGTAACTATTTCCAAATTAATAACTTTAAAATTGACAAGTGCTAATTTTATGCCAGGCAAACGAGGTCCAGGCAGAAGAAGAACATCATGGCTTCAAAATCTAAGGGACTGGTTTGGACAAAACTCAGCAGCACTTTTTCGTGCGGCTGCTGATAAAAACAGGATCGCCAACATGATCGCCAACGTCCGATAATGGATATGGCAGAAGAAGAAGAAGAATTTTATGCAACTTCATGGCACCTTTTGAGGTGTGTGTGCTTTGTTTCTTTTTCTTTTTTTCTTTTTTTCTTTGGCAATGTGCAATGGTAATCTAGTTGAACTCCAATCTTAAAAGTATAATGAAACCTTGATTTAAGTGAACACATAGGGGAAAGTTTGCCTTCCTCCTGAATGTGTGTCAACCTGGAAATTACATATTTGTCAATTATTTATGCGATTTATTTAGTGTCTGGACATTGTCAAGCCTTGTACTACAGGGTACAATCAAGAAAGTCAGAATCTCAGAGACTTCAAAGAGGAGTTTTAATGAAAGAATTAGAGGTAGGGCAGTGCAGAATCTTGAATACTGTAAAGGGAGTCTCAACCTTCTTTTAATTAGTGAGTTCATTAAGGTCAAGTCTCCTTGAATTAGGAGCTCTGAAAGGCTAAAATTTAGAAAACTCATTTGAAAGCCCCCAAATTTTCTTCTCACTTCCTTTTTATTCACTGAAATTAACAAACCACTAAACTGAGAATAGAGGAGAAACTGAAAAAAATAGGTGAAATTGCATATTGTGTGAATGGAGGACACACGATAAGAGTAATCCTATACAAAGGATTATAGAGCATTTGTGTCACTCCTTGATTGGCTCCATGCTCATCTGATCTCTAAGTGCAGGCAGTGGAACCAATTTATTGCCATCTCAACTTGTAATTCAAAACGCAACCAGGTTAGAGCTTCTGGGACAGGAATCTCAAATGAAATTATGGGCAGGATGTGCATAACATGTTAGTCTACAATAGGGTTGGCTAGATTGTGAATCACACTGTAGTGGATGATATATATATATTCATGAACTGGCAGTTTTCATGTTTTCAGAACATGGGCGTCCAGATGCTAAGAAACAACCCCTAAAATTCTCTAACTTTACCTCACTTTCTAATAAACATGGTTTCTGAAGAAAGATTGTGGTTTCCACAAACCTCCGGGCTGCCTCTTTCCTAGAAACATCTGTCTGTAGTCTTTGGATGCTGTCTCCTGTTTTAGGCCAGGATCAGAAGCCCCCAGCAATCCCAACAAAGCAGGAGTATTTCTCCTCTTAGGTTGCTATGCTCAGTAGAAACCGCCATTGCAATCTTAATCATCTGTATTATGAAAATCGCAGTTTAGGAAAACAAAGCTGGGATATCCCAGATAACATACTTCCACTTGGGGTCCATTGTAACTTCAAATGGTCACTAAGCAACTGCTTGTAAGTCAAGGACTACCTGTACTATGAATTTACTAGCTACTAGATGTGAAGGCATCATTAATCTTATGTGCCTGGAAGTGCATACTGCACATCACATGCTTTTGCTTTCCTTTCTCCAGTCCTGATGCAGCAGCTAGGAAGAAATGGAACACTGACCAAAATTCCCAGTAAAATTCAATTTAATTTAAGCTATTTTTATGAGGTACCCAAGACCACAATTATCAATTGAACCAGTTTCTTTCAACCATAGTTAACTTTAAAAGAATCCCCCTCAATGAAAATTCCTTTATTCGTTTTTTTATTTATTTAAAAACATATCTTTAACTGTTACTCTCAGACCTGATAACAACCAGACTATTTTTGGGAAAAATAGAAAAGCTCTCTCCAAACTCATAAGTGTGGCTTCTACTTACTAAGACTATATGGTTTTGCTTTCAAAGTATAATCAGAATTTTTATTCTAACATATATAATTAAATTATCAAGGAACGGAAAATTGTAAAATTCTATGCATCATTATTGCTGTGTAAAATAGAACTTATTCTCATGTAAATATACACAGGACTGAACTCATTTTTTCTTAAAGGTTCTGTTCATTGGATACCAAATATTTTAATGACTAGGAGATCATAGCTGATTTTCTATTCCAGAACACATATAAAGCAAATATATTCTTATCTGATAATTCTTTTCTGGTATGCACATGTGCTTAATGCAAAAATTGTGTTAAAAATACTTATTTTTATCATGCAGGACAGTAGCATGACAAATTATAGTACAAGTCTTCCAACTTTTGATAAATCAACAACGACCCAGCTATCCCTGTAGAATAAAAATCATAATTTAATAGTGAACTGTAAAGCCTATTTTAACTGTCAGCTTTATAGTAATTTACTATATGTGGGAGGAAGGGAGGGAGAGAGAAAGCCCACGTGAACATGTTATCTTTCAAACTTTGCTTACATTTATTGTAGACAAAACTTGGTGAGCAGTTCACAATCACTTTTGTCCGCCTTGCATCCAAGGAGGACAATTTCATAGGCTCCTGATATCACATGAAACTACAGCCCGACCTGGAATATATTTTCTTTGTCTCTTCTCCAATCTGACATCTTCCAGGAGTATCAGGGCTGCAGTTCCTATGTAAGCTGGGAATTCTGGGAACTTCAGACTTAACACAGCTGTGGAGGGAGGGAACAGATGGTAGAAGGCTGTCCTAGACTGAAAGGATTAAGTTAACCATAAGTTAACCTGACAAGATAAGGGCAAAGGTGGTTTACCAAGATGCCAATACTATGACTGATACTGTATCACTAACTCCCTGATAGAGTTGACAATGTCAAAATTTTATCATAGCGAGGAACAAACATTCTTTATCTGGGGGATTGGAGTAGCTAGAAAATAACTGTAGAAATGAAAATGAAAAAGAGAACTCTTCTTGGACTGTGATTTATCTTGCAGTGACGGCACAGGTTTAAAACCTACTTGTTCATTTTGAACAGTAGAAGAAAAGTAATAACTACATGGTTAGATGCATCATGGGGATCATTTCTTTGCCTTGAACGTTTACCTATCAAGTCATTTAGTTTCTGAAACCATGACAAAAGGAACAGACTGGGGTGAAAGAAAATATTTCTATAATACGGTATTAATAATAGTCTTCTAACAAATATCTGCAATACCAATGGCATAGGCAAAGGAAGTAAAATTTAATGTTTAAATAATATTGAATTACTGTCATTTCTCTAAAATAAAACAGTGGGGGGGGAAATATCGTAATAGCTGATGCTCCAAATGTGATGCCACCCTCTCTAAAGTTCCTAAAGCTTTCAAATAGTACCAGCTGTACATGAACTCCTGAAAGCCTTGGCTGTTATTCCAAAGAAAATCAAAAATAGTTATCAACTTGCATATTTTAATATGGCAAGAAAGAGTAAATATCAAACAAATGATATACAGATAGAATGGTGGTTATATGCCATTTTGATTAGATGTAAATGAAATAATAACCATTTAGTTCTTGTCCTGGTCAGTTCTTGGGGGGGGGCAGCCCTGCTATGCTGCTGACAAGTCAGATTAAGGTGGCCCTTAGCTTCTAAAGAAGTAGCAAACTATTTTTTTTGCTGAAATACCACTACAGGTTACTTCTGGAGATTATCATTTAGGAAGCTTCTGAAAAGCTATCATTGGGTCTTCAATCTCAGCTAACTAGCTGGAAATATTTGCACTGTGATTCTCATTATTTAATATCAGTTGTGATTGGCTCTTGACAAACTCCAGATTTTATTTATTATTTTAGCCACATATCTTCCCTCCTCTGATCAACATCAATAAAAAAAATCCTACTGCCAAAAAGTAATTTAGAATCAAAGAGCAATGTAAAGTGATGGCTAAGAAACAAGAGACTACAGCAACCATCATTCTTTACCATACTGAAGGAAAAAGAAAGGCTGAGAAGAACTCACGTTGTTGAATATCGGAATGGTAACAAAGAGAATATTCTTTTTAAAATGGGAAGATCAAAGCTAAAACCTGAAGCATCCATATGTGGGAATGAAATACAGAAAGGAAAGTATCAAGACAATAATAAACTGCAGTATGCAAAAACAAAAGGAAAATGTTCTGGAATTACTCCAGATGAAACCATCCACTTTTGTCTGGAATGCATCTGTGAATTTCTGCTTTAGGTCCTAGAGGGGAAAAAAGGCAGAACAATGAAAGGCAGGCTGCAAGTTTTTTGAAGGAAGATAGTCATGTGCAAAGCAATCAGCACAAGTCTTTGTCATGACATGTAAGTCCATTGGGTATATAATTATCCAGAAACCAAATATTCAAAATTCCTTAGGAATCCCAAATAACTTTTCTCCTAAAAGTTTACACCACTGAAATAGCATTAGAGCTTTAATATTTATTGCCTGCCTTGAAGCTTTTGCATCTGTTTCTGTTCTTTTATTTCCATTACACATCTCCAGAAATAATATTATGAGAAATAAAAGACTTCTAAAGTTCTTCATTGCCAAGATGCATAGTTACTAAACAAGGTGCAAAATAAGATATTCCACCCAGTGCCTTCATCTTGTATGACAAATTACCACAACATCGGTAATTAACAGGGATATCATATTTATCATGAAAGTCAGTTTGGTGTAATGGTTAAGGTACAGGCTACAAACCGGGAGATGGTGAGTTCTAGTCCTATCTTAGGCATGAAGCCAACTGGAGGGACTTTAAGCCAGTCACTCTCTCATGACCATACGAAAGATGCAATGACCAACCACTATTCAAAATATTGCCAAGAAAACTACAGGGATTTGTCCAGGCAGTTGCCAGGAGTCAGCCCTGACTTGAAGACAAAAAGTAAAAATAAATGTATTTGTCAGCTTTCACAGAAAAGATGGCAGACGGATCTGGTTTTTATACCAAGTATAGGAAGAATTTGATTGCTTAATGTACTATAAATTATACCATGATTGGCTAATTTTACATTCTGTTCATAAGATCATTCAGCTTCATGTATTTTCACCTGAACAGCATACATTCACTTTGGTTCTACATATGAAACCAAAATGCAGAGCTAGAGAGAGATGAATAAGGAGGGTGATGGAAAGATACAGAAGTCGTGGGATACTATAAAACAGGGATGTCCGACCTTGGCAACTTTGATTTGTGGACTTTAACTCCCAGAATTCTCCAGCTGGCTGAGGAATTCTGGGAATTGAAGTCCACAAGTCTTAAAGTTGCTGAGGTTGGACATCCCTGTTATAGATTGTACCTGGACTCATGTCTCTGAATGCTTCTCTACATACAAAATATCTCAATTGGGAAAATAGCATAACAATGAACATGCTTTGTTTTATTCCATGTGGGCTTCTTTTTTGGTTTTTGGTTTTTTAATGTACACAATATCTAAATAAATGAGCAATATTTATCCAGATTTGAAATATTTTAAAGAACATTTCCTCAGATTGGTTTCAGAAAGCTGGGCAACATAGCTTCTGGTACAATGAAAGCCACATACATATTTGTTACAGTGGCATTTGATTCTCCTCCAAGACCACTCAAAATAGAATTTTAGTGTAATATCTTGGTGATATAGGTCAAGCTGAGAGATTGCCATTTGTCAGAGGCAATTATTTCTATGTTTCAGCTTAAGAGAAGATTTTGTCACAGAGGAATAGGAAAACTGGCTATTTGTTTCCTCAAACCACCTCACAGTTTCATTTGCTTAGAGCAGCTTTTGACAATTTTCAGCAACAGATATGCAGGGTAAGGAATCCTGCAAGTTACAATTCACACATTTGGAGGTCTTCCAGACTGGAGAAGGTGGCTAAGAGAGATCCAGATGCCTTGCACACTTGGAAAAGGAGTTTTATTCTTTGTAGAAGCCCCACTGTGTCCTAAGTCTAATTCCATTGGCAAACTTTGGAATATTTGTTGGAATGATGAGCATAGGCCAAAAGCCAACTATGGTGATCAGAGCTTGTTGAGCAAGGACTATTTGGAGGTAAAACCAAGCAAAACATCCCACTATTTTTAAATCAGTTATATCAATTTTATAAACAATTTGATTTATATCAAATCAGGAACCATAATACCATCTAAGCTTCAGTTCAATCTCTGTCATAACTTGTTGAACAGAACTTCAATTTTAAGCCCATCTTGTATAATATAGCTCTGAGTCCTTTACCTTATCTAAATAAATAGGTTCATAATAAAATGGAAAACTATACATTGCCTACCTTGATATTATTTTTAAAAAAATACATAGGACCAACATATAATCAGTCAGCCAATTAAGATATTAAATTGGTTTTGTTCACTTTATTCTGGCATATGTAATAATAACTATTTATGCTCACTCCTTACCATTTCAACTATCAATTTTGGTCTATAACTTACTATTTGTATCAGTGCTCAGGCTTACTGTGGTGAACAGCAACCCACATCTTGCCATTTCTACAGCATGTCCTTCAACTTCTCATTTGGTCAATATCATTTTTTAGTGATCTCCATCTTTTTCAACCTCTTTTAGGATGCGTAGAAAGACATCACTCATGTTTCAGTGCTTCATTATAGAAGCACTTTTCCTTTTTCTTCCTTTCATACTATGTGTGCCTTTGTATATATATTTTAAATGAATTTTAAGCTAGCATTTTTTGAATTTCAGTGATTGCTTTAGTTAATTATTCCTCATTTTGAAGTGATTATTTGTCTATTAGGGAAACATATTTGAATATAACAGTTGCCTGTTTCAGTTGATGGAACTCCCTGTGTAAGTCTACATGTACATGTGAATGAAGGACGCCTTGTAAGAATTTTTAACTGTATTAAAAGTCTTGACAGCTTGCCAATATTTCTTTCCTATATTATTATGAAAGTATATACTGAATCTGGACATCAAAGTCATATCAGATAGGCCAATGCACTTTGAGTTCTCCTTCAGCCTAAGACAGCTTTCTCCAACAAACGTCTGTTTGAATGGAACTTGTGGTACAGTATGGCCCTCCTGGCTGAAGAAGATGGAAGTTGATCACCACCTGTTAGTAATTCAGACATTAATGAAGAAAATCCTCTTTCATTAAAGTGCTTGATACAAAGGGGGGGGGGAAATAGGATGTTTTATAAAGAAAGCATTATTATGTTCAATCTTGAAAGGCTGAGTTTGCATAATATATTTAAACTCAGGTTAACAGGACCTACCTGCTATGTTCACCTCAACTACTGCAGCCAGAGAAATAATCTATAATTAGCAAGATGATCCGGTTCCAAGAGCTCTTTAAAGTACAAAGTATTCAACTTTATTTAGCCCCTGTTCAAATTGCAATCAATGCAACTCTTGCTTTCACTGCTCTTGCTCCTCTATTTCTGACCACTGCTGAAATGCTGTGGGGTTATTTTCAGTATGATGAGCCCGCTTGATCTCCCATTGAAAAAAACTAAAAAGGTTGAATGAATGCAGTTCCAAAAATCAAGTCCAACTTCAGAGCATCTGCGGGAGTACTGACAGCCATCCAAGGGCAGGATATTTGGAAACAATATGCTCCTTCCTTGTGTGAACCTTCCATTGCCTTTGTAAGTCTGTTACAAAGACAACCACATCCTACACCCTGACTTACCTATATAGAGTGAGTGAACCAATGTGGTTCAAAAGAAGAAGTAGTGAAGAAGGCTGCAGTGGTATCAGCCAATAAGCAAGAACAAACAGGCCAGGAAAAGGGTAGAATTTGGCCTCTCACGCAGGAAACCCTAAGAAGGAAGAGGCAAAAGCAGCATGCTAATTAGCAGCACAGTGTGGCTGCAAAAGGCACAGAGTGATTCTCTCATCTCCCCACCCCAGCCATCTAAATGACAGCAAGGCTTTGTGGAACAGAACAATAGGTACATTATACAAACCTATAATTATCTCAAGAAGAGTGATAGCTAATTCAGGGCTTTACATGAGGGTTGGAATATTGGATACAGTCCTGCAAGAAGCAAGCAACAAAATTGAGGGGGGGGGAGGGACCGAAGGACAAAAGGCTTAAGGAAAGGCAGAAAGCTACCTGGCACAAAACGCAAGAGTCACTTCTAGTTAGATGGGCAGCTATATAAATTTGATAAATAAATAAATAAAACATCAAAGATGTTTCAGATGTTTCAGGTTTGTATCACATTTGCTTGAATTCCTCTCCATAACCCCAATCCCTGCTGAAACATAATGATTTAAAGCCCAGTTTCTTCCTTCATGAATTTCTTGGCCAGTGATGGAAGATCCCTTTTTAAAAAATTTGGGGGAAGTTTTCATTACAAGGCCATATTTGATGAAAATCTCATAAAAAATATCCTGATCTTTGTTTGACACCTGCAAAAATTGCAGAAAACAAAAAGGCAGAGGGATAGAAACACAAATTAAAGGATTTACAGCAGGCATGTCAAATTCGCGACATCGCGTGACATCGCGCGACATATCGGGACTTTTTCCCCATTGACGGCAATGGCGTGGGTGCAGTTTCGGCGTGACGCATCCGGCCCGTGGGCCGGCAGTTTGACATGCCTGATTTACAGGATCACGTCAGATCCCCAGGAACAAAGTAGGAAAAACCTCTGAACATTCAATCTGCTTTCACTCACATGGGACTACCTGCCACCAAACTCAGGGAGTAGGAGAAGAATTAAGTAAGAATGGAATATCCATGGTTGCCCAAAACAAGACTCATGCCCCTCAATATATTAATTAATTTGCAGAATAATTCATAATGAGGGCAAGAGTATTCTTTCAGAATTAGACAGATGGTTTATTCTCTTCGTAGCAAATGCTTATTGCTTTATCATAATTTGCCATAAGAATTTGCCTTGATCTCTCAATAGCATTCCAATTAAGAACCATGGGAAATTGTCTCATTAGGCCTAATCAGATTGTTAATCTGTCCTGCTCAAGTTGTTGATACCAGAGATAGACAATCTGTGGCCTTTTAGATGGTGACAATGGAAGTCAAAGAACATCAGGAACACAAGAGATTACCCCCCTGTGGTTTATACTAATGTTTCTCAACACTTGGCCATTTTAACTTTCATCAAGGTTGAGAAACACTAGTCTACACTAGTGTTTGGCAGCACATTTCAGGCAGTTGCAGGCATCTTTTTCTGGAGACAGAAATCTCAAATTCTCTGCATGCAAAACATGGGGTTTGTACTGCAATCCTTTCATAATTAATATCCACAGTTTTATATGGTTAAGAAAAGAAAGCTAAATCACATTGAAAGCAATGGGCCTTAAAAACCCGCTTACACTTTTTAAAAATGGAACTGTCTTATCAGTGTACTTTTCACTGAGCTATACATACAACAGCTGAACCTATACAACTCTTTACAATCTGATTAATCTGCTTTTCCACCATATGATCCATATTACATGTAACCTTATCCAAATACCGTTTCCATTTATCCAACTAACTGCTTACTTGAAGGTCTTTCATGTGCCTCCCTGTACCCTCACCCCAATTGGATTCATACGGATAAGTAAAATTGGTTTTCCGCATGAAATAAAGCCTGTGCAAAACTGAGGGTTGGGGGGGCACTGAAAAACTCATAAAACTAATACAATTGATTAACAGCCAAACACAGATTGATGTAAGATCAGTTTTGTTTCTTCCATTCACTCGTATCCAATTCTCAGAGACTGCCTGGACAAGTCTCTGCAGATTTTTTGGCAAGGTTTTTTCAAAAGTGTTTGTGACCGGCCCAAGATTACCTAGCTGGCTTTGTGCCCAAGCAAGGACTAGAACTCATGGTCTCCTGATTACTAGCCAGTGTCTTAACCACTACACCAAACTGGCTCTCAAAGTCAATTACATTTAGTGCCAATTATTAAAGTCAATTATTAAAGTTACTAATAGAACCTGATCACTTCAGGGAAGAACGATACTATCTGATAGTAGCTACAGAGGTAGGTCTTGGGATTGCTGTTAATCCTGACTAGGGTTCTCAGAGTTGTGACTTAACCTGGGGTGGAAGGGATCAGGTTGAAGAATACTAATGTATTGTGTTTCAGATTGGAGGAACTGCTATCAACCTTAAGACTAGAACCGACCAGGCTACAAACCTAATAATCATACAGAATAGATGTATTTCCTCCCTAAAACACTTAATGCTGTGGAGAGTCCTCTGCCCTCTACCTTAGGTATCAATAAATATTTCCATAATAAAACTTTTCCAGAAGAAAAAACAAATGCCTGCTGTCAGGTAGAAAAAATGTGCTGAAGTTAATATGCAGAAGTGTAGTAACCCCTGGTCAAATTGTATATTTCAATGAATCCATAAAGAAACCAAAGCAGATACAACCTGTACACGGAATAATATTAAACATGAGATATTTCTGTAAATTAGAATGCCTGTTTATTATTTATGTACAATTCTTTACAGATTCAAAAAAGAAAACCGAGAAAACTATGAGTATGGCAGGTGCGCACTTTCAGTCACATCTCTTTTCCATAGCCAGCTAAAGAGTCTGTCTGTTCTTGCTTTTGGAATGTTTCCACCACTCTTCCTTGCAGAACTCATCTAGCTGAAAAATATTTTTAGGTCTCCTTATATGTGCTGCTTGTCTGAAACTTTCCCACGAATATTCAATAATTGTTCAAATCTGGAAACTGTGAAAGCCATCCCAAAACTTCATTTTTTCCCTTTTTTGTATATATATATACTGCATGGTTTATTTGCAGGTATGTTTCATATTGCTCTTTGCTGCAATATCCAAACATATTTTTTTTTAGCGTTGGTTTCTTCAATGCATCTGGAAGACATCAAAACTAGGAAGTATGCCCTTTCCTGTTAGTGTCAGTAACTAGTTTAAAATGCAATTTTGTATCTGTTTTGTTAAAATCATATCCCTATTATATTTCATACTGCTGAAGGCCAAGTAATTGTGCATATGAGTGAAGACATGTACAGGTAGTCTTTGACTTACAGCCATTCATTCAGCAACCATCTGAAGTTACGATGCGTGGAACAAATGAACTTAAGACAATGTAACAGCCATTGCAGCGTCCCTGCAGTCACGTGATCAAAATTCAGGTGCTTGACAGCCTGCCCACACATACAACCACAGGAACACAGCAATTCCCCTGCTTACCTTTCTCTCCCCCCATCTATGGCCTTTTGGCCCCATACCATCCTGCCCCCCACTGGCCCAGGTGATTTCTGCCATCTTCTTGCTCCTGCTGCTGACAAGATGTGCCTGGCCTGACTGCTGGGTTGAGTTGGGGCTGGCTTTGCACTGCAGAAAAAGTGGGGGGGGGAGACTCTTTTGGCTTTTTTTTTCTTTTCTTTTTTCCCAGAACAAAGTCAGGCATCCTTGGTCAAGAGCAGGAACAAGAAAACAGCAAAAGTGAGCTAGGGCAGCAGATGCAAAGTGGCAAGGGTCTCAGAATACATGGTACCAAGGATGACTGGGGCTGGGCTGGCTGCAGCCTCCCAGAGCATGGCAAGCAGCCTCAGAGCAGCACAATTTGCAAGATGTAGGGTGCAAGGGGGTCAAAAGGGCTGAAATGAGGGGAAGATAGGCAGGTGAGGGGAGCTGGAGGCAGTCTCTTACCTTACTGAGGTTTGGGGCAGGGAGAGATCAAGCCCGAAATGGCTTGGATTGGGGGTGGGTTCTCAAGTAAATGACCAGTAAATTTCACTTAAGGACAGCAATGGCGAATGCTGGGATTGCGGTCACTAAACAATAGGGTCACGTGATGTCTCACTTTTCAACCATATTGCCTAGTGACTGGAATACCAGTTCCAATTATGGTTGTGGATTACCTGTCCATATAAGAAACCTGAAGCTGTACCCAAACCTACAGCCATACATCTGTCGTTTGTCTCTGTGGCAACTATCTAGGCGAAAGCTTACCCATCTCCTCCTCACAAGGAGGAAGCACTGAGAGAAAAGAACTGGAATGGCACATTTCTGCATTCTCACCTGGTCTCTTGCTGAAGCAAAAACAAATGCACAGATGTCTGCAGGGGAGATAAGAGGCTGTCATACTCTGTTCAGCTGTTTGGGAAGTGTTTTGTGCGCTCACTGAGCAGCAGTATTTTGAGCTCGGCAGCAAGCCCACTTCTACACTGAGTTGCAGCAGTGTAAAGGCAGAGACATTCCACTGAACTGAGAAAGACCCACAAGGATGAAACCTTTACTCTAGAAAGAGTGCAGAGAAGAGCAACAAAGATGATTAGGGGCCTGGAGGCTAAAACGTATGAAGAACAGTTGCAGGAACTGGGCATGGCTAGTCTAGTGAAGAGAAGGACCAGGGGAGACATGATAGCAGTGTTCCAATATTTGAGAGGTTGTCACAGAGAGGAGGGGGGTGTCAACCTATTTTCCAAAGCACCTGAAGGCCAGACGAGGAACAATAGATGGAAACTGATCAAGGAGAGATTCAACCTAGAAATAAGGAGAAATCTTCTGACAGTGGGAACCATCAACCAATGGAACAGTTTGCCTTCACATGTTGTGGGTGCTTCATCACTGGAAGCTTTCAAGAAGAGACTGGACAGCCATCTGTCAGAAATGGTATAGGGCAGTGGTGGCGAACCTATGGCACACATGCCAGAGGCGGCACTCGGAGCCCTCTCTGTGGGCATGCACACTGTCTTCCCAGCCCTGCCTCCCCCCACGGCCCCCTCCTCACAAGCACCCCCCCAGGGGAGAGTCGCCCCCGGGTGCGGCCCGCACGGAGCAGCGCAGCCAAGGACATGGCAGCGGGCAGCAGGGCCAAGACTCCGCCCTCGCACCCCATCGCATGCAGATGATGTTGCGGGGTGTGGACGGAGGGGGTGGCTGCCATGGTGCTGCAGGGCTGCCTGGGCGATCTGCGGCAGACCATGGAGGTGGTGGGTGGCCCTGCAGGTGGGCGGGGCAAAGGGCGGGCAGGGCGGAGCAGGCAGGACAGGAGACGGAGTGGGGGCAGGGGGGGGCAGATTTTGGGCACTCGGTCTCTAAAAGGTTTGCCATCACTGGTATAGGGTCTCCTGCTTCAGCATGGGGTTGGACTAGATGACCTATAAGGTCCCTTCCAACTCTGTTACTCTAAGTTTTACCCATGAGAGTCCAGATCATGGAATCAGCATGAGAAACAATTATAATAACGTGGAGGATCACTTGGAGCATTATCCTGGGCATCTGGGGTGACAAGGCATAAATATTTCACATTAAAGCACAAAAAAGTACAGCTCAGCAAAAATGCTCATCTTCAAGCACATAGAAACCACAGTAATGACTTCTTTTCTCTTTACTGAACAGTAAACAGGGGAAACCTTAGCCAGTCGGATTGTATTTCCCTCACCCCCAACATAGTCAAATGGATCTTATAATCTTCTCTGTGCTCCTGCAGACTTAGGTCATCCCATCCTCCCCATGTAAGAGCAGCAGTAACTCATATTTCACCTGAAATGGATGCTTCCTGCATTTGTAATTCTGCCATTGAGTACTATTTTTAAAAAAAACACCATCTGGAAAGCATCCTAGAAAGAAATCTATGCCCTTCTTCAGTCTTCAAAACCATGCAAGTCGATTGGGATAAGTAAACCTGTTAATCTGCTAAGCATTTCTGTCCAATTCGGTATGCTGTGTTGGTATTTTAGGAGCAGGTAAAGTCTGAAATAAGTTTTGTTTTTTTTACTAGACACATATTACTTAGACCAAGGGTGCCCAACCCCTGGTCCGTGGACCAGTACATGCCAGCAACCGGTCCGCACAAACAAGTAAAGTCCCATCTGCAGGATGCAGGCAGCACACAAAACCACGCCCCCTCCGGTCCACGGAAAAACCTCTCTCCACGTAACCGGACCTGGTGCCCAAAAGGTTGGGGACCTCTGACTTAGACCGAGTTCCTATCTATTACAGAAAGCTATATCAATGTATCCTAGGTTTGTGAAATAAGATAATGAGGATAGCTGGTGATGTGATGCTCTTCACCCTTCTTTTTCTTGATATAGTTATTAGTTTTAAATTATATACTTTCCCGTGTCCCTGCTTCAAGGACAGCAGAAAAACAAGAAGAAACTTCTTGTCCTATAGTTGTGCAATATACTGTAGTTTCTGCATATCATGCCTCATTTTAGTCTTTGCTTTCTAAACCTTTCCCCACTCAAGCTGCAGCTGAACTGCTACTCCCAGCATCCCTCACCACTAATCAAGGTGGCTTGGGTTGCCAAATATGTCCAGGGATTGCAGGAAGCCCACCCTCACAAAAACACTTGGAGATATGCCCAGTCTGAAAACTCTGCTCCCCTTCCTTAACATGTATTTTGTTATGCCATCATTTCACTGTAGTTTATTGTCAAAAGTTGACATAACAAATATTTTGTTTTCATCCCGTCTTTGTTATTTTTATAAATAACTCAAGGCAGTGAACATAGTTAATGCCCCTACCTCTTCCTATATTTACTACAACAATCCTGAGATGAGAGAGAATGACTGGCTCAAAGTCAACCAGCCAGCATTCATGCCTAGGGCGGGACTAGAACTCATGGTCTCCTACTTTCTAGCCTGGTGCTAGACCAGGGGTAGGCAACCTTGGCTCTTTTATGACTCGTGGACTTCAACTCCCAGAATTCCTGAGCCAGCCATGCTGGCTCAGGAATTCTGGGAGTTGAAGTCCACGAGTCATAAAAGAGCAAGGTTGCCTACCCCTGTGCTAGACCAAACCAGTCTATATTATTAAGAACCTGTGAATCCAGCCAATAATTGAGAAAGGAGGATTTTTCTGTCTGTCTGTCTGTCTGTCTGTCTGTCTGTCTGTCTGTCTGTCTGTCTATTTCTTTCTTTCTTTCTTTCTTTCTTTCTTTCTTTCTTTCTTTCTTTCTTTCTTTCTATCTATCTATCTATCTATCTATCTATCTATCTATCTATCTATCATCTATCTATCTATCTATCTATCAAATTTAGGTACCGTCTGTCCGGATGAAGAATGGATGAAGAAGCATAGGGAAGACAATGATAAGGCAATAATAGTAATGCTGTTGGTGACCTTGTTTAATGAAACTATAGGTCAATGTTAACTCTGACAGAAAGAAAAACATTCAGTTGGCATTTCTATTTTAAACAAAGGATCCAACCACACAAAAGTAGAAAGACCACAGCCAAAGAACATGGTAAATCTGCAGCCTGAGACAGTAATCAGTGCTAAGCTAACAAGGACAAATAAACTGATGTAGGAAGTCAGCACCCCTCCCCCCAGAGAAGGAAATATTTTGGGGGATATTAAAAAGGCAGAATATTATATTTTTCCAAAAGGAGAAATGGGAAAAATATTAGGAAGAAACCAGCCCCCCAGTCTCCCTTTCCCCAAGCAGAAACCAGCTTTTAGAAATGCAGATTTGGTGATTCATTCAGGAAGACTGGGGCCAGGAAGCTTGGAGCTGATGGGATTAAAAAAACAAAGACTCGTAAAATCTACATTCCCCACCTAGCTCCAAGGACAGGAACATGACCTTTAGGACATAATAGGATTAACCTACCACCATTAGACTAGCAAAAGACACAAAAGCCCACCTCATAGCACAACCCAGAAATATTTCTATTTCAAAGTATCAGAGCCCTATAAAGATCGATCCACTCACTCAGCCATTTGGTCAGCTGTCCCAGAACTGCATGCTGTTGCTGTTCTGCTCTTCAATAAACCAACCTTCTTTCCTAAGCAGCCTCCATTTTTATTTCCACTATCTTATTTACTCCAAGCTTGGAACTGGACTTGATGATTTTTCTTTCAACACTGATCTGATATAATACACTCTTTTCATGATCCTATTCTTTTGCCCTTGCAATTTTTCCACTGGGTAGCAACCATGTTTATTCTTTCAGGAAAAATCTAAGGAAATATATATCCCAATTCCACCACAACTACAGTCAACATTCAAAACCTAGGAACTAGGATCGACCGGAATGTCACCTCCTCATCCTATTCAGCAATAAGAAATGTTATTACTTGAGGGTTTGTTCAATTCCTGTCCTACAGATGTCATGCCAGCAATTCTTTATAATTTTCCTATGACAAAGATTGTTTTAAATTGGTACATCTTACACTTTTTATCTTTAAGTGTCAGCACTATGGCTAGAGAAAAAAAATCAGCAACAGTGGGGTTTTTTTACACCTGATTGTTCATAAAGTACTTCCATTCTCATAATATTTCATGCATTGTTCTGCTAACATGATCAAGTGCAGAGTAATACCACAAAAGAAAATCCATCAGTCCCAAATTCCCAGGTGCTATAAATACAACAATTTAATAAGAAAGATTTTGCCCTGTGTCTTGGATTTGGTTTATCAGCAGCCTTTTCAACACAGCAGAGTGTCAAACCAGTGATTCCAAAAAAACCATAGCTGAACCATTTTTTCACAACGCAAAGATTTCAAAAGGTGTAAGTAACATGGATATGCACTGGGATGGTTAAATCACCTTTTTTTGCCTTATTTTAATGAAAAGCTTCTAGATTCTACATGGTGCAGGACTAGATCTGGACTGAAGAGATTGAAGATCAAGTTTGAGAGGGGAATTATACAGTAAAGCATACTAAAGTAAAGCATATTCACACTGCATACTTAAGCTTCACTTATCTTGTGCTTGGGTCAACTTGACTCAGCTATCTTCAGAAAATCTGTCTGGTTTTCGACACTTTGGCAACAAGCTGAAAAATATTCAGTCTGAATGTCAGGCTATCACCTCCTCCTTCAGCTGCTGTGCTCTTCCAATTTCTGTCCGGGGAAAACAGTTGCCAGCTGTGGGTGGGTCTTACTGGACATGTGTATTTTATATCTGTGTTTTACACATATGCACATACACACACATATACTTAAATTGAATTTATATATCCAAGATTAAAGCATCCAAAAGTACATATGTGCAGTCTCAAAAACCAGATTGGTTTCAGCTCTGCGATTTTTAATACATTCTAAAGTTATCTTAACCAGAAATGCTACAATAGTTCAATGGTTACAACTATTGCCGTGTAAATAGAAAGTTGCTAATTCAAAACCTGGCAGATTTTTTTTATTACTATTTTCCTTTCCCTGGGCTAGCTACTTTTTCTTTGGCTTTTTTTTTTAGAGTAACAGGGTAATTAAGTCCAGCGGTACACCATTTCATCTTTTTTCCACTAAAAACCTTTTACATGAAATGACTGTGAAAATCCTCTTAAAAACATCACATTTCTGGCTGGTTGGAAATCACCAAATTTCTGCTTGCAAGGCAAGCATTTCAGCTATTGTGCAACTGTAGTCTTACTGATAAAAGTAATACAGGTGGTCCTTAATTTATAACCAGCCGTTTAACAATTGTTTGAATATCCTGTTTGAAGGGCCATGTCTTCCCCCCCCCCCATGATCACATGATCGTGATCTGGGTGCTTGGTAACCTGTTTCCACTTGTGACTACTTGCTAAGCTTACTGCAGTCATGAGATTGCCATTTGCAATCTCTACTGGGTCCCCCAGAAACTCAACAGAGAAGTTGACAGGGAAGGTTGCATGTTGCTGCCTGCCAAAGCATTTTCCCTCTCTTCAATGCACTGGGGACAGGGAGTCTTTTGTTGGGCTTCAGGAATGGAGCTCAGATCTTGGGAAATCTGCTGTTTTCTGCAACCCAACAAAGGACCTTTCCGTGCACAGAGAAGAGGAAAAAGCCTACAGCGGAGCACAGAAACAGAGCTCAGATCTTCAAGATCCCAGCTCTCCTCCTCCCTTCTTCTTCTTCTTCTTCTTCTTCTTCTTCTTCTTCTTCTTCTTCTTCTTCTTCTTCTTCTTCTTCTTCTTCTTCTTCTTCTTCTTCTTCTTCTTCTTCTTCTTCTTCTTCTTTTCTTCTTCTTCTTCTTCTTCTTTTCTTCTTCTTCTTCTTCTTCTTCTTTTCTTCTTCTTCTTCTTCTTCTTCTTCTTTTCTTCTTCTTCTTCTTCTTCTTCTTCTTCTTCTTCTTCTTCTTCTTCTTCTTCTTCTTCTTCTTCTTCTTCTTCTTCTTCTTCTTCTTCTTCTTCTTCTTCTTCTTCTTCTTCTTCTTCTTCGCAGCCCCCTGCAGGAGTTTCCTTTTGCAGATAGAAGGGAGGGGAAATTCTTCATCAGGCTGCAGAAACAAAGTTTGGATCCCTAAAATTTGAAGTGTGCTCCTGCATTCTGCCACAGGAGTTCTCTTCGACACACAGAGGGGATCTGCCTGCCTTTCCTTGGCAGCAGCTCTTCCTCTCCATTCATTGAACAACTCACACAGTCACTTAATAACTGCAACTGAGAGAGCCACTGCTATCACTGAGGAAAGTGGTCACATGGTGGTCACTTGCTTAACCACTGCTTTGCTCAACAACCAAGATTCTGGTCTTGATTGTATGTCGAGGATTACCTGTATAAGGTAGTGGTAAAATATATTAAAGATCATGGTAACTACCAATTCAGGCTTTTTTCCCCCCCTCTATGAAGTAGCAAGAAAGTAAAATTGCCAGCTAAAGTTGGCAGGAACATTCAAAGCAATGGAAGAAACCTATAGCAGGAAGGTCACATTTGCAATGTCTAATCCTAGTCTCTAAAAATGGTCATTGGTCTTTTCTGATGGAGCCTCTACTAGGCTATGGTTGGTGTAACCATCAACTTTTAAATTTCAGAGGAGAACTTCCTCTTTTGGTCCATAAGGAACACACTGTACCAGTTTATTAGCTTTGTAGTCTAATGACAACTAGAGTGTGACTTAATTAGTAGGCTTGCTTTCCTGATGTTAGAAGAACTTCCTCTCTACTTTCACCCCTGTTAAAGAAAGCTAACAGAATTTCTGCTTCTTTATTGGACCCAAAGGATGAGGAGAAAAATCATAGCCAGAATTAGAGTAGAGTTACTGAGAGTGTTTGTCCACATAATATGGCCAAGGGTGAAACCTCTCTTCCTCAATCAACACTGACTAGAATCAGCCCTGAAGGAAAGAGGTGAACCACAACAACACCGCGCCACCCACCCACAATCCTCCGAGCCAATCCAAAAGGAGATATTGAAAGTCCCTGAGAGTTAAGTAAGTCAAGGATGGATGCACTACGGTAGTCCTCAACTTACAACAGTTCATTTAGTGACCATTCAAAGTTACAACGGCACTGAAAAAAGTGACTTATGACCATTTTTCACGCTTACGACCTTTGCAGCTTCTCCATGGTTACATGATCAAAATTCAGACTCTTGGCAACTGGTTCATACTTACGATGGTCACAGTGTCCCGGGGTCACGTGATCCCCTTTTGCGACCTTCTGACAAGCAAAGTCAATGGGGAAGCCGGATTCACTTAACAACCGTGTTACTAACTTATCTCCTGCAGTGATTCACTTAACCACTGAGGTAAGAAAGGTCGTAAAATGGGGCAAAACTCACTTAACAAATGTCTCACTTAAAAACCAAAATTTTGGGCTCAATTGTGATCATAAGTTGAGGACTACCTGTACCCCCATCCCACCCATGTCAGAGTCATCCAGAAGCATGAGCAATGCCATTTCTGTCCCATAGTCAGATCTGTATCCTGACTGAAAAGAGTCCAGATCATCCACTTCCCCCAAGGCCCTCTGAAGCAGTTGCTTGACAACCTTCTCCCAAGGGGTGGTAGGACCCAGCAATGGCTTCTTGAGAAGAACCAAAGTTTCTTTAAGAAACAACCCCCTCACTCAGAGAAGAATTAACCAGGGATAGAACCCATTCACATGGCACCTGCAGGCCACGTTAACAAGTCAGGAGGAGCAGGGATCTAAAGAGAAGGTGGATGAAGTGCAGTCCTTCCTCAGGTCCAACAGGTTCAAACCATTCCCAGATAATTGGACAAGATTCTTCACGGAGCCTCTTTTCTGGACCTACGATGAGGCCAGCCATCAACCAGAGAATGAATCCAAGCAATTTTATCTGACAGATGCCACACAAATTCCTCCACATGCCTTTACAAGAGCTTCTCAGAGCCTTCCTTACCCAAAAGAGTCTGTGTCACCCAAAACAAGGCTGCAGGGCAACATTCTGCAGATGGAATAAATACAAAGAATTTATTTGGATATTTAAATCTAACAATTTTTTTTAGAAAGGTGCATATTCTTTAAGTGTATGCATTGCAATAATCTAAATGGTTGACCATATTAGTCATTTTGTTAGAGTTATATCCTTTATCCAGGAACAAACGACAACATATCTACCAATCCATCTTCTGATTTTACCACATTTTAAAAAGTGCAAAATCCAGCAAAGAATTCTTTTGCAAATCAGGATTATCAAGACTAAATTCTTCAGGCAGTTCTATCATATGGGCCAGGGAAATCCTTTATCTGAATTAATACCATCAAAATCTATTTGCTGAGCATAGAAAAAATATTTTGTACCCTTGACCTAAAATTATGAAATCCATGTTTTTCCTGATTTGCTGTTTTATTTTTGATAGGCAAAAACTGCTGGTACAACCCTAACATTTTGTCTTTAGTCCCAGTAAAGTGTAATATATATTTTATGAGTCTGAGATTAAAGGGAGAAGGGTAAGGAACCATGAAAGGATGACAGTGTCCCGATCTAGGAGTTATACTCACCTATTTTAAAGGTACCATACTACTACAACTTTGTAAATTTATCAACCCAAGATTCAATTACGGCAACCAAGCATTGAAACAAATCCTAATAAAAAGCTTGACAGTCAAGTTGCAAAGGCACTTCTCTTCTATAGGTAACATTTAGTGCTAAATCACAAGTACTGAAAAATAAAGCCTAATAAAATAATTTGGACCTATAGCTGGGTAAACATAGTTAAGCTGTTATGGCACAAGATAAAAAGTGACCCTACAGAATGAACTACAATATCAAAAGCCAAAAGGAAAGAAATGAAAGTACTTTCATTCCAATTTCAGAATAAAAATATTTTTAAATTATTTTGACTGCCATATTGCAATACTTTTTAAATCCAAATATAAACAGAATAGTGGAAGGCATGTAGAAAAAAGCTGTCCTAAGTAGTTTGCAATGGGAAAAAAATACGTAAAGGAACAGCAATACACAAAGATACAAATGCAGACTAAAGTGGAAGGTTATATTCCTTTTATAAGAAAGATCATCCTAGTAGGATCTCTACTTTCCTAAATAGAAGATAATAATGCTAAGCATTCTCTTCTCAAAAGGCAAGAGGGCATTTCTATAATACAGGAAGGGCCCAGGTAAAGCATCCTCAAATGCATCCCCATCTCACAATGGGCATAATCACCATCTGCTATACAACTGCAGGAAAATTGAGAAAGAAGGTGGGGGGAGGAGAACACAGTAAATGCAGAATCCCAGATTCCAAGAAGGAATTGCTTTAGGGAATAAACACTCAGAGAAAAGCTCCAGAGTTTTCTAAACCAAAGAATTCTGCCACCTTTTTCTTCTTCTCCCTAGTCATTCAGGTGCAGAACTAGGTCAACTCAATATAGCGTAGCCAGCTTTGAAGCCATTTCCTGTAGCTGTCCTTTCACAATAAATTGATAGTGACAAGACCTCCTGTGCTAAATGTTGGACATCAAATCTCTGTTACAGTCACAAGATCCAGTCAGACCACTGGTCTTCTACCAAGTGACAACTCTAATTCAAGATATAATAGTACTGTAAGATTAGGAGCCGTACATTCATATGCGTACCTCCGCAACTGACTGGCACATAATTAGTGTGGGTGTATACTATGAATGAGTTGCCATAGGGAGATATTAAAGGCCACAGATTCCCATCATGAATAGCCAGGCACATGGGCACATGCCACTTTGAGGATATGTCATCAAGGAAAGAGGCAGGGAGGCAGGGAGGGGATAGAGGGGATAGAACCAATTTTATGAGAGGGCCCAACCTTTGCTTTCACAAAGTCCCCTGAAACGGTTGCCCAGCCTTGCTTTGAGATGACGTCTATGAGACTACCAATAGATAGAAAACATCAACAAACATCAACCCGTCAGACTATTTGGGGAAGGCTGATGTACATATGCATGGGGATCATGATGTTTACTTCTCCCACTTCTCCAACATGTGGTCCATGTTGTTTTGAACTCCACAAAATCTTGAGTATTAGCTCAGACAACAAGCTGAAATAACAACAATGGCACCTCTTTGATTTTGTGACCAACATTCTGAACTCTGGATCATTTATGGAAAACACTGAATTAGGACTATTTCACAGAAAAAATGTTTTCCTTTATAAACAGAAAATAAATCACTTCAGATAACCTGTCTGACATACCACGATGGACCTTGACAACTTAGGCATTAATAAACCCATCTGTCTCCCATTTCACACAGAACAAGAAGAGTTTCAACACATTCAAATCACGGGCAATAGTTAATATAAAAAAATCTCCATGTACTACGTGTAAAGATTGGTGACCAAGGAACAGAGCAGAAGATACTGGAGAGGCCTCTTTTAACTGCTGACAACTTAACAATTGATTAGTAAAGTATCAAACTGATTTGAGAGATCTTAAAATATGAAATAAAATCAGATGTAGTAAAAAAAAAAGATTGCCATCTTTCTCTCTTTCTCTCCTGCAAAAGTTTCTAATCTATTTAGAAATGCAGCTCTTTCTGCAAAAAAAATAATATCACTTGTTGATGACATGAGGATTGTTGTCTTGGACTTTCAGGCAAACCATTAAAACAAATTTTCACTCCCAATCGAATAGCTCAAAGCCTATCTTTGCCTCCATCAGACTGGAAATTATTTGCCAGATTTCAGTGCAGTAAACAAGTGAAACAGGATGTGGCCAAACGAGCAGAATAAATTTTATTCTGAATCTGAACTGTGCCCACACTCACATTCAAGACAGTGCATTTCCTTTGCAAGTGCAAGAGGACTTTGGAGGACCTACCTACAAAAGCTAGCCATTAAAAGCCTCAGTGACAGCTTCCTGAAGACACAGTTCCACAAAACAATGCAGGCAAAGTCAGATGGAGAAAACTGGGTAAATGCTATTTACAGCACAGAAACATATATCCAGTAGGTCCCTGCAACGTAATTCCACTGCACTTGACAATTACAATGTCAGTAGGTATATATGTAGGTTAAAAGTAAGAGGAAATCTTTACTTTTTTAAAGTAAACTATTCCACATACAGGGCTTGGAATTCGAGGACTATGTTGAATGACAACAGGTAAGCTATATATAACATAGATTAATAGTACAGGTAGTCCTCATCTTACAACCATAATTGGGACCAGAATTTTCATTTGCTAAGCAAGATGATTGTTAAGTGAGACACAGTCATTAAGAGATTCCAGCTTCTCCCACCGATTTTGTTTGTTGGAAGCTAGCTAGGAAGACCACAAATGAGGATCACATGACCCCAAGGCGCTGCAAACATTGTAAATACATGTCAGTTGCCAAGCACCCAAATTTTGATCACATGACATGGGGATGCTGTGACAGAGGTAGGTGTGAGGACCAGTCAAGTCACTTTTTTCAGTCCCATTGTAATTTAGAACAGTTGCTAAACCAATGGTGGTAAGTCAAGGACTACCTACAATATGTGTGGTCTAAATGTTTACTTTTAAATCTGTCTTAGCACTTACATGTTTTGCCATTCTGTTTGTAACTATTTCTACAAGGGGGCTGGAGATCTCATACAAAATGATTGCCCCAAGCTAATTTCCTTGAGGAAGCGTTACAACAATTGAACGCTTGCATGTATAATGTTACTATATCGTGAATCTGTAACTGAAACATCATAGTCAGTCCTAATCTGCTCAACTATAAACCATAGTTGTTTGAGTTTGTACAAAGCAAAATCATGCAAACAATTCCAGCATAAAGAGAAGTTCTCCATGGATTCCTTCCATCAAGTCCATGACTTCTGTTACTACCAAAGAAGTACAGGTAGTCCTTGATATACGACCAAAATTTATGTTGCTAAGTGAAACATTTGTTAAGTGAGTTTTGACCCCTTTTATGACCTTTCTTGCCCTAGTTGTTAAGTAAATAATTGCAGTTGTTAAATTAGCAACATGGTTGTTAAGTGGATCTGGCTTTCCCATTGACTTTGCTTGTCACAAGGTCACAAAAGCTGATCACGTGACCTCAGGACACTGTGACTGTCATAAATATGAACCAGTTGCCAAGCATCTCAATTTTGATCACATGTCCATGGGGATGCTACAACGGTCGTAAGCATGAAAAATGGTCATAAGTCACTTTTTTCAGTGCCGTTGTAACTTTGAATGGTCACTAAACGAACTGTTGTAAGTTGAGGACTACCTGTATAACACTGTCATAGAAAAAGGAGAGTCATGGACTAAGAAATAGTAGATGGAAATGGGGAAAGGGAGCAATCTGATGACAGGAAAAGTTAACATTTACTGCAATTTGAGAATATTTTCACAATATAGAAGTGGCCTTCGTGAAATAGGAAGTATCTTATTGATAAACTATTCCAGGCAGCACAATAGAAGATGCAACTATATAGAGCAGATAGCACCAGGAGGAAATTTAACTTACAGTGATCTGAAAGAGAAATGCTTATATTCTAGTGAATTTCAATTTAACAGAACATCCTTGGCAAATGCTTGCTTGAAAGAAATTACAGTAAAATAAACCTATTTTTAGAAAAGAATTGCTGAGGAAGTACTACCCATCCAGTGGCCAGATAAGATATTTATATGGGCATGTCAGGACATCCTTAACTAATCTTGACAGTTGGTACTATGTAAAATTTAATAAATAAGTACTCATTGGGGGATAACTTTGTCACATTGTAATGCTTCAATCTTAAGTAGAAAGGAAGGTGAGAATGACCATCAGGTTTGCCTGTCCAATGCAAGAACTACTTTTTCTCTCATCTATTGTATATATTGGGTAACCCAAAAACATTAATTGTTTCTAAGGATGTCTTTTGAGTATTCAGTTCTTAGAGGAATCCACTCTTCCATGTGTGAGGCATTGGAATGGGAACACTTTTCCCAAAATGCAATGTTGGCACATAACAAAGGCAAATGAAAAAGGCACAATAACTATTATCTTTAGAAAGTGAGCTTATGCCATATACCTCATAATGATGGAGTGGAAGGAGCAAAGAAATGCTATAAAGACCTGCTTTTGACTGGGAGCTCCAATTGCTGCTGTATTCATTTCTTTCTTGGCCCGGTTTTCTGCCTATGCACAATTTTGTGCCCTTTTGGGTTATTCGTCTGCATTTAATGCAGTGTTGTCCTTTCTTGCCTAGCAAGCTTGTGAGGATGAAATTAGAGGTGCTTCTTTTTCATTCTCATTCTCTGTGAGCTGCAGTCATTCTCCAGCTAATAGTCAAACCTGAAGCAAATACAAAATTGTATCTAGTCTTCATTAGTCCTCCCTCCTCACTTTCACAATAACAAAACTCTAGAAAACTCTCTCATTTGATTTGTGCTACTTACTTACCTAAGTAATAAGGAATCTTTGTTGGAGACATTTGCAGTAGTAAGAATTTCATCATGAATGATGGAATGTTTAGGGATTTCCCCCCTTTTTTTGCCACAGCTCATCCAGTTTAAATTTTCCTGGTCACTTTGGGAACTCAAAGCTGCTGAAGTAGGGGGGCAAGGAAATTTTCTGTGAATTTTTTCCCATTAGGCTGATGTAGAAAACAACCCTCCTTCATGGATTACTGCCTTGTCATGGTGAAGGGGCTTGTGTAACTCAATGAAGCTATGAGCTATGCCATGCAGGGCCACCCAAGATGGACAGGTCATAGCAGAGAGTTCTGACAAAATGTGATCCACTGGAGAAGGAAATGGCAACCCACTCCAGTATCTTTGTCATGAAAACCCCATGGACAGTACCAAAAGGCAAAAAGATATGACGCTGGAAGATGAGCCCCTCAGGTCGGAAGGTGTCCAATATGCTACTGGGGAAGAGCAGAGGGCTAGTACTAGTAGCGCCAGAAAGAGTGAAGCGACTGGGCCAAAGCTGAAAGGACGCTCAGCTGTGGATGCATCTGGTGGTGAAAGGAAAGTCCGATGCTGTAAAGAGCTTTTCGCCATAGGAACCTGGAATGTAAGATCCATGAATCAAGGCAAGCTGGACATGGTCAAACAAGAGATGACAAGACTGAACATCGACATCTTAGGAATCAGCGAACTAAAATGGACAGGAATGGGTGAATTTAACTCAGATGATCATCAAGTATACTACTGCGGGCAAGAATCCCTCAGAAGAAATGGAATAGCCTTCATAGTCAATAAAAGAGTAGGAAAAGCAATACTGGGATATAATCCCCAAAATGACAGAATGATCTCAGTGCGAATCCAAAACAAACCATTCAATATCACAGTAGTCCAGGTCTATGCCCCAACCATTGGTGCTGAAGAGGATGAAATTGACCGGTTCTATGAAGCCCTACAGCACCTTATAGAATTAACACCAAAAAATGATGTCCTTATCATAATGGGGGATTGGAATGCTAAAGTAGGAAGCCAAAAGATAACTGGAATAACAGGCAAGTTTGGCCTTGGAGTACAAAATGAAGCAGGGCACAGGCTGATAGAATTTTGTCAAGAAAATACGATGGTCATAGCAAACACTCTTTTCCAACAACCCAAGAGACAGCTCTACACATGGACATCACCAGACGGTCAACACAGAAATCAGATTGACTATGTGCTCTGCAGCCAAAGATGGAGAAGCTCTATACAGTCAGTAAAAATGAGACCAGGAGCTGACTGTGGCTCAGATCATGAGCTTCTCGTTGCAAAATTTAGGCTTAAATTGAAGAAAGTAGGGAAAAGCACTAGGCCACTCAGGTATGAACTAAATCATATCCCTGATGAATATACAGTAGAGATGACAAATAGATTTAAGGAATTAGATCTGATAGACAGAGTGCCTGAAGAACTATGGATGGAGGTTCGCAACATTGTACAAGAGGTAGCAACTAAAACCATCCCAAAGAAAAAGAAATGCAAAAAAACAAAATGGCTGTCTGAGGAAGCTTTGCAAATAGCTGAGGAAAGAAGGTAAGCGAAAGGCAAGGGAGAAAGAGAAAGTTACACCCAATTGAATGCAGAATTCCAGAGAATAGCTAGAAGAGATAAGAATGCCTTCTTAAATGAACAGTGCAAAGAAATAGAAGAAAACAATAGAATAGGGAGGACCAGAGATCTCTTCAAGAAAATTGGAGATATGAAGGGAACGTTTCATGCAAAGATGGGCATGATAAAGGACCAAAATGGCAGGAACCTAACAGAGGCAGAAGAGATTAAGAAGAGGTGGCAAAACTACACAGAAGAACTATAGAAGAATGAGCTTAATGTCCCAGATAACCACGATGGGGTGGTCACTGACCTCGAGCCAGACATCCTAGAATGTGAAGTGAAATGGGCCTTAGGAAAGCTGAGCAACAACAAAGCTAGTGGAGGTGACAGTATTCCAGCTGAGCTATTCAAAATCTTAAAAGATGATGCAGTAAAAGTGCTACACTCAATTTGCCAGCAAATTTGGAAAACTCAACAGTGGCCACAGGATTGGAAAAGGTCAGTTTACATTCCAATTCCAAAGAAAGGCAATGCCAAAGAATGTTCAAACTATCACACCATTGCACTCATTTCACATGCTAGTAAAGTTATGCTTAAAATCCTACAAGCTAGACTCCAGCAGTATGTGGATCGAGAACTACCAGAAGTACAGGCAGGATTTCGAAGAGGCAGAGGAACTACAGATCAAATTGCCAATATACACTGGATCATGGAGAAAGCTAGGGAGTTCCAGAAAAACATCTACTTCTGCTTCATTGACTATGCTAAAGCCTTTGATTGTATGGATCACAACAAATTGTGGCAAGTTCTTAAAGAGATGGGAGTACCAGACCATCTTATTTGTCTCTTGAGAAACCTATATGCGGGTCAAGAAGCAACAGTGAGAACTGGACACGGAACCACTGATTGATTCAAAATTGGGAAAGGAGTCTGGCAAGGCTGTATACTGTCGCCCTGCCTATTTAACTTATATGCAGAGCACATCATGAGAAAGGCAGGGCTAGATGAATCAAAAGCTGAAATTAAGATTGCTGGGAGAAATATCAACAACCTAAGATATGCAGATGATACCACTCTAATGGCAGAGGAACTAAAGAGCCTCTTGATGCGGGTGAAGAAAGAGAGTGCAAAAGTTGGCTTGAAACTCAACATTAAGAAAACCAAGATCATGGCATCCGGCCCTCTCAATTCCTGGCAAATAGATGGGGAAGAAATGGAGGTAGTGACAGATTTTATTTTCCTGGGCTCCAAGATCACCGCAGATGGGGACTGCAGCCAAGAAATTAAAAGACGCTTGCTCCTGGGGAGGAAAGCTATGGCAAATCTAGACAGCATACTAAAAAGCAGAAACATCACCCTGCCAACAAAAGTGCGTATAGTCAAGGCCATGGTTTTCCCAGTTGCAATGTATGCCTGTGAAAGTTGGACCATAAGAAAGGCTGAGTGCAAAAGAATTGAGGCCTTTGAACTATGGTGCTGGAGAAGACTCCTGCAAGTCCCCTGGACTGCAAGGCGATCAAACTGGTCAGTCCTAGAGGAGATCAACCCTGACTGCTCTTTAGAAGGCCAGATCCTGAAGTTGAAACTCAAATACTTTGGCCACCTAATGAAAAGGAAGGACTCACTGGAGAAGAGCCTAATGCTGGGAAATATTGAGGGCAATAGAAGAAGGGGACGACAGAGAATGAGGTGGCTGGATGGAGTCACTGAAGCAGTAGGCATGAGCTTAAATGGACTCCAGAAGATGGTAGAGGACAGGAAGACCTGGAGGAAAGTTGTCCAAGGGGTCGCAATGGGTCGGACACGACTTCGCAACTAACAACAACAACAAGGAAACAACCCTTGGATGTGGCAAACAAGAACAGAAAAGGTCTGATTTTATGTAAATTAAATAGGAGAAGCTGCTTTGAATATTCAAACACCACAACTGGTCCTCAAAGTGCTCCAAAATGATACAGTACATACTAAATATTACTTAGGTGTTTTTTCCATTGCCTTAATTATTTTACATTATTTTACTAGAACGTATTTGCTTTCTTATCCTTGAATATTCTAGAAATAGAAAAGTAGGGTACATGTGGAACCAATAAACAAATAAATAAATACAATCATTGAGATCCAGGTTGCATTAAATTTACCTCGGTCTCATTGAAATCAGTTACATAAATTAGTTATCATTACACAACAATGACCCCCAACCTTGCTGGAATTTCATAAGGCTTTAAAAACTTGACTGTGTACTGAACCTAGGGCTCTGAATGTGCTAAGGGCCTCACTTTTGGGCTTTACTGTTAATTGGTTAATTATCTCAGCTGCCATACGTATATATTTATTTTGGATGTTTCTATTGTTTTTATAGTTTTAGACTTGTAAACCGCCCACAGTCATTGCTTGAGATGGGTAACTATAGAAATTGAATGAATGAATGAATGAATGAATGAATGAATGAATGAATGAATGAATGAATGAATGAAGATTAACAGTTTTTCCCAAAGCAGTGTTCTCCAGGTGTGTTAAGATTGTAGCGTCCAGAATTCCCAGCAGCTTGATTAATGAATTCTAAGAACTGTACTCCCAACACATCTGGAGGGCACCAGGCTGCTAAAAGATGGATTAAAATGTGGCTTAGTCTGGATTTCGGCTGGTTTGATCTATATACATACTTACCTAAAACATCTGTTTCTGATCTTTGTTCAGGGTGTTTCTGCATTGCAGATGTGCTGATTTAATAACCATTCCCTTTCCCCAGGGAACTTTGAGAATGGTAGATATATGAGCACAGGGACCTTCAGAAGTTACATTGGAAGAAGCCATGGCAATTGTTAAGCAGTACATCTGAAGATTAATCTTGATATATTTTTTGGCTTCCATACCATTTCACCGATTCATGAACCATTTGTTCAGCTGTACTTTCATAATGTGTTTAGAATTTGTGGACAATGCAATGGAAGAAAAATACAGGCCAAGGTTAGATGGCATAGACAAAAAAAATCCAACTTGTTTACAGCAAAATCTTATGCATGTTTATTCAGAAATAAATCCAACTATGATACTTTAGACAAACATGTATAGAGTTGTAGCTTAAATACACTAACTGCTGTTGTTAAGCATTTTATTTAAAAATAATTTGGATGTATCAACTAGAATTATTTCCTAATATAGTCTTCAGCCAGTGAAATTTCTAAGTGACATTAGGGCACTCATGAACTTAATAAAAATAAAGTAATAGATCTTCTGGACAATTCTAAATTATGGAATAAGTAAAATAGTCAGTTAAAAAGTTATAACAAAGTGAATATATTGGTTAGTCTCTAACCTTGTATAAATTGAGTCCTAGACCTTTATAAGTGATACTGCTTACAGTATGCATGCAGATTTTGTGTTGGTACAGTATACTAAGAGAATGAAGGTTGGCACCAATTTCAAACTAAACATTTTTTGAGCACACATAAAAAAAAAGAAAAGCAAAATAGCTATATCATGATTATTATTCAAATATACTACAGTTCAAGCTTATATAATGACTTCCTGCAGTACAGTTGTGTTCCTGCTGCCTCTATTGGAAACAATAAGAAGTGTTTGCTTTGATTTGCCTTTGCCTTTTGGTAAGTAGAGGGATTTACAAAATGACACAAAAGTTATAATATTTGAAATATTGCTACAGAATTTTGAAGAATGGGGTCAGAAACTAGCAGCTATAATGTCAGCAGTTATGTCTGCTTCTGTGGATATACTATGTCCAAAAGATGTTATTAAAAGATTGACAGATGTGAAACAATTTTTTTCGGATGTATAAATATTAGAACCAGAAATACTGGATAATTTTTTAAAAGTATGTATTATAAGAAAGAGAAGGCAACTAATGTGGAAACATAAATGACAAGTCAAGAGATCTTTCTACTGCATATAAAAAAGAAGTTAATTAAAGCTTTTAAAAAATAAAATGGAAATACAATTGATAAATCAAGAGAATGACCCATATAATGATTTTTTATTGGATTTACAAAAGAGTTTTACTAAAGCTTCAAGGGGAAAAGAAAAACTGAAAAGAGACTAAAAATCTTACAACAACATCTGAATGAATTAAGGATCAAGATTGTTAGATGTAACAGGAAAGAATATAAAGTTGGTTTGTTTGATCAAGGTTAAAATATGACATGTTTCTATAAAATTCTTGCAACCATTTATGGACTTTTTGTTGGCACCATGGATTTGTATATAGATAAAGGAGGAGTTGTGGGATGAAGAGATATTTATTTTTAATCTTCTAGGCTAGGGAGTGAAGAGTTATTAAGTTTGTGATGAAGATCAGAAATAACTTCTTTATATTTTTTTAATATTTATCTTACCTTCTTTTTTTCCCTTTCATAGCACTTTTTTCTTTCTTTCTCCCAAGTTTTATTTGTATTTTACTATTGTAATCAAAATCTTCAATAAAAATATATATTTTAAAAAAGTGGTTGTCATTGTCTTGTTCTGGGAATGTTTACAATTTCCTAAACTAGCTTACTGCTCTAGAATTATCTTGCAGCCTCCCATCCAAATACTAACCAGGTCCAAAACTGCTTAGCTTTTCAAAATCAGCCAGTCAGCTATATATTGCCACTTGTAGGCACTACATAGAAAATCACATGGCCACAGAATATATTCAAATGTTCAATTAAACAATATCCCACTTGCTACACTGTTTGATAATTATGAATCTGCTCTCCCACAAACTTATTTTAATATTATTCATTGTCATACAATCCAAGCACATTTCTGAACAAAAGTAGAATTTCTTCCAGTACCTTTCTCACTCAGTTTTGGCAACAAAGAAGAGAATTATGATTTTAGCATTTTGCGCAAACATTGGTTAATTTTCTTCTCAACCCCTTAAAGATTTCTTAGAATTTTTTTTTCTAGAACAGTGCATTCAGGATTTTTGGTCTAAGCAACATTTCTCACTCTCCATTTGTGGCCTGCCATTGACTATCAGAGCCTAAACCTGAACAACAAGGAACCTGATTCTGAAACCACCTCTACATTTTCAATTCTGGGTGTGAAAGATATGAAAATGGTAGCATGGGGGGGGGAGGGAAGAAGAATCCTTTGTTCTTTTTGTTGATATTCAGCACACACAAATGGTTGGAATTTATTCTTTCAGTAGAAACACTTCACAGTGGGATTTCTCTAGTTCACCCCTCACCCCCACCCTGAAAATGCATCAAAGGATATCTGGAGTTCTGCTCATGAAAGCCCTTGGCTAAGGGACTAAGACATGAAATGATTGTAGTGTACTATTCCTTCCATCATCCATCGCACTGAAGAATTTAAAAACATAAACATGGTCTCCACATGGTAAACTGGCATCTCTAAATCAAGGCATGACTGCATAGTAATTTTGTGAGTCATCTTTGACTATCCCTATAATACAAAGACAAAGCCGCTTGTGACAAGAACATGGTGAGCCAAATGTTTGTGGGTGTTACTATGAAGGAGGTCAGGCTGAATTAGATTAGATAACCTTTATTGTCATTTTTTCCTGTGGGCGCAATGGCACACATTAAAAAAATGAAATTTAGCTGCTTCCTCTCAAAGTGTGCACATACATAACACACATTTAAAACATACTATATACAACATATGTATAGACCTACACCCTTACATATAAGTAACATATAAATATTAATCACTGTCCATCTTGAATACATAATGGAAGGAGGAAGCTTTAGAGTTCACAAGGTTAATACTGTATGGAACAAAACTGTGACCGAATCTGGATGTTCTGCTTCGGATAACACGGAGCCTCCTCCCAGAAAGTAACAAGGAAAACAGGTTGTGAAGAGGATGTGTAGTGTCCCAGACAATCTTGAGGACCCTGCTCAAGCAACACTTCTATGCTATGTCCTGGATGGAAGGTAGGGAACTGCCAATGATCTTTTCAGCTATCCTCATCACTCTCTGCACTGTCTTCCTGTCTGCCAAGACAAGAGTCTTCTATGCACTCTTTCGTCAAGATGTGCTTGGGCAATTTAAGGGTTTCCTAAGCCAGGAACTAAGATTGGTCTTTTTGGGCACCAGCTAACATTCATTCCCTCATAGGGGACCTATAGTCTGGTTTATTGCTCCTCCCCCTCAAATAGGGCTGGCATATTTGGGGTGCAACCTCCAGAGGTCGAGAGATACTGGAGTTTTCTGTGTCTCTTTGCTGGCATTTAGCAGTCACATGGATTATTCCAGCCCAGATATAGTAGGCTTACTTTTCCATTCACCTGATCTTCTAAGCAAACAGGAAGAGAAGAAAAAAAAAGAAATGCTGCAGAAACACATAGTGCTATCTCAGGTGTCAAACTGATCCAGAAGTAGAGCCAAGCAAAACAGCAGCATCAAGGAAGAGGATTACTCTCAGCATCCTGTCTAAACTGCCCTTAACTCCCCTTCTGAAAAAAAATCTGAGAGCCATAATAATGATCAACAAAGAAACTACCAACCAATCCACAAAGCTTTCTTTCCCTTAGCTAAATCCTATATGTATTGTTTAAACTCATCAATGTTATTATAGGTGCCTTCTCAGGTATTGCCCCCCCCCCAAAGCAGTGAGATGTGCCAGGTGTCTTTTTTTTCTTTTCAACACCAAGCCAAGTTGATTTTATTCTCCCAGGCCCTTTATGACAGTAACATGTTAATATTTTTTACACAACAACTTTTAAAATAATATTTCTGCTGTTAGGTTTTTACCAAATGCATATTATGTTTTTAGTAATTGTTTTAGATGTCTAAGATGGCAGCAACAGAGAAAGCATGGTCACATTGAGGGGAGAAAAGTTGCTATTAAATTAAGACAAAACGGGAGAAGGAGAAGGAGAGGTTCAGAAGGAAAGACAGATCACTGAAAAAGAAAAAAGACTGGAGAAGGGAAAAGGAGAGGAAAGATTCAAGAAATTAGGAGGAAGACACCAACAAGGGCAGCGGCCTATGGCGAACGTGCCTGCTGAGAGAGGCTAAGCTGCACCCGAGAGGCCTACCAAAGGGACCGGAGGCCCATTGAAGAGGAACTGGAATGGCCCCCCATCCAACAGAATGGCCGCACAGGATCATAAAGGGGTTGTTGAAGGACTTCTAGGCCAACGAAGGCCTACCTGAAAGGCCCTGTGGCCCAACGACCCAACCTGGCCCAACGAAGCAGAGACCGGCATAGCAAACCAGGCAACACGGCGCACCGGCAGCTCGAGCGGTAGAGAGGAGGCGGCCAGCGGCAGTGCGAAGCAGCAGACCAGTGAGGCGGCTGGGGGTAGTGCAGAGGAAATGGCCAGTGGCAGCGGTGGACTGGGAGGCCTGCAGGCAGCAACAAAGCAGTGGTGGACCGAGAGGCCTGCAGGCAGCGACGAGGCAGCACGACAGAGGTGGCGGAGCAGTGGAGGACCCGATCGGCAGCTCGAGAGAACCTGGCTGAATGTCAAAGACGAAGCAACAGCTGAAGGCAACTGAGGGCAACTAGAAAGACCAGCTGAGCACAGAAAGGCAGTCAAAAAAGCAAAGCAGAGAGGATAGAGTTAAATAAGGAACAAATTAAGAAAAGGAAGGATAGGGACAAATTTTTAGGCAGAGAGCAGAAAGCTAAAAGCAAATTCCTTGTTGAGGAGAAAGCAGCCCTTCCCTTTGTTAAATAGCCCTATCCTAACATTCACTTTTAACTTCAATATAAACTGCAATTTTTTTCTCTTAAAACCAAAGGGCATACTACCACATACTTTTATTATACAAAAATAACAAGGCACACAAAAAAAGCACAAACAGGCAGAAAAAAGGATAGAAAAAACAGCCATAATTACCTAGAACATATCAGCACAATACCACTAAAAAAGAAAAACAAGAAATTCAAGAAGAAATCAGCATGGCTGCACAAAGATCTCTCTGACAAACTGAAAGACAAAAAGGACAAATACAAAAAATGGAAAGAGGGGCACATAACTAAGGCCAATTATCAGCAGACAGCCATAACTTGCAAAGATGAAGTCAGGAAAGCAAAGGTTTAGAACAAACAAAGATTTGCAACAGAAATCAAGGATAATAAAAAAAAGTTTCTTCCAACACATTAACAACAAGAAAAAATCAAGGAAACTGTAGGTCCACTAAAGAGAGAAGATGGCAAGGAAATAACAGGCAACAGGGAGAAAGCAAAGCTGCTTAACTCATACTTTGCATCAGTCTTCATACAAAAAGAAACTATAGCCCAACATACCAAAAAAACCACTGCAAAAGACAAACTAGAAACAAAAATTAAAATAAGCAAGAAAATGGTAAGAGAACACCTATCCGACCTTGACAAGTATAAATCACCGTGACCAGTGGTGAGATTCAGCCGGTTCGCACCGGTTCAGGAGAACCGGTAGCTAAATTTACCTGAATTCAGAGAACCGGCTGGCTTCTGGAAGTCCAGTCTAGGCCTTGGAGGCCTCCCAGGCCTAGAACAGCCCACCAGAAGTTCGTTGATGTAACTTCCAGAAATCTGTTCTAGGCATCGGAGGCCTGGAGGAGGCCTCCCAGGCCTAGAATGGCCCACTGGAAGTGCATGATGCCACTTCCAGAAGTCCATTCTAGGCATCGGAGGGCCAGGCCTGCATTACATAATAGAACCGGTTGTTCAGGTATTTGAATCCCACCACTGACCCAACAGATTACACCCCAGAGTCCTGAAGGAGCTGGCAGATGTTATCTCAGAAACATTGCACCACATCTTTCAGAAATCCTGGAGCACCGGGGAAGTACCTGAGGATTGGAAAAGGGCTGATGTGGTTCCCATCTTCAAGAAAGGGGGGGGAAACGGACCCAGGAAACTACAGACTAATCAGTTTAACATCAATACCTGAGAAGATCCTAGAAAATATAAACAAAAAACAGTTCTGCGAACAACTAGAAGCAAACAAAGTTATAACTAGTAGCCAGCATGGGTTTGTTAAAAACAGATCATGCCAAACGAATCTTATTTCATTCTTCGATAAAGTGACTAAACTAGTAGACCAGCAAAATGCTGTGGACATAGTATACTTAGATTTCAGTAAGGCATTTGATAAAGTAGACCACAACCTACTCCTTGGTAAGCTAGAAAAAGGTGGAATAGACAATATTACCACCAGATGGATCTGTAGCTGGCTGGCAAACCATACTCAACGAATAGTCCTCAATGGCACCACATCCACATGGACAGAAGTAAGCAGCGGGGTACCACAAGGTTCCATCTTAGGCCCAGTACTCTTCAATATCTTCATAAATGACTTAGATGAGGGAATTGAAGGGGAACTCATCAAATTTGTAGATGACACCAAACTGACAGGAGTAGCCAACACCCCAGAAGACAAACTCAGGATCCAAAAAGATCTTGACAAACTTGAACAATGGGCCCTATCCAACAAAATGAGTTTCAATGTGGAGAAAAGCAAAGTTTTACATTTAGGCAGGAAAAATCAAAGGTACAAATACAGATTGGGCGAGACTTGGCTCAAAAACAGTAACTGTGAGAGGGACCTTGGAGTCCTAGTGTTAATCACTTGACTATGAGCCAGCAGTGTGTAGCAGCAACCAAAAAAGCTAATACAATACTGGGTTGTATGAATAGAGACATAGAATCAAGATCACGCAAAATATTAGTACCGCTTTATAAAGCCCTAGTAAGACAACACCTGGAATACTGCAGCCAATTCTGGTCACCATATCACAAAAAAGATGTTGAGAGTTTGGAGAAAATTCAAAGAAGAGCAACTAAGATGATTAAAGGCCTGGAGACTAAAACATATGAAAAACGGCTGCGGGACTTGGGTTTGGCTAGTATAAAGAAAAAAAGAAATAGGGGAGACATGATAGCAGTATTCCAGTATTTGAGGTGCTGCCACCAAGAAGAGGGGGGTCACATTATTCACCAAAGCACCAGAGGGCAAGACAAGAAACAATGGTTGGAAACTGACCAAAGAGAGAAGCAATCTGGAATTAAGAAGAAACGTCCTGACAGTGAGGACAATTAACCAGTGGAACAGCTTGCCTCCAGAAATCGTGGGTGCTCCCATCACTGGAGAGTTTTAAGAAGAGGCTAGACAGTCACTTGTCTGAGATGGTATAGGTTCTCTTGCCTGAGCAGGGAGCTGGACTAGAAGACCTCCAAGGTCCCTTCCAGCTCTATTCTGTTCTGTTCCATTTTGTTCCGTTCCGTTCCATTCTATTCGTATGCATACAGGTGGGTGCCTATACCTGTTTATGTATTGTACAAGATAAACTGTCCTGGGTTTTATTAGCAAGTTTTATTAAATTAATAAATAATAAATATTATTAAATAAATAATAAATAAAATACTAACTCATATCTAAACCTTTTTAAGCACTCGAATACATTTTTATTTGTTAAATAAATTTTGATATTACTAATATTACCTGCCTTTTCTTGGGAAAAAATTTTAGACCAGCTACCCGAGATACAAGTTCACAATGGGTACACCCCAGCAGTTTATGGAATTAATTCATCATTGTGAAGTAGGATAGTGATATATGCACTAAAGAGTACAATCACACATGCTTGCACACACTTTGCACAAACCCATTATGATTTTATTTCAGGTGACTTCAGAAAATAGTAGAATGAAGTTAAGGGAGCTAATTCCTAAATAAGTATACAGTACATTGGATTTCAAGGTAGAATCTTCAACAAAATTCAGATGCTTAAAGGTAACAGTTTAACTTGGCTTCAGCTCATAAAGATTGGTGGATCAGCCAAGGCCCTATATCTGTAAAAAAAAAAAAAAAAAAAGCCTGATTTAATTCAGTAGAACATATCCCTGCAGTGCCATGCAAGTTATTTAACAATATCAGTTTATTGAATAGATATTTGCATCTCCTTATTCATAGAATTATAGAATCATAGAGTTAGAAATCCTCTAGTCCAAGCCCCTCCCTGATGCAGGATCCCTTAGTCCATCTCCAAGAGATGACCATCCAGCTCTTCTTGTAGAAGAGAACTCTCACGTCAATCTATTCCACTGGCTGACAGCTCATATAGTTAACAATGTCTATCCTGAACCTACTTCCTCTAAAATAATTTTCTTCAACATGGTGCTTTTCATATTGGAGTTAAAAGTCACTCTGAGAAAACTTTGCTTTTAAGGAAGCACACAATTAAAAAAAAAACTTCTAGAGTCAATCACCACTTCCCTATTGTCTTTGAATTCTGGGAGCTTTAGACCAGTGGTTCTTAACCTGGGCGATATCGCTCCCCAGAGGGCGATTTCATTTTTCAGGGGGGCGATGGAACGAAAAGGGGCGATGTGGGGGCAAAGGAACGAAAAGGGGGCAATATGGGGGCGATGGAGCGAGAAGTTTTGGGGACACTTTTGAGACTTTTTCGTACAGTGAATCGCTGTATATCTGTCGTACAAAAACATCAGATCGCTCGCTATTAGTGGATTGAATTGTGTTTTCAAATGTTCCTCCAGCTAGCTTCAGTACAGAACGCCGTACATATGTGAATACGCATCGCTTATCTTCATGTGTGTTGTGCAGCAGCCTCTACCCATACAGTGGCGCGCCATTGGCCAGAATGGGCAGTGATGGAGGGGGGACCGCTTCTTTCAAAACATCGCATGCTGAGTGGCTGTCCCATGACATCAGCTGTAATGTCAACGTAACTGTTGAAACTAGGTTTATCGATGTCCACATGTGTTTTTCTAGTGTTCCAGTGAAGTCAAAAATTTAATTTGCAGGTAGTGCCTTTCATTTCGAAGACCTCTCAACATGGCCGAGAAGAGGAAGTGTCGCCAATATTCGACGGAATACCTAAAATTGGGATTCATTCCATCTCCTTCCAACGTACAGCTTCCGTTTTGTCTTCTTTGTGAGAAAACATTTTCAAATGAAGCGATGAAGCCTTCCCAATTGAAAGACCATTTGGTAAGAATTCATTCGGATAAAGCCGACAAACCGGCATCGTTTTTCCAATCCTTAAAGGCCAAGTTTGAGGGTCACAGCACTGTTGGGAAGTTATTTGGAAAATCGTCACTCAACGCCGACAAGGGGCTCATTTGTTCCTGTGAAGTATCTTTGTTGATAGCAAAATGTGGCAAACCTCACACTATCAGAGAAACGCTGATTTTACCAGCAGTGAAACAGATTGTTGCCACCATGTTGGGGCTCAGCGCAAGCACTATCACGCAATCGATTCCTTTGAGCAATGACACCGTATCAAAAAGAATTGATGAAATGGCTGCTGATGTGGAAGAAAGGCTTATTGACACCTTGAAAAATACAGAATTCGTGATGCAGATTGACGAGTCAACGATTCGTGAAAATGAAGTCTTGTTATTGGCTTATGTCCGTTTCATCAACGGAAATGAAGAGATGGGGGAAGAACTGTTATTTGTTTGAAATTTAGCCACCGACACAAAAGGTTCTTCGATATTTAAAAAGGTTGAAGAGTTTTTTAATGAGAAAAACATCCCTTTAACAAACGTCGTGGCATGTGCAACCGACGGAGCTGCATCCATGGTTGGATGATATTGCGGATTTCAAGCTCATCTAAAATCGGTTGTACCTGGAGTTATGACTGTCCATTGCGTCGTTCTCTTAAACTTCAACGTCTGGATATAGCTTATCTCGCTGATGTTTTTGACAAGCTGAATGAAGTGAACGTAAAGCTGCAAGGAGATAAAATCAATTTTCTTAAGGCCAAGGGAGTAATCTGCTCATTTATTTCCAAATTGGACCTCCTTGCAAGCAATATGAGTTGCCAGGAGATGTATCAGTTCCCAAGCCTTGGTAATGAACGTGAACTCCAAGGAGAAGATTTGGACGTTTTTTGCTGCTACTTGAAGCAACTAAAAGAAGATATGGAAACCAGATTCTATGATCTGATAAATCTGGAAGTGCCCACTTGGGTGCTAAATCCTTTCACAACAGACTTTGCACAACTTCATCCCAAACTGCAAGAGCCACTGACAGATCTAAAATACGACTGTGAAGCCCAGTCACATTTTCAGAGTTACGGCTACGAAGCTTTTTGGGTGAAAATGAGGAACACTTACCCAATATTGTGGGAGGAAGTTAAGTTGCTTCTTTTAGCCTTTCCTTCCACTTACTTAGTGGAGAGGGGCTTCAGTGCCGTCCAACAGATCCTTTCTAAGTCAAGGAACATGTTGAAGATCTCTGAGCGCGGTGATTTAAGAATGCGATTAACAAAAATGGTTCCAGACATCAAGAAATTGGCATCAGCTCACCAAGCACAAGGCAGCCATTGATGTTCTTTTTTTTTGCTTTTTGTGTACATACATTTTTTTCGTTAATAATTGTCTGAGCTTTTATCGTTGTATTTGCTTGCATTGGATTTCACGTTCTAGTTTGAGTTTTCGGCTTCGTTTTCGAATTTTTGTTGTGCTCTGTAAAACATTTTTTGTGTCTCTTTGTATTGTACTTTTTTAGCGTGCACTCCAGTTCGATATTATATTTTCTTTGTGTCTTTTTAATCCTTTTTACAGGGTGCATGACTATATATACTTTCCTCGAATCTTAATTTAGTTTCAGAGTTTTCGTCTTGAAATTCTTAGTTCCTGCACTGCGGCTGTTCTTATGCCCTTTTTATATTTCTTTTTGCGTCTTAAATTTCACTTGTAATTCAATCATTAAATGTTACTGTTTTTCTTTTTGGGCATTTCACTTTCTTGCAATTGAATTTTGTTTTCAGTGGTCATTACATTTAAGTGTCTTGAATAAATAAGATAATAATGAAATACATGTATCACGAAGTTTGGGAATAAAGTGACGGGTGGCACCAAAATTTTTCACACAGTTGAGATATGGGAAAAAGACTGGAAATAAATTATTTGCATTGATATGTCCTGATGGCAATTTTAAAGAAAACAAAAAAAGTGTTTGCATAAATTGAAGAATTATTTCCTATGTTGTGATTGAGAGGTTATGTTGGGGGAGGGGGGCGATGACAACTTCCTCATTGGCTCAAGGGGGCGATTCGTTCAAAAAGGTTAAGAACCACTGCTTTAGACGATGCATATGGGGGGAACCTAGGTTGGGAGAATGTCTTCAATCTTATAAATATAAGTTCTTCTAAAAGTTATTTATTGCCTGGCTTTAGTTTAAATTAACTACATTTACCCACAATAATCTAAGTTCCAGAGATTTTAAAGTACATCTACAGATCCTTAACTTTTTAATGGCTTGCCTTTTTCTTTTCTTTTCTCTTCTTTTCTTTTTTCTTTTCTTTTCTCTATTTGACAACTAAAAATTGTCCTTATGGTGAATCTTTTTTTTTCCCCTCTGCAAAGCAGGAGCAACCCTGCAAAAGGGATCTTCTTACAGAGGTATCAAGTGTCAACTGATAAGTCAAGGGGATCGTGTCAATCACCTTTCCTTTCTTAGGTGTCAGGTCAATGAGACAGATCCTTATTTAGTTTAAAAGCTTCGCCTTCCTGAGAAGGGTCTGTAATGAGCAGCTGCATAATGAGGGGCCACAGGATTTGGCAAAAGGGAGAAGTCCCAAGAAAATGTGCCCCTTTTCAAAATCTATAGTAGATTCTGACTGCTATGCATTCAGCTGAACAACTATACTCTGCATTTTTCAGACGCTTTGATTCTAACTTCTGATCTTTCCGTTCATCTCTCCCGTCAAGTATATACTATTTCTAAAGACATATCCACAGCTAGACTTGTAAAGGAGAACACGTAGAAGCAGGGTATCTTGATTGCCTCCATAGCTCCACTCCCCAAATGATCCTGTGCCAGAATGTGTACATTCTTAGGGCAGGCAAGGATTACAGGCTACATTGCCAGTATTGCATTCTAGTAGGTGTCAGCAGCATTCTTGGTTGCTCTGTAACACAGCCTGAGTTTTAAAGGCCCCCAGGGTAGTTTGGAAAAGAGTGGGAAGAGATTTAATCCTGTTTTGATGGAATAGGGATTATTCTGCCTTGCCAGGAAAATGCTTATGCTTTGGGCAAGCTAACAAACATTTCAAAGTCCACCAGGTTGCAGACCTCCTGCACTTTTAATTTACTGTGCCAGACTCAGATCACAAGCAGAGAAAGCTGCCAGACAGAAGACATTAGCTCCAATTTAATATATGTATTTGCATTGTTCAGAAATAAGTTATATTTCATGATGATAATATTCATAATTCAAGAAACAGCATCTTTGTGCTCTTCAGATGTTTGGACTTCCCATCAACTCTCCTAGCATGGTTACTGACTTAACCAAGAAAGATTTTCTCTGCTCCTTTGTTTATCAGGCACATTAATTTGTCTTCTCTTTAATAATATGTGATGAAATTAAGAGCTACAAAGCATTTTCCCAATAAGGGAATTGAGGAGGAGGACTATTAAGAGTACTGCTAATAATAGTAGTAGACTGGGAGGCAAAATGAAGAAAGAAAAATATTTGCCACAATATTTTATTACGTTCATAATAGATGCTTGAATCCTCACTAATTGCATCATGAAATTGCATACACAGCGGATAAAATGTTTGCAACTCTACTATTTCCTCTGTCTGGCCTTCTATCCTGCCAATTAGAAGAAGAAGAATTCAGGACCTCTTTTTAACTGGAGAGGTAACATATCAACAAGACAAGCTTCTGATACCTTAAGCAGATACTTCGTCTTCCCATAAAATCACATATCACTGATAGCAGCTGGCAGTCCAACTGGGGGAATGTTATCGCGCCATATTGGCTAGTGAGATATATAAAGATTGCTTGAAAACAATCTTGCCATCTGAAAAGGAGAAGGCCCCCTATTCCAACCACCACAAAGGCATTGGCATGCAGGCTTCTTACAGCTATGTGTCAGTATAGCAATTATGCTAATAAATAAATAAAAATGACAAAACATACTACAAACTCAAGTTGACTCAAGAGTGATGGGTCTAATAAACCAGCAGTGCTCTAGAGTAGAGGTTATCACACTTCGACAGAGGGACAGTCTGAGAAAAACACACCACAAATAATAACAGAAAATGCCAATCAAGCTTTGAAACAGAAGACCAGAAATACAAAAGAAACAAGCTGACTCAAATTCAAATGAGCCCACAATTTTCAATGGGAAGGAGAAGCTGAATCTGATGCAACTTAATCCACTAAGACAGGGAGAGAAATGTACCGATCCCCTGTACCCTAACCCAGATAGTGCAGCCTAAGGACTACACTGGCCAGATGGAAAGTTAACCTGCTGGATGCCTGGACAAGGAGAGAGGCACCCAAGTGTGGATAGATCAGTTCTTTTTTTAAAAAGCCATAACAATGTGTAATTAACCAAGAAAGGGTCAGGATCATCTAGAACAGACTTTTGTTCCAGAGGGACTGGATCTGTAGTTCTAGCAGTTCAAAACATCAAGACTTTTTAGGTATCAGGAAGGCATCATCGTGGGGAAGACTGACCTAAGAATAGCTGAGAGAAGTTGGAAAAATATGACATATGAAATCTCAATTCTAGCCCTTTTGAAATTCTGCCCATGATTTCAGCCCAGAATATCTTCTGTAGTGCCATTTTGCTGTCTCACGAAGGTGTTATCATAATTTTGCACCGAGCTAAACAATTATTCTAGGCTCCTAAATCTGAAGCAGAAAAACATTATAATAAGACATGATAAGCTTTTCTGGCATGGTTTTTCATTGGGAATACATCACACTAATTTGGCAAAAAATTTGCCTAAGATGAGAACTTTGGAACAGTTTTCCTAGGTCAAGGTGATCAGAAAGCCAATGGGAATCATGAATCAGGTCTTCCTCCCATCATATAAATCATAAAATCAAAAGTATACAGAAGCTCCTGTAAACAACAAGGGACAGAAAACTTGTGGGTGGAGGACAAACACAGAGGAGGAGGAGGACATCTAAGGCTGTCTTGGCAACAGAAGGTTAGCATTCATGCCAGTCTGATCTGCACTTTTGTGCCTAAAATAGTAGCAAGAAAACCAGAATATTTCAAAATAACAGCTGTGAGCAAAGATCCCCTGTTCACGTCTTAGGTTAATCACAAACAGTGCCCCCACATATCATGGAATTAGTATAAGAGGGCACAAAAGTTAAACAAATCATTCGAGAAAAGCAGTAATATTTGTTGTTATTTAATTACTTAAAAGGATCTGGATTTAAATAGCTTTAGATTGGGCATCCGTGCTTAGCAGACCATTTTCATCTGTTCTCTCGCCCTTTAAAGGAAACAGTTAAATAGCCTTCCTCATAGGATGGATGAGAGATATTCTAAATAATATACTGTAATCCTATTTCAGTGCTTAAGAGATGTATTTACCAAAAGGATTATAGAAGCACTTTGATTGCCCTGAATCTGCTTCTAGTCAATTTCAGAAAATGGATACAAACAATGGTATTACGTTGGAATACTATTTTATAAGCTTATTAATCTACATCATATAAAAATAATTGTGTAAGCCTATATTTTATTCTACTGTAAACTATGATTTATCAAACACATAATTTTTCCCTTTTATAGATTAACAGTCTAAGCTACTGATAAATTTGAATATCCAATTCAGTACCTTTGTTTTAACTCTATGAGGTCCTTTTGGAATGAGAGAATTTTCTATCCATTCAGTTTTTCAATTCTGGCTGCACGCTAGCTATGCCCATAATAGCAGTTTTATTTCCAGTCCTTTCCCTGTTATTGTATGCTTGTGAAATGCAAACAGTGCAAACAGAATTATTATAACTATCATTTTGGGAGATGGCAAACATATGGTTGGCACGAATGCATAATACAAGTTTGCAAAGGAAAAAAAATCATACAAATTTAACTAAATCTAGAAGAATGGGAAACGGTATTGAGAAACAACCCTTTAATGAAGAAAACCTCTACAGAAAGAGAAGCACAGTTCCAGTGGAAATCGAGAGGTTATGTTTGTCATAATATGACTTCCGTTCCTGGTGTACTCTGCCATTTACAAAACTTAGTCTATATTAAGAACAAGTATTAAATGTTAGAATCTCTGAAAACACAAGCTGCCTTTGTTCTTTTAAAATATAGTGGACAGCACTGTCTTAAGGCTTTATCTCTGAGCGTGCTTAATCATTCATTTCTTAGGCCTGTAGAAAGAAAACAAAAAGAAGTTTTAAAAGTACAAATGGGGGGGGAGGAAAATATTGATTCTCATAGCTGACCAAGGTTAAAGTGCTTGTTCACATGTGTCCAGGCACATTATGCTGGCTTTATACCTGATGCAATATGAGCCCTGATCAGAATGGTACAACTTTCAAGATGTAGTTATAAATTAGAAAAATAACTTCACTACTTTACCATTCCTGTGCTCCATCACATCGCTATCCCAAAGTTCCTTCATACTATTACTACTGTAATTGAAAAGATAGTCTCAGAAATGGGGCTAAATGCATAAAATTACTATGCATGCATAGAGGTTCAAGTGCATTTCCTTTGTTTCATTGCACTTGTTAAACTCCATGTTTCCATCATCCCTGCAGAACAAATGACAGTATATTACTATTTTGTTAGGTGAGCAAGGAACTGACAAATAATTCTACAGCCATAACCCTGAAAGCACTTAGGTTGGTTTCCTTCCTGTACAATTTCAACATCCAGCCATTACAAATGGGATAGTGAACCTTTTCTTGCCCCAGGTGCTATGAGTGAGGGGTCCCAAGGAAGAGGCAGAGGACCTCTTCCTGCTAATAGCTTGGCTAAATTCTTGCTAGCAACAAATGCACAGACACAGACAGGCAGACAGACAGACAGATATATACTGGCATTTTCCTCAAAACAGGACCACCACACATTTTTTGATAATAGTTTTGCCATCTGTAAAGTTGGCTTTGCTTCAGTGATGAAACCAGCCACATAATATGAAGTCTGCAAATAAGAATGGAATCCAGCAGAGTAAGGGAAAGTTTTCCTTGATTGTGTTTCAGAAGTGTCCACAGGGTGTGGTCAGAAAAGACAAAATGGCAGCCACAGCCGTGCCACAAAACTCATCCTGTTTTTTATGTGCACATATATCAAGCACATAAAGAGGCCTGGATATTTTGTCCACTTACTTCACAGCAAAATTAGAGAGGGAGAGCCACAAGACTTGAGTCGAAGTTTTAGACATTACATTTTAGAATTTCATCTTCCCGTTTGTACAGTGTTAACAGATATTCTGCAGCAATTATGTAATCTCCCACTTCCTCTCCTTTCCCAGTATAAGAAATATAGCAGAATAAGAAAACACTAATTAACCTTATGATTTCAGAGTTCTGTAAGATATCACTAACAGTTGGGGTAAATTGAACTTTGCCAAATTATTACATGCACAGAAGACAATTCCTATCCATGTATAGGAGCTATATTTATGCATCATGAATATACTGCATTCACAATGAAATTAAGCAAAAAGAATAGGTTAAATTAAGAGATTTAAGATATTTTGTGGCATGTGAGAGAGGGAAGCCCAAGACTTAAAAATCTTGCCAACATTTTGCTGGTATTGCCTCAAGCTTAACATTCTGTGCTCTGGCTATTCTACTGCACTATGTTCACCCTTCCTGTTGGTATGTTTATTCTTCAGTAAACAATCTTTAGTTTGTTTAGTATGAGATTTTTAAAAAAAAAAACACAGTAAGAAACACATTAAGACATAAAGAAATAGTACCATCAAGATGTAAGCAGTGCATACATACAACTCCATTCCACTGCTGGGGGGACTGCGGTACCCTTTAATAGAGGATGCCTGTAAAGTTACCTCATGGACAATGTGTTAGCTGCTGTGTTAGGCAATGCTCGTCTCTGACTTTGATAAGCACATCTGTTGAGCAGGTTGTAGAAGCTAGAAACAGTTTACTCATAAAGTATTATTTTGCTCTGTGCAGTCCTGAAACCATTTATAACCAAAGATGATTCGCAAAAGAGTGGAATAGGAGGTTCCAACTCCTAGGAAAAAAAGAAGCAGCACTTCCAGTTACCTTGAAGTCGAGGTTAATAAGGTAAGATTCAATGGCTGCATGCAGACCCTCCAAGTTGCCATTGAATTTTATGTTTTATGGGGAACAAGGGGAAAACTATTACCTACACAGGAGATATAGATGAGAGAGACAGAGAGACAGAGAGAGACAGAGAGACAGAGTAATTAATCTGACATGAATTTAAAAGTAAATCAGTTCAAATTTATCTACTCCCACACATTTCTCTGTCCCACCTTACTTAGTGCAGGCCTGACTTAAATTAAGGCAGCTTGGTTTTTCAACAAGTATGGCAACAGTCCTCCACTAAACATGCACAGGAGTTTTCACCATTTCAATGTAAGACGGCATTACTTAAAATAATATAAACAAATGCTGTAACCTTCCTCAACTTGGTGCCCAGCAAATGCACTGGTCTTGCTGGTTAGGCATACTATATGGGGATAGAAATGAAGTCTACCTCAGGGGCAACAGGTTGAGGAATATTAAACTGATCAGTCATCTGGAATGAACAAGCTGTAGAGGAGAAGGTCACCTTGAGCAAGCCAATTTCTCCCTGGACTTTCCTTGCTAAATTTCATTTAATTTATTCAATTTAGGTACCACCCAACTCCAAACTGACTCTGAGTAATGTACAATAAAACCGCACAAAATATAGAATATAAGAAATACAACATAATAACAAAGGATAAGAAAGGAGTAAAGAACAAAAACAGATGGCAACTCCAGCTACCAGCACCTACTCCCTCAAATATCCCTGAAACACTCCCTCACCCATCTAACCCAAGGTCTGGGAGAACATTCAGGTCTTTGGAGCTTTTCAGAACACTATCAGCGTAGGAGCAGGTACCATTACAGAGAAGGCATGCTTCCTGGATCTCAACAGATGACACTGTTAAATTGTCACTGCCAACTCTGTCAGCTCATACCAGCTGGATAAACAGTTCTTCAGATAATTAGGACCTATGCCATGTAGGTCATAATCAATCACATTCAGAAGCATACTAGTAACTAATGCAATTTGCAAAGCAGAGGTGTTACATCAGCATATTGTGCCACTGCATTCTGGACCAGTTGAAATTTCTGAGTGGCCTTCAAAGGCAGCTCCATGTAGAGTACATTGCAAAAGTCAAGTTCCAAGGTCACTAAGGCATGAGTGATTATCTGAAAGGCATCCTGGTCCAGGAAAGGGCACAAATGGTATACCTAATGGAGGCATGCAAAGTCCTTCCTGACCACAACTGCCACTTGCTTATTGAGGAAGATCTCCAGATTACTCGCCATTCTTGAACAGGTAAGTGCATCCCTACCCAAGATTAGGTATGTAATATTCCCATATCCATGTGGCCTTAATACCCACAGCCACTTGATCTTGGTAGGATTGAGTTGGAATCAGTTCCTCTCTATCCAGGCCCACATAGCCTCCAAGCACCAAAGCAAAACTTCATCAACCTCACTTGGTTGGCTTGGAGTCAACAGATATAATCGGATATTATCAGTATATTGATGATACTGCATTCAAAATCTGTGAATAACTTCACCCAGAGGTTTCATGTAGTTGAACCAGAGAGGAAACAAGCCTTGTAGAACCCCATGAAGGAAGGACTAGAGAGCATCCTCTCCCTACAAGCCAACACTGACCGAAACCAGCCCCAATGGAAGGATAATAACTACCATGAAATAGTGCCACCAGGTCCTAACTTCTAGAATTGATATAGAACAATATCATGGCTGATGGTATCAGAAATGGCTTAAACCTCAAATAACACAAGACCCGCCCCTTCCCTAGGGTCTTAGCTGATGCAGAATCCAAAATCCAAGAGGGCATAATCCTAGGAAATTAGACCCCTTCTGGGCCTTTACTTAAGCATGCCAGGTTAGTAGCCTCATCCATGATAAGATCATGAATGAAGCCAACCTTGTTACACACCAACCTGGCATTCAACAAGGATCCAATGACTTGGCATCAATTTAGTAATGGTTGTAGATATGACATTTAAAAGAAAAAAACCATTTACCAAAAGTACACAGATATGAACTATTCCAAGCATTGCTTTCTATCATTTATTAGCTTCTCTTATTCTATTGAGGGAGGCCATCTTTATCTCCCTCCAAAGCTGACTTAGTTTATAGGTCTAAAGTATTTGGTCCCTTTATTCACCTTTATATTGCCTATTGTATTTCAAGATCCTAAAAAAACTCGTGTATATTTGATAGCTATCCAGGAGAATTTCTACCAGAAATAATTTCCCCACATAACCTGAATATAACCACCTGACCAGTCCACTGCAACTTTTTTCTTTTACCAATTTTTTTTTTAAAAAATCCTCTCAGGAGCCCTCTGTCAAAAGCCTCCTTCCACCCTTCCCCTGCTATGTATTAGGTGCAATATTAAGACATTTCGGGGACATCAGGCTGGAAATCGCAGCTTTACAAATGATACTAAATATGGGGGTGGAAATAAATAGCATCTCACAGGGTGGAAAGAAGGAGGAGTCTCTCACATACTTCTCTAGGCTGAAATATCTGTTTGGGGATGGTGTTATTTTTGAGTGGCCTATTGGAGAATGCAATTTAAAAAAAAAGAATAGAATTATGATAAAGACATAAATGGAAACTTAAATTGATTACATTTAATTCAAATTTAATTTAATAATGTTGCAGTGATTACTTCCTGTGTGTTTAGCAATTATCCTGTCACACATTACAACTTACAAACTGGTGGGTAATATTTTTGAAGGCTTTGGAAGCACAATTAAAGTTTGGAAGTCCTCTAGGTGATCCTAAAGCTATAAGCTATGCGTCCAATATTACTTCCGTAGAATAAATTCAGTTGACTTCATATCTGCAGAGATATGCACAGACTTACAGTATGTTGAGTTTTTTCCTTTATTTTCCCTCCTTTGCTTTCGCAAGATAAAAAAAGCCACAAGAAAAACTAGGAAAATATGTGCCAATGCAAAATTTTGAAATATAATTGATACACGCAAATAACATTATCAAAAATTCATTAGAAGTATAGATGTATGCTGTCTTACCAATGTTGGGATTCAAATATGTGAACAACAAGTTCTCTGTGTGGATGCCGCTTCCGGAAGTCCATTCTGGGCCTGGGCAACAAAAAATTAGCTACCAGTTCTACCGAACTGGTGCGAACTGGCTGAATCCCACCACTGAGTCTTACCTTCATACATCTGATAAGAGGTATGTTTTAAATACATTTTTGTCCAGAATAATACATGGGCTTCCTTTTGGCTGAGTTAAGCAGAGAAGAGATGCCTGTAACGTATCTTGGACAGGAAGGTACTGGAGGATTAAAATCACTTCTCCATGAGCAATCTGAGGTCTTCCGTGAAGCACATTCTTTCTTATCAATTTAAAGGATGGAAACATCTGCAAAAATCTGATTTGTTTGTTATGGGAATATTTCTCCAGGTGTCACCAGACCTGGAGAGAATTACTAGTTCTTGTATTTTCAGATGACTGGGGAGTGGGTATTTCAGAAGACAGAGTGGAAACAGAGCGGCATGTTCACATCTGTGGAAAAGGGCCCTTTTAAGCTTCAAAAGAACCACCATAGGAAAAGTCTGTTTGGGGGTTAATCCTCATGGTAATAATTTAACAACTGCATAGTTATTGAATTAAATTGAGACATGAATATGCATTTGGGAAGGAGGGCAATGTTATGCAGATTTGCAAACTTTTGTTTTGCTGTAAAACTGGTTTTCCGTAGAATCATGCTCCAGGAAGAGCAGGTGTCAGGTCAACATATACAGGTAATGCTCGACTTACGATCACAATTGGGCCCAACATTTCTGCTGCTAAACAAGGCAGTTGTTAAATGAGTTGTGCCCCATTTTATGACCTTTTTTGCCATGGTTGTTAAGCAAATCACTACAATTGTTAAGTAAATCATGCGGCAATTAGGCAAATCTGGCTTCCTTCCTTGCTTACCAGAAGCTCCCAGGGAAGGTTGCAACTAACAGTCCCAGGACCCTAGAATGCTGCAACCATTGTAAATACATCCTTGTTGCCAACCACCCAAAGTGTGACTGTGGGGATGCTTGCAAAACTCATAAGTGTGAGAACTGATCATAAGTCAGTGCCGCTGTAACTTTGAACATTAAAAGAATTGTTGTTAAGTCAAGGACTACCTATGAATAATATTAGGGTTTCTTAGCAAGGGAAAGATGGCTCTGAGCAGCAGAAACTGGATGTGAGGAAAGTCCTATGATGAAAAAAACATAACCAGTTTAGCTCACAGATTCCTACGTTTCATGTAAATTTAAAATGTCATAACACCACAAGGAAAATCCCTAAAGAAAGAGCATCTGAAAAGAACACTAACAAAATCTCTCTTTCTTCAGGGTTTTTTTTTTCCCAGCTGTCTTGGAGACAAGGGAAACTTGAGATATTTACCAATATTATTTGTTGGCATCGCTAGCATAGGGAAAAATAGTCATTTTTAATGCTACCGTTTTGTTTAAGTATATCAGTATTCCAATATCTCAGGGGTTGCCACAAAGAAGAGGGAGTCAAGCTATTCTCCAAGGCGCCTGAGGGCAGGACAAGAAGCAACGGATGGAAACTAATCAAGGAGAGAAGCAACCTGGAACTGAGGAGAAACTTCCTGACAGTTAGAACAATCAACCAGTGGAACAACCTGCCTCCAGAAACGGTGAATGCTCCAACACTGGAAGTTTTTAAGAAGAGACTGGACAGCCATTTGTCCGAAATGGTATAGGGTTTCCTGCCTGAGCAGGGGGTTGGACTCGATGACCTCCAAGGTCCCTTCCAACTTTATTATTATTATTATTATTATTATTATCAATTGATACTTTATGAGCTTTATTTATTTTATTCCAACTATTTCAATTTCTTATTGAATCTCAGGAAATCAATCAAGTTTGTGGCATCAAAATCAACACCAGTGAAGAATCATAAAAGACCAACAGGAATAAAAGAGTAGAGGGATAAATGAGGGCATTTAGAGTGTCTTACAATAGCATACACTAAAAAAGAGACACAGATAATTAAAATCATCCTACACTATATGTTATAGAATGGCTTCAGAGAGAGACTTTTAAAGATGCAACAAGAGAATATGTGCTAGTGAGCTGCATTTTCTTCCAAGGTAACATTAAAAATGAAAGTCACTGGGGGGAAGAGGGAGAAAGGGAGAGAGAAAGGGAGCTGCTCCAGATGTGGAAACAGGTTGTGCTTCCTCTCCTATAATTTCTATAGGAATGTGAAGCTTTTTTGAGCATCTGCCTGCTGTAATAGCCCCTCATATATTACTCTCAATTTTATGTGGATCTAACATGCTTCTCTCTGGAGACATCTCCACAAAACATAACAGGCAATCAGTCTGTCTCCTGAGCCATTCAACTAAAAGCTTTCTTGAACTGTACAAGGTTTAGATTCAGTTTACTGCACAATTAAAAAACATGCACATAGAAATCTTGCCATGGCTCCAGAACTGACATCAATGAAATGTGATCAGCAGCTGTTGGATTGCTCCTGTAAGTTTTTACTTCATAGAAAAATGAAATCAGGCTAAATATCTGTTTTAAAGTTCAAGAGTGCATTACAACATTCAGAAAGTTGAATTTTCAGAGTCCAATAGAATTGGGCAGCTAATAAATTCAAATAAATAAATAAAATAAAACCATTCCTACTAATACATAAGCAACTGAAAAATGACTGACTGCATGTGGTTGCTGAAGTATTCAAAATCTGGGGTCCTTGGTTGTTTTCTTGCAGATATTTCATTACCCGAACTAGGTAACATCATCAAATCCTAAACCCATTTATTGGGGATTTGGAGAAAGCTCCAATGAGCACAGAATTCAGGTCTGCACAGCTTACTTATTGTGACATAAATGAAATGGGGAACACAGAGATAAATAAACCAGGATAAGATAGGGCAGTAATTTCCAATCAGTGGTGCACGTATCACAGATGGGACTCAGAAGTCTTTTAGATGGGACATCGTAAGTCACTGAAACTTTAAATTGAGTCTATAAAGGATATTCTAAATAATGTAGAGTATAACAATGTCTGTACGCATATCAATGTCCTTTTCTGAAATAGCGGACTTTCATGCTGGGTGTAATGTACTGAGTTGCTAGGACAGCAGGTGCAGGGCGGGAACCAGGTGAAGCTAGCGGCCACGTGGTTGCTGCGGAGACTGGATGTTTGGAGACCCGGGCATGCTTGCTTTTAGCGCGGGAGAAACTCGTGCAATGATTGGTTACAGTTACCCAGGGCTCCTTGTATAAAAGGGCGGAGCCAGTTTCATTTTCTGTTCTGTTCTGTTTCCTGTGTGTGATGAATAAACCTTGTTATTGTACTCGCAAGTCTCTTCAATGTCTACCATCCTAAGGACAGAACACTGGGATCCACATTCTTTGATGGAGTAGTTGTTGGAACTTAAAAATTAAAGAATAGAAAAACAGAGAGAAAGACAGAGGGAGCAGGCAAAAGACAGCGGCCTTGTATACTTTGTAAAGATAGGACTTTACAACCAGGAGGCTCATCAGGCTCACACACCTTGATTATCACTACAATTTTCAGAAGATACTATATATGTTGCCTGCTAAATGAGCTGCTTTAATCACTAAGAAGCTACTGATATCCTGTAAGTTATAGCCCTTCTCTGAAAGCTGCACCACCTGTTAAACTCAACTCAGCATTGGGTGTGCAATGTGCATCTGTGAATTGTCCACCCTTTTGGTATCTCTTAAAAACTTTAAAGTGTGTTAAATGTCTACTCTTGTTTTCCTCTACCTAGCAGCTTCCCTTGTCTACCTCATGCATTCTCTCAATTCTCTGCCACACATTTGGATGAGTTCACAAAAGAAGCTATATAGGGTGTAGATTTTGTACATTGCAATTAGGCAGATACAACTCATAAGCAGAAATCCCAGTTCATGACTAACACTGGAGAACACTCCACTGAAATTCTTAATTATTTTTTTAAAAAATAGCTCTAGGATTGAAATGTTGGCCCAATTCTTTGTTTTGGATGTTTCTATACTGCTACCACTTCCACTCCCAATCCCTCAAAAGTGGTTTGGAATTTACCCACAATAAGAATTTCCTCTGCCAACTCTGAAACAATAAGAACAAGAAACAAAATGTCACATTCCAGCACAAACCCTTTGTATTTGCACTGATTCCCTGGGGAAAAGAAGTGGAAACTGACAGGATCTTGTCAATTTCATCCATAACTAGGCTAGACTGAAATCACAGGGGTGTAGATCCAGGTCATGGAGTAGCACACCTTTCTGTTGAAATGCCTTCAAATTAAGCAGTTAAAGTCTTTTGATCAATTAGAGTTGTCCACAATCAAATGACATTTTTTTTAAAAAATGACCAAAATCAATCCATTTTTAGAAGAGGCAGTCTTTCCAGTTATATCTTGCACAAATATATACTTATACTAACTCAAAAGCAGTGACAGCTGAGACTGTAGGCGTCCACAGTTAACTGAGATGGTGTAAAAATAATGACATCCACTATGGTGACATTGTGAAAAACCCTCTCCCCTTATGCACTTATATCCTGATGTTGGAACATAAGTACTAAGTTGTGGGTTTGTCATAATGACACACATTACACACAATGTGTCACTTGCCCCTGCCTCGACCTCCCACAGAGCTGAAGGCTGAGATGCTTGCATGCACAGACAAGAAAAAAAGAAAGAAATATTGTACTCTTCATCAAAAACAAAAACATCCTTAATTTCTGGAAAGGAACTAAGATTTATATCATTTAGTGGCGATCATAAAAGTAAATCATTAGGCTAACTCAGAGGCTAACTCAGTGAGTAGGTTTTGACGAGAAAAATTGATGGATAAATACCAAAATAACTCAGTGTTATCTTTCTCTCTATGTATTGACACATGTATTAAAAGCTGCAGGGCTTTTTTTCCCCAGATTTCCAGATACCCAAGATATTAACCAAATTTTAAAAAAAACCAGAAAAATAATTACCACAGGAAATATCATTTTAGTGATGGTACCCTAATAATAGAAAGTTCTTTGTAAGCTGCTTATTTGGTGTTTAGACTAATATTATTTACTGTACTTCCTGATGAAGTATTTCAGAATTTGGATTTTGATATTTTTAGGCTATGTTCATACACAATTAACAAATCTCAATTTCCATTTTCACATAATAAGCTGCTTTTCAGCCCTTCAGCGATTACAGGGGTGCATAATGTTTGATGGGAGGGGCAAGAAACACATTTTGCCTTTGATGGCAGCGTGTATCTGCTGTTGTATCCCAACAACTAGGAAAAGTGGCCAAGGCAAAACCCAAGTTTGTTTCACATGTAATTAAAATTAAATGAAACTAACTGATTATTCTCTACACCTATATTTAATAATTTCTTTTTTGGAGCTTAAATATAACAATTTGGAGATTTCAGGGAGGCATCTCCAAAGGTCTGGATAAACACCAGCTGCACTCCTCTATGTAAGAGCTGCATCACTTAGGGAAAATGTTGGGGACAATCCAGGGGACTCAAAAATGCACCAATATGCTGGGCTGGCTGTCAAGGTAATAGCTGTAAACATTTCTATTGAGAAATAAACTTCTTGTGTAAGTGTGTATGGGTTTGCAGTAGCCTAAGGCACTTGCATTCTAGTTTAAGTGATATTAAAAAAGGATTAAACCAAATCCTAGAGAGAAAGTCTATCTGTGGTTACTAACCTTGATGCCTGGATGTTACTACCAGAAATGGGCCGGTTTGCCTCTACATGTTAAATGCACAGGAGCAGCAACTGGAGAGAAAGACTACCTTGGTCTTCTACTGGTGCTGGTGGCCTCTCATATGAGACAGAGTGTTGTCTAGATAGGCCTACATGGATAGAACTATGGCTATCCGTGTCTTTACATAAATTGAAGTCCTATTTGAAAAAGCTGAACTCAATGAAATTCAGCTACATAACCTGCAATCTAAAGCTATGCTTCCCTGCGACTGTCCCATTGCTCCTGTGTTCACTTTGTTTAAGAACAGACATGTACAAGGTTGTTCTGTTAGCCTAGATGAAAAGTATATGCTGCTGCCATTAATTGTTCTTTAAAGTATTTAAAGAACAGGACAATTATATGCTGGTTAGCCCTGGACTACTACAAAAATGGACCTCTGTTACCAAGTAAAAATAAAAAATAAACAGGAAATTCTGATTGAGTGTTATTTGTAATTTATGCTAAGTATGTTCATTTTGTTGTTGTTAGTTGCGAAGTCGTGTCCGACCCATCGCGACCCCATGGACAATCTTCCTCCAGGTCTTCCTGTCCTCTACCATCTTCTAGAGTCCATTTAAGCTCACTCCTACTGCTTCAGTGACTCCATCCAGCCACCTCATTCTCTGTCGTCCCCTTCTTCTATTGCCCTCAATCTTTCCCAGCATTAGGCTCTTCTCCAGTGAGTCCTTCCTTCTCATTAGGTGGCCAAAGTATTTGAGTTTCAATTTCAGGATCTGGCCTTCTAAAGAGCAGTCAGGGTTGATCTCCTCTAGGACTGACCAGTTTGATCACCTTGCAGTCCAGGGGACTCGCAGGAGTCTTCTCCAGCACCATAGTTCAAAGGCCTCAATTCTTTTGCGCTCAGCCTTTCTTATGGTCCAACTTTCACAGCCATACATTGCAACTGGGAAAACCATGGCCTTGACTATACGCACTTTTGTTGGCAGGGTGATGTTTCTGCTTTTTAGTATGCTGTCTAGATTTGCCATAGCTTTCCTCCCCAGGAGCAAGCGTCTTTTAATTTCTTGGCTGCAGTCCCCATCTGCGGTGATCTTGGAGCCCAGGAAAATAAAATCTGTCACTACCTCCATTTCTTCCCCATCTATTTGCCAGGAATTGAGAGGGCTGGGTGCCATGATCTTGGTTTTCTTAATGTTGAGTTTCAAGCCAACTTTTGCACTCTCCTTCTTCACCCGCATCAAGAGGCTCTTTAGTTTCTCTTCACTTTCTGTCATTAGAGTGGTATCATCTGCATATCTTAGTATGTTCATTAGTAACCCCTTGAAATGTTTCCAAGATATAAATATGGAATCATTTGTGATCTGTTCCAAGCAACTAAAATAGAGTTAACTCCATTGGACGTAACCAAAATTTCTACCACAGTATAAGATGTGAGAATAGTACTGTCTACTAATAGCAATAGCAATAACACTTAGATTTATATACTGCTTCACAGTGCTTTACAGCCCTCTCTAAATGGTTTACAGAGTCAGCATATTGTCCCCGCCAATATGGATCCTCATTTTACTGACCTTGGAAGGATGGAAGGCTGAATCAACTTTGAGCCGTTCAGAATTGAACTCCTGGAGTGAGCAGTGAGTTAGCCTGTAATACTGCATTCTAACCACTGCGCCACCATGGCTCTTAATATAGGATATATATCTCAGGTATTATTACTTTTAAAAAATCAGTCTGTTGGAAAGATTGCTGACAGTCAGCAGCTCTTACTCTGTATGTGTATGTGGTGTGTGTGTGTGTGTAGATAGATAGACAGACAGACAGGCAGGCAGGCAGGCAGGCAGGCAGGCAGGCAGGCAGGCAGGCAGGCAGGCAGGCAGGCAGACAGGCAGACAGGCAGACAGACAGACAGACAGACAGACAGACAGACACAGACAGACAGACAGACAGACAGACAGACAGACAGACAGACAGACAGACAGATAGATAGATAGATAGATAGATAGATAGATAGATAGATAGATAGATAGATAGATAGATAGATAGATAGATAGATAGATAGATAGATAGAAGATAACCACTGCTCTATATAAACTCTACAACCTTCCACAGTCAAACCATAAACCTATCAATAATATAAAAGATGCAAAATATTTTGACCAGCTCAAAGTATTTATTTACTTCCTTTCTGGGCAGGAATCCCAGCAAAGCAGATACTTATGCATAGCCTGTCCTCATTTCGTCTAATTACAAGCTTCTCTTTCAGAGAAGGAGAGGAAGAATGAGCAGGAAGGTTTGATCATCCAACTGAAGGTCATTTAGGCAAGGAGTTTCTAAAATATTCATTGATCTAGTGAGCATTAAAAAGTCACAAGGTTCCCAGGGTTTGCTAGCAAAAAAAAAAAAAAAAAAGACCTTTCCATTACACAAGTTGTTAGAATCAGCCAATGATTAGAGCATTAGGAGTAGAACATGCGGTACAATAAATCAGCACATGGTGTACAGGAATGTTTAAAGTACTAGAACATTAACCAGCTACCCTGCTTTATTTTTCCGAGGTCTGTGGTTAATACGGCTTTCTTGGAGAGGGAACATGAATAAGTGCTGCTTTCCTTGACCTTTCTCTTTCATCCAAATGTGTTGTAGGGAAGACTGAATAATGGGAGTGTCAAAATATAGACAATGTTTTATTTTGGCCAAATGCAAAAGACTCATTCAACCCACACAGAGTTTGTTCCATGCTACAAGTGGGCACACCACAAACAGCAAACACTGAACCCGGAGACACACAGCTAAGCCCAGAGCCAACTTTATTATGTCATCCCATTATGCGTGAACAAGATTTTCTGTTCCTTCAGATTTTCCCATCACTTGACAAAGAATTGGGGGGAATAAATCAATTTTGGGTTCTTTCTACAACTGGATTTGATTTGCCTAGCACCCAAATCACCCCAATTCAGTACAGTACTGTCTGTATATGGCTAAATTCTATACATGCTTCTATATATTCACACTCTTTTACTTTCTCCCATAAAAGCAAATGTTTGCCATTTGTTCTTATATAAAAAATTAATGCAATTATATTATGGATTGCTGCTAAGTGATGGCAAACCGATCTTTCTTCTTCTTCTTCTTCTTCTTCTTCTTCTTCTTCTTCTTCTTCTTCTTCTTCTTCTTCTTCTTCTTCTTCTTCTTCTTCTTCTTCTTCTTCTTCTTCTTCTTCTTCTTCTTCTTCTTCTTCTTCTTCTTCTTCTTCTTCTTCTTCTTCTTCTTCTTCTTCTTCTTCTATTATACAAATAGTCTTTGACTCATGACCACAATTGAGCCCAAAGTTTAGGTTGATAAGTGAGACATTTGTTAAGTGGGTTTTGCCTCATGTTATGATCTTTCTTGCCACAGTTGTTAAGTGAATCATTGCAGTTAAGTTAGTAACATGGTTGTTAAGTGAATCCGGTTTTCCCATTGACTTTGCTTGTCAGAAGGTCGCAAAAGGGGATCACATGATCCCAGGACCCTGCAACCATCATAAATATGCCAAACATCTGAATTTTGATCATGTGACCATGGGGATGCTGCAACGGTTGTAAGAGTGAAAAATGGTCACAAGTCACTTTTTTTCAGTGGCATTGTAACTTTGAATGGTCACTAAACAAACTGCTATAAGTCGAGGACTACCTGTTCAGACTACACCTCACTGAAAAGCAGTCTCCCAAGGCATCCCAATGCCCAACATAGGGTTGCTCCTCTCATACAATAGGATATATCATCCCTCAATCTATAATACATATCCCTACTCAGAATGGTGTGTGGAGGAAATCCAGAATATAACAGCTAATTTGCAATAGTGGCGAATATCTGTAGCTCGGGTATAGGATGAGGGTGAAAGTTCGTTCTCCAAGCTTGTGGGTTGGTTTCCGAACGTTTTGTTACCGGGCTAGGTAACAACATGTTACCTAGCCTGGTAACGAAACGTTCGGAAACCAACCCACAAGCTTGAAGAACAAACCTTCACCCTTATAACAGCCAATTCCCAATATTTCTGCCTCCCGCAGGCAGGTGCTGATGTTTTTCAAAGAAGAAAATTTAAAGAAATAAGGAAAATGAAAATGAAGTAAACATATTTTTAAAAGATAGAGGAATGCTTCCACACATAAAAAACCATGTTACAATATCTGGATCAGATTTATCCAAGTCTGGGGGAAGGAAGAGACGTTGCATTGTCCAAATATTCATGTCTCCATGTTCTGTCCCCTTCTGTGGACAAGTAGTGCTAAAATATTTGCTGACTATGCCAGCCAATCATTGATTGCAGCAGCTGAATCAAGGACTGTCCTGCAGTCAAACCACAGGTCCTTCCCTATTTCATCTAAGTATGCATTGGTCTCAGGACTTGGGTGGCAGGTATGAGGGAGAACAACACATTATTCTCTCATCACGGAAAGACACCAGTGGGTTTTTTTTCCTGCCCTGCCACACATGTACCTATAATAAATAAAACACATATGTCCTCTGATATTAGTCAGGTATCACATGTCCTCTGAAATGTCTAGTATAGAAGTATGATTTGAATACAGTGAGTGAACACATCAAATGTGCCACCACAGAAGATGTATCTTCTAAGAGCAGAAATTCATTTTTCTAAATGGGGGGGGGGATGGAAAACAAAAGAAAAACAAAAGGATGAGATCAGTACTGAATGACATTGGTATCATCCAGATTACCAATAAATATTATATCATATATAATATTTATATTATATAAATATAATATAAATTTTATATATAATATAAAATTTTATATAGAATGTAAAATATTATATTCTAAGTTAAAAAAAAGTCATCTTGAAGGCCTCAAAATAGCTTTATTACATATCAGAAGAGAAAAAAGAGTAAAATTGGATTTATAGATAGAATGAGCAAAAAGTAAAGTAGATGTTTGTTGTTCTTTTGTTTTTGCTTTAGTGTGTAACAATGGCAAGACTAAACTCGTGGTCTGTTGTTTTTTTTAGATCCTGAGCATTACCTCTAAGCTATATCTCCACTCAGATAAGCGTTCTATAGAAGAAACAGTAAAATTATGGCCATTTAAACTGACAATATCACAGACCAATAAACATAGTAGAAATTTCTTATTCTCAGGATCTCTATATTCGAGGGAATGATTGCTCCAGAAGCAATGGACTTATGAGTCCAATGCAAACATTTTAAGCAAGTAGAATAAACGTGTACTTAGGGGGAAGGGAGAAATATACTTGGCAGCAAGCCTCACCCTTCACCTTCGTGCATTTGCTAGTTGGTGAATATGATCTCTATGCAGATAAAAACTCCATGAGCAATCAGGAACCCTGAGGGAAAAAAACAGTTTTCTTATCCCACATAAGCAGACTGTACGGAAACTACACACTGTTTAGAAGATCTGCATGGCTGAAAGATAAGGTCTCTCACTGTGATCCACAATCAGTCCCTATCAACCTCTGTCACTCTTCTTCTAACATCAGCTTGGACTTTAGTTGCTCTCTAAAAGAAGGAATCACAGCAGCAGCCTTGTTCTCCCTTATCACACCTTGACAATCAGTACTTGGCAAAATTAGCTCTTTGGGGAAGTAAAACCACCACCACCAACAACAACAACAAAAATACCCAGAAGAAGGCAAGGGTAAGCGACTTCCATATTGCTGCCAAGAAAATGACATGGATGTGTCCAGTATAAAATCACCAGGAGACGTTTGAAGACTTTGCCTGTTATATCATTCTTATTTAAAGGAATGATGATGCTCCATCTGCTAAAGCAACTTGCCAGATCAAATAGCAAATAGCACAGTGGTGATTGGATATAACTCTTCCCAATCTGGTGGTCTCCAACTGTGTATACGGCTTTGAGTCTCAATAGATCAGAACCGCACCCAGTTGGGATAGGTTTCTCTGGCACATCTGATCACCACCATGCTATTATTTGCTTTCGAAAGTTTGATCTGGCAAGTTGCCTCATTAGAGCTTGGTTAGACTCTGGCCCAAGAACTAGATCGACTAACAGAATAAAACCCATGTATTTGTGTAACCACTGTGAATTGGAAAATGTGGACTGGGAAATGCAGACACAGTCACTAACTCTGTATTTCCTGGTCTCAGACCTCTGTGCCTAGAACTATATGCATGAAAGCCAATCGTTATGAATGTCAACAGTTGTGTTTTCACATTGTACATAGGTCCAATGAACAGGATTTTATAATTGCATTGTTCACTTACACATTTAAACACTAAGCTATCTGGAACCCAAAATATGGAGGTGATTGGTGATTGGTGCTGCTGATGATAATGATGGTGGTGATACCCAACCCATCTCAAATAATTTTAAATGGCAAGTAAAACATGCACACAACATGTGTACAACCTCACTTATACAACTATATACACACAAAATGAAGATGAGATCTCAATGTTGGCGCCTCTTGATTGACAAGGGGGCTGTGACTGTGAAAGTCTGCTGGGGAAGCTGAACTCCAAACCCTATAGCAACTGCTTCTTTTCCAGAAGAGCCCTGTGTGATTGCTAGACAACTGGGAACGTTTAGCAGGGGTGGAATTAATACGATGGGGCAGAGCTCAGGCTTCCATTACCTTTCCTTCCATTACCAAGGAAAAGAACCATTCTGATGGAACTGAAATCTCTTCTCTTGCCAGAATTTTGTTCAAAGTCACAGCGACTCCCTCCTCCTCCTTCGCCCAGGACTGCTGCTTCCCCCTCCCAACTCCAGTCACCCTTAACTTTATATCGGAGAGATAACCTGGGAAATGCATTGCACTTGGCTGACCAGCCTTGAACTTTGTGTGCTGGTTGCTTAGCAATGGCTAACCTTGAAGACAGACTGTGAGACAGAAGAACCCAAAAGTGCTTTCAATGGATAAGGTTGCAAGGAAAACAAAAGCAGAAAGTAAATGTTCAGGAGAGAAAAACTGAATGTTTCTTCGGATTCATACCCAGCCTGCACAAAAGCAGTATTCAATTAAAGATGCCATGCAAAGAGGGGGAAAGGTGCTCTTCTTGCAAATACTGATATAAATATGTAAGGGAAGTGTCTCCTAGATTATTTAATAGACAAAAAAATTAGTCAGACTTCCAACAAAAGAAAAGTCTAAAGAGAGAAGGAGGAAACCATTTCTAAAACCAGTTGACAGTAGCTAAAATGTGATGGACAATATTATAAAATAGCCTGTGACTATGTCAGAAATGCTCATTCTTAACAAGAGATAAGCCTTGCATCATGAAAATACATGTGCTCAAAGATAATAAAGCTAGACAATAAAACATTGTTTTTAGATACCTTATTTAAACAAATACCAAGGCATAAGATACCATCTAGATAAGCCACCTCTGTTAAAAGTTATGTTGAAATTTATTTTTCTTATATTTCACAAGGACATGTAGTGCAATATGCCTGGCTTTGGTCAAACTGGAATTTGAACCACTGCTTATAGAAAACATATGTAATCAAGATTCCCTGAAATCAAGATAGATGTGGGGAATATATGACCAATAAAATTATATAACAACTTTGCAGAAATGGCTTGTCACTGCCTTTTATTTTACTTATTACATTCCAGACTAACCAATTACTCTGAGATTCCCAGCTGGTGTCCCATACAGAACCTAACCAGATCTGGGCTTGCTTAGCTTCCAAGTCCAGGCAAAGTCTACTATCATCCATTGAGATGTTTATAGAAATATGTTCTATATGAAAAAAAAGTTCTGCACCTTGATACACTACACAGCAGCTTGATACATTACAGAGATAAGAGCTTATCTCTAATCCTAACTCTTATTTTAAATGGAGAGTCAAAGAGCTGTCAGTTCTTGAATTGTGATTAGTTCTAGGTATATTTCTTCTCAAACCTAGTGAGTCCTATTATTACCTCTTTTCTCCTGAGGAAAAAAAATCTTTAAAAAGCAAGATTTGTACAAATGATCCATAGTAAGACAAATATTAACAGTCATGATGGATAATAGAGATGATGACCATAGAATATACAAGATTACAACTAAGAAAAAGGAAATGAAATGAAATGAAATGAAATGAAAGGAAAGGAAAGGAAAGGAAAGGAAAGGAAAGGAAAGGAAAGGAAAGGAAAGGAAAGGAAAGGAAAGGAAAGGAAGAGAGGGGAGGGGGAGAAAGGAAAGGAGGGGAAAGGGGAAGAATTCCTAGGGTCCCCTAGATCAGGGCTTTTCAACCAGTGGTACAGGTACCACCTGTGGTACATTGGCACCTGGCAGGTGGTACGCGACCATCCTAGAAAAGTGGTAGCGGGGGAGGGGAATGAGCTGAACTGGTGGCAGCACCGCACAAGCCTGAGCGAGAGATGGCTGGAGCTGCAGGGCTGTCAGGGCTCAGTGGAAGTGCCAGGATCAGCACCAGGCTCCAGCTGGAGCTCGGCGCTGATCCTGGCCCTTCTGGGAAGAAGCGCCGATCAGCTGGAATGTTGCAGCATCTCCAGGGTCTTGTGATTTACATTCAGATGCTTGGCAATTGATTCATATTTATGATGGTCACAGTGTCCCAGGGTCATGTGAAGTGACCAAAACCTGCTGCAACCACCCAGCAGACAGGGGGAATAAAAACCAAACACCCCCCACCCCACCCCCGCTGCCAATCCTCAATAGAAATGCTCACAACAATGAAAACCTCGGACAGGAGGAAGAGTGCCACTGGGTGGGCAGGCAGGTGTCTTGCTTGGCTGTGGCTTGGGGGGCACTTTTTTCAGTGCCATTGTAACTTCAAACAGTCACTAAGCGAACTGTTGTAAGTTGAGGACTACCTGTACTTTATCATTTTTTTTCCTTTTTTTTTTTTGGGTCATCAAGTTTTGACACCTTACTAGGCGACTGGTGGTACTCAGATGTTGCCATATCCTAAAAGTGGTACAATGGGTGAAAAGGTTGAAAAGCCCTGCCCTAGATTGTGATAGATCTGTAAAAAAAGTATAAAAGATAGTGATAGCTGAAAGTTACATTCCAGTGAATGGTGATGATGAAAGAATCAAAACTGAGTTTTGGGCGAAAAGGAAAGAACATACTGAAAGAATGTGATCTAGAGAGGAAAAATATTGTGACATGAATCGATGGATGGGAATTAAAAAAAGGAAATAACTGGGTTCTTCCGAGATCCCAGATGATAACTATCAATTTTTACTTAGAAAGAGATCTCTTCATTTCAAATGCATCATTTAAGCATATTTATTTATGCACGTACATGCAAAAGAATTAACCAAAAAGCAAAGCTGATTTAATTAAAATAATTAATGAAGGATACAAAGGTTAGAAGATGTTCTGAATGTGGGATAGAGAGACTTTTTAAAACTGGAAGTTGTGGATATCAGAATAAAACAGAGATGGAATAAAATAAAATAAAGGGAAGTAAAAAGACTGCAAGAAAAAAAGATACGTCCAGTTTGAAAAAGTATCAAGAAACAGATTAATTTCCCAACAGAGAGGAGTATTTCAGAGATCATATGGGGACAATCATGTTTGAAGAGTGGAACTGAAACATATGACGTATATTAAGTGTCCAAGAAAAAATAATAACGAAAAAGAAGTCATTGAAATGGTTAAACTACAGATCTACATGGTGTAACAGGATAAATGTTAAAGTATGGTTTTGACTTAGTTATGTGCTTTATGAACTATAAACACCACACAAAGAACAGCACACACTCTGATAGAGAGAAGTTCCCTGAGGATTGGGGGCTCCAGCACGAATCCGAAAGCTTGGAAGATTAAACCTCTGGTCCCGGTGACCGATCCAGATTGAATCCTGCAACATTAACCTGGGACGGGTTTATTCGCCTTCATTCGCTTTATAAACTGTTTAATGTTTGCCCGAAGACTCAGTCAAGGCTTGATGGTAGTGATGAAAAATGCTATTGTTCCTGTACACCAAGGAAAATGTAGCAAAAGCAACTTTGATTACAAAATTACAGGAGGATTAGTTTTTGGGAATGCCTAGGAAAGTGTTTTGCTGAATTGTGATTTAAGGATGCAAGAAATAAAAATGAGCAAAGTTTGAAAAGCACTTTGTAGCTTTATACCAGCCAAGGGTGTGTAAATTAGGTTTTTGCTCTTCAGTAGCTCATGGAGAAATGTATAGATGTATAAAAGCTTATGCTTGTTAATTTAGAGAAAGCATATGATAAATAATGGACTTGAGTTATCAAATTGTCCAGAATGGTCTCTATTACTCCATCTTCTTTTACATGATAAGGGCCAAACCAGCTAAGATACATTGCTTAAACAATTTTTCTTCTCCATTTCTCCCCCTCCAACTTGTAACTTCAGAGAGATGGCTTTGTTATTGTTATTTCAAAAGTTTTAAAAGGTGAGGCAAGGGGTACTTTTCATATTTTCCTGAGTAACATCCAGTTTGAGTTTCTCATAGTAACATAAATAGCACACAAGGGTTAATAAAGCCATTTAAGCCTCCAGGGAAGCATTGTAAAAGAGTCCTTGCGCAGTTCATTGGCATATGTGAATACTGGTAATGTGACTTAAAATTAAAATCATTTACTCTCTAGCCACATAGGTTTTCCATTTGACTGATTGCTGACACCAAAACGCAAAAGTATTTTTCAGTCTCGAAAAAGGAGCTTAATTGTCCTAATTGCATTATTCTACTGCAGTATTTGTCTCTTAAGAGAGTAGCATTAGTTAGCTAACCAGGAAAAAAATGCTGTACCAACTTTTAGGTTGTTCGTCTTTAAAGCTCTTTTACGTGCAAGATTCAGCAGGTAAAGCTTTAGAATACAGGTAGGCCTCACCTACGGGCTGCCTTGTTTAGCAACCGTTTGAAGTTCCAATGGTGTTAAAAAGCAGCTTTATGGCCAATCTTCACATTTATGACTGTTGCAGCATCCCATGGTCAGAGGATTGCCATTCAGGCACTTTGCAGCCAGCACACATTTATGACTGTCGCAACATCCTGTGGTCATGTGATCACAACTTTGCAACTGGCTTGCAACAAGCAGAGTTAACAGAAAAGTAAAAGTAAAATTGTAAGTTGTGGCCACATGGTGTTTCGCTTAATGACCATGGTGATTTGCTTAACAACTGAAAAGGAAGTAGGGCGCAAGCCCATCACAGTCATATGATTTTCCACTTAGTGACCGCATCGCTATTGATGGTGTTACCAGTCCTAATTGTGGTTGCTAAGCAAGGACTACCTGTTATGTGAACACAATTCTTTACATTAAATTGCCGTCAAAGACAGATGTTGGTTAAAAAGTAGGCAGTCTCCAAATCAGAGATGCATAATTACTATCAATTTCAAGGCTGCTCCAGACTTCACACAGCAGGTAGAAAGCCGCATGCTAAAAGTAGGCGGGGTCATAAACCTTTTGGAGAGATCAGAGGTTAAAGGATGAAATAGCTCCCTTAAGCCTTTACAAGGCTTACCATGTCCAATCTTCTCTTCAAATAGCCCAATTAAAAAAAAGGATCCAAACACTCTGAAATTGCTCTGGAGGCAACAAAAGGGCTACGCAGTCTCAATTTTATATCCCCCTGACATCAGGATAATGCCATTTTCTATGAACACTGAAAGCAGCAGACCTGCAGGAAAGAATCATACTCACAAAAGGCTATATATTACTATTGTTGCCAGAGGCTCACAAAAAGAAATATTGTAGAAATACTGAAGGAATAGCTAATCATTTTGTATACTGCCTTGTGCGGAAGAATATGAATTTAAAAAGCAGGTCCTCGTGATAGGACACTACCAGCTCCTATTGCCTCACCTTGAAAAATTTCCTCATCATGAGAGTATCACAGATTCTGTTGAAATTGCCATTAACTTAAAAAACTCAGCCTGGGTGTTCCTCTCTTAAGGAACTGTGTATTATTAAAGCCAGCTGTTTGTACTAATTAAATTTCTCCTCCCCCCCCACTCCTTACTAAGATGGCATTACAATTCTTGAGAACTAGAAGCTAAACAGTTCAATACAACCATCTTAAAAGAACGCCTTTTCAAGAGAAAAAGCAAACTACAGGTAGTCCTCAAATTAGGATAATTGAGCCCAAAGTTTATGTTAAGTGAGACCATTGTTAAGTGAGTTTTGCCCCCATTTCATGACTTTTCTTGCCACATTTCTTAAGTGAATAATCGCAGTTGTTAAATTAATAAGTGAATCTGGTTTCCCATTGAGTTTACTTGTCAGAAGGTCACAAAAGATGATCACATGACCCCGGGACACTGCAACTGCCATAAATGTGTCAGTTGTCAAACATCTGAATCTAAATCACATGACCATGGGGATGCTGCAATGGTCATAAGTGTGAAAAATGGTCATAAGTCACTTTTTTCAGTGCCGTTGTAACTTCGAACAGTCACAAAGTGAACTGTTGAAAGTCAAGGACTACCTGTACTATGAATGCACATGGCTAGATGGGGAATTCCAGGAGTTGAAATCCATGCATCTTAAAATTGCTGAGGCTGAAAAACATTGCTCTAATTAATGGATCCTGCCTGGAGGAGAAGGTTGGAAATACGACTTTTAAGAACCCCTCTAACTCCGTGATTCCATGTTTCTTTCACTGGAGCAGGTGCCATTTTTCTTGGCTTAAAATTCAAATGAAGGAAGGAACAGACATCAGGCACACCAACATTTTATTTAGCTTTGCTGTTGGGTCTTTTCAGATGAGGAAACTAGTAGACCGTATCACAACATGAGGGCAGCTTGGACATTATGCCTGGAACAACAAAGTGTTGCCCTCAACTTGGATAGGTGCATCTTTTGATCTATTGTTAAAAGGAAGACCAATTTGCCTTTCTTTTGTTAGGGGAAAAACAGAAAGCCTGGCCCTGCTCAATTTCATTCAGTCTTATATTATAGTCCCAGGGGAAAAAAAGATTTTTCCACTCTTGCTATTTAGCATAAACTCTGAGGACATCGGCATATAGTCTATGGCCACTGATGTACTCACAGATACCGTCTGTGGTTCTCTCGTGGCTCCTTGTTCCATCTGTCCACATAATGCTGATATGGTAGGGATAAAATTGTCCAAGCTAATATTCAGGAATGCACTTCATTTCTGACTACTGATTCCACTAGCTGCTCTTTCCCAGTTGTTCCAGCATTCTCCCCTGTAGATATCAGTGTGCTAGGAAATCTAGCAACAGATTAATGCTATTTAGCGTGGATTCTGGAATGCTTGAAAAAAAAACAATTAGTATGATTCAGCCTGTGGTCCTTAAGAACTGGTTCTTTCCAGCCAAGGAATGGTTGGATAAGGTAATTATTTCAAATAAGGTTTACAAATCTACTTGGATCCTTTTATTAGGCCAACCGAAGTTTTACAATAACTACATGCTTGCAGGTTCCCCAGACTTTTTGATCAAGCTAATTTTTTCCAAAACAGGAGAAAGGAGAATAAGGTTATTTTACCTTAAGGAGACAAAGCAAGAAAAATAACAGTTGTTTTACATTGACAAAGCCTGGGTCCCACTGATTCAACCCATGCCCACATCATGTTCTGAGCTAGCTTGCTTTGAAAAACAAGAACCACGGGATGGAGGAAAAAAGAAAGACACTAAGACAAACAATCCCACCCAATGGCAAAAAGGGACCAGATCAGAGATGCCATTAGAAAGTGACACTTTTTCACCTGCATACAGTCACAAGGGAATCTTTCTTTCATCCTCATGAAAACAATGACCTTCTACTACTACCTTTCAAAACTAGCTGACCAGATCTATTTAGCTTATAAAAAACATTACATTAGAAATATTTATAGGGTTGCCTGCTTGCACATTGTCTCCAGTCAGTGTTACTTTCTAAATTGATTAGATGAGATCAATAAGAAAGTTTCTATTTTTTTACAACATCAACAACATCTGGGCTGGTGTACTTCTCTTATGTCTATTCTTCCAGACGTTCTATATTTAACAACAACATCAATGACTTCCAGGAGCTCTTTCCACTTTTTCTCCCCTTTTCCTTCCCCCTGAAGCACTTCTTCTTCTATCCTACTGTTTGGAAACAAATTAGTTTGGAAATAACATTGTTGTAGAAACGCTGTAAGGCAGGACAGTGAAATCTATCAACAGTCTAGAAACACAAATATATATTCATTACTGATTGCTTTGAGGAAGAACCCCCCCTGCCCCCCAAAAAATAAACATTTGCAGGAGAATTCTATTCTTAAGATAATACACAAGTCTAAGGTTAAACTGAATGACTTTAATGTATCGGTGAATGTAGCTGTCACTCTCTGATCTAGAAAAGATATTTGTGCAAAGCAGAGCACCGTGTCAAAGGAATAAAAGACTATGATGGGCTGAATCCAACCTAAAGGCTATTTAAAAAAATCATTCCTGAAATTCCATGAAGCAATACATTCAATAATAAATGGCAAGTGGAATAAAATTATCAATTCATGTGAATAAACAAACAAAATTATTCCCAAGTTATCAAATACAGTAATACTGGCTAAAGGAATAGGGGACACATGGCCCATTAAGCCAAGCTTTGTTCTGCAAGCTACAGTTGGCCTTATGTTCGCCACTGACTTCAGCAGGAATACTTGCAAGAAGCAATATTTGCAATGTTTGGCAAATGGAGGTGGGGAAATGACATTCCCCCACCAGCTGAATGCAAGATGGGTTAACTATGTTTTAGCATCTCCATTTGTACAAAGTTTGCAAGCCTTGGAACTTAATTCTGTAGCACTGAAAAGTATTCCAGTGCATTTCAGCTTTTATGTATGAATAATTGGATAAACCAGCTTACATCAATAGCATTCTGAAGAATTGGCTCCAGGACAACTGCCTGGAGAATTCAGTGAATCAGGATTTAGCAGGAACATCCTGCTAATCACATTCCCTACCATACCATGTGGAAATCTTCCTGCCATGATGCAACAATATTAGGCATTGCCATCAAACAATTCAGAGTGGCTAGACCTGTCTATGGTTTAAATTTAAACAGTGGAAGGAGGTAAAGTGTAGCCTTCAATATATCTTGCTGAAGTTATCTGCTGTTCACATATGGAAGGAGAGTGGATTATGTTGCTCCAGATGCACTACTTTTACATTTTTCCTTAAGGCTACTGATTTGGAATCCATGGCTTTAAAAGATTCATTTAGATTAAAAAAAAAAAAAGCAGCTTTTCAAAAATTCTTGGCCCTGTGCTCTTTCGGAAATACATTTAAAATCTGAATATATTTTCCCTCTGATAGTCTTTATTAGTTTTGCAATCAAGCAGAAAATCAAATCTTGCTTTGCAACACCATCCCACTTCCCTCATGTTTGGCTCTGAAGGTTATCACATTATAGCTTATGTTGAAGCAAAGAAAACCAACTAGTGAAAAAGGGATTTAAGTTCTCACCATCAATGTGATTTGTACCATTATTCATAGCTCAAGCAGACCAGTAAATCATTTGAGAGATGAGCATTCAATTTCCCACTATGTCTTCTATGTGTTCATTTCTGAACAAAAAGTAAATCTAGATCCTACTATACATTTCTGAGTGATATCCAATAAGTAGGTAATTGGGGGCTCCTTGTTGTTTAATACTATAATAGTAATAAAATGACTTTTGTTCTCCTCTTTCTAAAATGAGAAAGGGTGGTTAGAAAGGAATGGAATTTGGTGTAGAGCAAGTACCCTGTCCAGAACTGGGGATTCGTAAGAAATTCTTAACCTCAAGACTGTTACATTTTCTATATTTTGCAACGGCATCAGTGACAGAATGTCAATGTTTCACTATGTCCCATAAACCTAAGCTAGGCCCATCTTACAACAGTTTGTTTAGTGACCATTCAAAGCTACCACGGCACTAAAAAAAAAGTGACTTATGACCATTTTTCACACATACAATCATTGCAGCATCCCCATGGTCACATGATCAAAATTTAGCTGCTTGGCAACTGTCTCATATTTATGACGTTTGTAGAGTCCCAGAGTCATGGGATCCCCTTTTGCAACCTTCTGACAAGCAAAGTCAATGAGGAAGCCAGATTCACAGAAACAACCGTGTGACTAACTTAAAAACTGCAGTGATTCACTTAACAACTGTGGCAAGAAAGGTCATCAAATGGGGCAAAACTCACTCAACAATGGTCTCACTTAACAACATAAACTTTGGGCTCAATTGTGGTCATGACTCAAGGCCTATACTGCTATAAATGCCCATGACTAAATCATGCAACTTTCAGATTCTGACCTGTAAATAGAATTTTCAACTCTTAAGCAGCCCCTTCCACTCATCTCTTTGACAAAGGTTTCGTAGCATTTAGGTCTATTTCATGAAAACTCTCACCTCGTGATTTCACTAGAGATCAAAAGTAATAGAAATAGAAATGGGAACATTCAAATTGTCTTGTTCTGTGCTTTCTTCTCCTTCTAAAAGTTTGAAACCTTTAATTGTATCTCCATGTGCATAATATAATGCGTAGGATGAGTAAGATAATGTCTATCTGTTTCGGCAGATGGTTACCTCTAACTGGACTTGGTTAATCTCAGAAGCCAAGTCTGATCAGCCCCGATTACCAAAACACTATTAGAAATGAAGTTAGCCACAAAAGACCAGTATTTCCCATGCAAAAGAGAAGCAGTCTGCCACCCAGTTCCCATTGACTTTTGTGACCATGATGAGAATCACCACGTGTCCATTAACTAGAAAGGCAGGAGAAAAAAAGCCTAGAATTTAAACCCTGTAGCATTGACATATATAGAGGATTGGGTTGGTATAAACTGCAACAGGCAAATTTTCTGTTGCAGTTGGCTTCTTTCTTCTTTGCAATGAAGCAATTTACTACTGTAATCGAGTCATATCTGAGAATCCACCCACCAAGTAAACCAATTCCAGAATAAGGTGTGGGGAATCAGGACAACCTAGATTTAGAACTGTGACAAGCTGAAAGGTGACAAGTATTTGGATGGAGGCCATCTGGAATCCCAAGGCTGCTAATTAGACTGGAATTGGGGGAAACAAAGCCATCCTGCAAGAATGCGATGGAAAACCATGACCATTCTTAGCTATAAAAACAGACTTTGCTAATTGTGTTAATCATATTTTATAAACAGTCTCGATTTTAGAGCCTTGCTGACCTATTTCTTACCCACATGTCAGAGTTCAATCAGCAGATTTTCCTTTCCCATATGTTGAACCTGCATAATTCAAAAACATAAGAGTCATTCAGTTATCTGGGATAGCTAGCACTACTGAGATTTGGGAGAAATTCCAGAGAATGTCAACCAGTGCACATTATAAACTATGCTCATGATTGGTAGGCAGTGTGGCCTACAGGTCTCTTCTAATTCTTTTTGCCAATTTTATCTGACAAGCTACTGATCAAGTTGTTATTAAGGGCACAGAAACACTCTGGGCCATTTTTCTTGGTCAACTGTCAACTAACAAAGATTTTAGGATTATGAAAGCAAAAGCCATATTAAACTTGCTGTACCCTAAAAAGTCCCACGTAGAGTTTTCATAATTTTGATTTCCAAGCTCTTAATATTTGGTTCATGTATAAATACAGTTTACTTGATTTCTTTATACTCAGTTACTTGCAAGTTCAATGTGTAATTAAAACTATTTAAGTTAATGTGAGCTCTGGTTGTGGTTCATTCACATATGTAAGCAGTCATCTCAAACTTATTCCTGTACTATGTAAAATAATTAATTCTGTGATATCTAAGCATCACAGGAAGGTAGAATAAGGAAAACAAAATTATTGGATGGAAAAAAACTAAGTCAAAAAACAGCATATCCTTCCTTACAATGTCATCACCATTGCCTGTATAAGCTACTGTATATGGATATGGTACGGTTCATGCCAAAAGCATGCTTCTGCTCAGAATACAAAATCCTATTATTATCATTAGCTATTATTGTGCCATATGGTGTAAGAATGATGACAAAGTAGTCATGCTTCTTAAGTTACACATTACACTATTTTACAAAAGGATAAAAGAAAACCTCTTTTAGCTGGTATAATTTCAATTAGTCTCACCATTTTTCACTGCAACAGCACTACATACCAGTATATTGGAATTACAGGCTAGAGTAATTAAGAATATACATTGCATCCATAGAAATAAGCTGATCCAATCTGATATTGCATTGAATTGCAAACATATGGAAGAATATAGACTTCAGATCACGTACTCTGGAATCATCCGACTGCAACTATGGAACTATTTAGCAATAAGTTAATTAAGGAGCAGAGCCAAAATGGGATAAAGTACTGCTATGGGGCAGGTAAAGCTAGCCAGGTCCCATGTATGTTAATTCAAAATACATTCAATAAGTTTTTATGTTCTGTTGGGATAAGGATTGCTTCTTAAAGGAAAATAGAATGGTTAACAAAGACAGACTGGATTCATATATCATATTAAGCCATGGCTTGTTCAACAGCTTGCTGAGTTCACACAGCATGCTAAACTAAAATTACAGTAACAAGCCACATTATGGCTTTATGCACTGTGTGACTCCAACCACAGAAAATTGCTGGGATGACTTTGGCTTAGCTGATTGCTGATTAATAACAGACTTAGAAATGTAATTTCTCAAGAGACCATTGTCATTCATCACCAAGAACAAGCCTGCAATATGGAAAAACCACTTCACCTTTTAAATATTGTACTTCCATCCACTGAAACTGATAGAACAAGCTAGTTCAAGCTAATTTAACTTGGTATCAGGGGAAAATTCTTTGTGGATTTCTGCTAAAAAAAAGAAGAAGACTAATGCTTTAAACATTAAACAGAGTCTGGTAAGCATTCTTCAAATTATGCTCCATTACTGTGAAATGGGTGCCTTGCTACGGAATTTACAAATATGCATAAAGGGACACATTCTCGTGTCCCTTGAATGTTTTCCTCCTCCAACCCTATTAATTGCGGGGGAAAGGAAAGGAATAAGTTCCAGAATTTCAGGATTTGTGAAACCCGTTTTCCGCTATAACCACTGATACTTCGTCCATCCATATAACTTCAGGGATAATGAAAGATCTGAATGTGGAGAAAGCAAATTTACAAAATGTTATAGCAACCATTCATGCTGGAGTCCTTCATCCAATCCACATAAAGCATGATAACCGAGAACCTCTGATTCTCCAGGCTGAGCAAGATGACGGTATTTCCCTAGTTCACAGCATTCTCCTTCAGCTCATGTTCAGTGTCCATTTCCCCCTCACATATGCAGCTATATTTATCTAATACTTCCCCAGAAGGTTAAAGCCAGGGCTTTTTTTCTCATAGAACGCTCAGAACGGAGTTCCGGCACCTTTTTTGGATGGAACCTTGTAGGGTAGGCAAAGTGGGTTGTATGAGATGTGTGAGTTCCGGCACCTTTTTTTTTTTTTACAAAAAAAGCACTGGTTAAAGCTATAAGAATTGTAGTCTTTCATTGATTATGAGGATTTGGGTTCTGAAGCAGATCAAAACCGCAGCAGGTCAATGCTATTTGATTTCTGCTCCAATTAGTGTAGCTTTGACTGTCTCAAACATGTGGGCTGTTTAGTAGCCAAATGCACTTTTCCCAAACACACTCTCACATACCCCCCCCCCCGCCATTTCATTTTAAAAACCCATGCTAGAATTGCTAGCCATGTATTAGTCTAAGGTATGGTTAGACTCTGAAAAAGAAGAGTATCAGTTTTCTACTGGAAAACCCATTATGGCAGAAATTTAAGCATCTATCCCCAAAGACAGCACAGTGAATTGGGCATGTTCAAAAGCCACAGAAGGCTAAAAATTAACTGAGAGGCTGGAAGTGTCCTAGAAGAAGTTTCGCTATCCAGAATACTGAACATAAAACATAGAGTAACAGAGGTGGAAGGGATCTTGGAGGTCTTCTAGTCCATCCCACTGCCCGAGCAGGAGACCCTATACCATTTCAGACAAATGGTTGTCCAGTCTCTTTTTTGAAAGCCTCCAGTGATGGAGCACCCTCAACTTCTGAAGACAAGCTATTCCATTGGTTGATTGTTCTCACCGTTAGGACATTTCTCCTTAGTTCTAGGTTGCTTCTCTCCTTGGTTAGTTTCCAACCATTGTTTCGCGTCTTGCCTTTTGGTGCTTTGGAAAATAGCTTGACCCCCCTTGCCTTTGTAAGAGCCCCTCAAATATTGGAATATCATCTCACCTCTAGTCCTTTTCATTAGACCAGAGTACATTGTCAAAGAGTTTGTTGCAGGGCACAGTTGTGCTTGTTATGTTTTGCTTTAACTACTGTACATGATTCATCAGCAACTCCACCACAAGACATCTGTCCATTGTGACACTAAGAGTCTGATGGCTATACTACAATGTGGTCCACCACTCCTTGCAGAAAATTATGCTGACATCAAATGTGCTTCCCCAATTACCAAGCCCTATCCTGCTATGCTAATGGAGTTAGCAATTAAGCTGTCCTCGCTCTTTTAATGCAAGACAAATTAAGTAGAGCGGATTGGTGATTTCCCCCAGTTTTGTCGCTCCTCCTATTGGGCTGGTTCTAGACATTTTGGCACTGTGGGCAAAGTCATATTCTGGTGCTCCCTATGATTATATTTAACTCTGAAGCAGACATTCCAGTTACCGCTTTATTGGGCATAACTTTGATAAGCTAATAGTCGATCTCTCAGTACCTTTTGTCTCGCTTCAATAATACCTTTAGTTTCCTCAGGTCCATAGTTGTACTTTCTTTTTCTTTTCTTTTTCTTTTTTTCTGACTTGCAAGGTCTCATTAGTGTGCTGTTCACTACCACTCACCAACTTTGTGGCTGTTTTTCAAAAACCACAGAAAGAAAAAGTTCTAAAGCAACGAGGAGAAATGATCAACTTTTATACTCATATTGTGTATTTTGGAAGTCTTTCCAATGTTGGAGCCTCCTATAATTCAGTACCCTAGGTGACCGCTTTGGGTTCCTAGACCTTGAAACAGCTCACTCTTGCCAAGCGTCACCTGCTGATTGGAAGAGAAACACCAATCACTTTTCCCGATGTTGGATGGGCAAGGATAGGCAGGTGCTTGTAATGCCATGTTCATTATTTATTGGTTTGATTTATGTGCCCCCCATGTTGTCAGAGATGACTCTGGGCAGCTTACAAGCATTAGAACTAGTGTACGTTAAAATGATAAACAATATTATTATTGTTTATAAATAACAACAATAATAAATTCTGTTTAGCCACCCATCAAGTTGCCAAACCCACTGGTTATAGACACAGAAATGACAGGTCAGTCAGGCCACTTCTGAACTACCTCACTCGCTCTTCAGAAAGACCAGAGACAGGTAGGGTGAAGTGGGGAAAAGCAATCATTAACAAGTGAGATCCACCCTCAGCTGTGCCTTCAAGGGAATGGCAGGGATGGCTGTTATTCAGTCCTTGTGGGCAGCAGCATCTGGAACTGGACTGTGGATGTCCCAGGGAGCTGGAATGAGGTAGTCAAAAAGGCACTACCCCACCACCAGTATCAAAGTAAAAGAAAACAGTAAAAGAAAAAAAGAAAAAAAGAACAGTCATGCAAAACCTGTTTTTGACAAAGCCGTGGAAAACTTATTGTGCCCTCCATGATGACAGAGGCAGCAATGAGCCGTTCTTTGCCAACTGAAGGTTGACCAGTCACGCAGCACAGGACTAACTCTTTCTCTCCAGAGAGGATAGTCCTGTGTTTTTTAAAAAAAACAAAAAAAAACCAGGTCTTGTGCTCTTTCAAAGGATCATGAAACTCATGGCTAAATAACAAGTTTTGTAAGGGACTCCGTGTTCCCGGTAAGACTTTCGGGCGGCACTCAGGACAGATATCTTTGTGGAAAGCAGGTGTGAAATGCTTTCCTGCAGCGCAAGCCAACAGGGCCATGAAGCATAGCCTCCTTGACCAGAGGGCAGGAGCCAGGCCTGCCAAGCCTAAATCAGTCAAAAAGAGCTAGGCAGAATCCCTCCCCCGCCCCCCCCCACCCCCCATGACTACATCAGCAACCACAGAGCAAATACTGTGATGGGATGCCAGTCACTAAAATAAATAAATAAATAAATAACTGTGAAGGTGGGGAGAAGAAAATGGTATTTTACAACTGGAGCACCTAATGACAACTTTTAACTTGCTTCAGGAAGGAGACAAAGGCAGCATCCTGAGAATATGGTGTTTTTAAAAATCCACCACCGTATTTATGATGCAGTTAAAAGGATGCAAGGATGAGTCCCAAAACTACCCTTTTTTTTTTTTTTTTTTTGCCTCCAGTTCAAATATTTCCCTTTCATTAAACGTGATCCCGCAGCTCCTTGTTACAAAGGCATAAAAAGGTCGGTCATGTTTGCAGGAGACAGCTGAATTGGTAATTTCAGCCAACTGCTTTGTCCTCCGTGGGGCAGCAGCGCACCACCCAGGATGATTGCATCAGTCTTGTGTCAGTCGTTATTCAGTTTTTCTAGCCAACGGGTGTCAAACTCGTCGCGTCACGTGATGTATCATGACGTTTTTTGCCTTTGTGGAGCCGGGGTGGGCGTGGCCTGCACATGATGCATCAGGCCCGTGGGCCACCAGTTTGACACCCCTGTAAAATCTAGCCCAGGGGTAGGCAACCTTGGCTCTTTTATGACTCGTGGACTTCAACTCCCAGAATTCCTGAGCCAGCCATGCTGGCTCAGGAATTCTGGGAGTTGAAGTCCACGAGTCATAAAAAAGCCAAGGTTGCCTACCCCTGATTTAGCCCTTTCACTAAAGGGAAACACCATAAGATGAAATCTACATTCTATATTCCTTTGCCCAACCACTCTCACTCCTATACTTACAGAATGGGGAGAAATAAGAGAGAGATAGACGTAGAGTTCCCAAGAAAACTCTATTTACTGGAGCCTCTTTAGATTTCATCTCTATAAGTGATTCAGGAAGGACAGTTAACTCTCTTGTGAATAATTCACACGATACATTTGACCAGAAAATGTTAAAATTTAGCCCTAAACAACTCTCAGGATCACTTGTCTGGGTTAAGTGAGTTAGTGTGCTTGCACAACACATGTTGACCCCAGCATATCATGCAAAGGTTACCAAGTGGTTTTTATTAATTTCTTGGACCAGCATCGCAGATAACACTAATGTAGAATATCTAAGATGTAGTCATTATTTGAAGAATATATATCCTATTTCATATACAGAAGATTGATTGGGGGGGGGGGGAATGAGGACTCACAACAGAGCTATCTCAGAATTTATAATGCATATATAAATATGCTAACCATGTCCAATTATTGTTTCATATCCATTTCTGTGGCCATTGTTTTACAATGCTGCAAAACAAAGAAGTCGTTTCCAGGCTGGAAGCTCTATTTATATTTACTGGGACAAACTCAGGGCATCCTTAGGCTTGGGGGAAGATCAAGATGGCAGATACGATCATGTGATCAAAGCTTTTTTGATGGGCATCCTGTGCATGCTGCATGTACAAAACAGGATGGGGCTTCATATTGCATGGCTGTCTCTACCTTCTCTACCCTCTCTGCCCTTTGGACATTCCTCCAGTTCTCTGGGACTGCCTACAGAGAATTGGCGACTGTACCTTCAGGAATGGCTTAACAGATAGTAATGCAAGAACTGGGTCTCTTTCCAGCATACAAACAAAATGATAGGCCACATTCTAACAGCTAATTTCTGGTTTTAAAATATTAAAAAAAAGATAGCATCCCTTATTCTTTCCTCTGTCTGTGCCTGTAACCGTCCTTGGCCCCATACCATTGCTTCCATTTGTGAGCTGCCACTTTTACCTGGACTGACTCAGGTCCTCCATATGTTGTGACAATGTATTGGTATCTAACTCCAAGCCCCCAAAACAAATTGCCGGCAACCTGCCTCCTAGTCTTAAGCCTGGAGAGTTGAATGTTTGTATACCGAACAGCTGCTTGAATGGTGCCAGAGTTTTGAACCAGCAAGTGGATGGGTATTAAAAGTTGTGCAGGATCCAGTTTGGGTCAATCACTGGGCCAGAGGTTTAGTCTTCTGAGCTTTTGGACTCATTCTGGAGCCCATGCTCAGGGAACTTCTCTCTAGTGTGCATACACACTCTGCTAGAGAGCAGTTCCCTGAGGATGGGCTCCAGCACGAATCCGAAAGAAGATTAAACCTCTGGGCCCGGTGACGTACCCAGATTGGATCCTGCACACGTATTTTCGCCTTCATTCACTACAAGTTTTTGTTAAAAAATAAATAAATTAAGTTGCTTTCAATGGTTTTTCAGCATACTTCAGATTTAGATCAAGGCAATGTGGTGCATCAGGCGGTGGCAGTCCCTAAAGACCGATTCCGATATGCAGAGCCTCCCCAGTGCAGAGGTCCTGGTGCTTTCCAGACTCCCTGTACTCTGTGCTATACTATGTCTGCCTTTAGTTGACATTCTTTGCTTTCAGGCTTATGGCAGACTTTCCCTTTTCCTTTTGCTTTCCCTTTTCATGACTGCCCACTTTCTCAAGTGCCCGAGGAGTATTTGCAGTTCTCAGACTGATACTCACACAACCAGGTAAAGGTAGGTTTATAAGCTATATAATCCATGATACACAGGTAGTCCCCAAACCTACAACAATTCATTAATAACTGTTCAAAGTTACAATGGCACTGGACAAAGTGACTTGTGACCATTTTTCACACTTATGAGCATGGCAGCATCCCCAGGGTCATGTGCTTTACAAGCAAAGTCAATGGAGAAGCCAGATTCACTTAACAACCATGGTACTAACTTAGCAACTGCAGTGGTTCACTTAACAAATGTGGCAAGAAAAGCCATAAAATGGGGCAAAACTCACATAACAAATTTCTCACTTAGCAACAAAAAAGTTTGGGCTCAGTTGTGGTCATACGTTGAGGACTAGCTGTACTGAATTTACAGCTGAAGAACAGCTTGAGAAGTCAGAATGTGTTTAGTGACCAGGGAAGCAACTGGAGATAAAAATAGGAGCAATTTCCTGGAAATACCAGCATTTCTCACTTCAACTCTTTGTTTCAGACTTCCTTTGTATAGGTGTTTATTTAATACACACACATATTGTATTGGGGGGAGGGAGTAATTGCCATCTCGATTCTTTGTTTGTTGGCCCTTATGCAATCCAAAGGGTATCATCTCCACATGCAAGAAGGATGCAAAAGGGGGTTGGGAGCCTCCCAAGGTTTGCAAAAGTACACAACTAACTTGAGGAAAAATCTCTTGGAGGAACTCCAAAAACAGCTCCTGGAGGACTTAACATGTTTATTGGCCACAAAATACTGCTGGGAGGAAAAGTGGGGAAAAAAGAGGTTGAAAGATGGACTGCAAGTGCTTGAATCCTGAGTATTTCACATTATACATTATAATCACTCCACAAGCCTATCAGAAGACTCAAGGAACATCCAGATTTGCTGAAGATCAAGAAAGCTTTGGGGAGAAAAAAAAACTGTCCTATTGGGGGAGGGGAATGACAATCAACAACTCATGAAAAGTGAACCAGAGTAGAAGAACTGAGGCTGGGGGGTGGATGTCAGAGATGTCCACAAAATGTGGAATAAACAGAATAATCCAGATGGTGTCCACAACAATGCAATCAAAGTTCCGTGATGCACATAACAACACATGAAGCATTGATCACACCTTTGTGGCCATGTTAATGACATTTTTAACCACATCTTTGTAGATGCTAGGAGTGCAAAACTAGAGAAGAAAGAAAACACAAGCTGGTTACAAGTGGATTATAGCAGAGGTCCCCAACCTTTTGGGCACCAGGGACCGGTTATGTGGAGAGAGGTTTTTCTGCGGACTAGAGGGAGCGTGGTTTTGTATGTTGCCTGCATCTCACAGATAGGGCTTTGCTTGTTTGTGCAGCCCGATTGCTGGCATGCCACAGACTGGTACCGGTCCACGGGCCGGGGGTTGGGGACCCCTGGATTATAGCATATTCCATGAAGTTCTGGGAATGGGGCAAATCCACTGTACAGTAAAAATAAATCATTAGGAAGGTGCCTTAGTTGGTTCATATCACCAAGTTATGGTAAAGAAATGAAAAGGATTTAAACCTTTCCCAGCATTTTGTTGGTGTGCATATTTTCCTCCTCCAGAGTCAGAGAATATTACCAGGCCTGGTCTAAACCAACAACCAAGCAGTCATTAAAAAAAAATACAATTCAAAAAAAAGTGGAGTGAGCCAAGATGATCCCTCAAGCCTTGCAGGTCAAGATCCACATCAGGAAAGAGGCATAGATGAGTAGGAATCCAATGCAGGAAGTGAGTATAGCAGCACTTAAATATTTGTCCTGGGAGCTCATATTTAAAGGTGGCCTTCACCAATTTAATGCTCATGGGATGTGTTGGAGCAACTCCCAGAATTCCCAGCCAGAAGGTATAGAACGGATTTAAGGCAGGAATACATGTCAAAGTGTATACAAAGGGCAAGGTGTGAGGAAGGTGTCGATGCAGGCACACTAAGATGCCCTGTAGGAGATAGAAAGAATTGGTTCCTTACAGGAGCAAAGGTATATATAGCTCCCCCTTCTTTGTGGCTGCTTCAAACCGTTTTGATACAAGTTTTGCCTTTTAATAATCAAAAGCAACTGGGAGGTGGCTGGTGTGGAGGGAGAGATAGGCAAAGAAAAGGGAAGATGTACATGGAAAAGGGAGAGAGAGAGAGAGACGCCAACTACTATGTCATAAATTATAGCTTTCCCGCAACTAAAGAAGTAAGTTTGGAAAGCGCTTTCTATTCCGGGAGCGGGGCATGCTAATTAAAAAAGAAAGAAAAAAAAAGCATTTACTCCCTGGCCTCTCGGTGCCTAATCTTATCAATTCAGCCCTCTCCTGTTTTCTCCTTTAACACCGGGTGGGCAAGGAGGTGTTTCCACGGCAGAAACAAGACAATGCGCGTTCCTGTATCCCTGGCTGAATTGGAAAGGCAAGGAGAGCTGCAACGAAGCGCCGCGGAAGAGATCCCCCCGAGCGATCCTGCGTGGCTGCTGGAACAAAAAGGCGAATGGGGGGGGGGATTTAACAAAGGACCCGTTGCCTCGGATCTGCCAGTCCAAAGTATTTCTTCTGAATATTCCGGGAGGCTGGAAATGAAGCGGTCCCCCGAAGAGATTCATCGCGGGAATTGAGGGGCTCCTATCGCAAGCGCTGGAAATAAAAGGGGTCTTGTGTAGTCAAAGGAAGCGGCCAAGACACAAAGAGTTTGAGAGATCACCTGATTTAGCAGGTCTAGAAAGCAGATGCCCATTTCGGTGATCTTCAAACCCGGCGGGGGGCAACCTTTGTGCCAGTTTCTGGAAAGTCTGGCGGGGGGCGGGGGCGGAGCGCAATCTTTAGATTATGTTTTTGAGACGGAATAAAAATGCAGACGGAGCAAATGCAAATGTCATTCGGCCCGCTTTCATTGTCAGGAAGGACACACGGGACTGAAGCGCTGCACGCCATATCGCCCCCTCCCTCTCCTTTCCTTTCCTTCAAAAAAAAAGCCCCCCCATTATTATATGCCTGCGCCGGTTTTGCTATCATTTAACCCTCGGGACGAATTTAAATTCTTCTTCCCGATCACCAACTTTTGAAAAGCAACGCTCTTTAAAATAAACCAACAACTTGAGAATTGACAGATGGCCAGCAACATTACTAAAAAAAAAAAAAAGCGAATTTGCTATGCTTGATATCTATTGTTTCCTCTCCTCTCACCCCAGTCAGACGGGAGGGGGGGAAGGGGGGCGGGGAGAAAGAGAGAGAAGAGGGAGCTAATTATATTAAAAGCCTGCCTTGGCTCCTGAAAGATTTCAGGGGGAAGAACTCTGAGCCACAAGACGAATGAAGCTTCGGCGCAGCCGGGTGAAGAAGTCGGAAATGATTGATGCGGAATGGTCTTGCTGCAAATAAATTTAACGATGTAGCGTTAAGAGGGCAGCAGCTTCCCTCCAGACCCCGGCTCTTTTTGTCTGTCTCCACCCGCGCCACACTGGTTAAAGCCCCGGCGGCTCCAATAGATACACGCTTCATTTGCACCTGTGATGTAAGCAAGAATCGATTCCGGATCCTCCCCCCTCCCCTCCCCTCCCCCAACGCCTTAATCTCACTCCGAAAATCTTGCCCTCCCTTGGAGGAAACTCAAGCGCAAGTGACTTTCCATTCCGCCTCTCATTTGTCTCGGCGAGGTAGAGAAATCCCTGAAGTTATTTTCATCCACAGCGTGTTCATGTCCTGCACGGTAGCGGGCGGGCTTTCGCGTGATCCCGCCCTCCCGATCGGGCTGTCTGTCCGGCAGCCAACTAAACCCCAAACCCTTCAGGTGCAGGAGCCGGAAAAGAAACGGGAGGGGCCGTGGCCGTGGGACTGGAGCACTTCCTCCAGCAGCCTGCCACTGCTCGGGGAAAAGGGAGGGCCGAGCAGGTCATCCCCAGGGAAGAAAAAGAGAGCTTTCCCCACACCCACCCGGCCTCTCTCGGACAAGCCAAACCCACGGGATACTCGCAGGATGTGCAATTCCCTCCAAGCCTAGCTAAGTGTTGCATACATGTGTACTGTAATCTAGTCCCGAGGTTGCCAGGCTTCGGGTTTCCCACGGAACTCTCCAGGTTGTTCCTCCAGCTTTCTCTACCTTCAGGTGCGCGGCAGGGATTCTCTGGATCCCGAAAGCCACGTGCGCCGCCCTGAGCTTCTTGGAGGAAGGGCGCGATCTGACGACGCCAATTACAAGCTTTGAAATCGGTGGAGACCGCAGATTCCGGAGGTTCTTTAACCGACCCTTGCTCTTCATTTGTCCGCCCGGCGTCGCCGCCGCCGCCACCCCCGCATCTACCCACCCACCCGCGCAAGAAAAAGAGTTAGTGCCCTGAAGAATAGCAAAGGCCTCTTCCTAGATCGCGTTTGGAATTTATTAGGTTTTTTTTTTTATCCCGTATTTTGTCCCAAAACCAGGATGGGGAGGCGAGGTCACTTCTTTAAATCCGAGGGTTTTCTGAGCCACTGCCTTGAACCCCCACCTCTTCCCCGCGCGCCGCCTTTCAGCTGAACGCGTCTTCTCTCTCCAGCCATTGCCCACACCAAGAAGTATGTCTGGAACACCCTTCCCAAGTGTTTGCCAACTCCGGAGGGAAGATTAAAACTGGCAGAAAACTGCAGTCGGAAGCACTCCAGAAAGAAATATGGGCTTGTGTAGAGCGAGAAGCCGCACAGCCAGATCCCGCTGGGCCAAGTGCCCGGCTTAAAACTGCCTTCGCTTGGCTTCTGAGCCCCGCCCCCCCTTCCGCGGAAAACTCCTATGTAAAGGTAGTGGGGGGCGGGAGAAAGAGAGAGAGAGAGAGAGAGAGAAAGTGAGAGCGCTTATCTACGCGCGAGCACGCGCGCCCCCGTCCTCAATCAGCCGCCTCTGGACCCGCTGCCAAACCCCACCCTCCGTAATGCTTTAGGGGATTAGCCACTGGTGCGTGCCTACAGACCACCTGGGAAATCTGGGGCTCTCTAAAGAAAGACTAACTGCCCACCTTTAATCCCGAAGGGAAGGCGAGCTTTCCCATCCGTCCCTAGGCGGCTTTGGGAACCCGTCCACCTGCACCTGCGCTGGTTGGAGGATTTCTGGCCAGAAGCCAGAGTTTGCTTTCGGTTGCGTCCCCCGCGACATCTAGTCTATCAAATCTATACATCCCAGGACTGCTCTCCTAACAGCCTGACTCTAGTGGTATCGCCTACTTAGAAAAGCGAAAAGCGAACGATATGCAAAACAGATCGCCGGACTTCCTGCGCTTTATTGGAAGCAACCATCCACGAACCGGAGTTATTCATCTCGGACCACAACTCTCTCCCTTCCTGCCCAATAAATCCTGGATCCGGGCTGCCCCTTTTGCCAATAAAAAGGGAGCCAACGGAAGCCTAGAAAAACAAAAAACTCCTTTCCTCTCGCGCGTCAAACCCTTTCCAACTACTGGAGCGTTTGCAAAAGCAAAACTCTTAAACTGCAGTCCGACTGCATGCCAAGACAACCATTATGCACCCAGTTTCCACAATCGATCTTTCTCTGCTGGACACCGGGCGGACGGCGCTGGAAGCCAAGCCGGACGCCACGCACAGGACTCTGTCAAGCACAATCACCCACTCCGGAATCCGTAAAAACCTTGCCAATTTCAGCAGCCAAGAATCCGGGAAAAACTGCAAGCACTTATCCGTGCCTTCTTAAAGCCCCAAACTCTTGTGAGGGGTTTTTCCGTCACCACCAATAAATAAAATAGAACGCAATATATATATATATATTTCTTATTAATTTCCGAGCAAGAGATTTGTGTGTGTTGCACAAAAAATAAATAAATGAGGATATTGGAAAGAAAAGAAAGAGGGAGACGAGATCAGCTGGGAGTCTGAAGACACCAGCTTCAAGTCTGGCAGCAAGCATCGGAAAGGCGCCCTTTTTCATATTTAAACCACGCGGAATATGTACATTTTTGATTCCTACTTACGCTTTCAGGGGGTTGTGAATGACAGTCGCCATTTTGCTACAATGTAACAGAATATTGTGTCTCAGAGTTCTAAAGGTTCGCTCAGGGGAAGCGGTTGGCCAATCGGGAAAGCGGATACCGGCCCGCTGTCCAATCAAGGAATACAGGAGGAGCCAGGGTTCTGCTAGTTATTAGGGGAGCTGTCAAAGCCCAGAGGTCACTCCCTTTCTGTGCAACTGTTAAGAGAGCAGGTCTTAAAGAGACAGCAACATAAGCAAAAGGGTAAATCGTCACTAAATTTTAAAGACTTAAAGTTAAAAGACTTTCTGTAGTAATCTCCGTCTTTGTTTTTTCTTCTGAAAGTACGCAGAGAGTCAACTATAAAACAGACTTCATTCACAGTCTGTTTGTATTTCTGTGACGCTTCTCGTCCCAAGTAGCATGCCCTCACTTTTATCCCTATACAAGAAATGGGTTCATATCACTTCAGCGGGGGGGGGGGGAGGAAATCTCCTTCTGCATACCTAGGCAAGTGGTTTAGGCAGCATACAGTATTTTAATTATCTCCATTTTGTTCCTTTGATCTACAGCCACTTTCCCTTTAGGTTTACTTGGAACTGTTTATAACCAGTGAGTTTAGGAGAACACCCTTCCCCCTCCACTCGGAATTTCTGACAGCCGTCCAGCCTCGGCAGCCCATGCACTAGTTATATAATGCACAGTGGTCAAACCGACCGCCTGTTTGTTTCACTCAAAGCAAGTTTATGAGGTGAGCATCTTGTTTAACATGTTGAGACTTGACCTCTCTGATCTTTTGACATGAGGGAAGGAAGGAAGGAAGGAGCATTAACTACATAGCTTAAAAAAAAAATAACAACTGCAAGAAAAAAAGTGAAGACATCACCCCATTTCTGGGAAAATCACCAAAACTCCAAGGTGGCTGAGTTTACCTATAGCTAATTATACTAGTCTGTGAATTAATTATCCAGCAGGAGAAAAAAAAAGATTTTTAATGTGCTAAAACTGCAATTAAACTGATTTGAGACTAAATCTATTTAGGCTGCAATCCTATGCAACACTGTAAAGGGTCAGTGAGACTTATTACTGATAGGAAACTTATTGCAATCATATACTAACTTATGAGGGGGTAGCTAGATGAATATAATAAGATTTACAACTGAGTGAGCTTTCCAAGGATTATATCAGGGGTGTCAAACTTGCCACATTACGTGACGTGTCACAACGTGTCGCAACTTTTTCCCCATTGCCGAAGCTGGGGTGGGTGCACTTTTGGCATGACGCATCTGGCCCACGGGCCAGCAGTTTGACACCCCTGGATTTCATCATTAAGAATACATATAAATAAACCTGCCTCCATCACCAACACCCCTTGCAATAATGCTCCATTTTGAAATCTGTGTATCACAGGAAGCTATACTGCAACAAGTCAATTCATTGGTCCACTTAGCTCAGTGCTGAATACTCTGATTGGCAGTTGCTCCTCCATGCTGCAACCTATGACAGAGCATATTCCTTGCATATAAAGGTTTCCAGGTCAGTCTCCCTAGTTAAAACTGTTGGCTATCTCACTCTTCCATAAGAAAGTGGCTGAGTATTGAACTGTGGATTTGCAGACTAAAGGTCTCTGTGTCTCTGAACACCTTCAAGGCTTCAGATGAAGCACAGATTCTGTTGCTTACTCCCAGGGACATGTTTGGAGACAAAGCATGTACTGTCACTTCATTTGGGTCACAGAAACTAAAGAGATCCACTTAGCTGAAAAATAACCCATGACAAATGGTGTGTACCTCAAACGAATAATGATTTGGCCAGAACTCCTGGAGGCCTATCTTGAAAAACAGTGAATACTGAGGAGAGAAGAAGGTTATGATGGCTGCTCACCAACCATCTGCTCCCTAGAGTCCTCCTCTGTGTGTTATGCACTCTGTTTAGTGCTCCCTAAACCATGCACTGTCCTCAAGTATGGAGGAAGGATGTTGTTCCATCAGCAAGAATTGAAGTAAGATCCCATCTACTGCTAATGCAGCTAACCTATGCATGGTATGTGTAATGGGAAGGTTTTCTTTGTCTCAAGCATCAAAATGTCCTGGCTCCTCCTGCCAACTTCTGCAGTTATTGGTACTGGCAATGAAGCTGCTGCCGATCGAGCCCTTGCTCAGGGCAGGAAGCCACTAAGCCATTCTATTAGAGCTTCCAGCTCTAATTTGAAAACATCTAGGTCAGAATGGATTGCTCTATTGATAAGCAGTTCCTACCATCAGGAAATTCTGCATTATGTTCACCCTGAATTTTCTTTTAATTTCAACCAATCGTCCTTGTACTGTTCTCGGTCTCAATAGAGAAGAGGTCTGCCCCTCTTGCAAATGACAGTCTTTGAGATATTTATAGACATCTATCACATCTCCCCTAGTCCTCTCTTTTGCAAATTAAACATGCCCAGCAGCTTTAACCATTCTTCATGGGGCTTGGATTTTAAACCCCTTTATCATCCTAGCGGCCCTCTTTTGAATCCACTCCAATTTCTCCATGTCATTTTAAAGCGCAGCACAAGTGTGGCCTAATTAGCACAATGGCACTGTTGCCTTCTGTTACTTGGATGTGATCTGTTAATGCATCGCAAGACTTTATTGGTCATCTGACTTTCTATTTGTTTATGTTTGTGTTATGATTGGTGGCTACTAGTAGTCTTAGCTCCTCTTCATCTGCCTTCAGTGCAGTATCTTACTCAGATGAAAGAGGATACTTGTCACAGCTGATCACCATCCTGAGCAATTTGGCCTATGTTTGGAGTCTGTCAGGTTAATTTTTTATTGCATTTTGCCCTTTAATCCACCCATTTTGGTATCATCTGCAGACCTGATAAGCAGTTCTTCCATTCCATCTTCTCTGGCAGAGGATGGCCATTTTCAAAAATGGTGGAAGCACTAGGCCGAGATCAGAAGCCAGGGAACACCACATGAGTTTTCCTCCAGAACAATGCAGAATCATTTACCCTTTGGATAAGAATGTTCTATGTTCTATTATTGGAAATCCACCACACTGCTCTAGTATTTAGCCGTCAGATAGGATGGCTAAACAAGGAACAATATCCTATAGCAGGGATGTCAAACTGCCGGCCCGCAGGCCGGATGCGTCACACTGAAACTGCGCCCAACCCATTGCTGGCAATGGGGGAAAAGTCGCGATACGTCGCAACACATCACGTGACGTTGAGAGTTTGACACCCCTGTACTATAGCATTCCCTTGGTCTACACCAAACTAATCATTCTTTCACGATCTGTTCTTGACAGATACATGGGGGCTCCTGGTAATAGTAGCATTCTTTCCTAGTAGATTGCAGACAATCTGTTCTAATTCTCTTTCCTTATATCCACTTTCCATTTGTTCTGATGAGTTTAATATATTTCCTAGTATTGTTTCTTAGAAAATTCATACTTCCTGCAGCCACTTGACTTTAGTTTTTCACTTTTTCTTCCTTCCATTTTTTCCTAAATTCCATTCTTGAAACTACGAAATAATATTATGTCCCATACAGTATTCAGAACTTCATTCATACTACCCTTATATGCTTCTCTGCTTCTCAGTCATTTATCACAAACTCTTAATTATACGTTGAGATGTATTCTTTTGCTATCTATTAACACAGAGATGTTTAAACCCAGTATCTGAGATGGGAGTTTTAACTGATATTCATCAGTCATTATTCTCAGTCTTCAGTCTTCAAATGGCCGGGTCATTTTCTGTATCTGTTTGTCTCATTTTCACGCATCCATCCATTCATGTCATTTAGAAGAAACGTTTTTGTCCTGAATTGAATCCTTTCAGAAAGTTGCACAATTTCTCCCCAAATCTGGCTCTTTTCATCAACACCGTTCACTGGAGCATTGCGTATTGTGCCGGCCAAAAACCCACCTTAAGAAATAAGTCAGCGTGGTTGGAGAAGTCCAAGATAGCTTCTTTATTAAGCTAGCAAAGTTACAATGATGACTGTTCTCCTAACCCACAAGAGCTAAGAGCGTAGCGGCTGATCAAAACAGATTGTACGTTAGGTTTGCTGAGAATTGAAAGGGGTGCAAGCACCGTTTGATCTCGTTATGGGAAAGAGTTTACAAGTAATAAGAAATGCTGGGAAATCTGGGCGTCCTCCAGTCTGGTTACAGCAATATTCTGTAGTGCTAAGCACTTAGCTTAACAATAATACAGATGCCACGTTCGTTGCCATTTGTTGCTATTTTAACAGTTTGACCCTCAACCCACCTCAGGCGGAGAAGCTGTAAAGGCATTTCTTATCTGCATCCTTGAGGAGATTGCAGCTGTAGAGGCATACAGTTTCTAAATCAAAACCATATAGTGTATAATTCAAGGAGAACATGACAAAGGGAGCTGGTTTGAAAGGTACAGAAAAAGCTGCAACTGTTAAGCTGTTGCAGCTGGCCTTGCATTAAGAGGAGCAGAAGACAGGACATTTTAAAAATGCAGAGGGTCAATCAATACAAGTCAGTAAACTAATATTAATAAATACATAGAAACATAAGATATGGACCAACTTATAAAATCACCTCCATAACGTAACTATTACCATGCCTTGGATTCCTCCTTTCAAATGTACTCACACTCTAAATGACACCACTTTGTCTGTTCCAGCATCCATTTTAGCCCCACATCTCCCACACTTTTCACGTATTCAGAATGATCATTCCATTATCCTACTCCCTTCCAAACTCAAATTAACCCAGTGAGGCCTTAATCTTAATGTGAAAAGATCAGAATGGGAGTGCGCTAGGGCAGGGATCCCCAACCCCCAGACCGTGGACCAGTACCGGACCGCGGCATGCCAGCAACCGGTCCGCACAAACAAGCAAAGCCCCATTTATGGGATGCAGGCAGCACATAAAACCACACACTCTCTGGTCCGTGGAAAAACCTTTCTCCACGGAACCGGTCCCTGGTGCCCAAAAGGTTGGGGACCTCTGTGCTAGGGAAGTCTCTCTGGAAGGCTATACCAGGACCTGGATGCATTTATTGCTGCTCCCGCCAGGATGAAAACCTTCTCTAGGAGCCCTGGTCTCCTGTCACTTGATAAAGGAATCAAAGCCAATTGGAATTACATTGTTTAGAGCAGCAGGTTAAAAGTGTGTTTGTGTGTGTGTAAAAAATAAAACAAAGCTAGTATTCTTATGGTAACATTGCTAAGGTAACCCACTTCATGTTTCAAACATCTCTTTCCACCTATCTGATCCATGCTTCAAAAGCGCCAGTGGAAGCTGGATAACCTCCACAGGATAGCCAAGAACTCTTGGACGACCACAACAAATCAACAAGGATTGGGGAACATGTCATCACCTGAGAATACCTTGTTGCTCGGGAAAGGTGGAGCTGGAACACAAAGCTCTCTTTGATGCCTTCTATTCTGTTCTCTCAAAGCAGACATCGAGACGAGGCAGGTTCACAACAAAGATCTTTTTATTCGGTACATTCACAGAACAGAAGAAAACACATAATGGCAACAAGCCCTTTTATACTCCCCGTGCAAGGGGATGCACAGCCAATCATTGCAGGCTATTCTCCCGCCTCGCGCATGCGCGCAAGGCTGGACACAGCCTGTCTGGGTCCCGGGCAGACATGTGGTCTGTCTGGGTCCCTGCAACCTTTCTGCAGCCTTCCTGAGCCTTGCTGAATGACTCAGCAAGGCCCAGGACATAACACCTCTCCCCTCTTGGATTGAACAATAATATACATGTAGTGTAACATCACACACCAGGCTGGCCTGTTGGCATATTATGCGGTCAACCTTACTCCTGGCACTTATTCCCCTTTTGGGTTCCGTGGTGTCCACGTTCTTTCACTCCTTGACAATATTAGCACCGCAGGGATCTCACATATTCATTCAAATACTTGGGAGGACCCTTGACCCTCTCTGATCTCCGTGGAGTCAGATTAGGTTCAGATGTGATGGTAGGTGTGGGAATCGTAAAAGGTGCCTGGAGTGCCTGTTCCCGGTTTGCGCAAAACAAACCAGGACTTTGTCGCCCAGAAGACTCAGGGTTTCCCCCTGACTGCTGACTGGCTGGATCCGCTAGACCCAAACCAGAGTTCCTTGGTGGGGTCGAGTTCCCCGAGTCCCTTGGTGGGGTGCAGTTCCCAGAATTCCTTGGGACTCCTCTTGGAAGCACTGTCCCTCGAGCCCAAGGCCAGCAGCAGGAGTACCCTGAGTAGCCGATTTACGGCCATTAGCCCCAAACCAGGGACCTCTGCCAGAGTCAGGAGCCGCCTCCATGGCAAGACCCCCATCTGGAGCATTTGAATAAGCGCCCTCTTGGAGAGACTGTGGTCCACAATCGTAATTGGGGTCCTCCTCCCCCCCGAGAGCGGAGCCAGGGGAGGAAACGTGGCCAGGAAGCCTCCAGCGCAGTTGGTCTATGTGGCGTCTAAGCACACGGCCATCTTCTAAGGCCACTTCATAGGACAGTGGTCCAGAGACCTTACATATTACAGCAGGTACCCAGAGATGCCCATGTCCATAGTTTCTGGCCCAAACCGGGTCACCCACTTGGAGTCTCCTAGGTGCCCGCGGTTGCGACACCTGTGAAGCCACCCGGTCTGGGTGCAGCCTGTCCAGCTTCGTAATGAGTCTGCGACCCCAGCGGAGTTCAGCTAGGCTCTTTCCTGTAGCTGTGCAAGGTGTGGTGCGGTGTGCAAGGAGAAAATCAGCTAACCTGTGATGCCAGGGTCCTTGAGTGATTCTCTTTAATGCGTCTTTGGTGGTGCGCACCATGCGTTCAGCCTGTCCGTTGGTGGCAGGGTGAAAAGGAGCAGACGTGGCATGCCGGATCAAGTTGGCTTGAAGAAACGCCTGAAACTCAGAAGAGGTAAATTGGGGACCATTGTCTGATACTAAAACATCAGGAAGACCATGGGAAGCGAAGATTCCTCTGAGCACCTGGATGGTCCTGGCAGTAGTAGTGGAGGAAACAGGAACGACCTCTAGCCACTTGGAATGGCTATCCACAAGGAGGAGGAAGAATTGCCCTTGAAAGGGCCCAGCATAGTCAATGTGTACGCGTGACCATGGAGTGAGTGTCTCCTCCCACCTATGTACAGGGGCCTGGGGCATCTCTGGCCGCGATTGCTGGCACACTTGGCACCCATGAACCTGGGCCTCGATGTCCTTATTGAGTCCAGGCCACCAAAGATGGCTGCGGCGAGCGCCTTCATCCTCACTATTCCCGGATGTCCCTTATGGAGAGAGAGCAAGACTCTAGTCCTCAATGAGGCCGGGATGACTACTCTGCTTCCCCACAGGATACACCCTTTGAATGTAGACAATTCATGCTTCCTACGCCAGAAGCTTTGGAACTCTGTATCACGACACGTGTCAGGCCATCCTGACAACACGCATGTCAGCACGCGTGCAAGCATGTGATCAGTGGCAGTTTCAGCAGCCACATCCCTAGCATTGAGGGGAGATTCAGGTAAGTCCTGAATAGAAAGAATGTGTACAGCAGGAGCAGGGTCTGCCTCTATTTGTTTGAGAGGTAACCTACTCAGGCCATCAGCGTGGCCCATCTCTGTGCCTGGTTTGTGAACCAGGATGTAATCATAAGCTGCCAAGAAAATTGACCATCTCAGCATTCTAGGAGATATTATATGAGGGGTTTGTTTATTGGTTGTAAACAACCCCAGCAAGGGCTTGTGGTCAGTGTTGACCGTGAAATGACAGCCATACAAGAAATCATGAAATTTCTTGATGCCTGAGATTATCGCCAAGGCTTCCCTGTCAATCTGCGCGTAATTACGCTCTGCAGATGAGAGGGTTCTAGAATAATAGGCCACAGGGACCTGAGTCCCATCTGCCTTGAGATGACTTAACACTTCTCCTACCCCATAAGGGGAGGCATCACATGCGATGCACACAGGCAATTGCTCATTGAAGTGAGCCAGTACAGCATTGGAGAATAGCAAAGCCTTGACTTCTTTAAAAGCCTTTTCATGGACTTTTGTCCATGTCCATGGAGTCTGCTTGTCCAAGAGCCGGTGTAACAGCTCAGCCACTGCAGCCTTGTGGGGGAGAAAGGAATGGTAAAAATTAAGTAGACCCAGAAAAGCCTGGAGTTCAGCTTTTGACTGGGGACTAGGGGCCAGTTGAATAGCCTTAAATTTAGACTCTGCAGGGTGGATGCCTTCTGCATCAATACAAAAACCTAGGAATTCGGTGGATGTTACACCAATTTTGCATTTGTCTTGCTGTAATTTCAGCCCAGCTTGGCGGAACCGCAGCAAGACAGCTCTCAGCCTTTCAGCCAGGTTCCCCGATGACTCTCCTGCAATGAGGACGTCATCGAAATAGGGGCAGACCCCAGGAATACCCCGGAGCGTTCGCTCCATCACCCCTTGGAAGATGCCAGGGGCTACATTGACCCCAAACTGCAGCCTCTTTACTTTAAAAGCCCCTCTGTGAGTAACTATAGTTTGTGCCTCAGCTGTTGCCTCATCAACAGGTAACTGTTGATAGGCCTGAGCTAAATCGAGCTTAGCGAACAGCTTTCCCCCCTTCAGTGGGGCCAGGATGTGGCTCACCACAGGCACTGGATATGCATGTTGCTGCAAGGCTTTGTTTAGTGTGCATTTATAGTCCGCACAGATTCGGGCTTCACCATTTGATTTTAATGGCGTCACTATGGGGGTTTCCCATGGACTAGAATCCACAGGTTCAAGAATGCCTTGTTGGAGCAGTTTGTTCAACTCAGCATCAATTTTACTCTTGAGGGCAAAAGGCACCCTCCTTGGTTTAACCCTGATGGGTGTGATGTTTGGATTTAATTTTAAAGCAATGGGAGGCCCCTTGTATGAGCCAAGTTCTGAGCTGAATACATCAGCAAACTCCTTACAGACTCCTGCAAGGCTGGCAGTTTGCAGATGGTTCAGACCAGTCACTTGGATCCCGAGTGCCTCGAACCAATCGAGTCCTATAAGACTCGTGCGATCACCCCCAACTACAACTACATCCAACAACCCATCAAAATCCTTATGCTGTACTCTAAGTGTGGCCTCCCCCTTCACACTGACTTGTGAATTCTGAAAGTCAGTGAGGATGAGATTGGAGGGCCTGAGTTTGACTCATGAGCCACTCCTGGAACAAACCTTTTTAAAGGTGTCAGCAGAAATAATAGAAAGAGCGGACCCTGTGTCCAGCTCCATGGCCAGGGGAACTCCCTGCAACTGTACATCAATGCGCAGCTTTTTCTTAAGGGGCCGGTGAACCCGTGTTTTAAACACCCCCCTACGGGACGTGCAGAAACCCACCCTGTGTTGGCTGGGGACCTTGGTACCTTTCAGAGGCAACTCTTCAGGGGACCTGATTTTCTGGCGACCCATGCATGCTGATGTGATATGGCCTTGCCTGCCACATGCCCGGCAAACAGCAGAACGAAAACGGCAGTCGGCTCTCTTGTGGCGACTCCCACAGCCAAAACACCGAAGGGATGCAGGCGTCTGTCCCCTGCGTTCGTGCAGTCTTCTCTCCGCCGCTGGTTGAAATCTGTCCACCTCTTCTTCCTCGGATTCTTCTCCGGAGGCCTCTCACACAACTTCTTGGTGGACGGGGACTGCCGCTGGAGGGTTCTTCGTTGACCGCAAGGCCTTCACTGCGCCGCCAGCTGCTTCTTCAGCTGCAACTTCTCTCAGGGCATCTTGGAATGTGACATCAGCTTTCGCAAACAACTTCTGTTGCATCTCACAGCTTCGCAACCTGCAGACGAGTCGATCTCGGAGCCTCTCCTCCAAATCTTGAAATGCACATGGCCTAGTAGCCTGCCTCAGAGCCGTGACGAAATCCACAGCTGATTCTCCCGGCCGCTGGTCCCGCTGCTCGAAACTGGTGCCTCCAAGCTATTACAGATAGCTTGGGCTCGAAATGCTCTCGCAGCATTTTCTTAAGATCGGCATATGCGATTGATTCCAAAGGTGCTGGGGCAACAAGATTCTCGGCGATGTCAAAAGTCTCTTGCCCACAGACACACAGCAGGGTAGCAGCTTTCAGGCCGTCCTCTTGGATTTTGTTTACCCGAAAATAGTTCTCAATGCGAGCTGCGTAAGAGCTCCAGCGTTCCGGGTGTGAGGTGTCGAATTCAACGAGATGGCCCAGCTTGGACATCTTCGTGAACGAAAGCCTCGTTGACGTCTCTCGCCGCAAGGAAGGAGAAGGGGTCCCACGAAGCCAAGCCCACCTCCAGCGTATTCGTACTGGCAGGCGGTTGCTTCTTCTGGACGCCGCGCTTCTCTTCTCTTCAGGCCTTCAGGTGAGTAGGCCTAGCTTCTGCTTGGTAGGCTTCCGATGCAGCGTATCCCACCTTCGTCGCCAATGTTCTGTTCTCTCAAAGCAGACATCGAGACGAGGTAGGTTCACAACAAAGATCTTTTTATTCGGTACATTCACAGAACAGAAGCAAACACACAATAGCAACAAGCCCTTTTATACTCCCCGTGCAAGGGGATGCACAGCCAATCATTGCAGGCTATTCTCCCGCCTCGTGCATGCGCACAAGGTTGGGGACAGCCTGTCTGGGTCCCAGGCAGACACGTGGTCTGTCCGGGTCCCTGCAACCTTTCTGCAGCCTTCCTGAGCCTTGCTGAATGACTCAGCAAGGCCCAGGACATAACACCTTCCTTCCTGGGAAGATCCACTGACTATCCTGAGGGGCTGGAATCAATCCAAGCACAGCGTCCTCTGACCATCGCACCCGCCAGAGAACTGGACTTCAGTTGCTAGTATTTTCAGCAATAGTCAAACTGAGGAATTTTAGAATCTGAAATCCACATGTCTGCAGCAGATTTTGACCTTGAATCAGAGTATAGGTTTTTGTTTTTTAAAAAATTCTGGCACTGTGTCACATAGCAAAGAAACATAAACTGTCTTAGGAGACAGGTGAGTACAGAGTACTTATTTATTTAGGCAGTTGTAGGTATTAGCTACCAGTTGCTAATGAGAGGGTTTATCTTGGATATAATTTTGAATTCTCTAAGTAATTCTATCTACATAGATTTTGATTTGTATTGGAACTATTACCCTTTTTAAAAATTGTATACAAGGAGATGAGCTAAGATGTTTCCAGATAAGGCCTTTACTTTATCTCATTCATAGGATTTATAAGAGTTTGGATGATTCATTTATAATCATTGCATGTTTTTCCACTGCTATAGTAATCTTTCTTTCAAATTACAAAAAATAGAAAGGAAGAAAAGAGTGGAATAATAGTGCACTTAGTAAACAGAAAAATGTGATTGAGGATTGCTTAATAAACAGAAAAATGTGATTGAGGATTGCTTGAAGTTGCTGCCCCCAGGAAGATGAATGATACAGTAGTGGCCAAAATTGTGGAAACCTTTTGGGAAAAGTGTACAGTAGAAATGCCACCTTTGGTTAAGTTTCCACCCATTTTTCTTCTAATTTCTTTATAACTGTAGCCTTGTTCACTTAATAATACTATTTTACATCGCTTTCTGGGCAACCAGCCAACTCTTTGCTCCATTACTTTAATTTTATTACGTTTTGCAAGCTCACTAAATGAAAGAACACAAAAAAAACCAACCAACTTGATAGCGATCACATAACACACTGACAAATGTCCTCCTCTCAGCTTCAATACATGACATCAATAACTGAATCCTACTGTGATCTGATTGGCTCATTGCCAAAACAAGATGACACCTGATTGGCTCTCTAAACACTCATGCTCATTGGCTACAATCAGATGAAGGAAAGCTACCTGATATCAACCTAAGCAAGTTGTGCTTCCTTTTTCTGGTTATTTGGCTATAACTTTTCATAGAATACAGTACAGATAATTGGAACAAACTTTGTTGCATTACATTCTTGATTAAATTATCTTTCCATTGATATATAATTTTATGGTACTACTCCAAATAAAGTGGTGTTATTAGCCATCAAACCTCAAAAATACATTTTTCCCAAAAGGTTTCCACAATTTTGGCCACTACTGTAATTTCGATAGGTCTCTTCTTTATCGTTTATTTTCAGTTGCAAAGCTATTTTGTGTCCAGCAAAACAAGTCCCCCCCCCCCAGGGATTCTTCCAGGCACCTACTGTAAATTTGGAAGAAATTCCAAATTACCCAGCAATGCTCCCTTCTGTGTATATGTGTCCCATGGTAAAGCTGCAATCTTTTTAATTACACTTCAGTTTAGAAGAATTTTAATCACAATTTCACTGGGTTTATTTTAAACGATAGAATAAAATTAGCACACGTTTGGAAATTTCCACCAATGTTTCTCGTGGAGGAAGATAGACCTGACTTTGGGAATGAGGAAGGAAAGAGCTAATCTGGAGTGTTGACCTTGGCAAGCTGCTGGGCACATCTGCAAGCAAGCGAGGGGGGACTGAAAATCTCCCTACTGTCTCATCAGAGAGGCATTGGTCCTTGACCTTGGCAACAGATATGGCAACCAATCCTCAAGGCACACCTCTATCTGGGGAACAAGTAGGCAAGGCAATATGACAACATCAACACCACATGGATGCACAAGTAACAAAGCCGCAGAATGCCATAATGCATCTAGCACACTGATTGTGGTAATCAACCAGGAGCAGGCCCCATTAGTTGCTGCACAGCCAATATTGTTCTGATGTCCTAGAAGTTTACTAGAAAAGTTTCAGGTAGCACAAGATTAATTCCTAACTTTTACAAGTCAATGTGAATTGTTTATGGCCAGTGCTAGTGCCTACAGGCCAGACCAAGATTGCCTTTCTTCTTAGTCTGCTGAAAGAAAAGGCAGTGATTTATGGAAATGATTCATGCTTAGAGAATTATCAGAATTTCATGCAAAGATCACACTCACATATGAAAACTCCACATTGATTATTGATTTGATCTGATTTGATTTCTGTAGCCACCTATCTTAACAAGCAACTCTGACCACAGTACATCAATGTCTTATGTGGCCCAAGAGAGCACAAGGTTTTCAGAAAATTACAGTTCTAAGTAGGGCCTGTTATAAATTACAGTGCAGACTAAACTTCAAACTATTACCCTTCCATAGACTGTTTTTCCATTTTGCATTTAAAAACAAATCTTACCTTGTTCAACCTTATATGTGCAGGACTAAATCCAAAAATTAGTTTTAAGAATTTCATACCTGCTCTGGACAGAAAAAAAAAGTAGGTTCAGTACGATAAATACTTCAGAATACTCTAGGGATTTAAGCCTGTGGTAATAAACCAACATTGAGATTGTGGGCTAATCAAGGATTGCTCAGAGAAAACTTCAACCCAGTAGGCAAGAGTTGTGAAAAAAGGACAAATATGTTTTGAATTATTTAAAGAATTAAAAATAATGTCTTTATATGAATCTATAATGTGGCCATACTTGGAATATTTTACTTAGTTCCAGCTGCATCTCTAAAAAGTTAATATAGAGATGCAAAAGATGTCAAACCAAAATGTATTGGAGATTTTAAATAACTCCTCTATAAGAAAAAAAATATGATATGTAATAGTGGTGATGTATTACAAATAGTCCTCGCTTAATGTCCATTTGTTCAACAACCATTCAAAGTTACAACAGTACTGAAAAAATAGACTTGTGAGCTGTCCTCATAACCCATATAATTTTTGCAGCACTCCTTCAGTCACATGATTTGGCCCCACCTGTATTTTTGACCACTTCCCCCAATGTCACCCCTGCTGACCTTTGTCCATCTCCTCCTTGGCGTAATCATCATGTTCACACCGCAGCACACTGCTGGGACCACATGCTCCTGCCCACCCATCCCAGTGGACCTTCCTCCTGCTCTTCTTCAACTTCCCCTCTGCTAGGATCAGTGATACCTTAAGCACTATGGTAGAGGCGCTCTATCGGCATTGTGCTCACCCCCATCCCTCACTATCACCTCCTCCTCCACTGCCTGGGCCTCTAGTTCCTCATCACCATTGTCAGGAAGGCCACAAGTGAGAAGGCAGGGTGTGAGTTATGTCGTTCTCATCTCTTAGAGCTTTTCAGGCATCAAGGCTCCTCGTCCATGGTAGTGCTGTGGCTGAAGTAGGATCTGGAGTGGGATGAGATTGCTGAAAGCCCCAGGTCACCATTTTCCTCCAGATCTAGGTGGCCTTGGTTCCTGAAAAATCAGCCCTGTAAAATCAAATGATTGCAAAGGTATCTTTGGTACCTTGCATGAGGTTCATCTGGAAGAAGCACTCTTTACCAATCCGGCATTCTCTACTGAAAGGTCCAATAAATGGGGACCTCATTGTTCACACTCTGCCTGTCTCGTGACTTTTTCTCTCTCTACTTAAGCCCCAGCATGAAGGAGGAGGGGGCAGTAAGCGACATGAGTGAGCCCAGCATCACTGTGAAGCTTGAGGTGTCAGCAAGTCCAGCAGAGGAGAAGATAAGAGTTGAAGTAGAGAAAGAGGTGGAAGGTCCACTGGGGGCGGGGGGGGGGACAGCACAAAGCCCTTCAATGATTAAACTTTTAGAAGATGATGAGAAAGAATTTTAAAAACAGTTCTTACCTGATGCCGACTTAGGGAATTTGAAGGTATGGAAGACAATAAAATTGAGGTTACCAAAATTGCAATATAAAAGACAAATCAAGAAAAGAATAGAACAGCTGTGACAAGAAATTCTGGTTTGACGCCCATTGATGGGATTTACAAAGTCAGCTGTTGAACGCTTTGAAAACTCGTTTTGAATGCCAAAAATTGATGAAAGATCAAATCTTGCCATGCTATTGGAATGATTTAAAGGTCAGGATTGTGAAGAGAAGAAATAATATTCAGTTGGATTATTTGATCAGGAATGAACTATTAGTTTGATATTTCTGGTAACGCCTAATGGACATTTTGCTGACCAGGACTGAAAAGATGATGATTTGTGGATTACGCATAGATAAAAGTTAGGCTATGGGAAGAATATTTTTTTTTGTAATTTTAAATGAGAGAGTGAAAATGTCATTAGTTTACACTCTGTGTGATTAAGATTACTTCTACTTCTTTATTACTGTCTTGTTTCTTTTTTCTTTTCCCTTCTACTTTTTTCTTTTTTCTCTGCAATTTCTGAACTCTTCTTTAACTTTTCTTTTTTCTTCTAATTTAGTTTGTATTGGTTTTTGCTGTGTTTATTAAACATTTAATAAAATTATTTTAAAAAATAGATGAGAAAGTGGATCTCTTCATGTTAAAAATCAGGATTATTTAGTGAATCTAAATTTATGACAGTCAAGTAGAAAACATTAAACAATATATAACCAAAATGTTAAAAAATAACTTCCAATCATCTGTAATGATAACAATTAAATTGAACAGCTATAAAAGGGATTAAACAAAGTCATGGAACTTGATTATAGGTGATCCTCGACTTACAACAGTTCATTTAGTGACCATTTGAATTTACAAAGGCCCTGAAAAAAAGGACTTATGACCATTTTTCACATTTGTGACCATTGCAGGGCCCATGGTCACGTGATTTACATTTGGATGCTTGATAACTAACTCACATTTATGATGGTTGCAGCGACCTGGGGTCACGTGATCCCCTTTTGCGACCTTCTGACGAGCAAAGTCAATGGGGAAACCAGATTCACTTAACAACCGTGTTACTAATGTAACAACTGCAGTGATTCAGTTAACAAATGGGGCAAGTTGTAAAATGGGGCAAAACTCACAACAAATTTCTCACTTAACAACATAAATTTTGGGCTCAATTGTGGTTGTAAGTTGAGGACTATCTGTATATAACTATTGGAATTCTTCCATATGGAAGTCCTGAAAAATGTGGTTGGATTCCAAGTCATATGCAACTTATCAGCCACAGATGCTATTTTTCAAGGTATCTGACATGATAATTATACTGTTTTTTGCAGTCCTAGAGAAGCAGTCTTATCAAAACCCTCACAGTGCCAGGCCTCAAGTTGTACAGGACTGATACTAAAGTATAAGTAAATAGTTTTTCACTTCATTACAATGTGGCTTACCCTGGGCTTAAAATTTTTTTTGTTTAAAAATAAATACTTGATTTGTGTCTTTTAAAAATGTGAAAATAGTGATATTTTTATTACACATCTAACTAAATATCAGAATTAATAGAATGCTTCAAGCAACTTTGTTTATCTTTTATGACAGAATTTAGAAATTTACTATGCAGTACAGTGTGTAGTATCAAAGACCTTCTCCATTAAGAAAAAATAACAGCCATGGATCAATCTGTATCTTAAACTAGGTATTAAATATCAGCTCCCATAATACTGATGGATATAAAAAAGTCTGCTGTAAAACTACCTCATAATTAAAGGATTTATTTTTGGCAGCTGTAAAAAGTTCTTTGAGGACTTGTTTGTCAACTAATACAAAGGAGAATCTGGAACTGGCCCAGCTTTTTGCTGAACAGAGAGGCATCAGATTAAATATATACACATAAAGGATGCTATAAAATCCAAAAATGCTGTTCTGAGAAAAGTAACTGTCACTTATCTTGTGTATTGCTGTGGTATCCAGAAGTATAAGAACTTTTCTTACAATAATTGATATTTGTCACATTCCACATTCTCTGTGCAGATACACAAAGCTTTTAAAAAGAAATTGCAGTTCACACGATTTATAGAGTTCAATCATCTAGTAAAAGGGTTATAATGCATTTAATTGGTTTATGGCTTGGTAACTCACAGTGGCTGTAAAGCTTCCTTGGCTCTGAAGTCTTTTTTATTAATCAATAGTGCCATGTATTATCTATCAATGATATTTGAAATAATGCAGGAAATATAAATTAGATGATTTCATATCAGCGGCCATGCGGGTGCATATGTTTGTATCCTGCTCAGACACAGTCTTTTTAAAAAGGTTCGCAATTAGCTGCAAATTACATTTAGTGCTATTGTATAAGAAGTACCTTTTCATGAATTAGAACAAAGGTCCAGGATCCTCTTTCCTACAGTAGCCTGCCCAATGCTTCTATGTTTCTCAGTAGTATAGCATGAAGATAATAGAGGCTTCAATATCAGGAGTAATGGCTATTTATAAATCTATTCTACATGAAAATATTTCATTCATATAAAAAGCTACAGGTAGTCTTCAATTTATAACCAGTCATTTAGCAACTATTATAGCAAAGTTATAACAGACCTCCCCAAAGCTACTTATGAACTGGATATAATAGGAGGCTTCAATGGCTGGGACCCCTTGCAATCACATGGTTGCATTTTGGAAATCAGCAACTGGTCTGCATTTATGATTGTTTGCAGTGTTCCATGGTCATGTGACCATAATTTACAACTTTTGTGTCAGAAACCAGTGTTTACTTCCACTCCCCCCCCCCCACTATGCACAATGAGTTTGCTTAACAAATGCCGCATTAGTTTAATGACCATGGTGGTTCACTTAACAACCATGGCAGAAAAGGTTGTAAAATCACGTGTAATTACATTGCGACCTGCTTAATGACCGGCACAACTTATGACTATCATTCCAGCTTTACTTATGGTCACAAACTGAGGACCACCCGTACAGTGATGGTGCAGTTGAGTTATTTTAGATTTTTCAATTCATTATCTTACATGGGATTCTCACTTTAGAGAACAATTATGTATTGCCTTGTTTTTTTAAAACAATGTTGTGGGATAAGAACCAGTTTGGATAATGATATGCAGTATTACATTTCTTACAAAATGTAGTAAGCCGGTCCATCTACATTTAGAGCTCTTGTGCTTCTTCTGGTGAATAGAATTTTGACTTATCCTGGCCTCATCATCTCTGGAATTCTTCAAAATTTCTAGCTCAAGGCTTCATTTCATATATACCCTCTCACCCCTTCTAGAGAAAGAAGAAAATTAAGTAAATTTCCTGCTGAGGAATCCAAACAAATTAAGAAGTTTTCCATCTAACAGCATCCTAGAATCCTGTTCTCCACATATACAGATAGTCCTCGACTTACAACAGTTCATTTAACAACTGTTCAAAGTTACAACAGCACCGAAAAAAGTAACTTATGATCATTTTTCACACTTACAAGCGTTGCAGCATCCCCATGGTCATGTGATCAAAATGCAGATGCTTGGCAACTGACTCATATTTAAGATGGTTAGTGTCCCAGGGTCATGTGATCACCTTTTGTGACCTTTTGACAAGCAAAGTCATATGGGGAAGCCCGATTCACTTAACAACCGTAGTGATTCACTTAACAGCTGGCAAGAAAGGTCGTAAAATGGGGACAAATTCACTTAGCAACTGTCCCGCCTAGCAACAGAAATTTTGGGCACAGTTGTAATCGTAAGTCAAGGACTATCTGTATCAGCCCCTAAGTTTAAATCCTGGGCCCCTTTTTGAGTCAAAGAAAATGTAGCTGCTTCTTTCCTAGCCTTGACGTCTTCTCTCTTGTTTACAAACTGGTTCTTGCTGGTATGGAAATCAGAGATTCCTGCCTCACAGGCTGCAATTCTTACTCCTCTGCTTCAGCTTAACTTCTCTCTTTTATGAATGTGGAAGTGCCAAGAGCATCTCCTTCCCCGTCTCCCAATCAGAGAAGCCCCTAGAAAGCCAGAGATGATGTCTAACACCTGTGTGGACTGAAATGTGATGCTTGGGCAAGCTGTGGTTCCGGAAACTCTGTTGAATGAATAGACAAGCCTGTTTCAAGAATGGACAGGAGGTTATGGCAGGAGATTAAATGAGCCATCTTAGCGGAAGAAAGCAATCAGCTACCACTGGAATGGCATCCAGGCCCTTCAAATGTGATAAAGTATAAGAGAAATAGTAAAGGTAATAAAATTCAAGGAAACTATATTTCAAGGCCCTGCAGGGGAGCAGAGGAGATGGGAAGTCCAATTCACTTGCTAATAAAAGTGCTAACATTGTGAGAGATATGGCAAGACTAAACATCGCCCTTGATACCAGCTCTAATTTGAGGCCACCAAAGTTACAGAGAAGATAGAAGGTCATTTTCAATGCTCTGAAGTATCCAGCCGGCCAATTATCGTGGCATACGGTACTATTTCTTTCCTCAAGGAACGAGAAATGTATGTGCAGCCATTATGATGTAGTTCTCCCCATTCCAAAGAAAAAGGGAATGTGAATGATGAGACGCATCCTGAAGGTCGTTCATCCACGTTCACACATACGTTGCTGAATACAGATACTGTCCATTACAGAACAAGTCTCCCTTGCACTCCAAGAAGGTCATAGGGGACCCAGAGCTTTCCAGCCACCAAACAGATACTGTATAAGGGGAAGGATATCAGACAAGAAATAATTGTGGCTTATCGTCATGCTTGTTCTGTGAGATAGGAATGTAAGAGATAGAAAAGTTAAAATGGAAAGAGAATTCCGCCCATCTGTCCCGATGCTGTGCAAATCTGTTAAGAGCAGCAGTCCCCAACTTTTCCGCCTTTGCAGACCAGTGGCGGCAGGCAGTGGTGGCGGTGGGGGGATGGTTTTGTACACCCAACCTAATACTGCACATGCACAAATGGAGCTTTGCGCACTCGCCCGCCACTTGTGCAGCCCAATGGGCTGCGGACAGATACTGAGCTGGGGACCAGAGGTTGAAGACCCCTGTGTTAGAGGTTTATAAGTGTTCCAAATTTTTCTGTCACTTCTGACATTGACAGGGCATTCTGTGATTTAAAGGAGATAATGCCAACATTGGCATTATCTTTGGGGGCCAAAAGCTCATTGTTAAAAAAAAGTATAACAATTTTACTCAACTAGAAGCAGTTGTCTGAAAGAAAAAGATCACAAGGAAGAAGCTGTCATCAAACTCTGGAGTAGATTGTATAAGCATACCATACACATCCAAACTAGAATTGTCAACCTGAACCACAAAAGAGAATGTGGGGTCTAGATTAGTGGCCCCCAACCTTGTGGGCACCAGAAACCGGTTCTTTGGAGATAGGTTTTTCCACGGACCGGAGGGGGTGTGGTTTCGTGTGCTACTTGTATCCCACGGATGGGGCTTCCTTTGTTTGCATTGCCCGGTTTTTGGCATGCTGCGGACCGGTGCCGGTCCACGGACCGGGGTTGGGGATCCCTGGTCTAGATGATAAAGGCAAGATTGAGGAAGACTTATTCTTGTTAGAGATTTGTTTGGGACTTGTTAGGCTTCTGAATCTCACCTAATTGCAGTCAGTTAAACATCAGGTTTTTTTCCTTCTGTTTAATTGTGTCTGATGCTCAAAGACTGCCTAGACAAGTTCCTGCATTTTTTTGTGGCACAGTTTTTCAGAAGTTGCTTGCCATTTCCTCCTTCCTAGAGCTGAGAGAAAGTGACTATTCCAAAGTCACCCAGCTGGCTTTGTGCCTAAGGCAGGACTAAAACTCGCAGTCCCTCAGTTTCTAGCCCGAGACAGAGTCAGCTTTATGTAGATCCATAAAGCCCCTCTCAAGAAATACATTGGCACAAATAATTCAATACAAGCAGATCAAAGGTGCATTTTTCATTTTAGTGTAGTGTTGTAGAGATGTCCACACCTCTTTCATTTTCAGAGTGAGATCCTCAGGTAAATTAGCCAATTGTCTAAAATAAGCAATAAGTGTCTAATAGGCCATGAAAAAAATATGATTCATGAAAGAATGCTGATATTGTATTTTAACTTTACATAATTAGAATGCAAAGCAGTTAAATATTTGTGTCCTTCTTTTATGAATATTAAATTGTAAACTACCCTGATACTTAATTTGATAAAGATGCAGCCTTTCTATAAATATTCCAAAAGTTTCAAAATTTATTTATTTATATATTTATTAAATTTATACAGGTGACTCTATCAAGCAACTCTGGGTGGTAAATGAGTGGAAATGAGGAAGATAGCAGTCCCTACAAATTATAGAATTTAGAAATTGGTAATCCACCTTTTTTAAGAAAAAAAAGAAGAAGGTCTTATCGGGAAGGAAGGAAGAAAGAAGAATAAAACATTTCTGCAAATATTAATCAATAAAGATCTTTTAGAAGGCGAATTCTATCTTTGAGACTCAGTGGAGGAGTTTTGTGGGAATTTAGAATTTTAGGAACAAAAAGGAAAATAGAGTAAGAAAAATATATAACTGCCAGAGGATATACATTTTCATCTTTAAGTTTTTTATTTGGATTTATGTAGCAACCCTGAGAATTTATCTGATGGAGATATAAAAGTCTTTTAATCTAAAATTGATTTTCTGCAGTTGGATTCTTCACAACAACAATTACTTCTGACCATGGAAATGATTTTTTTAATATGAGTAATTAAAGCAACCAGGACTGCATGGCTTTCCTGTGGAATGTTATAAAGCATTTATTGATATCTAATGAGATCTTTGAGAATGGAATTTTATATTTTTCATCAATGAAGTATATATTACAGTCATATCAAAGCATGATAATCATCATATATCTGAGAGGGAGATGGGCAGTACCTAAATTAGATAGATAGATAGATAGACAAACAGACAGACAGACAGACAGACAGACAGACAGACAGACAGACAGACAGACAGACAGACAGACAGACAGACAGACAGACAGACAGACAGACTAATTATCAATCTAGTTCATTCATTAATGTAGATATTAACATTTTAGTTGTTTAACAAATAGACTTTAATAAGTAATCTGTTCAATAGTTAAGTACAAGCATGTTTTATCAAAACTAGACACAGAACAGATATTTAGCTGGTAATATACTTGAGTGACTTGAATAAAAGTAACAGCTGCATTTTTACAGTACATAGGGAAAAATCTTTGATAAAATTTACAGACAATATATGTACATTATCTGAATCAAAAATGGATACTCTAAATATGATGCATAATTATAAGGATGCATATTCATAGAATGAAACCAGTGGATTCAATTGAAATTTTATGATGCAAGCCTTAAGACCAAATAAGGGCTCTCTTCCTTGTTTCTGTCCACTTGAGACAGCTACATCTATGAGATGCAAACTTTTTATTAATAGAAAATTAGACACAAAAACACCCTCTGGAAAAATCATTTCGTTTAATAATATATCAAATTCTCATGTCTAGGTATGGACATATTACTTTGTTGATATTAGAACTATCTGTATTAAAGACTTTACATTAAGTGTCTTATTAAATATAATTATCGGTTTTATGGGTTATAAAAAAGATGTCCGGTAGGAATTTTTATAAAAATATAATTTTAATTGGTAGCTGTCAGCTAATCCATACTATTCCTCAACAGAATCCTATAATGTTAAATATTTCAGATAGGAGAACAACCACCTTCCCATAGCTATCCTTCATGATTACTTCAATGGACCCATGGAGTCCATTATGTCAACTTCAATACTGGTACCTTGATAAATATACAGTATTACACTAAAAAAACAGGGAAGACATTTATAAGAGAAGGAAGAAATTGGGGAACATTTGTTTATTTCTTTCATTCCCTCATCTCAGCCATTGCCCTAAATTTTATATAATTTAACAGGATGGTGGGATCGCCCAGAGAAAATATAAAACTAATTGTTAACAAGCACCCAAATTTGGAAAACACATCCCAATGTGATTAATTACTACTTGTCCATTGGCATTCTTTAACATATCAATCTTGAGGTTAGAAGGAGCCCTGGTGCTGCAGTGATTAAGTTCAGAATTGCAGGCAAAGTCTGCTCACAGCCTGGAGTTTGATCCTGATGGGGCTCAAGGTTGACTCAGCCTTCCATCTTTCCAAGATCAGTAAAATGAGGACCCAAATTGTTGGAGGCAAGATGCTGACATTTGTAAACCGCCTAGAGCAGTGATGGCAAACCTTTTAGAGACCGAGTGCCCAAAAACTGGCCCCGCCCCCACTCCACCCCCTGCCCCGCCCCCGCTCCATCCCCACCCCACCTGCCCACAGGGCCACTCACCGCCTCCAGGGCCCACCGCAGATCGCCCAGCAGCGCCATGGCGGCCACGCCCTCTGCCTGCGCCCCGCAGCATCAACTCTGCACGATGGGGCAGAGACAAGAGTCTTGTCTACGCTGCCTGGCTGCCATGTCCTTGGCTGCACTGCTCCACGTGGGCCACGCTCGGGGGCGACTCTCCTCCAGGGGGGCTGCTGGTGAGGAGGGGGTCACGGGGGGAGGCAAGGCTGGGGCAATGGCACATGTGCCCACAGAGAGGGCTCCGAGTGCCACCTCTGGCACCCGTGCCATAGGTTCGCCACCACTGGCCTAGAGAGTGCTGTAAAGCACTATGGGGTGGTATATAAGTCTAAATGCTATTGCTATTGCTAGAACCTCCTTCTGATTTCAGAAATCTATTGAAAGATTTTCAAAATGATTCCTAATCTTCCTCTTGAAAATGATGGGTACATGAGCAAGACCATATTGTGGAAACTGGTTGGTTTCTTCTGCTGCTTTACTTCAACGTGGAATTTGCGCTTGAAAAGCTCATGATCTGTTCCACAGCCAGCCCCTGCCCACATCATTGCTGTTATCTCCCTGGCATTTTTCACTCTTCTGTCCCAGGAACAATGCCAACCACCACCGCCCAATGAGAGGATTTGGGGGGTAAGATCTGCTTTTATCAAGCGCCAAACATCAGAAGATTGATTGATTGGATTTTTATCCTACCTTATTACTTTATAAATAAAACCCCAGGATGTCGAACATACATAATATTTTTTCCTCCTATTTTTCCTCACAACAACAACCCTATGAGGTGGGTTGGACTGAGAGTGAATGGCTCAAAATCACTCAGCCAGCTTTCATATCTAAGGTGGAACTAGAACTCACAGTCTCCTGGTTTTAGCCTAGTGCCTTAATCACTAGACCAGGCATGTCAAACTGCGGCTGGATGCGTCATGCCAAAACCGCACCCACCCCATTGCCGGCAATGGGGAAAAAGTTGTGATACGTCACGCGACGTCACGATGTCGCGAGTTTGACATACCTGCACTAGGCCAAACTGGCCATGTACTACTATTTCCTGTGGTGAAAGTTCAAGACTTTATGCCACTTTGAGCAAAAAACATCTACCAAGCAGAGAACCCAGATTCCTGAGCTGTTTTTGACTTCAGCTGTGCAAATCTAAAGAAGTGGTTTGTTGGCAGATATGGCAAAACCAGCCATCCATGGATTTCCTATCCCAAAATGGTAGATCGTCTACTACATGTACATGCTTGTGGAAGCATAATGCCGAGTTTCAATCACTCATATGTTTTCAAATTTTGTAAGTAATGGAGCAAGGAGAGAAGAGACAGATCCTCGTTTCCTATAGCATAGGATTAAAGCAAACAGATATTTTGGCATGCAGTCTTCTTCTGCAGTATCTATGTTCTGCTGAGATGGAGAGTCATTTGAGATTGTAACTTAGACTCCTCCAAGTGAGTGGTGTTTCCCCCATTCGACCTCTCTGCCTTAGCAAGGAAATATTGCAGATGGCTTGTCAAGAATTATTATGGACTACTCAGTGATGGATGCGTCTGAAAGGACATATGCTAAAGGCTCAGGTGCTCCTTTTTTGCTGCTGATCCTGAGGCAGCACTGGCAAGCTTCTGCAACGGAATCCATATCAGATCTGAAGGTGTATTATTCGAGAACTGAAAGATGTGAGCGGCCCAGCTTCCACTCACTCAATTTATGGTACACCAGTTACTTTTACTTGAACTCTACTATTGCTCATTTGCCTTCCAGTGGATGAAAAGCAAAACAAAGGCTAATTGCTCATTGTTCTGAAACCATCGTTAAGTTTAACTACTAAAGCCATTACAATATATGACATAAGCCTGAGCTAACCATTTTTGTATCTACACTGATGCTGAGAAATAGTCAGAGTGACCAAATTCAGTGTAGGTTTTATTTTAAAACTATATTTTTTTCCTAAACAAATCCAGAAATTCAGAATTTATTTATAAGGCCTTAGTAAGACCACACTTATATGTGAGCCAGCCAAAAAAGCTAATACAATCCTTGGTTGCATAAACTGAGGTAGAGAATCAAAATCATGTGAAATATTAATACCACTTTATAAAACCTTAATAAGACCACACCTGGAATACTGCATCCAGTTTGGGTCACCATATTATAAAAAAAGATGTTGGGACTCTGGAAAGAGTGCAGAAAAGAGCAACAAAGATGAATAGGGGGCTGGAGGCTAAACATATGAAGAACGGTTGCAGGAGCTGGGCATGGCTAGTCTACTGAAAAGAAGAACTAGGGGTGACATGAGAGCAGTGTTCCAATATTTGAGGGGCTGCTACAAAGAAGTCAACCTATTTTCCAAAGCACCAGAAAGCAAGACAAGAGACAATGGATGGAAACTAATCAAGGAGAAAAGCAACCTAGAACTAAGGAAAAATTTCCTAACAGTGAGAACAACTGACCAGTAGAATGGCTTGCCTTCAGCAGTTGTGTGTGCTCCATCACTAGAGGTTCTCAAGAAGAGACTGGACATCCCTTTGTCTAAAATGGTATAAGGTCTCCTGCTTGAGCAGGGGTTGGACTAGAAGACCTCCAAGATCCCTTCCAATTCTGTTATTCTGCTAAAGTTTAAGTCCTATGAACTCAGAAAGACCTACTTCTCAAACAAAATACACGGCAGGATCAGACCTACATCAATACGTATTCCACATAATGATAGTGAATCATATGCTGTGCATAAGAAAGCCACCACTGTAACCTACAGAAAGGAATTAATACATAAAATAAAAACTACCAGATGCACAAGTTAAAATTCAGAAGAAGCAGAGACATCATTATTTCTATAGATAATAAGGAAAAAGATAAAGCAATCCCCCCAAATGTTTATTTTTGCTTTATTAATTACACAGACCACAACAAATGGATAAAAAACAAAGCTATAGAGGCTACCCCATGTGCTTATTTAAGAACTTGTATAATACTCAGAAAGCAAGAGTTCAAATGGAATATGAAGCAACTAAATGGCTCAGAATATAGAAAGGAGCACACCAAGGCTGTATCACTTTGTTTAATTTATACGCAGAGTATGAATTACTGAAGTAAAAGAAATGCATATTGGAATGAAACTTTCTGGGAGAATTATCAACAACCTCAGATACGCTGATGACACCACTTCGATGGCTGGAAGCAAAGAAACGTAAGGAACCTCTTGCTGAAGGTGAAAGAAGAAAGTGCAAAGGCCAGACTGCAGTTCAATACTAACTCCCCCTCCTCCTTGGGGTTACAATAACAAGCCGAGTCAACCCAATGCAAACAGGCAAAGAAGTATTTGAAATACTTGCAAGCCTTTATCTTCTTACCCTCCCAAATTTACAGGAATCATGACTAATGCTATGGAATAAAAGCTACTTGGGACAAAGATATGACACATCTAGACAAAATATAAACCAGCAGAGACATCACAGTGACAATAACAGGACCTAAGTCAAAGCCGTGGTTTTCTAGGTTGTAACATATAGATATGTTGAGCTGAGATAACTGACTATCAGAAAAGCTGAATGGAAAAAAAAAAGGATGCCTTTGAATTATAGTACTGGAGAAAATTGTTGATAATACCTTGGAGTGCAAGAACAACATACTAGATGTATCATTCCATACTAGATGAAGTAAAGCCATAGTAATCTCTGGAAGCACTAATAATAAAACTGAAGCTTAGATATTCTGGGTACATACTGTGGTGGCAAATGTCATTGGTGAAGATTCTGGTGTTTGGAAAGTCAAAGGCAAAACAAATAAAAAGAGGCTGGCAGGAGACAAGGTGGCTACCATTTCTTTCAGTAGAAGAAACAAGTCCCTCTGCTTCTGCTCCATTGAATGTTTGACCAGGAACAAACAAACCACTGTTCGCTAGGGTTATGGTTCAATCATAGAGTTTAGAGAAAGGAAACTTGAGCACCTCCTAGTCTAAACATTTTGTTGCCTAAGTAGAGAGAAACAAATGCTGCCAGTAGACTAAGTCAAAGTGCATTAAGACCAAGATCAACTAAACTCGTAGTCCCTAAGGAATGTTCACGAGTGCCTTCCCTCCCAGCTGTAAAGCACAGTCATGATAAGTCAATCCCCAAAGAAATGAAAGCCTTTTCATGACATCTACAAGCAGCTGACTTACTCCACCTCAGAGCAGAATCAGCTTTGGGGCTCCATTTTACTCACTGAAGTTCTAAATGGAAGCTGCTCTAAGGTAGCTTTGTCCAACTGGATGTCCTCTATATGTGGAGAATTCCCAGCTGCTGTGGTCATTATCCCTCTGGAAGCCACAAGATTAGAAAAGAGTGTCCTAGAATCATTTCCCATTCCTGACCTATATTTCATGGAGGTGGCATTCATTCATTTTATCCACTGCCACTTGAAATCAAATCCTGTGAGAATCACATGTTTAATGTATCTAGTCTATGGATTAACATATTTGTTAGTCCAGATCCTGGCTTTTAAAATCTATGATAGGAGTGTGCCTCATCCTCCAAAGTGAAAGGTACTTGCAAGTCATGTCTGCACTGAACATGCTGGAGACGCCCCACGCTATTTATACATTTGGAACAATTCACCACCTAATGCTTTCCCTGGTAAATAAATGCCCACAGTGCCTGAAATGGATGCCGTTTTTCCAGAGGAACGAGGTTACACACGAAGAGTCAGCTTGGAAAGCCTGATGCCAAAGCTGTGCAGCTGTTTCTCTCACTCAGTCACAGCCTGCATTTATGGAACATGGGAATTTCGCTTGTACTCCAAATCCCAAAGTAAGCATATTATATTCAAAAGATCCCTGGCAATAGTCCAGTTGCCTTACATGGCCCAGCAGCATGGGTACTAGAAAGAACATCCATGCAGAGCATGTTTAACTCTTCTTTTTCCAATCATTTCCCCCAACACTCCTCCCAGCTGTTTCTACTTATGCAGCTCTCAAAACTATTTGTCAGGTGAGCGCAGCCTGGAATACTTACAGAGGTACAACAGCTTTGAAGAGAAAGGTTTTAGGAAAAAAATGAATGGAAGAAAGGGTTTAAGCACTCCATTCTCCTCCCCCCTCCCCTCTAATCTTTTCCCTCTTGAAAATTTGCAGAATAAGAGCAACCTAATCAGCTTGTTACATACAATTGCACTGTGCATATATAAATTGTGATATCAAAACCAAAACCTGGTGTGGAACTTTTGCTTGTTTGTCTGTGAAGAGGCATGTCTGATATGAGGCATGTCCATTGGTAAAGTATACTGCAAGAAGCCTACAAATTATATGATCTAAATCAGAGGTCCCCGACCCTGGGCCACAGCTCACTACCGGACTGCAGCCTGTTCAGGACCAGGCCACGGAAGCAGTGTGCAAATATGCGTGCATGCAACTCCACTTGCACATGCAGCAGGCATGCAAACACACACACACACACTCGCCTGCCGCTAGTGCAGAACCATCTCCTTTCCCCTCCCCCAGTTCTGCAAAACCAGAACGGTTGAAGACTGCTGATCTAAATAGTGATCTCAGGTGGTTGAAAGCTGACAGGAAGGATGGGGGGAGGAGACTTTTGAACCAGAGAGAGGGAGGGAGGGAGAGAAAGAGAGAGAAAGAGAGAGATCAGAATGCTCAGGAGAATTGGCTATATGAAAAATAGCAAACCTATTTAACAACCCAAAAGAGGTGAACCATTCACTCAAAGCCAAGCAATCAACAGGTTGATAATCGAGCACTTGCAGAAGATACAGAATGCCTGTATTTCATTTTCAGCTCACTTTTTACTATTTCTCATCACCACATTCCTGTGTACAAGTTAAGTTAATATGTGGGTAATCCACAAAAACACATACCACAATCATTATGTTAATCCTTACCAATGCCACAAGAATCCCTAACAAGATTAAAAGGTGGTTCACACATTAAGACATGACCAAAATTTTACAACACGGTGACTGATTTTATACATCACTCTTATCCAAACCCAAAGTCCCCATAGGATGCCTTAGTGCGTATATATGAAAAGCATTTCACTGCAACAAATGGTGAATCCCTCAGAAGTAAGGTTTAACAATAAATTGTGGATGGGGGAACTCCACAAAATAAAAAACTAAGGGAGGTTTGATTTTGTCTGACTGAGTCTCTTAGATCATTATGGTTGGCAATTGTGGGTTTTATAGCCCAAAATCTCTGATATTTTGTGTTGAAACAGAATGGTATTTTTTATCATGAATACAAACACTCCCATTGGGGATGTCTATATATGAAAATGATTGCAATACATTATTTTGATGTAAGTCTCTCTCATTTATTTAAGATCTTATTTATCAGACAAAGGTATTCAGCTTACAAAAATTATGTGCTGAAATAAGGAGACATTAAAACAGTGATTACATCCATATTAGCAACGTTAAAAGTTGACAACAGATATTTGGAGCCCAACTTTTAAATAGAATCCTTTCTAAGTGGCTATGCAGAATGTTGCCACTTTCTTTTAAAAAATATTTATTGTAATATGTTCATCCAATTCACAGTAATTTCACTAAATCCATATACCATTATCATGAGAGACACATCTCAAAGTGAATTTATTCAGTTTGTATCTACTGGGCCATGGGACTATATCACCTGTGGAAGACAAGGTATAGAATAGACTGTCCATAAGTGACACTTCCCTATAAACAAGATAGATGCAGTCATTCCTGGAGCTAGCTGGGTTTTACTAGAAATTTGTGCCCAAGGAGAGTTAATTTGCTGCACCCATTAGTCCTAACCAGAAAGAATCAGAATCATAGGATATTCTTTTTCTGACTCAGATTAACATAAATCCATTTACCACCATCTTTTGTTCAGGAGCTCCACAAGGACCTTAGTCTGAACCTCTTGCATTAAAAAAAACCCCAATACTCTCCATCTCTCAGGCATCAGTGATTATACATTTATTTTTCTTCTTTTTAAATAAAGTTTGATTTTGTTAATACTAGGTGAGATTAATCTATCACCCAAGGATGGAAGGACAGGCTGAATTATCTAGCCACATGCCACTATGCTACAATTCAAGACATTGCATTATTGAAATCATTTTGGGGTTTGGCATTTTAATCATTTATGTTCCAAAAATGATTAAAGGAAAACAGATTATGATAGTCCTGTTTTTCACACACCGGGGATACCAAGTGGGAATCAGGTGAGGCATTCTCTGGAAAACAGGTGGCAGCAGCAAAAACTAGCAAATAGCATATACAACGTTTTGTCAGTTTTGGTGTGTATACCTGAACAGCATCTCTACCTTCCTCAGTCTAGAGGGATTCCAGTGACAAAATTTTACACAATTATTGGAATTAAATTTAACGTTGATTTAGGTTTGATTTTTTTTTCCTGTAATGGGAATGTTTGTTCTGTCATGTTAGCCAGAGAAGCCCAAAATATTTCCACATCTTATTATATGCCAAGATATCGATTGTAGACAGTGAAAGAAAAGCTCCTGAGATAGATAGCCATTATCCTACAATGGCATTTTGATAACAGCTTTTTCACAAATGTGATGGGACTAATTTACATAAGGTACCAGTGGGACAGCTTGTGCCCAAAGCAGAAAGACTATAACAAAAGGCGTTGCAAAATGTATCTGGAACAACTGTCTACAAAGATATCTGATGAATTGTGACTATCTAGATTAAGAATAACAATGGACATTTTGAAAACAAGGACTTGTCCAATTAGATTGACACCTATGATCATCCTGATCAATCCACACAACTCTAGTAGTAGCAGCATTGATATATCACCTTTCTTCTGAGAGCTCAAATACATATGGGTCTTCCCTCATTTTATCCCTTGCCAGTTGGGTTGAGTTATTGAGAATCCGTAGTCAAAAGCCACCCATTATATTTGGGGTCACTTGATGCCCTAAACCTGGGCCTTTAAACCTGATACCTTAAACATTGCACAAATAAACTCTCTAAATGTTGAGTAATAGCAATGGAGAATTTTATATTTTAATGGAGAGTTCTTTTTTATTAAGACGGAAGTAGATTTTCCAGAGCTAGAAGGATGAGGCAACTATGAAATATACAGCTCTACATATCATTAGACTAGCAATAAATGATATTTATTAAATCAAGATATCCTGGAACAATCATATCTAACACTTTGGTGTTACTTGGACTGATTGCTGAGTTATTTCTTAACATCCATTGTTCTATATAACATATAGTAGAGTTGTGGTAAAATTAGTTATTAAGGTTAATACAGAACAATCCATTATTTAATGTCACACGTATATACTTAATTTCTTGTTCTTTTCTTGGGAATATTGTCTTAAGCTGATTACACTTGGCAAATACCACAAAATTTTCTAGATAAAAGTAACTAGATCAAAATGAGAAAATGGAAGGCCTAGCAACTGAGAATGTGGCAACAAAAAAAAATTAAACCCCTTCCACTGGGAAAATTTTGTCCTTGCTCATAGAATTGTTAAATCCCATCTGGTGATGTTTTAGCAAAATATGAAAGCAGAAATAGCATTGTTACATTAAGGTTAAGAAATTAACATTGGGCCCCTTCCCCTTTTTTCTGTGATTAAATGCCTTATCTTGCACACTCTACACCCACTTGACAAAGGCTTTGTAAGTGTTCAAAAGGAAGCCAATGGAAATTTGGAAGGGTAAGCAAGTCTTGGCTAGCCCTTGGATCCTTAATTATTCACCGATAGTGATATCTAATGTACACTGCTTTGCCAGTGTCCCAGTTTTCCAGCTGTAGACATATGATATTGCCATCATTTTTCATGTCAAATGTCCTTCCTTTGCAAGATAAATGGATGTTTGTTCAGCTATCTCATGTAGGCTGCCTTTAAAAGTGGTCTTGGGGATGTCAGTGACTCCTGCAGAGGATGGCATGATTTATTTATTTATTTGCTAACCATATTTTATGCTGCCAAACTTAAAAAATGACTCTTAGAGCCAAATGATTTCATTTTGTCACAGCAGAGGTAGATGATATGGACACATATCCCCTTGCCCAAGATACCCACATGGGGATATACTCTCTATCCCGTCTGACTTTTGAAAATAAATTAAATTTTGAAAGCAAATTAAATTAAATTGTAAGCTGCCCTGAATCATTGACTGAGATGAGCGGCTATAAAAATTGAATTAAAAAATAAATAGGAATCTAATATGCAGCAAAGCCAAGTGCTATCAATTAACACTCTCCTATCTCTATTTATAGCAAGGATATAAGGACCCAGAAAACTCCTGGCATGTGTTTTATGACTACGGTAGCTGTCACCCCTGTGAGGTAGGCCAGCTGGAGAAACAGGCACAGCAGGGATTTCAAGAATGCTGTTTATTATTGTAGGGTACTATTGTGAGGTTATTAACAGGGCCTTGGAAACATGTCCAAGTTTCTCTCTGTCGCAACTTCTACTAAACAAAATCAAGACAGGATAATTTTGAAATTCTCTGACACTTCTCTGATTTCTCATCAGGATGGAGCCATCTTTTCTCAAAGACTGCTCTCTCTCACACACACACCCGCCAGGCATCCATTGCAGATTCTTAATATTCCAAATGGATCCTGCAGTCCTCCCCCACCAAAAGAAATTTGTGAGTTGCAAAAAGTAAGTTAAAATATGCACCAGATTCCAACCCATTTTCAAGCTCAGTTGAAAGCATGGGTTTAACAATTTAAAAAGATTTAAAGTCTTTATCTTTTCCAAAAGAGAAGCAGCAAGTGACTATAGAGATTTTTGACAATTACATTCCATTTATAGAAATCCTCTTGTCCAATATAAACTTGAGGGGTTTCTTGGGAGGGAGAGGGGGATAATTTTCCCCGCTTTTAAAAATTGAGCTAATTTAAAAATAATTAATAAAAATTAGTTTTATTTAAAAGTTAAAAATAAATTTAATAAACAAGTTGAAATTTACATATAAATAAAAATGATTTTTAGAAGTTCTAATAGCATAAAGATTTTCTGGGTTTTGTAGAACTTTGGAATTCTATTTATTTTTATTTTACATCTGTCCTTGATTTTTCTATTACTATTTTAAGCTGTTTAGTAAAGTTTGATCATATGCCAGCAAGTGTCATAAATAAAATTATGTCATTTTTCCATACCAATATATGAAGACAGCAAACTACAGTGGTTTGTTAATTAAGTACTGGCAATTTTTAAAAGCAGCTGTTAACATTCTCACAAAGAAGTGTTGTTTATCCCATCTTTTTGCTTTCTGTGGGATGGAAAGCAAAAAGATAGACTAAACAAGAAATAATGGAAGCTACTAAAAGATATATAGGATAATATCTACCTCAGTTTGCACTTGCCAAGAATCTCCCCTGCAAAAAAATTCAAGTAGACTATCCCACTGTATGCTACTATATGCTTATCATTTAAATGTTAAACTGTGTATTGTTAAGAGTAGTTCTATTGCATATACAATAATATCTCTGCTTGTGACTTTCTCCAGCCAATGAAGAAAGTGCTACACTCAATACTGTAAGATTTTCAGCTAATAGAATCATTTGTATTTGATCATACAAATAAATTATGATTGCTATGAATGATTCTATTAGCTGGCAAAGAAATATTGGAGTAGGAGTCATATATTAATGGAGAAAATTCTTAAAGTAAACATAAAGATTAAACAGAAACTTTCCTTCTGGGCCTAATGGAAAGAGAACTGGGGGAAAAAATGGAACTCTGATTTTATATATGGTGACAGCAGCAAGATTGCTCTATGCACAAAAGTGGAAGGATGCCTCAATTCCTACCTTGGACAAATGGTTACAAAAGCTAATGGAATTAGCAGAGATGGCCAAATTGACTGTGCTGATAAAAGAAAAGAATATAAGTACTTTTGTTTCTACTTGGAAACCGCTTCTGGACTTTGTGCTTGAGGCGGAAAAAAATGATATCATGATTTTGGGTTTTACCAATTAGACTGATTTGCCAATACAGAAATGGCTAGGCTAGGGCATACTACTATAGAAATGTAAAAAATTGAGATTTGATTTTAATGTCTGTTTTTACTGCAACAGAGAGAGTCAGAAGTCAATGCCTTTTGTTTCTTCCCCCCCTTTCTTCACACCTTTTTTGTTTTCCCTTTTTCTACTGTTGTCCCCTACTATTTGCTTTTGTATTTTCACATTTTATGTTATAAATGAATAAAATCTAATAAAAAACAAAAAAAATGATTCTGTTAGCTGAAAAACTTACCCAACGAAGAATCCGTGGATATTTAGCTATTACTGGCTATGTTGTTACAATCACGTTTTAATTAGGACTATCAAAAAATAGATAGAAAAGCTCATTTGTGATTGCTGTACTCAATTATTGAATTGTCTTTACTTACACATATTCAGTCTCTACACAAACATGAAATCCCTATCTGATTTCTAGAATAAGTAATAAGACCATAAGATTTCTTGTAAGAAACAAAGCCAGCTCTCTCTTATTTTGTCTTTTTCTAGCAGAGACCCGAAAAAACTAGCAACAAGGCCCTCTCTCCTGAGTCTGAGGGTGGGGGGGAGAATGAATCCTTACATTCAGGTAATTCAGTACATGCCTGGGCAAGATATGATTAAATCACATATATATTCTTGAGGCCTTTGAAATACAATCACAGCCCTTTGTAAGAAAATACAAAGCTTTAGGTCATTCACATTGCTAGCTGTACTCACAAAAATCTTTTAGCCCTCAAGAATTACAGAATAGGAAGGGAATCCTTAAGAGATCTTTGATTCCAAACCATATCTCCAAATTTTACTATATGACACTTACTGTCATGTAGTTTAAAGTAAACCACCTTATTGTGGCAATATATATAAAAGATCAAACTAAAAGACAAATCATGTAGATTTCTTATATAGCATCATTGCCTTACCTGTGGGGACAGCACTGTGATTTTATATATTGTAACTTTAAAAACCTTCCATTATTTGCTGAAGGTGTAGTGGTTAAGGCATCAGGTTAGAAATCAGATCATAAGTTGTAGTCCCACCTTAGACAAAATGGCAGCCGGGTGATCTCAGGCCATTCACTTTCTCTCAGCCCTAGAAATAAGACAATGGCAAATCATTTCTGAAAAACCTTGCCAAGAAAAAGTACAGGGACTTGTCCATACCAGGAATCCAAAAATGACTTAAAGAACCAAAACCAAAAGAAAACACCCTACCTCATGGGTGTCAAACTGCCGGCCCGCAGGCCGGATGCATCATAGCGAAACCGCGCCCACCCCATGGCCAGCAATGGCAAAAAAGTCACAATACGTCACGACACGTCACGTGATGTTGTGAGTTTGACACCCCTGCCCTAGCTGAATTGCTGAGGCAATATGTTTATTTACGTTTTAACTATTTTGATATTTAATTCCTGTTCAGTAATCAAGGCCTAAATATAGATGAAGGGGGTGCGGTTATTGTGGAAAGGTAGCAATCAACAACTGAATGGGTGTGTATGTATATGAAATGTATGTGTCACATACAAGGTGAAAAGCACAGAAGAGGAAACAAAACACAAGAAATTATTACACGTACAAGCATTGACTATATAACAGTACCTTCATTAGAAACCAACTCTGCAGCTTATGATACATTCATTGTTCTCCTTTAGAAAACACTCCTTGTAAGAGAAGTTTGTTTTTACTATAATGCTTAGTCATTAAAATAGCTTTTTGTATTACAGAATATTATAAAACACAAAATATAAATATTATAAAATATAAAAAGAGCTGTCCTGTGATAAGATGGGCAGCTAATAAATTTACAAATATAAATAAATAAAATTGGCAGTTATCTATGGGTGTGTGTGCGTGTGTATAAAAATAATGTGAGGAAACAGAAACCTTGTAAATGGTACAGCATTCAATGGAAAAAAAAGTGTTAATTACACAGAATGTGTGCTTAACAGAACAGAAATGAGAATACGTTGTGCAGCGTAGGAATCCGCCAGTTGAAGATATTCCAAGATTAGGATCAAAGAAAAGTGGTCTTATTGGATTTTACACTGAAGAAGGATCGGATCTGCTAGGCTAATCACAAAGTGTAGTTGAACCCAAGCAAGTTTCTTGCTTACACTCACAGCTCATAAGACACAATTACTTATTGGACACAGGATATTCTACAGTGGACATACGTTGTTTCTATTGGAGATATAATTAATTATAGCCAACCTGAAACTAGTCATGCTTCCCATCCACCCCCATCCTTCTTAGACTGACTTTTAGGGGAATTTTTATATGACACAATATTTTTGCAAGGCAATATTTTTCCCCTCATACTACAAGTAATTATGTTTTGAATGTTAGTGTGCATTCCTTTTTAAAATCATGCATTAGGTCTTAATGACAATTAAACTTAGGAGCTAGGGACAGAAGGAAGTCAAAGCTACCGATGAAGTTAATTGTTCCGTCTTGTCTTATCAAATTTTCTTCTCAAAAAAAGTGAAAGCGTATGTGTTTCAACCAGTTTATGCTTCCTTAAAGTACTATTCAGTGACAAAAAGCCAAAAATCTATAAACTGGAGATTTTGTCCTGCCAATTCAAATAGAAAGCTTATTATTATTGATGTCTTTAAACATGTGGAATGGGAAGACAACTAAGGAATTCTAGTAATTGGTTAAATAGAAAAAAAGGCTTCGGATAAAGTGCTGTGTCATGATGTAATACCAATACATTGAAGCCAATATATAAAGTAACTTAAAGTGAATGCAAATCTCAAAACTCAGTAAAAATAGTACTTTGCTTTTGAGAGTGTTTATTTATACTAGCGGAGTAGACTGTTTTTTCACAAATCCAAAATAATGAAAACGGCAGAGGTTGAATGGAACACATTCAGAATACATCCTGAGGGGGTTTCTTCAGAATGATTTATGATCACCCATAAAAACAGCATTAAGTTCACCAGCATGTGTATCCAAGGGCTTTACTAGATATCGTTTAGCTGGCTTTTTTCCTGCTGTGGACTTACATGGGATTCCTCTTTTGGAAGGGAAACTCTCCAGAGATGACATCTGCTTTAGAAGAATTGCATCCAGATGCAGACAAATGTACAGATGTAGACTCAGCCAAATCTGTCCTCTGGAGAAGTAGGATTTGGTAACGATCAGGCTCTGTGGTTGTGGGGGAGAATATTCGGCTACTGCCTTTTGAAATAGGCTCCAATCCTCAAAATGTTTACCTGATAACATGCTGATTGGGGAAAATGAAAGGTCTGACTAGAATTGGGACACCAGGGCTGGCAGGGGGGATTTGCTTTTGATATTACAGATCGCCTTAACTAAAGTACAGAAAACGTATTTGCTCGATGAATAAGATCAGTCCTGTAGGTTATGTCTACCAAATTAATTGCAAGATGCTAAAAACATCCTACGTTGTTAATTTAAGGGTAGGGATTACGCAAAACAAGTGAATATCACGCTGTGTTCATGGTTTAAAGATATGTTAGGAAGCAGAACATGTCAGCATACTTTTTGGAATAATACAGAGCACTCTTGGAACAATGACATTGGTGTGTTCCAGGAGAAAAACAGAACATTCTGGAAGAAAAACAGAACATTCTTTTCTAGACCATCCTGTTTTGTCATCCTGGGTTTAAAGAAGAAAAAAAGAACATTTCAGAGGCTAACAATATGGACAGAAACTGGGGATCCATGAATTCTAGTTCTGTCTTTGGCGGAAAGCCAACTGGATGACTTTGGGCCAGTCACTCTCTCCCAGTTGCTAGGAAGAAAACAAGAGGAAACCATTCTAAAAAATAATGCCAAACAAACTGCACAGACTTGTCCATGTAAGCACCAGGAATCAAGTTCAACTCCAAGATCCATGCACACACTTATACAAAGAGCTGCTAGTAGTCCTTTTCTGACTGCAGTCACAAACGCAACCAATACAACTGAATCTATTTTTCAAACATATCTTTGAATTGCCCAGCAGACTTTTTTCCTATGCTTTAATTTGTAAAGGAATGTGTCAATTCATGACATCTGTTAAAAAGGAAAAAAAAGATATGGACAGCACATTTGGCAATCTTTATGTTAATGCTGCTCTCTACCGGCCACAATGGAAAATGACACTTTTATCAGAAAAGTCTTAGAAGACTTATATATATTGGATATTAAACATTATGCTATTTATTTTGAATGTAAACATTTGACAACTTAGCTCCAATATTGAAAAATACTCCAAGGAGAGAAAACAGAGCTGCTACATCAATTGTCACATAATTCATTAGACCAAAATCAACATTTTTAAAACAGGTAACAGCAGCCCTAGAATCATAATTTTTGACACTTATAATTAGGCTGAATATGCATTTCAGATTAATATTATTCAAGTCATGATTCACTGGTGTAATCAAGGTAGTCCACACTAAATATTTATAGAAAACAATACCAATTCCAACAATACCAATACCAAATTAGGTCTACAGTATGATTTTAGTTCAAAGATACTCATAGAATTATGACTGATGCCTGCAAGAGCAGATAGAGCAGAAGTAAGTGATCACAGTAAGTTAGGCAATTCAAGATTTTGAAGGCAAGGCAAAGGTATCTGAGGAGCATAAGTATTTGACCTAAACAACAAACAAAAATTCTCTTATAAACTCATATTTACCTGCTTCAAAACAGACATTCATTGCAAAGTTGGGGGAAATGGAGGCACGTCATTTATAAGAATATGTGCAGAGTATGGAGTTTTACAGTGAGTTATGATGTTTTTCACACTAACAACCATAGTAGCATCCCCATGGTCACATGATCAAAATTCAGATGCTTAGCAACTGGTTCATTTATGACGGTTGCAGTGTCATGGGGTCATGTGATCAGCTTTTGTCACCTTCTGACAAATAAAGTCAATAGGGAAGCAAGATTCACTTAACAACCATGATACTAACTTAACATATGCAATGATTCACTTAACAACTGTGGCAAGAAAAGTCGTAAAATTTTCCCTTTGTATGTATATTTGGTGTGATTTACTAAATATGTATGTATACAGGATTTCATTCTAAATATACAATACATTTAATATGTGTTCCTCTGACCAAGAGAGAAAAGGTAAAATTAAAATTCTTTACACAAAAGGAAAAAACAGTCCAACCTATCAAAACCAGTACCATAAAAAAACAGATTAGGAATACAAGTTAAAATAGGCAAGAAAATGGTAAGTGAGCACCTGTCCATTCTAGATGAGTTCAAATCACCAGGACCAGATGGATTACACACCAAGTTCCGAAGGAACTGGCAGATGTGATCTCAGAACCACTGAACTATATATTTCAAAGATATTGGAGATACGGGGAAGTACCAGAGGACTGGAAAAGAGCTAATGTAGTTCCCATCTTCAAAAAAGGAAAAAAAATAGATCCAGGAAACTACAGACCTATCAGCCTGATCTCAATACCTGGGAAGATTCTGGAAAAGATAATCAAACAACAAATCAGCGAACACCTAGAGGCAAACAAATCATAACCAAAAGCCAACATGGTTTTCAAAAACAGATCATGCCAGACAAGTCTTATTACATTCTTTGACAAAGTGACAGAATTAGTGGACCAGCAAAATACTATGGATATAATTTACTTGGACTTCAGTAAAGCATTTGATAAAGTAGATCACAACCTACTGTACTACTTGATAAGATAGAAAAATGTGGGTTAGACAGCATCATCACCAGAGGGATTTGTAACTGGCTGACTAACCGCACTCAATGTATAGTCCTCAATGGAACTGCATCTACATGGAGGGAAGTGTGCGGTGGGATACCCCAAGGCTCTATTTAGGCCCATTACTCTTCAACATCTTCATCAATGATTTGGATGAGGGGATAGATGGGGAACTCATCAAATTTGCAGATAACACCAAGCTGGCAAGAATAGCCAGGATCTTGACAGATTTGAACATTAGGTGCTATCTAACAAAATGAAATTCAATGGTGAAAAAAGTAAGGTTCTATATTTAGACAAGAAAAAAGAAATGTACAAACCTGGCTCAATAGTAGTAACTGTGAGAGGGATCTTAGAGTCCTAGTGGACAATCACATAAATATGTGCCAGCAGTGTGCTGCAGCTGCCAAAAAAGCCAACATAATGCTAGGCTGCATTAACAGAGGAATAGAATCAAGATCACGTGAAGTGTTAATACCACTTTATAATGCCTTGGTAAGGCCACACTTGGAATACTGTATCCAGTTTTGGTAACCATGATGTAAAAAAGATGTTGAGACTCTGGAAAGAGTACAGAGAAGAGCAACAAAGATGATAGCAGTGTTCCAATATCTCAGGGGTTGCCACAAAGAAGAGGGAATCCAGCTATTCTCCAAAGCACCTGAAGGCAGGACAAGAAACAATGGATGGAAACTAATCAAGGAGAGGAGCAACCTAGCACTAAGGAGAAATTTCCTGACAGTTAGAACAATTAATCAGTGGAGCAACTTGTCTCCAGAAGTTATGAATGTCCAACACTGGAAGTGTTTAAGAAGAGATTGGACAACCATTTGTCTGAAATGGTATAGGGTTTCCTGCCTGAGCAGGGGGTTGGACTAGAAGACCTCCAAGGCCCCTTCCAACTCTGTCATTCTATTCTATTCTAAAAAGCATGCAGTCCAACAAATATGGCACAATGAAGAATGTTTAAACTTTGATGTATTGCATGTCAAAAGTGCAAATCTTCATAAGTGATTCAGGTTAGGAGATAGAAGGGGAACTCATAAAATTTGCAGACAACACCAAGCCAGAGGGAATAACCAACATTTACAAGATAGGCACCAGATCACCTGACACACTTGAACACTGGGCCCTATCCAACAAAATGCAATTCAGTGGTGAGAAAAGGAAGATTTTACATTTAGGCAAGAAAAACCAAATGCACAAGGTATAGAATAAGCAGTACCTGGGGCTCAACATCAATAACTATGTGAGGGAACTAGGAGTCCTGGTGGACTTAAATATGAGCCAGCAGTATGCTGCAACTGCCAAAAAAGCTAATGTAGTCTTAGGCTGCATCAACAGAGAGATAGTATCAAAATCACAAGAAGTGTTAACTACTACTGTATACTACTTTGGTAAGGCTACGCTTGGAATATTGTGTCCAGTTTTAATCACAATACAAAAAAGATGATGAGACCCTAGAAAGAGTGCAGAGAACAAGATGATTGGGGGCTGAAGGCTAAAACATATGATGAATGGTTGCAGGAACTGGGTATGTCTAGGCTAACAAAGAGATGGACTAGGGCTGACATGATAGCGGTCTTCCAATATTTGAGGAACTGTCACAGAGAGAATTGGAATCAACCTATTTTCCAAAGCATCTGAGGACAGGACAAGAAGTAATGCATGGAAACTTATCAAGGAGAGATCCAATCTAGAATTAAGAAGAAATTTCCCGTCATTGGGAACAATTAATCACCTCCAGAAGTTGTGGGTGCTCTGTCACTGAAGGTTTTTAACAAGAGATTGAGCAGCCACTTATCTGAAATGGTATAGGTCTCCTGCTTGAGCAAAGGGTTGGACTAGACTAAGTCTCTTCCAACTCTGTTATTCTGTTAAGTGAGAACTAGTCTCACTGACTAACCATTGCCTACACAAAATTATCAAATCAAAATAATCTACTAATAATAGTTTATCATTAAGTTATTACCTGCAAAAATACAAAACTTTATGTCCTGTCACAGCAGACTACAATGTTAAACATTTCTGAAAAAAATCCAATATTCTGCAAATAGCAGACTATCAAGGCAGGCCAGGAGAAATTTGATTTTTTTCTGTTTTCTTCCTTTCTTTTTCTTCTTGCAAAGAATAAAATATGTCAATATAGTCTAAGCATTTACAATGTTTAAATTATGAAGGAGGATAAGGATGGCTTAAGATCCAGTTAGTCCTTTCTCAACTTTCCAAGGTTTCCCAACTTATGAGACAGATATCCCTGATTTCAAAGATGGAAATTCAAAGAAGCTTTTCATAAAGCAAACAGGAGTTCCCCAGCATTGTGACCATCTAAACCAGGGGTGTCAAACTGCCGGCCCACGGACCAGATGCATCATGCTGAAACCGCGCCCACCTCATTGCCGGCAATGGAGAAAAAGTCACAATACGTCACAATATGTCACATGACATTGCAAGTTTGACACCCCTGATCTAAACCAGGGGTGTCAAACTGCCGGCCCGTGGGCCAGTTGCATCATACGGAGGCCACGCCCACTCCAGCTACAGCAATGCAAAAAAAAAGTCACGATACATCGTGACACGTCGCGACAAGTTTGACACCTGTGATCTAAACCATTGTTTCTCAACCTCAGCAATTTTAAAATATGTGAAGTTCAACTCTCAGAATTCGCCAGCCAACCATGCCAGGAGGAGAATTCTGGGAGTTGAAGTCCACACATTTCAAATTGCTGGGGTTGAGGAAACCAATCTAAACCATCCAACAAATTTTGAAAGACTAGACATGTAAAATAAGATAACATACTGAACATTACTGCATACTACATACTAACATGAAACCAGCAAAAAACAATCTGATTGGGCATAGCTGTGTCACATTAATAGATCTATGGGTCTATTAATGTGACACAATTAATCCAATTTATCTGGCTTGTTCCCAGGTGCTTTATAAGTAAACGTATATCACAGAAATAGCAAGGCTCTTCCATATTATTTCTTGCAAGGAAACAGACTTTATGAAAACTCTGCCACCAAGCTATTTCATAAATCCAAAATGTTTTAAATGCCCAATAATAAATACAGAATACAGAATACCAGAGTTGGAAGGGACATTGAAGGTCTACTAGTCCAACCCCCTACTCAGGCAGAAAGCCCTATACCATTTCAGACAAGTGACTGTCCTGTCTATTCTTTTTTTTTTTTAATCTTCTAGTACCCCTTCATCAAAGGAAGGCCAGTGACATATGGATGACCATATGTTCATTCTGCAGTTTTCCTTATTCATTTGGTAGCATTTTCATTCATGGCCTTAAAACAGAAGCCATAAAAGAGAAGCCGTTCAGCAATATCTATAGCTTGCAAACTGCTCTTTTCAACTGAATTTTTTTTTTTTTTTTAGAAAATGTATATTTCAGTTCTACAATCCTGACAGGTTCGTCCTATAAAGACGTGTGGACTTCAATTCCCAGAATTCCCCAACCAAGTGGGAGTTGAAATCCACCCATCCTCCCGCGGTCAAGATCGAGAAATACCGTCCCACAGTAACTCTTTTTGTATCTCTCTGTTGTCAGAGCCGCATTCGCATATTCTCCAGTCAAAACCCCTTTCTCCACAGCGGTACGCCTACTTCTGCATGTGTTTAGTAAGTTCCCTCCCCCTCCAAGGCCGGACAATCGCGCGACCCGATTCTTTTAGGGCAAGGGAACGAGGCCACGTGACAGAGGGAATGCCTCGGAAGCTTCTGTTTCCGCGTTGTGGAAAGAACGCGCAACGGGATAGGCGCCCGCTGTTGGCCAATTAAAATCTCCGGGTGGCTGAGAGGTTGATGCAAGCGAAAACGAAGTCTTCCGCCGCGGGTTAGGCGGGTTCATGGCGAGGGTGAGATCCGTGGCTTTCACGACGGGAGAAAGAGGCAGGACGGAGCCTAAATCTCCTTCCTCTGCTCGTGCCCGGTGGTAGCGGTTAGATTGAAGGAGAGCGGGAGGGCTCCTCTGCGAATTTAGACAGGTCTTTATAAAAAGCAAAGGGCAGGCATTTAAGGATAGGACAGGACAGGACAGACCTTACCTTGGAGGTCTTCTAGTCCAACCCTCTGCTCAGGCAGGAAACCCAGGAAACCCTATATCATTTCAGACAAGTGACTGTCTAATCTCTTCTTAAAAACTTCCAGTGTTGGAGCATTCACAACTTCTGGAGGTAGGTTATTCCACTGATTAATTGTTCTAACTGTCAGGAAATTTCTCCTTAGTTCTAGGTTGCTTCTCTCCTTGATTAGTTTCCATCGATTGCTTCTTGTCCTGCTCTCGGGTGCTTTGGAGATGGAGATTTCAGATGGTGTGGTTACCCAGGAACCAGGGAGCTCTTCAGAGATGGCTAGGCTGAAGCAGAGGGCAGCCACCATTTCTCGTGGAGGCTTTGGATTGGATTCCTGCACTGAGCAGAGGATCTAAAAGGCGAACTGCGTAATTGCATGATCGTGGGAGTCACCTAGTTGATCTTAGCTAGTTTCGAGAAACTAGGCAGGGTCTGACTTGGATTTGGATGGAAGGCTGTCGAAGTCAAACAATTTTTTTTTTTTAAAGTCCCGGCAGAAGACAATGGCAAACTTCGATAGGAGACCCAAAGGTGCTTTTTTCACAAGGCAACTGGATTTTCTTGTTTTTCTTTGAAGATGTTTCACTTCTCATCCAAGAAGCTTCCTCAGCTCTGATAGGACAGAATATTTGTAGCTCAAGGTTGAACTGTGCGTCCCTTGGTGCTCTCTGAGCTTTGTTACCTGGTAATGAAATGTCTGGAAGAAAACAACCAAGCTCAGAGGGCACCAAGGACCCCACAACAGCAGTTTAATGCTTAATGTTTTTCTCAAGAGAAATGGATGGATGCATCTGCAGGATTTCTAAGTATTGAGCTTGTTATGTGAGAGTCTTTGCTTATGTTTTTGGTACCATCTTCCTTGAACTTTGAAGCACTTTGGGATAAGAGGTTAGATGTGGAGGAAATTCAGAGTCAAATTTTTTTTTAAGCCCTAAAGTCTGTGGATGATTGTATGGTAATCCCTTTCTGCATGAGCTAACTAAGCAGGTTGTTGTAAAGACAAAATGAAGACAGGGAGAATCCTTGGAGGCAACATGCGGGCAGAGTAATAATGTGAAGAGAATAGCCTAAGTCACTGCAGATAAAAACTGCCATGCTAAGCGTATCTTGATGTTTTACACCAGCTTGATTGTCCCCTAAAGCTAGTACTTGCAGAAGTTCAAATTTAATAAATTCAAAAAAGGCAAATCACTATCTTTCACTTACCTGTAGCCCCTATATTGAGCTTACCTGGGCTCAAAACAGAGTCAGTCTTAGTTACAATAGTTCTTGGATTGGAGGCAATAGGGTCATATCAGATTGTAGGCTTGACTGAAAAGTCAAAAACACAGCAACAATTTATTTACTGACGCGGGGAAAAAAAGTTTATGTCCATATAGTGACAATGAGTTAAGTTTGACTTTTCTTTCTTCCTGTACTTTTTCCTGTAAATAAAATTTATTGAAAATGAAGTGTTCCTAAGACGGACCATGTGTATAATTTTGGAATATGTTGCATACTTGGATTAAATTTGTACAAAGAAAGGGTCAATTTGATGAACTTGTTTACAAACTGATGGACAATTTGTGCCTAATTATGTCTCTTGTATGCACAGTGGAACAAATTCTCCTGTCCGTCTTAGATTTGCAGAGCACGATGGTGGCCACCATTTATTTTTTTTAAATATTTAAGTGGACATGCTTGTTATTTATTTTTCTGGTAGATTATTGAATTCCAAAGTTATCAACGTTACTCAAAAAGTTTAAGTTATATTTTAAAGTACCTTTATTCATTACAGAGATGAAGAGATATAGGTGGCGAGGTAGAAGAAGCCATGAACAGCATAGTCATAGACGAATGCGTAACACCCAGCCTTACATGGTATTCCACCATCAGCATTCTACTGAAAGGCAAGTATTTATTTTTGGCCTTTTAAAAATGTATTTCAAAGAGAGTAGATTATTTAAAAGTTATGTGCCAGAAGTTGATGAAAAGCAAATCCTCATCTTGATTATACTGTATGGGTTGCTATTTTCTATCTACCATAAATACTTTGCTACTTTTAAGTTCATGTAGCCCATTCTTATACTGTAGTACTTGGAACATTTTATGTTTTGGTTTATTATTACTAATTAGGGTAATCCTTAAGAAATGCTGATACATTCAGCTTGTGAACCTCAGCTGCATATTAAGGTTACTTCCCTTTTTTTTTTCACTGTAGCACCTGAAAGGAATTGCTGTGCCATCATCACTCTTCTGTGATTTAAGAGGACATGGCAGAGAGGGCTTTTATTGGCACTATGGTAAAGCCTCTTCTAAATGCTAGATGCTGTCATAAACATATTTGGCAGACACCAAGAATTCTATTAACTGCAGATTTCTCCTGCAGTTCCAAGATTCCCTAGTCTAATGGAGGCCATTTCTCAGTACCCTCCATGCCTTGTCAGCTGCTTCAGTAAATTAATGAAAGGCCTGAGAAATGAATTTAAAGATATAGTTCAGATGCGATATTGTGCTATATACAGTAATGGAATTTTTGACATCATTTTCTGCTCTTTGTAAACTTTTAGCCCTTGAGTATTTCTGTGTTTGATGGTTGCTTCATTGTTTAGCTTGTCTACTATCTTATTTCTTTCTTTTTCACATATTCATAGGCCTGAACAAAGAGAATTGCAAAGCTTGCAGAACTCAGGTAGAAGCCAAACTGAATCACCCTCTGCATCTTCCCATTCATGCCAAAGTTCTTCAGTCCCAGGTAGGTTTCTATTACTTCTATAGGTTTGAGCCAAAAAAAGTCATTACACTTTTCAAAACATGATTTTCCTTCATGGTTAAAAATAAATCAATTTTCAAAATGACAAATGGATAAATAGAAAATGACTGTTTTTAGTACCAATTTCTTTTTTCCCAAGTATTAACATAGGAAGACATTTTTTTCACATAATTTACAGTTTACATTCTTTCCTCCTCTCTCAGACTGTGATAGACAATTTTATGTAATTGCTCGGATGCAAATATTTTGCTAATTGCAGCAAATGTGTGTGATTGGCTATTTTATAACCACCATAACTGGTATCTAAAGTGCATCTAAAGTCTGAATATTTTGAGAAAAATATACAGTATAAGCACGGTATAGTTGCTTTTTGGTGAGGACAGTGTGTTAGATAACTTTTACATAAAATTCATTTAAAAATTTTTAGAATAAACATTGCTGTTCTACTTGCTGAATTTTATTTTGAGTTATTTTAATCTTACTAGTATAAATGATTCTTATCTTTTATCATGGTTTGTCACACAGTGAGCCAGATGTTCTGACTGGATTTTTATTATTATTTTAGTAGCCATGCTTATTTGTAGTACAACAAACAAAAGCAACTTCTTTGGATTGAACTGGAAGTTCAATCCAGATCCTAAAACTGCAATACTGTGTAAGTTTTGAAGAAGTTGAAAGAGCCTTCTAATAATAGGATCTGTCGTTCTCTTTTTTTTTAAGAATTACCAGGATTTTATTATGATCCTGAAAAGAATCGCTATTTTCGTTTACTTCCTGGGCATAACAACTGTAATCCTCTCACCAAGGAGGGTATTCATCAGAAAGAGATGGAAAGGCAAAGATTAAAACTTTTAAACGAGGATGAGAAAATGCTAAAGGTAGGGTTGAATTACAGTCACATAGTGCTAACATTTCGTACCTGCTTTTAAACCCTTTCGTCTCATTAAAATTAGTTTTGTGATAGATTGTAGCCTTTTCTTTATTTTCATCTGAGTTTCATTATAAATCTTTGTGCTAATAACAATTAGTTACAATCCTAAACTATTGGTTTGACCATGGTAAGGGGGTCTACCATTGTATGAAATCCATTCGATTTTTGGATATAAAAATGGTAACCACACATAATTTAATCTGAACAAGAAACATTATTTTGTTTTTTATTGTTTTCAATAGAAAACATCCAGATCTGGGCTGAACTCTTCAATTATCTTACGCAAGAAACAATTAGGTTTCTATAGTTCTATCACTTATTGCAGGTAAGATATTTTAAAACCTGTTTATGTTGCAGAGCTTTTACCCTATAGTGTTGACCTTAATAGTCCCGCAGAAAAGACAATCTGTTTGCTAGACTAAAACCTAATACCAGGGTGACTGTTTACTGGAGACATAATATTTTTATGGGTTTATCTTGATTTACCTATTTGACAGTTTTATTAATTGCCCATTCCACATAGACTCTCAGTAGTATACAATATTTTAAATATATATTTTTTTTAAAAAAAATCAATTAAAATAGTAACATTCATAAGAAGATCATGCAAACAAAACTGTAAGTCAAAAGCACACTATAACGGTACCCTTTAACTTGCTTCCTGAAGTCAGGATGAATTGGGGCCACGTGTAAAGATAGGCATAAAGTGTTTGATGCAGTAGGGTCTACCATCAAGAAGATCTTATCACTTGATCTGGGGCCCCATGAACTGTATGAAGTTGGGGGACCTTCAAGAGGCTCTTCCTGGATGGATACATTCTATTTTAGGATATTACAGAAAGAGTAAACCTACAGATATTTATCTTTGTAATTATTAGGTTTTTGTTTACCTTTGATCAGTTAATGTTATTTTAATGTATATGTATATCCCATATTCATCTAATATTTAAAAAATAATTTTAACCAAATAGCCTGGTTAAAACATAGGAATAAACGGCTGGAGATTTTTGAGCAATTGAAAACTGCCTTTTAGCTAAGTAATAGTCTCTGTTGACATTCACTTCCAGTTTACTTATTTTTCCCTGTTTTGCTTTCTTATGTAGGCTGATTCATGAATTAAAGGTGAATTGCATGCAGAGAAGAAAATTAGAAATTGAGAACCTCAATTCTTCAGTTTCTGGAAGCAACAATTTTAAACTAATTGTGGTATGGTGGCAGATTTGTTGGTTTTAATTTTTTATTATATATTTAACTCAGATTACAGATTTATGGAATGGTATGCTGCTTAGAGTCAGTTGAGTAGAGCAACTTATAAGCCCAATAAACAATATTTACATTAAGGTTATAATATGATTTTACATTAAGGATTTTTTTTCCTTGCAGATATTCTCTTAAGGATTTTTACAAATTCTTTTAAGAAACATTTGGAAGAATGCAACAGTTAGCTAGAATGAGGCTGTGAGATGAGAGAAACATTTGGCATGTGTTAAACTATGACATTTGGGGACATTAACTATTTAAAAGGAATAAAAAATATTCTCCATCATTGAATATCAGTGGATGTGCCTCCAGAGAAAAACTGTAGAGTACACCGTTGTAGAATAATTCACATCTTTTGCAGGCAGACACTACCTCTGAGAGAATAATCACTGTGAGTGATGCAGAACGAGGAGGATGTAAATATGGAATTGTCGACCTCAGTGGTTTGGGAAAGAATTCTCTTACCGTAGAGATGTATGATAACCCATGTTTCACAAATCGGAAGGTATTCTGTCCTGCAGTCTACTCATGTCTTTTGATGACATAAATTATAATCTTGTGGTTAAGGTTTTATTTGATAAACTTTATGGTTGATGATTTTAGTTAAATTATATTTGGTTTATTTTACAAAATGAAATGATAAATGAGTTTTAAAAAGAAACATTTAAGGGTTGAAAATGGTAAATATAGCACCCAAATGGAATTCATTCAACTTTTGTGATAGAAGTTTTTGTAGAATTCAGTACAACTCCTGAGTTGGATAAATTTTTTGTTAAAAAAAAAAAACATGTTTGGGAGTTCTCTTGGCTCATACTCCAGAGTGTTTTCCACCAGTTTGAGCTGATGCATCTCAGTTATACTACTCTAATCAGTCTAGGCCAGAGGTCCCCAACCTTTTGGGCACCAGGACCCGGTTCCATGGAGAGAGGAAAAAAAATAAAAATCAAAAGCTTTTCCGCCAGATAGTTTTTGTGAGCCCATTTTGAATTGTTTTTCTGGTTGTCTGAATAGTCCTCATTGCAATCTGTTTTAATATGGTTTCATTTTATTTTTGTTGGTTGCTCTTTGTTTAGTTTGAAGCATATAAAAGATTTAATAAAATATTTACTGAGGCCTACATACTCCTTAGTGACATATTCCTGTTTTTCTATATACTTTCATTCCAAAGTATTATTGCCTATTGAATTTTTTGCATCTTTTTTAGCATTTGCTCCAGTCTTCTCATTTAATTTTCCCTACTGTTTGCTATAATAGGCTTATCTGCCTTTTATTTTCCAAGGTGAATTCTGTGTGCTGGGCCTCTTTGAGTCATCTGGATTCTCATGTTTTATATCCTTGCTATTAAATAACGGATGTCTAAGTTTAGATTCATTACAAAACTATTGCACAGAGTAACTTTGTTTTTAAAAAAACTAAAAACCAACTCTGTAAGGTTTCTTGACAATGTTAAATCCTTCTGGATTGAGGCTGTAGCAAAGGGAATGGGAAAATATTTGTTGAGAATCATATGCAGCTACATTCTTGATTTGAAAGTTAAAAAGTGATTTAAAGTTACCATTTGATAAGAAGGCTTGGAGCTGCAGACTAATTTGAAGTCAAGGTCATATCTGCCACACAGTGTAGCACTTCTGTAAAATCCTGTACTAAAAACAAAAACATATTTTTGCTATTTTGTGAACCAGATTAAGAAATGCTGATTTTAGCCTTTGTTGCCCTCACCCTTCTTTATGGATGAAAGAGGAAGAATATTTCTTTTTTCATTTTGTTAAAAAGAGAGGGATGGAATTTTAATGGTCAAAAACTGCCCAGAATCTTTCAAATGAACAGTGTAAAATCATTGCAATGAATCAGTAAAATCAGAGAATGGAAACATTAGTTTCAATGAACGAATATTTTACTGTATAGTTTAATATAATCTGAATGCTACTGTTTTCTAGTGAAAGATTTTATCGGTGTGTTCATTGCAGAGGTTGATCTATTGTGCCTCTTAGCCTGATGTTATGTGACACACTTTGTTTTTATGCACTCTTTGCATCTTTAATATCCTTAACTGCATTTTTCAAGTTGTGCCTCATGGGTGTTGCAGAAAACGTAGGGTGTGTCAGCCTGCTCCCAGCTTCCTTCTTCAACACCTCTAACACAGGTATTTCATATTTGTTTGAGGATGGGACAAAAAGGAAGAGTTTGTTATTATATAGGTGGCTATATAAATGTTTTAAATAGATCAATAAATGCTTACATATCTCTGAAGAGAATGTTGTGTCTGCTGCTACTCCATTAATTCCTACTCATATAGGTATATATTTTTGATTCATGAGAATATTAACGGAATTGAAATTTGAAAACAAATCTTATCTATAGATATTATAAAATAGACGTATTTTCCCTGGAAAATGCATTTGAACTATTTCTGTTGATGTGTGATAAAATACAATAATATTGGTCCAGGAGGAAAGTATGAACATTTTTTGCTACGCAATATACATTATTGTAAGAACTTGGATTTCTATGTCAGGTTAGGGATATAGAAACTTGTGAAGCCCAGTATTAGTAAAAATCATAAACACATTAAGCAAACAAGATTTAACGAAGATATGGGGCAAAAAAAAATTCAGTGTCTTTAATGATGCTAAAACATTATATTTAGAAAAGCTAATAATTAGTTTTTTCACACAACATGTTAACTTATCATGAAGTGTGTAATGTCTGAAGGGTTTTTAAATCCAGGTATTAGTATAAACACCTCTGCCTCCAAATAGAAAATTTGCCCAGATTCTAAGAATTATCACTTGCATTCTTTATAACTTTATTTATTAATTAAATTTCTATGCCACCCATTTCCCCTACAAAGTGACTCTGGGCGGCTTACAAATTACAAACAATGAAATTGCTTCATTTTTAAAACATTGTTTCACGTATTGCCATATTTTTCTCCTGAAATAATTATATTATGTTCAGAAATGACAGGACATAGATTTGTATGGAGCATGTTTCCACTTCGTAGTGGCATTTAATATCTTCCTATTCGTTTTAGGAGATCAATGTGGAATATCATGGAGGTTCAACAACTCCACAGCCTGGTCTTGTGCCTGGTGTCATAACCCTCAGGCGAATAACTGCTTTAGCACAGGTTAGTAATTCAAATTTCCATTATGGTGTCTTCTTATTATACACTTGTCACTTAACATTTTTGTTTGTCTTAGGTTTAAGTCAACGAATCATTGTTACTAATGCAGTGACTGGTCATCATCAAACATTTAATATCAACAGTGATGTTCTAGTACAGCAATTTGCCACCCAGGTAGGAGAGGCTATCAGCTTGATATACATTTATTAACCAGAACTTAATGCTGGCAGGATATAATAAGGGCATGAGAGGACAGAAGCAGATGAACTGCTATAACATAATGGCTGTTTCAATTTGTTGGAATGGCATTCTAGGAGAAAGAAATTGCAGCCTATTATTCAGATAATCACATGATATAATGTCACTAATGCTGAATATTTGGTCACTAGAAAATCTGCTGCTAATGTAAACCACTTTTTGCCAAACAACCAGTTTGGGGCATGTAATAAAGATATATGATACAGCTAAACTTAAACCTTGCCCTCATTCTTCAGCTGCTTGCGTGATCACTACTTTGGCTGTATTTTGGATAAAATAGAATTACTGAGCCCATTTTTATATTATGATTTATATATTATTAGAATTAACAACCCCTTATGTGCTGCTGTAGCCTAAAAAAAAAATCCAGTATAAAGTGTTATTAAAGACTGAAGGCTGTTTTTGAGGGTGGATTTAGTTGAAAATGTTTTAATTTCTTCCTTGGCTTTTCTAGTCTCCAGTTTTATATAATGGTTGTCGTTCAGGAGAGATTTTCAGTATTGATGTCCGTCAATGCAACCATAAAGGGCAAAGATGGAAAGCTGGGCGATTCTTCCATGACTCAGCAGTCACATCTGTTAATCTCCTGAAAAATGAGCAGTATCTCCTGGCTACCGATATGTTAGGCCAGGTAGGATTTTTTTAAATAAAATTTTCCTGATAATAACATCTTCTACTTAAAATAGAGTTATATTAGTTCTGTTGCTTTGATCACTTGCAGATAAAGCTCTGGGACCTGAGACAACTAAAATGTGTAAAAGAATATAGCGGTCATAAAAATGAGCATACTATTCTTCCTTTGCACATCAGTGAGGAGGAAGGGCTTCTTTCAGCAGGTATGGCATTGTTGGTCACAGACTGTATTTATTATTAAATAATAAACAGGTAGGGCGTGTACTGTTAGTGTATACAAAATGAAGTTGGCCTGAGAACAAACCAAAGACTCTGGAAGGCAGTATTTATTGTTTTTAAACTTTTAAGCATAATACAAAATGAAAATAGCACCTAACTGGCTTTAATAATATGCTTGAGATATTGATCCAGATTTCAGGAAAACTACTATTCTCTAAAAGAGGTTAGTTTTTCTCCGACAAACTGGCATGTCTCTTTTCACGTACATGTTCCCTTTGCTCAGTTGGTTGGAATTTTTATTACCCAAATTTAGTTTCTAGCTCAATGGCAGAAGACAGACCGTTCTGTTCTCCATCTTGGTACCACATATGATCTCCTCCCCCTAGGTTTGTCAGTTTGTATGGCCATTTCACCCATTTTAATTACAATCAGCCACCTTTACCAAAATCTATAGCAAGCAGTCTAATTTGGGAAAGGCAGTGGATGAAGAACTTACAGTTTTATTGAAATGTCTGTAAATAGCTAAGGGCTACAGTTTATGTTCGTATTTTAATTGTTTTTAATTGTTTTTTTCTTCCTAGTGGGTCAAGACTGTTATACGCGAATTTGGAGTCTCCAGGATGCTCATTTGCTACGAACTATTCCATCTCCATCTCCATCCTCCAGAGATTCTATTCCAAGTGTGGTCTTCTCGTCACAGCTCGGAGGTGTCCGAGGTGTTCCTGGCTTGCTTATGGCAGTCAGACAAGATCTCTACTATTTCTCCTATAAGACAGATGATCCATATTGCCTGGATATTAAAGACATGGACTGTTCTACCTTGCATAGTGACTGAAAATAAGAATGATGGGTATAGTTGTGCTGTAGTTCTCATAGTTAACATTCGGGATTTTTACAATTATCAATATTTTTCAGTTAAAATAAAACAGATTATGGATAGTGTGCATTTTCTTGTTTGTTTTGTTTTTCTTTTCATAGTAATTACAAACTGAAACTCAAATTGCTGGTATTTCTATGACAGTTGCTAAAGCTTACAACTATGGTGAAAGCTGTTATGTTTCACAATTATGAAGGGGGCAGAATATTTGAATGTTCCACAAATAGATCTCAAAATCTTTGAGTCCAGAGCACGGGTGTCAAACTCGCCACGTCATGTGACGTGTCGCGACGAATCGCAACACTGCATTGCCGGCAATTGGGTGGGTGCGGCTTCGGTATGATAAAACTGGCCCGCGGGCTGGCAGTTTGACAACCCTGGTCCAGAGTGACCTTTGCTACATTAATGAACTTGATTTTCTGAGACTTCCAACGCCCATCATTATTTGAAGATTTAAGTAAAGCAGATAATTGCACCAAAGCATATTATTTGTGTAATGTTACTTTTGAAATAGTATTAACTGAGATGGGAAGCTTCTGGTTGTCAGCCTAATGTAGGATAGTTTGAAAGGTATTTCCTCCAAAGCTTTCATTGCCTTTTTTGCCACTGTTCTTTTTAACAATAGCTGTAAACATATTTCTGTTTGGACTGTCCTCAATTTTCCCTAGTATTCTCTGTTTCATCCTACTTAGTCTGCTCCTCCTTCCCAAAACCCTGTCCTGGTGAACCCCAGGTAGATGAGGAATTGCACTGGTTTTCATACACTACAGTTCTCTATTCTCTATTCATTACCAATATTGATTATTGGTTATAAAGAAATGTACATTTCCAGAAGAGGCAGTTGCTGTTCAAAGAATAGAAGTGATAACTGTCCTCTGCCTGTTACTATCTTCTTCACAATCTTTTATGTAACATTAAAAATGTTTTGATTTAAAACAGAGTTTGAGAATGCAGATTAAGATAAGAGGGTTTTTTAGGAGGAAAGTCCCATTATTTGAATAGCATTACACACACCACAGAAATCTATCCAACATGCTTACTTTTAGACAAGCCTCCTTAATTCCAATATTTCAATATTTGTTTCAATAGACCCTCAGTCACATATCCACTGAAATAGATTAATACATTATATAATAAAAACAAGCAAAGAAAGAAATCCCAATGGCCCTTTAAGAATGTAAAGCCTGCAGGCGAGATTCTATACTGTATTATGTTTAAGAACAAGCTCATATTTTAAACATAGGGGAAGAAAACAAAGATTTTTTGATAAATTTATTAAATCTCGCTTTATATATGTCAATTCTTGACATATATAAACATGCTCTATATATGTAAATTACTGATTTACATTTCATTGGATCTGGTTTTATACTAGCTAACCTTAACAAAATTTGTCTTGTAATTGCTACAAAATCTAAAGCCATGCTTCAGTTTGATCACCTAAAACACTTAACAAAACTAGATAGCAGTTTGACATCTCTAATTTAAACACTTGTTGGGTTAAGTTTGATGGTTTAGCTAGTTTGTGTTTTTAGCTATCTTGTATGAAAAACAATCTTGCCAGTGAGGCTGTTAGAATACAGAAACTGCCGTTTGTATTTACCCATCCGAAACCATTTTACAGTAGTTGAGTGCATCACTGGAGGAAAGATTACTATCATATTTAAAGTTATATGCTGACATCAGACAGAACTATAGAATTTGTAGTATATTTTGAGGAAAGAACCATTATGTATGAGTTAAGCAATTTGGTTCTTACAGAAAAGAGAAATTTGTTCCAAAATTGTTTTTTTTTAATATGATGAAAGTGTAGAACAAAATGATTATATTAATGTATTTTTAATTACTCCAATTATTCAGTGTATATGCTGCAGAAATCATTCTGTAACTGATATAAACATATTTTGGATTCTGCAGGGCGTTGGTAGAAACTCTAGATTCAAGCCCTAACATTGAGACAAGGAAGGGGAGATAGATAAGATCAGCTTCTTGTAAATGGGATTCATCTACAAAATAAATGCTTCCAAGGAAATATGCTCTTCCATATTTAATTCATTTTGTAGTGCATTGAACTGCATCCATTATTTGTCCACATTTATAGAGATGCGATGGGCTTCTGGCAAAGCATCACTTTTTAAAATAGAATATTTGTCCAACTCCTCTCAAAAGTTTATTATGATCCATTTATACAAAAGCAATTTTATCTGGATAATTCTCTGCAATCATATTGCAGTACCTGTCTTGCAATGAACAGGTAAAAGCTCAAACATTACTATAGCATTATGTTATGCTTCCTATACTCTTATGTATGCTGTGATCCTGAATTTAAGAATGTTACAATTCGTTTTGGAAATCCAGGAGGATTTTAAATCTACGAAGATCAAGTACAGCTTGATACCTTGAATTCTTGTAAGTTTCATATGCTGAAATGTGTTAAGTCAACCTAAACTATTTAAGGAGTGATATAAGTGTTTGCGTAACTACCTTTCAACCAACAAGACGTTCTCATTAGCATTGTTCTCTCTCCAATTTTCATACTGATATTTAGTATTATTTGTGATTGCAAACTGAGCAGTAGTTTTTATTTTAGCAGAAAACTCTTAATTCTAGGGTATATTTGGTTCTGTTCTAAGGATGACCTTTTAAGCCCACTTAATTAGTGACATAGTGAAGACCACCCAACTTCAGTCCTTTGGCAGCATCAGTAGTATGTTGAGTTTACCGTGGCTTGCACTGTAGAATGCCTAGTCACTTGAAACAATGCAACTTGAAGTTAAAATAGCTTAAAGACACCAGGATGGTGAAGACAGCATTGGCAAACATTGAGCTTCTTAGAATGAAGTTTGATTAAAAAAAGAAAACAACTACATAAAGCAGAAGCTTACAAGTGAATATTTTATATGAGGAAGGTTCAGTATTTCTGTACGTGCAGTAACATGGTGGAAGAGCTACAGGCATGAAGAACACAGAGTTTACAAACAAATTCCATTTTTATGTTCCACCACAAGTCAATACTAAAAATAATATTGGGAGAAAACAAAATCCTCCACTAAGACTTTTCCCTTGGAGGGGATAGAAAGGCTATTCAGCTTCCAATTACAAAATACATATTAAATCATGTGTAATTCAGAAATGTATTACTATATAATCCAATTCTGTTTGATATACAAAGTCAACACTATATTTTCCCTCTAGTAACAGAGTACGACTAGGCAGGCATTCAGAAAAAATCAGCACACTTGTTCAGAAGGGTTAAGTCCTTTATAGCACTTAATTTAATACAGTCCTACAACAGGATTTCAGGCATCAAGATATACAAGGGTATACTTAATAAATTGGAAAACAGTGTTAGATATCATGCCAAAATCCAGCCGTTATTAATGTAGATAGTCACCACCACAGGAATTTGCCATTTGACTCAGAAGAGGCAAAATGATAAGGGATTTGTTCATTAAGCTTCTGATGGTATCTTGTTTATCATTGTAACAAGATCCACAGAAAAGCCTAATCCTATCATTTTATTCAGTGATTAGATCAATGCCTCAGAGTGGTTCAGTACAGGGCTGTTGTAAAAAAATAATACCATCGTCTCATTTGCTTGTACAATCAGAGGACTGCCCATTTTCAGTTTTGTTTGTTTGAGTGCTTTGAGGGTCCTTTCAGACATTTGCCAACTTACAAAGAACTAAAGCTTATGAAGCTAAACAAATACTACACTGCTGGAAGTTTGCTTCATACTTACCATTGCTTTCAGTCTGGACATGTCTGATGAAGAAATGAGAATATATCACAAAGAAATCCACAACCTCACAAATTTGTGGATAAGAAGAGTAAGGATTCATCACCTCAGAATTAAACTGGAATGGCTTTAGTAGGTAAGTTTTGGGTTTGTGCCACAAATTTAGCTTCTCTCCAAACCTGAACTATTTGCTTGCTTGAACAAGGGCTTCCAATCTTGCACATCAGACCTTGCACATAGTAATAAACAGCATGCCTCCTCTTTTCTAGCTTTGACTGGGAAGACCCTACCAGCAAAAGGAAACCAGAATGGGATAAAATAAGTAGGGGTGATAAGAGTTGCAATGGCCAGACCAAAGGCCTGGTACTCTGTATCCAAAACCAAGGCTCATGAATGGTGGTTATTTCAAGTGACCAACTTGTAGAATCACAGTTATTGAAATTCATGAGGCTGTAAGTGGCAGAATGCTTCAAGCAAATGAATCCCAAGGCACTCAAGAGGTTGTGCTTGATCCATTACACTTTAAAAAAAAAATCCAATTTCTATTTACGTTTCAATGTTAACAGTAAATTACCAATGCTTCATCAGCCAGCTGCATTTAGCATACTACATTATAGGGATATAGAAATACATACAGTTGACTGGTATATACTGGATTTGGGATTCCTCGACTTATTGCAAGCTTCTCCACACACTCCAATCCCCAATTTCCATGATCACAACTGGCAATCAAGCCTTATCCAGGCTATTGATTATTTCACGTTACTGAAATCTACACATGTAAAGAAGGCTAGACATGAGCAGCATGCATTCTGCCTAGTTTTTCTTTTTCTTTTCTTTTTATCTAACCCTGAGAAGCTATGGTCTTACTGCGTACCCAGAAGGAAAGTTAGGGTTAAAGATCACCAGGCTTTTTATTGCAATTAAAACAGACTCTAACTGGATGATCCCAACCACGGGAAGGGACAGCTCTGCGCTCATGGGAGCATTCATCACAGAAGCCCTGGCCGCAAGCACGACAGTGATGCTTTGACAATTTGATGTTGAATTCCTTCTGGCAATTGTGGCACTGTAAGATTTCGTGGTCAGGTACCCAGTAGGCAGGCCTAGCGGCATCCTTCATGAGACCTGTAAATGATCAGAAAAATCCCACAAAGCTAGTTTGTTATCAGCGAAGTAGGGCAAAGGTTATGTAGTCTCTTCTGTTTGTTTGCAAAAAACTATTTAAAGTTTATGTATGCATATACCTTAATTATGTTAAGCTCTGTCTGTTAGTCCCTCTCTATGTTGGCTCTGCCTATTGACACATAGAGTACAGCCAGGAAAGAAAACACTACTGGGAAATGTCTCTGCCTCCAACTGAGATTTGAAAATACCTGGCCATAATCACAAAGTGAGGGTAACTCAGAATACTTCATTTATAAACCCATCAATTAAAAAATTTCAGCTGCCTCAGAGGTAAGTTCTGTTCATTCCCCCACATGTTGCTTTCCCCCGTCCCAAACTCCCCCCTCCCCATTTTTGTAACACTTACCCAGTGGGATGTCAATGGCGGTTACCACAGCCCCGAGGGTATTCTGCACAGCTTCACCAACTTTCCTGGCAATCACTGTCCCTCCTTCCTCATCTGTTGATACCTCAGCCACTTCTGCAAAACAAATGTTAGGGCTCAAAAAACCAAAAGCACAATCCCAAAGGAATCTCCTAACCCTATTTTAAAAACATCACAATATAAGTATACTTGTCTTATGTTAGCCAAAGCAGATTCTGATTGAATGTTAGGACAAACTTCCTCACAAGACTACATCTTATCAAGGTGATAAACTTCCCATTGAAAGATATGCTTCAACAGAGATTGGTCAGGTACCTGTCAGAGATTCTTTAATTTGGATTCAGTAGGCTAAATGGTTTCTTCTAATCATGATTTTATAAAGCTCCCACAGTTATCCTGACCTAGCCAGTCTACAGTGGAGGCCAAAATCCATTCAGGGTTAAATATTAAGAGCTTCAACCAAATTTGTGTGACTTTTCCGGATGAATGCGTTCATAGGTAAACTCCAGGATTATTTCTCACCTTTCTGTTGGAAAGTCATGAAATATTCATGACTTCCAGATGCTATCAAATGAATAAGTGACACTTTGGAGCGACATCCTCACAGCAGCATATTAAGCTAGCAGTATTGTGTGTCATATTGTGATTATCTCGCTTATCGCCAACTGTTTCTGCTTTCCCAATATAATCCAGCCGAACAGATGCGTTCCAGGTCCTTTCCATTTAGCATTGCCAGTTTGTGGGATCTAAGAAGTATGGCTTCTCTTTTGCCGCTCACACCCACTGGAACAGCCCCCCCCCCCCAGATAAGGACAGCATTCTTTCTCCTGAGGTTCCAGAAAACTTCAAAAAAACCTTCGGTCTGGGGTTGATTTTTATTATGTGTTCAATGGCCCCTGTTCTGTGTTGTTGTTTTTGCCTCAACTGCCTGAGGGATTCAAAGTTTTTAGCCATTTCTTTAGTTTTCCTAGTTTTGTACACTGCTCAGAGTCCACTGGAGTTGGGCAGCCAATACATTTAAATATATAAATAACCTAAAATGGTTTGGTTTTTAAGCCAACAAGGGATGCAGCTGGCAAGGACACCAACTAAATAAGATAAATTACTGAAAAAAATCCCTCATGTTTTAACAATTTATTATGAATATGAAAAACTTGCATGAACAGTAAACTGAACAATATGCAGGTTGCCTATGTGATTACTTGCCCTGAGGTAATAACTGCTTATATTTTCTTTAATGCAACACCGTCAAACTACTTCGTAAAGCTATATTACTATGATACCCCTCCTCTTTCCTATTACCTATCCTTGTCTTCTTATGACTATAACTTTGCTGCTTGTATCTTACAATTTACATTGGTTTTTTTTTAGTATCCTAGTATGATTTATGTAGTTTGCTTAGCTAGTACTCTATGACTATCACTAAGTGTTGCATCTTATGATTTATGATGAATTATTGTATTTCACAATTTATGATGAATATATTTTCATGTTGTATATGATCATGATTATCATTATTACTTGTATGTACACTGACAGCTTATGCACCGGAGACAAATTCCTTGTGTGTCCAACCACACTTGGCCAATAAAGAATTCTGTTCTGTTCTGTTCTGTTCTGTTCTATTCTATTCCTAACTTTTTCTCAGGAACCTTAAGATGGCTTGTATTGGCATCTCCCTTAATTTTATCTCCACAGCAATAACCTGAGAAGGAGTGAGTAGCCTAGAATCATCTAATGAGCTCCACATGAAGTGGGATTGAAACCCGGGGTCCCTTGGGTGAAGTCCAACATTTTAGACATTGTATTTAATAGCATTAGCTTCAAAAGTGACTGAAATGAGCTGCATACAATGGAAAGAGATTCCAAACGTTAAGGGTTATGTCCAAGTCATATGTCAACTGAATTTATATAACACATTAACTTTATTATCACTTGTATTTAGGCTGCTTTATTCATTGAATCACAGTTAAGCAAACCATTAATATATATCTTGTGCAAATTCAGCCTTGGAGAAGACCCAGTGAAATTAACAAGACTATGTTAGTTACAAGTAGCTGATTACAGGTATGGTTTAGTTTGCTTTCATTTTCAGACATCACAAGATTTACATTATCACAATACAGTACTACTAAAAAAAACAACCCACTATTAATGCCTCACTTTGATTCACACACATAGTATGATCAAGACAAGATTACCAAACTGAAAGTCCCTGTTGTCATAACAGTTGTCGCATACTCGCACAGGTGTGGGTCCCCAACCACGTTCCGGGACAGGGCGAGTCTTGGATGAACAACCATCACAGAAACCTTCTCCACAAGCCCGACAATGGTGCTTGGTATCATTATCTTTAAAAGATATGCCACATTTCCTACAATTCTGAACAAGAAAGGATGAGCAGAGTCAAAACATTGCAGGATTTTTTTCCCCTGTTTAATGAAAATGAAGGAAAAAAGGTATATGAAGAGGTATTTAAGCCACTTGGCTAAACTAGCTTTCCTCAACTTAATGTCCTCCAAAAACACTCAAATTCAACTCTCATTCTCACAGAAACAATGTTGTTTGTCAACTTGCATCATCTATTGACCTATCTAGCTTAGCATCTGTGCTGACTTTCTTAGATAGGAGCTTTTCCAGTTCTATTTAGAAATACGTAGGTCCTTTCCAAGCAAAATATACGCTCTGCCATTGGACAGTGGCTCTTGGTGAAAATTGTAATTAAATATATTTCAACCGCAGATCAGGGAAGAATAGATTAAAGCAATATTGCTACATCCCTCATTAATATGGATGTCTTCACTAAGCTGGCTTCCTGGGAGAATCTTCGTAGCTGCATAGGGATTATTAAGCACAGTATTGGTGTCTTATCCAAAGAGCTTGTGGGCTAGCTTTTAGCCCTGAAGAGAGAGAAGGAGAAACTCAAAATTACCAGCCACTGGTTACTGTCAGGAATTGTGTCTCATTCTGACTTTAAAGGAGCAAAAAAAAGATAGGCTTGGTCAATTAGCATATAATACAGACATGTCAAACTCGCGACGTCACGTGACGTCGCACAACATATCGGGACAGTTTTGCCATTGCCGGCAATGGGGTGGGTGTGGCTTGCGGATGACGCATCTGGCCCGTGGGCCGGGAGTTTGACACCCCTGATATAATATGTAGAAACAAATCTTGTTGAAATGTAAACTACATCCTGGAGATGAAAGTAGTGCATTGCTCTTCTACATTTCAAGAGGAGAGAAAACAGAAAACCCACCTGATGCTTCAGACCTGGGGTCTTCAAACCAGGCCCTTTTATGACTTGTGGACTTCAACTCCCAGAATTCCTCAGCAAGGCATGCTGGCTGAGGAATTCTGAGAGTTGAAGTCCACAAGTCATAAAAGGGCCAAGTTTGAAGACCCCTGCTTCAGACAGTCTGCCCACCACACCCCCTAGGTTTTTGTTTTTTTTTACAACTCCTAGGAACAATTTATACTCATGAAGGAGAATATTTGTAGCTCAGGGCTGAAATGAAGGGTCCTTGGTGCTCTCTGAGTGTGCTTGTTTTTTTTGCGGATGTTTCATTACCCTAACTAGGTAACATCATCAGTGCTAGTAAGAAGTGCTGTTTGCTCTCAGACAGCAAACAGCACTCCTTACTAGCACTGATGGTGTTGCCTAGTTAATGAAACATCTGCAAGAAAACAAGCAAGCTCAGAGAGCACCAAGGACCCCTAATTTATACTCATTCCAAGGGGAGTAGCTATTTGCAATTTTTGTTTTAAAAACAACAACCCTTAAGTCTACAGATTTGTACATTGTAATAAATGCATTTAAACAAATCGTGAACCATTCGTTCAGCTCTTCAGAAAAAGCAAAGTGAAGAAAAACAAGAAACATTTGCAAATAATTATGCTGGTGCTGGGTACCAGAATCTGGGAATTGGGTTTCCAGTAAGCCGGAGCAATTTGATCTGTTAACCATGAGGTTACAGCTTTGGTAGGTCCCAAGCTCAGTTCAGACACTGACTGTGCCATGAAATTCATTCCATCGATCAGGCGTTGAGCAGCATTGTTGTTGTCCTTCAGGCTGCAATCAGTCTGAAATGAAACAGTAATGTGCACATGTTATTTTGTTTGACTGCTGCTTGCAAGCTGTTTTCATCAAACACATCCAGACGTTTCCCTTTATGCAAAGAATAGCAAAAAAATATTAATACCACCAAAATAATTGGGGGAATGATAAGTCCTGACCATGACACATTTGAGTAGATTGCAGGGGCTTTAGAACATGCTGTCAAGAGCTGCTAAATTCAAAGGGCAGAACATCGGAAATGGCACAAGCTCCGTACACTTGCCTTAGGAAGCACTTTAAACATCCAGTCACTGAAAATTCTTTTCTACATGTCAAATCCAGGGAAGGAGTTAGCATCACAGAATAAAGAACAGCTATCATCAATTATAATCATATTGAGATTGGTTTAATTGAACTCAGTGGCCTAAATTGGGTGAGTACCAATACCTTGGATGTGCCTCCTCAGCACCAGTCAAAATCTTGGGGGAAGTATTTAAGGGTGTGAATGGGAATGGCTTACGTCTTCTTTCCATCTGCACCTTCAAAATCCCCCCCAAAAGTTAAAAAACAGTTAAAAAACAAATCACTTTGTGCAGGCCTGGAGCACTGGACATCACTGGATAGCTTCCTGTTCCTAACACACACACACACACACACCCTGTTCAAAGTTTGTCCATCCTTTATCTAAGTGGCCCTTTCCAATCCTTACGGTTCTAAAAAAACCTGGAAACCCATCATCGCCAACAGACTTACTCCTGGCCAGACGTGTACAATCTCCGTCCTCACCACAGTATCCACAGGATCTTGGTTCCCAAACCAATATTGTCGGCTACGGTACACAACTCCACAATTGGGGCACTCAATTACATATCTGCAAGTAGGGAAGAAAAGAGCTGCTCACTTCAGCCTCTTAAGACTAGGAGAGCAGAAAGGGAAGCGATGGATTTTATACTTACCCTGACCAGGCATACTTAGCAAGGCCCATCCAAGGGGAATCTGTAGAAGCAGATGTTTTGGGCACTACCCTAACCTCTTGACCATGTTCATAACAGCCCTGAAAAGCAGGATATCAGTTAAAAAGCTTTTCTCTTCAAATATCAATGTTCAAGCCAACTCTGCACACATTTTTTTCTTTTTAGAAAAGGAGTAGTAAGAAATCGCATGAGCTGAACATTTTTATACATAAGTATATATAAAACTTATCATGATTTTAAGCAGAGTATAGAAACCACAAAATTAGGAAAATCATCATCATTTCTAGCTGAAAACTACTATCTGGGATCTACCAAAATGAATTCTCAATTCCTAGTTCATGTTGTTTCTATTATTTAGGACTGCTAGAATTAGTTACATTATATAATATACACAGAAAGAAGGAAAAGAAGGCTTACAGGGACAATCTTTACTCTATCTGTCCCACCTGATTGCTATTCATATAAATTAAAATATTTTTAAAAGGTAAACAAATGTTTTAACTCTGTACATTGCCAAAAATACCCAAAGAGAGGTTTTTTAAAAATTTTTAAAAAAGAACTTCAATTTTAAAATAGGAAATCCAAAAACATGACTAACGTAAATTGGATTGTGGTTGAGAAAGTCTAAAGAAAAAAAGAAACAGGGGCACCATGATAGCAGTATTCCAGTATTTGAGGGGCTGCCACAAAGAAGAAGGCATCAAACTATTCTCCAAAGCACCAGAGGGCAGGACAAGAAGCAACCTGGAATTAAGGAGAAACTTTCTGACAGTGAGGACAATTAACCAGTGGAACAGCTTGCCTCCAGAAATCGGGGTGCTCCATCACTGGAGGTTTTTAAGAAGAGGCTAGACAGTCACTTGTTTGAAATGGTATAGGTCCTCCTCCTTGAGCAGGGGGCTGGACTAGAAGACCTCCAAGATCCCTTTCTATTCTATTCCAATTCCAATTCCAATTCCAATTCCAATTCCAATTCCAATTCCAATTCCTATTCCATTCCATTCCATTCCATTCTATTCTATTCTATTCTATTCTATTCTATTCTATTCTATTCTATTCTATTCTACTGCATATGAATTTTGGATCACCTTCACCTTAGTAGCTTATGGTCTTCAGTACCAGAAATGCCACTTTCCTTGCTCCACTCACCTTGCAAGTGAATACTCGATTATCGTACTGATGAGTGTATCTACAGCGATTCTTAGCCTCATGGGGGATTCCTTCTTTTGCATGGTTCATGCTGTTCTTACATCCACTTCTAAAATTGCAAAAAAAAAAATAAAGCAAAAAAAAAAAAAAGGATCGGGGTCAAACAACTGGCATGACATATCTCAGTACAGTAAAATAATAATTCAATTTTACAAGCTTGTCCTAAGTAACATTAGAATCAAACTCTTTTTATATATTTCATCTTAGAAAAAGTGAGTTTTCAAAAAAAAAAAAAAAAAAAATTGGAATGGGGGGGGAGGAAGAACTGGAAAAAGAGATTGTGTTCCTTCACCTAAAAGTAAGGTGCTCCCTGCGTTCTTTCTATATTAGACTTATGATATTGTAGTATAACAACATGATTTGATAATATGACCTTGCAGTAATATATTGCTGGCAGATCTTCACAGGAAAAAAGTAGCCCCATTTGAAGGGGGGAAATGGCATTGCAATAGTTATTCAAAGACAGTCAGCAAAAGGAGGAAGGAGACATTTACTTACCTTTCTGCACTTTTGTCTGTACCGACAATTGTTAAAATTGAATATTTGATGTATTTGGGGTCCTACTGTCTTATATTTATATACAGCTTGTTTTCCCCTAGTAATTTTATAACCATCAAAACCTAATGCTTACTTGATTACCTTGAAACAGTCATAAGAGTACACAGAGAAATTATTCATCTATACAACAACAAAATGAAAGAAAAGGGAAAAGGACAACAAAAATGTTACACAAAGAAAAGACATATCCATCAATAGCAAACCGCTCTTACAATAAATACTACAATTTTAGAACTAATCGGCATGATTAAAGATGGGGATTTTAGCCAGACTCTAGTTCCATTTGATGAGGGTCAATATGACATTCTAATACCAGAGAATTATTTATTGAACTCAAATTGGAAATATGATATTGCAACAAATGGAACTTCCATTTCTAATCTATTGAGTGTTATCCAGAAGCAAATATATTCACTTTAGATTTGTTAGTTTTTATGATACCCCAAATCCTATCTTCTTAATGTAGAAATCTTAATGATTATCTAAAATAGCACCAAGGCCATTAAAAACGAATGCGTCAGGTGTTATACAACAACTTAACAAAGCAAATAAAAAATCCAATTTGAAAGTGTAAGTATATGTAGGTGTATGAGCCACACGTCAGTGTTTTAGTAGCAGACGTGATCTGCAATGTATACTGGAAGAAACTATAGTAGGCATCTCTTCAACAAAACCAAATGATGCCTTGCTATTCTTAGAATCACTCCAACATTACAACATAATGTACATTTTCTAGGACTGGATAAACTTTATTCAAATATGGGCCTTCATATCTACTTACCCGCAGCTAAGACATACAGAGGAGCAGGTAAAATACTCATCTGGAAAGAAGGAGCTATGAGCCATTTGATCATCTGGAATTTCACCACAGAACCGATCACTTAATGCCTGGATGACAAGAGAGAGAGAAAAATCATTAATAAGCATAGAATGGTAAGTTTATGGAAGCAAGTTTATGGAAAGGTATAGGTCAGGGGTAGGGAACCTTGGCTCTTTTATGACTTGTGGACTTCAACTCCCAGAATTCCTGAGTCAGCATGGCTAGTTCAGGAATTTTGGGTATTGAAGTCCACAAGTCATAAAAGAGCCAAGGTTCCCTACCCCTGGTATAGGTCAAGGGATCAACAGCCTGTGACCCTCAAAACTCCCCCCCCCTTTTTTTTTGTAGTGAGCCAGCAGTGTGCAGCAGCAGCCAAAAAAGCGAATACAATCCTGGGTTGTATAAACAGAGGCATAGAATCAAGATCATGCAAAGTATTAGTACCGCTTTATAAAACCCTAGTAAGACCACACCTGGAATACTGCAACCAATTTTGGTCACCATACTACAAAAAAGATGTTGAGACTTTGGAAAAAGTTCAGAGAAGAGCAACTAAAATGATCAAGGGCCTGGAGACTAAAACATATGAAGAATGGCTGCAGGACTTGGGTTTGGCTAGTCTAAAGAAAAAAAGAAACAGGGGCAACATGATAGCAGTATTCCAGTATTTGAGGAGCTGCCACAAAGAAGAGGGCATCAAACTATTCTCCAAAGCACCGGAGGGCAGGACAAGAAACAATGGTTGGAAACTGACCAAAGAGAGAAGCAACCTGGAATTAAGGAGAAACTTCCTAACAGTGAGGACAAGTAACCAGTGGAACAGCTTGCCTTCAGAAATCATGGGCGCTCCATCACTGGAGATTTTTAAGAAGAGACTAGACAGTCACTTGTCTGAAATGGTATAGGTTCTCCTGCTTGAGCAGGGGTCTGTCCCTTCCAGTTCTATTCTATTCTGTTCTGTTCTGTTCTGTTCTGTTCTGTTCTGTTCTGTTCTATTCTATTCTATTCTATTCTATTCTATTCTATTCATCAATGCTCTGAATGCACAACTGAATTTCAGGTGTACACTTGCTGAAAGAGGTGAAAAAAAATAGCACTTGGGAATTTAGGATTGGATTCACTTCCTCATACAAATCCCTGTTTGTTTAACAATGGTTTATGAATGAACCATCACTGGTTCAATTCAAACAACACATAAATGCAAACAAACTACTTTGTGCCTTAGTATAGAACCTATTAGTTTCTCCATTATTGTTTTGTTAGTTGTCTTTTAACATCAGATGCAGAATAATCTGTTATTCCTTCTCCATTTGCCATTATAAATTTTTAGCCCAGAGCATTAAAAACAATAGTTTAGGGAGCATCCCAATAGTTATGAATGAAGAAGTTAACCATCAACTGAGATATAAGCATTAAAAAGGGTAAAAAAATAAAATCTAGTTCCCCAAAAGAAATGTATTAATAGCAAAATCAAAAGTTTTGAAAGTATGTGAAATTTGTAGATGCTAGCCCTAAGCAAGCATAAAGAAACCACTAATTTCTTAACCTCTTAGAAATTTTTAGCCAGGATGGACATTTTTTTCAGGAAATCTTATAGGAGAAAGTTTCCCTGAGGGATTGTTATTTTTGTTTATTTATCTATCCAATGTCACTTCTTTTTCATACATTTTAAACTGGAAATAAACCCTAAATAAATAAATCTTAAAGCTAATGGCTGAGTAAACATGCACAGCTGTTATCCTGAATCATGTTTAATGTTACAAAACTACAAAAGATTTGGGTGGTAAAATAATACTAAGTAGTTTAATATTATTTTTTCCATGGAATAAACAGGTATGTTTCTTATTGTGTCATGCAGGTTCATCAGATAGTTGTAGAAGAGGTAACAATAATCACTGACTATATCACCTACATTTCCTTTCATTTCTGCAGGAAAGGACAAAAGAAAAATCCACTCCATTGGAAACGTGAGCAGAAAGTTTTAGTGAAGGAATATTTCAGAGAGTCAGCACTCCAAAACTCATCCAGATGGTAAAGTTCAGAAGGATTTGTATCGCTACATTTCCCTGCTGCTACTCAGCATCTTACATTGCTCCCTGAAGAGCCTTGGTTCTAGCCTCTGTTTGTTCTAGGTGCCACATCTTTGGTATCTATCAATGAAAATCTAGTTTCTCACTTAAGAAAATTGAGGAAAGTCAAGGCAAACCAACGAATGAGTTGTTGCCTAGAGACCGTGTCCTGTCAGTTACCCTGGTAACAATATGGACCTTTCCATTGCACTACAATAGCTCAGTTCTGATAGCTTATGTATTTATAGTGCTCTGACACCCAGCCTGAGACTCTGAGTGTTTAGATTACAGACATTATCAAAACTAGATACACACACACACATACATATATATACACATACATACATACATACATATACACACACACACACATATAAAACAAATTTATTGGCCACCACTCTTACCCTAGGGTAACTCTGTGGCTTACAGTTACATCTAAGTCAGGGGTCCCAACCCCCAGTCCGTGGACCAGTACCAGGCCATGGCATGCCAGCAACCGGTCTGCACAAACAAGCAAAGCCCCATCCGCGGGATGCAGGCAGCACACAAAACCACGCCCCCTCTGGTCTGTGGAGAAACCTCTTTCCACATAACCGGTCCCTGGTGCCCAAAAGGTTGGGGATCTCTGATCTAAGTTACCACATAAAATGTTACAATCAAGCATTTATTTATTTAACTAACAGAAGAGGGCAAATTGAACTGTCGGGAGAAAGAGTTCTGAACTAATTGTTGATTTGCAAAGGCTCTGGCACATTTTTCCTAGACAGTTGAGGAAGTTGAGATTCTCTTTACTCCTAAGGCTTGACTCATTTGCTGTACCATTTTGGGCCTGCCCATTCTTGAGAAGCGATTGCTGTAGATTACTTTTTGAATTTGGGGCCTTATCAACGGGATGAGAAGCTAGGCATATCTTTTGAAAAGAATTATACCAAATTATACCATGAATTAAAACGGGTCAACTATAAGTTTTGGAAGATAGGCTCCTGCTACAGGATATAAACTGGAAAACATTAGAATTACTGTTCCAATTATAAATCTGGACTTATTACTTATTATAGAGCAAATTCTACTTACTTTGAGTGCTTTGTAGATAACTCCAGGAGGACGTGGAGAACGGGTGGTATTATTTTCTAGCTGCTGCTCCATAGCATGCCTGAGGCTAGAAAAATCTGTTGGCGGGTTTTGTGTCCTTATTCCTTTGTAATGGATTGAGCTGAAGGATTCGGGGAAGAGACCAAGTTTGCGGAATCGATCCTGAATTAGTTTCTCAGGCACCTCAGAAGGATTATCTGAATGGATTTAACACGCAATTGTTAGTATGCTGGTGAACCACATAATTCTGAATATTTCTGGCAATCCTTAAATATATCCCGAGTGTCATATATTTCTGGAGAGCAGGGTAAAATAAGAGTGATGGGATAGCCAAAATTACACAACAAATGGGTTATGCTAGACCTTTAAGGATTTCTGCACTTGTTGTATTTGTGGAAACACTGAAGAAAGAAAATATCTGTGCAATGCATCTTTGCCATGTCTAGATGGATGTCTGGTGTAATCACATTTCTGTCTAAACCACATCTTCAAATAATCAGAAGCAATACAGACAGACTCATACACCTAAACATGGGCCATTATCAAATCATAAAAAATTAAAATGGGATAAAAATTATTTAAGCTTCATCTTATTCTCACCCAGAAATAAGCTCCCTTGAGAGCATAAACAGTATCCAGCTACAATGGATCCCTGGCCCATGTAGTTCAGCAGTCGGTTCTCACAGGAGCCAACAGGAAGTCCACAGTCTCCCAGAAAAATTTGGGAGTCTTCGTGGACTCACTGCTCCTGCTTGGAGAGCAGGTGGCAGCCATGGCTGGTGGGGAGGGCTTTGCACAGATTCATCTGATGCACCAATTTCCTGGACCGGGTGGCCTTGCTCATGGGTTACCCATGCCTTGGTCACCTCCCATTTGTATTACTGCAGTGTGTTCTACCTGGGGCTGCTCTTGGAAGACTTCCCAGAAAGTTCAACTGGTCCACAACACAATAATGGTGGAGGAAGCTAGGTTTGCCCATGTTAACATCTCTGTTGTGTGAGATGCACTTACTTCCAGTGTTTTTCTGGGTACAATTCAAAGTGCTGTTCATCACCTTCAGAGCTCTACGTGAGACTATCTATGAGACAGCCTTTCCCTAAAGACATCTACTACTATGTCAGATAGGGTGGGCACCCTCCTGGTTTTGTCATCTAATGGGAGCTAGGAAGCATGCCTTTTCCACGGCAGTTCCTGCCCTATGGAACATTTTGCCCGCTGAAGTTCAGCAGACCTCCATCCTTTTACCCTTCTGTAAAGCTTTAAAGATCTGCTTTTTTCTCCCCCAAGCATTGGGAGATTAGATGATGATATATTTGCATGGATTGACGTCAGCTTTTTCTTTTTATTCTTTTTATTATTTTATGTTTCAAATTTTTTTTACAGTTTTCAAAATAATTTTATAGGGAGCCACCCAAGGTTGCCTGAAAGATGGGCAGATATATAAGTGTGTGTGTGTGTGTGTGTGTGTGTGTAATATTTACAGTAGTCATTTTGATGATCAATTCAATCCAAGGGGGAGCAATACTTTGATTCAGCACTTTGTTGAAAAAGAGTGCTTCACCTGAAGATATGCTACATCAATGCATCCTGCCAAAGTTTCATGCAGCCCTAATGCACAATATATTTCCACTGGATTCTACTCACCAGCACCCAATAACTGTGTGTACACAGTTTCATGAAAGATAATGACTCCAGGACCCAAAGTGGACAATGGAACATCCAGTCCACAACGGGCTGTGGTTGCTTTCAGTTCTTTGGTGAAGTGTTTTAGGTATGCTTCCGAAGCATCTCCAAGAAATTTGAAGAGATCATTGTGGAGCCTGTCAGCATGTGTGCGGTAGATGATGAGATCTGAAATAGCCAAGACCTTCAGAAGCAGCCGGGTCCTCTGACTTAGATTCTCCATGGCACCAAGAAGACCCTCTGTGTCAATCACTACCATTTTATGAACAGGGTCATAGGCAGCCCAAACACCTACTGTACAAGACTCCTGTGCTGGAGACGTTTTAAAGACTTCACGGCCATAAAAGAAGGTGTGGTTAAGGGTATGAGATTTCCCATCCCCTGTATTCCCAAAAATAGACACCACCTTTACATGTTGGTCAGCCTTGCAGTTCAGTTTCCTGATAAATTCTTCTTCATTCTCCACCTTCCGACACAAGAAAAAAACATTTAAGATTTTATGAGAACATTAAAGCTGCTGAACTCTGCTACTACATAAACCTAACATGTAATCAAGCTGCCAACTACCACGTTAAATCTGCAATGCTCAAGAGTTGATCAGACTTGTATCAAAGGGACCCCCATATTTTAATAACCTCTTCCAAGAATGCTACTACTTACATATCTTTATACTACCGGTCCCCAAATAGGTGGGGATATCCATCAATTTCAAAAGGCTAAGCTAAGCCAACTGAATTTGGTATGCCATTCTAATCCTAAAAGGACTTTAAAAACCTTACAGCCTTTCTTAGAATAGGATTATAAATAGTCAAAGCAACATGACAATGATTAAATTACAAATACAAAAACCTTGGCATTCAAAACAAAACACACAAAAAATCGATAAAAGAATGGTTCACATCTCATAATAATTCTACAATACTTAGTATATCAGCCTAGGACTGGAGAGAATTAGGTCCAATGTGCAAACTTAAATCAGTCACCTACTCAATCGGATTAAATTTATATTGTTGTCATAAGGATAAAATTAGGAAAGAAATGAATGGAAAAATTGATACATCTTGAAAAGAAAATTCATTTTTGTTCAACAAATAATGTTGTTTTTGAAATGGGTATTTCTTTTTCTTATGCCTTCAAGTCATTATTGACTCCTAGAACAGGGGTCCCCAACCTCCGGTCTGTGGACTGGTACCAGGCTGCAGCATGACAGCAACCGCACAAACAAGCAAAACCCCATCAGCGGGATGCAGGCGGCATACAAAACCAGCCCCTTCCGATCCGCAGAAAAACCTCTCTCCACGTAACCGGTCCCTGGTGCCCAAAAGGTTGGTGACCTCTGTCCTAGAGAGTACCTGGAGGTTTCCCTGCAAATTTCTTGGCAAGTTTTTTCAGAAGTGGTTTGCCATTGCCTTCTTCCTAGGACTGAAAGTGAATGGCTGGCTTGTGCCTAAGGCTGGATTACAAGTCATAGTCTCCCAGTTTCTAGCTTAGTGCCTTAACCCAAACTGGCTCTTAGGATCTATCATTTTCTCTTATGATATTTTCCAATTGTGTCAGCCAGCACTTAAATAATAGGATCTTGGATTACCAAATTTAACTATGAAATTTATTTCTGAGAGAACAAAAAGTGGGTATGTTCTGTTCTTGCAAAACAGACATTGAGACGAGGCAGGTTCACAACAAAGGATCTCTTTATTAAGTACATTCACAGAACAGAAGCAAGAACACAATGGCCACTTGCCTTTCATACTCCCCTTGCAAGGGGATGCACATCCAATCGTTGCAGGCCATTCTCCCACCCTGTGCATGCGTGCAAGGCTGGAGACAGCCTGTCTGGGTCCCGGGCAGACACGTGGTCTATCCGGGTCTCTGCAGCCTTCCTGCAGCCTTCCTGAGCCTTGCTGAATGACTCAGCAAGGCCCAGGACATAACAGGGTATTTGTTCAACTCTTATTAAAGGATACCTTTAAATTAAATAGACATATAAAGGATCAATTTTAGTCCTTGCCTCAAACCCTTAAATTTATATTTTTCCTCATATTCATTTCTAAGCAAAATTTGCAATGTACAGAAAAGGGATCCTAGGTCTACATGTGGAATGAAATGAAGTAAAGTCCTACAGAGATAGAATTAAATTTATAACTTCATACTGTGTGTGACAGAGCCAATTTTAGTGTTCCTTCATATGAAACACTTATTAAAAGTAAAAAATGTTGTGCCAGAACAACCTTTCATGTAAACAGATACATCAAATTTTGTGAATACTAGCACAAAATGGCTGCAGGCAGGGCTTAATTATTCCTCAAATGGCAGCCATGGAAAGTGTGGCTAGTCAGAAAAGTCAGACAGAGAATGGACCATTTCAATTTATAGCTGCTTAAGAAGTTGCAGATAAACACAGTCTCATTATACTCTGAAGCACTATTTTCCCTTGGACCTGAAATACTGTACAGCCCAATCAGAAATGAAGGGAGAAAAAAACAGGCAAACAAATTAATCATGTTTTCTTAATTTAGGATCTTTTTCTAACTTAATCTTTTTTATGCATTGTTTAAATATTTTATAAAGGCGTTGACAATAGTAAAGTTAAAGTTACATATTTGCTAAATGCTTACATGGTATTGTCTTACTTTGTTCATCGTCTCAGTTCAACTAATTCCTACTATAGGTGGGAGATGAATAATATGATTAAGGATAATTATTTGCCATGATCTTCACTAGTTCAGAAAATAGCAATAATGTCTAATTAGATTTACATTTTCCCCAATCTGGTACCCTATAGATGTGTTGAGATTATAGTCAATTGGCCATGGTGATCAATTAAATTACAATTAATTGGTTGTGGTGCTTGTTACCATCTTTTTAAGGAAGGCTACAAATTAAAGGGAGAAAAATAAAATTATTGTCCTTATTAAAGATATTGGTCAAAGGTTTAAACTGGGCATCCAATAAACAGCAGCTGACTCATTCAATCTGTACTCATTCAATCTGTACTCATTGGGTACAAATGATTACACAGTACAGTTTTGCAAAAGTTACTTATGGACTTTGGAATTAGTTTCCCAGAAGTCAGGCCCAAGGTTTTTCTCCATAACCTCAAAAGAGTAACAGCAATATAAATAGTGATACCTCTGCCTCCTACAGCATCAGAAGAAATCAACTGCTTGGTTCCTATATACAATTTATCCTGATCTTTTATGTATATGGAAACACTGCAGAAAAGCTCTGTTAAGGCAAATGGGATAGGAACCCATGAAAAAAAAATCATTTTGGTAAGTGTCCAAACATTAACATAATTGATAAATTGTGCTAAACTATAATTTGACTTCTTTAATTTTGGTTTAGCACACTGACAGGGTACTCATACTAGATTATTAAGAAATGGTTGGCCTAACCACAGTTTACTGAATAAGCCACAATTGTCTAGATAGACTGTACTAAGCCATAAATTATAAATCATACTACTTGAATTTTCATCAAGCTATGCTAAAACCAAATCAACTCTATTATGACTTAGTGTGATGCTTGCAGACAGTAGGATAATGGTATAAACCAAGGGGCCAAATGAGAAACTGAGACTGTTGTGGAGGATCAAACCAATAGGGTTGTGGAAGAGCATAGGTAGGCAGGCATGCACACACGTAAATTGAAAAAAAAAATAGCAGTCACCTTCGAAATAAAAGCAATCCACGCAGGCCAGACAGGGACTGCCAAAGGGCCAGATGTGACCCAGCGGCCATCAAATGCCCAGGTTTGACTTATCATGTATCTTGTCAAATCATAAGGAGAGTATCACTTGAATATGAACTGATACGAATATGAACGGAAACCCTTAAGAGTGATAACTGAGTTTATTTTTTCCAAAATAGCACCATCCTGAACCAAATAAGACATTCTTATTGATCTCTATTCATTTTCAAAGCTTAAAACAATTCTTACCTGAATCTCCTCTGTTTCATCCACCAGCAGGAAGCTTACCACATGTTCTGTCATCTTCTTCCTCTTGGTCTCCTCATCCATTCCTTCCTCCTCTTGCTGCTCATGTCTGCCACTATGGTATACGGTAATGGGATGTTTCCTCTTATTTCCCCCAGCATGAGTTCTCTTCTGACACTCTAAACATAAGTTTATTTTGCACGCTTGGCACCTTACGGTTGCCCTTTGTCTAGAGCTTATGATATTGTTCTGCAGGATGCTGCCACTTGTGACTTTGCAGGTGTCACAGTAGGGGACATGGCCAGGTTTGATTCGAGTCCGTTCATGATTTCGAAGTCTTTCTTGTCTATGCAGTTCTTCTTCGCAACGGTGACACTGCAAGCTTCCACATTCATCACATTCAAAGACTGCTTCATCTGCGCCACTGCAAGCATAGCTTTCCTGACACAAAAGTGTGGTATTCAGTCCTTTATCTACAGATGGAGGTTGGGCACTCATCTTCCACAAATTATTACTTTATAAAACTGGTTTTTTTTTATCAGATACATACATTGATTTGCCAAAGGACTAAAATTAGTACTTATCTTAAGAGAGAGGAAACTATAAAAGTTGGGATATATGTATCAGTTTTGATTCTTCACCTCTATGATGCTTTCATGAAAGGCATAAAAAAAGTCCCACTTGGCTTAAGAATCGTAAACACAAGTTTCCATAATGACTGAGGGGGCTGTAAAATTCCACACTTAAAGTCACAATAAACTTGGATACATGTAAGAAAAACAATCTGTCTCCAAAATGTAAGCTTTTTTCTTCGCAATGTCTAAAACATAAGGGAAAATATTGATTTAATGTATACATATAAAAACATACACATAAACATAAGTGCAATAAATGTCTCAGATAATATTAAAAAGCCTGTTACTTTCTTTACATGATTTATTTCTCCATCAAAATGAAAAACACTTATGGATATAGTTTAAAACTTTTGCATAACAAAAGATATCTCTGATTAAATTAGTCATATACAAAACTTCCACTGGAGCTTCAAATGTGATTAAAAACAACCTGGGGATTCTCATAAGAGGTTGGCAAGGACGATTTTATCAAACAAGTATAGGACTTAACACCATTCAACTGAGAGGCCCATGTAGGTTGTTTTAAACAAGTCACTTTCCATTCAAACTGTGTGGCACCTAATCTTAAGTAAAAGTGCTTTGGACTGTACTTTTCCAAGCAACGATGGCATCTTTCATAAACACACACCAAATAAACCACATCAAAGTTGGCCATATTGTTAAGCCCTACAAACAGACAATATGTCATATAGTGATGAATTAGTTACTTAAAGTAAAGCATTAAAAAATTAACTTTAAACTGCTTTTAAACAGGCCAAGAAAGCGGGGAGGGGGAGGGGAAAAGAATGGTTACAAAAAACACATTGGTTCAGTGTTTACTTGTGACTCACTCGCCACCATGAGAAGATCTTGACTTAACCCTGTCCGATAATCTAAAGAACATAATATATAACTCACGGCTTGGTTGAGTTACTTGAAAGCACCACATCCAGATAATCTCTGGATTAATTAATTAATTTCTCGTGAGGCGCTAAATCTCCCCGTATAAACAAGAACAAGCGAGAGGAAACGGAGTAAAATAAGACGACAAAAACAAACCGTACAGAACAACGCAGCCCGATCTATTGTTTATTAAACAATAGGCATCTTCTTCCTCCTCCTCCTTTTCCTCCTTGCAAGTCTCAGTGACTAAGTAATCAAACGGTTGTCTCCTCCTCCAGCTCCTCTTTTTAACTACTAAACCCGGCGGTGGACAGGGAGGGATCCCTTTCTTCCCCAATAGAAGGATTTAACTATCTGGGTCCCAGCATGTGAACCTGGTGCCCCGGTAGGTATAAGGGCCAGTCCCAAGATCGTCTGTTTTCCCCCTTGTTGTCAATGTTGATCAGCTGATCTCAGGGAACTTCAGGGTTATTTTTTTTTTTTAGGCAGGAAGGTAAGTGGTCAAATGGGAAGGAGAAAGGGCGGACAGGTGCATTGTGGGAATTGCAGTATTTTTGTGTGCAGCTTTGCTGCGTTGGAAAGGAGACAGCGCCTCAGAAGCAGTAAAACAGAATCGTACAGCATGTAGAGAGACGTAGTTTCCGAAGTCCTACTAAGGCTCATAATTATGGGAAAACGGTGGTAGAAGTAAGAAAGTGCGTCGGCCAAATAGAATATACACTGTGCAGAATATTCGAAGAATTATGAGCCTTTAACATTTACATCATATTAGTGTTTACTGGAGATGTTCAAACTGTTTTCAGAAAATGCTAAAGCATAAGAGACATTATAGCTAATACACATGGCATAACAGAGAAAGCCAATAAATACCTCCCAAAAGTCAATTTGAGCTTTATTGACTATAGAAAGGCACCATATTACAGTAAGTCAGCCATGTCAAACAAGGCAATCTCCTTAGAGAATAGAGAATCCCAGAATATCTCATTTTCCTATTGTGAAATCCAGTCACATGAAGCCTGGACAGAACATGGTAACACAAATTAGGCTCAGCATGGTGAAGGAATGAGGCAAGGCTTCTTATTTGTTTAACCTACAAACTGAATATATACTGAGGGAGCTGGATTGGAAGATAAGCATGGTTTTAAAATTGGAGAGAAAAAATATCAACACCCTGCAGATGACACTCCTCCACTATCTGAAATGCAAATGATATCAGTATCTAGGAATGAATGTCAAAGATCACAGGGGGAAAAAGGATTGCAATTAAATAACAAGAATACCAATTGATCATAATAGGGATAGCTATCAGAATCTACAATGAAGATATTAAAATGGCGATTAGCTATCAACAGTAAAGGAGCCAGCAGTCATGAAATATACAGCAACTTAGCACTTGCTAAGCCGATCTCAAGATAGGATTCCACACTAATTACTCTTAAGGAATATTGATGCCTCACAACATGTACAAGAAACAAAATTCTTGCATCATTCTTTTGCACTCTCCAAACTTTATATAGTACTTACGACCACAATTGAGCCCAAAATTTCTGTTGCTAAGTGAGACATTTGTTAAATGAGTTTTGCCCCATTTTACGACCTTTTTTGCTAGTTATCAAGTGAATCACTGCAATTGTTAAGTTAGTAATACAGTTAAGTGAATCTGACTTCCCCATTGACTTTGCTTGACAGAAGGTCACAAAAAGGGGATTGCATGACCTGCAACCATCATAAATGTGAACCAGTTGCTAAGCATCCAAATTTTGATCAAATGATCATGGAGATGCTGGAAAGGTTGTAACTGTGAAAAATGGTCATAAGTCACTTTTTTCATTGCTGTTGTAACTTTGAATGGTCACTAAATGAACTGTTGTAAGTCGAGGACTACCTATACAATAACACAGGAATGCAGTTATCATTTTACTGTTCTTCGATCTTTTGCCACCATTTGTCGTAATTGTTTTAAGACAAAAATCTGATTCAAGAGTAGAACATAGAGGGAGGAAAAGTAACAACTGTGAGACAGTGAAAAAAAAACTTCCAGTGTTGGAACATTCACAACTTCTGGAGGCAAATTGTTCCACTGATTAATTGTTCTAACTGTCAGGAAATTTCTTCTTAGTTCTAGTTCTAGGTTGCTTCTCTCCTTGATCAGTTTCCATCCATTGCTTCTTGTTCTGCCCTACGGTGCTTTAGAGAATAGCTTGACTCCCTCTTCTTTGTGGCATCCCCTGAGATATTGGAACACTGCTGTCATATCACCCCTAGTCCTTATTTTCATTAAACTAGATATACCCAATCCCAGCAACCGTTCTTTATATGTTTTAGCCTCCAGTCCCCTGATAATTTTTGTTGCTCTTCTCGGCACTCTTGTCTAGAGTGTAAGATCTAGTCTGGAAAGACCACCAACAGCAGAGCGACTTAAAAAAATTCTGTATCTCTTTGCCAGTATTTATTGCTGGTCCAGATTTTTCCAGTTCAGATTTGTTAACATTACAGATTCTTTTAAAGTTGAACCCGAGAGAAATTTCCTAAGTCAAAAAGAATCAGAGTTCTGCCCAAGGCCGTTTCTTCCAGCGGAACAACTACAGGCCGGGAGAGAGGACGGAAGTCGGCGAACCGTAGACATGCGCAGACCCAAAACAATTCCTAGAGGTGCCCGTTTCTTGAAATATCTCTAGGACTATTCATTTGCCTCTCCATGATCAAAACGAACGCGGAGCTGGGCGGTCTTTGGCGGAAAGCCGAGTAGGGGGGGTTGTTCACGTGACCAGCCGCGTAACGCGACGGCGCCTGTGGCTCTGAGTGGCGCGTTTGCGGCCTAGTTTCCTTTGCCGGGTCGAGGAGAGTGGAGACAGTCGGGCCTGTTGTCTTCGGCCGTTGCTTTCGGTGAGAGCGTGCAGCTTATCCTCTGGATAAAGAGGAGGGACCGAGGAGTGATGGGGGGGTTTGACGCCTTGGGGCACCTGTGTCGGGGGCCCTTCAGGAATGGGGCGGGCTGAAGGTGGCCCTTTTGGAGCTTTTCAGGGAGGGTTAATGACGCTTTGGGCGGGGGGGGGGAGACAAGGGTTTGGATGCTTCCCTTTTTCTTTCAAAGCATCATGCTCCGAAAAGGATAGAGGGCGACGAAGTATAGGGGCGATACCGAAAGCCCTCGAAGAGGCCTGAGAGCCGGCCCATTCAGGCTAGATGTCCTCCGAGCCCATCCTTGTTGCCTTGCATGCAGTAAGCTCGGCGCTTGATGAGCGCAGCCTCGAGAGGTGAATTGCATGTGTGAGGGGGGCCATTGCGAAGCAACCCTCGGCGGGCAAAAAGATCGTTGAAATCTCAGAGATCCAGAAGAATCCTTAGAGGAGGCTTTTGCGCCTGGCAATAGTTTTTCTGAAAGCAGGTCGTTTAGGCGGTTTTAGGGCTCGGTTTTTTTTTTATCACCTTCAGCGTTTCTTGAAATGGAAGGTTTTGTAGAACTGTACAAGTGGTACGGGATTGTCTCACGGTGTATAGGATTCATCCCGACCGTTTTAAATAGCAATTAATCCATTCCTGAAAAGCGCACAGGGCCATGCATTTATTTTTATGGATCTGCCATCTTCTGTGGACATTTTTAAACAGAGCTTGTAATCTTATATTCGCTTATCTGAAATTAAGCCAAACTGACTTTTTTTTAAGGGGGATTGCCCTGTAAATGATATTAAAAATGTGCTCTAAGCCCCAAAATATTTACCTGAAATGAAATCTAAATGAATTAAGTTTGTAATCCAGAAAAGAGAAGGTAATCTCAGAAAAACAGATGGTAAGGTAATGAGAAGCTATGAGAAGGTAATCTCAGAAAGACAAGATGGTAAGTTGACTTTAAGGGCATCTTTTGTGTTCAGCTTAAAAATGTGGTTATCCATAGCCTGTTAGCCGCTTTATTGTACTTCAAGTTTTAGGTGCTGGATGTAGTTTCCCTTGCTTTTCTCTCCTTGCTTCAGTCAAAATGCCATCAGTTAAAGAAGAGAAGATGTCAGTTGTGGCTAGGAGGGCCTTTTGCACAGTCTTGTGCACCAGTTCCTAGATCAGGAGACTCTGTCCACAATCACTCATGCCTCCCTATTGGACTGCTGTAGAGTAACACACTCTACAAGGGGCTACCCTTAAAGAGTACCTGGAAGTTCAGATGCAGAATATGTTTCCAGAACATCATACATTGCACCTCTGTTTGACAAGTTGCATATGTTGCCACTTTGCTTCTGGGTCCAATTCAAGGTGCTGGTATTATCTTTTAAAGCCCTTTGTGGTGTGTGACCAGTTATCTGAGAGACCGCCTCCCCCCTATTGCATCTGCCTTGTCCCTCTGTGTACAGTAGAGAATGCAGGCTGTGGGTTCCGTCCTCTAGGGATTTACACTTGGTGGGTACCAGGAGGCAGGCATTCTCCCTGTCCCCAAAAGTGAGGTGAGGCCCATCCCTGTTGATGTTCAAGAGGTCCCTCAAGACCTGGCTTTGTTACCAGGCTTTCTCTCAGGGGACCAGTGAAACCTTATAATGGGTTATAATGGCTGCAGCTGATAATTACCTTGCAATACAGTTTTTCATTTGTTAATGTTTGTTTTAAATTTTAAGGATGACTATTTTTATTTATTTATTTTAATTTATTATTGTATAACACCATATTGGTAAACTGTCTATATTTTAAAAGGTTAGTAGAAGTTCAGGGACTCTTTGGCAACTTCTCTATGTGTGCTCCATTTTTATTTTAGTCATAACATTTTTTATAATGTTCAATAGCAGATGTCCGTCCAGTCATGTGATTCCTGAAATATTTTCTATCTTTTTGTAAGGACGCACTTCAACTAACCACCCAAGAAAGCACAACTCTTGAAACAGGAATTGTCTCAAAAGGATACTTTTATTAGGGATCAGTGACAGTAGGGAAGTCAAGGCAAGATCTGAGGAAAAGCTTTTTCTCTATTCTGTTCTCTAGTTTTAAGGAAAAAATGTGTGCTGTGTTAATTTTAGAAATTGCAGAAATATCAATATACCAAAGTAACCAGAACCAGAATACTTGTACTACCTGTACTTGAAAATGCCACCTGACACTAACTTCTGTTATTTCCTCATATAGTTACAAAAATTATTTGGGAACAGATTCTGAGAGTAACAACTGATGAATATAGCTGAATCAATTGAATTATTTCAGAAGTATTTTGCTCTTTAATAAGACCATAATGATATATTAAATAATGTTCTATATTGCTTAATATAGTTTTTGGATAAGTATGTCTTGGGTCATTGTTTGGTTTCATCCAGCTGTTCGGATTTCTTTTTTTTTTTTAACACAGTTGGAAGAAGAATTAACTTCCTTAATATTTTCCTTTTGTTTTCTGCTGTTTTTCTTTCTGCTGCATGTTTTTCATTTTGCGTATTCTCATCTGCAGAATTTTTTTTATTTCCTATTTTTACATTTTTTAAAATATTATTTGGTCAGCTCTTTCTTCTTTGCTTCTGAAATGACCCCTTCTGTTTCTGAATTAAACTGATTCCCTCAGCAATCTTTCATGGATCAGAAATTGTTCTGCATCTCTGTTATTGTTTAGCCTTCATTTTATCAGTCATATTTTGCTTGTTTAAATTATTAATTTCTGAACATAAAACCACTTAAATTTTCCTTTTGAAATTTTCCTTTGGAAATACCATAATTAGAAAAACTAAAATAGGACTGTAAAGCATGCTCCACAACTGACACCTACAATCACAAAATAATGAGTATGCTTTCATTTTTCTATTCTTAAACATTGGAATTTTAATAATCTGCCTTCAGCTTATTTTTTTATGTGAAAATAAATTAAGTGAAAGATGCTTTCAAATAAATATAGAATTATAGCCAAAACTAATCTGCAGTTCATTTAATGACCATTTGAAATTACAGCGGCACTGATAAAAAGTGACTTATGGCCATTTTTCACACGACCATTGCAGTATCTCCACGGTCATGTGATCAAAATTCCGATGCTTGGCAACTGGTTGATATGATGGTTGTAATCCTCTGGGGTCATGTGATCACCTTTTGTACTTTCTGACAAGCAAAGTCAATGGGGAAGCCAGATTCACTTAACCATGTCACTGACTTAACAACTGCAGTGATTCACTTAACAACTGTGGCAAGAAAGGTTGTAAAATGGAGCAAAACTCACATAACAAATGTCTCACTTAACAACAAAGATTGTGGGCTCAATTGTGGTCGTAAGTCGAGGACTACCTGTATTACGGAAGATTGTCTCCTGTATCTTTAGGCCACTGTATTTTGTTAACTAAAGATAATACTTTAAACTGTAACAAGAGTTCTCCAGCTATTTTTCTAAGAGCTTTTGGACTACTGAACTAGTAATTTACATAATCAGCTTTTATGAGTACCGAGTTAAATACATTTCTAAAATGTGTGCTGTTCAATCAGAAATACAATTTTAATTAAAATGGTTTAAACCGATTTGACTGAATTTAATAGAAATTCTATTGCTACACAATGGTATATATAGCTATACAAGTGCCTTCCTATTTAAACAATTGTAATGTCATCTGTGTAACTGCCTGGAACTATTGTTTTAACCCAGTAATAGAATAATGTCATCCTAAAAGGGGAAGCAAGCTAAGGATCTTAATGAAGTTCTTTTTTGTTTGAGACCAATGTTTGATAGAATTAAACATAACATTATTGGTTACTGGCCCTAAATAGTTTAGAATAAATCATTTTTACAGAAATTTGAGATTTTATAACAGGCAGACACATTTTCTAGTACAGTCAAAAAGCTACATTAGTTGATAAGAATGCTTAAAGAGAGATTATTTTTCAGTTGTGTGAAGAAGTATCTGGTTATGTCCAGTGAGCCACTGCTGAATTAGACTCTAAAGAGAGAGCTCAAAATAACAATCTGTATGAACGTTTATCAAATGCATCTTCCACTAAACTGTTGGAATTACTCTGGATATTTTATTACAATGATAAAGAACATTAGAAGAAGTTTTAGATAGCTGAAGCTTTGTGAATTTTAAATAAGTTATATTTGCTTTAATTTCCTTATGTTTTATATTTCCAAAATACTTGGTTGTCTGTTCAAGTGATCCCACTTTTATTATATAAAAATATAAATATAAACTCTCTTTATATTTAATCTTTGGCACATTGGGAAGGTCTTTTTAAGGATACATTTCAGTTCTGTTTGTTATTTTATTCTGTAATATACTAAACTCCCTTTATTGTGGAGTTTGAGATTAGATCAGATTCCTTTGCTACCATCATGGCTTGTTTGACAGGAATCAGAAATGAACATTAGAGCAAAAATGTTTTTCCATGATGTCAGTTTGAGGTAATTATGATGAGAAAGGCCTCTGTCAATATTCTGCAAGTGAGATGGGTTAGTTGTGTGACTCCATCACTGCCTTATAACACTAGATTGAGTGAAGAAAAACTCCTTTCTAGAAACTGGAGACTCAGCAGATGTCATAGAGAGCATCTGGAGGTATAACTTGTGCTCCAGATGGCCCATCTATGCACCATATTATGAAATTTATGAAAGTATAAATATTTGAGGCAATTCATATCTTGATCCAAGCTACTATTTTAATATATACATTTTATGAATCATTCATGTAAAATAGCAAAGTCCTGAATTTAATTTCTTAGGATTCTCTTGATTTATTTTTTAGTAAATAAGTCCAGAAGAGCTGTTATTTCTGTTTATCTTATCTAAATTAATATTTCTTCACATATTAGTATCGTCAAAGGAGGAATATAGAGGCAACTTTCAGAGGAGATTCTCTGTAAGTACTCAGTAATGGATGTTTCAAAAGATTCATAGTTCTGAATCCGATTGTTCTGTGCTTTTTTTTTTTGTTTAGGTTATTGTTAAAATGTCTTTTCCACCTCACTTAAACCGTCCTCCAATGGGAATCCCAACACTTCCACCTGGAATTCCACCTCCACAGTTCCCAGGTTTTCCTCCACCTGTACCTCCTGGTAAGTTACATCAGAAACTCATCAAATTAGCCTCATTTTTCCATCACTAATTAATAAATCTTTTTTTAAGGTAAGTTAATAAGGAAAATATTATTCTTTATAAATATAGTTTTCTTGCATTTCTATTTAGTAGGTGTTTTAAAATTGTGGTTGATTCTTGAACAAAAACTGTTAATCTCTTTTCACAGGGACACCAATGATTCCTGTGCCAATGGGTATTATGGCTCCTGCACCAACGGTAAGCATAATATAAAATACAACTTGTGTAAACTTTATAGAAATAATTGCAAGATTTGATTACTTTTATGTACGGACATACTACACACACACAAACACCAAAAAAAAAAGTGATCATCAAAGATTGATCAGTATAATAGTAGTCGCCTATATTTTGCAAAATTAGAGTCATATTCAGGAACACAGGGCTCCCCTTTCTTTGATAAACAGTTTCTACCCTTTGTCTTATATTTGAAACTAGGTTAAACCTAAATCTAACTTTGATTATTGTTTGCAAAATGTCTTGAAATCATTGCTAAATTAGAACTATCATTACCATTGCCCCAATAACCATGGTTGAAGCCAAGAAGGAAAGTGTTTTACAATAAAGAGAAAGAAATGGAATTTCTTAATTGGCATGCTCCAAAAATAAAAGAAAAATCACTTGTAAAGAATCAAAATCGTACTTGCACTGATCTCCATTTCCAAAAGATCATTCAGTTGTTTTAACACAGGGATGGGCAATTTTATGGCTGTTGGAGCACTCCCCAATCCTGTACCCAAATTCGGTGGCAAAACTTTTATCAAAAAGTGCATAATAGATGCACTAACTTTAAAATAAACTACTTGGTACTTTAAACATTTCAAATCCCCAAAATGGAGGGGAAAAGCAAATACTGAACCTATTAACATGATTGGGTGCAGTCCAGGGAGCCAAATAATTGTTTTTAATAAAGTTGCTGCCAAATTTCAAAAAAATGTCCATCTCTATTTTAATTAATACTTCCAAGTTTAAGGAAAGTTATTCCTCTCAGGGTAGCATTTTAAATATGAAGAAATATGATATGTAGATTATTAAAAAATTATAAATTTAAATAGAAATATTCTGAATTTCTGTATAATTTCCTGTTGGGATTACTTTGTGTGCAGTTTGATTCTTACAGAATCACCTGAAAAAAATTGCATGAAATAAGCTCTGTTGTAGAGAAAGCTATTCAGACAAAATTAATTAATACTGAACTCTTCAAAGTAAATGTGTCTCAGCACATTAGTTTTCAGTAATGTATTGTTTAAGTTATTTGACCATTTTGTTATAATGTGGTCCTTCTGTATTTCTGGACTTTTTCTTCTAATGAAGATCCGATAAAGGTTTTTCCTCTTTGAAATTTAACAATAGGAATCTTTTTATTTTCAGGTATTGGTTCCAACTACAGTGTCAATGGTTGGAAAACACATGGGTATTAGAAAGGAACATCCAGGTCTAAAGAATAAAGAAAATGATGAAAACAGTGGACCCACCACCACTGTCTTTGTAGGCAACATATCTGAAAAGGCGTCCGACATGCTTATACGACAGCTTCTTGCTGTAAGTAACATAACAGTATTGGAACTTAGTCCTGCAGTTCTTAATTTGGATATTTTGACATTATCTGTTTTGTTATACTTGTGTACTGATTTAAAATGTTCTGTTGGTCAAGATTTAAACTTACAACTTAAGGCACTTGCAATTTGCCACGCAGAATATTTAATCTCGGCTGTTTGTCGGTATTTTCATATGGTAGTGAAAAATACCTCTCATTTTCTATACTCACACAAAGAATGAACCTCAACTGACTTAGCCATTGAAAAATGATAGTAGTAATTGCAGTCCAAAGTATATGGAATACCCAAAATTATCTCTTGCTGCATTTAGCCAATTGAATTTCCATTCCACTACTCCTGCCATCATGCCTGGCCCTGGATCCAACAAAGCATCCTTCATTGGAGCTAGAAATATTGCTCAGCCACGGTCTATGAAATCAGACCTTGTATAATTTTGCAATAGAATGGATAATTGTTACATGCTGTCAAGAGAATTGTTTCCTGATGATTGCATGAATAAATGTTTTAGCAATAAGATTTGGCTATTCCAAGGATAGTCCTGCAATTTGCCTCATCTTTTGTTGTCTTTTTTCTTTCTATCTTGCCAATTATACTCATTTTTCCTACATCAGCCTATGCACTATATTCCCCAAATATGTGAGTTTTTGCTTGCTGATCATTTGGAAAGAGCATTAGTCTTTATTTGGACCAGGATTGACTGATTCTTGCAGTTCATGGTACTCTTAGTAACTGTCCAAATCCATAATTCAAGGAACTCTTATCTTCTTTGTACAATAATTAAATGTATTATTCATTAACAGGAATTAACCTAAAAGGCATTATTTAAATAAAAATAAAACTACTTAGGGTATTTCTTTATGATGCATATTCAGCCATTGTCCACTAACATTTATGCCTTTTTAATCAATATTTTCCAGAAATGTGGGTTGGTTTTGAGTTGGAAGAGAGTTCAAGGAGCATCTGGAAAACTCCAAGGTATGTGTATTTTCTTGTCTTTATTTTCGTATACACAAACATATATATATATATATATATATATATAAATTCATATGTATGAACATACCAGCTTTGTTAATAAATCTTCCTATATTTATTTATTTTATTTACTTGTCATATTTAGGAAGTGCCCATCTCTCTCACAGAGGGATTCCTGGGCAGTGTACAATAAAATATTAAAAGCATAGAAATCAGTATGCAAAATTTGAAAGAAGCAGGGAATGTTAAACATTGATTAAAGGGGAGGGAGGGGAGGGCTTTCAGTCCGCACTGTCAATAGTAGTGAGAAAGGAAACATGATAATAGGAGGTCTTACTTGATAAGTGTAGTTGGCTTACTGAACTGTTGTTGCATAATACAGTGGTCTTCAGTGGTTTGCCTTCGTACCATCAGATTGGTGACAACATTCCAGCTGGTCCCAATTCCTATCTTATGCAACAACATAAATTACCACATCATTTTTGAAATTATTATTGCAGTTGATTGGCTATTTTGGGGGTTTACTTAAGAGACAGCAACATAGAACATATGCTCCTAATTTAAAACACTTGAATGTATAGCATTGACCAGACATTTTTTTTCTAAATATTTAAAAATGTACTTTATAGAGATCTTGATAAGACACAATTTACATTGAAAAGCAGTCTTGTGATTGTTGATACATCATTTGCCTATATGACTTTTAAATTTATATTCTAAATTCTCAATTATTTCTAGCTTTTGGATTTTGTGAATATAAAGAACCTGAATCCACACTACGTGCACTGAGATTGCTACATGATCTCCAGATTGGAGAAAAGAAGCTACTTGTTAAAGTTGATGCCAAAACAAAGGCTCAGCTGGATGAATGGAAAGCAAAAAAGAGGGCGTCCAATGGGGTATGTATACAAATTAAGAAATATACAAAATAGAAAATAATTGATAGGCATACTTTCCCTATACCTCTTTTGTTGCATTGTTTCTGTTCAGTCTGTTGTGTTGAATTTATGGTTCTTTTGTAGATTAGCTCCACACTACTCCTTTGGCACAATCAGCCAGTCACAATCAAAATGATAATCTGAATAATAGTCATAATTTTGAGCTTGTGCCATTATGACAAAGAAGTTAATAAATTTTCGGTTTGGAAGTTGTGAGCTGTAGAACAGAGAAAGCTCATACAGCAAGTCCCTGTTTAGCAACTGCCTTGCTAAGTGACCATCCACAAATTATGTAATAAATGATCGTTTAAAAATCATTTTCTGAGCAATATGTATACTTACACTCAAAGGTTTGTGCCTGATAAGAACAAACTCTTAAGAGTAATACTGGCAGAGATCCATGAGAGAACTTTATCTAAAAGGGTAGTAGCAACCAAAGATCTTCGCAGCATATCCCTCTCTCTCTCCCTCTCTCTCTCTATCAAATGGGTTGCTTAGCGACCATGTTGCCAAAATCAATTGCAGTTGCTAAATGAGGACCACCTGTATTTTCATTTCTGTATCTTTAAAAACTCATGCATTTCAGGTAATCCTGAATAAAAGGAAAATAATTGATATTTCGGTAAGATTTTAAGCTTTTTGTTTTTATGATTTCTAGCATATACTTATTTTGAAAAATATGGTAGAATTAATCCAATTAGTTCTGAATAGCACTTTCACTTTGCAAAGTTATTTTAATGTCACTTATCCAACACACTCTGTTAGCTCTTTCCAAGCTGTTCTTAATATGACAGCTTCTCTGTATGACAGCTTCTCTGTCAGCTATAATCCCTTCCCTCCTCCTTTCCTTGCTTCTTAGCTACTGCTGCTTAGTGAGACTTTCCTTTTTCTATTCTTTGTTTCTTCACCTGGCATTTGACTGGATAAACTGTCTTGGAATTTAAGGTGAGAGTCCCTTTGATTTTCTCTAAAGAAAAGTTTTAGCAAGCTTTTTTAAGCTCACCAATCATTTGTTGCCGCTTACTTTAAAGAATTTGAGATAGCATTTAAACAATATTGAATGGGGCAAAATATTTCTTTAAAATTAATATATACATTTATCTTCATAACCAGGTTTTGTTTGCTATTAGGTTGTGGGTAACTGAGATTGCAATTAGGGTTGCATTGTTGTCTTTAGGAATATGAACATGTGCTGGTTGTTTGTGAGGAATTATGGAAAAAATTTAAATTGATTAATTCAGTTTTTATATTTGTAATTGTTATAAGCAACCTCATTCAATGAAAATGTTAGAATGTTTTAAATGTATTAGAAACTAAAATGTAACTTGAAGGAAGAACTGGGGGGACTTGTTCCAGGTGTTATATAACTTTCCTGGAAATTATATTTTAGCAATGTTTAGAGCACAATATACAATAGAATACAAATAAATTGCATGTACAATAGCAAATTTATTAATATGTGTATGATTACACATTATTATATATTCAGAAATCAGGTTTTATAAATTTAAATTTAAAGCTCATAAGACAATTTATCATGCCAGCCACGTGACAAGGTTCATATGAAACCGTTTCTCTAATTTCTGCTTTATTGAAAATAGTGTTTGACTATATAGGTAGTCCTCGAGTTAAGACCACAGTTGAGCCCAAAGTTTCTGTTGCTAATCGAGACAGTTGTTAAGTGAGTTTTGCCCCATTTTATGACCTTCCTTGCCTCAGTTGTTAAATGAATCGCTGTATTTGTTAAGTTAGTAGCACGGTTGTTAAGTGAATTTTGTTAAGTCACAAAAGGTAATCATAGGACCCCGGGACACTGTAACCATCATAAATATGAGCCAGTTGCCAAGAGTCTGAATTTTGATCATGTGAGCATGGGGATACTGCAGGGGTTATAATTGTGAAAAACACCCATAAGTCACTTTTTTCAGTGCCAAATGTAATGTGAATGTAATCATTCACTAAATCAATGGTTCTAAGTTGAGGACTACCTACACTAACTTGATTATCAATATACAGAGAAGCTTAAAATTATTATATTATTTGCCACATGGAAAAATTAAGCAAATGCACACCACTTAATCTTGTCTTCAGAGAGTGTACTTTATATGAAATGAGTTTCTCTAATGAAAAGAGCTTTTGCAAAGTTTCAGTATGTGTGTGTCTTCTGTGAGGAAGGAGGATGAAAAACTGCATCTCCCTCACAGTACTCAAGCTGCAAGGTTAATAAGATCATCTGAGTAGTTGTGCAGCACTCCTATTAATTTCTCAGTTTTGATATTGTGAGGAATCTAGGACTTGTTTTGCAGCTGTGTGGCAAAGCAACTGAGGGACATTAGGTTTTCATGCCCAGTTATGAACAGCTCCTCCTTTGGCCTTTGCTGCCTCACTTACCGAAGACCACTGATGCAGTTTTTGGCAGTGGCATCTAAGGGTACATGACACACTTACCTTTCCACAGGAAAACATCCATCGCATAAAGAACCCTAAACCTGACTTTTCGTAAAGGAAAAGCCAGCACATGAGATTGATAGATAGCGGTATGGTAACTATGTTTTTAGAAATTCCAGCAAAATATTATCACCCTGTCCCCCCCCCCCCCGGGTTTATAATATATCAATGTTTTCTATTCTAACCTTGTAGTATAGATATTGTTTCATTCATGTTCATTGCTTGATGGTTTTGATGCAATAATGGCAATGATTATGTTGCTTTAGCTGTGTAGGGGAAGTAAGAGGGTGAAAATATAAAAGTTTTGTTTGTTTGTCCTTTCCATTATGACGTTGTTGTTTATATTGTTTCTTAGAACTCCAGGCCAGAATCTGCAGCCGATGATGATGAAGCCCTTGATGAAGAAGCAAAGAGAAGAGACCAGCTAATTAAAGGGGCAATTGAAGTGTTAATTCGGGAATATTCCAGCGAGCTCAATGCCCCCTCTCAAGAGTCTGATTCTCATCCCAGGAAGAAGAAAAAGGAAAAGAAGGAGGACGTATGTGTTTTGATTTTGGACACAAACAGATTTACTTCATCTCTCCTTATAATAAGGGCCAAACCTTGTGCCATACATTAGCTCAAAGCATCTGATGAAACCACAAACCAACAAGCCTTGATGTTAGCAGCACTTACATGTTTCATACTGAAATTAAATCAGTTCTAAATGCCAAACCCTGTGGATGATGTAGGTCTGTATACACAAGGGTTGAATTCCCAGACTTGGAGCTGCAGGTTTGATTCAGCCTTTCATCCCTTCAAAATTCATTTATTGAAATCATTGAAGATTGTTCTTTTGTGACGGAGAGGTGTTTTGACATCTTTAAAAGTAAAAGTCCTGCCTATTAATATTTGTTATTTTAAAAGGCCAAAAGCTCTGGGCCATAAGGGTTCACACTGATGTCATAACCACAACGTACCTTCTTTGCTGTCCTGTTTTGATTATGTTTGTGCACATAAGTGAGAAGCTGTTTGTTATACTTGGGGGAAAGCTATGCTGTTATAAAATGGTTTGTTATTATTTGGCTATTAAGCCATATGACTTCCAGATTTTTTAAGTGTAACGTATGGCACAGAATGCCATATCCATATTCCACCTTCTGTGGAAAAAACTAGTCATAATTGGGCTAAAAATAAAATTCACTCTGGGAGAAAGTACTTTGCAAATACTTGCATGCTTGACTGTAACTCAGTCACAATTAGAGTTAACTGGTGGGGTTTGGCTTGAGTTTGCAGCCCTCCTGCTAAGTTTAATTTTCTTTTACCACTATTGGGTTTGAAAATCAGTACCAAAAAACAATCAGAGTTGTTACACATTTCCTCTTGCTTTCATACTTAGCCTCCAGTTAATCTGAGTAAGCCTTGTGCTGAAGTTTTTGTTTATCTTAGTTCCTTAAAGATGCTCATTCCCCTAAAATTTATCCAGATGATGGATTATCTTCTGAATATACAGCAACTCTTATAATGGTACTGAGAAAGATAAGTGTTAAAAAAAATCACTTCTTGTTAGCCCACTTTACATTAATTGAATATTGAATTTCCTAATGTTTAGATTAGGATTATTTCAAATTACACATTGCTTACGTAGCTGAACTTTAAATAAGTGTGCTCTGTTCTTTTCACCTGTTGAGAAGATGGGAGTGCATCCTTCTCCCTTAGCAAGTGGAACTAAAGCTCTGTATATGGTGGGGGGGAAATAAATTGAGGTGTGTGCCGTGTAACACTGGGTTAGAGGCACTTTTGTCTTCTTTATTGAATGCTTATGATCACATTTGGTTCCCTTGCCCGTTCTGTGGTTGAAAAGATGAGATGAGGGATAATGTGGGAGAATAATGTGAGTGTGGGGAAACAAATGGCAAATCAAATCTGACTCTTGATTTCAGATGTGGGGAACCTCGCTAATTTGCAGTAACTTGGGAACCCCCTTGAGATCATTAAATTTTGCGAATTAGCGAGTAAAATACAAAATCAAGCTTAAAATATTGCAAAAGGCACTGGCCACTTGTAAACAAGCATAGTTAGCTTGCAAGATTTCTTTAGTATGATAATACTAAAATTGTATCCTACAATTTTAAATGGCGACGTACTGGGTGAGGTGGCACCCAATAAACCTTTGCTGAAAAGTAGATCAGTAAAAGGAGAATTAGCGAGGTTCTTCGTAATTTTGCTGAGTCAGACCAAAATTCACAGCAATACAATATTGCTTGTTCTACCAACATACAGAACATTGTTTTTTTTCCAGAGTAGTGTGCAATCTATTTTTTAAAAAAAAAATCTCCGTGGATTTTTCCGCAGATTTTCCGCAGATTTCCAGTGGCCCCACTGATACCTTATCCACTCATCACCAAGGTTCGTTTACATTGTAGGCTTTGACAATGACTATGTTTACTGCTAGTTACCAGATTTGTGACTCGTGTCCATCTAATTTTTTTTCATTCATTTAACATCAGACTGTGAGGTTTGGTACTGCAGAAGCCCTTTATTTATCTCTTACAAGACTGGTACAAAACATCTAACCTTCAGTTTTTCTTTTGGTTCTCCCATTCCTTTGTGCATGGATTTTAATATTTTATTTCTTGTTCTGTCCCCCACCTCTTTTTTCCTTTACAGGAGGATATAAATGCTATAGAAATGGAAGAAGATAAAAGGGACCTGATATCCCGAGAGATTAGTAAATTCAGAGATACACACAAGGTAATATACTTCTTTTTGCAGCTTATGCAAAATTAGGTTATTATAAAACCCAGTTTCAATTCCTTCACCCTTTAGAAAATTTGCAAGGACATTACATATCATTTGTTCATCTTTATAGCAGGAATAATGTATATCTAAAAATTCTCACTGAAGGTCTAATATTTTAGTTAGCATTTTCATATTATTGCATTGCAATCTTCTCTCTTAACACAAATACATTTTTAAAAAATACCCTTCTACTCTGCTTGTTTTAAAATTAACCCAAAGTGGCTAAAATAACACATAAGACCAAATAACTAAATTGGGCTGCCCTTTGAAACACACTTTGATTCCCATAATAGTCAGGTAATTGGTAAAACATAATTCATACTGTATTACTAAGCCATATTGCTTAGTTTAAATTTAAGATTAAATTTAGTAGCTGAATTGAGAATGGGGGTGAAATAAACTAGGTATTATTTATCAGACTTTACCAAAATATAGATGCATGGAAGAACTGTAAATTCCCATAAAGCTAATCTATTCATTGACCCCCACCATTATGATAGAGATCATATGGTGACTAATGCAAGATGAAAAACACAGCTTGGAAAGTAACATGGAATAGGATGTAAGTATGAGCTTCTGCTTTTTTTTTATTATTTATGGATGCCCCCTCAGAAAAATATGCAAAGGGGTAACTGGCTTGGAAATGTGTTTGCACAGCAAATTCTACCTCAGGATTCCCACCTAGAGAAGTTTCTGTAATGTGAATTTATTAATGTGTTCTGGTTGGGGAGGGTGATGCAAGGGTGGAGAAGTGCAAGCTATGCATGCAGTGTATATCTTGATGTTTAGCTTTCCTGGAATAATAACTGTGCATAAAAGCTGGATTACTCCATGCCAGCAAATATGTTCACTCCTGACATGAGAATTCTGTTTGCTAATAGCATTGAATGGTATTAAGGTACAAAATGGTAATGTACATTCTGGTTACAGGTCACGCTTATTTGCATTTCTAACTTTTAAGTAAACAATAGTTATATGTTGCTGGCAATGCACAATATTCCAATATTACTTGGGAATGAGAACCTGAGGATAAGTATTCCGAAGATGTGTGAAACTGGTCATAGTGAAATATGGTCTTATTTCCAAGCCCCAACAAGTAACTAAAATGCAATTAAATGATGTGGTTCAAAAACAAAAGCAAAATGTGCTTCCTGTTTCAGAAGCAATTGGGCATATTTATTGCCTGTGGTCTATCTTATTGGAAAACATTTTAATTTACTTTTTGAAATAGATGAAATTAATGCTAATATAAAGTGGCCATTTTATATATTGGGTGGGATGATTAAAAAGGGGCTGGCTAGCGAGCACAGTGAACCTTTGCATGTTTTTTGGTTAGAGTTTACAAAATAATAATCAGACTGTTAGGGTGTCAGCATTGCAGGGGGCGTCCATTTACAGCACAGATGAGTCTGAAGAGAACTTCAGGTAAGATTTTATTATTGTTCTGTCTATACTCTTTGCTCATTACTTCAGCATATCCTTAATTCTTTCTCCATTTCATTTTTACCCCTTTATTTTTTGTTTACATGGAAGCAGCCTATTCAAATTTATATGAAATAACTCTGTTGATTTACTATCTGGCATCTTAAAGGCCTTCATTTAAAGTTGCTCTTTTTCTTAAGAGCATATTAAGTACAGATAAATTTTGATGATGATTTTTATTGCAACCAGCAGCATAACCAATAGCATTTTATTGGAACAACTAAAATAATCTAAAATATTGGAACAGCTAAAAATAAAGTAAGTATTGCCCATTCCAGTATCTAAACTTTTCTGTAAAAAGTATATAAAATTTGAGGTAAGTTCTACTTTGGAAATTTGATACAGCATATATAAATATGCCCTAATTGATGAAATTATATGAGAGCACTTCATTTAGAAATTAGATTGTAATGTTCCCACATGTTGTGCACTTTCATCTTTTCCCTCCTTATAATGGCTGTTTTCTATCATTCTTAAATATCCTTTCATTTGTGAGTTCAATGTATCTAACACCATTTTGCCAGCATTTTATGTTTAGTACTATTTAGCATCATGGTTAGATATATTGATCTCTTGTTTCTTAGTTTTATTACTATGATCTTGTTTGGGTTCTCTGGTCCATGGGTGTGCCCCAGAACACTATCTGACAGGTAAGATTGTTTTTCAAATTGTCTTAAATTATTTGTTGAAAGAGAGAAATATATGCACATTTTGTTGTCCTAATTTATATGGTATTTTGCTGATGGTAAAGTTGATGCCAAAAGGAATGAATTTGCTCTTTCCATTATTTAAAGTGCATCAGTTACACATAGGGTTTGATCCTTCCTTATACCAGTGCTGGGTCCCTGTACAGAGGGCTCTTCAGAAAGAATAGCAAAGCTCAATTGCTCTTTCCTTGGCACATGCAGGGGTTGAGCAGGCCATTCCTCAAAATGGGAAATTTATATATTTCTCTTATCTTCCCATCCATTTTCTTCAGTTGTTCAGAGAATACAAATTGAATGTTTCCTTTACCAAGTGTTGAGGGCAGACTGGATGGAAATATGAGAGCCATATGCAAGCCTTCCATTCTGAAAATAGCTTGTACGTTAAATGTGTGTACCAAGGAGAGAACAAGTGGGAAACGGATACTGTGGTGCTCTCTATGGCATCCCTCTAGGCACAACACTTGCACAAGGAAGAATCATGCCCTTAAATTTCTGGCATCCATCAGGCTGATTATTGGCTTATGGGGATTTTTTTTTTTTTTTTGGTTTACTTGTGAACCATGTACTTGCTCTTCCTCCCAGAAATATAGCTTGTAGGCAAGGTTAATCCAGTGTTGGCGGTCCATGTCCTAGCACAGCATCTGTAAGTTAACACACACCAATTGCTTCCAAGGATGGATTTTATCTATTTATGAGATTTAATTTTTCTGTTATCTTCATGGGAGTTTTAGTAGTAGTTGTGACTTTTTCAATGAAGAAATGTAGTTTTATAGAAATTCAGTAACATATAATCTTTTAATCTCTTTGTGATTTCCAACCTTTTCCTTCCTGCAGACCCTTTGAATGAGAATCATATCAGTGAATTTAAAAAAAAACAACAGTAGAAGTATTGTGATTGTAAAGATGTTTGAAACTATACAGTCATATTCTCCACTGTAAAATTATAAATTGTTTTATTCTCCAAGTTGAGAGAGAATAAACTTAATTTGACTAGATGTGACATAATCCGCTATTAAGCTTCTGTTAATATCACTAAATTGTCTATGTGAATTGGATGAATTTTGCTGCATAAAAATGTAATCTTGTTTAGGGTCAAAGTATTTTTCATTCTCTGAACTATTATAGGCAATGCATTCATGTAATAATCAGTACGGAGGGGACAAGCATTGCTTTTCTATTCAAGGTTGGAGATTGCTGGCCTGCTAGGTAAATAACTTGCACGAAATCTATCTTATGAATGCAAAACTTTGTTTTCATCGCTATGAATTGAAAGCAAACTATAGTGTTGAATTATCAGTGATCTTGATATTCTTGTTAGCAGATTTTGGTATTGTGGGGTGGGGTTTCCAAATCTAGTTACAAACTAACTTGGAAAATCCTCTTGGTTTCTAGAAATTGGAGGAGGAAAAAGGCAAAAAGGAGAAAGAAAGACAAGAAATTGAAAAAGAACGGCGTGAAAGAGAGAGGGAACGGGAACGCGAAAGAGAAAGAAGGGAGCGTGAAAGAGAGAGGGAGAGGGAGCGTGAACGAGAGAAGGAGAAGGAACGGGAGCGGGAACGGGATAGAGATCGGGATCGCACTAAAGACAGAGACCGAGACAGGGAAAGAGATCGAGACAGAGACCGTGAAAGAAGCTCGGACCGGAATAAAGATCGGAGCAGGTCTAGGTAAATATTGCAATATAATAAATACTTAATAATTTGGTAATGTTTTTTTAAGGCAACTATTCTAAATGTATACAGTAAATGGCATCGTTTTATTGTTTTTAACACTGTAAGCTACCCAGAGTCACCTCGTGATGAAATGGGCAGAAAACAAATTTAATAAATAAATAATAGCAGATTCTGTATAAAGTATTACAACTTGAGCCCCACTTTGACACCTTATCTCTTTGGTACCATCACAGAATTAATTGATAAAGCCATACAATGAGGAACTGTTGATTTTTCTGTGGGAATGCAATTTCAGCAAATTTCTATTCACTTCTATTGTTCAGAGGTTATTTGCCCAATGTCTGCCTTTTTGTGGAAAAATGGAAAAGAAATAATGGAGATGCTGGTCAATCCCTGATTTCTTTAAAGAGGGGAATGGATGGGGAATCCTACCACTTTGTGGAGGGAAATATCCTCTCTTGTTCTTGACACGGGAAAAAAATCCCCCCTTTTAAAATAAATATTCTTTATCATGATTTTACTCTTTTTACCTTGGGTACTGACATGGGACTGGGGCAGAATTTAAGACTCAGAAAGATAAGTATCTATATTTTGTTATCAGAAAGAATGCAAATTAAAGGGGTGAAATCACTGTTGAAAACATTCATTTTAAAAGAGAGATTCTGCATGAGGTATAGGGTTACAATTTCTCTCTCATCTTCTAGACTTTTCTTTCCCATGAAATGGAGGATCTGCCAGTATCTCCCTTTCTAGGTTTTCCAGCTTTCCATAACATATAGTCAAACATAATAAAGTGGATATGCAAGACAGAATCAAAATAGCCAGAAATGTACAAATCTATATTTCAGATCTGGACTAGATGTTCTTCCCAACTCAATCAGGTATGCACAACTTTTTTCCAGGTCGAGCTGAACTAGGCCTGCAAAGATATCCTGCAGTTATATTCCAAAAATAGTGCGGGTGTACAAAACCTTAATTTGATTTAGTTAAGGTACATCTTACACTTAATTAAAATATAGCTAATTGGGTTATTGTCTGTTATGTATTTAATAAGTTTCTATTCCTGTCATGTTAAAAATTACAGTAGCATCTCTTATAGGCTTCAACTTGCAGCTTTAGGTTTTGGATCTTTGTTATAAAGCATGGTTTACACACTAGCAGTTGGGTTCACATAGCTCCACTCTAGAGCTTCTTTAGATTCTAAATTGACTTACGGCTTTACCTGTTCCAAACCGCACTACTTCCTATGATCTGTTTATGTTGACAGTTCACAGCTATTTCCCCCTAAATTTAACTTTTTCTTCCTTAAATAATCTTTCTCCCAATTCTTCTGATGATCTGTTCCTAATAGTCTGACATGTCTCGCATCTGTGTCCCCTTTGATTCAATTCTCTTTCCCATTCAGAGTTTATTGGTGATACAATTTGGGAACTTCCTCTTAATTGGCTTTTAGCTTGGCCATTTCAGTCATCCCTAAGCTCACGCAGAGACAAATGCTCAATGTGCTAGTTAACTGGGATATTCATTGAAACCTCCAAACCTGTATCTGAGAGAGAATGTAAAACTGTTCAGCTAGTATGTCTCTCCTCAACAGTTTTGTCTCTGTGAATTGACACTTGAACCTCTTATTTAACCTAAATATTTCCATGCAAATGCCAACTCTAAAAGGTGAAATTGCTACAATCTGAGTGATCCTGTGCTATGTATAGATGGGTTTAATGGAAGTTTGAGTTTCTTATTAGTTACAAGGCTCTCTAAATCATTAAATATGACATTTAGTGCTACTTTGGGGGCTTTTTGTGTAAACTCTTTAATCAGACCCAAGTATTCCTTTGTTGCTGTGTTTCTACAGAGAGAAAAGCAGAGACAGAGAGAGAGAACGGGAAAGGGAACGGGAGAGAGAGCGGGAGAGAGAGCGGGAGAGGGAAAGAGAACGGGAACGGGAACGAGAAAAGGACAAGAAAAGAGATAGAGAAGAAGATGAAGAAGATGCCTACGAACGGCGGAAACTGGAAAGGAAATTACGGGAAAAGGAAGCAGCTTATCAAGAGGTATCTACAGGAGTTGCTGAAAGGTTCCTAATTCAAATGGAAGGAGGGATTGCAGAATATAATACCATATCCCATGTTACCTGTTTTCCAGGATAATGTTCCTTTTCAATGGGAAACTCCACTTATGAATGAGGTCTAACATAAATATTAGATATCATTTACATTCAGACCTATATATTAGATATCATTAAATATTATTTTCCTTGAATGAATTTCTGCATATTTCCTGCATATGCTGTCAATATTCTTCTAATAATTTGTACGTTCTTTTTCTGCTGGAATACAAAGTTGAGGCTGATATAATTATTTGATTTAAATTAAATATGGTTGATTTTGCTGTTCCCAAAATGAAATATGGAACTATTCAATTCCTGGGTGAACGGTGAAATAATGGAAAAGTTGTGTGGTTTCAGCGTCTTAAAAACTGGGAAATCAGAGAACGGAAGAAAGCTAGAGAATATGAAAAAGAAGCTGAGAGGGAAGAAGAAAGAAGACGGGAAATGGTAAGGGATTTATTACGTTACCAGGGTTCTTATTAGATATCAAAACACAGAATTTCTCTGCTGGGTATGAAAATATTATAGTGAATGTTTTATTTCTCTAAGGCAGTAATGCCATAAATAAATTAGGAGTTTTTAAGTATACATGATGTTGAAAGCTTTACTTGTGCATATATTTATTTAGGCTTTACGATATGAGCTTTGGAAAAGGCTCACAAATATCAGTCTATTCAAAATTGTGGGCAATTTGAGGACCCTTAATACTTTAGGACAGGGGTGTCAAACTTCCGGCCCGCGGGCCGGATGCATCATAGCGATACCGCGCCCACCCCATTGCCGGCAATGGCAAAAAAGTCGCGACACATCATGTGACGTTGCGGGTTTGACACCCCTGCTTTAGGACATCTAGAGTATTTCCCATTGCTTCATAGGAAACAAACAAATCTTCCCTGGTACACTTAAATTTCCAAGGAACAACTTTCTAGAGAACAAAAGAATGTGGATCATTTTGGTTTGCACTTGAGTATTGCTTTAACCTATCCTTTCCCAACTTAATGCTCTCTAGATATGCTGGATAAGAATTTCCATTAACTGCAGCCAGGATAATCATTGCCTATAGTGGCTGGTTATAATCCAGCTATTGTCTTATACATATGAAGAATGCCAGGCTGAGGAAGGCAGCTTTATCCCTTTGTCATCTTTTGCAGTGACTGCATATAATCTGATTAGTCCAAAAAAAGTTTTTTTTTATATGATCAGTTTAAGATTGGAAATATTACCTAGCTCAAGGGGTTCAAACCCCCAGTCTGTGGACCGGCACCAGTCTGCAGCATGCCTTGAGAGGGTATTCTTTTTCTTACTTTGTTGTATCTTTGACTTTATTCTAAGAAAAATGTGTAGTATCTCCTCTTTTTATTTTTGGTAGGGATCTAAAATAATCTATATTTCTAAATAACGTGTTAAAGGTGAAAGCCTTAAATCTTTCTGTTGGCCTATACCTATGAAAATAATTTATGTTATCATAAATCTGGTAACAAATTATTTCTTGTATCAGGATACAAATAAATTCTAAGCATACTTCGTAGAAAGAAAGTCACATTTGAATTCTGTGATTTTTTTCTAAATAAGCATGCCTAGCATTGCACTTTAAAATTTAAAAGCTCTCCTCTTAGCTGCACAGGTAATTAACAGCATAAATATATTTATCTGCATATCATTACCATGCTAATATGCATTATCAAAATAAAGCAGATTGTTCAGTAGATTATTTTTTAGGCAAAACAGAAAAAAGCAAAGTGCAGAAAGGAGACTCACATGATTATTAAGGATTAAAATGAACAAGCCTTTACTTAATCAAAATGGAGAAATAGAAGTTAAGGTTACCAGATTGTAATTGCTCTTGTATTAATCAGTTTTGTTTTGTTATGATTTCTCCCATAGTTTTGGAGAAATCTACCTACCTTCTTTAAAAAAAAAAAGTGGAAGTTCTTCAGGAAATATAGCTAGCCATAGAAATATTTTTGTCTTGATCTTTGAAGATTAATATTTGGATGGTTAAAGAAATATGAAAGCAAACATAGGTGTGCTCCTAGATATTTTGTATAGCAGCAAATGTAGATTACTTAGATGGCTTAAAGTACCTGCTTTTATATTCAATAACCTTTTAGATTCTTTTCCCCCCCTAAATGGGCAGATTTTAAAAACACGAGGGTTCTAAAACTCAATGGTATGATGAAACCTTGATCTACCAGAATTTAATGCAAAGGACTTTTCCATACAGTAAATTTACATCACATACATAATGATATTATTCAAATGTGTAAATCTCCACAATGCCCTACTTTCCAACTCAATAGCCTTTCCTCCATGATGGACTCTCCTTTCCTGCCTTTGAATTTGTCCCTCAAAAGGTGATTTCATTGTATATGCATCAATAACTAGAAATAATCAGGTACTAAGGAAATAATGTATTCACTTCTCATAGGCAAAAGAAGCTAAACGTTTGAAAGAATTTCTAGAAGATTATGATGATGACAGAGATGATCCCAAATATTATAGGTAAGTTAATGAGGACTATTATCCTCATTAATTTTTATTGGTAAATCAAGGGACCGAATAGTGAACTGTTTCTGAAATACTGTAGGTTTTCCTGTTCTTTTTGAAAATGGATATATTATTTAATATTTAAATTTATAACAGAATCTTTAAATGCATTTGTTTCTCTTGCCGCTGTTCAACCTTTTTAAAAAGTATAATTGTTTAATTTGCTGTCAGTATAATCTTAACTGATTTTAGTGTAATCAGTTGAAGCTGGAATTTTAGTTGTAATTGTTGCAGTTGTAAGTTAAGGCACCATGTGACAAAGTTTGATTTTATGAGTTTTTACAATGGTCATAAAGTGAGTCACTGTGGTCATTAATATTAATATGACCGCAGTGGGTGGGGCAATCATAACTTTGAGGATGTTTTTTTAAATTCATTGTAATTTTAACTGGCCATAAGTCAAGGATTACCTGTAAGAAGATCTTGACTTATCAGCATTCATTCAAAGACTCTTCAAAGTTATGATGGAGCTGAATAAATCGTGGTTGATCAGTCCTTGGAGTTCTATATATTCTAGCGCTCCTGTGGTCATGTGATTGTGATATGGGCACTTGGCCACTAGCTCACACATAAAACCAGTTGCACACCCCACAGTCAATGTGATTGCCATTTGCCACCTTCCCTGCTGGCTTCCCAGAAACTCAAGGGGATGCCTAAAGGGAAGGTTGCAAGTTATTCAGGTAAGTTTCCCCCAACTGTACAGTCTCCCCCAGCCCCAGCTCCTGCTACACTGGCCTCAGGCATCCCATACACCTCTTGAGTCTCACTGCACCTCCCTTGTGCACCTTCCCTGGGCTTTGCTGCACCACCCCTATGCATCCTACCTGAGCCTTGCCACCCTTACACATTCCCTGTACCCTCCCCGATCCTCATTGCACCACCCTTGTGCACCCTAATGCACCTTGGCCAGATATCCTCCATGCACCTCCTCATCTCTTCTCTCACCCAGTAGTAGCTACTTACCTGCCTGCCAGCCTGCTTACAAGCCACACGACACTGGCAACCTCCTGCTGGCTTCCCCACTGAGTTGATGTGGGGAAGCTGGCAGAAAGTTGCCTAATGGCTATTGGATTCAGTTAATAACAAAAACCAATCACCTTGCTTTGTGATGGAAATTCCAGTCCCAACTGTTACTTGTAGTCCTCAAGTTATGACCATTCATTTAGCAACCATTTGAAGTTACAGCAGTATTGAACAAATGGAAATGCATTTATGTGTTTTTGGCTGACCCTGCTGCCCTGCACTCGCTAGTCCTGCCACCCTGCAATCACTGACCCAGCTGGCCTTGCCACTCCCAGTAAACCTTCACAGTCACCTTTCTGTCACTGCTGCTATGGCGCACCCGGACTAGCCCTTTGCTAGGCAGCAGCTGGCCATGCCAGGTCTTCTTCCTGAGGATACATTTGTCCCTTGTCTTTTTGAAAGGCTTCTGCCTCAGCCGCAGCAGGAAGAAGAGAGTGAAAGTCAGCTAAAGGCAAGAGCACAGGGTGGTGAGGGTGGCAGGGCCAGTGATCATAGGGCAGCAACAGAAATTCCAATCCCAGTTGTCATCATAAGTCGAGCACTACCTGTAGAGATTAAAGATGAAAATTCATGATGAAAGATTTGGCATCGTTGTCTTCACAGCTATATATTGCCTTCAAAATCAGAGATGGTTAAATAACTTTTGCTCCCCCCCAAAAAAAGTTCCACTTTGGAAATATTCTGCTTGGGATTGCATGAATTTGTAAATCAAAGTGAATGTGCTGTATGTTTCAGGGGAAGTGCTCTGCAGAAGCGCTTGCGAGACAGGGAAAAGGAAATGGAAGCGGATGAACGGGATCGAAAGAGAGAAAAGGAAGAATTAGAAGAAATTAGACAACGTCTTCTTGCAGAAGGACATCCAGATCCTGATGCAGAGCTACAAAGGGTAAGAAATTTGTTTGAATTAATAATACACATTAGATTCCATATATTTGTAAACAATAGTATGTTAGTACACTGCATATATACCTACTTGGTGGAATGCAGAAAATGGTATGTTGGTTTTCAAAGTGGTCTATAGATTAGACCAGGGGTCGGCCACCTGAAACATTGAAAGAGCCGTTTCCCTAAAAAAAAAAAAACCCTGGGAGCCGCGTCCGCGCACGCCCGTCTGCGCATGCGCGTCGTCCGCGCGCGTCCACGCATGCCCATCCGCGTATGTGCAGACGGGTGTGCATGCGCTCCCCCCCCCAAATGGCGGAGGAGGCTCCGGAGCCGCAGGTGATAGCTCAAAGAGCCGCATGCGGCTCCGGAGCCGCGGGTTGCCGACCCGTGGATTAGACCATTCAAGTTCACCCTCCTCCCCATCCCCTCAGCAGAGCAGAGAGATTGGAGGGGAAGGGATTTCAAGAGAGTAAGCTGTTTGCTCTTGTACACATCAATAGCAATGCGATTGCACTGGCTACAGGAAAGGTTGAGACAAAGGAGAGATTGTCTATACTAGAAATTGCTTGTTTTTCTCGCCCCTCCCCCTCCCTCAGGCTGCCAGCAAGATCATACTGCTTTTGATGTGCACAAGACACTAAGCAGGCTCTGGAGCGTTCTGAAGGGGAAATGTTAGGAGGCAAACTTCCATCCCCCCCTCCCCCAATCTGGTCGGAACCCGTTCCCCCACCATCTAGTCTTAACTGTCAATACCTATCCTTCCATCCCTTCCACCGTCACAACTGATGAAGCTTCTTGGATGAGAAACGAAATGTTTTGTTCTTCTTCCTCAAGGAAAAAAACAGTCCAGTTCCCTTTTGGAAAAGAGACAACTCCCTTTTGAGACAACTGGATGACTGAGAATCTCCGCAGACAGTTTAGGAGGCAAACAAAAGCTGAAGGCGTGAAACCGTGTAGTCTCTTTCCACCCATGTCATTTCCCACTTAGCGACTTCTTAGCAGTAGAGTTGTCAGTGCCAATTAAGATTGTTAAGTGAGGACTACCTCTCAGCAATTTTGAAACCTTTCTGAACCTATTCTCCATATATTTCTGCCAAGTCTGCGTATCTTTCCCGGGGAGGGGGGCAGTCTTATCCTTTTCATTTAATTGTTGTAAGTTACTATTTTTCAAGGAGTTCATGATATGAGCAACTCTACTCAGCACCAGGTTTTCCTTTTGCTGACCAAACAGAACTTTTCCATCGTTGTCGTGGTTTATATGGTTAATCTGACTTTGATGTTGTCTGTGCAGTTCATGTGTAGCTCTGTGCTTAGAGTTGTCTTTTACAATGTTGAAGGAGATATCTGCTGTTAATATTGAAACTGATAGAATATTTGTAGCTCAGGGTTGAGATGAGGGGTCCTTGGTCCTCTCTAAGCTTGGTTGTTTTCTTGCAGATGTTTCATTACCCAAACTAGGTAACATCATCAGTGCATATTGAATATTGTGTAATGTAGTAATAGTAATATTACAGTGCCCCTCTCTCGGGGGAGATATGTGGTTTAGAGATAAGAAATCAAAACAAAACAAAACATTGTAACAGTGTAATATTGAGATTTCTTATCATAACTTTATTAGCTTGATTTCTGTTTCATTTCACACATTGAGGCTTTACACCATTCCAATCCTTGATTTTATTTCTAGCTTTCGCCTTTCAATCTCCAGTAATTAATTTGATGTCCTTTTTTTGATGGAAAAGTTGCCTTAGCAAAGGACTTGAAAGTATAGTCTGGGTCTTCTGCATCTGTGGTGGGACCATATACTTGAATCACCACTGTACTGATTACCTGCCTTGGTTTGAGATAATTTTTTTGGAGAAGGGGCAATGAGCCTTGACTTTCGCCCTTTTGTTAATAATAATAGTGGCTACTCAACCCCTCTAACGTATCACAATAGGGGAGACCGAGAAAGAATAGAGAAACATGGTTCTGGTGTTAAAAGATCAGCTTCTCCATTATAACTGGTAAAGGAAAAGGCCCTTTCGGCAGTCTTCCTCTTGCTTTTTTAATCACTCTCTTCCATTTATATTCCATAGATGGAACAAGAAGCTGAAAGACGTCGGCAGCCACAGACCAAACAGGAACCAGAATCTGAGGAAGAGGAGGAGGAAAAGCAAGTAAAGGAGGAAAAGCGGGAAGAACCCGAAGAAGAGGAGGAGGAGCCAGAGCAAAAGCCCTGCCTTAAACCAACACTGCGACCTATCAGTTCGGCTCCATCTGTCTCATCAGCAAGTGGCAACGCAACTCCCAATACTCCTGGGGATGAATCTCCCTGTGGCATCATCATCCCACATGAAAACTCTCCTGATCAGCAGCAGCCAGAGGAATACAGGCCTAAAATAGGACTGAGCCTCAAATTGGGTAAGATTTTTGTTTTTGCAGCTTGGCATCCTCCTAAAAATGGGGAAAAAACCCAGAAAAATATAAAGCTTCTCTTAAGTGTTGCCATAACTGGCTTCTTCATGAATCCTGCTTCCCCTTCTCCTTCGTAAAAAAATTATTTATGCCCTTTTGCTTTTAACTATGCCATCTTTACCTTGATTCTGACAAAATCCTGAGAGGAATTTGTATTACGTGAGAGATAAACATTTTCTTTTATATTATTATAGGTGCCTGCAATAGTCCCAACCAGCCTAATGCTGTGAAAAGAAAAAAACTCACTGTTGACAGCGTCTTCAATAAATTTGAAGATGAAGACAGTGATGACATGCCCCGAAAAAGAAAACTGGTACCTCTAGATTATGGCGACGAAGACAAAAGTTCCTCCAAAGGCAACGTGAACACTGAAGAGAAGCGCAAACACATTAAGAGTTTAATTGAGAAAATTCCTACAGCCAAACCAGAGCTATTTGCTTATCCTCTTGACTGGTCTATTGTGGATTCAGTGAGTATTTTGACCAGCATCCCCCCTCCCCATTAATATAATATTCAAAATGCTCATTGCAACAGTTTGTCATGTCTCATTTGGGCCGTCTCAAGGCAAATATCTGATCACCCCAAAGGAGGGCCATACTCCGTTTCCAGGGTACAGGGTATAAAATGAGGGGTCCTTGGTGCTCTCTGAGCTTGACTGTTTTCTTGCAGACCTTTCATTATGTGATGTTACCTAGTGCACGTGATCTTATCTAGAAATGATATTAATCATAATAAATATAATCGTAAGGATCTTGATCTGTTTTACCAAGATAAGTAAATCAGGGTTTCACAATATACAAACAGGGAAGCACTGTCAACATTTGGATACCTCCTGATGACTTGATATAGTTATGTGTGAGTCTGTTAAATATGGGGTTTTTTTCTATGTTAGTCACTGACTCTTTTTTTATTGTAGTGGTACATAATATGGTTAATGAATGACATTTAAAAGTAGAACAATGTAAAAAAAAAAATACGAAGTGGCTTGAAGATAGACATATAAACAAAAAAAATCCATCCAACAGGGACTTCATCCTCCTCTTTTCCCAAAGCCTGGGAGAATAGTCAGGTTTTAAGTGATTTCCTGAACATTCTCAGAGTGAGGGCCGTTCAGATCTCTGGGGGACCATTCCAGAGGGCAGACACCTTGACAGAAAAAAAAAAAACACATTTTAATTTAAGGTTTAAATTAAAGATTGCATTCCTATTTGAAGATCGTACTCCATTTAAAAGTTCTATTAGTGTATGTATGACTCAAAAGGATAAAAGTAACTCATAGTGGTATAGAAAAATATATTTTAAAAACCTGTGTTTATTCTAGACATTAATGGAAAGGCGAATTAGACCATGGATTAACAAGAAAATAATAGAATATATTGGTGAAGAAGAAGCTACGTTAGTTGATTTTGTTTGCTCAAAGGTAAGCTTATTTTTCTAGACATGTAAAGTTGTGTGTTTCTGTATATGAATCTTCTTTGTGCAGAATGGCTGTTCTCAGTCTGTGCCTGAACTACTTTGGGTGTGGTTCAAAATGGAACTCTGCAGGCAGAAGAGAGGACAGAGGGACAAAACCAAAAACAACTATAATGGCAGGAGTGGGAAAAGAGGGAAGGGCAAGACTGGTACTGATTACAGCCTCTCCTCAGCAGCTTCCAGGATAGCCCTTTTGACTGGCCAGCTTGCCTAGCACAGGGTGTGTTTCAGAATGTATTCTCCAATGTTGGCTGCACTGTACATCTGAAAGCTGATATTTGAATGAAATCTCCAAATATTTATCAGTAATAATACTTAAAATAATGCAAATACCATATTGAATGGTAAAAATAGCTTGTCAAACAAATTATCCAAAAGAATTGTGAACTTCCCTCCACTGAAGTTGGTCAAATAGATGCTGGACAATCTTGTCTATTGAGGATACTTTAATTTGGATTCCTGCATTGAGAGCAAGGGATGGACTGTGCAACTCAAAGCCTACGTGTTTGCATTTATTGTTTGCAAAAATTAGAATCTTGATAGCAGTTGAAAAGTTCAGTGCAAAAAAAAAAAAAAAAAAAAGACAGAAAAAGGAAACCAGAGTTCTGTGAACACAGGTAAGTATATCATCTGCAGTACACAAAAGATATTGGTATACAAACATGTAAATGCTCAGCCTAGTTGTTTTAGTTTTTTGTAATGCATATGTAAAATTACTTGCTAGTGATATCAAATGCAACTAAGCCTTAGTTACTAAGGTTATGCACAAGAGTACTAATAATAAATATTAGAGCAAGAATTTAAATTATGAATCCACTGAACCTGATTGTTCCAATCTGGGAAGTAAAAGTCAAGAGTATCTTTGGATCCGTCATGGTGGTTTATCTTTATTGAGAATAGCTGTGCACCGAAAAATATTTCTTTATAGCAGTAGTTGTCAACTTGGAATCTTCTGGGTATGTTTGAGGTCAAATCTGAAAATATGGCTAGACAGACTGGAGATGACGAGAGTTGTCCTCCAATACATTTGGGAAGGCATCAGATTTTGAATGGTTGTTCTAGAGTACGATTTCAGCTTGGCATGTGTGCCATGTTAAGTTTTATTGTTTTAAAGTAAATGGAAAGTATGTTCTGGAATATGGCCAACAGTTTTCTGCACCTTTGTAAAAGGAGGAAAGAAAGAAAGAAAGGCTCTGGCAAGATCAGAGATTGGTGATCCAGTGTTCTATGCTGCAGTAGCAACTTCTCAAAAGAGAAATGTGTGTGTGATGTACACTAATTTTAATTCGTCATGTTTTGGTTTTGTTTTACCTGAAAGCTGAAACAATACAAAATGGTTCAGCAGAACATGTTCTGATTAGAAACAAAGCAGTATCTTTATTTTGTGCATACCTCCAGTATGTATCGTGGTGTTTAAAACTTTGTAGATCCATTTGAATTTTCAGTATTTCTAAAAAAATATAATCTAAACTGTGACCTGTTCACATAAATCCTAAAAGAGAAGCTAGTTAAATAAATGAGTCAAAAGGCAATATGTTCATTTATTTATTGAGGACAATGATCCAAAGCTACATATTTATGTGTGGCAAAATTATGTGAATCTTTGCTTTCAATAATTGCTGTGCCCTTTTGGGCAGCAATAACTGCAACTAAATATTTTGATAACTGTTAATCTATCCTGTACTTCAGTTTGAAGGAATTTTAGCCTAGTCCTCTTTACAGAACAACTTCAATCCAGGGATATTGGTCAGTTTTTTTGCATGAACTGTCCACTTCAGATCCTTACACACAATTTCTATAGGATTAAGGTCAGGACTTTGACTTGGCCATTCTAAAACATTAACTGTGTTCTGAACACTTTTCATTCAAGCCAAATGGTTGTATTTTTATCTCACCTGTCCATGGAACATTCTTCTAATACCTTTCTGGCTTATCCACGTGGTCTTTCAGTGGCTTTCTCCTTGCAATCCTGCCATACACACCATTGTTGTTCACTGTTTTCCCAATGGTGGTCTCATAAACACTGACATTCAGCAATGGAAGAGAGGCCTTTAGTTCTTTAGATGTAACATTGGGGTTCTTTGAAATCTTCCTGAGTATTACATGCCTTGCTCCTGGTTGGTGAACCACTCCTGGGGAGGATAACAAAGATTCAGAATTGCATCCATTTTTACACGATCTGCCTGAGATCGGTGGATTCCTGGTGGAATCCAAACGTTTTGGAAATAGTTTTGCAACCTTTTCCGGCCTACTCAACATCAACAACTGTTTTTCAGAGATCCTCAGAAATCTCCTTTATTCAAGCCATGGCACACTTCCACATATCTATGTTGTGAAAATCAGACTTTTATAGCTAATACCCAGAATTCTCTTTTTTAAATAAGGCAGGGTCTTTTATATTTATACCTGATTATCATTCCTTTGATTGAAATATCTGACTCTTAAGTACCACTTCAAATGAATTGATCATCCTGATAATCCTAAAGATTTGTATAGTTTTGCCACACACAGATTGATAGCTTTGAATCAATTTCTTCAATAAATAAACCAGATAATGTTCTTGACTCATTTGTTTAACTGGATTTTCTAGTTTTAGGACCTGTTCGGATAACTGATCACATTTTAGGTCATATTTATGCAGAAATTTTGAAAATTCAAATGGATTCACAAACTTTTAAGAATCAGTGTGTAATGGCTGACTTAATGTTGGGTGCTCCATTTTTCACATCTCTACTATTCTCTGTTATAAAATTTACTGATAGAAGACTTGCTGAGGAAAATCAGTCATCTTTTGGTGGTTTAATTCGTGGCTTTAGATCCTGTTGATGGACCTGTATAGCACTTTTGTATTGATCATGTGTTTTGAGAACTATGGTATGCTCCTACTGAGATTGCTTGTGACATGCTGTCCACTTGTAACATCTGTCCCAGATGTACTATAATGCCTTCTTAATAAACATTGAAATGCCTGTTAACATTACATTTAATAATTAACATTTTGTCTGTCTGTCATATTAAGTGTGGAGACTTATAAGTGCCATATCTGCTAGACTAGAGTGCACCTAGAAAACCATTTTATGGAAATCAGAAGTGACTTGTTCTTGATAGTTTTAAGATAATTTGAGTTTTTCTGTTATACTGATATCATTTCCAAATCTCATGTGCTTCCATTTTTCAAACTGTTTAAAATACTAAGACAATTTCTATGTATCTCTCTTTCAGGTTATGGCTCATAGTTCACCACAAAGCATCCTGGATGATGTTGCTATGGTGAGTAAAAGCAAGAATTTACCAGTGTAAACTTGTAATACTTTATCAGAAAACAAAATTGCTGTTTTTACAAAATGAATCCAGAGTAATAATAGCAATGATCGTGCCCTAAATTTGAAATTTTCTATTTCTCCTACAGGTGCTAGATGAAGAAGCAGAAGTTTTTATAGTCAAAATGTGGAGGTTATTAATATATGAAACAGAAGCCAAAAAGATTGGTCTGGTAAAATAAAGACTTCTTTTTATGGTTCCATTTCAATTTTTGTTTCACATCACTGAAGAACTTTGAAGTTTCTCTGTGCTCAGAGACATTTGTGAGACCTGTATTTTTTAAATGTAGAAAATGTGAATTTTTTTTTTCATCCTCTGTTTCATTGAGGCTATCTTTGTTCCATTTCTCTGCTTCCTTGATTGTAATTCTCCAAATCCTACATTGGTGGTTCTCACGCACCAGATAAAGTAACAGGTATGATTTATAAACTACAGCTGCTGTATACAGTCTCTGACCTTCATCTTCTAGACTGCTTCTTGTAAATATTAAAGACACCCATGTTTTAGAAGACATCTCCACTTATTACATATGGAAATAATTGAACTTTATGTAAATGCACCAGTCTCTTTCCCTCCATTTTTAAAATAGAATAAACTTTAAAATTCCAAAAATGGATGGGAGTCATTTTGCTGGAAGACAGTTTTCACCTGCATGGATGTGAACTTGTTCACTTGTTGGGCTTTGTAATATTTTTAGATGGCCTGTCCTGTAGAAAAAACAAATGGTGGACTTGCATAAACTCAGGACTTTCATTTTAACTATATCAGAACCTCTCATACTTAGTTTTGCTGTTGTCATCGTTGTTTTAATTAGGACAAATACCACACAGTTATATTTACTTTTAGCTCTTCTAATAGAAACCTGACATCTTATTTTTTTATTATTTAAAAAGAAACTGGAAATAGGCCAGTTTGGGATATTTGTGGAAAGCAATGGTATAAAGATATAATTTGAGCAGAACAATTTACAATATTAGATCATAACGTATTCAAAGATGAAAAACTGTTACGTAAGCCATCAAGTCAGCTGTGACTTTATTCTTTTTTGTACTGTAAAATGTCTGTCAGATTTGTAGAGGGCACCATTTCCTGCCGTCTTACTCTATGGGTTTTATACATGCTGATGTGGTATAAATAATGTACTGTAAACTGCATTTTTAAAAATCTCACAAGTAAAAAAGACTGTATGCCATAGGCTTCTTGATTGCAGGACAAACACTTTCCAGGAAGCAACAACTTCTCTTTTAAAAAAAATCACTCTTCTGATATCTCTTTACCTGAAGAAATACAGATCACTTACTCAGATCACTTACTCATAACTGTGATCCCATGTTACTGAATTCTTGCATCTGAAAATGTGTTCTTAATGGGATCCTATAAAGATTTCATCGTGTAAATATTTCAGATATTAAAAATGTATATATTTGATCTGGATTTTGATTACTCAGGTTTTAAGATAATACCAATACTTGTATTTCAGTTGTGGGAGGAAGAGAATATAACTGGTTAGTTGATGTGCTCATATTGCAGTATAGAGTAATCTCAGATTTTGCCCATTTGTCAAGCCCCAACATGGTATTGGATCAAGCTAAGTTAGCTGCAAACTGATCCTACGAATTTTAATATTTTAAAAGATCTATATCTAATAAACCACTGGACACAGTCATGGGAACACTCCAAAAGTAGTGCCATCTGGAACGTTTTTTTGCCTTTTCCCATTAGTTTATTCCCCTGTTATTTCGTGTTTTCTTATCTAAGTTAACTGGCCCTGACCCTAGTTAGCTGCTAAACTCAAACTCAGTCATGTACCCGACATACTGGTATTAGAGGAGGTTTGTGAATTCTTTAGAATTAATTTTTAGAACATAATTTTGCAGTACCATCACATGCAATCTGATCAAAATTTCATCTAAATCTGTAATAAACGTTTGAGTCAACATTTATTGAGTCAACATTCATTATTTTTGTTGGCTAAAAAAAACCTCATGAAGCCTTAGGATATGAGCTTTCTTAAGATAGTGTATTGAATTAAATGTTGGAATCAATGAGATGGCAGTATAGTACAGGTTTGAGGGGTCCTCCAGAGTTTGTTTTAAATGACGTATCTTGCCATCATCAGAGTCTGCTATTCACAACGTAACCTTATGCTCCAAACAAGAGAGCTTTCTGGACCTCAAAAAGTTGGGGTCTGGAAAGAGTTATAAAACTATTGCTAAATGTTTTGGCCTCCAGGAATCCACAGTAAATCAAGGTTCCAATGGAGAAAATGGAATACCCTTGTTATTTTTCCCAGTATTGAAAGTCATAATAATTCTAACACAGGCCACTCTTGCATTACCTGACACCAGTGTTCACAATCCCACCAGAAGGAAAATACTACATAACAGGATAACTTCATGTTTCAGAGGATAACAAGAAGGAAAACATGATTTTTGAAAAACACATTTCCATTCATGTCAAGCTATCAGAACAATGCGGACCAACAAAGCAACAGTGGACATTATTTGGCATTGACGAGAAATGTTTTCATTTGAAAAAAAAAACCAAACAAAATATTGCCAACAAAAGTACCTCATCCCATATATGAAGCATGATGGGGAGAAAAATGGTACACTGCTTTGCAGCTTTAAGACCCAGACAACTTGCAATCATCGAGAGAAAAAGGAATGTTGTCCTGTGCAACTGCTACAGGAAGTCAGTTCATGAGTGGAACCAAACAAATGTACGACATGGAACATGATAACAAAACTTAATTCAATTGAAATATGGTACAATCTGAACTAAGCAGTTTATACAAGACAGCACAAAAATATCATTGAATTCAAGCAGTTCTATAAAGAGAACTAGATCAAAATGACCCTAACCTGATGTGCAGGATTCATCTACAGATGTAAGAAACGTTTGAAGTCACTGCTGCTAAATTGTGCCATTACTACATCCAAAGCTTTAAAAAAAATTCCAACAAGGATTGAATGTTGACTCACTGTTTCAATAAAGACACAATACACTTTTTTAATAATAGGTAAAAATCAAGCTCAGACATTGCTACAGGATTACAATTGATTCTAAATGGTTCACCAACATCACTCCTGATAAGATTCAACTTATGATTAAAATTAATTATATAATGCTATAAACAAACTTATGAGGAGGTATTTTCTTATAGTGGTTAGTTGTTACTAGTCATAACATATTTGCACTGATTAATAAAACCTAAAGTCTGACTAGGATCACAAAGTATGGCAGTCTCCCCCCCCCTTTTTTTTTTAATCGTTTTTTTCATAAAATTGTGTCTAACTCTTTATAACCCCATAGATGTTAATTAGGAAATAAGCTCATGCTTTCCCCCCCCTCCCATATATACATAAAGGTACACTTATTTTAAAAGGTAAAGTTACTGGACAATACCAGTGCCTGCTTGCTAATGAAAAATAGATGGCGAAGCTGAAGGAGTAATAAGCTATCTTCCTAGGCTCAAAAATTCACAGGGATGGTAACTGTAACCCATGACAATTGATATTTGGGAGAGTGACAAATCTAGACAAAATATTGAAGTACAGATTAACAGCACAAGGAATAAAGTTAAGGCTGTAGTTTTCAGACTATTGAAGATTAAAATCATATTCCTGAACAGTAATGGTGCCAATATATTATTTTCAAAACAGATTATCTGAAGTGTTTTTGTGGTGACTTTCAAACTGCAACAGATGGAGTGAATTATGCATAAAATTACAGGTTATTGTGGGATTTTGTAAATAGGGATTTATTCCAATTCAATAGCTACCGGTAGATTCACACTTTCCATTAAGACATGGCATGCTTGTATTTAATGCAATATGTGAAAATAACCATTCTAATGTATAAATAATAATTACAAGCTGAGCAAAAATTTGGCTTTTATTTAAACCAAACTATGATGGTTTAGGGCAATGTGCAAACCCAGCCACTGAGATCTTGGCAAAGTAATGTCCAAAAGATTTAAGGGATTAGTTCCTATTTCATTCATTTCCTCTAAATGAAAATATCTGTGTAATGTTTTAACTATAACAAGACTTGTCTGAGATGTTATGGTTTCAGGACTGAGTTTATTCCAAAACAAAAAATCATCAGCCATCAAACCTAGTTAGTGTAATTCCTGAGAGAGAGGAGCTGCCGTTACTAGTCTGAATCCACTGCATGGTTTTATATTACACCCTACTTTAAAACAACCATACAAACTAGCAAATGAAGGCTAGGATCTAAACCCATCTCTTAGTTAAGTAAGTAGATCTTAAATTGATACAGAGTATAATTCACCTGATACTCTCAGAAGTTTGACCTACAATTGAACAGGATCCTTAATGATGGATTCTGTAGTCCAAAACTGAAGAGCATGAATAGTGCTCGTTTCTTCTCAATTGACGACACTCTTGGTGGCTACCCCTTTTTTAGCTAAGCAATCCTAAAATAGCTTGAACCTCAATAAAAGCGTGAAGCAACCAATGATCACCCTCGAGAAATGTCTATAAATAAAACAGCCTTTAAAAAACCGAATGATTAGATTTCTGCACCAAATTACTGTATGCAAACTTCAATTACAAAGGCATACAGCACACAAATCACGTTAAAGTTTACCCTGGTGTGCACATCCATCCAATACTTTCATTCCCTGGGAAAACAAAGAAAAAGCAATTCCTTGGCAAAAATCCACATGTTCTCAACCAACTTAGGTTCAACGACCTGGACTCCCGTCAAATAAAAATTAACCTCCAGCTGCCTCCCTCCGGCTTCCTCGACACGCCTGGGGTTGACGCGCTTGTACAGAAGCAGCAGCTGCAACTCCTCCGACGCATGCGCGCTAACTCCCTTTCTTCCTCGGCTGCAGCTGCTGTTGTCCACAGCCGAGGGGCGAGGCGGTCCCTTTGATGGACAAGCTCGATTTGCCAAAGAAAACAAGGAGTGAGAGACGCCCCGCCTACGGGAGTCAGAAGAGGCGGGGCGAGGCCTGGGCCGGAAGCGGCGGGCGAAAACGGGAAGGGGGCTTTGCCGTGGTTCGGGCCGAAGGAAAGACAATTTGGGCGCCGAGGCGGAAAGGTAAACGGGGGCTTTCGGGGAGGGCGAAAATCTTGAAGAGGGCGAGGGGCCTGTGCGGGATGAAGGTCTTGTCCCTCGGGACTCTTTCCCTTAGCTCTCTCCCTACCCGCCCCCTTACTACAAGAAGCAGAATAGCTTCGGTCTATCAAAACTTCCTTCCAAGCAGCCGTGGCCTCCCTTTGCACACCTTTGTAAATCTGGAGTAGCGATTCCGTTTCTCCACTCTGGACAGGAATCGGAGTGCCTGCGAAAGAGCCGGGCTGGGTTTAAAATTCGAGTTGCCTGAGCTTGACTCCAGATCGGGCTATGCGGGAAGGCGCGAGGCTTTGGACTGAAATTGCCTCCCTGGTCTTAACCGAAATCTTCCTGCGTTAAAAGCGGAAGCCCATTGGCTGGAGCCGATCTCGTGGGGGGCCCTGTAGGCGGTGGATTTGCTTTGTTTTGTGAGAAGCCTGGTTCCCACGTCGTGGAAGTGAAAAGGATACAGTTCCTTTGGCTCCAGGCCAAGATCCGAGGCCCATTCATAAGGATCTTGGCTCTCTTTCTCTTACTTAGATCGGAGTAAGTTCTCATCCTTTATTTAAAGCAGGGGTTCCTGAACTTTTTTGCCTTCACATCTCCTGTTGGTGTAATCTTAAGGTATACACCTCTCCTAAAGATGAACACAAGAAGAGAGTAGGTGTACAATATTGAACAATGAAAACAATACCGCGAAATTTGGAAAAGGGGGATTTATTGTAACAATGAAAACAAAGGTTCTAAACACGACTCCGAAAGAGGTGCACCTCACGCTTTGGGAAACCCTCTTTTAGAGGGCACAATCCTGTATTTTTGGCTTTGGCTTGGAGCCTTGAAGAAGCCGTTCAAACAGGAAAACAGCTGTATATTTTATGGCATCTTTAAAAAGAGATGCTCTTTTGTGGACCAGAATCCAATTTAAAAATGAGAATTTGGTGTTGGTAAATATGCTTATTTAATCAAAGAAAAATAAATATGGAGAAGAAAATGCAAGACAAAATACAAAATATATAAAATAACCATGGTGACATTAAAAAATTGTTATTGCTAAATAACTTATCAGTACTAAATTATTAGGTTGTAAATTTGACTTAAGCATTGTGCTAACTATGGTTTGATTTATCTGAACTATTGAATATATAACTGTGTAGACTTATATATCAGGCTAAGCAATATGAAGCATTATTTACAAAATAATATGTTGGAAGGGACCTTGGAGGTCATCTAGTCCAACCCCCTGCTCAGGCAGGAAACCCTATACCATTTCTCTTCTTAAAGTGCTTGGATTAACACAACATGCTAAGTTAAGACCAAACAAAAACCATAATATGGCTTGGAAAAATATTTGAACGAATCATAGCATGAGCAAATCACAGATAAATTGCTATTGTATTTTAATTTACATTTGTGTGCTTATATTGCATGGTTGAATTTGACAACAGTAAATAACTTGCATGTATGTTTTCATATAGTACAATACCAATACTTCTTGCATTATATTCTCCTCTGTCTTTGCCATACAGTAACATTTTTTTCTTCTTCCCAGGACTGCAAATATGCCAATTTAGAATTACATTCCATACATCTAATGAAGTGGGGCTTTGGCTTACAAAAAGTTAGGCATATCTGGTACAGAAGATCAAAACTTAAACAGTTGTCTGGAAAACTAAACTATGATTCATTACTGATGAAGTAATACCAACTTTGTGCTCCTATACATTGTTTGGGATGAAACTAAAGATGAAATTCCCCTGTAAAATACTTCTGTATTTGCACTTAGATTTTTTTTTTTTTTTTGGAAGGGTGGGAGAATGGAGAGGAATGAATGGGTGAGATGGTGCTTTTGAATTAATTTAAAATATGCCTGCCTCAAATCCCTTATTTGGCTTTAAAACAAATATTTTATAAATAATAAAAGTCAACTTGTATGGGATTAGGCTGTAGGTCAAAAAGTGAGGAAGCTATGACCAATCAAATATTGCTGAACTATAATAGTAAGCAATGCTGAAAGGACTATTAGAAAATCACATGTTCTGATCAGCATTAGTTTTGTGAGGGTAGGAGCATTTATAGGCACTCTTGAAGGCAAATAGAATGCTACTTTGTTGTGATAATGATATCTCTTATAAAGTTATTTCTTTATATTTTCAAATTTGCTATTGTTTTATAAGTACTGTGTTAAAGACACCTAAGGGAAGTTAGAAGAACAGATGTAATTAAGCACTGGTATTTTTTCCATTCCAAAAAGAAATCTTAAGCTAAAGAGGTTCTAATGCTTTTCTGTTAGCCTGAAAAAAAAGGAAATTTTATTCACATATAGTTGTCATGACTTTTGAGGTAAACACTCTCAGTTTCATATTAAACAATTATTAAATGGATTGTTTGTCATTTTGTTTTAATTATCTCTAGATCAAAGAATGCTTATTAACCTTATATCTGATTATAGGATACATTGACCTCGCAACTAGCCAGTTGCATTTTAGTGTACAATGCAAATCTTGGCAATATATACAGAATATACTTTAGAATATTATGCCAATCCAGAGCATAAGATTGAAAAAACCATCATTCAATTTCCTATGAGTAAACCATGTGAAACAACCTCTTTAAAGCAATTGATTACAGTTTAGTCCTACAAAACAAATTGATACTCCATAAATAAAAAAATACAGATCCTATGCTCTATAGCTGGATGGTAGACTTTATTAAGCATGTGTCAGGACTATGTTATCCTGTGTTGTAAAAATACTTTTTACTGAAAAAATACAGTTAAAATATATTCCACTTGAGAACAGTTTCTCTATGAATGAGATCATACTGTTTTGTAGCCCACTGTGAACTAGATGTGAAATTTCTTCTTGGTCCAGTTTACTTCAGTCATTATAGTTTATATTTTTTGTAGGTTAATTCTTATTTTTAGTTTCCTTTACATATAACATAGTATTTAGTAATAATTATTTTAATAAATCCTCTTACGAGGGTACATGCAATTTCAGTTTGCTTTACCATATTTTTCCAAAAGTTCAGTGACAATTACTTGGAAAAGATTGTATCAGATCTCCTATAATATCAGTCCCACTAGTTTAGATTCAGTGTGTTCTGTATAACCAGCTTATTGTAGTTTATTTAATAAACCATGGGCAAGTATAATGTGAAGATGCAAACAATATAAGAATGCACACAACATGCTCACATAGCATGGCTAACCAATACCATATCCATGGGTAGCTAAATTAATGGATAAACAACCCCAAAAATCGGCTAGCTTCATTTATATTGAAAACAGATTTCTTGTGATTATCATGTCCTGCTTTTTAGGGGGGGAAAGCTGATGACATTATGAGGATTAGAGCCACTGTGGACAGCCTTTTTCTGTTCTCATTTCAAATCTTGGCAAAGATATGAAAAAGGGGAAGAAATAATGGAGCTGTGTGATGCTTTGGATTTGATTCCATGTAAAGATGTTTCAGAAACCCCAGGGGTGTGAATGCGACAGCTGTTTGTATCTTTAACACAGAGTGCCTTTTCTTTCTTTATAAAGCAGAAAAATGCTGTGATTGCACATGGTCAAAAGCAGGGGTCTTCAAACTTGGCCCTTTTATGACTTGTGGACTTCAACTCCCAGAATTCCTCAGCCAGCGTGCCTGGCTGAGGAATTCTGGGAGTTGAAATCCACAAGTCATAAAAGGGCCAAGTTTGAAGACTCCTGGTCAAAAGCATTCTGTGGAAGGTAGGTTTTCCAGCCTTGGAAAACCAAATTACGGCTGAAAGATGCTTGGGAAGGAAGTTACTGCAACTTGTCCATATTTTTACTCAAGATCTTGATTTGAATAGCCATGCTAGTTTCTTAATTAATTGGCTTCATATGGTCTAGAAGCATGGCAAAAGGACAGAGGGAAGCAGTTAGGTGGGATATCAGTTACTAATATTCACCAGCCTCATATTGTTTTAAAAAAATGTGCAGCTATCATTTTGTTTAATATTCAACAGTCTTTTCCTTGTAATGCAGTCTTTTTACTGTTTCTAGTACTTGTCTACCTACATGGAGACATACAGGTAGTCCTCCACTTACGACCACAATTAAGCCCCAAATTTATGTTGGTAAGTGGGAAATTTGTTAAGTGAATTTGCCCCATTTTATGACCTTTCTTGCCAAAGTTATTAAATTAGTGGCACGGTTATTAAGTAAATCTAGCTTCTGCATTGACTTTACTTGTCAGAAGGTTACAAGATCACATGACCCCCGGGATATTGCAACCATTATAAATATGAGTCAGTTGGCAAGCTCCTGAATTTTGATCATATGACCACAGGGTTGCTGCAATGGTCATAAATGTGAAAAAACAGTCACAAATCACTTTTTTCAGTGCCATTGTAACTTTGAACGGTCATTGTAAGTCAAGAACTACCTTTATCAGAACTGGAGATTAGATAGGAATATCTGATAAATATACCAAAAACCATTTAAGTTGTTGTTGCTAAAACAAACAAAAACCAGCAAAAAAACTCATATAGGGACATCCCAAATACACATTTTTTTTATCATTGTCCTTTTATCACTCTTGCTTTCCTATGGGTTTTCAATAATTTCTTCTTTGAACTTAATGGACAAAATATGGAAAACTTAAAATAGAAATTATTATATATTTTCATTTCTCTGATTTTTGCAATGCTATCTCAGTAAATATGCTCCACTTGTGTTTAGACCATACAGAATCAAAGGAAAACAGAGAGACTGTTGAATGTCTCAGTTGTTTTTGCTGAAATGCAAAACAGCGATCAATAAGACCTGTACAATTTTTTTTATTGTAATTGTTTTCTGGGTGGAGCTTGGCTCATTTTTGTGAATAAAAGACTTTGGCTGTACTTACCAAAGTAGTCATCAGACCAGAAACTGTAGCAACTGTCATTCTTGATTGTATCACTTTACTACTGAGCTGTGGTGGTGCAGGGGTTAAAATGCAGTATTGCAGGCTAACTCTGCTGACTGCCAGCAGTTTGGCAGTTCGAATCTCACCGGCTCAAGGTTGACTCAGCCTTCCGAGGTCGGTAAAATGACCCAGATTGTTGGGGTCAATATGCTGACTCTGTAAACCGCTCAGAGAGAGCTGCAAAGCCCTGTGAAGTGGTATATAAGTCTAAGTGCTATTGCTATTGCTAAAACACTGTCAATCAAAACATCATCTTATAAGGATAACAAAGTATTTATGCCAGTGCCCTCTGTGGTGATTTTTTTTCAGCAATAATTTATTTTTACTTCTCTCTTTATCATTTCAGTAATTGTTTAACGTGATTCAGAAATCACGTTGTTGCTCCTGTTGTTATATAGCGAGTCAGAAAACATTACTGAGATCTAGCAGGACCTCCAGATCTACTTTCCACTCATCTTTGTCATGTCATTTTTGAAACCGTTTGATTTCCGTTTCTGCTTTGTAAACTGCTGTGATTGAGGATCTCAGCCTAGAGCGTCAGTGTGCCCACAGACACCCCCATTGATGCAAACCAGGATATCTGACTTTTAATAATAATGATATGTTTATAATACATATATAATAAACTGGAAGTAGTGGGGCATTTCCTGGTAACAATTTAGTCTTTAATATTCTTTAGTACCAACCCAAGGGGGGGGGGGAATGGAATTTTCAATTTTACCTATTCCTTTAATGTGTTATTGGACTTGCTGTATATAACCCCCGCATAGGGGGAAGATATTTTGAAAACGATTGCCCACACCTCTAGGCTACAGATAATCTTTTTTCTTCTCTAGTTCATTGTGTCACTTCATTATATCCTTCAAGTTTAGTCTTCAAAACCAGAACTTCAGCAGTCCGTCTTCACCCAACTTGACTCGCATTATTTTCATCTTTTGCTTTTAGATTATTCTTTCATCGCCTTCCAAATCTTCGTTGCAGTAATTGTTTATTTGTGTTCTCTTTATTGTCATCCCATCCCTCTTCAAAATTACTTGTAAAACTGCAGTCTTCTTTCTGTACAGCAGAAAGTATACAGTGGCAGTAGGTAGTTACAATATTATACATGGATGTTTATATTTTAATATGTATCAATCAGATTTAATTTCTTTCCGGTGCCAGAATTTATGCTTAGCCTGCCTGAGAAATTTCTTTACAATGTGGAAAATAAAATTTTTATTCTGGTTGAAATGAGTGGAAGAAGAAACCTTCAAAGGGTAGACAGCGACTTTATTTAAGAATGCATATTCTGAGCTACAATGCTATTCAGTTTTTGGCATCGTATTGATTTGATGCATGACATTGATTTGATGCCTAATTGTGATTTATAGTCAGGAGTGTTTATTAACTTTAAATTCATCTCACATAAGTATCCCTCTATAGCAGGGGTCCTTAACCTTGGCAAATTTAAGACTTGTGGACTTCAACTCCCAGAATTTCTCAGCCAGCAAAGGAATTCTGGGAGTTGAAGTCTACAAGTCTTAAAGTTGCCAAGGCTGAGGACCCCTGCTCTATAGTTCTGCAGCTAGTTCTGATATTCTGTAAGTGATGTTAAAGTTCAAGTTTAGGCAAACTTTGTTTTGAAACAGATTTGCCAATCACAAATCCATGCTAAGTGTGAAATCACTGAACCATACTTACTTAAGTGTTATTAATCTCTATACCAAACTGCTTTTTCTTCACACTGATTAAGAAAGAGCTGCTAAGATAGTTTTTCATTTGAATTCATTCAAATAAATTGTAGGTTTTTAGAACTTTTTTCTTTTTAAAAAAAATTTACAGCTGCGGTAACTCAAGAAGAAAGTCCCAATGGCAGAACTGTCAGCCCACTTTTCCCAGGTCCCGCGTGGGCAACTGAGAGAGAACGCTCCTGACAATCAGCTGACCAATACGGTATGTAAGAGATGATTTTATTACATGCCAAAATAGAAACTGAATGGATTACACATGGTAGACCTGCAGAATCAGTGGCATACCAAGGGTAGGTGTGAGAGCCCCTGATGCAGATAATAATGGGGTGCATTGTATGGTGACTTGGGGGCAAAGAGAACGCTGTCTAGAGTGTTGGCCACAGGTATGGAGCCAGGTCATTGCTATTGGCACACCAATCAGCTGTTGGTGGTCAGCAGCACACCAGCAAGAGGAAGAGGATGTTTAAAAAATGACCCGTTTTGGTATGTCACTATACAGAATGCCCCTTACTTGTTCCTTAATAGGATTTGTTCCTTATTTATTTGTATTTTTTGCTGTGTAAACTTTAATGAAGGTGGATTTTCTCTGTTCCCTTTGTGACATGGTAAGTTTAGATTGTAGGGCTAGCACTGTTGAAGAGATCTAGGCTTAAATATCCATTCAACCATGAAGTTCACTGGGAGATCTTAGACCAGTCATCATCTTTTAGCCTAACCCTTTTTACAGGATTATTGTGAGCATATGTTGGACAGTAGAAATAGAACAATAATAGTAATAATGGAAATGTATGTGAGAAACCAGGATTATTTCATTTGATTTTCACATTTTCTTGGCCACTTAACTCCCAAATGCCTGTGGGCAGCTTCACAAATTAAAACCAATATAATGGAATACAATATAATACAACACAAAAGGAACAATATATGACAAAGTGAAACAATATATGGAGAAAAACCGTGAAAGACACTTCAGATCTTCACTTCATCCACCACTAAAATGGACCTCCTAAACAATCTTAAATTCAAAAATATTTTTTTAAAAGTTTGCCTAATGTGTAAGGTTAAAGCTATGCAGAGCTCGGGGGGAGGGGATTGTTCCATAGGGCAGGTGCAGCAACAGGGAAGGCCTACCTCCAGGGTCCCATTAGATGGTATTTTTTAATTGACAGGATACAGAGTACACCAGTCCTGTCAGAATAAATAGAATAGGCAGTCACTACAGCAATAGCACTTAGATTACCGCTTCACTGTGCTTTACAGCCCTCTCTAAGCAGTTTACAGAGTCAGCATATTACCCCCAACAATCTGGGTCCTCATTTTACTGACCTTGGAAGGATGGAAGGCTGAGGCGGTGAGATTCGAACTGCCAAACTGCTGGCAGTCAGCAAAGTTAGCCTGCAATACTGCATTCTAACCAGGGCAGCAGATAGGTAGTTCCTGAAATACTTAGGCTGCATGCCTTGTAGCAGAGGTCCCCAACCTTTTGAGCACCAGGGACCAGTTCCGTGGAGAGAGGTTTTTCTGCGGATCGGAGGGGGCGTGGTTTCATGTACTGCCTGCATCCCACGGATGGGGCTTTGCTTGTTTGAACGGACCAGTTTCTGGCATGTGGCCCAGTGCCGGTCCATAGACCGGGTGTTGGGGACCCTTGCCTTACAGGGCTTTATAGGTGCTATCCAGCACGTTGAAATACACCTGGATTCCAGTTCATCTCACTAGCAAGAGTACTACATGGGAATCATGAAGCATGCCCATGACTGCTCATTGAGCTGCACTTTGGATCGGCTGTAATTTTGGGATGGCCTTTCTGGCCAGCTTCATGCACAGCATTGTTGCAGTAATCCAACTGCAAGGTAAGACGCGAGTGATCCTAAGGAGGGTCATGCCAGGAATGGACCCAACTGGTCCACTAGCTGAACCTATACAAAAAATTTCCAGTTCACAACCATTAACTTGCTCTTTGAAGAGGAGTTCCAAATTCAGAAAGACCCCTTCAACTTTCATGTAGAACTAGTAGGACTAAGCACACAAAACCACTCAACCTTACTAGGGTTTCGTCTGAGCCTGTCCTTCATATCCAGAGCCTCTTCCTCCATATCCCACAGCTTTCGGGAAAGAAACCTCAAAAGCTTTGTTTGGATGGCTAAAAGTTGAGATATACCGATCGATGTTACCTGGCCCTATAAAGGATCACCTCCTCCAACAGTCTCATGTGGATGTTAAGCAAGAGAGTTGAGAGTGTTAAGCTTTAGGCACGCCACAGAAAGGTTTAGGACTCAACTTCTCCCCCCCCCCCTTGAACACCAGATTTTAACTTGATCTTGTTAAAGTTATTTCCTAGGAAGTCTCGTTTTCCACATAATATAATTATTACACAGATTCTGGATTTGTGATTCCTTTAATAAATGAAATCATGCTATATCCAAACAGTATGAGTCTCTACAATCTGGTGCTTGTTTGATGTGCTGCCATTAGAGTTTCAAACTTCAGGGGGCAGCAGGGGGGAATTGTAGTTCTGATATGTTCTGCACGGTACTTTGTTGTATGGCACTGTCTTGCTTGAGAGAGGCTCAGAGTAACTCTGCATAGCAGATAGTTTGTGTCATCCCAAAGCTTAGTCCTTAAAAATCTGCTTAGATCAGGGGTCTTCAAACTTGGCCCTTTTAGGACTTGTGGACTTCAATTCCCAGAATTCCTCAGCGTGCCTTAGATAGTAGCTGCCTTCATAACCTTGGATGCCTCTATACATATTTCTTGAGTCATAAGGAACCAAGAGACCAGAGGTAATATTAAAGTCAATATATTACTATTTTGAAGCCATATGCAATGCCTTGTAATGTGCTGCTGGTGCTGCCTCCTTTACTTCCAGTTGATTGAAAAGGTACAGACACATTAGGTAAGAAGTACTACTTTCGATGTTCTGCACCTTTAAAGCGATTGCTTTGGATTTCATATTAACTATAACTTTGATAATTGCCAAGGCTGCTGTTTATCTTTGGTATTACTCATTCACCTTGAAGATATATAGTGCGTTCTTGCACACAAAGAATATAAATGGGATTAGTTCAAACCTTTTTCAAGGCTTTAGTTCCTTAATGGCTAGTGAAATTGAGGAATCCATTCCTTTGCTTCTGCTAAAGGTAGGTTTTCAGTTCTATTTAATGCTAATCAGGTAGAGATCTGTATTTTCTATATACTAAGGCAAAGTGCAAAAACTGTAACATGATTCCTTGCCATTTAAAATGCACCTTTGCACAGACTTTACATTCTAGGCATCGGTGAGTAATCTTGTTTGAGCAGTTTCAAACTGTAGCCCAGAACATAGTTTTAAGGATTTGATATAAATGTTCTTACAATGTTTGATATAAATGTTCTTTTTTTCCTATTTATTCTACTTGTGACAGTATTCTATATTCTGAGTTATCAGTGTGAAAATAATTTTACTTATCTATGAAAATTATTTCTGCTATAAAAGAATCCCAAATGTTCATTGTAAATAACTTTTGGATTAGAGAATTGTTGCATTTTTATTAAACGAGTTTGATCAAAGTTTTCTTAAATTACACACTTATATTGTTCGTCAGAGATGGAAACATAGAGTTACCTTTTTGACAGCTTTTCTTGTTTGTCTGATCTATATTTGTTCTTAACCTATGATTTTACTTACTGGGGCATAATAATATGAAAGTTTGGAAACATGTTGATATACAAACCCGGGCATCATATTTTGGGGACTCTTCAAAATATCATAAACGTATTACTGCCTCTCTACTTAACTTCCTGTAAGAATGCACTATGTTGGTTTAAACTACCTGCGTGCCTGACCCTTGTAAGGAGAATGCAAAGGATAAAGTACATGCAGCAGGTTGAAGAAGAGCTGTAGAAGCCCTGTGGAACTGGAAGAAGAGGATAGAATTAAATCTGTGTTTTACAGGATTAAAGAAATTGAGTTTCATCTCTGATTTATCTGCTTTGCATTTTAAAACACTGTATGCTGTTTAAATCAGGGGTCCCCAACCCCCGGTCCGTGGACCGGTACCGGGCTGCAGCATACCAGCAATGGGTCCGCACAAACAAGCAAAGTGCCATCTGTGGGATGCAGGCAGCACACAAAACTACACACTCTGGTCCATGGAAAAACCTTTCTCCACGGAACCGGTCCCTGGTGCCCAAAAGGTTGGAGACCTCTGGCTTAAGTAGTTACTGAAAGACTGAATGCTATGCTGACAACTCCACAACAAAGACACTGATTCACATAAACATAAGTAGCCCACATCTCCAGGTTTTGATTGTCATTCCCCTTCTAGGCCATCACCTGCATAGCTACAGCAGTATAGCAGCCTTTGGTGCTCCCAGATTGTTGATTTTTATAATTTAGAACACAAGATACATACAAAACATGCAAATATTTGTGGATGTGGAATTCTTAATTTCAGAATGTCAACAATGAAAGACAACAACAGGAGAGTGGTGACCGGAGAGCGAACAATCCTACTCCAGCATCTAATGGACAGCCACAGCAAAGGCCTCGACAAGTGGTGGAGCAAGAGGAGGAGGAGGAGGAAGAGCTGACACTGAAATATGGGGCCAAGCATGTGATCATGCTCTTCGTGCCTGTCACATTATGTATGGTAGTTGTGGTTGCAACCATCAAGTCTGTCAGTTTCTATACGCGCAAGGATGGGCAGCTGTACGTAACTAACTTTTTCCATAATTGCTTTTTTTTTTCCTGCTGTGATACTCTTATTTTTTTCTCCTCTGTATTTATTCTTTAACCAATGTTTCAAAATCTAGTTATTGTCAGAACATTTGCTATTTTTAAAAAAATAGTCTTTGCCAGTCATTTGGTTTTGCTAAATCCCTTTTCCTCTAGTTCCCCAAAAGATACAGTTTTGGACAAGAAATATTCAATTTTCTTCCTTCCTTCCTTCCTTCCTTCCTTCCTTCCTTCCTTCCTTCCTTCCTTCCTTCCTTCCTTCCTTCCTTCCTATTTCTCCAATTTTAAATAACTCTTCTGTTTCTTTATGTTTCTTTGAACAAATACATGTAGTTATGGAATAGCATTGGATAGTTTCATTCATAAATAGGATATTGGGTGAATCCTTCTAAATTTCCTCTACCCATGAGAAACTTATAGAAATAGGGGATCTTCTTTCTCTTGCACTTTTCATATCTATTCTAGAGAGTTTCCTTAATCCTTCCTAACAGATGGGGTTTTGTTAATGCCCCTTTCTCTCATTTTGCTGACAGAAGCCTCCTATCAATGCAAGCACAGTTCTTTGATTTCGCCTGTTGTATTTTCATATAAAATCAATTTACATCTTCCTTAAGAATTAAATGTTTTTTTTAAAATTAAATGGTTATTACCTTTATTATTTATCTCTTTAATGTTTGAATATCATGGGAGGTCCTTGAACTAAATTAAAATACACCCCATCATCCAACTTGCATTCTTTTAGAGTTTAGGTGTGGATTAATGGACCTCAAAATGGCAAATGCTACCTCGTGTATGGCACCACAAAATTTCTTTTTCGTGTGCGTTAATGGAATGTTAACTGAAATATCTGATTGGGAAAGGGATCTTGGAGTCAGGATTTATAGCTCATGATAACCCATTGCATACATATTGCAGAAACCGTAGAAGTCATGTTTTGGCTTCATTAAAAAGGGAACTGAAAAAGGATGATCAAATAGAGGAAATGCCAGGACAAGATAAGACCCTGCATGGCATGTACCATTGATAGATAGCTGAGTTGGCTGATGTTGGGGAATCCTGAGAATGGCTGGAAAGGACTGCATTAAAAAAACAACGCTGATCATAGCAGCACAAGTACAGGAACTAAGCACCAGATCCTTAGAAGCAGGAGTCTACTACAGTAGACAGGACCCAAGGTTCAGACCATGCAGTGAGGCCTCAGAAACAGTCCCAACACATAGTGGCAAGATGTGAGATGCAGGCAGGAACTGTGTACCCTGAAAGGCACAACTGAGTAGTTGGCATTATGTAAAGGAACATATGCACAGTGTATGGGCCTTCCAAATCAAGATGGGAGATTCCACAAAACGTTGTGAAGAATAACAGAGTTAAGATCCTCTAGGATTTTCAGATCCAGATGGATAAGCAGGTACTGGCCAGTCAATCAGACATTGTAGTAAATAAGGACCAGAAGACAGCAGTGGTGATTGATGTAGCAGTGCCAGGTGACAGCAACATCAGGAAGGAGTATGAGGAACTGGAGAAGTATCAGGACCCGAAGGAGGAACTAAAGGGAATATGGAAAGTAAAGGTCAAAGTGGTACCAGTAGTAGTAGGAGCATTTGGGGCTGTCACCCCTAAGCTGGGAGAATGGCTCCAACAGATCCCAGGAAAAACATCAGACCTATCCAGAAAAGTGCAGTGCTAGGAACAGCCAAGATACTGTGCAGAACCCCGAAACTCCCAGGCCTCTGGAGTAGAGGACCTGAGATTGAGAAATTCATGGCACCCATGTCTTCCATGTAATATGGAATGTAGACAGATATATGACTTCTTCTTTAATAATATGACATAACATTACCTGGGGAATTTTATTGTGTTGGGTCAGGTTTGTCTTGATCAGCATAACTTGTCTTGTGTTTTATGGGACAAGGGTCATTGTACATATTAAGCAGATTCATATTCTGCTGCAGTGTTTTTGACTTTGTTGGAAGTTTAAAATGGAGTAGTGATGTGCATGTAATTAATCTCATAGCCACTAGATGGTGCATGCAAAAAACTTTATAAAGTGTTCCATATTTGTTGAATTCTTTTCAGATGAATTTAATCAGAAAATGTATCCTGATTTAAAAGCATGTGACATATTTTATTTTGCTCTGCATTGCATTGTAGAATCTATACTCCATTTACAGAAGATACAGAAACTGTTGGACAAAGAGCTCTGAATTCTGTTCTCAACGCTGCCATCATGATTAGTGTCATTGTTGTCATGACTGTACTCCTGGTTGTGCTTTATAAATATAGGTGCTATAAGGTGAGCTCAAAATTATTTATATTTTCATTCAAACTCCCATTTCCATTTATTTATAATGCTATTCTAGAACTTACTCTATTCCAGTTTGTAAAGGACCAAAACAATTGTTAAATCTATGCTTCATCTGAGAATTAACTATGAAACAGCAGAACGGGACAAAAAATAATAATAACATACTTTTGTATTTTACAAAAGAAATTTGTAATAGTGACCATCAGAAATTGGCAGTTAGATATTTTAAATCTTATTTAAAAATGATTTTGAAAAGAAAAAGACCCTGAAATAAATTAAAATGATTTAATTAACCTGATATTAAAATGTGTTCAAATAACTAAATATTGGCATATGTTGGGTGACTCCTTTAATTTCACCAGAGATTTGTTCCTTTTTTGTTTTGTTCAAAAAAACCTTTATTCTGTTACATGATCTACAGATTGATGTAAGCAATTCAGGTTTTACTAACAAAAATAAAATATTCTGCAATATAAATTCAGAAAGTTTTTAAATTATATTTTAATGGGTGAATGGAATCAGTTAATGTGGACAGAATGGTCAAATGAAGCATGGTAAACCAAATTCTGAAGACCTGCTTTTATGTACTATTAAATGATACCTTTTGTAAATTTAATTTAGAAATATGTATAGGTTGCTTGTGTTATAGAACAATTTTTAATTTATAGATGGTGCAATATATGTAACAGGTTTACATTATCAGAATTATCTGTGAATATTTCTGTACTGAAATTATAACCATAATGATCTTCATTTGTATATTAATTAAATGTCAGTTCTCTGATAACAGTACTGGTTAAAACACCATACTGTACATTCCAAAGAATACTACAGGTTTTGGATTATATATTCTTTTCAAATCAGATGCATCTTTAATTCTTTTTTTTATACATAGTTTATTAATTTTCTAATTTTTCAATCACGAGTACTTAATAAACAACATGTTGTCTGGGTCCATTGGTAATTCAGTGGTACATATTAGCTTTCTCAGTCTATTTCCAATACTACACCATCCAGTGCTTCCTTGATCCTCTCTTCTTCCGGTGGTATGCATTTTTCCACACTGGGCAAATACAATTCTTGTTACTGTTAATATATATACAATTAAATATAGATATCTTCATCACATTTTTCTGGTATTATACATAATATCGATAGTGTCAGTTTATAGTATCTTTTCTAGCCAGAACATATCTCAATTGCATTTGCACTTAAAATCCATTTGTTCAATCAATATCCTATTTTTCCTGCTTTTTTTAAAATTTTAATTTCCCATCAATGTTCAAAATATCTCTTATCGCTTATAATTTTCTCATAATAAATTATATTTGGATAACCAAAAGCTTCCCTTATTCAAACCCTTTTAGAATTTTCATATTTCCCATCTCATAACAAAGTATAATATTCTAGTTACAAATCCTATCCTTCTAATTATAATAATACTTTTATTTCTAACAGTTATCTATTTTCTTAGCCATATTCAAACATCTGTTTAATAGTATAATATCCCATCTAATAGGTCAAAACCCCTATTTTCTTCAGTCTTACTCTAGCTTTCTTCCTTTGCTAAATAACTTTCCAGGTCAGTGCATTTGAATCATCAGGTAATTCTTCCTCTGTTTTTGTATATATTATTTGGAATGAGGAAGAAAATTTGATTGAAGTATTTTTGAAAGAATGCTCAACCCTTTTATATTCATTAAACAGCCTCCATCCTTCTCCTTCAGTTTTTCTTTTCATTTCTTGTTTGTCAATATTCAGCATTTCTCCTAACAGTTTTATCATCCGTTCGATCAGCTCTTCTTCCTTATCCTCAAATGTGTTCTGAGATCTTGACAAGTAAGGTATCTTTTCCATTTCCGGTGTTATCACTACATCTTCTAATTTTTCATTTGTCTGTATCTGTCTGTTAATTCCTTCCTTTAGATCCTCCATCTTTAGATCCGTTTCTTCTAATTTTCCTTCTGTTTTCTGGGTTACTAGTTTCTTCTTTGTAGTCATTGTCTGGCTTTGTAAGTTTAGGTTAGAAAATTGTTCTTTTATCTCATTTGCATTATTTTTAGTCTCATCATAAAATAAAACAATTGTCTCTTGGATTGATTTCAACATAGAAAGAATTTCTTTCTGAGATTCATTAACATTTTCTTGTTGGTATATCAAGCTGGGGGCTTTGGAGACAAGTGTTAAAGATGGTTTTTTATCATTTGAGGTCAAGTATGAAACACCCATTTTGTTTTTGTATGTAATCTTTATAGTCCAATAGGGTCCCCAACACAAATAAGCAGCCCAAGAGTTTTTTTTCCCTTTTCCCAGCTGCAGTCTGCAAAAGTGAAAGTTTCCAGGAACAAAGAGTCTTATCTAAGTCCGGGCTTCAAGCCAAGTTTCCTTTAAGAATAATAAATTGTAGTGCCGTGATTTGCCACTAGATGTTGTTGACACCATCTTCCAGCTTTCCAAATCCAAGCCTATTTTACAGACTTTCAAATATCTTTTCTAAAAAAAAGTCTCAAAGGTAGTTTTAGTCCCCAAATTTCAAAGCTATATATCTGTATTAATTCCAAATTGATCTTGTAATTTTCTCTATTTTCCCCCAAAGCAATTAATTTGCCGCTTTTCTTTTCCTGAGGGAACGGGGCAAAAACTTCCCTTCCCTCTCATTGGGGAAGATTCTTTGCTTTGGGCATTCTTTTTTCCAAGAGAGTAGTATTAAGGTCATAAGAGGATAAAATCTCACCCAGTTCCATCCATGTTGTTCAAAAATTGCTAGTTAGTGCTTGTCTTCGGTTGTCAGCAGCTTCTGACTGGCCACATGAATGTAGCCAGTCTTTCCCCTGCCCGTTTGGAGGGCTTTCTCGGATCCAGCGGAAGGGCCGCCGCCCCTCTGCGATCGATGAGGGTCCCCTCCTTCATCGCCTATGGAAGACAGAGCCCCGTCCTCCTATGGCCAGAATGCCGCGATGCCTAACCAGAAGTCGCATCTTTAATTCTTAAAGCATGAAATTAAACAATCAAGCAGTAATTGTCAGGATCTTAGATTTTCCTGCTTGATCAGATAATAGATGAATAGAAAGCGTTATGTACACATTCCAAATGCACACTATATAATTGCATCCCACAGTCCTTTAAAAGGGGCTTTAGGATTTTAAAAGTCTTTAAAAATTTGCTTACAACAGAAAGAGATTGTCAGAAATCCTTGGTATCTAGATGGGGCTCTGCATACAGCCCTCAGTATTTCGTAAAATGCTATATGAAGATATTCTAAAGTTTCAAATAACCATTTTTCAAATGGGCAATCTAATATCAAGTCTGAAAATTAAACCCATCTTTTATTTGTGTTTCAGGTGATCCATGGTTGGCTCATTGTTTCTTCTCTCTTTTTGCTTTTCTTTTTCTCATTTATTTACTTAGGGTAAGTATAGAAATATTTTGCTATTTAGGTTTGTCAAAATGGGGGGAACGGGTTCAGATTAAGTATCCTTAAATCCTAGCTGCTATATTAAGATTTACATATAGGGATTACATTTAACAATAACAAATGTTTATGATTCAAAGTTTTGTATCATTTTTAAAAATATGACCATTGGATTTCAAAGAAACAAAACCACATAAAGATCTCCCATTCTTTTAAAAAATATAGATATACTCACACATAGATACATACATACATACTTCTATCAATACAATGAAACTTTATTTCATTGGGGACAGATGTCTATTATTTGTGAAAGTCATTTAAATATAATAATTTGCATCATTTGTGTAATAATTTCATTATGCAAATAATACAGGTTGATGCAAACAAAATAATTTGTCATTTGTCCAATCAAATAATGACATGAGCAGAGGTATGTTTATGAAGTCCATTATATCAAGGTCTACTAAATTGAGGTTTCATTTGTACAATGAAAGCAAAATAATGCTGTAATGATGGTTCTCACGCGGCTGGTTTTAATTTCTATACTCTAATATTAGGACAGATGTGCTTGCATAGAAAGATCAAAATTTATGGCTATCTTTAGAAAAGAGAGAGATCCTATCCACATGGGATACTTGTACACCATGCTAAGTTCTGCATAGTTAGTTCATAGCTCGCTCCTCTAATACAGTGCTTAGCAACAGAATTTTCTCCCCACCTTTCAGTACAAATGGGCAGGTGAAAGCAAACAACCAGATTAGCTGTTGCCCAAATGATAAATGTGTAAAACATTTCTCCCTCCCCAAAGTTCCCTTTGAGCCTTTAACCTTTTACAGGCAGGAACAAGAAAAGTTTGAATCTTGATTTCACTCTAAATAAAGACATGCATTTCATATACAGGATTTGCCAAAAAACTTTTGTAAGGGCTTCGTTAACTGTGCTGCAGTACATCTATTTATTAGTTCTTTGGAGTTTTTAAAAATCTATATTTGTAGTTTCTTGGCTGGCTGAGAGAACTAATACAGGTTACCACAACAATTGTAATGGTAAAATGATCTGCTGGTAGTATCAGCATAGCTGAAGAAGCTTAAGTCTTCTGTAAGCTGGCCATTTTGGGATACACTTTAAACTGTGTACACGAAAGATTATTTTGAAATTGCTCTCTAATAAACTGGAAAAAAAATACCTTCAGCAACTGTTAACTATATATATTACCAAAACAGTGTTTATGTTTACATACTTTATGTCCCATGTTGATTTCTTTTTCTACAATGCTATGCAGTCATTTTATTTTCTGTTGAATCATTTGGATTTTGGATTTTGTAACTATTTGGCATTGAAATTGTTGTTCACTTCTTTATTTTTTATTTATTAAATTTCTGTGCCACCCATCTCACCTAGAGTCGGCTCTAGATAGCTTACAACCAATAAAAGCAACAAGATAAAACATCAGAACACTAAAACAATAAATATTAACACTAAAATTGACTTTACAATTAACAAAGATGGCAAGGAAAGGAGCAAGATGCTTTATTTGAATAACACAATTTTATATTCTATACCATTGTCAAAATCACAAATATCTCTTAATATTTTGTGTTTTAGGGAAGTTTTTAAGACCTATAACGTTGCCATGGATTACATTACTGTGGCACTCATGATTTGGAACTTTGGTGTGGTCGGAATGATGTGCGTTCACTGGAAAGGCCCCCTCCGTCTTCAACAAGCCTACCTCATTATGATAAGTGCTCTAATGGCTTTGGTGTTTATAAAGTATCTTCCTGAATGGACTGCTTGGCTCATCTTGGCAGTAATCTCAGTGTATGGTAAGATTCTTCTATCCCCTTTTTCAGTTTTGAGTAAAAGCCCTTGAAAACCATTTCAAAAAATTAGCTGGTATTCTTTTTATATTTGGGATATCTGGTTATTTTAATGATTGGGAAGTCATATTATAAATCTGGGTCACACTTTGAATAAGCTTTGCAATGTGGGGGGGGGGGCTTTCATAGTATGGGTGCTTGGTTTCTCTCAATCTTACATAAAAGCTTTTGCTGTAGGAGAGGGAGTCTATGTGAAATAAAGCAGAAATTACTCCAGGAGATACATACAATTCCTAACCATTGAAGATAGGATTGCCTTTTAGTTTTTTGACTTCAACTTTCACAAACTTTTGCCACTGGCTAAAACTTAACTATCAGTGATCTAGTATCGTGTGCATTTCCCCCACTGCTCTTTGGGATAGCTATATATGAGAGTAGAACCTGGCCTGTATTTATACTGTAGCAGGTTTAGTTATCCTTTGAGGAATAGGACTGAGATCTTTTCTAACAAAGGCTGTGTCAGTTGAGTTATGCAGAATGAACGCATGCATTGTCAAGTTTAGAAATCTGCCACAAATGTTGTATCATCTAGGAACATCTTTTGTCAAAGTGTACTTTCTGCCAAACTTCCCTCAGTTGTAGAAGTTTCTGATCAGTTTTCAGTGCAGATGCAAAATGTATCTGGGAAAGAGATTCTGCTGACTAAATTACTGCCATTAGAGATGGGACTTGTTATGTCTCTGGCAATTTTATAGAGGTGTGGAAACAAAGTGTGCTTTAATATATACCATGTTTTTGAGCACCTGCTCCCTTTTACCACATATGTGCTAATGTTATTTTTTATAGAAAGAATTTATTGACTACAGCAGAATCCTGGTTTCCTTATTTTTATTTTAATAAACACTCATTTGTTCTATGTAGTATGAAAAGTATCTAGCATTAAAAGATGAGAATTGTCTAGTGTGTCCTTCATAGATTTGGTTATTATTATCTGAAAATTCCTCTCCTTCTCTCCCACAACTTTCAGCCTCCCACCTTGGCAGGCAGCTTCTTGCTCCTTTTCTCCCAGAGTATTCTCTGCAGTCTTTTCAAGTTAAAATGCTGACTCTCCAGGGACAGATTTGGTTAATTGGTCTTTGCATTCAATCCAGGGCATGTGATTCCCCCTTAAGCAACTGTTAGATTCCATGTTAGAGATGAATGAATGTTGATCTGGGCTGAGAGTTGATACCCTGATTCAGTGCATATAGTTAGAAAGCATAGTATCATCTTCACATGCTACATACTGTTACTGGAAGCTTTTGGGGTTCCCTTATGCATTTGGCTGAACAGGGTGGATAATTAGCTAGCTAAGTGTTAAGTTGCTCTTATTCTGAAAAAAAAAGGTCCCCTCAACTTTGATCTTGATGGGAATTGAGGTAACTGCTGCAATACTGAATTGTAAAATGAAACACTTATAGCATCAAAACAGTCAAATAAGCAAAATAAGGTGTGCATTTAGAATTAAAGCTTGCATCCCAATTTGTTAGATAAAACAAAAATCCTTTTGCAATAGTGGCGAATATCTGTAGCTCGGGTGTAGGATGAGGGTGAAGGTTCGTTCTCCGAGCTTGAGGGTTGGTTTCCGAAAGTTTTCGTTACCAGGCTAGGTAACATCTTCAGCTGTCTAAACGCCTCAAAAATCCTTTTAATGTGTATGTTCATTGTTTTCCTACCAGCATGATAGTAGTAAAAGTTTTAAAAAAATAAAGGAAAGTATTGCTTATATACGTTTTTATGTTTTAATTTTTTTTAAGTACCTACCAAAAACTTTTCACAGTGTAAAACAGCTTTAGTTTTTGAAGTATTCGTTTTCTTTCATACACACACACACAAAAACACACACTTTGATTTTCAAGTGGGAACAGGCAGTTTGGCAGCATTTTAAGATATGCAGACAAACAAGTTTGAAATACCATGTCCTTACCAAGTTGTAAGGAATCAAAATGAACTTGTAAAACATTCTTCTTCTTCTGTATAAGTTCAGAAACAAAGAATAGCCGCAAAAATACAGATATTACACGCCATCAAATTAGAAACATAATAGAGAGGAGTCAATTAAATGTGCTTTACAACAAGGAAGAGAGAAAGGGGGGAAAACAATACTAGTTGCATTCCTATCCTGACTATTTACTTATAATGGAATTATTTGTCCTCAGTGGAAATCATAGATGATGCTTGATTAGATCCTTAGGCTCATAGGATGTTTCAGTTTAATATTAAACTATTTAAATAAAAACATATCTACTTGTAAAAATAAATAAATAAAGTGATTTAAAATACTATGCTGTCTTAAAATTCCTTACCATTATACAAGTATAGTTCTTAATGTAGTGTAAGTTTAGTAAATTCACTGACTGTTAGAACAATTGCCTACTGACTGTGTAAACCTTAAAGAAAAGAAATTGTGTTTGGCAAGAGAGGTGTTTTTCCAAACTGGAGAAACTCAGGAATTTCAAACTATTGAATTTTTCCTGAGTATGAAAATGAAGTAATGACATTTAATAGGTGTCTATGCCTCATAACATGATGTGACTCTGTGGGTGAGTGCAGTTTCTTTGAAATAAAATAAAAATGCCATTTTAATTGCTAGAATTTGAGCTAAACCTAAGGCCTGCCCAAGTGTTCGCATGAGATTTCAGGTCTGGAAAAAAAAACTTGCAACATTGGGTGAGGCAAGGCAGGAATGGACTCAACCTCAGAGGCCCCACTGAAATGGAGAATTGCCATGACTTACTAACTTCCTTATGGATCCTTGCCATTAGATGTCAGGGATATCTGAGTACCTTCTATCCATAGAGTTTGGTGGACAGTGGTGGAATTGGAAAATTGCTTTAACGAACAAGTAATTCTGCTATTTTTTCAGACAAGGAAAGCTTGTCCTTGTTATAATGGGAGCTATACAAATGTGATTGCTACATTTTGGCTTAAAATCTGGAAGGGGACCGATCCCTGCACATATTTAAGTTTTTATTTTTTTAAAAAAAAAGCTCTTGTATAGGAAAAATGGTCCTTCCCAAAAAGGGATGATGGAAGTATGCCTGCTGTTTATGTATGCCCTTGAATGACAACAAGTAGCATATAAGGTTACAAGTAAGTTGGTATGTGTATATGTACGTAGATAAGATATAGAGATTGAGGATGATTTCATTCAGATTAGAGTAGGTGGCCTGTTTCATAAAGTCATACTTAATACATCCCAAAATATTACATGGCTGTATGAATTTGGATCCAGAAGGCATATAGGTGGATGGTGTATAATCAGAAACTGCTTCCCTCTCTGTTCCATTGATAGAAGCCTCTGGTAGACTAAAAAAACGTACACCATGAGAAGGGTATCAATTAGATATCATGCTTTAATTATAAAAGTAATTCAGAATTCGGAATTCAGATAGGCTGTTTTCTTCTATATCCTTTATTTTCTTCTCTGAATGTCATTGTGCCAAGTTTCCTTCCAATTTTTGAAATGTCTTGTGATATTTAATTGCTAGTGGTTTCACTGATTTGGTTTCGATCCTTATCCTGTAGTACAGTAGCAATGAATTCAGGATTAAAAGTAATAATGACCATGTTTCTGAATCAAGAGATTTATTGTAGCATGTATCTTCATGATTTTTTAATTATTAACTATTCTAAAAATGTGGGGCATATCACAGGCTGGGCCATTAAATAGATTGAACCAAACAACATTTTTCTGTTACAGTCTTTCATAAGGATACAAAATATTGTATGAAAGTTCCACTAAGCAGTCTAATTTATTACATTCATATTACTAATTATTTCTTTCTGACCACAGAGGAGCCATTTTTGCACTTTTTTAAAAAAAAATCTCAATATCTATCTTTCAGATCTGATTGCAGTATTGTCTCCCAAAGGGCCTCTTCGTATGCTAGTAGAAACAGCTCAAGAAAGAAATGAAACTTTGTTCCCAGCACTCATTTACTCATGTAAGAACAGATTATCTGATGCTTGCTTTGAATTAGGGGGAAATAATTTATCTAATTTTCTGTGAGTCACAGTTCCCTTTCATAAGAAAACAAATCTTTGTTGTGTGCTCAAAAGTTTAAAACCTGGGCTGGACAAGATGCTCCAGTTAGTAGATTTCCTTTGACTACAGAAGCAAAAATGAGATACAGCAAACATCTAATGTTTAAGTATACCAAACTAATGACACATTTTCCCATTGTGGTGACTTTGCAATTGAGCAGTAGTTCCCCAATATACTGTACTTTTAAATATTATTAAAAAAGAAGAAAAATCATCCTATGTGATCCAAAATAGTTTGACTATTTCAGGGATTTTGATTGGTTTTATGGTTCGGTGTAACAACTGATCCTTTAGTAACAGTTTTGTACTGAAATGGGGCCATGATAGAACTACAAGATTAAAGAAGAGTAACTGTTTGGCGGCTACACGTTTTGAAGAAGATCTTTTTCTATAATATCTGTTGGGTCTGCTGTCATTTACTTATGCATTTATACTAATAAAATTAAAAAAAACCTGTTTTACAAAGATATAATGCAAAGCTTATTTTTCAGGGAATATGTATTCAATTGTTATAGTGGTACCTTGGTGCTCATCATTAATTGGTTCCAGGAGGCATGATGAGTATCAAAAACAATGAGTACCAAAAATTTTTCCCATAAGCAATAATGTAGTGAGTCACAAGGCAGCCAACTCTGACTTCTAGCTTGTGCATTGAATACCAAAGAAACAATAAGTCCCAGGACAAAATTTTCGCATCAAAATGTGTTGAGTACCAAATCTGATGAGCTTCAAAGCAGTTGAGTACCAAATACCATTGTATTAAGATTGTCTTTCAATTTAATTAAAATGGGCACAAAACACAAATAGAAAAAAGAAGTTTTGCTGTTGCCTTCCATTTTAGCAACGTCTTAGATGAATTCATTACAAGGGTCACTGCAGTTTTCTGTGTGTTCAACACAGCACAATGTTGCTAAAATACTTAAAATGTATACATAATCATAAGGCGGTTAAATAGCATATAGCAGCAATAAATCAGATGTCTTCTTTTTTCCATTAGCAACAATGATATGGCTAGTAAATATGGCTGAACAAGATACTGAAGCCCAGAAGGGAGCATCTAAAAATGCCACTTACAGTCAGCAAGGTGAGATTTTTTTTTATCTTTGTGAAGTCGTGTGAGAAATGCAGAATGAGAATTATCAAGCAGTTTCATGTTAACTGTCTTTCATTTACAGAAAGGCTTTGCTATTTAAATACTGAATTCATGTCCATCAATGAACAATAACAGTGCACACTGATTTGAAGCCCTCTGCCAGAAAAATGTTTCCTTACCATTTGTCCCGAGATAGTTTTACTTCCACTCACCTCCAGGAATCCTTGTGACAAGTGAAGGGAGGGAATTCTACAAGTGTTGGCTTGGGGTTTTTTTTTTCTTTCTTCTAACCTTAGAATGCTGTTTTAACAACACAGCTTCTACTTTTACACCTCAACTCCTTTTAAAAAAAAAAACAGCAGAGGCGGCTTCCATTTAATAATAATAAATAAATCATATAAATAAAATTTACAAAAATCAATCTTTTACAAATCTGAAGAATAGGGAGAAAAATCTACTTCTCTACTACACGTTATAAAATATGTTTAACTGAGTATAATAAACACACTTGTAACTAGTGTGTTGGGCTGGTGCCTTAAATCGATATACCAAATTGGCTTTCAAATAAGGTTTTTAAATTTATTCCGTGGTAAATTGAAATTTACGATCATTTTTCTAGATTTTCTAATCGGTGCATGTACACTGAAAAGTACTGTTCTATTATGTTAAAGGATACTTTTATTTCCACAGATTTGTGCATGAAATTGAAGTACAAATTTGAAGAGCGTCTTATTTTTTTAAGAAAGCAAAATAATTAGTTCCTTGGATGTACACGTTTTGTCCTGAGAGTTCTTTTATTGCTCTTGCAAGTTTCTGAGCCTATAGAACTATTTGTAATTTAGAAAATCATATGGACTTCTCTAGAAATAATAGGGACCGGTGGAAATAATAATATTCTATATTTGCCTCCAAAACAGAGATCCTAAATACATACCCTCAGTCTGTTTTAGTGCTCTATTCACATAAAACAATCATCTAGTTGTGGTTGTTTCCTTGTTAGGCAATTAGCTCACTTGAGTTCTATCAGATTGCTTTTCAGTATCAGAATAGGATCAAATATCAGGCAGAATGGGTAGACTATCCTCAGGCATCCACTCTAAAAAGGCTAACAGTTTGATAGCTGTTTATTTAATTGATTATGATATGTTCACTGCCAGGCAAGAAAACAATGTACTTGTAGCATTTTCAATAAATGTGCCGTCATTGGATTCTTAGCATACATGTTGGTTGGAGGCAATGGAAATTATAAGGAATTATAATAATACAACTGGAGCACCATGGGCAATTTGCTGCTGCATAGCTTAACTTGCAGGGATGTGGGGAATACTTTTCCAGCTGAGGCAACAGAATGCCTTTGGATGGTGATAGATGCTTATAATGTATGTCACTGTCCAGTTTTACTTGGTTTGCTAAAACTGATTTGCCACCATTTTTTTTTCAATTCTACTTGCACTGAAGATCACTATTATACTCTATATCTGTCAAAAATTAAGTATAGGTAGCCCTTGACTTATAACAGTTTGTTCAGTTGACCGTTCAAAGTTAGAAGGGCACTGAAAAATGTGACTTGTGACCATTTTTCACACTTAAGACTGTTGCGGCATCTTTGTGGTCACGTGACCAAAATTCAGATGTTTGGCAACTGACTCATATTTATGATGGTTGCAGTGTCCTAGGGGTCATGTGATCACCTTTTGCAACCTTCTGAAAGCAAAATCAATAGCCAGATTCACTTAACAACCCTGTTACTAACTTAACAATTGCAGTGATTCACTTAACAAATGTAGCAAGAAAGATCGTAAAATGGGGCAAAATTCACTCAACAAATGTCTCACTTAGCAGCAGAAATTTTGGGCTCAGTTGTGGTCATAAGTCAAGGATTACCTGTATGTACAAAAATTAGGATTTGGGTGCACTCTTAACTTATTTTTCATTTGTGTAGTACTTGGCTTTTGTTAGCTCAGTGGCAACATTTTTTTTTCACCTATCAACTCTCATATAATCTAATCATGTATTTGGGTGATAATCCCAGAGTGTAGTAAAAATGCCTGTGTATTTCAGTTACAGTGAATCAAAATCAGAATGCAGGTCCTGAGGTAGATGATGGAGGTTTCAACCCAGAATGGGAGCAGCAACGAGACAACAGGATTGGCCAAATACAATCAACCCGTGAAACACGAGCAGCGGTTCAGGCTCTTCCCAGTAATTCCCTAGCAAGCGAGGACCCAGAAGAGAGTAAGTAACTTGAATAAATAAATCTAAATCAGCACAGAAACTTACTGTTGATTTAGAATTGGGGATGACAACCTTTTAGTTGCTAAAATGCATTACTTAATACTTCTGGGGTTACATGGGTTGCAAAGTGCATGAGGCCATGTCCTACATGTAGGCAGAAGTTGGATGTTTTTTAGATAGTTTTGAAGAGATTGTTTTTTTCTTTGAAAACGCCCGTCTTTGGATTTAAGCTATAATTTTCATGTTTCCCATCTCTAAATGGGAGTGAGCTATATATTTTCAGTAATCACAGTCAGAGAGAAACTCAAGGGATTTAGGAAGGAAACTTGGGCCACAGGTTACCTATCTCATCTTTAAAATGCAATTTTCTGGCCAAATTCTGATCATTATGGAAGCAGCAGCTGTTATTTTTAACTTTTGGTATAGCATTCTTGTTATGTTATGTTCCCAAAATTTCTTATCATTGTCACTCTTAAAATGAACTGTAAACTTCTCTTGATGAATGATAGGATAGCAAGCATGTCTTGTGAGGAATTTGCTTTATGGAATTCAGCCAACGTTATACATGAGTGAATTTTTTGGGAACCTGTTTGAACAGGTTTGTTTGGATGCCTGAAGATTTCAGGGAAATAAGAATTTTATGTGTCTTGGGCTTTCTATTCTGCTGGTTTAAAGAAACCAAGAAAAGCAAACCTAACTACTTAAATGTCCTGCTCAAGGAATGAGAATAAAGCAAAAATGCTTCATTTACTCATACAGCCACAAAAAGAGAGTACTCTTTAGTACCACATGTGAGTAATCCACCTGTATTAGTTACTCCTGAAAACCATATCAAATCTTGGAATAAATGTTGTCCCTCTCCCCATTGATATAAAAACTAACCTCTATAATGCCGTTTGTAACTATCTATAGTCTAATAGAAAGTGAGGGTTTATTTGTTAATCAAAAATTGTTGTGAATGCAGAATGATCTGTATAATTATTTCCAGACTGACAGAAAATATGTTAATTTTAATGTCCCTTGCAACGTTATAGCCAGAATTCCTCTTAATAATGAGGTATTTTGGTAGAAGTAATATAAGTTGCATTTTGGCAAGCCCAAACAGATCTCTGCCATCATGTTCCCAAGAAGACTGCTGTTGCTTTACCTCAGTTCCTCAGTTCCTTTTAATCACTGTTAAATCACTATCAGCTATTTAGATTTTTTTTCCTGTCCTTTTCGTAAGGTTTGTGCTAAGTTTTGATTTTATGAAATTCATGGTCTTCTGAAAAAGAACAGATTGCTAATTCATATTTTCTGCATCATAATTATATCTATTTTTTGTTCATTTGTTCATATCTTTGTTCTGCCAAAGATGCTTATGACCTTGAAAATGTTGGGAAATGTGTTCCATGCAATGTTCAACTTCCCTTTTCAGAGGAATACTCTTTGTACAAAAAATGTGCAAATTATTCTATGCCCAAACCGTAATAAAAATCCAAGACTGAACATTTCCCTTTTTCAGAACATATGCAGACATAGGCAGTGGCAGGGAATGGAGCAATGGAAAGAAAGACCTTAGGGAAATTGGGTGACAGACAGGCTGGTGAGATATGCTGCATTGGGATACCAGCAGTGGGAGGAGGGCTGGGAACACCTGGAATAAGTGGGTGGATGAAATTCGCCATGCTGCAATCATGTCCTTATTGATTAGACCTTTGGGGTGAGGAACAAAGGACACAAACCAGTACATTTGGCAATGGTAACAGATCAAGGGAGATTCAATATTGAAGGTGTCTATTGTTCCCTTACTACTTGGTCAGATGAAATCTGTTGTCAGTCTTAAATTGAGAGTTTCATCTTTGGAAGACACTAAGATCTATAGCAAATAAGTTTCACATAGAACAGATGCTAGATGCCAATGTAGAAGGCAGGTATCCTGTTTTGGCTGACAGTGATCTTGTCTCCCAAGCAGTTGCCATCAGAGACCTTTGCTCCAGTATTCATTCTGGGATTAACTGCATTACTATATGCTACCAAAAAAATGTGGCAATAAACTGTTTCTGTGAAGTCTAGACTGAGATTCTCAAACAGCTATAGCATTCCTATGTATAATTTTTTTTTCTTATTAGAAATCTAAATCTTAATTTCAGCTTTCTGGTGAGAGGTCAGGAAGATAGCTCTCAGGAAACCTGTTCTGTATCAGGTGTCTCAGGGCACTAACAACTTCTCAGTATGGAATATATTCAGTGAGTATCAATTCTGAGAAGAGATGGTTCAGTTCAGTTCTAGTAAATATCAGACAACTATCCTAGGATTGCAGTAGAGCTGGTAGCTTTTTGTTGTCGTGCATGGCTTCACTTTTCAAAATTAGTTAAGAAGGTGATTATTTTTTCCATGTAAAGATAGCTAAAGTTGATCATGTAATACCATTCAGCATACAGGTCTTGGTCTATATTGCCTAGTTTACTGAAGATTTCATCTTTAGAACTGTGGTACTCCTTTTCTGCAATCTTTCTTGTATAGTTTAGTTCTGCCAGAGGCAATGGCTACAGTACTTTTGCTCTGGACAGTCTTTTCTGGTCCTGACCGTGCAATTCCAAGGATACTAGTGGACCTCTTGCTTTCACAGGAGGGCCAGAGACCATGTTTGGCATTATTTTGATTATCACACACTTAGGCTGATTGCTTTTCACTTCAACCATCATGTACAGTTTTTCCTTCCACCTTTTGGAGGTTATTATTATTATTATGCATCAGTAAATTTTCATAATCAAAGAAGGTTGTGCCTTAGAATTCCAAACTTTAAAATAATGCTAAAGAATTTAGGGTGAGAATCAAGATCCCTTCTGCTTTATGTTAATTGAGTGTTTACTTCTAAGTGCTGCCAAGCTGTTCATTATCGTACAAATAAAGGCCATAAGATCAGTTGGTAACCTGTAAACATAGGTTTAATTATAAAAATGCACTGTAAGTAGATACATATACCTTAAAACATAATAAGAATTTAGGAGGAGACATTGAGGCAGGTATATGCTGTTACATATGACAAGCTATCATTTTGAGCACAAAGTGCAATTTACCCATTTTTTTTCTCTCTCTGTGCAGAAAAACAGAAGTTGTTTTTCACTGTAAAGTTGTAATAAATTAAAAAAACCACTCTGAAATGACTTTGTATGCCATTTTATTGGCTTGAACAAAGACTAACCTCCTTGATAACAGCATCTAAAGGGCAAAAAGATTAATCTTGTAGGCAGTATTTTGAAGCATATTGGGTATCTTGTGTAATAAGGAGGGAAAGCAATAATAGGATTTGTCCAATATAGTTGCATTCTCTGCTTCTGAGCAACATCAGGGAGGGGGATAGATTGCAATCCCTGGACTGTCTTTCATTTGGGTTCAGTAATCACCAACAGTGTGCCGGAGCCAGCTCATAAGTGGGTGGTGAGAACCAATTATTAAATTTTCAGAAATTTTGGTTGCTGGTTGAAACAAAGGTGAGCTGTGATGCCCGTTGTGCAGATCAGCTGTTCTGTGACTAGTGATATGGAGGTGGCACTTTTGCTGGCAGAGTTCTTAAACACTTACTGGCACACAACTAATTAGCACCATATTTTAAAATATGATTCCCAGTCAGTTGTCCTCGGCTGACAATTGAATCTCAGCTTCCTTACGGCAAAATATATGAAAATAAGCTTTTTGCCAACAGTGTGCATTCATTTGCTTCTTCCTTCACAGAATGACCAAATGAATCAGAAACCTGTTTAACTACGGACCCTTAACTAATTCAGACTGAAACTTAACCATAGCTTGAATTCAATTTATCTCTGTTTTCCAGACAAAACAAAACTACATGCTGAACTAGAAGCTTTCTGTTTTGCTTGTGCTATGGAGACCGCAAAGCGGTTTCATAGCCAAAACGTTTTATTTATATCTTAGTTTACTTTCCAGCTTATTTTTCTTCATTAATCCATTTGAAATTTGGAAGCTAAAAATATTCCTTGAGGTTTGTTCAGGCTCCTTGGTTAGATACAAACATGCAGATATTTGGCACATTGCCAAATATCAGAACATCTCTAATTGAGCTGACAGCAAAAAAAAAAAAAAGAAGAAGAAGAAGTACCAGACTTTTACATGTTCCATTTCTTCTTGGTCTTAATAAATGCACTGTGACGAAACATAAATTGCTGCATACAAAGGTTTTAATTTCTAATCGGCAGAGTTTTTTTTTCCTTTTGCAGGAGGAGTTAAGCTTGGCTTAGGAGATTTCATTTTCTACAGTGTTCTAGTTGGCAAAGCTTCAGCAACAGCCAGTGGAGACTGGAACACAACTTTAGCCTGTTTTGTAGCCATTTTAATTGTGAGTATATTTCCCCTTCCCTTTCTTGTTGATGCCATAACTAGTTAAACTGTGTAATAATGCTCTTCCTTAGGCATTGTTTAAACGTGTCAACTGGACAACTTCAGAGGTTTTTTTTCTTGCAGGTTTTTCTTTCTGGTTTTTTTCATTATACAGTATTTCCAGCATGGATATCCAATAATTCCTCCCATTCCCTCTGAAACTTGATAGATGGATGATAGTTTTTGTATTTTATCTCCACTTTCACAAGAAAAAGGGAAGTAAAATCCTTGTCAGGTCTGACTAGAAAAATACCATTCTCTAATAAGGGGTTGTAGAAAAGGTTCAGCCTCTCAGAGAAGCATCCATCTAGAGAGATTGCTAGTAGTTGGACTGGAATGATGCCCAGACTTGAAAGTAAAAATCAGAACTCTTAACTCAGAGAAGGAGGGATGAGAGAAAGAAAGCTTTCCTTTCTCACTCTTTTAAAAAGCAAAGTCACCGGAACACACCTACGTGCAATCCTTCAGGCTGTTCACCATACAAGACCTCCCAGTGAGACAGAATTGTGGAACCTGGAACAACGTACCTGATGCTCAGAGTTGGTCATAAGCTTTTAAATATTGTCAGTTGCTTCTGTCAGGAATTTCTTGAAAGACGTTTGGGAATAACAAGTTTGAACAGATTTTTTTGTATGTGTGTCTTTCTTAATATTCTGGCTTGAGATAATGGTATTTTCCTAATAAAGGAAGCCATAAAAAACTAGACACATCAGTGGTGTAGGATGTGTAGGTTCCAAGGGAAAAGCACAAGAGTTCCATTTGCAGACACCATTCGCTTGAGAGGATGGATACCAGTAACTAAATGCTGTGCACTTGGAATTCCAAATTATTGTCAATAAAAATAGAATTTCATAGAAGGAGCCCAATATTCTGCATGGGCTAGGCTGTCATTACAGTACTGTCCAAAATTACTAAAACTGTTGCTTCCATGATAGGCTATTCTACTCTTAATGAAAATGTGGTTACTAGTTGTCTACTTATAACAGAAATGTTTACATAAGGGGTGGTAAAAGAAGTCACAATGGTAACTATGATTTAAACCCTCTGTCTTTTCAATATGAGTTGTATACATCACACCCGCCATCTTGACATACATGCAGATGATGCCTGGCTTATATATGATGGAAACTAACCATCCATTTTTATAAAAGGTTTGGTGGGTTGCTCCTGATATTTAAAGTGTAGAGTCTTTTTTCCCCCTTATCAGGGAATTTCTTACAGCGAATTTAAGCGTCTCTGTCTTGTTGGTTGAAAAAAAAGTTTTCTACCCACTAAAGAGTCCTGTCTCTCTCCATATCCCTTGTAAAACAGGCTCTGCTATTCAGCACAGTGACAGAGGTGACAGAATGGGAATGTGATTAAAAAATGTGCCTCAATGGCAATTTATCCATCTTGATTTTCCCACCAAGTTTATGAACAATCCTTGTTGGCAGTTAGTTTATCTCTGAAGGACATCCAGAGTTGATTGCTGTCCCTGGAAGCAGGCAACTATCTAATAGTTTGAGATAAGAGCTCTTCCAATTAACTTATGTGTTTTTTTTCTCTCTCTCTCTCTCTTTTTATCCCTAGGGCCTGTGCCTTACCCTCTTGCTACTTGCCATTTTTAAAAAGGCCTTACCAGCTCTTCCAATTTCTATCACTTTTGGGCTAGTTTTCTATTTTGCCACAGATAACTTGGTGCAGCCTTTTATGGACGAATTAGCTTTCCATCAATTTTATATCTAGCACCTTTTCAGCTGATCACCTGTGGACATTTTATTGAATTTAGCAAATACAGGAGGGAGAAACTATCTTCCCCTCATTTCCTAAAACAGCTGCTATGCTGGGCATTACTGGATTCTTCTTTGTAAAAATGGTCTCTTCACCAGTGGGTTTTCTGCCATTTGACTGCAGTCAGTTACATCTCTTTAAAAGAACAGTCTGTAGAAAAGATGCCGATGCTCTCATCAGCAGAACCTCAGCCTGGGGTTCCACTTTGCACCAATCAAGAATGCTGAGGGTTCATCCACTGTTAAGCGGTATGATGATAAATCAAGCTGAACTGCCTGATAAGTGAGTGTGACGCCATAACAGGAACTATCAGCACTTGTAGCCTGAGGCCACTCAGAGAAGAGCAATTGGGAGGAAAGAATATTATCTTGTTTAAAGGGAAAATCAAGCAAATAATGTCTTGCACTTTGTGTTAGGTTTTTTTTTCTTTCCAATTTTAATTGTCATACTTGCAGAACAGTCTCTATGCTCCTTGCCAGATCAACACAGAACACACACATAGATTCTTCTGCCAAAAATTTCTGGGAATTTGGGGTACAGTAGACATATCCTGGGATCCTTTGTGTAAAAATAAAATCTCATTTCTTATTAAGCTATGTAATCTATTTCTAGACATCTCCCCTTCCCTAAAATATGTTGAATATTCATTCAGCTTTCAAGAGAGTTTTATAATTTATTCCAACAAAGAGGTAAGAAACTAAAAACTATCAAACAGCAACAGAACATTGCAATGAAATTTTTTGACTTCATCTTTTGTTCTGAATTTTTTTTTACAATTCCTTGGGACCATTTTATAAGAAATGTATATATATATATATGCATGTGTATTGCAATATAAAATTAAAAAGAATGATGCGTACTATTAACTGTCTCCCTCCCAGACTGCAATAAAGCCATCTTGTGGGAATGAAAAATACATCTCAATTGAACATACATATGAATTTGTCAAATAAGTTCTATAATTATTAGAACCTAGCTTAGCCTTGCTCATAAAAACATTCAGAAAAATTGTGGGGCGGGGGAGGCAGCGGAGAAGGAGTAATTTAATTTTACTGTACATGTATTCTCTGTTCAAAATATCATTCCAGAAATTTCCTAATGGGGATTTCTGTTGAATGTACCCCTTTATTCAAACACCAAAAAACAACCATCAGCAATGGGGCGCTTCCCTTGGAACCCCATTGCATATATTGCCTTTCCTTATTCAACACATGTTGAGAATGTCATCTTTTAGGATTCAGAGGAAATTGGAATATTTCTATATACCTGCCTAGCTTGTCCTAAACCACTGAATAGTATCCAGCTACCTATTACATTCAGTCAGTAAAATGAAATTTATGTACACACACACAAAATGTTATATTACTATTTTGTTTGTACTGATACTTACTTGAGCGTCTTTCTTTGGTTTGTGAAGCTGGGATTGTAAATATATAAGACTACCAAAGAAGTCTGCCAAAGTCTGGTACTACTGCTGAGCTCATCCAAGCACTGTTATTGGCATTACAAGTCTTCAGTGCAACTGCTGATAGTTTTATTCCAGAGATCATTTGAACCTGATAATCATACAGGTGACTTGTTATCCACCAATCTAACACTTCAATCTGCCATTACAGAAATCAGTATAAGCTTTCCATGAATTTCAAAGACCCTTTAAAAAAACATAATAAAAGTAGGAGTCTTCACTGACTTACTGAGCCATTTTTAGATCCTAATTCTTAATGTATGAAACTGGCCATTTCCCGAACATACTGTAATGTCTTCTTTGGGTCTTGGGATTTCTAGAACATTTTCTGGGAATTTTAATAACTGTATTTCCAACACTTTTGAAAGATATCAGGTAGATTGTACAGGCATCTCTGGATTGCAACAACAGCATATACTGCAAACACAGGCTCCTGTGATAGAACACTTCTTTGTGCAAATTGTTCTTTATATTTAGGAAGGTAGTCATTTAGGGCAGAATTGCCTCTTCTGGGCATATTCATTTAAGTGAAGGAATGGAGTATTCTGCCTTACAAGCCCACACACGTCGTATCAGATTTTGCAGATGAGAGTTTGAGAATTGAATCATTGTCATAAAGCTTGTAATGATTCTACAGAAATATGAACATGTGTCTGCTTTACCCCAAATTATAAGAGCCAGTGGTTCTTAATGAACATAATCAACAATTAAATACACCAGGTATTCCCTGTGGGTTTTGAGCATGCATCTAAGAAATGCAAATAGATTCAGAAAAAAAGCATGTTTGTTGCAAGATGTTAATTAGACTAGACTCGAAAGCAACCAGTTTGGAGATTTAGCAAGCATTAACTTGGTTATAAATAATTATGACTTAATTCTAAGCTTCCTGGAAATCAGTTAAACTCTAGGCAGCTATAACTTGAACACCTTTCAATACCTTCTGAAAAGTAACAACTCAGTATGCAGATACTGTGTTGATCAGGCCCATAAGAGTTGCCTTAAGAATCCCTTAATACAGGATAACTTCTGTTACCATCAAATTGATTCTGATTGTTATGGGACTATTTAACAGAAGCTTGCAAGTCAAAAAGTTTAAAAAGTTATAACATGAAAGTGAAATTCTTGTCCTTTTTTTTTCATTAGGCTTTAGAGATTGTAAATGAAAGCTAAGTTACTATCTATAGCAGAATTTGAAATGTCCTAATTTTCACTAATATTCGATATGAGATCAGTGTGGTGTATTCAAATGCTAGTAATTACCTAACTTCTAAGGGCTGTAGTAAGCTGAAAAAGCAGAATATTTTAGTATAAAGCATAATTTGGATGTCTTCACAAGGGATGTCCCAGCTGAGATTCTATTGTACATGTTGCTGATGCAGCAAGAGAAACATTACAATACATTAGGGAAAGATTTTTAGCAAGGATACTTGAAGACAGATCACTTTTATTAATAAATTATTTTTGCAGTGATGCATAAAGATCATCTACGAGAAATCCATAGCACACGAACCTGTACAGAGGTGTGATTTTGTCTAGTATAACTCGTTTACAAGTAATAGTGGAAATGCAATAGAATTGGATTTTTAGTCCTTTTTATTTTATTTTTTCAGACACTGGTTTGTTGATTATACAAAATGAATGTGAATAAGCTTTTTAAAAATATCTTTTCAAGATATAATTTTAACAAGTTGTTGCTATTTACCTTGTATTTATCAATTATTAATAAATAACGCATGGATCCAATGTCTCTTTTATTCATTGTGCTGAACACTAGTAGAAATGTTGCTATTTCAGAAGGTTGATATAAATCAGGGGTCTTCAAACTTGGCCCTTTTATGACTTGTGGACTTCAACTCCCAGAATTCCTTAGCCAGGCATGCTGGCTGAGGAATTCTAGGAGTTGAAGTCCACAAGTCATAAAAGGGCCAAGTTTGAAGACCCCTGATATAAATTGTAAACATCTTATTATCCATATAAAAACACCCCACCTCATATATATATAAAACACCATGCTCAATTTCTCCCCAGATCTCTTCATGGTAAGGAATAAATACTTTTTTAAAAAAACTGCACCTATATGTGTTGAGATATTTGCTTCAGTTCAAGTGGATTAAAGTCATAAACCCTTGCTAAGTTACCAACTGCAGTGATTCACTTAACTGTGGCAAGAAAGGTCATAAAATGGGGCAAAACTCATTTAACAACTGTGTCGCTTAGCAACAGAAATTTTGGGCTTAATTATGGTCATAAGTTGAGGGCTACCTGTATTGTATTGCCAGCATTGAGAATTTTACTGTCCAAAGCCAAAACTTGGAAGTTCTTTATTAAACTGGCCCCACCAACAAACATAAAAATCAATTGAAAGTTTGAAATCCTAACCATAACATCAATCACTCTAGAACTGAATTTAAGACAGCACATATGTAGAATCTGACTTTAAAATTTGCAGCTAAGAATCCAATTACAGATGTATTTATTATATCTTATCCCAGTGGAATCATTTTCAACTCTTTACAAAATCCATTTATGAAAGCTGCTTCTTTAGAGATCCTGACTTAACCCATTATTCTGAAACCACAGGAGACATAATTAAGACTGAAAAGCTATTTGCATTGAACAACGAAAATAGATTTATTGGGACAAAACATATATAGGTCATGATAAGAAATGCTTAATATAGACTTAAATATCAGAAAGTATGTTTACATTTTTCCTCATATAAATAAAAGTCCTAATAAAAGTAATTTTGTTATTTATATAATATGGAGTGGTTTCAGACTAGGGCGAATTTATCCTCCACATATTCAATACCACAGAGGATAGAATCCAAACAACCTCAGGACATAATCTTCCCTTTTAAGCCCAAGAAAATTGCTTCTAAAGAATGAATGGAATTAACACTGTTCAGCAGTGCAACCCTATCCATGTTGACTCAAAAATAAGATCTTTTGAAGTTTGTGTGACTTACATAAGTGTGTAGCAGCGCTAAGTCAACTTTTTGTTGTAGGGAGAATGGTATGTACCATATTGATTCCCACAAAATCGTTTATGACCTGTACAAGAAAATGATAGTCAAATACTATTTCTTCTGTATACAATTGGAACTCATCCTGCAGGGTAAAATGTTAAAGCTCTTCCATGGTATTAGAACAGCAGTGAAGTGTGCCCTCTATCAATAATGAGTTTGGACATCCAGCCAAGTTCTATTAGGAGCTACATTATACCCTGATTTTTCAGGATAGTGATGAGGTACAGTCCTATCCAAAACTTGACATTATAGATTTCAAAAGTTTTTTTGCTAATTTGATTTCTTGAAATCCACACAATTGGATACCATACTGAACATAGAACATAGAGTTGGAAGGGACCTTGGAGGTCTTCTTGTCCAATCCCCTACTCAAACAGGAGACCCCTATACCATTTCAGGCAAATAGTTGTCCAGTCTCTTTTTGAAAGCCCCCAGTGATGGAGCGCAAGCTATTCCATTGGTTGATTGCTCTAACCATTAGGAATTTTCTCCTTAATTCTAGGTTGCTTCTTTCCTTGGTTACTTTCCATACATTGTTTATTGTGTTGCCTTTTGGTGCTTTGGAAAATTTGACCGCCTCATCTTGGTAGGAGCCCCTTAAATATTGGAACAGTGCTATCATGTCACCCCTAGTCCTTCTTTTCATTAGACTAGACCACGGGTGTCAAACTCGCTGCGTCACGAGATGTGTCATGACGTATCACAACTTTTTTTGCATTGCTGGGGTGGGCGCAGCCTCCATATGATGCAACCGGCCCGCAGGCCAGGAGTTTGACACCCCTGGACTAGACATACCCAATTCCTGTAACCGTTCTTCATATGTTTTAGCCTCCAGTCTCCTAATCATTCTTGTTGCTCTTCTCTGCATTCTTTCCAGAATCTCAACATCTTTTTTATATTGTGGTGACCAGAACTGGATACAGTATTTCAAGTTTAGTCTTACTAAGGCTTTGTAAAGTAGTACTGAAAACATACATTGGTTGGATGACTAAAGCAACTTTTCTGTTGTGATGTTTCAGTTTTGTGTTACCAAAGAATGTACATAAATTGATTGAAATTGTATCTTTTGTGGTTATAAATATTGTTTCTATGTGTCCAATTCTGCCTGGACAAAGACAGACAAAAAATTTTAGCATCATTTTTTTATATGTTTTGTCACTCTAGCATTTTCAAATTATACTGTTTTTGAGACACACACACACACATACTTACAATTTACATATTTAATTAATAAATCAGATTAAAAGTTGTAAAGTATTTTCATTTGCTGGATTGCTATAGAAAAAACATGGTGCATTTTCTGATTTAAGTGCAAAAATAATGCTTTGACTCCATAAGTACATCATCTTACTATGTAGTAATTCTTGGCAAGGAAAACCAATAGCTGCACTTTTGTGTGACCTAAATCATGCTTAATTGTAAATAAGTTACCTTCCTCCAAATAAGTATCTTCTTTAGAGAGAAAGCACTCACTAAACACACTTTTAGCTAGTTTTCACATTCTACTTAAGAAGCAGCTGAAAATGGTTTGTTACTAAGTAAAATGCATCAAGTGAGCAAATTAAAAATCTTTCTCTGACAGAATCATAGAGTTGGAAGGGCTATTTAGGCCAGGGGTCTTTAAACTTGGCCCTTTTATGACTTGTGGACTTCAACTCCCAGAATTCCTCAGCCAGCGTGCCTGGCTGAGGAATTCTGGGAGTTGAAGTCCACAAGTCATAAAAGGGCCAAGTTTGAAGACCCCTGATTTAAGCCATCAAGTTTAACTCTTGCTTAGTTCTGGGATTCCAGTTAAAGCAAACCCAATAGCCTCTGCCAGAACACTTTTATTGAAACGGAGTCCACACGTGCTTCGATTGACCGTTTCTACTGTTTTACTGTATGGTAAGCATTGCACATTCAACTTACCTATTTTTAATGTCGATTGAGGTAATTTAAATTCCTTCTTATCCTACAAGGGAACATCCAAAGAGCTAACTATCTCTGTAAAACGCTATTCAGTAATCAAATGAACCAATCGCTAGTTAGAAAGTCCCAGGAAACATTAAAACATGCTTTGCTGCCCTAGTGTTTTTATTTCTGCTCTTCTCAGCATTTCTTTCCAAACCTAAGGTAATTATGGACTAAAAAAATTCACACGGAACATCAAATAACCAGTGGAGAATATATGACGCCTTGTTTGACATGAGCTACAAAGCTGTAATTCTCAGGTGCTGAATTCCCAGATTCTATGAGCTATATAAGTGTATAGTCACCAACTATCTAAACTATTTTAAGAGCAAAACTGGACTGTTGTCATAGCAACAGCCAATCCTTTTCATCTCACTTCCTGCAATACCATCTTGGATAATGCACTTTGGAGTCATGTGGGCACTGGTAGGCTGGGTGAAAGGCAAGTCAGCTGTTTTATGAGAGACCTTATCTCTTCACCTAATAGAAGAATTGTAATATATTACAGCCTAAGCAAATGCGGAGGTGGGCAGGAAGATCAGGGGCTCCTAATAAAATGATTTATAAATTGCAGGGTAGGAAGGAATTTTCACTTTCAGTGGTTTAACCATAGAAACATCTGAAAGGCTTCCTTCATCTCTCCCTGACAGCTAAAATGGAGAGAGATTGGGAGGAAAACCAGTAGGGAATATATCTTCTTTGTGTGTACTTGGAGGAGTGCAAGTTTAATCATTCTGGCATATGACTCACAGGGAGTTGTACATAATTGGCTTGGTCCCTGGAGCCATATTTTTGCTTCTGGCATCATTGTTCTCTGCAAGCGTCTGCTTTACACCCAACTGCTTGGGAAGTCTCTGGGTCTCAGCAAAGCAAAACCAGAGCGGAGCTAAAATGACTTCTTCTTAGAACATTGCTGAGACGTTTATTTTCTCACTGTCCTAGAAAAATAAAAGGCAATTATAATCACATTGCTCTATGAGGGAAATGTCTGAGTGTTATTTTAATTAGAATCAAACCAAAATGGCACATAAAGTATTCAGGTTCTGTAAGGCTCTTATCAGACATGGCAGTATATAAAATGGGATTTGAAAGATTTTTTTTAAAAAAATACTAAAATTAGGCAGAGGTAACTAAATTATGAGATATGCAATTCAAAGAATCTTGGAGTTAATGGATTGAATGCAGAGTTCATTTGAGGAGGAGGCAATTTCAGATTCAGAGATACGGAAAATGTTTCTCTCAGCCTGGAAAGCAGGACATTTTGATCCCGTTTTATCTTTTGCCATACACACAAAAAATAAATGGCTGTTGGGTTGCCAACCCATAAAAACCAAATTTTACAAAAAAGGAAAGAAAGCTTGCCTATTGTCACTAATAAAGAAGAAGCTTGTTCCTGATTAACTCTTATACAATGTTTCCTGTCTCTGAAGAAATTCAATAACAATCCACCAATTCTTTACCCACAATCTGTTTTTGGGAACTAACCAGGAGGAAGGTCTTTTCACAGGTACTGAATGAGCGTACAAGCACCTGTTTAGCTCCTGGGTCCTTATCAGCCTCAGAATCTTCCCTTACATCTGCTCTGGGACCCGTGGATTTTGCCTGTTTAATTTGGCCAAATGTTTAAGCTGGGGTCTTGCTGGGAACTCCCTCTGAATTTGTAAATTAACTCAAACATGATACAGGAAACCAAACTTGGAAGACTCCTCCATCTCTCCAATCTCTTATTGCTTGGAGAAACATGACAAATTTAACAAGAGAGATTCTGATTTCACAAGTTCTCAGGCCACATCTAGAAGTTGTGCTGTGTGATCAGCAACCCTGCACATTTAGGAAGGTGTGCAGCAATCAGTAAATAGAGACTGCTTATAGCAGAATATGAAGGTCAATCATGTGCAATATTTCATTTTATTATTTCTCTTTTTGCATCATAACAAAAATGTTTGACATAGTTATTGTCAGGCTGTATTCATGCAACTTGTTTCTGTGAACCACAATTTCCTTAACCCAGTTTTCTGGATTGACAACTCATCAGATCATAACTTAACCTATAACATACTGGGCTAAGGTATGATTGACTAATTTGTGGTTCATGCAAACATAGCCCTTGAAGAGGGCTTTTTATGTTAAACAACACACTTGTAAAGTCAACTACACAGAACTGGGTTACGACTCTGGTTATTAGTATTTTAAATGAATCTGGTACAGTTTTAGTAAAAATGTATTAAGATGTGGCTGCTCTGAGTTGCAAGTGATTACAGCACTTTAAACACTGACTGTGTGAAGCTGAAGAATTGTGCAAATGAATTCTGATGGAAAACTGGCCAAAGTATCTTCTGGAGACATCACCAAACTTTCTACATACAGCAGTTTCCATGCACGCATAAAAACTAGACCAAACTAAATGGCAACATTGCACTTCATTTGCCATGTACCCAGTTTAATTCTATGGCTTCTTTGACCAGGACTGGATCATCCAACAGCAGTAATGTTAGCTCTGCCTTTAATGCCTCTAAGGGTGAAAATAAACTGAATAATAAAAAAGATGAAGAAAAGTAAGAGCCTTTTTATTATGAAAACCTGAAGCCCCCCTAAGGACCAAGATGATTAAATCAGAGCCAATATGAGTGATCACTGATAAACAGTGTCAGATTAAGGGTGGAGTTGATGGATCAAATTCCTCACTTAGTGATCAAGATCACTGGGTGACTTTGCGACACTTCCTTTTTTCACAGCATGAAGAATAAAAATGGGTTGGGGGAGAGGGGAGAACCAGGCATGTTGACTTAAGCTTCTTGAAGAATAGATGGAAATACATAGCAAACAACAACAAGTCATAAGACCTGAACCTGCTAGTAATATCTATAGGACAGATTGGGCTGGCATTAGAAAAGACACACTATTATTAAGTACTGGTGATTGGCCATTCCTTCCAGTAAGATTGTTGGTTAAAATCTTTTTGGATATTTTATAGAAACATACTGTCCTGCAAATCCTTCAGTTATTTTAAAAAATGACTCAAAGGGGGAGAGGCAGTAATAACTGAGTTGATATATCATATTAAGCAACAATAAGGCTTGTTTACTTTTGGTTAGCATATTACGTGGATCCAACAACATGAACACAGGACAATGTGTGAACCTAGACAACCTAAGAAAAGGCATGTTAGGATAGGCAGGAAGAGGGTGAGTGCTACAAACTAAGGCTGAAAACATCTTGATTGGTGATGCAGGTCTGCTATTTTTAATAATTTAGGTGGATAACATTACTGCTATGCTAATTGAATGGCAGTTATTTGTCTTCGTTTATCCATCCTATCCCTCTTGAAGTGGAGCTTAATAGCATGGTTCAGATTTCTGCCACCGCATCTCCATTACATAGCCAGGTGCATTAGGCAAAGCTGACCAACTAGCCTCTTACCCCTCCATTATAGCTGGGTGTTTTTGACAAAAGTGCTTTTGCATAGGTCACCTTGACATTTGTGGCAGGGTCATGTTGCATGGCTATAAAAGCAAAAGGTCTTTAAAGCTGGTTTATTATTGCATAATTTTTTCTAGAGGACACCCCTGAAGTCCCTCTTCCCACTCTTACTAAAGAACTACTTCATTTTATTATTTGATTCTGAGAATTGGGAATGTGCTAAATGCTCTGTCATACATGTATTTAGAACATTAATCCTGACAAATTCTACTTATATTGAAACCTCAAAGGAATGGGAGATCATCTGGATAATCTCAGAAGCTCTTTATTCTTTATCTTTTATGTTCTTCGCTGTCAGTGGATGGCACTGATAACTTAGTCCCCACCATTGCCACGTCAAATTTTCCACTCTAACCAATAGCCTCCTTTCCATATCTGAAACACTTAATCGGACAAAACAGGGGGAAAAACCTCTTCAGCAAATGGTCCAAACCAAATATTGAAGCATCTGGAAAGAAATTTAAATCTTAAAACCGTTACATTAAACTGGAATATCTAATCAAACCCCTTTTAGACCAATCCTCTCTTTACACAATATCATTTTAGCATCCTGCTTCAATTTAGAGAATATAATTTAGAATGTATTGGTTGATTAATTGAATGGATGACTAGTTAATAAACAGTGGCAGCTGATATCCCTTCCCAAATCAAAAAGAGGCAGCAATTTGAACTCTAGTTGCCCAGCTTGGCCGATCCTAGGTTACTTCTGACTTATTTGGAAGTATAATTCACTCAGAGACGAAATTAATTACAAATATCCAGACTGTACACTTCAAAAATACAGTAACTATTTTGATTGCATTATTATTATGGCTGGTCACACAGCCAGATGCTTAGGCTGGATATGACATTTTTATTTATCCCTGGTTTATATATTATATATTGTACATCTATGCAAGGCAAAAATAATAAATGGCTAACCATCAGCACAGGAGACAAATGGGTGATGTCTATAACATTTATCTTGCTTTAATTTCAATGTTTGTGATGTCAAACACAAATTTCTAGAGGAAAATGGCATGGATATGTCTCTGAGGTCACTAAGATTCAAGTTTCCCTCAAAGGCTCATTTTTATTTAGAGGATTAATCAATGCATTTCAGTTTTATTTAGTGGAGATTTATTCTCACAAATTTGTCAATTGGATGGTTCACAAATTATATTAAACCATAGTTTACTCAATAGCAATGTGTTAAATTGAATTGCCTTCAGAAATCGTGGGCGCTCCATCACTGTCGATTTTTAAAAAGAGACTAGGCACTCACTTGTCTGAAATGGTATAGGTTCTCTTGCTCGAGCAAGGGGCTGGACTAGAAGACCTCCAAGGTCCCTTCCAGCTCTATTCTATTCTATTCTATTCTATTCTATTCTATTCTATTCTATTCTATTCTATTCTATTCTATTCAAATCACAAAGGGTGATTTATGGTTTATTAGGTTTATAATATAACATTGTAGATATACAATATATAAATACAAAATATAAAATGGCAACCAAACATTATATTCATTAGCAAACCAAAGGGAATCAAATTCACCTAGACGTTTTAGTGAGTTCGCACTTAAACTGAAAGTTCCTGGATGCTTTCCAAACAAATCCTGTTAGCTAGATTTTATGGAAAAACATTTTAGTATATATATATATATATATATATATAAATGAAAGCTAATGCCGCTTATAAGTCGCCAACAGATGACAGTGCTGATGTGCTATAAACTCTGCCATGCTCTTTAGATCTGTTCTTTCATTCTGGTTGGCAGAAGTTTGTTTGGGGGAAACGTTGTGTCACCATTGTGTGCGAAATGGAAATCTGCTAAGAGTACTCATTAGTCCACTTTAAGCAGCATTCTGCAATTGAATTTTTGACTGCTGAAGGAGAGCTTCAAATGAAATTTGCCACTAAATTCACGTTGTGTTTGGTAGAGACTGTGCTAATGTGAGTACTATGTGTCACCAAGCCAGAAAATATTAAGAAAATAACTGGGAAGAGTTGATTTGTGTGATGAAGAAAGAAGTAGACTCCCTGTGACAATGGCTGATGAATTTTACATGAGATAAATTGAGGAATTGATCAAGGACAATGGCCGATCACTCAAAGGGGAAATTGACATCAAGACTGGCATTCCACAGAAACATGTGGGCCACGTTGTTGATCTCCTTCAATATTGGAAGATCTGTGTAAAATTGGGTCCTCACATACTGACAGCACGGATCAAAGGTTCAAGAGTTGAAATTTGACCGCAATTGTCATGCTATAAAAAAATGAAAATTCCTTCACAGCATCATGTCAGCTGACAAAGTACGGGATCATTTTATTTTCCAGAAATGAAGCAGTGGTCCATGGAATATCATCAGAAAGATTCAACTTTAAAAAAAAATCAAAACCAGGCTTCAACTGGAAAACCTGTACTTATCATTTTAATGCAGGAATTTCCTTGAACCTGGCGTCACTACCGACTCACAGACTGCATTGAGACACTGACTTTGAAACTGAGTAAACTTCTGAAGCACAAGAAGGAAATTTTGCTACAGCATAACAATATTAGGCCTCATACCTGACAGGCCAAGAGGCAATTGTGTCGTTGGCTATTAACGTGCTATTCCATTTGCCACAGAGTCCAGACTTGATGCCATGCAACTTCCATACCTACATGGCAGCTGTTTGGCTCAAATGAAGAGATGGAAAGGAGTCTCAGCACCTGGCTGAAAATATGGTGTCAAATCTTTCAAAGCAGCTTTAAGAAGCTTGTCCATCATTGGAAGACCTGTGGTAGTGCAGGATCTGATCTGGGTCAGTCACCGGCAACAGAGGTTTGTCTTCCAACTTTTCGGACTTGTGCTGGAGCCCATCTTCAGGGAACTTCTCTCTAGTCTAATACACTCTGCTAAGAGAAGTTCCCCGAGGATGGGCTCTGGCATGAGTCCAAAAGCTCAGAAGACAAAAACCTCTGGTCCTGGTGACCGACCAAGATCGGATCCTGCAACATTATCCTGGGACATGTATATTCGCCCTCATTCATGAGACATGTGTAGTGAACGGTGGTGATTAGGAAAAAAAGTAAATACAGGCAGTCTTCAGCTTATGGCCACAATTAAGCCCAAAATATATGTTGCTATGTGAGACATTTGTTGAGTGAATTTTGCCCTATTTTACGAACTTCCTTGCCACAATTGTTAAGTGAATCATTGCAGTTGTTCAGTTAGTAACATGGTTGTTAAGGGAATCTGGCTTCCCCATTGGTTTTGCTTGCCAGAAGGTCACAAAAGCTGATCACATGACCCCAGGACACTGTAACGGTCATAAATGTGAACCAGTTGCCAAGCTTCTGAATTTTGATCACGTGACCATGGAGCTGCTGCAACAGTTATAAGTGTGAAAAATGGTCGTAAGTCACTTTTTTCGGTGCCGTTGTAACTTTGTGCAGTTACAATGAACTGTTGCAAGTCGAGGACTACCTGTAAAGGTAAGGAATGAGCTCATTTCCAGGATTATTTTCCTGCTTCATTTATTAAAATATCCTATTTAAACTAAAGTTATGGAAGTGGAGGCATTGCTTTCATTCAACCCTCACTGTATGAATCTCAGAATTTTTTTTTAATGTCTGGCTTTAGAGGAGTTGTGCTCTGTTCCTTAAACAGGATGCTAGTCAGCAGAGTAAATATCAGTCTGTGCGAAATGATAAATTTGTAATTGCATTATTCTCCCAATAAAATGCAAGAAGGGGATATTTTCTCTATGAAATGCTGCAAAAGTTTGGTTCATCACATGACTACTCAGAACCTATTGGGCATCTGTTGTTTATCCTCCATGAAGGAGTAAAGAAGGAAAGCCATAAGTACACGTGAAAAGAAATTAGAAGATGGATGGAAGGTACCCATTGTTTAAAGAGTTTCCACTGCTCTTGAGATTATTTTTCTTAGCCTTTGGCCGTTTGCTTCCATGCACCTGCCCATGCCCACCATGTTTTCTCTGCCACACCCCCTCTGTTTGTTTTCATTTTACCTCCAGCTCAGGAATGAGACAAGATTGGCTGTCCTTAGCTGCACCCGTGTTAAAATAGCGTTTCCCCCTTCCCTTTTCCAATACCATCCAAAAGCAACTGCCCTCAAGGTATGTCAATCTGATAGGGAACGGCTTGACTGGCCATGACTGGGAACTGCTTCAAGCTCTTTTTTTTCAATTGGAAGTATTGTACAAATATTTAAAATAGCTCAAAGAATAAACAGGCAGGTCCAGCTGAGGCAAGATGGGGATCAGCCATGGGGACAGCAATCTTTTTTCTGCTGACTCAAGGATGAGCAGAGAGTATTGAAGCTCAACAGTGCAGGAAAGCCCTTTGTCTCAGAAAGCAATAGGGCAGCTGGTTTATTTATGGCACTTCATGTATGTCAGGGCTGAGCCAAGCTAGTCTGAAGCTTGCCCGGCAGCTGCTGCTGTGTAGAGTTAGGCTACTTGTCATGATCAAAGCACAGAGGCAGGATTGAGGAGTGACCTCAATTCAGGACCTAAGGACAACTGAGAAATACAAAATATGCCAGCAGCCCAAAGGGCCTTGTTTCTCAAGAGATGCTTCGTTATGGTTTAGGAGGGCTGGCCACAAGATGGAAAATTATTTGTTTATTCATCCCATTTTTAGGCCACCCAATTCCAAAAATGATTCTGGGCAGCTTCACCAAATTAAAAATAGACTATATGTGTATTATAAATAAATTATGCCATTTAAATTGCTGAAATGTGCAATTCAATAGGCCAGCAGGGAAGGCAGAGACACAGACCTTATGATCAAGAGCCACTAGGCCACTTGGAAGCCACTAAATAGTTGAGCTCTATTTTGGCTATTATCCAAACATCATGCCAGGTTTTTGTCTTTTGCATATCTGGATTGAAGAAGGAAAATGTTACACTGCAATGGTTCATTGCCAGAAATGCTGGAGAAGTTCCTTTGTGGAAACTGGATTTTTTTTTCTGATGGCGCTCAAGACTTCAGTTTGAATTATACTAGAACTTGAGCAGAGTTTTGGGGACACAATTCAAATTTTTAAAGTCCTTATAATTCAGAAAATCAGGAGCTTTGAGTTGTAAGACTCATATTCTATTTAACCCAAAGTTCATTTCTTGCATCTTTTTCACCCAGTGTACCATATATGGACTGAAAACCACTCATTTCTCTATGTGAGAAGCCGTGTGCAATGTTACTTTAACAAACTGATTTGGTCTTGGTTCCACTCCAGGCTTCACAGAAACCAAAGAAATTTTGAGAAAAGGCAGAATATGGAAAGAATTCACCCAGTTATACTTGCAGAAGAATAGCATAGTTCAATTATGTTCTTTATAGAGTATGTGTATACACACATCACATACCACCACAACCTCACAACTTACAATTGTTTCTGCCATGAAGATTCTTTCTGTGTTTCAGGTTTTGAGATTATTTCAGCAGGTGACAGCATCTTGTCAACCTTGCCTGGAAGGTTTAGATATGTCGTGCAATTCCCAGCTCCATTAAGAAGTCCATAAAGCTAGGTAAAATGGAAAGAAAAAGAGGACAGTAAGCATCAGGGTGAATGGATTTTATTACAATAGAATGAATATATCACTGAGAGGCCTAAAAAGCCATTTTAAGGACAGATCATCTTAGAGAAAATCTATGGGGTTACTAAGGACTCTTATTCCTTTTTTCTCTGCTACTAGGTTAAAATCTCATCTCTAAAAAGATTTGCCTGCCACACACATAATTGATTGGTGTGATATTCTTGTTGCGATTAGGTATATAAATTCACAGATCTAACACAGCTGGAAAAGCAACAGACATGAGAAACTTTTTGATGGGCAAAAAGTAACAAGAGCTAAGTTGACACCAGTTTGATAGCACTTCATCAAGTATGGAACCACTTTAAATATCTGAACAAATGTTATAAAAGTGTAAATGATAACAAAAGGAGAGTCTGAAATGAATAAAGAAACGTTGGTGCTTTTAAATGGTGTTTCTTATAAATTGAGCAAAATCTTGATTGTATAACCAGTTTGACAAAGGACTGTCTGTTTAAATGGAATGTCGGTTAAAATTGGATTTACATAATGTGGTAATGTAATTTACATGAAATATATAAAAGTATGAAAATGTATGAGTTTACATAAAATTAAATAAAACATTATCCAGGCAGATTTGCAAACAGAATGTCCTATGCCTGGCAAAGTTACACCAACTTTGGATTTTGTCTGTTGTATCTTGGAAGGATCTTGGAGTCCTAGTGGACAATCACTTAAATATGAGCCAGCAGTGTGCTGCAGCTGCCAAAAAAGCCAACACAGTGCTCGGCTGCATTAACAGAGGGATAGAATCAAGATCACGTGAAGTGTTAATACCACTTTATAACACCTCAGTAAGGCCACACTTGGAATACTGCATCCAGTTTTGGTCACCACGATGTAAAAAAGATGTTGAGACTCTAGAAAGAGTACAGAGAAGAGCAACAAAGATGATCAGAGGACTGGAGGCTAAAACATATAAAGAACGGTTGCTGGAATTGGGTATATCTAGTTTAATGAAGAGAAGGACTAGGAGTGATATGATGGCAGTATTCCAATATCTCAGGGGTTGCCACAAAGAAGAGGGAGTCAAGCTATTCTCCAAAGCACCTGAAGGCAGGACAAGAAGCAACGGATGGAAACTAATCAAGGAGAGAAGCAACCTAGAACTGAGGAGAAATTTCCTGATAGTTAGAACAATTAATCAGTGGAACAACCTGCCTCCACAAGTTGTGAATGCTCCAACACTGGAAGTTTTTAAGAAGAGACTGGACAACCATTTGTCTGAAATGGCATAGGATTTCCTGCCTGAGCAGGGGGTTGAACTAGAAGACCTCCAAGGTCCCTTCCAGCTCTATTCTATTCTATATGCACCGCCAAAGTCCCTTCCAACTCTATTATTATTATTATTATTATTATTATTATTATTATTATTATTATTATTATTATTATTATTATTATTATTAGTAGTAGTAGTAGTAGTAGTAGTAGTAGTAGTAGTAGTAGTAGTAGTAGTAGTAGTAGTAGTAGTAGTAGTATCTGAAATCTGCTAAATAATTGGCACACTTGACTGGATTCACAGAACAGGCTAAAATGTGGTGTCTAGTTTGGGATCCAAATTTGCATACAGTATATTGCAATAAAACACATCGCTTATAAACCAGTGATGTATGAATTAAGATAGCAGATATAATAGAAAACAACAGTTGGAATATAGACAATCTTTGTTACCTATGACCCAAAACATATAAACACATATAAATTTCTTATTAGAAACTGGAATTTTGCTTACTTTACTATTTTTTTTTAAAACCAGTTAACAATGCACCATTTCATCTATTTTTTGCTGTCATTTGACGTTCCACCCAAGCTCCCAAATAGCCTGAAGGGATAAGTGCTGCAAAAGATTTATCTCTGCCTTTATCTGGGGGCTTAAAAACGAAAGGAAGGTCCAACATTTCAACCACACAAGGATGGATTAACTTAACTTTTAAAAAGCCCAGTAATAAATGAAAAGATCAGAGAAATAAAAATAATAATGGTATATAGGTGATGTTTTTCCCCAAGAATGTGAAGCAAACATGTAACCACAGTGCTACTACAGCATTAGTATAGCAGTAGCTTCAGCCAAGATTATGGAGCAAAAGCTGTGACAGTGATATATGTAATAAAACTGAAGGGCTATTTTGATAATATGTTATTACCAACATAGATAAGCTGTACTTATGCTACATAAGTAAACAGGTCAGTTGGAGATCTAGTGAATTATGTGAACCTGCCCCCTTTGTGGAAGTTAATGGTGCAGTAGTTTAGTGTATTCAACCCTGGGAAAGTTCCTACAGAGTGGGGCATTCAGTTTAGCAATCCAAGAAAAAAATGGTTATAGAGGGTAATGATCATTGACTCAAATGGAGTGGGTTTTCCTACCGCTGCACATGGGATTTGGATGAAGTGTAGGGACTTCCCTAGAAGGAAGTACAGCACAGAAGGCAAGTTGGAAAGCAACAATTGAATTGGTGCAAGCCAGACAGTATTTTTGAGGAGGAGGAGAAAAACACATGTAAAAGCTTGTGTTTGCAGATGGGTTTGGAGTGAGCTGAAGATGAAATCTTCTGTTCCTACCTTCCAGAAATGGTGGGTGGCTGGTATTCATGATGGAGCAATCTGGCAGTGCAACTATGCCCTTATCTACTCAGCAAGGTATAGCTTGCTCCATCTGTTTCCTGTTGTTATCCCTGTCTTGCTTTTCTTTCTGCTCAACAGACTTTTGGCTGTTTCTGACTGCTTTCCTTATGCACAATAATATTCCTGTTACAATTCACTTTTAGCTCTACAGTGTACAAGGGAACACAAGTATAGCATATACACAAGAAAAATAATATAATGTTGAAAGGGCAAATGCTTTGACAGAGAAGACAAGATCTGCTAGGAGATATCTGGAATGGTTGGGGGGATGAGTATGAAACACTTTAATGTACAGTACGCTCTACATCTTTTCAATTTAACATGCCCACTATGGCAGCAAATTGGGTATAGATAATTGTTGCAGGATCCAATCTGGGTCAGTCACTGGGACCAGAGGTTTTTGTCTTCTGAGTTTTCGGACTTGGGCTGGAGCCCATCTTCAGGGAACTTCTCTCTAGCAGAGAGATGGGCCAAAGCACAAGTCCGAAAGCTTGGAAAACCAAACCTCTGGTTCCGGTGACCGACCTAGATTGGATCCTGCAATATTATCCCGAGACACGTATATTCGCCTTCATTCATGATAGATAATTGTCTCCAAAATTTGTAACATTCACACTGCTGACAATATGATCTATTTCAAACTGCATTCATCATACTAAGATCGTACTTCTGCAAATGAAAGTGTTGCAACTGAAATATTCTGCTTTTTTCATGAGATCCTATACCATACCATATTTGGTGTAAATTCTTTGCATTTCTGAATGTCCTCCTCTAATTTCTTAATTGTCTGCAATATCCAGAAATAGGATTCCAATTACAAAAAGACAAAAGACATGATTTCACCCCTGGTTTTCCCCTTTCACTGGCAGAGATCTACAGAATAAGCATTGTGCAATGTGGTGCTAAATTAAGCTGAAGATGATGGATAGGAAATTTTTATTTTCCATTTTTCAAAGGCCTCGGATGATATGAGAAACTTGGGACAAAATTTGTATGTTTAGCATAGCTGGTTTAGAACAGTTTGTGATCATTTGGGAGAAAGAAGAATGAACAATAGCGTCTTACTCTATTTGAGAGATGGTGCCTGCCCATGGAGGGGGACCTAGTGTCTATAGTGGTCTATAGTGAAAAGACAGTTTCCCAGGAAAAAGGGACCACATTCCAGACAATATGGGGGGGAGAGGAGACAAGAGGCAGCACAGCCTGGAACCTGATAGGAGATAAAAGAAAAGGGTGAGGATAGCCACTCTTTAAAAACTCACAGGATATATCAGTTAGGGTGTGAATAGTTAGGGTTTAATCTGACAAGATTCTGTCTATTGTGTATAAGCAAACAAAGAACTGGACTCTGGCAGAATTGTTCTCTATTGTTCTTGAACTTAGCCTGACAATCTAAACAAGGTCCTATCTTGTTGCAGGATACTCACTGCAACTCATGGGTTTAATACAGTATTTATTTCATTTTTATTTTATCCAACTTATAACCACCTTTCCATTCAAATGCAAACACAAGATAACTATTGATAATAATAAATTATACAATCCAATATGGTTTATAACATTTAAACTATACATTAAATCAAATACTAAAATGAAAGAACAGTTCAAAGCCTGGAGAAATTATACACTCCTTCTAACAAGAGAGAGTAGAAGCCAAAGACAACTCCAGAGGGAGCACATTTCACAGTCTGGGAAAGCTGTCTCTTTCATAACAGATAAGCAAGTCTCTGGGAATTGGTATTTATATCTTATACTGTTCTCTGCTTCTGCCTGTCAATTATTTCTGCATTAACCACACCTACATCCATTTGGACCCACCAGTTCTTGAGTACAACATTCAGCCTGACACCTAGGTTGAAGGGCCACTTTCAAAAAAAGTTGCCTATCCCATCCTAGTGAAGGCAAAATCTGTGTTGCAAATTTTCCCCGGTTTCCTTATCCATAATCTCCAAAGTTTCAACCAATATTTCTCATGAAATAAGATGGGACTTTAGAAAGCTGTAGTCAGAAGTGGATTCAAGCAGCTGCCTACTCTGCCAGTTTATGATGTCTTAAGAAGTGTACATCAATGGCAAATCCAAGTTGACTGTCATGAAATATGCAATATACCACCACTCTTTATTACACACCATAGTCTCTTCTCTCAACACTGCCAGCTATAGAATATTATGTGAAAATCTGTTTTAAAACCAAGGAAGTCTTTGATTTGATTTTTTAAAATTTCCCTTCTGCCGTAAGTTTGTTGAACTAAGAATGTCTCCACTGTCTCAGCTTCTCCTTCTCCTTCACCCTCATCCACAACCCCCCAGTTAATTGTCAACTTTTCAGGGCTGTGTATTAATTCAAAGCCTTCTGGAAGATATTAAAGATATTCTGTAGTATTAATGGGCACCATATTTACAACTTAATTAAAACCGGGGAATTTATAAACAAATAGTGTTCATTTAGTAGAATTTAGTACAATTAGTACAATTCTAGCATTGTGGCTTCGGGACAAAAGAACCCAGAAGTATTTTAAAATCTAAGAAATTGACTTTTTTTTTTAAAAAAATTTTTTTAAAATCTTTTGATTATATTTTGAAAAAGAACTCAATATTATTTGTTTGCTTATTTGATCTCTTTGTAAGCTTGCAGTTGATTATCTTTTAGAATCCTACTTAACGTGTTCCTGACACTGAGCCAAACTTGACCAAAGTCCCAGAAGAAATCAGTTTTCCTATCAGGGCATACCATCTGGAAACATAATTACAAAACCTTTAATAAAATAATATAGTTCAAAGCTTCAGCTCTGGCTTATTCTTTTTTTTATCACTTCTTATTAGTACTTTCCAACTGAATGTGTCCCCCCGCCAATGGCTTTCAATAGTATGTAATATAGAAGGAGCACAAATATTATTTGATTATGTACTAGCTAGATTTCAGCCTTGATGTTTATATTCTTCCAACTTCCTGAGTAGCTTAATCACCTAGTATTGCTAAAGAGACTACCATCAAAACAAAATGCAGGGAAGGATGCAGTGTTCCTAAATAGGTATAAACCAAAGATTAGGGATGATGGAGAAATAGGCTTGATGTGGGTTGAAACATGAACTTAATTCACACTTTTACAACTAAGTGAACCAAAATAAAGTTATGGATTCTGCAGTGCAGTACGCAATTAAAATAAAATGTAAAAATATATATGTTAAGGAATTGCAACTCCCCATGACTAGAGACGGTCTCTGCTATCATTTTTCTGCAATATTCCTAAATTAGTCATTAGAATGTGAATAGTTAATCACTAATTGAAGGCATATTAAATGCTTTCTTTAAGAATTCTTTGTGTGTTGTTATTACTTGGATATGAAAGCATAATTCACAGATCTCTATAAAGTACCTAGCACACATCAGATAGCTGTCCCTGATTCCTTAAAATTAGCTGGAGAATGAGAAATATACAAAAAGATTCAAGACATCCACATTCTTTTCTTTAGTTCTGGGACTTTCTCTTCTCCCAACCCATGCTCTTCAGGAATATTTTTCAAGTGACATCAACTAGACAGAGACATTTCTATAAGTTCAAATAGAGCTTTTAATTCCCCAAGACAATGCTGAATTATATTAATAAATTGAGGGCAGGGTTTCTACAACACATTGAACCACAAGCTTAGCCAGCCATTTTGTCACTTAGAATATTGTGCAATCTGGCCAAACTAATTAGTTTATTTAGTGTGAGGGGTCCTTGGTGCTCTCTGAGCTTGGTTGTTTTCTTGCAGATGTTTCATTACCCAAACTAGGTAACATCATCAGTGCACTGATGATGTTACCTAGTTTGGATAATGAAACGTCTGCAAGAAAACAACCAAGCTCAGAGAGCATCAAGGACCCCTCATTTCAACCCTTAGCTAGAAATAGTCTTCTTTATTTAGTGTGTTCTGCAAACCAAAATTAATTGAGTAATAAAGTAATAATAGATAAGGATATCCTGCAGATTCATTTGTCTAGTGTATTGTCCTAATTCAACTTTCCTTATATGATCCTCACAAACACTTAGAAGGTAGATTAAGCTAAGATACCATAGCTAGTGCAATGTCATTAGGACCAAATATATACTAGAAAAGTATGTAAAAGACATTACTTTTATAAATTATAAATAGCATGCAGACTCCTAATTTGGATCTGGACCACATAGCAAGTAAGGTTTAAATCTTCCTTTCCATCTGCAGATGGGTTACTACAACAAACTAGACTATAATTTGGCTGGCTTGTTTATTGTTTGGTTGTTAAACCCAGACACTGAGAAACTTGGATAACAAGGAAATAAGTAGCACGGTGTTTGACTTCACATGCCCTATGTTTTCTGAATGGCCACAGACTCAAGGCTTGTGTAACATATTCATTCACAAATTAGCCATCCACATTGTAATCTAGTACAGGTAATCCTCGACTTACAACCATAACAGAGCCCAGAACAGTTAAGCCCAAAATGTATGTCACTAAATGAGACATTTAAGTGAATTTTGCCCTATTTTATGTCCTTTCTTGCCACAATTGTTAAGTAAATCACTGCAGTTGTTAATTTAGTAACATGGTTGTTAAGTGAATCTGGCTTCTCCATTGACTTTACTTGTCAGAAAGTCACAAAAGGTGACCACATGACCCCAGGACACTGCAACCGTCATAAATACGAACCAGTTGTCAAGCATCTGAATGTAAATCACGTGATCATGAGGATGCTGTAATGGTCATAAATGTGAAAAATGGTCATAAGTCAATTTTTAGTGCCATTGTAACTTCGAATTGTTGTAAGTCAAGGACTACCTGTATGTTGTATCATCCCTATCCACTTAGTTTATAGTTTAGTGTGTTGTGTGAATACAAATCCTGGAGTTAATTGTATGGTTAATCCTATTGGACAAAAATAGCCTATGTGGTACAAGCTTAAGCAAATGCTGTTTGGATGTCTACAAGCCAGATCTCTTCCCTTACATTTCTTGTGATTTTTACAGAGATCTTAGTGTGAAAGGTAGGATCAAGTACTTTGATATCTTATAATTCACATTTGTCTCTGTATATTCTCCAGACTTCTGTCCCAAGAAGTAACTTAGCATATTGCATAGATGGAGACAGTCCTGGACAACAGTTGGAATTCTTTAGATATGAACTCCAGAGTATTCCTGTTTCCTAGCTGCAATATTATTTAAATTTCTCATTTTTTACACATGAAGCTTTAATAGATAAAGAAACTATGGCTCCAGTTAGAGATTCTTTCGTGCCTCTGCCTTGTCTTTTGATGATTTCTTAGCCTCTGGCTAAAATAAAATTTAATTCAGAGAGGCCCCACCTTGGCAGTAACTTCTGTAACAACACTATTTGCTTATTGAATAAAACAACGTTTATCTGAAAGAGAAGCAACTCATCCCGAACTGAGTTCTCTCACGTCTCTAGAGTTGCAACTCCAGCTTTTAAACGCAGGATAACCATTGCAGCAGAAAGGGTTAAATGAAATCCAACTCTCCTTTTCCTGTGCTGTAAAGAATTAGTAATCAAACAGAAGCTGAAGGCAAGACAGAGTGTCAGAGCCACTGACGGAGCTCCACTCCGAGAGAAGTTCTGGACTTGGTCTCACCCTCCAGAAGCGGCATCAGTGAGCACTTTGCCCTCACTGACAAGCAGATCCCGGCATTAGGTAAGGAAGGGTGGGTTTTGGATGACAGACTAAATCTTGGTGCCTCTCCCTGTCCACTCCTGGTTTAGTCAGTTTGACTGAGTTTCTAAGTTAGACGTGAACGAGTGTCATGCAAAAGGGAGAACATTTAAGGATAAATATCGTGATTGTTGGCAGGCAAAGAAGAAGGGATGTTTACATGTGAAATTAACTTACGGTTAACTCATTCAGAGCCCCATTTCCTCTGACAAAGCTGTGGCACTTCAGTGGGAAGAGGTAGCCTTTCTTGTTTCGTATCAGATGTCATCCTTCCAACCTTGAATAGAGGAGGCTGTTTGTACATTCAGTTCATGCATTCAGTAGAGTCTGCATGTGCAGGTTAAGATTGAGACCACTTGTTTATAAGTGGGTTACTTGGTGTTTTTTTCTCTGCACCTGCATTGTCTCCATTCTGTGTATTTTGGAAAAGGGAAGCAGCCACAGGAATAACCAGACGTCCCGGCGAATGCCAGAAGCCAAGCCAACTTAGTTCACAGCAAGGCAAGCAGCTGTGAATGTCACAAATTGCGGTGGTTGCCATTCAGCTGATGAAAGATTCATGTTGCTACAGGCTCATGTGGTTGTGGGAATAATTCCACAGATTATCTGGAGCAGTGTATGTGTATGCTTGATCCTGTAAAAAGTTTTGGAATTTTGTTGTTTTTTTCTCTTTCTTTTTTATGTATTTATTTGAATGGGAAAAGAAAATTAAAAGTGCTGGCAGGCTTTGCAAGATTCAGAATTTGCCTACTGGGTTCTTTATACTGATAGTCCTCAATTTACAACAGTTCATTTAGTGATATTTGAAGTTACAACAGCACTAAAAAAAGTTATTTATGACCGTTTTTCATACTTACGACCGTTGCAGCATCCTCGTGGTCACATGATCAAAATTCAGATGCTTGGCAACTGGCATGTATTTATGACAGTTGCAGTGTCCCAGGGCCTTCCTGACAAGCAAACTCAATGGGGAAGTCAGATTCATTGAACATCTGTGTTACTGATTTAACAACTGCAGTGATTCACTTAACAACTGTGGCAAGAAAGGTCGTAAAATGGGCAGAATTCACTTAGCAACAGAAATTTTGGGCTGAATTGTGGTCGTAAGTCGAGGACTGCTGGTACAGCAAAGCAGGGAAAGAGGCATATGTTACTTCCTATCTCAAGGACCTGGAAAAGAACTGCTGGTCAGTAGAGAACAGCCTTCTTTAACTGGTATTCTCCCAATATATTGGACCTTAGTTTTCACAATTTGCATGCTAACAGGCAGGGATAGGAGTTCAAACCTGGCATCTAAAGAGCACTAAAAGTTGATTTGCTAACTGAGCTAAATGGGACGATAATCTGACCAGGCGCAAGCCTCCTTCTAACGGTTCCATGAAATGTCAAGCATTCCACTTATGTTCGTCAAAGTTATATTTGTAAAGTTGCCTGTTCAGCCAAAAGCTTCCATGGGTATGATAAGCTAGACCAAACACTGCAAAAAATAATATAAACAGAAATATAGCGAACAAAAGAAGCTTGATATTTAAAGCTGCAGGAAGTTAATGCAACAATCTTCAGCCTGCAGGTGATGGCTCGACCTGGAAGTCATAGGAAATCTCTTCTGCTCTCCTTAGCAGTGGCAAAGCAGCAGCCTGCAATGGATTGCTCTGAGAAATAAGGCCACTCTTCCTTCCTGAACCAAAGATTGTAAGAAATCATAGAACAAGATAGCAATAAAACTCAGGGTTTGTTAAGCAGTATGAATGGGCGCGTGTATGTTAAGAAACCCCAATCTTCAAGATGGTGATCAGCACAATTCCTAGAAGTATGAACATTGTCCTTCAAAACCATGTTGATTTGGACCACAAAAGAGTCTGGTTCTTTTCCCACCAGGTTTCCAGGCCAGTTTAATCCCAGAGACCTGAATCCACCTGAATAGCAGCAGATCAAAGGAGAGGATGATAGGGCTGTACCATGAAACGGGAGAGGGAGAGAACTGATTTTCATGGTGCAAACTCCCCTGCCCAGGAACTCTGTGTACTGAACTTTTGAACACTAGTGTTTAATAATAGCTCACAAGTGCAGAGGAGGCATATAAACTGGCTCCCTCTCTCACATCATGCACAATGTCCATCCTCATAGCATTTATCAGTTACTATTTGGGCAATTCTTAAACAGAGATTTAGTTTTGCTGGAAAGAATGCTAAACCAGTATTTAAAACTAAGCTGCCTGCCAGCTGACAGGTACTACGAGAGATGAGAAGAGAAATGGAAAGCGGTCTCCTGCATTGTGTAACCCTATAGTTGGGTTGCTTTTAAAAGGGGAGCCGTGTTAAATGTTGTTCGAAAAGCATTATGTCAAACCGGTGTTTCAAAATAGACTTAATTATTGGCACTTTACCATGCAGCCCCCCCACATACACACCTGTCATTTGGAAATCAAACAAAACCTGGAGCAAATAGCTAAAAGCATTGGACTGATTGACTATCAAAATTCCTCCCTGCCCTTATTCCATGTTAAGCGCTATCCACCAGTCTTTAAATCGATATAACTATGCCAGCATAGAATTTGATGCCCCCTTAGTAATTCCTGTTCTACCAGGCTGGTTAATTAAGCAGGTTTTATATGTATAACAGAAAAAGGATGCATTTAAGAAACTATGTGATAGGGATGGGTAGCTAGCTAGCACTTAACTAGCTACCAAGAAGAGAGCTAATTTCTTAGGAAGTTCAGAAGCTCTCTTTGTGCTCGTGCCTATAATCTCTTCTTATCTGATTCAATGAGACATATTTGGTCATATCAGCAGCAATGATCCTCTTAGGCAAATCCTAATCTGCTTTTGAAGACATTTTACTAAATAGGATGCACTAAGAAATTTTACCAGATAATCACTAGATGATTAATAGTGAGTTGGGTCACAATGAATTCTAAACCACAATCTGATCTATAGACAACAATGGCTAGATTCATACATACCACATTAAAACCAAATAAATACGAATGTAGTACAATATGTGAACTTAGCTAAGATTTCCTCGTACATTTGGACTTGGATCTATCATATCTCCAATTCCTACGAAAACATTCATGCAAGTGGGAATGTAGAACTGGCATCTGATATGATTGTCACTTATAAAAGTGGCTTAATAACACAGCATGATTCCATGAATCCAATGGGATCAGAATAGTGTCAGCCACTTCTTCCATTATGTCTGTATGCTGTGTTGAAAATCATGGTTACCTAGACATTTGCTTGTTTGAATGTACGCAGTCCCCAACTCAGTGCAATCAGTACACTACAACATGTACAAATGTGAAAATGTATACAAACACACACATATTGTGACAGTGATGCCTACATATGGTAGGTGCTACATAGATGGCTTCTCAACTCACTTGATATACACCAGCTCACCATCTTTTGTATGGAGATCTGTGTCACTAGAAGCAAGATTTCTTCTTTATAGGCATAACAGCAGGAAAAGAGTGCCTTTTTCATGGAAATTGTAAAGTTCCTGATTCAACCCCAAGTATTTTACCTGCAGGGTTGGGGGCTGCTGCTTGCCTTCATAAATGGACTAGCTGTCTGGCTGAGTACAAGGCAACTTCCTCTGCACAAAATAATAAAGTCCAATTATACCCCATATTATAACGTACTGAAGATATATTATAGTTAAACTTATTGCTAATCTAGCATTTTTATGAGTGTAGGGATATGTTTCTTTAGTGTAGATAGGTGGCAATGCATTCAAGAGCAATAGCAATAGCACTTAGACTTATATACCACTTCATAGTGCTTTACAGCCCTCTCTAAGCCGTTTACAGAGTCAGCATATTGCCCCTAACAATCTGGGTCCCCATTTTACCAACCTTGGAAGGATGGAAGGCTGAGTCAACCTTGAGCTGGTGAGACTTGGATTGCCAAAATGCTGGCAGTCAGCAATCAGCAGAATTAACCTGCAGTACTGCATTCTAACCATTGCACCAACACGGCTCTTCATACCAATATACCGGTATCAGTGATATGTCCAATTTCAGTGAAACACAGTAAATGGAGCAAAGGATAAACGTTATCTTCTGACCTGTTCTTTTAATTCAGATAGGGCACACAAATACCTTGGGGAGAAATCAACACTTACTTCTACCTCCTTGGGATGTGGTCCTTAATGATGATCCATAAAATAGCAGTCTACCAATTAGTCATCATTAACTAATATGAAATACACTGAATACACTAAAATCATTCAGTATATTATAATAACACTTAGCATACAAAAAGACACAAAATAATGACAAAACTTTAATTCACTTATGACAGCAAAGAATTTCATGGTAGCCTGCACTTCTAAAATGTGAACTTCTTTTTCACTTAACAAATTAACTCTTTGGGGATGCTTTTCCTGCAATTAGTGGTTGAATTCACATACGCAAATCCCAATAGTTAACAGACTCTGGAAATAAAAAACAGACTGCTATGTTCCATTTCACCATTCAAGGTATCCTATATACTGATTTTTATGACCATGTAGAAAAACATTTTCTGTACTTATGTTTCCAAAAGGTTCACTTGGGCAGGAGGCCATCACTTTAGAATATTTATACCCAATTTACACAATAGCGTTATCAAAATATAAATCCAACTTTGTGTGGTATCTGTCATTTGGTTACTAAACAGACCCAACGGACTCAATCAATTTGTGTTTCCCATGTATTGGCGTTTCTTGATTGGACAGGGATTCATCTGGTCAAGTTCTAGTTTAAAAACAGATAGTGTTACCTTACTAGAAACAGATAAATGATAAACATGGTGCCGTTTTACTCAGTGCCAGATCTGAAAGGAACATTATATAATTTCTGGGGGCTTTCAGCAGATATTGCCATTCTCACTTCTTAATTTAACAAACCCTAGACTTGTCTTCTGCCAACTGCACCAGTTGAAGACTGTGGGCCATAAGGCACCTTTAGTGTCTCTTGTTCATTTTCTTACACCCGTAGGAAAAAAAGTACGTTTCTTTTATTATAGTTGACTTTTTAAACTAAAAATCCATTCCCTCTCACATTCACCCATCCATTCATACTTTTACAACTCAGTCTAGCTGGCCAGGCCAGGTTTGCATTCCAGAAGAACTGAGCCAGAATATCCACCATTCATAATTCTTCTTCTTCTTCTTCTTCTTCTTGTGCCATATCCGTTATCGGACGTTGGCGATCATGTTGGCGATCCTGTTTTTATCAGCAGCCGCACAAAAAAGTGCTGCTGAGTTTTGTCCAAACCAGTCCCTTAGATTTTGAAGCCATGATGTTCTTCTTCTGCCTGGACCTCGTTTGCCTTCAATCTTTCCCTGGAGGATTAAATGGAGTATGCCGTATTTTTCTGGGTGTCGCATCACATGTCCAAAATATTCTAGCTTTCGTTTTTTTAATTGTTTTGATGATTTCCCTTGGCTTTCCCAGGCGGCTTAAAACCTCCTCATTTCTGATCTTGTCCACCCAGCTTATACGTAACAGCCGCCTGTAAATCCACATTTCAAATGCTTCTAGTCTCTTCAGGTGGCCTTCTGTCAGAGACCAACTCTCTACTCCATAGAGCAGGATAGAAAAAAATATAGCATCTGACAAGCCTGATTTTCAGTCTTAGGCTTATGTCGTGACCATTCATAATACCTCATTCTATGTAATGGCTACCAATGATTACAGTTCCCATATATTGTTATAACTTTCGACAAGGCTTGGCCAATCCTACTTTAGGTCTTTTCTCATATCTCCTAGTACTTTTTCACCAAATGCCATTGGCTTATTAGTTCACATGGAAACCATATATTATTCTAAAAGCCATCTTGTATGGGGATAAACATATCTAATATACATATCTGGTTACACAGGTACACATGTTTAACATATTCCAATAGCGGACTGTTTTCTATCAGGATTTTATAATGCTACCAAGAATATTTCTCAAGTATTTACTTGATTAAGCCTATCCTATCATCTCTGGCCTTTGGTGGAATATAGCATAGTACTTCATCATTAGAATGCCCTCCAGATAAATTAGATCATAAATTTTATTATTCCCAGCTGGCAATGGATAATGGGAAAAGTATTCCAATGTACCTCTCTAGGGCATCAGGTTGAGAAAGTTATGTAGAATTTAATTGCTTAATTCTACCCTGTTTGTAGTTCCTTATTTAATGAGTTAATTGTAAGGGATAAGCAATGCTTTAGTTTTGAAGGGGAAAAGAAACTTGAGAATAAATACTTTAAAAATTTCTGACTCTAAAAGTCAGAAATGAAATTATGCCATGCTATATTATAGAATCAGGACTGTTGAGAGAGAGAAACTTCAGAGAATCAAATGATAAGGAAGACCACAAATACTGAAAAACAGTGCACATATTTTTATATAAAAATTTAAAGTTTTCATTTAACTACATGCTTGGCAATCCTGTGCAGGATCATTTTCCTCCCATTCAAATTTGAGTTATTCTGCATGGAAAAATGTTGCCATACCACTGTTTATTTCTGCATGTTTTCTTAAAATAGTTTAATCCTGTTTGGAACGTTGTATGATGATTCTTCACATTCTTCACACACAGGCTTTATTTCTTATAGCAGAGTTATATTTTGTCAGTCAGGCAACCCATCTCTCACATAGTTCTGTGTTTGCACCAGATTCCAGAGCCAAGAAATAAGGAAATAGACACTCCCCAGATTGTATGCATTAGCATCTAAGGAGCAATATCTAAACTTGCAGGTTTCTTTGGGCTTCCCCAATGAAATAATTATATTTTAAATTTGTATGAATTGTTAAATAAAGATCAATTTTCAGATTAGACCAGTGTTTTTCAACCTTGCCAACTTTAAGATTAGTGAACTTCAGCTCCCAGAATTCCACATGGATTACCAACATATGGGATTAGACAGAAACTATGGCACTCTTTTATCAAGACTATAATTTATATTATACTGATGATAGTTATTAGTTATTGCATGATGATTCTATTTTAATATTGAATTAAGGTTTAAAATTGATATAGGAGATTCTAATATGTAGAACTGAATCAACCCTAATTTTCTTTAGGATTATCATTCCCTTAGTGAAGACAGAACTGAGATATCTTGCTAATCCTTTCTTTGTTCTATTCTAAGTTTTGATACATGCTAAAACAGATGTTCAAGGACAAAGTTTAGAAAGGAGGTGGAATTAATTATTATTAGCTGGGGTAAAAGCTCCATGTGAAGGAATGAAAAGTGAATATTTCCTGTGAATCTTTCAGATTAAAAATTTGGCAGAAGGTAGAGATGGTTTAAAGCATTTTTAAACATGTAAAAATAAATGTCAACAAAATATTTCTGCACTAATTCAGACCTAAAGCACCATGCAGTCATTTGCAGATTATAAAATCTTATGCAAGTTATGATCTAATGTGCACCATCAGTACACAAGTAGAAATCAGAATATTTTCCCCTATTCTGCATAAATCTTCCCCAGATGCAAGCAGTGGCTCAATACCAAATAACCAGGGACATATGGCAACAGCTGTACAATCCGGACTTGGAGAGAGACTGGCAACATCCCAAAGACAGATTCTAGACTAGGGAATCTAGTTTGCAGTTCTCCCTTCAATTTACTATCTGGCTTGATAATTGTTCATAGACATACCTTTCCAGTACAGTATAATTGTTTTAGCCAACCATTGAAACTGAAAACTCCTCCATTTTTGATCTCTTGTTAATTTTCAAATACTTGAGATTTTCAAATATTAGCCAAAAACAAATTATAGATTTTAACATACGGTATAGAGTGATAATTTTATTGAACTACATGCCACACACCACTCCAGATGTAGTAGTAACAGTACTTGAATACTGCAAATTCCTGATTTTTATCTTTAGCGGCAAGACTATTGCAACCAAGCTTTATTGGTTCCCTGAGGCATCTAATGTCTGAATATGCTTTTTATATTACATCCCAAATAAATAGCCATAGTCTTGAAAAGATATTCTGGGTTCTGGAATTGTCCAGATGACCCATTATCCCATGCCAAAGCCTTTCTGATTTCAATAAAAAGCTCATTCCATGCTATTCTAGAGATAGTTCATATTTTATAGATCAGTGGTTCCAAACCTTTTCTATACCCCTGATATATTCTCGCACCCCTTACAAAAGTTCAAAATAACGGCAATGAATTATGCATATACACTATAATTTTGAAAACCCAAGTTTTCGCACCCCCTGGAATATTGTCTCGCATCCCCAGGGGGTGTGAGCACCCCTGGCTGGGACCCCTGTTATAAATAAAAATGTATACATAAGGACTCCTGGGGGAAGGAAATAACCTTTTGTGTTTTTTATCCCACTCCTCACTAGGGGCTTCAGGTAAGTGTGAGAGAAAGAGCAGACACATTCTCCTTCTCCTTTTCCCACCATGAGGAGAGAAAAACAAAAAGAAGCAGGCTTTTTGTCAGAACTTCCTTAACAACCTTTATTTGTCCTTTTGGAATGTAAGCATTTGTCTTAAGATACTTTTAATGGGCTTGGCTCTATTCATACAAACATCCTCATATGGACACTGATGAATGAATTAGAAAATTCCTTTCAGGGTTACCTCAATATTTTCCCTACAAGGAAAAGCATGTGTAAATTCTAGAACCAATCAACCAATCAACACCACTCCTTTTTACCCAATACTAAAATACAAAGAATTGTCAGCCTATCATTGTTTGGTTGCCAGCACTTATTATCAGCACTCTCTCACTCAGGACTGATTTATCAATTAAGTATTATAGATAAAGTGCCTAGGGCTCATGAAAATGTTTGTTTATATGTTGCCCAACTCACTGTCCAAAGTGCCTTTTAAAAATTTTGTTTTAATCAGAAGGAATAAAAATGAAGTAGAAATTATTTATTTTATGCCTTTTAATAAATTTAATAAATTCACTTTTAATTAAAAACACATGAGAAATGAACAAAATGAACAAAAATGAACAAAATGAACAAAATTTGAACATCTAGCCAATAATCTTATTTGTAACCTAGAGGTTAACTTTGATGATGATGATGATTATATGTTTTACTATTTCCTATCTCTGTAAAACTCAAAGTAAATATTGAAAATCGTATGGGGTATACTTTTTAATACTATTCTGTTGAAAGAAAAATCTTCATCAGGGTCCAGTCCAAGCCGGGAATAAACAAAATGGAGACTGCTTTAGAAAGAAGGTTCTTGTTTATTGAAGAGCAGAACCACAACAGCATGTAGCTCTGGGGCAGCTGATCACATGGAGCTGTGAATGGTGGGTTTTTATACCTTCTTGGGCTTTTGTGTTTGTTCCTGTTCCTGTGGCATGAACTTTGACCTGAGGTTCAGTGTGCCCTTTTGGTATTCTAATGGTGGTGGATTAATCCTATTATGTCCTAAAGGTCATGTCCTGCTTCTCTGGGGCTGTGGCTGATGGCTATGTCCTGTGTTGGATTTTTGGGTGAGGGGTTGCTGGTTCTACTCCTATCACTCTGCTGCTGTTAGCTATCAAATCTTGCTCCAAGGGATTTCAAAATATTCTGTCTTGAATGAGTTTCTGCAGGTAGTATTTGCTCATGAATGGGGCCTCAGTCTTTTTGAATGGGATTATCAAATCTGCATTTCCACAAACCTGGCCTGCTGAGTTTCTGGCAGGGGGAGAGGGAGAAGTTTCTGACTTTTAAGATTTTCTCCATTATTCCTTTTGGGAAATATAATATTCTGCCTTTTTAATATTCCTCAATATATATATACACACACATATATATACACACATATATGTAGGTCTTTGGTAATTCGGGTTTTCTCCCGTGTAAAATTGCAAGTGTCTTGGCAACGTTTCGACGAAGTCCCATTCGTCATCTTCAGGCTGGTGTCTTCGGCTTCGTGCTTCTAGGAGCAATGTGTGATCGCAGCTGTTTCTTCCTTTTAACTGCCAGTGGAGGTATGAACTGATTGGATGGGAGCTTGGCTGTGTTCTGATTGGGTGGAGGTGTGTTCTGATTGGTTAGGGGCTTGGTTGTGCTCTGATTGGATGGGGGGTTGGCTGTGCTCTGATTGGGTGGGGGCCCTGTTGTGCTCGGATTAGTCTGAGTTGCAGGAGGATTTGAGATGGAGAGCTGCATTGCTGTTGTTTGGCTTCGCGTTCGTGGTCGTGCCACATCTTCAAGGTGGGTGTCAGTTTGCTTCACGTATGGAATGGAGGGGTTTAAAATGGCCAATGATGCAGCTGTGGTCTGGTTTCTGGTCCGCGGTCGTGCCTCATCATCGGTGCGGGTTTGAGTCTGCTTTTTGCGTGGATGTGTGGTGGTGACATCATGTGTGGTCTTCGTGAGTGTGGGTCCAGTGTCGCTCCTTGTGCTAGGGATTCGTCTGTCAATAAGGCTGGGTTTCCAAATGGCTGGTAGGCGGGAGGGATCATCTCGTTTATTCATTCTGTGTGGGCGTTTTTCTATCTCGATGGCTTCTCTGATTATTCTGTTGTTAAAGTGTTCAGTTTTGGCAATAGTTCTGGTATTTTTAAAGTCAATTTTATGTCCTGTGGCTTTGAGGTGTTGGACCAGGGAGGAAGTTGGTTCCTCTTTTCTGACTGAGTTCTTGTGTTCTTCAATGCGTGCACTTATTCTTCTGTTGGTTTGTCCAATGTATGTGGTGGGGCAGGCGGTGCATGGGTTTTCATATACTCCTTGATTTTCTAACTCAATTTTGTCTTTGGGGTTTCTTAGGATGGTGGATATTTTTCGGTTTGTGCAGAATGCTGTCTTGATGTTGTGTTTGTGGAGGATCTTGCTGATTTTGTCTGTGGTGCCTTTTATGTATGGGAGGAGGGCTTTGCCATTTTCTTGTTCTATGTCTTGGATTTTAGTGGGGGTTGCTTTTTGGATTAAGTTGGTAATCTTATTTCTTTGGAATCCGTTGGATGTTAGTACATTAGTGAGAGTGTGTAGTTCGGTTTTTAGGTGTTGTTCGTCAGCTAAGCGTTTTGTTCTCGAGATGAGTGTCTTGGCTACGGAGTTGATCTGTGCTGGGTGGTGGTGTGAGAGTGCGTGCAGATAGCGGTTTGTGTGTGTTTTCTTCTGGTAGATGGTGTGTCCTAGGGAGCCATTGGATTTCTTGTAGACTAAGACATCCAGGAAGGGAAGTTGCTTGTTAGCTTCTGTTTCCATGGTGAACTGTATTTTGGGGTGTAGGCTGTTGAGGTGTGTGAGGAAGTTGTCTAGTTTTTCTTTTCCATGTGGCCAGATTATGAAGGTGTCGTCTACGTATCTGAGCCAGAGTTTGGGTTTATGATCAGATTTTTCTAGAGCTTGGGTTTCAAAGTGTTCCATGTAGAGGTTTGCAATGACAGGTGAGAGGGGTGATCCCATGGGTGCTCCTTCTATTTGTTTGTATTTTTGTCCGTTGTAGATGAAGTATGTGTTGGATAGGCAAT